>OY987242.1:38591505-39925263 GCA_963920765.1 Ulota crispa
CCTATGGAGATATATTTGCAATTTTGAAATATAAAAGGACGTTTTCCAAAACAAGACAAAATATAGGGGTATATTTTAAGTTTTCCCTAGAAAAAACTCAAAAGTGGTTTTTTTTTTTTTTTTTAATTTTTTAATCTTAAATGTAGGATATGCCTTCATCTTTACCTTGTCCATACTTTTCTTGCAAGTGGACTAGGTGAAAATTTCAAAACTTTCATGGGGACTAGAACTTAGAGATGAACCAAATTATGTCAAATTTAGGAAGCTTGAATTTAAACTTAAAGACCCCCAATTAGTCTATCACTGTTGAGTTAGATTAAAGTAAACCTTGAAATAAAAACCAACATTTATTATTAAGAAAAACAACCCTAGTGGCAATATAAATGGGGAAAAGGTTTGGGTTTAGATGAAGGCAAACCTTTTTTATCTAAAAAACACGCTTTGTAGACTGTTTCTATTTCACGGGTAAGACCAATTAGGAAGAATTAAAAGCTAATGGATGTGAAAAATGATATTTTAACTTCATACACTTCAACAATGGCAAATTTTCAACTACACTATATAGTCCATTTAGGTTGCCTCAACAATTAGGTTGCCTTATTATAAAAATTTACCTCATGACTCATTACTTTGTCATTTGGAGACACATAAAACTCTTCAAATATTAGGAACTCATTTGGTTTACAACCTAGACTTGGCTAGTTTGTTTTTCCTAAGGTTTATTATTGTTTTGAGGCCCTTATTTTTGTTGATTTTTTTTTTGTTAAATTGATCATTGATGAAAATTATTGACTGTATCAATAAATATTTATATATGGTAAAATGTCAAGAAAATAGTATGGAGCAATCTAAATGCTCTATTTAGTGTAGTTATCTTTGGTTTGGATGGGTTGCATTCAAATAGAACTTATCCAAGGTTTGAGTAGTGGGCTATGTGCGAACTTTTTAGATGATTTTAGAGGATTGTAGGGCTTCATGTGGTGAAGAGGCTTCATGTGATGAAATGGTGTGTTACGTTCAATTCTTGTCAAGGAAGTAATGAAAATAAATACTAGTATTTCCTAAACCAACACTAAATTTTACAAAATTTAGTGGAATTAAAACCTGGGCAAATGTTAGTTTGAAAGTACAAGAGTTATTATAAAAATCAATTTGGAGGACAAGAAATCAAAGATACTAGACAAAAGTGTATGAAACGGTGAATGAGGAAGAACTGGTGCATTTTGGTGCGAGAAAAAAAAATAAAAAAATAAAAAAATCTCCATAATATTGCAAATAGGCTATGGTATTTAAAAATAGCATGTTTTGAGGTTTTCATATCATTGGAAAGCCAATGAGTACTCCTTAAAAAATATAAAATTCAAAAGTCCCAAAATGTCACTTTTTCCCAGTTTAATGAATAACTTGTTTCAACAAGGGGCATCTTTCTATGCACTGTTAATAATTATAAGTGCTTGGATTTGTATAGGTAAAGAGACTCAATTGCTTATCCACCCACCTAGTTAGAGTATATGCACTTTTACATGCAATCACTAACGTGTCAAAGTGTTTACATCTACTTTTGAAAAGTCCTCAAAATTCTTGACTCTCGCCCTTACTTTTCAAATGTGTCACAAAAATAGTCAATTGATCAATCATCAAATGGAGTATAGGATAAAGCTCACCAAATTTAGGATGAATAGTGATTTTAACCCTTGAGCGCCCCACATGCCAAATTCTAGCCTCCCAAGATCAGACTATGCAGGAAATGGAGTCCAAATCATGGGCGTACTATCCTAGAATTGTACTTGGGTTTAGGGTATGGTACTACTCTCATGCCACATAGTGGGCGATGGGGATTTCACCACTTGTACAAGCATGGATTTTGCAAGTCAAGTATGACAATAGTATGCTAAAAGTTCATTTCATGCAATTTAGGGTCTAGGTGCGAGAATACAGACCACCAGCTATGGCTGGTTTCATACTGTTAGGGGTGTTTTGGCAAGCATGGCTTAGATTGGAGAAGGGTTTTGCAGCTGTACCACCAGGAGCTGTGCCCTTGTGGAGGTCAAAGCCTTACCCGTACCCCATCTATTGTCCACTATGTAGTGTGACCCTTGCAACTTTGGGCCTCTAAAAAGCGCCTTGCGGATGTCAAAACATCACCAAATTTGGCAGCAAGTAAGATGCTTGTAAATTGCACCCCTTGCCTAAATTTCATACAAAGAAACCTCCTCTAAGGCATGAATTTTTGCATCCATAGCCGCAAACTCCCCAAAAATTGGCCAGTACATAGTCAATTATACTTTGACTATTATCATCTCTGAAATGGTGCGGTCAAAAGTTATGTAAATTTTTGGAGGGGTGCATCAAGCACCCTTTTTGCTATTTTAGCAGTGAATCCTCCGCGATCTCAATTCCCAGCTTGGGGCGTACAATGTTTTCTAACATGGTCCCCTTGGCCTCATTTTCTCAATTTTAGTGTGGGCGCTTAGGGACTAAGGGCCATTGCTTGATACACTTGGTTTGAGTCTCAAGGAAGCACTTTGAGGGGCCTTGAGCACTTATCATCTAAGAATTGCATGTGTCAAACCCAAAGAGTGTAACGGTGCAAATACTCTTAGACTGTAAGTTGACCCTCAATCAAAAGTCCCTTAGAACAGCGTGTATCTCAATCTCAAGCCGTTTTGCACTACCACGGAAAGTTAAGGGGAGAGCTTGAAAACTCTCCAAACGCTGCTCTATACGTGTAGATGGTTGTTGCACAACAAATATTATCATGAAACAAGATTAAACATACTCATGTTAAGGTGGTAGAGGCACCCAATTTACCACTCTCCAAGATGCCACTGAACCCCTTGGATGCCATGGAATCTTTCAAATGCCAAGAAGTGTTGTGGTGTAAGTAAAATGTAATGAACCAAGACATGGGACTTGGGACATAGTGTGAAGTGTTAAATACCAACTTTTGGCCCAACAACAATGAGATTTTCAACTTCAGTGAAATCTAGGACATAGTGTCAACCACCTCTAATTCAATGGTGGTTTCTCACTATGTTATACATTCCAACTCTGCAACTCCCAACTTTGTTCTTTGTAAAGAAGTAAAACTCATTATCATTATCATTATGATTATTATTATTATTATTATTAAAGTATTTTATGTAATTTTCTTTGTTAGGCTTGATTTCCAGTTTGAGTTTTGATTTTTGGTAAATCTAATTCTTGGAGCAAAGACCCCATTTCTTGAGTACTAAAACTTCCAAAAGATGATGACGACATATAGACGTATTTACGATGTGAATAAGATATGAGACATGGTGAGACCTTACAAATTCCAATTTTTATTTTTTTAACCCTCGGTCAATCAGATTTTGAACATTCAATGGGACTTGGTACTTGGAGCACACTGAGCCATAAACCCTAATTTCAACTTCTCAACTAGTGGTATTTCGAACATTCAATACAAATTGAGACTTGGAACTCAGGACAACTTGAGATTTGGAACTTAGGACAACCTGAGACTTGGAACTCGGGACTTGGGACACGGAACTTGAGACAAAATGAGGTGTTATGTTTTCCTTTTTTCAACCTCTCTAACAATCACACTTTGAGTTTCAGTTGGACGTATCATACCCCACAGAAAACCACTAATTTAGGAGGAACTTAGCGAACAATTGCCCTTTTGTAGGAATTACACACTTTGAAACATTTGTTTATGGACTTCTTTGAAGTATCCATTGAACCTATGTCTACCAAAATTTTATTTCATGTTTTTGGACTTGTGTGATGTTTAGACATGAAATTTTGAAGTTGGAACGAATAACTCTTTCTTTTAACCTTAAAGCACCAACCCTTTTTTCTGTGAAAATCACTGAAAACTGCCATTTTTTAGGGATTGAGTATAAAGGTAAGAAATGAAGTTTTTTTGAAAACATATTTGTAGGATCTTGTTATAGACTACGGGAGGTACTTGGGGAAAAAATTAGGTCAATTCATATGGTGAGGAAAGAGATATTAACATTTGAAGTGAAGAAAAAAAGTTTTTTCCCTATTGTCCAAAAATTTCAGAAGCCTTTGACAACTATTATAGCAAATAATTGCTTTACACAAAGTTGAGGTCTACTTTATTCATGTATAAGACCAAGTTAGGTATGTGTGGGTGAATCTTCTAATGAACTGAAGGTGTACAACATTCTCAGCATTTAATTTCTTGGCAAAATTTTGCCTAAATCTTACCTCAATGGGCGGTTGGCAATCAAGACACTAAGAAAATTTATGAAAATTGGATGAAATTGCCAGATTCTTACCTAAGTGAAAACCTAGTTTGCCAAATTTTGGATGAAAGTAGCTTATATTAGTAGTTTTCCATATGAACTTTTGCTTGTCATTAATTCTTTCCAGTTTTAGGCAAAATTTTCTTACTTGCTTGAATTCTGGGGTGCGGGTCGCTCTACCTTGACAAAAACAAAAATTAAACCATACGCATACTTCAAAAAATCTTTAAACCGGAAGGTCCTGAAATTTGCAAGTACACTAGGCAAAATTGGAGGATTTATGTAAAAATTCAAAACTTTGAATTATATCAATGTGCTGGTAAGGGCTCTTACTCCACTACAATTTGAAAATAAATAAATCAAAGAACAAAAATGTAAACCGCTTAAAAAAAAATGCCAAATTTTACAAGGGGCAAAAGGAATGTAGGGTTAGAAATCCCCCAAGATGGGCTCCTTCCACTCCACTCCCCTTTGTCCAATTGTCCAAACCTTGTGCTTGGAAGGGCTGACCCTCTTTGGAGTCAACGCCCACTTACAAAGGAGAGGCCCTGCCCAAACTGCCCCTCCTCCCCTAATTTTGATAAATCTTGACATAATTTTTTCTATAAATATCAAAATGAAAAAAAAAAAAAATAGATGCCCACGTAGATCTTTGAATTCCCCATCTTCCATAGAAGTTTCAAAAAATCATTCAAAGTAGTTTTGCTCTAGGTACATGCTCAAAATCCCATTTGTCTGTGAGGGGACAATGGTCCTTTAGGGACTAAAAGTGTCTAGGTTTTTATCTAAAGCTTGACAATTTCAATGTATATCTTTGTGAGCTTGTGCAAGAGCAAGTTGCTTTATGATAACAATCACACATTATAAAGACAATAACATAAGGGAATTGATATGTGTACCACACCCTTTGAACTATTGTACCACACCTATGGGGTAAAATTTAGATTTCTACCAACAAAAAGCTGAATTTGAGAATTTGGAATTGAGATTTGGACTCAGAGACCATGATTAAGTCTAGAACCATAAAAAGGTTGCAATTCAACAACACCCAATGAAAAAGCTTATCATTTTCCTACAAATTAAAGTAAAAGTAACACTTTTCTCCCTAGTTAAACTTTTTTATTGGGTGTTGTTGAATTGCAACTTTTTTTTAGGATTCTTAACTAAATCATGGTCTCTTAGCCCAAATCTGAATTCCAAATTCTCAAATTAAGCTTTTTGATTGTAGAAATCTAAAATTTACCCCAGGATGTGGTACATCAATTCAAAGGGCGTGGTACACATATCAATTCCATAACTTAACCCATGAGCGCCCCAACGACTAGATTCTGGTTGCTCCAGATTTTAAAGCCTTGTTTTTGAGGCACTAGATCTAACTTTTTGGTCTTGCTATAAACTACAATTATGAAGGCATTCAAGTTGTCTATGTCAATGGAGTAATGGCAAGGAAAGCCAAATTGTTGTATAAGTGCTGCAAGAGATTTGATTTGGTGAAACACCATACGGGGCAACGGAGGCGGTTTAGCAAGCAACGTTTTACATGCTGCAACCGGTCAATATCCCATGCAAGCTTCCTTGTGTAAGCTTTGTGGTAGCGGGAAAGTTGTTGACAAAGGTTCAAGCATGTTCTAGACCCTTATTATGGCAACTGTCACCGATTGTGCCGGTCATTGTTTTCCGTGCTTTAGCAATTTGAACCCCTAAAACTTGACATAAAAAGAAGTGCAATCTTCAATAATTTACAAGTGAGTGCATTCACATATAATCTTGTTGCTCACAAAATTTGAGATGAATCCGAGGCTTATAGAATTTTGTAAAAATCATCAAATAGCAACTACCTACCAAAAAATGAGATTTTGTCATCACATGTTGTTTGATCAAATGTTATAACCTCCTGTGGTGAATTATTCCCAAAATTTGCAGGCCATTTTCTAAGTAGGTGTTCCACTATTTTCAATGGTCATTTTTTGTGAATCATCTGATTGACCTAGATACAATGCATCAAAGTTGTCGGTCTCCAAAAACCCTGATTTTGGTGAATACAGCCTGGGTGCTTAGGGGTTAAGTAGATTTAACCCATTAGATACTTTTCCTTTCAAAATTGAATTCCCATCCTATATAATGGATCGTTACCAATTCAATAATGGTGCATGCCTTTTTTTGGACACAATTTAACAATGATATGTTACACCAGGGAAAATTTTCATCTTACCTCAAACCTCGACTAACAACCATAAATCTAAAAGAATTTGGTGAAAAAAAAGATGAAGTCGCCTAATCCCTCCCCAAATTTGCACCAAATTTATCAATTTTGGATGAAAGCTACTAAAATTAGTATATTTATGGATGAATGCATAAATTGGATGAATGTGCATACATTGATAATTCTATCTAATTCTATCCAATTTTCTGAAAACTACTAGCATTGTGGGGTGCGTGTCGAGCAAAAGTACAACAAATAAACCCTGTGTTATACTTGTTATAGGGGTACAATATTGTGTGTTGTGAGCGCTTGTTCCATTTTTCCACCCAAAATTGGGATTTCCCTCTCATCGTAGCAAATTGACTAATTAGTTTGAGGTGTGAGAGTGTCAGATGTTAGATTTGCTTGATGGTGTTCTTGAGGTATATTCAACAAGGATTGTCCCTATTTTGAGGACTTCATACATGACCGTTGTTCAAAATAAAATAAATAATAACATTGTATAGTGAGCAATTGTAATGGCTCCAAGGGGATCTTCAATACTCTAAAGATTAGATTAACCGCTAAAGGACCACATGGCCTTTAGTTTGTCAAAAGACACTCAAAACTGCCACTTATATGGCAAAGTGTAAAAAAGTTTGGAAATTGGTCTTTTTGCATATTTGACCGTAGGATCTTGTACTAGATTAGTATGAAGATGTGTCATACAAAATTCAAGAACTTTGACCGCACAAATTGGAAGATATTTGCATTCAAAGTGTAAAAAACAAGTTTTTTTGCACCTTGCATGATTAGATTATTTAACTATGAACTATTTTAACTTATAATTTTTGCACCATAGAGTTTGGAACTTTATTTTTGTGTGGTGGGAAGTTGAATTGGGAATCTTGGGAAAATTTTCAGAACAAAAAATACATAATTTTCATTCTTTAAAAAAGCATTAGGTAGAAGAAGGTATGAGATTGAACAAAAACTCAAATTGCTAATAACCTTGCAATGGAATTGAAACTCAATAATGCCAATGGTGAGGTTGTTCTAGAAAGCAAACTTCACCCTCTTTAACAATTTTTTTTGAAAAAATGTTAAGCTTGCATTCAAAACTAAAGTTTATAAGTTATTTTTTCAAGAAGATGCTTAAATTGCCCAAAAAACAAGATTGTCCATAACTTTCTCATAACTAGCCCAAATGGAATGAATCAAAGCTTCAGATGTAGAAAAAAAATGTAATTTATGAGAAAAAAATTTTAAAAGATACTTCAAGTTTTTGTAAAAAAAAATTTGTTGCCCAGAGTCCCCAAATTTGTGCTTATTTGAGCATAACTTTTGCTCCCTAGCATCGACTGGAATAAAATTTAAATTCCCCAAAAACTGATGTGTTTTCCTATCTTCAAAAAAAAATCATAAAAATCAAAACAAAAATTGAGACCATAGGTACCTACCCAAAATTCCTTTTGTTTCCCGTAGGGACAATGGTCCTTTAAGGGTTAAAAGAATTAATTGAGACAGTGTTTTTGATTTATCCATCCAACTTTCTATAACACATTGTGCTTTATTTCCTTGCTATGGATTCAAAAAAATAAAATTTGGAAAATTAGCATTGCTTATTGTTTTATGATTCGTTCATTAAAAATTAATGTCAGTACAAGTAAATTAACTCAAAATCCAAATGAAGATTTTTTAGATTAAATTGCATTTAGATTTGCGAAGCTTATCAGTCTATGTATATTGAAATCAGTGTGGACTTTTTTTGGACCTAATGGGGCTCAATTAAAGTGACTCGTTATTTAAGTAGCGTAAACACAGAGGTGATTACTCTCCAAATGCATGATAAATTGGTCCAAATTTTTTGAATGATTTAAAATTCCTTATAGATTTCCTCAATGTGGCTATACTATTTGATATGATACAATCGAGGATACAATGCACTACTATGACCAATGTTATTTGATGTTGTGGCTCTAAAGAGATTTTTTATTTGTCATTTAACCCCTAAAGGGTTTTGACTAAGTTTTCATTAGACCGCTCCAAAACTGCCGATTCTAGTACAAGTATCACATTCTAGAAAAAAAACGTTTTTGAACACAAGTAACAGTAAAATCTTGTAGTACACTGATCTCAAAAAATGTGAAAATAAAATTCAAAAGTTTGCACTACATAGATTGTAAGATATTTGAGTTTGAATTGACAAAAAGTCATTTTTTGTCCTTGTAAAAATTAGGGAAACTATACTTCACCAGGTCACACATGTATAAACAACTTTCAAAATAGTTGTAACTTTTTGAATTCATTTTGCAATGCAAGTTGGATATATACTTGAAAAACTTCAAATCATTTGGAGGTGCAACACATGGGAAAAAAATAGAAAGTAAAAAGAAGTAGAGAATGATTTAAAACACAAAACAATTAAGAACTTAATTATGGAAATGAAAAATGTCAATCCCAACTATTATAATTTTATGAACAATTTACATCCTTTGATTTTGTTTTTCTTCCAAAATATTGAAAATTGAGTAAAATAAAAGACTTCAAAGTTTATTTAAGAGTAGAGAATCCACAATTGCATGCTAACTAAAACTCCTCATAACTTTCATCTCATTGATCAAAGTGGATGATTCAAAGCTATCCACATATACATAAATCTCCTGAACCTATTTCAAAATTTTATTCCAAAAAGAATGATTTTTTCTAATGTATAGGTACTTTGACTGCTCAACTAGGGAAAAAAGAAACATATTAGGCCATAACTTTTTACTCATTCCAAATGTGATGACATTTAGTGCATATGGAAAATATTCCTTGTCTCCACCTTTCATTAAAACTTCAGCCTAAAATATGAAATCTCCAATCACACGTACTTGCCCAAAATTATTGTGCTACCAAAACAAGCACCTTGGTCCTTTAGGAGTTAATGAAAGACATGACGCAAATCCATCTCCAAAAATTGGAACTATTAAGTATAGAAGTTCAATTTACACCAATATATAATTATTTACATACATATATTTTATTTTATTTCCATTTTCATTTTTTGTTGATCGGTATTAGAGGTGAAAGTGAAATCTTAATGACTTGGCTTGATTTTATTTTTTTCAATCATTCTTTATAGAAATTGTGGAAGCTTGGAATGTGGACATAGTATGCAGCCGTAAGTCCCAATTTTCAATCTCCCAATCTATTAAATTTTGAGAATTAATTAGGTTACCCTTCCAAATCCCCAAGTCACTTAGAAACACCTACATTTTAGCATCTTTTGAAAAATCAGCACAAAAAGGATGGAACCTTTCCCAAATATATGGAGGTAGCCAAAACAAAAGACCCAACTCGGAAGTCAAGTCTTAACAATTTTGTTACAAAAACCAAACTATCCTATTTTTGATATCTAGCTCTGTTTTTATATAATCCAACAAAGTTGGGAATTGGCATTGCATGAGAATTCTAGATCCAAGAGTGTTGGAGTTGGGATGTAAGGCATAGTGTGAACTGCACCTTGCACGGAGAGTCCTTAATGAGGTTCTTGAGGTCACATGGGCTGAATTGTTTTGGTTCAAACTTCAAGGGCCCCAAATTTTGATGGCCTCAACTTGTAAGGGCATCCCAATGTAGCCGTAAAAGAGGTAGGCAAAATTTTGTGCAGTGTTTTGAATAGGACTTGAGCAAAAACATGGGCTCTAATGCAGCAGGTAAATCATACTGCATTTTTCAAAGCTCCACACATACGATCCCCTCCCCTACAAATTTTCATTATTTGGAGACTCCTGCATACCACTCCAACTCTGACATTGACATAATTTTAGGGAATTTCAGATACTTCTGACATGAATCAGCCACACATAAGCACTTAAAAAAGACATAAACTATTAAAAACTCATGTTTAGTGAATGTCAGAGCTTGTGTGCATTGGGGCTACTGCACTAGGGAAATGCCCCTGCTCTGCATCTAAAGTAGAATCACACACGGTCTAACAAACTTTGGGAAGCTGAAATCCCGACTGGATTAGGGATGCCCTAAGGGCATCCCTAATTTAGCCGGGATTTCAGCTCCCCAAAGTTTGTCAAACCGTGCTTGACGCCGGCTCTCTTACAGAGCAAGGTCATTTCCCAATCCACCACCTCCCAGTGCACATACATGATGACACTCACTAAACACAGTATTTTAATAGTTTATGTTTTTTTTTAAGTGCTTATGTGTGGCTGATTCATGTCAGAAGTATTTGAAATTCCCTGAAATTACGTCAAATCCAGAGCTGGAGTGGTATGCAGGACTCTCCAAATAGTGAAAATTTGCAGGGGAGGGGCTCTTATGTGGGGAGCCTTGAAAAATGCAATATGATTTACCTAGTGCATTGGAGCCCATGTTTTTGCTCAAGTCCAGTTTGCTCAAGTCCGGTTTAAAGCAGTGCACAAGCTTTTGCTTGCCTCTCTTACGACTGCATTGGGGATGCCCTAAGGTAGGTAGCTCAAAAAGCTACACTTTAAGGGTTGATCTACCTTTTCATGGGTGTTTTGAGACAAGAAGTTTTTTTGTCTAATTGTCACACAAAGAGAAATGGATGTCAAATGTAACACAATTTTTTTTTTTTGTTCTTTGAAGCATTATTGAATTATTGATGAGTTTCCAATTTTTATTGTAGTAAGCACCTATTTGTGATTCTAAGTCTCCCCAAAAACCATTTCTGTGCAACTTGTAAAGAGATGAGGTGAAATCAAGGAGTATGATTTGCTCTTGTAATAGAATGCATCTTTTCTTCCATGACTAAAAAATCATACATTTTTTTTGTTTGCTAGATTATAGGTTTCAACGGCAAATTTTATAATAAATGGAAGGATTGTTTGTTTGCTAGAAAAAAATGCCCTGGTACAGAGGGTCCATTCCAAAACCACCTCATATCCATTCTTAAGCTACCTATGAGATACTTTTCAAGAGTCCCTACCTATGAGACGCTTTTGAAGAGAGGGGACGCAATTTGAGCTACCTACCTTAGCGTAAGTACGCCCCAAAACACTAGTAATAGGACTATGCAAACCAGGATATGACAATGGGAGAGTACCCAATGGCTTATGGTACAACCCTGGCTGACAACATGGAAACCTGAGCCTCAACACAAACATCCATGGCAAATAATGCTTGCCCTAGTACCAGCCTCTTCAGTTTTTCAATAGTCAGCAGCCGTGCGGATGGCGCCCAGAATTGTGGGGGTGCACAACTCTATCTTGGAAGGGGGAAGAATTTCTTGGCCAAGGTCACAATAGAATTAGGGTATCCGCAGTTGTATTGCAAGAACCGCGTTAGAGGACTTTTAAACGGAAAGGGATTAATTAATACATGTATCTATTAAAATATTCTCTTTGGCAACTTAATTAATTACATATTTGTCAATGTGGGGTCAAGGTGGAAATTTTCTAGTGTTTTACTTTTCAAAGCTTAGATATTTACCATGAAGAGATTGAATTAGGGGATTTTAATCCACATTTGAATTTGAAGACCTTGATTTAGTTTAGAATTCTGGAGAAGAATACAATTAAACAAGGCCAAAACAAGTGATTTTTTTTTTACTGTTACCCTTTCTTGTAAATTTTTTAAGATTTTCCACCTTGACCCATATTCACGGATGTGCAATAAACCGAGCCTTCTTTGGCACGGCAAAGTTTGCAATTTCCTTGTGCACATCAACTCCTTCAAAGACCATCTTTTTTTTGCATAATTATTAGGCTCAAATATCAATGGTGAAAAATCTATTTATTTTTACAAACAAGGAGATTTTTCATTGATTGAAAGTGGTATTTAAGTCAAATAGGTGGGACAAAAACGTGGTCAACACTTGAAACACAAACATTATGTTTCCCAATGATGAAGTTTTTGAGGATGGGTGGAGATGCCCTTAGAGCATCTCCACTGGTTTGCCCATGGGCAAACAATGAGTCCTAAGGTTCCAAGTTCTATTTCTAGCCTCCACTAGCAACACGCACACGCAAACACCCTGAGCGGCCACATTAAATATGTACCTAAGGACTCTCACCTGCTAGGACTTTGAATTCCTCTAGCAAGCCCGATTTGCACGGCATGGGCAATGTCAAGTCATGATGCGGAGCAGTGAAGCATCAGCGTATAGCAAGCCCCACTTCATTCATATGTGACAGCCCCAAGCAATGCCCAAGCCTACAAATCCATCCTTTCCCTAGCTGGTGAGTTATTCCCCGGGACATCAATGGACTTCCTTGACCTAGCCACGCAAAAACAATCACTTTGTGCCATCTCAACCACTTCTCTATTGTCCCATTCTCCCCAGTCCAATGGAAATGCTCTTAAAGTAGGAGGCTCATAAATCGACCATCTAAGGGCTGAAATTGAATTTTGGGGAGGTGAAACTTCTTGAACTATTTTTTCAGTAAATTTTCCTTAAAAGACAAGAAGTATTGACATCTAACTCAAGTCATTTCATATCTTTTGGAGCTTTGTGGAATTAGTTATAAATTTTTGAAGTGAAAAGGCCATAGGGCTCTAAAACATTTCACCTCTTTAAATGTATTATGCTTGTACATTTTTGAAACTTATGAAAAACAACATGTACACATGTAATACATTTTAAAAGGTGGATGATTTTAGAGCCTGAGCAGAATATGAGCCTCCTACCTTAGTTATACGGCTCAAATGGTTAGCCCAAGGCCATTCGGTATATGACACGTGCTCCTTGGCCACTGGCCCCTGTACAAAGAATTTTCAAGCGGTCAGTGGTCTTTTTTGCAACCTCGCGGAGGCCCAAGTAAGGTAGCAACACCCATAAGCGTGAGTTTAAGCTTTATAGGGTATATACCTAGATTGAACAAGCTTAAAAATAATATTGCTAGATTAGAAAGAAGCAATGAAAAATATTGGCATCAATTTCAAAGTTTCAATTGCAAGCATTTGTTCACAAAGATTTTTCAAAGTCCTAAATCATTGAAATTGTAAAGTTGTGTGTAAGAGATGCTAAAAACAATGCTTATTGGTTCTTAAATAGTGAGATGAGGCACTCAAAATTATCATGTTAGTCACCCACAACCACCACTTTGTTACCCACAACCATCACTTCATCACCCACAATCATCACTATGTCACCCATAACTATTTGATTCTATACCTGACTGTGCCAGTGACCCCCATGGAGACTGTCACAGTTAGCGGTGCTTCTACCTTAACCCTTAAACAACAAGAGGGCATTGTATATACACTGCCGTATAATAGGCATTTGCTACCAACAAAAGGTTGTAATTTGGGATCTCAAATAGCTCACTATGACCACATGGATCTATTCTCCAACTTCTTTGTTGATCTTAAATGTAATAAAGGTGTGGATGCGCTCCAAATACAAGAAAAATACATTGTATTGTATTGGTTGCAAAGGGCTGCCTTGTCCTTTAGGGGTTAACCCCTAAAGGATGTTGCCTACCAAAAGTGTTGTATGTATTTGTAGGAGAACCATTTAGTACTTGAAAAAAAAACTTTACAGCAAATGTCAAAAATTCCCCAAAAAATCCTAATTGACCAATATTATATTTCTGATTTGGCTTGAAATTTACAGCTCCAATGGGATTCATGTGCTATCCAAATACCCCATCCGTATACAACACGGAAATTTGTATACAAAACAGCAACATCCTTTAGGGGTACTGCTTTCTACAGTTTCTGATTTGGTGCAATGTTTAAGGAGAATTGGACGTGTTTGGTGTCACCATAGTTGGTTGATCTTCATAAGAATAAACGTTCCAGTTTACACGGCCAAATTGGTACATAAACAAAAATCATGGAAATCAGCTCTCGTCCAAATTGTTTAACCCTTAAACGTACATAGGGTACCGTATGTGTGCCGACGTATAATTGTCATTTGCTACCAATAAGAAATTTGAATTTGGGATTTCATGTAGCTCACTAAAACCAAATTGATCTATTTTCCAACTTCTTTGTTAGTCTCAAATGTAGTAGAGGTGTGGATCCATTCCAAATACAAGAAAAATACCCCATATTGTACTGGTCGCAAAGGGCTTCTCAGACGTTTAAGGGTTAAGGGGTTTATATACGGTCTCCATTAGATGGATATATATTTGTAAGAAGGAATTTTGCTATGTTAGTGCCTACTTTTTCTTCAAATATACAAAAGGTTTTTGGTTGGGTAAACATGGTACAATCCTATTTGTGAGCGTAAAATGGTGAGACAAGATTTTGTGAATGAGAAATGATTTTGAATTTAAAATTAATGGAATAACTAAAAAATTGAAAAATAATAATTCAAGAGGTGAAAATTTAAAATGCACAATTATAGGACCTTATGTACACTATTCTATGTGAGATTTAGTATTTTGACAAAAAAAATCAAGGCTCACAACTCACAAATCCTTGCTTGTAGTATAGCATTGTTTGGTGAACATGGCTCTAGCATGCCCCAATTGATTATGCATGGTAGATTGAACCTTCTAAAATATCAAATTTTCATGTTATATGCTAAGTTGTATTTTCATAGATCAATACTGTTTTGGCATACAACTTTGGGTTTCCTCAAGGACATCAAAGATTTTTGGATGGGTGAAAATTCATGAGACCAATGTAGCTCTATAAACAATAATAGCTTAAACACTTAAACATCACGTTGCACTTGTAAGTACATTGCAAGCCTTTTGAACATTTGAGGCTTTAATCCTAAAATATAGTTACATTTGTTGAATGTCAATTTTGCCCCAACATACATTGTATTTGGTCAACATCGATCAATTTAACCGTGGATATGTTAACCCCGAAAGGACCAGACCCCTTTTTAGAAACATAGTAATTTTGGGCAGGTACCTGTGATTGGAGTTTCATGATTTAGGCTGAAATTTTATTAATATGTGGGGACAAGGTTTATTTCATATGCATCAAATTTCATGACATTTGGAATTATGCGTAAAAATTTATGGCCTAATATGTTGTTTTTACGTCCGTCGAGCAACCTGGGCAAATTTTTAAAAACTGCTTTTTCAAAAACAATTTTTTTAAAATTGGTTAAGTAGATTTATGTGAACGTAGGAAGCTTTGAATCAATCCGTTTGATTCAACAAGATGAAAGTTATGAGAATTTTTTTGTTTGCAGGGAGTTATGGATTCTCTACTCCAAAATAAACTTTGGAGTCCTTTATTTTACTCAATCTTCAACATTTTGGGAAAAAAACAAAACCAAAGGATGAAATTTGTCTATGACAACATTGTGACCATTGAAATTGGCATTTTTCATTTCCATAATTATATTCTTAACAATTTAGTGCTTTGAATTATTCTCTACTTCTTTTTACTTACTAATTATTTTCCATATGTTATACAACTCCAAATGCTTTGAAACTTTTTTGACATGTACTTTACTTAGGTGGAATAAAGAGTTTAGAGAAGCACCATCCACATGGCCTTTTTTCCTTAGGAATTTCACCTTTTGAAGGGTAGCTGCCCGGTTTTTCACAAGATGTTTTTGAATATTCAAACCATTCTAACTTCCAATCCACGTGGTGGAAAACTCTGAAATCTTTTTCACATCTTCTAAAACCATTCTTCAACAAGATCCTATGGTCACATATGCATAAAAATGTTATTTTTTTCAAATTTGGTAGATGCTCTAAAGATGGCAGTTTTGAAGAGTTTTTGGTGAAAACTGTGCTTGGTCCTTTAGACGTTAAACCTTGATCAATTTGGCCATGAGTATGTTAAACCTATTTTCATTTTCATCCTATTGTATTAGATGAATCCAATAAGTTCCAATACAACTAAGAAAGAAGTAAATCTAATAGACTATGTGTGAGAGGTCAGAGGAATTTTGAGGCGGCGGGCTCGATGCCACCAAATTTGAGACGTGGGCGGTTGGAGTCGTGAAGAAGGGGATTTCAAGCTGGTTGAGCCCAAATTTCTCTAAAAATCTAGAGAAGTTAGTTGGACGGTTAGTACTCTTTTCCACACGAACCACAATGTCATTTCCATCAAAGTATGGCAAGCAGAAGCAAAACTATAAGAGCAGGGTGGTCCAAAATGCAGCAATAATGATAAAAAAAGGATGATTACACATGCAATCATCTTTGGGAGGATTGCTCTGTCAGGATGGACGAACAAATGTCGGTCATCATCCACATAAAAGAAATGAATGTTCCAACCCCCTTTGTATTTGTAGACCATAAGGGGCGGTTTACATTATGTCAATGTCCCACGTCCCGGTTCATTGCTTTTTGCTTACACAATAGCATTTTTTCGAAGCTTTGGCTATAAAAATTTAAAAAAATGGACTTCACTTAAGGTTTGGGTTGATCGTTTTGTTAAATTCAACTTTAAGTGCAAGTCTCATCAATATTTTACATAAAATATTTAGAATTTTTTTAAATATTCTCTTTTATTCTTGATAACCTAACAAAGTTCAAATTGGGCATTGCAATAGGACTTCAAAAGATGGGACGTGGGACATAGTGAGAACCATCTTCAAGATGTAATTGCAGAAGTTGAAAAATGTTGTTGTACGCTAGAAGTTATCATGATATGTTAACAAATTTGCAGGGCTGAGAGTGAGCCTTAGAACATCCTCACTCTAGCAGGTATATGGACTCTAAAACAACACTCTCACAGTGAATACTAGCTTGAGAACTGCAAACTTGGTCCAATGCACCTACTAGTGGAACGTGATTTTAAAGGGAACCACAAAAACCTAACCCATACCTTGTAGTTTCAGCAGGCCTCAAAAGTCCTTCAAGTTGCTATGTATACTGCTATCCACACAAATGACGACTACTTTGCAAGTTAGAAATAGAGATTTTGTCAAAAAAACCTGACAAAAATCTAATAGAAACAAAGTCTCGCTACAAAAGTGCATTGGGTTAGAAGAGCTGGTGTGCTGCCTATGTCAGTCAAGGCCACTCAACAAAGCTTAATAATTGCCATTAGCCAAGCGTAATGTAGCTCTAGATTGAGGATGCCGCTAGAGAGTTGGAACCCAGTCTTTTGGTTGCATGAATTGCATCCCTCTATCATAAATGATGTGATTACTAAGGGCATCCTCAATCCACTCAACAAACAAGCCCAATATACCAAGTTGGATCTATTAGTAGCTAGTAGACTATCACATAAAAATTGTTTGATTTGAAGGGCATGAAATTTTTTATTATGAAATGCAATAAAATTTTGGTTTGGACATTGCGTGATTTAGATACATCACATTAAATGTTAGCTAGTTTCCAAAAAACTTAGAGGCCTCTCCAAATCAAGCCTAAATAAGAAAAAATTAGTAAAGGTGTCCATACCATTACCATCTCCTTCACTAAAACTTCCTTATTTAGGCTTGATTTGGAGAGACCTCTAAGTTTTTTGGAAACTAGCTAACATTTAGTGTGATGTATCATGCAATGTCCAAACCAAGATTTTATTGTGTTTCATAATTAAAGACTTCACACCATTCAAACCATATAATTTTTAGGAAAAATATTAAAAATGCCCCTCAATTCATTCAAAACATCAAATATACCCCTATATGAAATATCAAATATACCCTTGACTTTGTGGAAATATATCAAATATACCCCCTGTATGAAATATCAAACATACCTTGACTTTGTGGAAGAATATCAAATATACCCATGCTATTTCTGAAAATTAAATAAATATCCCTTGTTTTTTGTGCCTCTCCATTGCAAATTTTTGTCCTACTGCTGTCATTTAAATGTCCCTATTATTTCACAATTTGAAATCTTGTGGGTTGCTTGAAACACCAAAAACATTCAAGTGACTAGTAGCCAGGCACATGTGTACTTCCAAAAAGAGGTGACATATTCTATAACTAGCATTTAGTTTTTGAAAATTCCATTGTCATGGCAGTAGTACAAAAACTTGCAATGGAGAGGCACACAAAGCCAAAGGTATATATGAAAATTTCAGAATAGAAAGGGCATATTTGATATTCTTCCATAAAGTCAAGGGTATATTTGACATTTCATATAACATAGGGGTATACTTTATATATTTTTCAAGAATTGAGGGACATTATTGATATTTTCCCTAATTTTTATATGATTACCTATTAGCTATTAATATACATGCTTCGTATACGGGGTATGTCTGCCTGGTGGATTGAGAATGCTTTAAGAGGCGATTCAAATCAAGAGCATCCTCAATCTAGAGCATGCATTGGGCTTGCTTAACAACAATTAGCGAGCTTCATTGCGTGGCCTCATCCAAAGCAGGCGGCACACCGGCTCCTCTAACCCAACGCGCACAAAGGTAGCGAGAGTGCAAACTTCATTTTTGTCAAATTTTTGTCAAATATTTTTGACACAATTTCGATTTTTGGCTTGCAAAGTAGTCATCATTGCTCTTACAGCAATATAGAGAGGAATTTGAAGCCTCTTGAAGAATGCTAAAACTACCAAGTGTGGGCAAGATTTTGTTGTCCCTTTCAAGATCACATCCCACTTGCCAAGTGCATTGAACTAGTTGCAGTTCTCCACCATTAGAGTACCAATGCATGGGGTATTAACCCAGCTGGATTGAGGATGCTCTAAGTCCAACTTCCCATCGCATTACAAGGGATTTGGACCCAAGAATGGGCCCCTTCCCCCAAAACTATGGGAACTTTGGGAACACTTCCACAACACTTCCATATAGGCAATTTGCAGCAGTATGACATGGCATTAGGGAGACCACGTCAAACATTGTTATTTAATTATTATTTTTGGAAAAAAAATTAAGTCTTTTTTTTTTCTTTTTTCTTTTTTGACGACCAGTAGTGTCATTGGGAACATCCAAACTCATAGCCCTTTCTTGGGTCCAAATCCCTTATACTGGTACAATCTCCTTTTCAACACGTTTTTTTACCTTCATTGAATTGTGAGGGCAAAAGGAGGTATCACAAGACATGCTCAAGTCCTTCATGCAGAAAGATAGTTTGGGAGTTAGGGCATCTCCACCAGTGGCTCGGGCACGCTCAAAGTGGATGAAAAGTAGCTAGGCTCCTCTCAAGACCCTCTCAAACTCTCTTATCTGGCGAGTCTAGCAAGCCACTCTTCAAGCCACTATTCATGCACTATTCACCCTAACTTTAGTGATCTTTATCCTCTACTTCCTTAGATAAGTGGTCAACTGCTTATTTATGGGGTGTCTTGGAGTGTTAGGCCACCTTTTCAAACAACATGGGTGGAGATTGAGAGACTTCAGGCCTTGCCACACCAGATGGAAAACTTTGAGCAAGTTTGGACCAGTGGAGATGCCCTTAAGATTAAACAAACTAGGTAGGATCTTGGTTAACCCTTGAGTGCCCATGCCATTTTCACCAAAATCAAAGTTTTGAGAGATTTACAACTTTGATGTACTACATCTCATTCAATTGGAAGATCCACAAAAAGTGATCGTTGAAAATAGTGGAAAACCTACTTAGGAAACAACTTGCAAATTTTGGGAACAATTGACCGTAGAAGATGGGAGATTATAACATTTGATCAAACAACATGTGATAGCAAAATCTCATTGTTTGGTAGGTAGTTGCTATTTGATGATTTTTACAAAATTCTATAAGCCCCTAATTCATCTCAATTTTTGGGAGTAGAAAGATTAGATGTGAATGTACACATTTGTAAATTATTGAAGACTACACTCTTTGTTTTGTCAAGTTTTAGGGCTTCAATTTGCTCTTGCACAAAAAAGGATGATTGGGACAGTTGGTGAGGGTTGCCATAATAAGGGTCTAGAACATGCTTGAACCTTGCCAACAAACTTCTTGCTACCACAAAGCACACACAAGGAAGTTTGCTAAGGATATTGACGAGTTGCAGCTTGTAAAACATTGCTTGCCACCATGCCTAGTATGGTGTTTCACCCAATCAAACCTCTTGCTACACTTGTACAACATTTGACTTTCTTCGCAATTACTCCATTGGCATGAAAAACTTGAATGCCTTCATAATTGAAGTTTATAACAAGACCAAAAAGTTAGATCCAATGCCTCAAACAAGCGTTTGAAATCATACGAGGACACTTTTGGTCCTCTGGGGCATGCAGGGGTTAATGCAATTCTTTAAGCAGCGTCTCTTTTTATTGGTGCTCATTTTTTAATAAAAGTACTACCATGTAAACATTCCTAAATGATTCTAAAATTTGGAAAGAATGTAAAGATAGAAGTCTGATTTTCAACCTCTCAATCAATCAGTTTTTTAGAACTATTAGGACTTGGGACATATGGGTCCATTTTAGTTTCTTGGTTGTGTGTCTTTTTGTGACCTTATTTCCTTTGGACATAGAAGAGTGCCCCTTAGTCACTCTTTCATTATAATGTGAAGTTCTGTCATTTTGAGTGGATAGTCATGTACTAATGTTTATATGGGAAAAACCACCGTTGACAAACCTCTTGAGCCACATCATGGTTCCTTAGCAATATCCAATCACCCCTTTCACAACTTCAACTGGCCATGCTTGGGTTTGCCCAATTTAATCTTATGTCAGTTACAATTAATCATAACTAATCCCATTTACTTTTTCAATGGTTTTGACTTCTTGGATTCACATTTCACACAATAGATCAAAGACGATAAAATGCAACGAGGTTTAGCATATATGTGACAAATTGATATTCATCCATTCTCACTCTTTGTTGGGATTATGCTACAACTACCAACAGAGCTCCATACTATTCTCATATTTGTTTACCAAATCGAAAATTCCTCCATGTCCTTGGAAAAATAAAAAATATTGGCTTGGACAATATTCATTCTAAATGACATGCATAATGGAGGCTTGGAAAAAATTCCCCTTTTAATGCTATTTTGATTTCCAAACTCTTCTTTTTTTACATTGTATTTTCACCTCTTCCACTTGGCCACCTTCGCAAATAATTTTCAAAAACTGACCACTTACTATATACTAAACATTGATCCTCTGGACGTTGTGACATGCACTATATATCACGTTGGCATGTAAATTGATCTTAGAGTTTTTTCCTTATTCCAAAATCTTTAGCATATATTAGTGTTCATTAGGTACAGAATTAAGCATTTGTGCAGAAATACATATATTCACTTCTAATTGGCTTATCCAACAAGGTATGTCCAAATTAATGTTTGTATATTGAAGGGAAACTCCATATGAAAGCAAATATCCTTGTGCTGGTACTTTGGTAGGGCCAAGCTTGACAAACCACACCTTCATTTGATAATTGCAAAATGTTAACATTTGCTATGAATACTCAAAATATTGAAAATGATGAGCAATAGAAAGACATCAGTAAAGTGGAGTTGAGAACTATTTTGGATGATGAACGGGATCTTCCATGATAGTATCTAGGTTTTGGCTTTGTTGAAAATATGGCTTTTGATACTGTTTTCTTCAATACAAAGCACTTTTCAAAAACCTAAAGAGGATATTTGTTGTCATTACTTAAAACACACAATTTGAATTTAGCTTTAAAGACTCCAAAATTCTCCTATTGAGTTGATAAGTATTGTTCATCAAACACCTTACAAAACTTCCTAGAGTCCAACCTAAAAACAATGTTATTTATTCTGAAGAATACTTGAATATTTTATATTGCCTATGCTAGATACAGTTTTTATTATGAATTGGTTGTTGCTTTTTTGACAAAGGTGATAACTAATTGATCAAAATTAATTGCATTAACCTTCGAATCTTGTAAGCCATAATAATCATCCAAATAGCGTGCACCTCAAGTTGAGTTTAGACCAATAAACACATTATTTAGAACAAATTTGCAAGACTCTTTAGTAGACAGTAAGGTTGGCAATAAATATCATAAAAGTTTGTCTAAAGACTCAGTAAAAAAAATCATGTTGCATTTTTTAATCTTTATCATTTAACAAAATCTACAAAAAAATATTTCCTCTCAAATTGGTTTGTTTTTGTTATAAATTTTATCCATTTTTTATTAAATTTAGGTGCAAGAACTTATTGAATGAAGACCTAGTAGAAAAGAAAAACTTGGTGTAGAACATTTAATGATTTTCTAAAGAAGGTGCGCTCTTGAACCTTATAAGCTCTTAGTCGTCTTTCAAATTGGATTTTGCTTTGTACACGACAAGTGTCGATGACAATCCAGAAATAGAGCACTTCACAAGTTACATAGAGTTTTTTTTGTAAATGTCAAAACCATATGTCTTTTTTTCTCATGCCATTCTTTATTTTCATTGCTCCATGTGCTCTTTTATGCTCCTACTTTGTCAAGAAGTGGGTCTGGTATAAATTTTTTGATGTTCTCGCTACAATGAATTTGAGGGTTTTGGATGAATTTGAGGGTTTTGAAAGAAATGCTTTGTAATGTGGGAAGAAAAGAAAGTGGATAGATGTACAGTGCCCTCCAACAAGTTTTCAATTTTTTTGAAACTTAATTAGTCATAATTTCAACTTCATCAAACAATAACAAGTTCCATAACTTGGGTAGCACTTTTTCTAGAAATATGATTTGTAGATATGTGGTTTGAGATTGCTAGCATATAGTGTTGTGAGATTTTTAAAATTTTGAAATGTTCAAATGCTATTTGGCACTAGTGGTTGTTGTCTAGCTGCCTTTCAAAAAACTCAAGAACTTGCTAGAGGGCAGTGTACAACTCCTTCAAAGAATAGTTTTATAGTAAGGACTACTTGTAATGCTCCAATATTTTGTTGTAAGAGGTTTTACTTGCTCAAATAAAAGGTGGTCAATGTTGCTTGCTCATTTCAAAGTTGAGTTATGTTGCTTGGACAATGACATGTCAAGAAATGCTTTGGTAAAAATAAATTAAAAAAAAAAAAAAAAAAAAAAAAAAAAAAAAAAAAAAACTTCCATATGAAGAAAATATGGTCATATTTTTCACATAGGATTTTATTATCTTGGCTTACTGCAATTTTCATTCAATTTCAATCCCTTGATTTAATCGAGGCTTTAAACTGACACATGTCACTTCCATGGGACGATATTTAAGACCTAATATAATGTGGTACAAATATTTGATTACCCCCTTCAACTAAAATCAGCCAAAGTGGTCATAAGCAATACTGTTGCTATGACTCTATGGGGCTGGGGGGACTATGCTAAGAAGAGCTAGTTCTCAATTTCCTCAGCTTGTGCTCATGATAATACTGATTAACGTTGAAGCGCCCCCATTATCCCCTTCGTTTGTAACTGATTTGTGGATACTTAGCCGTATTCTTTCTCAAACTAGACTATTAGATATAAGAGGTTTTACTTTGAAAACTATAAATAAACTCTTCAATAGTTGAAAGGGGTATAGTGAAGCATAAAACTTAAAACATAAATATATTAGATTTTCCTTTTTAAACACTAATGTTTAAGTGAAGGAGTAAATTTTTAAAGCACAATTTTGAAAGGAGGCACTATATTTATGTTGGAAACTCAATATAAGAACATAGTAACATTACACAACAAAAAAGGGCCCTCAATCAGGTAGCCAAACTATTGTTTTTTTTCTCAATGTCAATGATTGTATATATTAAAGAGACTCCCACCTCATTGATGCTTTATCATATTGTTTGTGGAAACATGTGCAAACAATGAAATAAAATAAAATAAGTACAAACACTTGCAAGATACTTTAGTACTAGTCTTTGAGCAGTGTTGCTAAAAGTGTGAGCAATGGGCATGAAGCATTGAGCAGTGGGGAAAAAAAAAAAAAATCTGAAACATTTAATCTGCAATAATTTGTAGTTTTGTAACTTTGAAGATAGAGGAAAAATAAATGTATGTGTAAAAAAACTAAATCTCCATTTATACTCATCCATTGAAATGGATGGATGAAAAACCATAAAGGATGAAAGAAAAATATTTTGGATGAACATAAATGAACAATATTTGATGAAATGATCCAAATGTCAGAGTAAAAGAAAATTAGAAGAAACACTTGAAGGATAACATTTAGGGAATAACTATACTAAGAAAAATTTCAGGAAAATGTTGACATGAATGGTTTAAATTCAAAAAGCCAATAAGCCTTAAATAACATGATGGGCAGATGGGCAGTTACATGGCATAACAATTTTGAAGTGCATA
Source organism: Ulota crispa (assembly GCA_963920765.1). NCBI lineage: Eukaryota > Viridiplantae > Streptophyta > Bryopsida > Orthotrichales > Orthotrichaceae > Ulota > Ulota crispa. The sequence continues at coordinate 38,615,981 of OY987242.1, forward strand.
AATTGAGTTAATCAAAAGAATATTGGTTTAGAATATATTGCAACCACATTGCAAACCATTGTAGTATGAAGTTGAATCTAATAATAACATTGCAAAGCATTCTATAAAACTAAGAATGCATGTAATGAACACATCGAAAAGCCTAAAGAGGATTAAAGAGCAAAATCCGACTCTATTGCATTTGAGTAATTATAATTCAAAGAGTTGGAAGACATAGTAAGCAAATTATGCCACAAGTTGTAGATACTTTTCAATAAAAAACAGCTATGAAAACATTACTTGATAATTTAGAACTGAAACATGTAAGTAACAACCAAGAACTAAAAGAAGTTACAAACAATTACTTTCATGGAAAGATGTGATTTTCCCCATATCTAGTAGATTGATCATTTAGTAATGCTAAAATTGAAAGGGACTGCATATAGCTATGGAAAACACACATACATATAAGGTAGGAACATTCATAACCGTGAGTATACCCCTGGCCATGACCTATGTCTAACACAAGATGTTAGTCATTTGAAATTAATAAACTTGGTGGTTATGGGAACTTAATCCCTAAAGGACCAAGGGCCCTTTTGGGGGACTTTCGGGATTTTGGGTAGGTACCTATGGCTAAATTACTTTGTGTGATAATCTGAAACTCTTATTAAAGGTGAGGGATTCAAAAATCTACGTCGAAATGTAGTTTTTTCTTCATTTTGACATTTATTGAAGAAGTTAAAAATGAATAACTGAAAAACAGGGAACTCCGGGCAGCCCAAAAACTTCTTTAAAAATTGTGTTTTTTTCAAATAAAAATCTGAAATAGGTTCTTTAGACTTATGTAGATATGAGTAGCTTTGAATCATTCAATTCGGATAGATGAGATGAAAGTTATGAGAAGTTTTAGTTTGCAAGTAGGTGTGATTTCGAGAGAAACCACACCTACCTGCAAACTAAAACTTCTCATAACTTTCATCTCATCTATCTGAATTGAATGATTCAAAGCTACTCATATCTACATAAGTCTAAAGAACCTATTTCAGATTTTTATTTGAAAAAAATGCAATTTTTAAAGAAGTTTTTGGGCTGCCCGGAGTCCCTTGTTTTTCAGTTATTCATTTTTAACTTCTTCAATAAATGTCAAAATGAAGAAAAAATTACACTCCCACGTAGATCTTTGAATTCCTCACTTTCAATAAAAGTTTCAGAAAATCACGCAAAGTAGTTTAGCCATAGGTACATGCCCAAAATTCCATTTGTCCCTTAAAGGGACAATGGGCCTTTAGGGGTTAATTGATTTTTTTCATGTTTCACTCATTTGACTTTCTATTGTTTTTCAGCTCTCCCAAGACCAATGTTTTTGTTTGGGGCGACAAATCTCTAGAAAATGATTTTTAGGAGCTTGAAATTAGCGCCAAAGCCAATAAAAACACTAAGTGTGGTTTGCCAAAATTCACCAATGAAGGAATTGCTTTTGCCCCCACATGTCACGCCACAATCATTTGCTTTAGATGCCTTTTTGCACTAAAAAACTGGAGATTGGCTGTGAACTTCACCCAAAAAAAATGAAAGAAGCCATATTTGTATCAAGAACAAAAAAAAAGAAAATGCCAAACTAGCACCAAACACAAAATTCCAATTTAACCCTTTAATGACCACACCTATTTTCACAGAATCCACTGAAAACAGGGGTTGTAAGCTTAGATTTGGAATTGACTCAAATATGGACCCATTTTCAATAATCCAACCGTACAAATGGGAAGTACACCATGTTTATTGTAAAACACCAAAATTTCAGCTAGATTTTCCATTGGAGGTGAAATATTATAATGATTGAGTGAGCCGTATGGGGAAAATCTCTTGTGTTTCATTCTTGTTTAGTTTTGAATGTTAACCTTTCATGCAAGCTTTGATTGAGAAGAGCCTTACATTTCTAGAAAGCAAGGTTTCCCACCTTTCCAACAAGACTAGTTTCACACAAAATAGACAAACATAGCAATCACAAGGTGTAGCTAAGTGGACAAAAGGGTCAAAAAACCCACTTTCTTTGCTACCCTAAAACGGTTCTACAAGAAATTTGATAATTATTCTAGAAAATCCAATTGGTGAAAACAATCAAGAATTGGCCTTAAATGTAGGATGACAAATTTTAAAGCCAAGATGACAACACCATTTTAGTAGATCTTCAAATACTACAATTATACTACTACCGTATATGAAAACAATACAAGCGTATTTCTTAAGCAATTTGAATTTTTTTAGAATTGTGCAATTGAAATTTGACACTCTTCTTGCATACTTGATGTATTGTGTTGTTGCTTTGATCCATCTTTGACAAAAATTGGATACGTATTTTGAAGCCATGCTGTATAAACACCATTATTTATCAACTCACGTACTCGATTGCATTGTTATTTTTTTAGATGGATGCAAAATTCTTGTGATCATATGCGTACTTTAAGACCAAATTCCAAATTATTGAGTGATTTCAACCTACAGGCCAAAAACCACTCCTAGCAACCAAAATATGGTTGCGTGGTCCTTAACCCTTGAGCGCCTAGAGTTATTTTAGGATTTAGGAGAAAATGGGGTGTTTAATGATTACCATAGTTTGGAAAATTACATTCAAAAAAAGTGATAGTAGGATTTGAAAAAGGACTACCTTCTTTGCTGATGGGACCAACCATGACTAGTTTCAAAGTATGGATTGAGAGAAAAAGTGAGATAAAGTTTGTGGGCCCATCGACAGCAAAATGTCGACTGGGCGCTCAGGGGTTAACCCCTAAATGCCCAAGCCCTCTCTGAGCTTCTTAGACTTTCCATGAAACTAAACAATCAATCAACCTCTTCATGAATTCCATCAAGTTTTTTTCAATTGTAACCGTACAAATTTAAATTAAACATGTTAGAGATTATATGGAAAAAGAAAACACAACAATATCACTTGTAGTCTGAAAGATTATAATGTTTGAACATGAGGGTGTTAAAACTGCAAAAGTGACTTAAAGTCTTCCAATCCTTGTTTCACATGTCAAATCCAAAAAGTTGGTCACCATAAAAATATGAGGTTTAAGGTCATTACATGCCTAACTCAAATCAATTTACGGTTTTGAAAATTTGCTCCTACATTATTTTTAAATGGATTTCTAATGTGGATTTTTCTCCAAGCTCTAGTGTATTTGAGGCTTATTTTCAAGATCTTCCAACACTAAAAAACTCAAGATTGCAGTGGACACCCTTGTACAAAATCTCAAGTAGAAAAATCCTCAACTTTCATTTTCAAAATCAGATTTTTGATGTTGAAAGTAGACTTCAAAACAAACTTATATTGAAAATAAAAAATTGAAAAACATAATTTGATGAGGTTTTATCCATCTTCAAAGTTTCCTCGCGACCCAAATCTGGTCGCTTGGGCATTTAGGGGTTAAGGGTTAACCCCTAAGCGCCTAGCTCATGGCGCCTCGTTTTCACGACAAATAGACCACCTGGAACAAAAAACAACGTGACGGGTGCAAAAATCTGATCCATGCGTATGGGCCTTTGCAAGTGGTTGTTTACTTGAACCCTAAGATCTTGGTGGAAGGGTGGGTTTTTTGACCGCATGGGTTCCATTCTTATAATGGTTAGCTGTTGGTTGAATTTTTTGGGGGGGGCCAATTTTAGGTGTGTTGAGCCATGGTATCTAGTAATTTAGGGTTCAATTCATGGAATTTGGTGACAAAATTTTTTGTCAGTGTTTGTTAGTGGAGTGACAACCTACTTTCAAATTTTCAGAAATTCTTGACAAAAACCTAGGGTCCAAAGTTGATAAGGAAGGGAGACACCCCAAAACCCACCATCGGCTAGCTAATACGGTTTGGACTGGCATGTCAGCCACACGGTTGGAGGAGGCAGTTCCAAGCCAATCTCTATGTGAGAACTGCGGGACAGCTCAAGGAGAGTGACCCTCACACCGGCTATAGACAGTGGCACAAGTCCCTGCATTTTCCAAATAGAGCTCCAAAACACACTTTTCCCCATGATGGAATTGTCCCTCACAATATAGGCGCCATCTAAACCCCGGGACTCCACTCTCCCATCTCAAATAATACCCACTCGTGCGAATGGTACTTTTAAATTGCCTGTACATCCTTATCTGAGCCCAGCACCCCAAATTAAAATTTGAGAGGCCGGATTTGGGGCGCTGGGGCGCTCAGGGGTTAAACACTGCCCAGTACACTAGGGGGATGGGGTTTTCAAGTCTTCAAGGGCCATGCTTTTTATGAAGTGGGCTACGTGGGTACGCAAGCTGTAGGCACGTGGGGAGAGGTGGCATGGCAGGCAGGGGCGGTGTCAGAGATGAGAGAGGGATTATCACGTCAGCAATCATCTCACATGCCCCTCCACCAGAACTCCAGAACCCCAGTCCTCTTCAATGCCGTTGTGACTGTGACCATTGGTAAGTAGTAGTACTACGTAGTAGACTAGTAGGAGTGGTGGGTGCAGCACTCCCCAGAAGTAAGCTTAGACGAAGAAGAAGAGCACACCCTTGTACCCCCAACACAAGGTTTTTCAACTCTCACAACAATATCCCAAGCCAAGCCTTCCCATCCCACCATCTAAATCCATTATCCAAACTCACCACGGCAACACTATTCCACAGCTAGTCTAGTCAAGACGTTCCCACAACTGGCACCGACCCTGACATTAACCCCTAAAGGAACAAGGTTGTTTTTTTGAGAAAAATCTCAGAAACTGCCAACTTTTTGTGCATTGCCCAAAATTGTTTTTTTTTTGTTTTGTTTTTTCAAATTTAACCGTACAAAAGTGTGTGAAACAAATAAATTATTGTGTGCAAAAAAATTCAGCCCATTTGACCTTGCTGATTGTAAGATTATAACGTTTGAAGTGAGAAAAACAACTTTTTTTTCATTCCTGCAATATAAGGTCTGCAGCCTTTGAGCCTTCCTAGAGTAAAATTTTTCTCTACACAAAAATCAGCTTTTTGACCATTCACAAGTATATGATGTTAGGTCAACTCATGAAAAAAGTTTGACGCAAATATAGAATCTAGCTTATTCTAAATCACTTTGCAATGCAAGGAGGTTTCGTGAATTGGCAATACTTTATTCATTCTTTCATGGTTTCTTGTGCAATGAGGAAGTATTTCATTTGAAACTTAAACATTGAAAAGTTAGAGACAAACATTGGGAATATGCAAAAAAAAAAAAAATTCAAGAGCTTTGAATTATTAAATTGAAAGATAATAAGGCTTGAAGTTAGAGGATTTTTTTTCTTTGAAATTGTCCAAACATAGTTAACAAAGTTTGACTCCCTTAAAAATGTGATATGAGAGCTCTTTTTTTTTTGACAATTGTACACCATGTTTTTTTAGTTACATACTAGCCAAATTTCAAAAGTTGATGAGAGTTTTAGCAAAAGATTCTCCTAATATGCCCACACTGCCTAAGCTGCCCAATTCCTTCTAGGCAATATTATTTCTAAACTAGGCATCTAATTGGGAAAAAATTTGCATTTCCACTTGGGGAATACATATTTGCATCTTGTGTAACAATTTTGAGAACATTTAATAAAAATTGACTCCATATGACCCTACCTAAGTTCTCAAATGGTTGTTGAACATCCACTTGGTCCTTTAGGGGTTAACCCCTAAAGGACTGTCCCTCTAGGGGGACAAATGAGATCTTGGGCTTGTATTTACAGCTAAACTACTTTGTATGATTTTTTGAAACTTTTATGGATGATGGGGAATTCAAAAATCTGCTTGGGCATTTAATTTTTTCTTCATTCCGACATTCATCAAAGAAGTTAAAAATGAATTTTTGGAAAATGAGGGAGGGAGGGCGGGCGGCCCAAAAATTTCTTCAAAAATTGTGTTTTTTTTTAAATAAAATTTTCAAATTGGTTCTTTAGTTTTATTTATATGTGGAAAACTTTGAATCATTCACTTTTGTTTGATGAAGTGACAATTATGAGAAGTTTTAGTTTGCTTGTAGGTATGGATCTTTACACTAGGAATCAAGGCAGCAATCAATGAAACAAAAGTAGTGTTGAAAATAATCAAGAGTTGACATTGTTCTAAGGCGGAAAGCTAGGATTAAGCATATTTAAGTTTACCAAAAATGGAAGGTCAATTTGTGGCTCTAAAGCTGTTATCAAGTTTCACTAAAACATAAATCTATAAACGAATATTTATTTTTGATAGCACTAGAAGAAAAACAGCAATGAATGACCAAGTCACAATAATTACATAACTATATAATGACTATACAACAATTACAAAATGACTCGACTACAATTATGCATTTGTTGTACAATTATTGTGACCTAGTCATTTATTACATGTTTTCCTTTTAGTATAGTCAACCTAGAAAGAGTTATAATTTTTACTTAGTCTCTTTTTTTTCATTCCTTTTCTTTCTAATGTTTGAGGGCTTATAATTATGACCTCAATGTTTTAACCTCAAGGCATTTAGACACGAACAGAAGATATTCGTTATACTATGATAGCTTGAGATAGTTTTTAAGGTTTTATGTGCTGCACTTTTGATTCAAATAATCAACAATTTCAGGTGACTCCATCTCCAAGTATCAAGCGGTTCTCATTATAATGAGTAATTCATGTTGTAATTGAAGCCATATGTGTTGAAATTGGCTACGTACTTGAAAATTTCAATGTGGGTTTTTTTAATAAACACAAGACATACCTCTATCTTTTTAAATTGTTTTTTACCTTCAAGCGTACTTTGAAGTGAAAATTCTCAAATTTCTCCTCAGGAAAAATAGTTTGAATTTAGAGATTTAATAACGTAGGTTAATTTTGGGAATTTTGAACTCATTTTATTTAAAGATACCCAATTGATCCACTAAAATTAAATCAAGTAAAAGCAAACAACTAAAAAATTGGGGCAGGATTATACTAGTTTTCTTTCTAGTAGTAAAAGTAGAGCTTTTCCACCTTGGAATTCACACAAGGGAAAAAGGAGATTTTGGAAAAGATAGAGACGGGCGTTCAGTTGCATTCACTAAAAACAAATGTCTTGATTATTTCTTGCACACAATCCTCGAGGCCATTTTTAAAGCCATGCTTCAAACCATTCTTGAAGCCATCCTTGAAGGCCTTAGAAAATCATATACTACAAGGGTATAGTGTCAATTTGGACGTTTTTAGTTAATTTTGGACAATTTCTCTTGTAGTCTCAATGCAAATTTGTACATTTAATTTTGAAAGCGGATCAACAATGAAAGTTATTTATTGCAAATAGTGCGCAAAATGTCCACAAATGGTTTGCCATTCAAAGTAGCATTGAGGATGCTCTTATACGTCCATATTTTAGTTCTAACTAGTATCAAGAGAAATTTTAGCTTCTTCAATAAAAATACCTACATCTTCTCATTTTTATTTAATTTTTTTAGTGCATGTACCACGTATTGCATATAATATGTACTTATTCTATGATTTGGCATTTAAAAAATCTACACTAAACATTACATTTAGGTAGCCTTATCCTAAAAATTTACCCCACAACTCAATGTTTGGCCACTTGAAGATGTATGCAACTCTCCAACTTTAGGATTTCACATGGTTTACAACATGGACGCAGCTAATTTATTTTTTTACAACATCACTGTTGTTACCAAGTCCTTTAAATTTACTTGTTGCAATAATTTCTGATGAAGTTTACTTTAGTAGCCGTAAATAGTTATATAGCGTAAGAAGTGATGAAAGTAGTTTGGGGGTAATCTAAACGCAACATTCCGTGTAGCTGGATTTTATCCGGTTCATTCAAGGTTCAATAGATATTTTTTGACATTTCAGTTGCCCGACTTTCTATTGTTTTTGGATTGGTTCCAGCCGCTCCCAATTTTAACCCCTAAAGGACCAAGCACAGTTTTCACCAAAAATTCTTCAAAACTGCCATTTGTAGAGCATCCACCAAGTTTGTAAACAAAAACATTTTTATGCATATGTGACCATAGGATCTTGTTGAAGAATGGTTTTAGAAGATGTGAAAAAGATTTCAGAGTTTTCCACCACGTGGATTGGAAGTTAGAATGGTTTGAATATTCAAAAACATCTTGTGAAAAACCGGGCAACTACCCTTCAAAAGGTGAAATTCCTAAGGAAAAAAGGCCATGTGGATGGTGCTTCTCTAAACTCTTTATTCCACCTAAGTAAAGTACATGTCAAAAAAGTTTCAAAGCATTTGGAGTTGTATAACATATGGAAAATAATTAGTAAGTAAAAAGAAGTAGAGAATAATTCAAAGCACTAAATTGTTAAGAATATAATTATGGAAATGAAAAATGCCAATTTCAATGGTCACAATGTTGTCATAAACAATATTCATCTATTGGTTTGGTTTTTTTTCCCAAAATGTTGAAGATTGAGTAAAATAAAGGACTCCAAAGTTTATTTTGGAGTAGAGAATCCATAACTCCCTGCAAACAAAAAAATTCTCATAACTTTCATCTCGTTGAATCAAAGCTTCCTATATTCACAAAAATCTCCTAAACCACTTTAAAAAATATGTTTTTGAAAAAACGTGATTCAAAAAATCCGCCCAAGGTGCCTAACGAACATAAAAAACAACATACTAGGCCACGACTTTTTATTCATAATTTCAAATGTCATGAAATATAGTGCATATGAAAGATAAACCTTGTCCCCACATATTATTAAAATTTTAGCTTAAATTATGAAAAGTTACAATCACAGGTACCTGCCCAAAGTTGTTATGTTTCTAAAAAAGAGGGTCTGGTCCTATAGAGGTTAACCCCTGAGCGCCTAGAGTTATTTTTGGGTTCAGGAGAAAATGGGGGTTTAATGGTCACCACAACTTGGAAAATTACATCCAAAAAAAGTGACCGTAGGATTTGAAAATGGACTACCTTCTCTGCTGATGGGGACCAGCCACGACTGTTTTCACCATATAAGTCAAGAGAAAAAGTGAGATCAAATTGTGATCCCCAACGATAGGATCTTGTTGCTAGGGCGCTTAAGGGTTAAATGGCCTCATTTCCTAGTGTGGATGGGATCCTTATTATCATCATTATAATGAGTACTTTAAGGCGTCATTGCTAAGGTCATATGTGTTGAAATTGTCATTCAAAAGGGCCTCAAGGTTTTGATGGCTTGATTCCTAGATGGTGTTAACCCCTAAAGGCCCGTTGTCCCTTCGGGAACTGTTTGGGGTTTGGTCGTGTACCTATGAGTAAACTACTTTATGTAATTTTTTGAAACTTTTATGGGAGGTGGGGAATTCAAAGATTTACGTGGACATCAAATTTTTTCTTCATTTCAACATTTATTGAAGAAGTTATGCATGTTTTTCTGAAATTTTGGGGAGAGCTGCCCATCTGGGCAGCCCAAAAACCTCTTTAAAAATTAATTTTTTTCAAAATTAAAGTTTGAAATTGGTTCTTTAGATTTTTTCATACATGGGAAGCTTTGAATCATTCAATTTCAATCAATGACATGAAAGTTATAAGGAGTTTTTGTTTGCAGGCAGTTATGGATTCTCTACTCTAAAAGAAACTTTGAAGTCCTTTATTTTCCTCAATTTTCAATATTTTAGAAAAAAAAACTAAACCAAGGAAGTAGATTATTTAATACAACATTATCACTGTTGGGATTTGCATTTTTCATTTCAATAATTAGATTCTTAACAATTTAGTGTTTTGACCCATTCTCTACTTCTTTTTACTTATTGATTTTTCTCATGTGCTGCATAGTTCCAATTGATTTGAAAATTCTCCCACACATACCTAACTTGGTCTTCTACATGGGGAAAAAAAAAAAAAACCTCAACTTTGCGTAGAGGAAATTTTTTGATATAGGAATGTTAATGGTTTCTGAAATTTTTGGGCAATATGAAAAAAAGCTTTTTCCTTCGCTTCGCATGTAAATATCTCACTTCTTTTCATTTAAAAAAAGCTCAATTTTTTTTCCCAAATACCCCATATTGTCTTGTCTAGAGCAAGATCTTACAGTTGGATTTCAAAAACAAAAACAAAAAAACAAAACAAAAAAACAAAAAAAAAAAAAAAAAACAATTCCTTTCATCCCAAAAGTGGCAGTTTCCATTGTTTTTCACATAAAAAATGGCCTGGGCCTTTAGGGGTTAATAACGTAGCCCTAGGACCGTAGATGTTAGAGAGCAATGAGGTGGCAGCATTTCCGGGGATCGTGGATTTAGGGCCACTGACAGGCCCTAAGCTCATTTAGCAGCAGCAGCTCTATTATCTAATCCCTAGGGCCAGCCTGGTGAGCCTGCTTCACTTGTTTCCTAAAGTTACAGCATTTTCTGACAGGCAAATGCATCCGGAGCGTGGGTTGCTGCTTTTCTGGACATTGTCGATTCTCTGGTACTTCAATGGTTTTACTGCACTAAACACTGCATTAGTTTATAGATATTTTGCACTATATAATTACTTATTACTATAATAGTAATTTTCACAAATAAATCCTGCAAAACACAAAATTAAGTCCAAACTGTGTTCTTTGGTAACATAGCAATTTTTGGGCAGGCTAGTACTTATAAAACAAGAAATGAGTTCTCACAACAAATACAGATGATGTATGTCCAAGGAGTAGCTTTCCCATGCAATCATTTCAATTTGTAAAAAATAATAATCATGGAATATGAACTTTTGCTTGTTCATTGGACAACAAGGGCAAAAAAATTCACACTCGGCTGAAATTTTGGGATCTTGCCCAAAGGTTGAGGGGCAGAGAATCCTCCTTGTCAAAGTTGATCCAACCTCTTTCCATGAAGGCAATTGATTTTGCTTATTACCCTTTACTTCCCCTTTGTTAGAAGTGGTCCTATGTTGATCAAGCTTGTCAAAACCACAGTTTTGGCCAATTTTCTTTTCTTTTTCCCCTCTTATGAAGCTAACTAAAATCTAAAGCTTTGCCACTCAAATTTTGAAAAGATTATTGTATGTGGAAGCTCCAAATTGTTGAAAAGCTAGCTTTGTATGTGAATTTTCTTGAAGCTAGTTTCCTTTTCTAAAATTTTAGTATGTATTTTGCAATTCAAAATGTTATGAACATTTTTGAACATATGGCCAGCTCTACCATAAGCATCAATCCAAGGGAGTTCAAGCAAAAGAATTACATTAGCAAGTGGAAAAGCCTCCCCAAATTAGAGCTGCCCATAATTTGAATGCCCCCCAAAAAACTACTTCTCACTTCAAACTCTATAATCTCACAATCCATGAGGTAAACAACTTTTGACTTTTGACCACATCATAATGAAGTAATTTACTACTAGATCATATGGTAGATTGTTTCAAAATTTCATTTCAAACTTTTTTTGCCTTTGCTATCAAAACGACGCATTTTGAGTGTTTTTTGGTGAAACATAATCAAAGAAATTTAGGGGTTAAAGTGCTTGACAACAACAACAAAGTTGCAAAAGAAAAAACCAGCAGCATCCAAGTTGTAAACCATGCAAAATTTTAATATCTAAAGAGTTGCTTGCGCCTCTAAACAGCCCAGCAATGCGTCATGAGATAACTTTCTAAGATAAGACAACCTAAAAGCAATATTCAGTGTAGAATTACTACTCCCCCTCCTCTCTCCTTGAGATTCTCCTCTTAATTCTAAAACGTCCAAAGCATAAGCATACCCCCACACTTGAGAGCTCAATTTCTTCGAACAAAAAGACTACGCACTTCTTGTAGGATTTAAATACCCTCGTTACTCCCTTCCAATATCTATGTATTTTGAAGAATACAATCCCATAGGAGCAAAACATAACCCTTTAGAGGATAAGATATAACCCAATCATTATATTATATGTCATATTGAGTTAAGGTTAACCTCTAAAGGCTCAAGTGGCCCTTTGAGGGTCAACTGGGGTTTTGGACATGTATATACAGCTAAACTACTTTGTGTGCTTTTCTGAAATTTATATGGGCAATGGGGAATTCAAAGATTTACATGGGCATCTAATTTTTTCTTCATTCTAATATTTATTGAAGAAGTTTAAAATGAATTTCTAGAAAACAAGGGAGGATATGCTGCCCAAAAACTTCTTTAAAAGTTTCATTATATATATATATATATGTATGAAATAGATTCTTTAGACTTATATCTACACGCGGAGCTTTAAATCATTCAATTTTGATTGATGAGATAAAAGTTATGAGAAGTTTTAGTTTGCATGTAGGTGTGATATTGAGAGAAACCATATCTACCATCAAACTAAAAATTCTCATAACTTTCATCTCATTTGTCAAAATTGAATGATTCAAAGCCCCCCGTGTATATATAAGTCTCAAGAACTTTTTTCATTTTTTCGTTTTTTTTAAATGCAAATTTTAAAGAAGTTTTTGGTATGCCTACCCTCCCTTGTTTTCTAGAAATTCATTTTAAACTTCTTCAATAAATGTCAGAATGAAGAAAAAATCAGATGTCCACGTAGATATTTGAATTCCCCATCTTCCATAAATATTTCAAAAAATCAAACATAGTAGTTTAGCTGCAAATACATGCCCAAAACTCCACTTGGCCCGAGAGGGCCACTTGGGCATTTAGGGGTTCAAATTGATATCCCTTGAACCAAACACTTGATAAGAGTTTGAAATCTGAACCTCAGAAGTTGAAAATTTCTCCTTTTGGTTTGAATGTACCCTAATGGAAATAAAGGGTCTTGGAGAAAGGATGCTTGTGAGATTTCAAAGTTTAAATGTCATCAGAAATGCAAAATACACCTCAATCGGATTTGAACTAGAGCAATGAATGATAATTTTATGATACAATGAATTTACAATGTTATTTAACGCCTAAAGGCCCAAGTGGCCCCTCGGGAGCCAAGTGGGGTTTTGGGCATGTACTTATAGCTAAACTATTATGTGAGATTTTTTGGAGATTTTATGGAAGACAGGATTTTCAAATATCTACTTGGGCACCTAATTTTTTCTTCATTCCAACATTTATTGAAGAAGTTTAAAATGAATTCATGGAAAACAAGGGAGGACGGGCAGCCCAAAAACTTCTTTAATAGTTGCATTTTTTTTTAAATGAAAATTTGAAATATATTCTTTAAACTTATGTATAGGTGGGGAGCTTTGAATCATTCAATTTTGATTAATGAGATGAAAGTTATGAAAAGTTTTAGTTTGCAGGTAGGTATAGTTTCTCTCAAAATCACACCCATAAACTAAAACTTCTCATAACTTTCATTTCATTAATCAAAATTGAATGAATTAAAGCTCTCCGCATATATATAAGTCTAAAGAACTTATTTCATATTTTTATTTTTTTTAAATGCATTTTTTGAAATTTTTTTTGGGCTACCCACCCTCCCTTGTTTTCCATAAATTCATTTTTAACTTCTTCAATAACTATTGAAATGAAGAAAAAATTAAATGTCCATGTAGATTTTTGAATTCACCATCTTCCATAAACATAAAAATTTCAGAAAATCACACAAACTAATTTAGCTATACGTACATGCCCAAAACCCCACTTGACCCTCGAGGGGTCACTTGGGCCGTTAGGGGTTAAAAATAACATTTTTATCATTTATATAGTTGAATGTTAGCTTGCCAAAGGGTTGAACATACTTTTCATCCTCTAACAGTTCGCTTGTAACTGAAAACGTTTCTATTTGTTGCATTGTTGGCAAAATTTTAGCAATATAGACACATACGTACTACTAACCTCTCACATCTACAATCTCATATTTTTTTTACCACAGGTCTATGACAATGACCAATTAATATTCCACTTTGTTGGACAAAGGCATACAAAAATTTGCTGGACCAAAAAAATTGTGGGGGACTTAGTATCCACCATTTTGTTTCACAGGCTGATCTCTCACTCAACCACCAATTTCAGTCCTTGGCCTTAAAAATCCCAGTAATTATTAGGTCGTTTTTTCCTTGGCTAGCTTTTAATTTAATGGCATTTTCTTTCTAGATATTGGTCCACGTTGTTCATGAACTATTGTTGACATAATGCACACAACACTTGATTAAAAAGCAATTCATATGATATTTCATGTCCCTACTCTTCAAGCTTTAGTTCAAAGTCAAATTTTTTACTATGCTAAATTGTATAAGGGATAAAAATAATATGTTAAAAGAACTACTCAATTTCTTTATGCTAATTTTTTAATATTATGGCTTGGCCTCTAAGTTGTGTTCTTATTTGTGTTAAGCCCAACTTTAGGAGCAAAGTTCCACTTCCTTGGAGCTAAAATTTTCAAAAAGTGTTGGGTATTTCAAAATGAACTAGGGTCAAGGGCTTGGGATCAAACATGGAGTTGTAACTTCCTAATTTCAACTATTCAACCAATTAAATCTCAAGAATTTAGTAAGAGTGAAAACTTGGGACATAGTGCAAACAACCGCTTACAATTGAAGTGATCTCCCTTCTTACAAATGTGAAACCTTGAAACTTTAACTCCAAGGAAGATGGTTAGTTTTACAAAAAACACTTTAAGTGTCCATAGGATCTATAGTTTATAACTTGGTACCTATTTTGAATTCAAGTGGGCACTTTCTTTTCCATGTCATGTTTGTTTGCATTTACACTAAATAATGCATTTAGATTGCCTTAACCCCTAAAGGACGAGATCTCTTTTTTTAGAAACATAACAACTTTGGGCAGGTACCTGTGATTGTAACTTTTCATAATTTAAGCTAAAATTTTAATAATATGTGGGGACAAGGTTTATCTTTCATATGCACTATATTTCATGACATTTGAAATTATGAATAAAAAGTCGTGGCCTAGTATGTTGTTTTTTATGTTCGTTAGGCACCTTGGGCGGATTTTTTGAATCACGTTTTTTCAAAAACATATTTTTTAAAGTGGTTTAGGAGATTTTTGTGAATATAGGAAGCTTTGATTCAACGAGATGAAAGTTATGAGAATTTTTTTGTTTGCAGGGAGTTATGGATTCTCTACTCCAAAATAAACTTTGGAGTCCTTTATTTTACTCAATCTTCAACATTTTGGGAAAAAAAACCAAACCAATAGATGAATATTGTTTATGACAACATTGTGACCATTGAAATTGGCATTTTTCATTTCCATAATTATATTCTTAACAATTTAGTGCTTTGAATTATTCTCTACTTCTTTTTACTTACTAATTATTTTCCATATGTTATACAACTCCAAATGCTTTGAAACTTTTTTGACATGTACTTTACTTAGGTGGAATAAAGAGTTTAGAGAAGCACCATCCACATGGCCTTTTTTCCTTAGGAATTTCACCTTTTGAAGGGTAGTTGCCCGGTTTTTCACAAGATGTTTTTGAATATTCAAACCATTCTAACTTCCAATCCACGTGGTGGAAAACTCTGAAATCTTTTTCACATCTTCTAAAACCATTCTTCTACAAGATCCTATGGTCACATATGCATAAAAATGTTTTTGTTTACAAACTTGGTGGATGCTCTACAAATGGCAATTTTGAAGAATTTTTGGTGAAAACTGTGCTTGGTCCTTTAGGGGTTAACAATGAGGTTGCCTTCCCTTGGAAAGTTACCTCATGACTCACATTTCTTGAACACTTGGAGGCGCATGGGACTCTTTAGAAATTAAGATTACACATGATTTACATCTTAGACAAAGTTAGTTTGTTTTTATTCGTAGATGTTGTTGCCAAGCCCTTGTTGTTAAAATTTGTTATTGTTATAATTATTGATGAAAATTATTATTATACGAGTAAGCATTTATGTAGTGTAAAATGTCTACAAATTGGTGTGGGGCAAACCAATTGCACTGTTAGTGTACAAAGAACACTCATAGATTGAAAATCTCGTTTCTTTGGGGCAAAATACTAGAATGAGTCAACAAGTGTTTGGGTCCAACCGTAGGGAATTATTATGGAGAAACGTGCAACATTTTAACCAGATTTTAATAAAAAATTCTATGCACACTCCCATAAATTGTATTGGACCTACCAAAGTAACCACAATATCAATGAAAGTTTGCCAGAATCTATAAGTTAGCCTCAACCAGTATCCAGTAGCCACCCCCATCAAAAACATAAAAAACAAAAGAAAACATGGCTGCACATAAAGAATCGTCTTGATTACAAGGCTAGGTTTGCTTTGTACTGCTTACATCTGGCTGCAATAATGATCACCCTTCATTTGGTATCAAGTGGAAAACAAAGAAAAAAGGGTGCAAAATATAAAGAAGAGGAAAAAACAAAGAAAGCTGCTTGCTCTACTAATGATAGAAAATGTACCAAAGAAGAATAATAACAAGGTCTGGTGCACAAATTTTGGCTTCACTGAAGAATTCACAGCCTCCAGGGTTGTTGGTTGTGATAATCATTTCCTTGCCTCTGCCCTCTGCCCAGATTATTGGCTACTTGGCTTCCTACCTGGCTTACGTAGTAATTTGAATGCTGATTGAAAATCGTTACTCTAAGGAATGGCTGTAATATGTTAGCATAGTTGGCACAAAATAATTCTATTTCCGAAAAGAGTATTTTGATTGTCGTAAGAACAAACTATAAAACTTTGAGAACTAACACTACAAGAGTTATTATTTTGATTATTGCGCCCAACACTAATAGCAAGAACTCACACCAATTCAAAAGACGGTAATTTGCAATGTGCACTAACAAAATAGTTTGTAGAAATTTAGGTGAGTATATTATAGACTATAGTATTTAAAAGTCATCTCAAATACTATGACTTAAGTGGTCAAAATTTTGAAGATATTCTAAGAGCATGTATCTTGACTAGAGAGTATGTGAAAGATGTTGCATTAACCTTTAAATGTCAAATGTAATCAGGCATATTGCCATTTTTGAATATATTGCAAGTTTTTGAAGTTTAAGGGTAAAGGAGATTGGGCCTTGAAATTGTTTTATGAAGGGTGAGAAAAGTTAGTGGCTAAAAGTCCTCCAACAAGAAATGTGGGTGGGCGACATGCTACATTTTACAACAATTTGACATAATCCACCTAAATAGCATATAGGGGAATACACTACTCAATATTTTACACTAATTGAAACAAAATGTGTATCATATAAAAAATGAACCATATTAATTCTATGACCATGGGGTTGCAAATAAAGATGAAGAATATTTGCTTATTGGCAAATGCTTCATGAGAAAAATGCACATTTTTGCATAAATTTTAGAGGGACAATGGTTCAATGAAAAAGTTTCAAATACAAAGGTTGCTGGATACTAATAATATGATTTTGGCAAAATGTATATATATATATATATATATATATATATAGTTTGTACACGCGTTTTTGTTAGCAATGAAGGTTAAAAACAAGAAAAACACTTACGCATTAAAGAAATTGTGATCAAGGTGTTAGGGCGTTTACTTTACCATAAATTTAATTTGAAATCAAATTTCTGAATAATATTCTTTTACAATGTTGTTTCCTGTAATTCAATTAGTTTATTATTCCAAATGATAATCAACTCCACGTTGCTATAGACCTCCTACCCAACTCCATTTGCCTCCATTTCAATCCATAAAATGCGTACTGAATCATCCCTAATATGACTTTAAATTGTCAAGGTAGAAAAATTTCATCTTTTACATTTTGTGCAAGATAATTATAAAGAAACAGGGTTTTTAGGTAAATTTTCACTACAATATTACCTCTTACCCCATTTTGGCAATGGCTAGAGCTATCCACAAATATTGAGCAAAATTTAGTATGAAATTGACAAATTCCTCTATAAAGAGATAGCAAGTGTGCCAAGATTTGGATGAGAATTAATAATATTAAGTTATAATCCCCTAAAGTCCCATTGTCCCTACAAGGGACAAAATGAATTTTGGGTAGGCCATTGTCAATATTTGTTGCAATTTTTTGAAACTTTTTGTGAAAATGCAAAATACATAGAGCTTTATATGCATATGATTTTTAAGCCAATTCAACTTATGGTTTAAACGTTAGCGTGGAAAAATCTCAAATTTTAATTGAGGGGGCAAAGCAAACATGACAAAACTCCTTGACTTTCAGCTTGGGTAGTGCAATGGGGGCAACTGGTCAAGAATACAAACGGTGATCAGTAGCTCCATTTCTCAAAGACTGCCCATGATCTTAAAAATGTTGATGAAGGCACTGGCCTTTCTATGTTTAATTGGAAAGGAAAATTGGTTTTTTTTCATTTGTTTTTATTTTGGATTTGTGAAGAAGGTGTATGGCATTTAATCTATGATTTGGGTCTTCATTTGTGAAAGTATGGATTGTATGGATTGGGAATTACTTTTTTCAAAAAGGCCTATGTACTGTCAATTCAAAGCACATGCACTCATGAGGATTTATTGGATGTGCTCTACATCTTTGTTCCATCTAAAAATTAATACATGCATTACAAACATGATCCTCATCATATTAAGATTGGAAATTCAAAACTTGCAATGGAATTTTTTTCCCACAAATGACAATTAAAGACATGTGAAATTTCGAGGCAACTCCCAAAAAACTTTTCCCCCAACTTTGAATGCAATTATTTTCCAATATGTACGTTCAAACTTGATGAAAGTCTTACCACATGATCTTAAACAAATGAAAAGCAAGATTCTATAAGGTAGGGACACCCAATGGCGTGAGTGTCCCTAATGGCGCTCATATGTGCGTGAGGTTTAAATTTCTAGCCACATATTTAGGCCCTCTGTAGATGGCTTATCCTCTGAGACTTAGAAAACAAGCCATCTATGGAGGGCTTAGATTTGTGGTCAAAAATCTAAACCTGACACACATGTGAGCGCCATTAGGGACACTCACGCCATTGAGTGTCCCTACCTTAGCTAGATTTTGAATTTTTCTTCCCTTTTCTTGGATAAATGCAACAAAAATGGCAGTGAGTAGTTTTTGACAAAAAAATGACCTTGATACTATAGATGTTAACGTAGACAATTATATCTATGATGAACATGTACACATGGGTTATTCTATCCATTTTTTTTTCCTTACATGCATACATTTTAGGGTGGACGATGCTATTGGGTGAGAGTAAAATTGTGAGCCATGAGCGAGGATTCAAGATTTTGTGAGCAATAATAGATTCTCAACTCAAAATCCTTGGAATAATTAAAAAGCAACAAGTTTTTCAAGAGATGATAGTTTAACCCCTAAAGGACCAATTGTTTGTTTGGCGGACAAATGGGATTTTGGGCATGTACCTATGGCCAAACTAATTCGCATAATTTTTTGAAACTTTTATTGAAGATGGGGAATTCAAAGATCTCATGGGCATCTAATTTTATTCCAATTGATGCCCGACAGCAAAAGTTATGCCCAAATAAGCACAAATTTGGGGACTTTGGGTAGCAAAAAAAAATCTTATAAAAACTTGAAAAAAAAAATTAATATTTTTCTCTCATAGATCATGTCTTTTTCTACATTTGAAGCTTTGATTCATTCCATTTGGACTAGTTATGAGAAAGTTATGGACAATCTTGTTTTCAAGCAATTCAAGCATCTTCTTGAAAAAATAACTTATAAACTTCATTTTTGATTGCAATTCTAGTATTTTTCAAAACAAATTGTTGGAGAGGGTGAAGTTTGCTTTCTTGAACAATCTCACAATTGGGATTATTGCGTTTCAATTCCATTGCAGAGTTATTAGCAACTTAAGTTTTTGTTCAATCTCATACCTTCTTCTGCTTAATGTTTTTTTGAAGAATGAAAATTAATTATTTTTTGTTTTGATTTTTTTCCCAAGATTACCAACTCAACTTACCACCATGCAAAAACAGAATTCCAAACTCTGTTGCACAAAAAAATTAAGTTAAAAAAGTTCAAAGTCAAATAATCTAATCATACAAGGTGCAAAAAAGTTGTTTTTTACTTTTTAAATGAAAATATCTTCCAATCTGTGCGGTCAAAGTTCTTGAGTTTTGTATGACACATCTTCATACTAGTCTAGTACAAGATCTTACGGTCAAATATGCAAAAAGACTGACTTTCAAACTTTTTTACTCTTTGCCATAGAGGTGACAGTTTTGAGTGTCTTTTGACAAAACAAAGGCCATGATCCTTTAGGGGTTAAAATGCACAATCATAGGATCTTATGTACACAATTATATGTGAAACTTATTGTTTTAACAAAAAATTCTTGCTCCTTGCTCATGGCTCACTGATCCCGGTTCATGAAATAGCATTCCCCATTTTAGAGTAATTGTAACTGGACCAATGGAAACCCCTAAAAGATAAGCACAGAAGTAGGTAGTTCCTTACTCTCAAAAATCTTATGACTTTTATAGAATCCTTTGGATACTGTGAGTAGGTTCCCTAAACCGCTTTTTCATTCAGATATAAGGGTGGACATTTCTGGTAAGGTTGATTTTAAGCATACTTCCTTTATGATTTACCCCCTGCTTCCAGCCAAAATAACAGAATATTACGCATAATTACAGGTCCTACCGTCCTAGAGCCACTGAGCCACAAATACAATAGTCCCCCTTGCTAAACTCAAATATTAGGAAAAGCCAGGCTTCTAAATTCTTCCGAAAGGAAGACTTGTTCAGTTAATAGTTAAACTTAGCAGCCAAAATGTCTTTTCCATGCGTGTGCATGGATATCCAAATCTCCAGCACTTCCGCAGTTCGCTGGCTTTTGATATTTTTAAGGGAAAGTGTAAAGACCACCACTGCAAGGCAATAAAAGACTCCTTTTTCATGGATTTTAAATCAACTATATCATTGGTGGAATGACACGCACCCAGAGTGCATGTATACGTAGAAAATTAAACAGTATAATCCACGTGTACGTGTTCATCCAAAACATTGGTTAATATTAGTTACGTTCATCCATATGTTGGCAGCCCTCATGTTTGAGAGGGAGAAGACAATTCCATCCATTTTGCAGTGTAAAAAAATCAAGGGGGATAGTGAAAAAGAAGATTTTTAGATGCATTAAGAGGTTTCAGATATCTCAAAAACATGGTGAACGAATGGTCATGAACAAGTTTTTGTTCATGGTGAACGTGAAGTCACAAAAGTGCATGAGTCATGAGGATCTCCAAGAGGTCCTCATGGCTCGTTCACGCATGAACAATGTGGAGCCTCTCCCTCCTTGTCTCTCCCGCTAGCTCTGATTGTGTTCCTATCGCTTCAACGCCCGTGCCCGCTCTCGTGCCTGTTTGTGTTGTTGCCCACCTCTCGGCTCTCACTCCGGGCCTCTGGTTCTCGCACCTCTAGACAGTTTGGATGCAGAGTTGATTGCTAGGTCAAGGTCATTCAAAGAATCGTGATGCACGAGAAGCAACAATGGTGGAGCTGAAGAGATCTTGATTAAAAGCGGACAATTGTGGAGACAAAGGGTTCCAGATTAGAAGCAATGATGGTGGAGTTCAAGGAATCCGTACGGAATTAGTGATTGTGGGCAAAGTTGAAAGGGTGGTGAGTAGTTCACTACAATTCGGATATTTGAATGGGTGATCGCAAGGACGTGAACGGTGGCTTGACTAACTTGTTCACCAATTTCATTAACGTGAACAAAATTGCCTCCAAACGACATATCTGAAACCCCCTATAGACTCATAACATTCAGTAGCAATTAGTAGGCTTGCCCTCCCTCCAACTAAAGAGTGTGGAATATTCCACACTCATCAATAGCTAAGAAGACACTTGGCTGAATTTGTCAGAGAGTTTATGAAAAAGAGGCTCAGTTTAATGCACAAACGTTAATGTGGAGGCCAGCCATGTTAGATTTTTTATTTTTTTATTTTTTATTTTTTATAGTTTTATAGTTTTTTAGTTTTTTAGTTTTTTAGTTTTTTAATTTTTTTATGTTTTTATGTTTTTATTTTTTCCTGTTTTTATGTTTTTATGTTTTTATGTTTTTATGTTTTTATGTTTTTATGTTTTTATGTTTTTATGTTTTTATGTTTTTATGTTTTTATGTTTTTATGTTTTTATGTTTTTATGTTTTTATGTTTTTATGTTTTTATGTTTTTATGTTTTTATGTTTTTATGTTTTTATGTTTTTATGTTTTTATGTTTTTATGTTTTTATGTTTTTATGTTTTTATGTTTTTATGTTTTTATGTTTTTATGTTTTTATGTTTTTATGTTTTTATGTTTTTATGTTTTTATGTTTTTATGTTTTTATGTTTTTATGTTTTTATGTTTTTATGTTTTTATGTTTTTATGTTTTTATGTTTTTATGTTTTTATGTTTTTATGTTTTTATGTTTTTATGTTTTTATGTTTTTATGTTTTTATGTTTTTATGTTTTTATGTTTTTATGTTTTTATGTTTTTGAGTTTTTATTTTTTTATGTTTTTAAATTTTTGTTTTTTTGTTTTTTTATGTTTTTGAGTTTTTATTTTTTTATGTTTTTAAATTTTTGTTTTTTTGTTTTTTTATTTTTTTATTTTTTTATTTTTTTATTTTTTTATTTTTTTATTTTTTTATTTTTTTATTTTTTTATTTTTTTATTTTTTTATTTTTTTATTTTTTTATTTTTTTATTTTTTTATTTTTTTATTTTTTTATTTTTTTATTTTTTTATTTTTTTATTTTTTTATTTTTTTATTTTTTTATTTTTTTATTTTTTTATTTTTTATTTTTTATTTTTTCATTTTTTCATTTTTTTGTGTCATGATGAATTTCGTGGATGACACCTGAAGAGAGGGAAAGGCAGCCTCTCTTCAGGCTACTGAATGTTACGTTGCTCAAGATTGTGAGCCACCAAACTCTAAATTCCTAGGGTTAATTCGGAAACTTTTCAAAGTGTTTGTTTGTAGATACACATTGAATATTGCGTTTTGGTTGCCCCACTCTAATTTCTTGACATTTTTAACTATTTAAATATTTAATGATGTTATAGTAATCTTTATTAATAATTGCAACAATAAACAACTTTTAAAAGGTCTAGCAACAACAACAAAGCTCTATAATAGCAAGCTGGCTACTTCCCAAGATGTAAACCATGTGAAATTCAAGTTTATAGAGAGTTGCATGCACCTCCAAGTGACCATATGATGAGTCATGAGGTAATTTTCCAGGGTAAGACATTGGAATTGTCAAGGCAACCTAAATGCAATATACATTGTACATGATATATTTTAAACTCAAATAGCAAGCATAATTGGGTGCCCTACAAGTGACCCCTCCAAATGGGTCTTCTAATTTAATAAAAATACACATGGAGGTTTTTAATGCATGAGTGTTGCAATTTAATCCTTGTACGCCCCATAGGCCTAAAAGTGGCCTCACATGACTTTGGAGGCCACTTTGAGGCATTAGATTTAATTTTTTGACCTTGTTATAAACTATGATTATCAAGGCATTCACATGGTCCTTGCAAGTGGAATTATGGCAAGGCAAGCCAAATGTTGTATGAGTACTTCACGAACTTCAATTGGGTGGAACAGGATACAATGCAAGGTAAGCAGCATCTTCAAGGCTGCAATCGGTCAATATCCCTTGCAAGTTTCCTTGCTTGTGCTTTGTGGTAGCAAGAAATTTGCCACCAAGGGTTCAAGCATGTTCTTGATCCTTGTCATGGCAACGGTCACCATGCCAACTATGTTAGTTGTTATTTTTTTTGCAATAGCAATTCAAACCCCTCAAACTTAACATCCCAAAAAGTATCGTTTTCAACAATTTGCAAGTGTGGCATTCACATCTAATCTTGCTATTCACAAAATTTGAGGTGAATTAAGGGCTTATAGAATAGTGGAAAAATTAACAAACAACAACTACTTGCCAAAAATGAGATTTTGTCATCACTTAATGTATGTTCAAATGTTGTAACCTCCCATCTCCCACAGTCAATTGCTCTCCAGACTTGCAAGCCGTTTTGTAGGTAGATGTTCTAGTGTTTATAATGGTCACTTTTTGTGGATGATGCCACTATAAGAAAACCATGGTCAAATCTACAAAAAGTTGACAAAGATTGTGACCTAACCTACAATATATTGTAGATTAAGTTACAATCTTTGTTAATTTTTTGTAGATTCGACCATGATTTTTTTCAATTATTGCATGCAATTGACTAAAATACAATGCACCAAAGTTGTAGGTCTCCCAAAACCCCAATTTTGGTGGAAATGGCTTTGATGCTTAGGGGTTAAGGTTCAACCCTTCAAGTACTATGGATACTCTAAGGTTTTCTTATTTTGGAGATGTGTGATAATTTACATTTTAGAGGAATAAATAGGGGAGAGCTTTTTTTTTCAAAGCCATAAAATCACCAAAAGTACATATATAAATAGGGGCATGGTTCAATATTAATTGTAAACAAGGGCATAAGGACAATGTTGTTGTTGCCATGTTATTGGGCAAGTTGGTAAACTTAAAAAGGTTTGCTTCCAAAGATGTTGAAAACATGTAGTGAAATGTGAAGTGTATTGTGGGAAGTGCAACAATAAGGGGTTAATGTTTGCATATGTGGGCAAATGTTAAGGTTTCTTGGGGTACCAAAGGTTGGGTAATGTGCTTCATGTGGATGATGTTCTATACTTAGCTAAGGGCATCTACAATGCACTTAGCAATAGTCTCGGTAATCAAGTTTGGTCATTTAATAGGCAATAAATTTTACCATAATCGTCTCTCTAAGTTTTTTGAAGCTAACTAACATTTGATGGGATGTGTCTAAATTAGTCAATGTCCAAACCCAAATTTTAAAATATTTTCACAATAATATTTTCAATGCCCTCCCAATCATAAAAAAATTATGGTAAAATTTACTGTCTATTAAAAGACCAGACTTGATTACCAGGACTGTTGGGCATTGCAGATGCCCTAAACAGAGGAAGTGGGGGTATCACTTACTTGCCCTTGCTTATAATTACTGTTGGATTGTGCCCGGGTTTGTACATTTTTTTTTGGCATTGTGTGTTTTTTTTATACTTTCACCACAACTAAATAGCAACCTTTATACAGTTTTTTTTACCATAACCAATGAATCGTAAATGTACTATTAGATCCACCATTTTTCTCACCAATATTTATCAATTAAGTATGAAATAAATTGTTAAAGTAATGAATTTTGAATTAATCATTTTTGCAAGAATTTACTTCCTTTAAGTTTGTAATGCTAAGTGCTTATTCCAACAAATTTTAAAGATTTATTTATTTTATTTATTTTTGGAGTATTTATTAAAAGTTCTTCTTTTAGATTTGAAAATAGAAGTTTTTATGAAAACATGCTTTTAAGGTTTGATTTATAAACCATTTTGACATAGATGATATGGAGATCTACACCAAAAAAATTAAGAAAAAATAGCATGACCTAACGTTGTAGGGATGTACAACCAAATTAAACTTTTTCCATACATGTGACTTATTTGCATTTATGGGTTGCCAAAACTTAATACCTTAAATTCTAAAAAAATAGTATGCTTTTTATTTTTAACTAAGTTAGTACAAAGTTGAGTTGAATAGACATGGCTTATAAATAAGTCTTGACACTACCTTGAAAAACATATTCAGGTATGCAACTCCTTTAAAGGGGTAATAAGATTCTTATGAATTCTCTACTTTATTAGATATTATACTAATTATAGTGCAAGGTCTATTATTCTCCTTAAATAAAGTATGGGCATCTTTACTTGTCATTTAAAGGAAATCTGCAATAAGACCCAAGGAAGGAACCACTTTAATACTTAGAGCATGTATAAAGTTGGTTCTAGTATGAACTAGTTTATACTTTTAGACAAGGCTAATGATATTTTTACAAATATGTAATATACATGGAATTCTACATGACTAAAGAAAATAAATTTCACTTGTTTGTCAAGAACATTTTTTTTCTTTGTCCTTGAGGTAGGTTGAATAGAATTTTGGAAAATGACCCTTTGCCAATTGTTGTTCTAATTCTTGTCTGCTTATTTGGTTTTAAAATAACTTCTCCTTATGTTATTTTTTGACAATTTGTCAAAGCCATATAGAATAAATGATTTTGTTGTTTTTCCCAAGTCTCTAACTTCCTACATTCACATTCAATTCAATACAATAGATTTTTACAAAATTCATGTGATTCCATTTGAATCCTAGCTCATGTCTTGGTGAAACCTACTCTTTATTGCAATTGAGCAAAAACAATTGGAATTTGGATGAAAGTGTACAAGGTGTTTTTGTACAAATTGTAGATAGTGCTTTTCAAAATGGAATCATGAAAATTTGGGCTAAAGTGAAAATATTTATTTCTTAAGCTCATGTGGGAAATGGAAAATTATTTGCTAAAAAGTCTCCCATAAATCAAACACTACTTATGTTGAAAATGATTACAATGATTATACAAAATGGTGATACTTGTTCAATGATGGATTTCCCTTATATATTTGATTTTCTTTTTTGGTGTAGTGGTTTATCATGTTTTTTTTTTTTTTTTCTTGCAATTTATACTCATATTAGGAACAAGATTTGATTTGGCAATGGGTGCTTGTACCTTGTTGCAATCTTCAATAGACCCAACTATTATTTAAAGACAAAAGAAGAAATATTTATAGCCAAACTCTCTGTAAATTTGGGATAACAAAAATTTATAAATATGTTAAGGAATAATTCCTTGTTTATATTAAAATGTTGAGAAAAGGATAAAATCTAAGTGTGAAGAAAATGCTTAGTGCAAAGTAATGGCCATATTGGGTACTTAAGTAATCTTGAGTAGAAAAGTTTGAAATCCATTAAGGTGTATGTTTTGAGTTATAGTGTTGTTTGGTTCCTACTTTCAAAAAGACAAACTTTCCGTGTTTCAATTTATCATCCTTCATATCTTGATGTAATACTTCAAATTCCTTATTTCAAATCCTTAGCTAATAACATTTTCATAAAATTTAATAACAATGAAGAACTCAAATTCATGCCAACTTTAGAAAGTGTGAAGTTGCTTTTCTTGTAATTCAAGTCATAACAATAATCCCTATCTACTAATTATCAATAATTTTAATGCTTTTCAAAAATTAATTTACAACTCAAGTCATAACAGTAATCCCAATCTACTAATTATCAATAATTTTAAAGCTTTTCAAGGATTGATTTACAATAACATACTAAAAAAAATCACTATGTTAGTGCCAAGATAACAACTAAATAATTTTTGTTTACACTATATTAGTGCACATCAAGGTCAAATGACTTCTGATTTGAAAATGATATTCATTTCAATTCTAAAGCTCCAATCATTAACATAAAAAAGAACCACTCATCTACAATGGTGACTCAGAAATATTTTGGCTGCAAGACCATGACTTTTGAGTGTTTACTCTCTATTATGAGTTAAAGCACCAAGCGGTTTTGAATGAACAATATTACCACTAAATCAAAATGGAAACCATTGAGCAGCAGTGAAACTTACGCTGAATATTGCATTTATATTGCCCCACACTAATTTTTCAACATCTTGCACTATATAAATATTTATTGCTATTTCAATAATTATCACACAAAATTACTGCAAGAAACAAAATTTAAAGAGCATGACAACAACAATGAAGTTGCAGAAAAATAAATTAATGGCCTCCAAGTCGTAAAGCATGTAAAATTCAAATGTCTAGAGAGTTACATTCACTTCCAAGTGGTCAAACAATGGGTCATGAGGTAACTTACCAAGGTAAGGCAACCCAATCGTCAACTCAACCTAAATACAATATTCAATGTACAGAATGAACAAAAGAAATATCATGCCAACACCAAAACTACTAAGTCAAACATAAAATTTGGCCTTTGAGCTTCTCACCTCACATGATCTCCGCTCACTGGTGAATTACTTTCTTTCCCTCGCACGTGCAATGTTTTAAACACTAGTGAGTTTGCAAAAATTTTTGTGAAAGAAGTTTTTAGATTTGAGAATGCAAGTGGAAGAGCCATGAAAAACTACAAAGATGAATTTCTGGAGTTCATTCCTCACATGCACCATGTTATGAGTGAAGGTGAATCACCTTGATGTTCACTAATGAATTCACCTATGTGAATCCATGTGAGTCCATGTGAGTCCATGTGAGTCCATGTGAGTCCATGTGAGTCCATGTGAGTCCATGTGAGTCACTTAAAAAACTTGATGTTTGAACCCCCTAACGTTGAAGCACTTGTTAGAAAATCAATGGGAAGGGGGCTCTCTGTGGTGGGGTCGAGGGGAAACAAAAGAATGGAAGTTAATGGATGAATCGTAGATGAACGAATTTGCTGTCGAATGCATTGGATCCTTGGATGGACGTTCTTCATTCGGTGAGAGTGACTTCCACAAGAGGCGCTAAATTAAGTTACTGGAGTGCGATTCCGTTTTGCCTGACGAGTAATTTTAGTGAGTAAATTTGTCATGGGCCCGCCTGGCTATGGATATTTGCTCTTTACTCGCGCAGATGCTCTCGCCACTCTCAAGAGAGCAGTCTACCACTGCGGGAGTGCGAGAGGGGGGGTTTGTTGGATCAGTATCTGGTCCGGCAGGGCGCTGGAGGCGCGAAGGCATCCGCAGTTGCATGCTATGACGATGGACGTTGCTGCTGCTGATTAGCAGAAGAAAGAACCATGCTCTATTCGTTCTCTTTTTCCAGTAAAACTTAACGGAATTCCCCGGAAAGGCCTCGCACTTGCACGCCTAGCGCTGTTGTCTTGTCCTTGTCTTGCTCGCAGTTAATCGCCTCATTCTGTCTCTAGCATCTGGTTGCTTTTATCCCTCCCTCCCTCCGCTGTATAGCCACCGATAAGGGATGCAGAGTCAGAGAGTGAGTGAGTGAGTGAGTGAGGGAAGGTGTGCGGCCGTGCAAGCGGGAGAGGTTCTCGAGGCAGTTAGCTTAGTGCGACGGAGTCTCGTCTCGTTGCTGGCTGGCTTTGTTTGGAACGGGTGCGAATCAATGGCGCACTTCGCGCTCAAATTTTCGTCGGCTCGGGGTTGTTACGTGGCGTTTTGGTGTTCAGGATTTTCTTGTAGATTGTGAAGACTGTTGCGGATCGGATTGTGGATTTGGTTCGAACTCAGTGTCTCGTCTAAGGAATCAGGAGCCGCGCGGGTTTTGTAGTTTGGATCTTGAAATTGATGTTTCGAGTTAGGAATTTATTTACGGTTCAACTTTGATTTGTAGGAGACGGAGTTTGCAGAAGTCGACATAGCTTGAGGATGATTTTTAAGTTTTACTTTCTGCTCAATTTAGTCATAGCCCGACTTGTGATAGTTTTTTGAAGGGTACAAGAAGACGAAGTGAAGAACGAAGCACGCTGGAAGCGTAAGTTAGATATCTTTCTCTGAGGCATCCTGCTGGAATAGCCGAGCAAACTGCAGTTTTAGAGTTACTGGAAGATAGACGCCCGAATCCGCTCAAGAACCTCAAATCCATTTTATTTGGTAGCGCGCGTGCAGGCTTCAAGAAGTAAACTTAGCTCGTAGGTGTTGCAAGAGTAGAAGTTATCTTTGGGATCGGGGAGAAAACTTCAGCTACTGCACGCTATCTCGAAGGAAGAAACATTCTTAGAAGAAAGTGTTCAGCTTTGTAAGGGAGTTTTTCAGACTGGTGACAGTGGTTATGCGACTAAACCGAAGTGAATATTGCGGTTCATGAATGAAGAAGATGCATTCAAGGAATTACAGGTAGTCAGGTTCATCTTCTTTAACAAAAATGTCAAAGTCCTTCGTCTCGGATCTTTAGATACGCATGCGCTCTGCGTTCGCCCTTCCCTGTAGTGCCGATTCTACAAGAAACTATTTCGGCATCTTACTATGTACTCTAATCCTCCAGCGAGACTTTCTGTGTCGAACTATGCTTCGACAGCAACCATGGACACAGGTACCGTCACTTCTATTTCCATTTCTCCTCCGTGTGGAATTTATGATTCACTTGATAGTCTGGCCGATGCAAAGTGTCTGTGTCTTCCTGTTCTCCATGTCAATGACTACGCTTTTGCTTCTTTGTACGAGACCTTTTATGTTATGTCATAGGTTTTTTTTCCTGCGGACGCCCGGAATATGATTCTTTTGCTGTCGAATATCTGAGCATAAAAGATTTGGACAACGGTTGTTGACTACCTTATCATGAGAATCGAGACTGTTGTTGCCGCTCTTTGTAGGATCGATGAGTTGATGCGAAAATCTTAGAGCAATCCGCTAATAGTTTACAAAAAAGGCTCTGTTGCACGCGAGGGCCAAAGTTCTAGAGATTTGGATATCTTGTACAGGACACTCGAAGCGCTTCACATTAGTATTCTCCTGGCTGTTACCTTACAGTGGTGTCGGAGCATCTCAAACTGATTATTATAGTGAGTGATGTGTTCATCTTAGTGGCTTCGTTTGTCCTTAAAATTCAGTTCAAGGAAATGAAGCCAGAAAGCGGAACTTTCGCAACACTACTTAAGCTTGGAAATTTACTGTTGCTGGCACTAGCAGATGAATGCTGATTCTTGAATTAGCTGGATAATATGCCCTGGGCTTCTGTGTCGCCTGTCCTTAGATTCCCGTTTGTTAGGAGAGATATGCTACCCCTAGATATTAGTCATTAACACTGAGATGGTCTCAGTTTGTGGTGAAGTCTTCTTTTCTAAATTTCAAACTAATTTACTGATGATGCACGTCGCTTTTTTGCAACCTTCGACGCATGGCGAAATTTTCGAATGATATGTAAAAACTACCTTATCAATGGCTATGTGGTGTGCAGGAGAGAGACGAAGCCTCAATTCTGAGCTGTGGCATGCATGTGCTGGACCTCTAGTCTCCCTACCCCCCGTTGGCAGCCGTGTGGTGTATTTTCCACAAGGTCATATTGAGCAGGTACATTAGATGGATGTTATCCTTGATCAAATGCAATTCATTTGAAAGGTTTGGGTGTGATTGAATGTGGTAAGGTTTATAAGCGGGTACTAGATCGTTTTATTCATTGTGTGGACTTAGAGCAGATGTCAGTGCATCAAATGTCCGAACATTTTATTTTATCTTTAAAATAGTTGTAATTTTAAATGACCATATGTGCTTGCGTAGTGTTAATCGTCATTTGGTTTCGTACAAGCAAGTAATGAAATCCAGCCAATTTCTCAGATCCAGAGGACTAGAACGCCTTCCAACACAAATTGCGTATCGAACCCTTGATATTTCACTACTGCGTACTAAAGTAATTCTGGAGTTGAGCTCGAATGATCCACTACTTCTATGTCCTCATTAATGAAAGATTTCAGTGTGGTCACTACCAGTAGTAAATTTGGTGGTGAATTGTCAACACAGGTCTTCATTCGTTGAATCCAGTTCTCTTGGACAATTTTTCTCCTCAATCTTTGCTTTTATGTTTCTCTGGGGTAAAGCAGCCTTGGTGGTTTATCCATCGTTATGACTGAGGTCATTTATGTAATTGACCTGATTATTATGGGATGGTTAAAGGTGGCTGCATCAACACAAAGGGAAGCTGATGCGCATATTCCCAACTATCCCAGCATTCCCCCAAGGCTTGTTTGTCTACTTGACAATGTTACCCTTCATGTACGTTTTGTGTGGGAAACCAAGACACATTATGACTGTTGTACCTCAGTTAGCTAGTTCCTGATCATCTTTGTTATTGTAAAATTTAACTTTCCATTGTATCTCATACCTCGTGAACTGGTTGCTACCCATTTTGCATCAGTTGTGATCCTGTGCAGCAATGTACTTTATAATATACAAGAGGATGTATTATGAAACAGAAAAAAAACAGCGGTTTGTATTATCTCACCGTATCATGTCTAGCAGTTTCACAAGAGAATGTTGATGGTCGAGGAAGATCTTACTAATCGGAGCTTGAGTTTTTGCAGGCTGACCTTGATACTGATGAAGTCTACGCTCAGATGACTCTGCTTCCCATTCAGAATCCAGTAAGCTGCCAACAGAATGTCGTCTCTATTTCAGCGTGTTTTAATGTGGATGTCTCGTTTTCATTATCACAGTTATTATGATAAGATTAAGATTAAGATCAAGGTTAAGATACCTTTTATGTTTATTTTGATAATTCTCATCAGCAATTTTGTTTGGAACATCCACGGGAAAGGAGGTGGGAGTGATATCAACTGTTGTCACATTCTTGTAGGAGAAAGAAGTCTTGCCGCCAGATTTGGGAGTACATAACAAGCAGCCAACAGAACATTTTTGCAAGACCTTAACTGCGAGTGATACTAGTACCCATGGCGGCTTCTCCATACCGCGGCGTGCTGCTGAGAAAGTTTTTCCACCCTTGGTATGTTTCTTCTGTGCAAGATCCTCTTTCTACGAGACTTAGAAGTTAATTTGGTGTTCCTAAAATGTTTTGTATATGATATTATCCTACTTTATATGTATAACTAGCTTACATAGATGTAAAAAGAAGAAGAAGAGATTATAAACTTAAATTTCGGAATTCACAGGATTTTTCTCAAACGCCACCAGCTCAAGAGCTTGTAGCTCGGGATCTTCACGATCAGGATTGGCACTTCCGCCATATTTATAGAGGTAAGTGCACAGTTTCCTTTGACTATATGGATGAATCAAGATTGAGTCACAGAATGAGACCCTTACTCCAACTACGAATCTCTTCAAGAATCTTGGTGATATCGTTGTGTGTCTATTGGGTTCGTAGTTTGCCTAAATATCTGCTATGCGAGTTCGGTGAAATGCATGCTTTTGTATTTTGTGGTCAAGGTAGATAACATATGACTATATTTGCTATTACAGATCGAATTGTGGTATTGGTCTTTACTCGGAATAATAAAAATCCCACAGCTTTGATTTGTTATTTGTACAGGCCAACCACGCAGGCATCTTCTCACAACCGGGTGGAGTGTGTTCGTCAGCGCTAAGAGATTGCAAGCAGGTGACTCGGTCTTGTTTATTAGGTATGTAGTCTATTCTGGACTTCAGTAATAAGAGACAATTCTTAGTCACGGAATATGTTATGCTTGCTTTATAACACTTTCTTTTCTGTTCGTACTTGCTTATTATCATCCTTCACTGAATAAGATTTGACCGTGCGAGATCTAGTGAGATATAACTTTGCTCATATCTTGTGGTCGATATGATTAATTTTGCACACCTCGAATCCTTCTGTAAACTTTCACTATGTTTTAGGGATGACAAAGGTCAACTCTTGCTGGGCATAAGGCGGGCCAATAGGCAGCAAACAATCATGCCGTCTTCAGTGCTGTCTAGCGACAGCATGCACTTCGGGATCCTCGCAGCGGCCAGTCATGCTGCAGCTACTAGCAGCCGCTTCAAAATCTTTTATAACCCAAGGTACATATGTGTATATTTTGTGTGTTGAAATGATAATGATCTTAAGAGGACGGTTGGTGCAAATTTTGGCTTTTCATCTTCCTGTCTAACGTTCGGCAGAGCGCGCTTCTAAAGAGTACAGATCTTGTGAAGTTGGAGTTTTTGTAATCATGTAAGCATTTAATGCTTCAATTTATGCTTACTGCTTCTCTGGACAGGCAAAGCCCGTCTGAGTTTGTCATTCCTCTGGCAAAATACCACAAAGCTATATATAGTACACAAGTTACAATAGGTATGCGCTTCCGGATGGTGTTTGAAACCGAGGAATCAAGTGTGAGAAGGTACGCGACATCAATTCTCATTGACAACAACTATGTATATTATCATGGATGCAATTTGTGGTTCTCTTGTATTTTCTCTGTCGATAAGGCTGATGCATTTTTAGCTTTCAAATTCTTCGTTCCACCTAATTTTAGTTCTTGTTGGCTTTCACTTGTCAGGTACATGGGCACAATCACCGGTTTAGAAGATATTGATTCTGCTAGATGGCCTAAATCACATTGGCGCTCCCTTAAGGTGTTTCTTCGTTGGTCCAAATTATGAAATTTTCACTTATCTTCATTGCATCATAGCTCCAACCTTTTTTCCCCCCTTTTGAAAGAAAGACTAATTTTGGGTATTCTGATGTGTTTTGATTGGCAACGCAGGTTGGATGGGATGAGTCTACGGCTGGTGAGAGACAACACAGAGTGTCTCTTTGGGAGATTGATCCTTTAACTACACCATTTCTGCTGTGTCCTCCTCCCCTTGCATTAAGATCGAAGCGTCCTCGTGGTATGCCTGGTAAGGATGACTTGTCACGAAACGCACTTGGATGCCTTTCTGATCGATTTTTGATGTGACGTTTCATAGTGGTTGGATTGTTTAAGTTAGGATGTTCTAATTTCTAGCACTGAAATGTTGGATTAATTTTTACCGTTTTTCCTAATGCGACGTTAGAGTAAGATCTTTCTGGAGACTCCTGTGCGACCTGATTGCTTTCTACAAGAATCTAAATTTTCATTAAATCAGGAGAAGAAGATGAGTTGGATGCGTTCATGAAAAAGTCTCAACTGTGGCCCAACGGGAGTGACTCATCAGGGTCTTATAAATTTGGTGGCTTGGCGATGGGTAACTCTTGGATGAGATTACCGCAACAGAGCTTTGGATCGACTGTACCATCAGCTCAGAATGAGCAGTATCGTGCGCTTGCGGCAGCGGCCCTACAGGAATTTCGAAACGGAGATCCATCAAAACAATTGCTGTCCCAGTCAGTGGCCTCGTCACATCAGTCGTTCCGCCAGCAGCAGCAATCCCAGACTCAACTTCAGCAATTCATGCAACACATCAATAATAATCCTGGCCCTCGTTTGCAGCTGTCTACCAGCCAAACACGAACCACAGATTTGGGAAACCCTGGAATGTCCTCTGTAAGTTACAGAGAATCTGACTTACACATGGCTTCTCCCACTACGATGTCTAATTCCTTTGGCTTACAGGATATGATGGGAAGGGGTCCGGCTAGTGCCCCATTAAATTCTAGTGAAGGAAGTCAACTCGCCAGTATGATGAACGTTACAAGTCAAAACGGATTGCAGCCCTCGGGGACAATGCAAGGGTTGATTCAGGTATCGATGTTCGTTTATACAAATATCCCATTGCATCAAACTAGTACAGATTCAGTTAGGCACCTTGGTCTGCTTGAAACTCTCTTCTCATTGCTCAAGATTACTTTGCACAATGTTTGACCTAGACAAGTTAAAATAATTTTGGCTTTGCCTACTCCTGTGCCTACTCGCTGTGAAGTTATGTAGTAGTAGAAATTTCATCTAATTAGGCGTTAGGGTGACGATTTCTTCTGACTCTTTAGGTTAGTCCTTTTTATCCTCACCCTTCTGTACTCAAAGTGGACGGTTAAGCGCGCTTGACGTTTAGTACGACTCTTGATGTTTCATGGAAAAAGTTGCTGATTGTGCAATACGATCAACTGTCGTGAATTTGCTCGTTAGTTGGCTAACACTTTGTATGGAATGGATGGCAGGCTTCATCTCCTTGGTTTTCTAATCAGTCCGAGCCCCAACCACTCATTCAGTCCCAACTACCCCGCATTGAGGCTTCCAATGCTGGAGTACTTGGGTCTTTCTCTCTGCCTCAAAGTAACGATCCAGCTTTACAGCAAGGTCTGGGACATCTGGCCCCTTATGGATTCTGCAATAATGGTCAGACCTCGGATCAGTTGCAAGCTGACCGAAGTCACCTTCTTTTTGGCGTGTCGATTGATCAACCATTAGTTGGATCAAGTACCGTTGTTCCTCATACTTACGACAAAACGGAGGATGTTACAGGCAATAGTATGGTGTCTGCTGCATACGGCCCTCCAACAACGCCGGATTCTGTGAGCAATGGTTTGATGTCTGCTGATGGATTGGATGAAAATGGGCTATTTCAGCGTCACACAGGATGGTCAGCTATGCCATCGGCAAGTCCCCTCCGTACCTTTACGAAGGTTGATATCTTGACCTCTGTTGTGGAAATTTCTGTCAGAATTTTTTTGTAGTTAATTTCTCTTCTTTTTGCAGGGCCTGTTGTCAATTCACCTATTTCAGGTTACTTGGATCTATGTCTGGCTAACTTCAGAATTCTTTGTGCGTCAAGTCATGTGCGTGATTGGTTCTTGAGAAGGTTGTGGCGTTGTTTTATGTCCAGGTGCACAAGCTTGGATCAGTTGGAAGGTCCTTGGATGTACGGAATTTTTCAAATTATACAGAACTCAGGAAGGAGCTGGCTCAGAAGTTCTGTTTGGACTGCCTGATGGAAGATCCACCTACATCAGGGTGGCAAATCGTTTTTATCGACAATGAGAACGACACACTACTTTTAGGAGATGATCCCTGGGAGTAAGTTACCAACACCGTGGTGTTGAAGTCTGGTTCTCCATTAGCAATCTGTTTATTTTGGCCTGTTTGTTGATGCTTCTTTACTTCGTTTTCTATCTAAATTATCGCTCAAGAGTAAGTCACTGGTCCAATATTATGATTATACTCAAGAATTTGGGTTCTTGTCCGTAGTTGCTAGTTGCTGAAGCAGTTATGAGTCGCAGTTGGCATGCCTTTACTCACAATAGCTTTCTCTCACTTTCAGGGAGTTTTTGAACTGCGTACGTTCTATCAAAATCCTTTCTCCATCAGAAGTCGCAGAGATGAGTCAGGATCAGCTGAAGATGCTTGACTCGGTGCCTGCGCAACAACCGCAGCCTCAGAGGTCGATTAGTTGCGACTCCGCGGAGGCTCACCTCCAAAGGTCCTTTCTCGATCCTGTAAATGGAGCATTGGATCTATGAATTACTGCCAAGCAAGGAATAGAAGCGAAAGAGGCTGACTATGGGAATTTGTTTGACTATGTTGTACAAGGAAATTTGGCTTCTCCATGTATGCCTTACCAGTGTTGCCTCAAGCTTGTCATGACCAACTTTTCGGCAATAGCCTTACAGAAGTGAGAAATATGTAACGAACAGCTCTGAACCAGAGCTATGACCTAGCAGCAGTCTCAAACCGTGAGAAGGTCCATTTTGTGTTGAGCGTGAAACCGTTACACCTGGTGGGATTTCAGCAGTCTGACCGAATGAGGCGATAGTTTTTGTAATATTATAATTTGATGCATTTTTGTGCAGGCTCACCAGGGATACCTAAGACAGCAAACTGGCATTACTACTTGTAAGTGGCTTAAAGCTTTAGCTTCTGTTTAAAGGTTGAGAAGCGATGTCGATCTTACCAAGGAGTGGTTGTGCACAGCTGCGTGTAGCTTAGCGTCTGCAATTGAGCTGCCAACTTTTATACGCTCCCTGAATCCTCGCGTAATGAGATACAGACATGTAAGCTATTCGTTTCTCTCATTACTTTGTCTTATGAACATTGCGCTTTTTTTGTAGAATTTATGTTCCCCCTCTGCTTCTACCCAAGCCACTCTTTGTAGACAGAGCTGCCAGGCCTGCTAGTTTGAGATTTGAGGTGTAGTAAGATATGAGATTACTGCCAGACCTAGCTGCAATTACATATGAGATTTTATTGAGAGCATTGCGTCCAGGCTGTCCCCTTCTACCCACCTCTCTTGTTAGATATAAATTTGTATGATTCTCCAACTTTATTTATTTTTGTTGATATGTAATTTCTCATTCCAAACACACGATTGGAGCATGATGTTTTTGCACTGTTAACTATCAGACATGTGTGACAATAGACTCAATATCGTAATTTGTAAACGAAACCGTACAGCTTCTATTTAGGTAACTCAACTTCTGCGATCTTCTGCGGTCTTCTGCCTGGTAATAGTGACGTTTCATCCAAACAACTTTGCATTCATCCAAAGTAAAGTTTGAGTCTTTGAAAACCAATCTTTCTTTGTAAAATTGTGGTAATAATTTATGTCCAAAAGATACTAGCAAAAAAATTCAAAAATTGATAAAAAAACAAGCTTCGGGTCCAGAGGATTGACATGCTCACTAATCATTATGTGCTTGACATTAGGAATAAATGGCTTGTATCTCATTGTAAAATAATATGTAAATTTCTGATACAAAGGACAACAATCCCAAAAGCAACAACATTGATAGTTGCATTTGTTTGAGGCAACTATCAGGGAGAAATTTTAGATTGACCAGTTAAAATCTAGCACTTTCCCATAGTCAACCAGTTTTTCATTGGCATGCATTGGTTATTTTCTATATACTTCCTATATTTAAACTGTAATATAATATGATCAGCCTTTTTTATTAAAAAATTGACCAGTTCTTTATCTGATAGTTTCGAGTTTCAACCATTTATTTTGCAATTTCAATTGTGCAATTTCAATTAGCTGACAATATGCTAAATGTTAGTTTTTCTACTGTCCTTGTATTTGCTCAAGTACTCGATGGAAGTATACTACTGTCTTCTCCCCAAGTACTCCCAAGTAGAACTAGTATGTGTTGTGTTGAGCTTTTTTTTAAGGCAAAATCTCTCCAAACATTATGTCCAAATTTCAATTAAAATACAAATTTGATTATAATACGCTTCCAACTCAATTTACAAAACTACCACCTAGAATTACTTAGAATTTCACAACAAAAATCAACAAATCAATGTCAACGAGCCTTCAGAGTTGTCCAACCACTTTCCAGAAGATATTCCATTGACAAGGTGAGTGTGCATTTTAATTGCTTAGCATGCTGGACTCTCTTCTTATTGACGCCACACTGGAAGGAATCAGCACGATGAAAGGATTAGTCTTTGTAGGGACATAGAACACCAATGCCCTTGTTGAGATTGCATTCAGTAAACTTGCCTAAACTTGCACCTCAGTCAGACAAGACATCAAAGCTCACTCTATATAGAGAAATAGCAAAGGTGTAACCAAAAATATTACTGAAGAATGCAAATACAGTCGCTAACCAGTTGCTTCATTAGACTGTATATTGTACAGAACTTCAAGCTTGAAGTTTATTATTTCTTTATTAGCACAACATATGTCGCTCTAGAGAGTTCTAAAAAAGGTGAAATATTGCAATAATATTGAAAGAGTGAAACTCAACCATCTGACAGAAAGAGGCATGCGGCTGAAAGAACCAACAAAGAAAAAGGACACTAGCTCTTTACACGTACTTGTGATAGGAAAAATGATTTTCTTTGAGTATTAGTACGTTGGACTCCTCCAGTCGGTAGTACATCGAACAAGCGTCTAAGACCGTACAATACCTGATTAAGAACAAAAGTGGAAACGAATTCCAAAGAAAAAAAGCAGAATTCTACAAGACCAAATTCTTGAGTCTGATAGGGCCAGGAATGAAAAAAGGATCTCGTCAAAAAAGATAAACCTGAGAATAGGAGTACATTAATTCCTGTAGCCAATCCCGAAGTGGAACCGGCGTGCCTTACAATCGTTGAATGCGTATTCTAATCGCAAAGGTCCCAAAGGAGAGTCCACTCTAAGCCCTGCCCCGTATCCATACCCGTGCCCAGGTTTTCCACGCACTCCTGCAGGGTCCCCTGTGCAACACAAGCACATTACCATGCAAAATTAATGCCAGTTTCAATACTACTTGGCCCAAGCGTAGTGCATCCAGATATCAACTTATAAACGTGAAAGTACATTAACGACATCCTCAAATGCTTACTAATATATGCTGAAAGAGAGCATTACCTGGTACAGTACTTCCAGATCCCAAATCAGAACCATAATCTGCAAAAACCGCTCCTTCCACTGGTCCAGCCTGAACACACATGCAATTTACTGGTTAGAACTCAAATTTGCCGTTCATTGATCTCATTTCACCATATTTCAGTTGCAGAAAAAAACAGAACACCAAACAGGGAGAGAAACATACAAGTGGAATGGAGATTTCGCCACTGGCAACGACATATGAGCGACCCGAACCCACAGCTCCTTCATCATAGCCTCGGACACTATTGGTACCCCCAATGGGAAAAGCCTCGTGGGGTGCCAAGTCCCCAACTACATTACCTCCTGAAAAACTACACACAAGCCATGTGCAAAAAGTATCAGTCCATAAAAACAAACTATTTCCTTAGTACTAACCACGTAGTACCTTTTACAAACTGTAACATTTACTTAAAATATATCTGGATGAATATTGTGGAGACATGTGCAAGATACATTGCAAAAGAAAAAGTTCGTGATTATCTACTAACCTTGCTATGCAACGGACAGGTCCAAGACGAAGTCCCTGCCTAGCCCGTACATTCATTCGGTTGAAAAATAGCCAATCTGCAGCAATAGGCAACCCTTGCTCTGTGTTGAGAACCAACTGCAACCAAACAGGAGGCTGTGTTACTACGACAAGGAATGTAGAGTATAACCAATTGGATGATCTAGAGTACATCTCCGTTTCTTGCATACAAGGAGACGTAATATATGTACATGTAAGAGTCTCAACAAGTTACACATTAAAAATAAATGCGGACAGGCGATGAAATTACTTGTGATGAACCATTGTCTCCCGAGTCCGTGTAGACAGTTTCCAATTTTGACACCAGCATGTCATCATAAGCTCGACCACTGCGCAAAGAATATCAACAAACATTTACACCAAGAATTACGGTAAAACAAACAGTATTCTCAATGCACCATCTCACATCCATATGAAACGACCTATCTTAGAAGTCGGCTAATGATACTTTCACTGAAACTAAATGATTCAATCTCTTTACAAGTATCCGCTTGCCATTATGCTGACAAGCAAGTCTATTGAAATCGGCGTTCTTTTAGCCTGAAAGAAAAGAAAAGTTGACTTCTGCATGAGTTCAGACACGAAACTAAACTACGCTAGTCCACGGTAAAAGATGAATACCAAAACAATACTACAGCACGTTTTTGAAACAAGTATATTAAATTAAAAACTTTCATAAATCACGCACCCTACATGCTTTGCTCCGTAGGGTTTGTGATTTGGCCAAAACGGCTACTATGCCATCCGTCGCAATTGAGATTTAATCAAAAATTTACAGAATAAAGGTCCCCCCTAGGGTCTCATTAAACTTTGGTTTTTATATGTAGGCTAGGATCTTCTAAAGCAAAATCCTCCCATAGAAAATCTTGATGAAACAAGGGCCAACCTGAATGTGAGAGGGCCACCGTACATATCAACCACCTTCACTGACCCATGTTCATCTCGAGCTCCTGCCCGCTGGAAACAAAAAAAACAAATCCCGCTCCTTATCAATTGCTCACAAAGAGTTGATGGTAGAGTGGTGCTTCAAAACAAAACAAAACAGATAGGAAGAT
This sequence comes from Ulota crispa, assembly GCA_963920765.1. Taxonomy (NCBI): domain Eukaryota; kingdom Viridiplantae; phylum Streptophyta; class Bryopsida; order Orthotrichales; family Orthotrichaceae; genus Ulota; species Ulota crispa. The sequence continues at coordinate 38,656,882 of OY987242.1, forward strand.
CAAAAATACTAAAAACTTACTTGAAAACTGATCCCGGCAGTGCCACTCCACTTTGGCCGCAAAGGTCGACTGTAATCTACACCCCCCATCAGCCTGCCTATTGTCACTCCACCATGTAATGGACCAGTGGACAGCGCATCTTTCCGGACACCATGCACAGTTGTCCCAGGTGCTCGTGAATTCTGCAACCATAACCAGCATTAACATCACAACCCCATGATGATAGTAACTACAAAGTTTTGAAGTGTAGCAGTAGGTAAGCCAGGAATCATTACGACTCATTAACTTACAAGTGATTCTGCTATTAATGTGTACTCCAAACGATACAGCTGACATTCGTCAAGGTATTCTTAAAGATGGAAAAAAACAAGTCGTTCAGTGGAAGCCCAACTTTGGATATCAGAACTAATACCTTGAATTACAAGTGAAACTATCAACAGTCTGACTTTCATGCATTCACAAGAACATAACTCATTTCACTCGATCAATATCTACCCATACCTGAATATTTATGGAACGGGATGTTCGCTTATCATCACCTTCAATCCAAGGGTCCGTGTAATTTACTCTAAACATGGAATCAACTTGTCCCCTCTCCAACGAAATATTAAGCTTCTGATTCCGTCCAAATGCATTCCTATGTGAATAGGCAAAGCTGCAGTGACACACAACACACATACATAGCAATTCGTTAGAATTGTAACTTTGACAATAACGTCTATATATTCTTCATAACATTTAGAAACTGAGTACGGAAGGGGGAAAATTAAATGCTTAGGAACACAAATGAAAGACGAACAAACTCACACAAGAAAAGCTGTACACTGAAGGATACTAAAAGAGAAAAAGCAAATAGTTACACACCTTCCAACAAGACCAGAGAGAGCTCCATTTGAAATCCTGTACACATGCAGCAAAATTTACGGGTAAGCTAAACCACATGAAAAGGGCAGAGTACCTAGATTAGAGAAAAAATTTAAACCCACTTGCACCTGGACCAAATAATGACTCAAGAAACTTCCCCAGAACTCAGATCTGCTTTCTGAAATACAAGGGGTTCAAGCTGAGGAATCTACCCATTGCCTGATAAACCACCTCCTGCTGAGAAACCACCAGTCACACGCTCCACCACGTTCATTGTTAGATCCACCATTCCTGTATCTGCGCACATTCAAAATTGAGATTCATTGAACTGAATACTACACTCAATCATATCCCAATTTGTTCTCAGATTGTAAAAAATTTAGATTTTCAAAGAAGGCTCAAATAAGAAAAAGTACACAATATATACAGATTAGAGAGCATTTCACACATCAAAGAGAAGAGATTAATCCTTACCACCAGCGGCCTGCGGAACTAAATTTACATCCTCCATGATACCCATGGTAAATACAGTTTCCACATCTCGTCGCCCTTCTTGTAAACTATACACCTGAACACAAGCACAAAAGTTTATGTTCACTAAATTAGCACATTAGAAACACATCATTACTTAAATATAAATCTCAAAGATGCATCAGGTGATCAATAAGAGGTTTATTAAAGAGATTAGTAACAAAGCTACAGATACTGCTGAAGCTTATAAGAAAAAAATAAGATCCACACATCTTCTATCCCTTAGTAGATCCCTAAAGTAAAACACAGCTTGAATCACAATGTTTCAAAGCTTCTAATGCTACAAAAGAAAACGATGAAAAAAGGTCTTCAGAAAAATGAGACAGCTTCATAGTTTCAATCTCGTTGTAACTACTCCAGAAAAGCTGTCACCTGTCCTTTCTTTGTCGTCAATTGCCGAATAAGTGTCTCTGGCCTGGTCTTCCCAACAGTAGGCTCTCCACTGCAAGACGAAAACCAACCCATTCCATTCTCATCATCGTAAAAAGACATACTAGTAATTTCAGGAAACGAAAACCCTCTCATGTTGAAGCCCGACTTCATTCGCTGTGGAACTTTGAACAGAAATGCAAAGGGATACGTACGTCTTTCTATCCAAAAATCTAATGTTGATGCTGTGCACCTCTGCCTCTGCGACTTGCACTTTAATCACACCTTCTGGGAGAATCTCAACATCTGTGACCTGCACTTTATCATCACTCTCTCAGTGCAATAAAAAAAGGTCTGACAATAGGCAGATAAGCTTGTACGATGATATGAAACTTAGTATCTGAAACAACATGAAAAGCAGGAAGCCACCTAAGAAAGTTTTGTCTGATCCGCCCAAACAGCTTCGCCAGTTCAGCACTTTCAACCATGAGATTAAAATTAAGCCAACCACTATCGCTTAACTCGTTCACTTAAGCAAAAGAATTATTCAACACGAAATTACTATCTTGAAGCTACACCCGCTTCTCCAATTGAATTGGACGACGTTAGTTTAGCAGTACAAAAGCGAACTTGCCACGCAGAGGTTTTGTGCTAGACATTTGAGTGAAGACACAGAATGCTCCCACACACAACGATTAAAGCAATGCAATCTCTCTAGCACGTTCATTTCCCATCCACATTAATTGAGGATAAAGTATCCGCATCATGAAACACACGACCATCATTATTCAAGATGGCCAAGGCCTAGCAACTCAACACCATACTGGAGAAATCGATTCCATACGAAACCTTCCAAATGCATGCTTACAGTAGTGCAAGTTGGGAACCATTCAAAACGGGTTTAACTAATAAATCCTTTCAAAACCAATCAAAATCCATACAGTCCAGGTAGCTTTACCTGTCCAAAAAGGCCTCGGTCTCTGTACCAGCCATTCAGAGTATCCAGAACTGTATTGAGCCGTTGAATGTTGACTACCTTTCCTGCATAACACGAACTATACATAAAAAAAAACTAAAGAAAAACTCTGCTGGAGATGTTTAAACTGGATTTTGCGGCCATAACGCACACGTATGGTACAAATTTAAAAGAGAAAGCACGGATTTTGAAAATGAAAGCTAGAGGGCTGCGCATCTTCCAAGTTTGCAAAGTTCTGCCTAGTAGGTCACTGATGCATGGAGAAATATACCGAAATAACCAAAGAAACGGAAAGAAAGGACTACATAGAATGCGTGATTTGACATACCAAATTCATTACGGAATGCATTATGCACGACCCGCGTCGGAAGCACATTGGCACCATTGCATACCAGACCTTTCAACTCCTCGTTCGGCTCTACCTTCAGTCATAACAATACGGTACAAAATTAAAAATTGATGATAAATTGTAGGACGATAGGAAAACATACGCATGAAACCTAAAACAAGCCAACTAAATGGATACGAGTCAGAGCTTGTTGTCTAGAGATTCTAGCGTCAAAATCTCGTTGAAAGTCATCTGACCTTGAATACGAGGCGCACACCGTCACGAGTATCTTCAGCAGTTGGCATGCACGAAGCAAAAAAGCCGGTGTCAATAATTCGGTGAACATCCGCCTGAACCTCCGATGTTGTCAAAGCAAAATTGGGTTTGCAAGCCTTGAGCGCTTCCCAGGCAGTGCTGTTGACCTCGGGATCCGTGAGCTCTTGCCCGTCTTTGTCTTGGATCAAGATCTCGCTAATAAGAACCCTCTCTTCCTCTTGAGTCCCCTCTTGCCCGAGCTGTAGTCCCCCGGGAGCTTTCCAACGATTCTGTCGCACAGACTCTGGTTTTGCTTCCTGCTCGTTGCTCATCGAGAGTGACGCCAATCGCATTGGCGCAGCATTCAAAAACTTCAACGGTCTCTCTGTGGCGAGCGAATCTCGAACCCTAATTGCCATGGAACCCCATTTGGCGGTGACAGATTGCAAAAGGCCCTCAGCGGCGGACAAAAACTTCCCGAACGGCGATTGATTCGGTACAAACTGAACTCTCGGAGGTGGCCGGCGCGGTTGATAAGGCGGGAGCTTCACCCGCGAGAAGGACACCCGTGCGGGAGCAAGCTTGGCCGGAGAAGCTCCGTGCTCCGACGAGCTCATGGTGCCCGATTTGGCACGCGAAAACCTCGTTTTCGACACAATTGCGACTATCTCTACATAAGGCGAGTTACGAATCACCTTCTCAACCTTCTCCGTGCCCTACATTGCGCATAAAAAATTTCTCCCCGCGCATTGACGACAACGACTCCAATTCAATCCCTTCCATTCCTGGAGCTCAAACATCGGAAATAAGTTAGCACCGCGAGACGTTAACGTCGCCGCAAGATTGCGCGGAAACTCGAGAATGCGCGATGCAAATCGACCAGAAGTGCCGCAATTGCTCTGATAACGAAGCTTAGCAAACCCTAAAACGGGCCCGGCGATGCTCCCGCAGCAGCAACGCCAAAGCAGCAAAAACCCCTGCGAAATGCATATCCCGGAGCTGCCGTAAGTTATCGGTACAGCTGTACGCTTACGATTGGCTCACTCAGTCTCCGCATTCTCTGAAGGTTTATAAAGTGAATTGATAAAGGCACACCCGGGTTTTGTATAGGGAATTGATATGTGTACCACACCGTTTCAATTACTGTACTACACCCTCGGGGAAAAATTTAGATTTCTACCATCAAAGAGTTGAATCTGAGAATTTGGAATTCAGATTTGGACTTAGAGATCATGATTTAATTTAAACCTTACAAAAAGTTGCAATTCAACAACACCCAATGAAAATGTTTATTTTTTTTGCAAACAAAAGCAAAAGTAACAGTTTTCTCCCTAGCTAAACTTTTTCATTGGGTGTTGTTGAATTGCAACTTTTTTTTATGGCTCTAAACTAAATCATGGTCTCCAAGTCCAAATTTGAATTCAAAATTCTCAAATTCATCTTTTTGATGGTAGAAATCTAAAATTTTCCCTGGGGTGTGGTACAAAAATTGAAAGGATGTGGTACACATATCAATTCCCTTTGTAATATGCACACATAGTAAATCGTACCAGAAAGAAAGAGTACATAAGTCTCTCTTACATATGGGATTCGAAGAAGTTTGTACAATAAATAATACAATGGGCATTTTATTCCCACATTGTTAGAATGTGCTCCTCATGCAATCCCTGGCAAGCATACCAAATTTCAGTTACTAAAAACTAAAATCCTATATTTGGTGAATTATTTTGATTAAATTCTTGATTATACACTGTAATTGATTAAAAAATATTAGTGATGAATTTTTGAGATTTAATTCCATGGATATGTAAGAAACATCCATATGCACATCTTTGTTTCAAACAAACATCTCCAAAGAGTTTCAAAATTCCTTCTATAGAGATTTTAATGTTAAGGTAATCATGACCAAATTTAGTAAAATATACATTTCTCTATGGAAATTAGTTTTTGTTATTTGACTCATACATTGTGATTAAGTTTGTTTCTTTAAACATGGTGATATGTTTATTTTGCCAAAAAATAATTTATTTATAATACAAACTTCTTTTGAATCCATAAGAGGGACTTATGTACTCTTTCTTTAAAGTACTGTACAATATAATAGATTACGGGGTCTGTTGGTTGCAGGCAAAGTTCTATTTTCTGAATTTGTTGAGGTAGAGTACTTACACCCCAAAACGCACAGAGGTAAAGAAAATTTTGCTAAAATTGAAAAGTACAAATGAGTTATGCACATTCATCCTAAATTTCACTAATATAAGCTACTTTCATCCAAAATCTAGCAAATAGTGTGTCTGCCTGAGTATAAAGTTTTGGCTATTTCATCCACTTTTTTCGCTAAATTTTTGGGTGTAACAATCACCACATGCAATTTGAGGTAAGATTTAGGCAAAAATTTGTCAAGAAAAAAAACCTGGTTGCAAGCTTGCAGCATAAATAGAAACATATGACCCACTTATGCAATGTATGTACCTGTGGGTAAAAAAATTGCGTGGGTAGAATCTTGTCTGGGTAAAAAAATTGCGTGGGTAAAAAAATTGCGTGGGTAAAAAAATTGCGTGGGTAAAAAAATTGCGTGGGTAAAAAAATTGCGTGGGTAAAAAAATTGCGTGGGTAAAAAAATTGCGTGGGTAAAAAAATTGCGTGGGTAAAAAAATTGCGTGGGTAAAAAAATTGCGTGGGTAAAAAAATTGCGTGGGTAAAAAAATTGCGTGGGTAAAAAAATTGCGTGGGTAAAAAAATTGCGTGGGTAAAAAAATTGCGTGGGTAAAAAAATTGCGTGGGTAAAAAAATTGCGTGGGTAAAAAAATTGCGTGGGTAAAATCTTGTCTGGGTAAAAAAATTGCGTGGGTGAAATCTTGTCTGGTTAAAAAAAATGCGTGGGTAAAATCTTGTCTGGGTAAAAAAATTGCGTGGGTAAAATCTTGTCTGGTTAAAAAAATTGCGTGGGTAAAATCTTGTCTGGGTAAAAAAATTGCGTGGGTAAAATCTTGTCTGGGTAAAAAACTAAACTTGTATATGGTAAAACCTGCATGGATAAAAAATTGCATGTATAAAAAATGTGTGGGCAAAATATCAAAAATTTTAAAAAATTGCGTGGGTAAAAAACAAAAAATGTAAAAATTGCAAGAATGATTACTACGTGGGTAAAAAAATTGTGTAGGTAAAAAATAAGTTATGTTTTATGAGCGAGAGAACAGTAATGTTCCTTATATTGTGTGGGTAAAAAACTCTATGGGTATAAAACAAAAAATGCTTTAATACAAGGGGCTGTTTGCTAAACAAAAACAAATATTTTGTTGTATGGGTAAAGTTTGAAATTGGAGTGCGCGGATAAAAAACCAGAATTGTTTCTTACTAGGGGGAAAATGTTTTACATAATTGGGCGTAAAAAGATTTTGCATCTTGTTGGACTGACGGGTGCCTACACTAGTTTTAGATATTTACCATCAAAAATGAAGAATTTGGAAGTTTGAATTCAGATTTGGATTAAGAGACTTTGTTTTAGTCTAGAACCACAAGGGAGGGCACAATTGAACAATGCTTAATGGAAAAGCTTAGTTTTTTACAAATGAGGGTAAAAGTAATAATTTACTCCTAAGCTAAGCTTTTCCACCGGGCATTGTTCAATTGTGTCTTCCTTTGTGGTTCTTAACTAAAACAAAGTCTCTAAATCCAAATGTGAATTCAAATTTTTCAAATTCAACTTGTTGGTGGTAAATATATAAAATTTACCCACTCTCCTTGCGTGTGCATACAACAAATCTTGAGTGTGCCTGTATCAGCTCCCTTTATAAAACCAGGTTGTATTCAAAATTTTGATCATTTTTTATTTTTTTCTAAAGTAGAGTTTTGCAAGGATTACATGGGGTATAAATTTTATTCAAGTCCAATTTATTATTCCAAAAAAGGAGGGGTTGAATTTGAGAGTATTTTTTGATTTTAGAATTTCTTTTGTTGAGTCTCTCTGCTTGTCACAAAAAAAAAAACAAACTTGCATGTAGCTAAAATAAGGATGTCAATGCAAGGATTTTTTTTTACTTTTTTTGGTAGAGCGACCTACACCTAACAATGCAAGTAGGCAAGGCTCGAGGCAAGGAAGAAATGGAAAAAATTGGATAGAATTGTCGGTACGTGCATGTTTGTCCATTTACTATACTAATATTAGCAAAGTTCATCCAAAAGCAGGCAAATTTGGTGTTTGTTTGGGGAGGAATTTGGCACTTTCATCTGTTTTTCCACAAAAAGATTTAGTGTTACGATTACCAGTGACAATTTAAGGTAAGGTAGGAGGCTCAAATTCAGAGCTGCCATTTTGAATGGACCGTGTAGGGATCCTAAAAACAATGCACAAAGGTTCTTAAATGGGTCTCATTTTTTATGTTTAGAAATTGTACTTGTGTATGCATTGTTTTAGGAATTTAAGAGAGTGACATGAGCCATTGTTGAGTGTGCTTATTGGTCATAAATTTTGTTCAAATTTATCTTTCAATAAAATATAGATTTATATATGTCATCTTAAAATAAATGAAAACTTGTTTTCAATCATAATTTGAGTATTAGAATATGGAATAGGGGCTTGCAAGCTTTAAGAGCTTTATTAGAGCATTCTTGGCTTTGTAGTCATTGCTTTTAGGATTCATGTTCTCCATTTACAAGCCACCTTTGCATCATGAATGCTACCACCTATGATCAAGAATAGCTACCTATGCACCTTTTGCTTTGATAAATTGTAGTTAATTCATACTAACTCAAAAAATTTCAAATTAAATGGCCATATAATTGTCTCTTCTTTGACTTTCTCCCCAAAAAAAATCCATTTTACCAAGTTGGCCTAACTTTTTCACAAAAACACACTTTTGCTTATATGGTCCACTTCACTAGCCTCCTACCTTAACCCCTTAGCACCCTAGAGCCCCATATATTGCCTCCCATGATTTCTAAACCTTGTTTTGAGGGACTAGGTCTAACTTTTTGGTCTTGCTATAAATTACAATTATGACGGCATTCAAGTTGTCCATGCCAATGGGGTAATGGTGAGGAAAGTCAAATGTTGTACAAATGTTGCAAAAGATTTTATTAAGTAAAACACCATATAGGGAGTGGTGGCAAGCAATGTTTTATAGGTTGCAACCGGTCAATATCCCTTTCAAGCTTCCTTGTGTAAGCTTTGCGGTAGCGGGAAAGTTGTTGGCAAGGATTCAAGCATGTTCTAAACTCTTATTATGGCAACTGTCACCAATTGTGCCGGTCATTGTTTTCCATGCAATAGCAATTTGAAGCCCTTAAGCTTGACATAAAAAGAAGTGCAGTCTTCAAGAATTTACAAGTGTGTGCATTCACATCTATAGCAACTTCAAAAAATGAGCCTATGTGGGTGTTTGGGTCAAAAAAGTGACATTGTAGAGAGTATGACAAATCAACCAAAAAAATTTAAACACAAAAGTTTGAGAGCATGAGGTAACACATCATTTCAAAAAATTTGAAAAAATATTGCTACTAAATCAAAAAAATACATAGTACTAAAGTAAACTATGCACATAGACTCATTTTTTGAAGCCGGTATTCTTACAACTTCAAATGGGTGTAGAATTTAGAGAATTTGTGTTTGTTGGTGATCTTTTTTGTGGTTTCTCTTCTTGTCTCTTGTAGAACAATTTTTATAGTGTAGAAAGTAAACTTGGCATGATGAAGCCAATTTCAAGATAGAAAACAAGAGATATTGGGTGCTCTTTTGATGAAAGATAAGAGTACAAGAGAGATTCCAAAATTTCTTGGTTTCTCACAAAGTACATTGAATAGAGTGAGGAGGAAAGTATGTAGTAGCTTAGAATTGCCAAAATAAGATGCTCCAAAGATTTTTAGTGCTTCAGAAAGACGGCATGTAGTTTGTTTGGTCATGGCTGGAGGGCTAGAAATGACATCACAAGTAGTAGAAGTATTGAAAAAGGGTAGAGACGTAGGGTTTTGTGACAACACACTGTAGTAGGCTTTGAGAAATGCCAAGTTGAGTGCTTGTGAGTTGTCAAAGTCTTATTTATCGTGGAAACATGTATTTGCTTTGCAACAATTCACAAAAATTAGACAATAGAGGACTAGAAGAGATTTTTTTATAGTAATGAGACAAATGTAATTTGTTTTAATGAAAATGGGACTATGAGAGGGCCTAGTGTTGGGTCAATGACAATGAAAGCTTGCTTGACTGTGGAGTGAAGCAAACAATGAAGCATGGTAGAGGGTCTTTGATGCTATAGAGTTGCATGACATCAAAAGGTCTAGGTGATTTATAGAAGGTGGATGGTCGTTTAAATGCATAAGACTATATTTCAATCTTACATGGAGATTTGTACTTGGGTTTGGAAAGATTAAGATTCTTCAACATTAATGGAGTTATTTTTGAGCATGATAATGCTCCTATTTACAAAGCAAAGATTGTTCTAAAATGATTTTAAGAGCATCCATTTACTATTTTAGAGTGACCAACTCAATATGTGGACCCAAATCCTATAGAACATATTTGGGAAATTTTCAAACATTGTTTAAATTCCTACTCAACTCCTCAAGCGGATCTTTTACAATTATGGGAATATGTGCAAGACACTTTCAAAGCCATTATTACAAAAAATATATGAGAGATTATATACTAGCATGCCAAGTCAAATTTTAATTGTTTTGGTTGCTTGTGACAAGTAGACAAAATTTGGATCACTTTGTATATACCGCCTCAAAAAATGAGTATGTGTGCATAATCAACTTTAGCATTATGTATCTTTTAAATTTAGTAGCAATATTTTTCAAAATTTTTTGAGATGATGTATTACCTCATGCTCTCAAACTTTTGTGTTTAAATTTTTTTGGTTTGATTTTTCATACTCTCTACAATGCCACTTTTTTGACCCAAATACCCACATAGACTCATTTTTTGAAGTCGCTATAGTCTTGCTGCTCACAAAATATGAGATGAATCTGAGGCTTATAGAATTTTGTAAGAATTACCAAATAGCAATTACTTACCAAAAAATGAGATTTTGTCATCACATGTTGTTTGATCAAATGTTATAATCTCCCATCTCCCGCGGTGAATTATTCCCAAAATTTGCAAGCCATTTTCTAAGTAGGTGTTCCACTATTTTCAATGGTCACTTTTGTGGATCATCACATTGACAGAGATACGATGCATCTAAGTTGTTGGTCTCCAAAATCCCTGCTTTTGGTGAGATTGGCATGGGCGCTCAAGAGTTAACCCTTAACCCCTAAAGGACCAAGCCCTTCTCCCTGCCAAAATCACTGAAAATTGCCACTTCTAGGAGGTTTAGTAAAAAGGAAATTTATGTTTTGTTTTTGGAAAATCCAATCATAAGATCTTGCCCCAGACTGGAAGAGGTACTTGTGGGAAATAAACTAGCTCATTCCAAATGGAGAGGAGTGAGATGTTTACATCTAAAGTGAAAAAAAAGTTTTTTTCCATGCTACCCAAAAATTTTAGAAGCCTTTGACCACTCATATAACAAAAAAATTGCTCTACCCAAAGTTGCACTTTATTTTTTTCATGTAGGAGATCAAGTTAGGTATGTGTGGGAGAATTTTCAAATCAATTGGAACTTTACAAGACATGGGAAAAAATAGTAAGCAAAAAGAAGTAGAGAACAAGTCAAAACACTAAATTGTTAAGTATTTAATTATTGAAATGAAAAATGCTAATCCTAGCTGTGATAATGTTGTGGTAAACAATATACTTCATGTAGTTTGATTATTTTCCAAAATATTGAAAATTGAGTAAAATAAAGGACTTCAAAGTTTATTTTTGAGTAGAGATTCCATAACTACCCACAAACAAAGACTCCTCATAACTTTCATGTCATTGATTGAAACTGAATGATTCAAAGCTCCTCATGAATAAAAAAATCTAAAGAATCAACTTCAAGATTTTATTTAAAAAATAAATAAACTCTAAAGAAGTTTTTGGGCTGCTTGGATGGGCAGTCCTCCCCAAATTTTCATAAATTCATGCTTAACTTCTTCATCAAATGTCGGAATGAAGAAAAAATTAGATGCCCACTTAGATATTTGAATTCCACACCTTCTATAAAAGTTTCAAAAATCACACAAAGTAGTTTAGCCATAGGTACATGCCCAAAGTCCAACCTGTCTCCCGAAGGGACAATGGTCCTTTAGGGGTTAAACGTCCCGAACGCCCTCTGTGGTCGTATGTCCATTGTATACTGATGTGGTGAAACGCGTTGTTCAGGAGTTTGATTGCAAGGGTATTTTCAAAAAATGCAGTCCTATAGCTCAGCCAGGGTTTAATTTCCTGGCAAATTTTTGCCTAAATCTTACTTGGAAAATGCGCTAGCAACTAGCACACTATGAAATTTGAGTGAAAATCTGGATGATATTGCCAGATCCCTCATGCCATAGATTTCTAATTCGCAAAATTTTGGATGAACGTAGCTTATATTAGAAGTTTTTTGGATGAACTCTTGAATATCATTCAAAATTTCCAATTCTAGCCAACTTTTCCTTACTTGCCTGCATTCTAGGGTGTGGGTTGCTCTACCTTGACAAAAACAAAAATTAAACCCTGAGCTGAGCTCTGAGGGCCGTTCAAGGGTTAACCCCTAAAAGCGTACTTGTCCCTTTGGGGGACAAAATGGATTTTGGGCAGCTCACTACAAGTGGATGTTTCATTGTTTTTCTTTGAAAATTTCACACATGATGTATCCAATGAGTAGCTTTAAGGTTCAACAATTTTCATATCTTTTGACTACATGGTTCAAAAGTTATTGCATGATATGTTGTTTTTTTTGAACTCCGGGCAGCCTGGGCAGCTCAAAAAACTTTTTTAAAAATTAATTTTGTTTGAACTTTTTTTTTGAAATTGGTTCTTTAGACTTATGTGTACTTGGGAAGCTTTGAACCATTTGATTTTGATTGATGATATGAAAGTTATGAGACATTTTAGTTTGTGGTTAGGTATGGAGTCATATCTAACCACAAACTAAAATGTCTCATAACTTTCATATCATCAATCAAAATCAAATGGTTCAAAGCTTCCCAAGTACACATAAGTCTAAAGAACCAATTTCAAAAAAAAAGTTCAAACAAAATTAATTTTTAAAAAAGTTTTTTGAGCTGCCCAGGCTGCCCGGAGTTCAAAAAAAACAACATATCATGCAATAACTTTTGAACCATGTAGTCAAAAGATATGAAAATTGTTGAACCTTAAAGCTACTCATTGGATACATCATGTGTGAAATTTTCAAAGAAAAACAATGAAACATCCACTTGTAGTGAGCTGCCCAAAATCACTACTTTGCCAAAAAAACAGTGCTTGGACCTTCAGGGGTTAAGATTCAGGTCAATATTTGGCAGAAAAAGAACCCTGTCAAAGTTCTTTGCTGATTTTCTTTCTGCATGTGACACGTGTATCTCCTATCCTCCGGTAGAAGTTCCAACGCTGACGCCCACTGGGGACTTGGGGAGAGAGGCAAGGATTGGGATTTGGGAACTGGTCAGCTCCAAATCGGCCTTGACACGGAGTGAGAACGAGGAACGGGGAACGGGGAACGGGGAACGGTGAACGGTGAACGGAGAACCATGAGCGCACACTGACGAGCGCTTGTGCGAAACAGGCGTGACGGCGATCGCAGGCTGCAATGGGGAATGGACAGGCAAAGCAGGGAATCCAAAGGGGGGACACAGCCGATAGTTCACCACCGCCACTAAATTCAGCAAAACCTCGCTCAAAAATTCTTTTTTGCAACAAAAAAGTAGTGTAAACAGTGAAACTGGAGCACATGCACCAGGGTTTTCAGCAAGGGAAGCTAAAAATGAGCCGACTTTCGTCGGGGACCCACGGCAGGAGTTAAGTTAGGCAAGAGCGGCAAGCGCGGGCGGGCGGGGAATTAAGCAAGCAAGACCAAGCCTGGCGCTGCTGCTGCTGGCTGGCAGGTGCAGCACGGGAAAGAGAAGGAGACAAAGGCAGCAGAGCAGAGAGAGAGAGAGTCTGGCGCAAGCGCGGAGACTGAGTGCAGCGTGCAGGACGGCAGCAGAGCAGGGCAGGGCAAGTTCACTGTTTGCTTGTTTGTTTCTGCGGTCACTAAGATCCCTGGCTGCCGCATATCCGTCCTGATCCACCACTCCTACTGCACTGTCCCTACCCAACTCCAGTATCGTTATCCGGCCACCATTTCCCAATACCACACCCTGTTTCCACGCTCAACTTACTTCTTCGGCATTGGCGTTGTACTCTCCCAGCAGCAGCAGCACCCTCCACACATTGCTCGCATTCCGTCCGTCCCAGGTCCGTGCTCCCTCTGTCTCTCCTTCCCTGCACCCTCCAATGTCTTTAGGGTTTGCGCTTCGACGCGCACCCCACAGTCGCGCTAGAGTAATCGCTGGACGTTGAGAAGTTCGTAGTGATCGGAGTGTATGACGAGAGCGATGCAAGGGTTTTAGTCGCGGGCGTCGATCTGGAATGTCGCTGGCATTGACGTTAGTTTCGTAGTTTCGAAGCTCGGGTCTCAGTCGCAGACACCGGGTTTCGGAGCTGAGTTGATCGGGAGTGTGTCTCGCCATGGCCTGTTCCAGGATTTGAACAACAACGGGGGGTTTGAAATCGCCTAATTAGGGTGTTGTATTGCGCGTCCAGAGCCCTTCGGAAGTGTGGCAAACCTCCGGTTTTCTTCGTCCTCTTTTAGGGTTTACCAACCAACCTCACGACATTTCGAAGCTTTCTTACTGCCATTTCTTCTTCAACTTCCAGGGATTTGAAACTGTCCGCTTTTGGCCCTTCCTCCGGGCACTTAGGGTTACGATTGCCCAGAGAGAAACCGTGAGAGCTTCCCCTAGCAGTCAATAAATCATGCTCTGCTTCTATCTAAATGCAAAAGAGAGTGTTGGTTGGTCATGTCTCTTTAAAAACTCTACATTCCCAATGCACTACTAGTCTAGTACACCGTTACTATGACAAAGTAGTAAAAGCTTTCTTTTGAAATCGGTTAATAATAGTAATGCACATTACCACCACCCCCTTTGAGCTAAAGACGAAATTCTAGGCTGTACATACTTTCAATCTCAGCTCATTGCACCTTCCACTTTCTCTCCTCTTCAACCCTCTTAAAAACCAGAAAAACCTGGACTCATATAATAATTCATCACAATAAATAACTTACACAGCATCCTGAACCTCATCTCTGCCCCTATTCCTTCCCTCTCTTTTCTCCTCCTGAATTGGAATTCGACTCCATATTTATTGCTCCTTTTCTTTCTTTCCCTCTCTCTTTGCTTTGGTTTGAGCTCCTTTTTGCTTTGATTTGAAGCTCTTTTTTGCTTTGATTTGTAGCTATGATTTGAGCTCCTTTTTTTTTGCTTCGGTTTACGCTCTTTTTGCTTTGGTTTGAGCTCTTTTTAAAAAAATTTGGTTTAAGCTCTTTTTTTTTGCTTGGGTTTGAGCTCGTTTTTTTTGCTTCGGTTTGGACTCTTTTGATTTGGGTTTTTTTAAGGGGGGTTTGTGGTGTTGTGCTGACGTGGGGTGGGGTGGGAATGGGCAGCAGAGGTGGCGACCATGGGTGCTGGTGAAGTGCAGGTGCAGCAGCAGCAAGGATGGAATGGATGGAAGAATGATGCGGGGGGTGGGCGGGGGCGGTGGAGGGTGCCGGCGGTGAAGGTGTCGACGGAGTACGACTCGGAGGGGAGCATGTTCGCCAACAAAGTGTCGATGCGCATCTGCGAGGGCCTGGCCAAGCTCACGGGCTCCTTTCAGCGCGAGCCCTCGGGAGAGCTGCGCTACCCGCTGCTCGGCGTCTTCACCAAATACCTCTCCGTGCTCTACGACCACGAGGACCGCAACGCCCTCGTCACCGTCACCTCCGATCTCGGCCGCCACGTCTCCCTCAAGTACCAGCGAGACATCAAGGTCCAGCACCACCAACCACAACAATAAATCTTACACAATACCTGTACATTCCCAGGTTTTTTTTCTTCTTCGAACTACTTACCTACCTGTATATTATTGATGACCAGGCCCAGCAAGGCGAAATGAAGCTGCAGGCGCATACAGCTAGCCTGAAATACAAAACAGAGGTTTCCTTTGACATCCCAGCCACAGCTCTGGTACGTACCACTTTTAACTTACTTAATTTAAAAACAAATAAAAAAACTAGCTTGGTACATGTGACACTTGTAACTTGAATGAAAATCTAGGTCTTTCCCCACCCTATTTTTTATCTTATTTGTCGTGGAAATTGTGTTCTTGAAATCACTTGATTGGCTGGTATAACTTACTTACCAAAAAACTGGATACATTGATGCTTGGATAAGGTCAATGCCTTGGTCGTTGACCATATCGAAGCATTGACTGCAAACAAACACTCCATTTAACTGGACTTAAGCACAAAAAAGAGAGGGGACCTTGACACTATTCAAATGTTGTTTCTCTTACGAAGATTGACCTTATCCAAGCATCATTGTATCTGCTATATTACACTTCTGACTTGATACACAAAAACTAGGTTTTTTCCCACTGCATTTTTATTATTTGTCATGGAAATTGAGTCATTGAAATTACTTAGAGTGGCCGATATGACCCTAATCTTAGACACATCTCACACCTCCCTTATCTCTTGTGAGCAAAGCCGCTTGTTTTATAAGCAAGGTTTCCTACCAACGGGATTTGCAATTTATTCTCTTGTGCACACATATGTATGTATATTCAAAAAACAATTGCGACAAATGTGGACAGATTTTTTTTCATGTTCTTCCTAAGCAATCCTTCGAAACCTTTATATTTCTTTTTGAAACATGGGGTTGAATTTTATGGTGTAGCCAAAAGTAGTTTGCACGTTTCCAATTGGGCAATTGAGGGCGGAAGAGGTGGAATTAGACGAGGAGCGAGCAATAGCACTGAGTGGCTACCTTGGTGGGAGTTTATTAAATGGCCAAGTTGTTGCAAGCTATTCGGATGAGAGTGCCACTCTAAAATATACTTTCAAGGTAACCCCCTCCCTCATCCTTCTTCCACATCTATTTTATTTTATTTTATTTTATTTTAGATGAAATACTACAACCCCTTCTGTTACATTTGTTATCTTAATTTTTTTTCTTTTCTTTGTTTGCTTGTTTGTTTTTGCTTTCTTAATTTTGGTAACCAGGATGAAGAGTTTACATTGGTACCCTCAATCTCGTGGCCTCAATATTCTCCATCAGTTGCTTTTAAGCGGCAATTTGGACCCAAAAACAAGCTCAGGTAAATCGGCTTATGTCTCTCTTCGTTCTCTCTTTTTTCAGTTGTGTTGTTTTAGACAAAACAAGGTAGGTTTAAAAAAAAAAAATTCTCTTAAGAACAAATACAGTTTTTTAAAGTTCTTTTCTATTAGAAGCGTATTTTGTAATGAAATGTGTGTTTTTACGACAGCTATTTTCACAACTTTGATACGACCACGTGGAGTGCTGTATATAAATATAGACCAGTGGATGACTTCAAAGTCAAGTTGGGATATGACTCTGATGTTCGCCTTGGCTGGAGTTCATTCTGGGTAAGCCTTTTTATTTGCATTAATAATGGTGGTAGGCTTATTGTCTATCCTTTTAACTAAAATTTCCAAGCCTTGGTTTGTTCCGAAACCCTATGCTTACTACATTTACAGAAACACTTCATTCAACAAATGGCCAAAAAGACCACCTTCTACTAAATGCCCAGTTGGTCATGGAAAACTTCCAAAAGCACCTCTTTTTTAGCCATTTTTTTCCACATGTGACCAAATATTGTGTGCATCATCTACAAAATGCTTTTTCATATCCTTAGTTTCGTTGGCAAAACAGTTTTATTTTATAAGAATTAAATCTTCACAATTGGATAAACAAATTAAAAGTACAGTTTCAGCAAACAATTAACTTACTAGAAAAAAAATTGGTCTTTTCCTCACCTGATTTTTAGAATATTTGTGTCATCGATGTTACTTGAATGGTCAGTTTGATCCTAGTCACAAACATACCCCCACACCTCTCTCTATCCCATTGCTAACCCCCATTCACAAACAGTTCCAGGATTTTATTGACAAGTTTTGTACTATAATCCCTTGTTATATACGTAAATACACGTTATTGAAATGAATCGTTTAAGAACTAGAGAGCAACAAAACGAATCTAAGAGAGAGAGAGAGTTCAAAGCTTCTGTCCTAAAAAGTCATCATAATCAATTATCAATGGACTTTTGTTTTGTTTTGAGTTTGTTTTGGTGTAGGGGTTGAAGCCATTTCAATATAATGATAATAATAATATTTGTGGGGGTTGTGTGTGCCACATGTGCAGGTAGGGAAGGAGGATTCTGGGGCTAAGACTGCCCCTAGGAAATGTAAGCTGCAAGTAATGTTGCAAGTGCCCCAGGATGATGTAAAGTCCGGGGCTCTGCTGTTTAGAGTGAAAAAGCGCTGGGATTTGTGTTGAGGCCCTCTCGCCCTTTGCTTCTCAATTAGAAAAGCCAAAACCCCCATCATTTTCATTTGCTCACATTCTACTCTTCAGCACCCTCTTGTTTTTGTTGGACTTTTTTGTTGGGTTTTGTTAATCTAATAGTTCTTTTGTTGCTAGCAATTATTAGGAAAGAAACCTTGTTCTTGTGTTCAAAGGAATTAAACCCCATAGCCGTCTTTCTCTTAATTTCTGGTGACGTTTTTACCCTCCCGTTCCCTACCTTTTCCCCTCCCTTCCCTCCTTTTTGAATTTCAAAATTTCTCGTGATGGACAAACACCCATTGCTTTGTGATAGAGAACTAATTTCAAATTTCTGGTGTTAATAAAGAACTTTGAATTTCTAGTGACAAATAGATACACACTCCTTTATGACTATATAATAGAGAAGATTCTCTTAGTAGTTGTGTTTGATGCAATCAACAAATGTAGCAAAATGAAGACTAGTTATTTCTTCTAGATTGCATATCTTCAAGAATTAAGGTTGTTGAAAGTGCAAGCTTTTTCAATGTGTTGGAAACCTTGTTTCTATAGAGTGTGTGAGATGTGCTAAAAGTGCCTTTGGTTTGCTCTAGAGCCTTTTTATTATATTTTATGCAAATTTTTTGTATTTTGTGATATTGGATTTCTAATGTGTTAAGGGAGCACATATTAGAACAAGGATGCCTTTGAAGCACTTATCTAGGCCAAATTTCTTGACGTGGAAATAGCTAAATTGATTTCCTAGGATTACAAGAAGTATGGATTAGATCATGTTGTTTAGTGATGGTAACATAGTAGATGGAAAGTTCTTGGTAAACTATGTAATTGAGGTAGGTGTAGTTTGTCGGTTTTTGATTGTTGATATTCAAAATTTTGACAAGTGGAGGATGTTTTGCTTCTAGTTGTTTAACCCTTAAATGCCTATAGGGCACAATATACATGCTGATGTATAATTGTCATTTGCTACCAATAAGAAATTTTAATTTGGGATCTCAAGTAGCCCACTAGAACTGCATTGATCTATTCTCCAACTTCTTTGTTGGTCTCAAATGTAATAGAGGTGTGGATCCATTCCAAATATATAAAAAATATGTTGTATTGTAGTGGCTGCAAAGGGCCTTCTTGTCGTTCATGGGTTAATGTGGAGATAGCCCATATGTCCTTGAGTGATGTTATATTTAGGAATGTATGCAAAAAATATGGTAATTTATATATTGGCTAGAAGAATGATTGATTGTAGTAGGTATTACACAATCTTTCAACAATGTCTCTATACTTCACATTGTTGGAGTATGGTTTTGATTTTTAAGTCCTTTGTCAAATATTTAGTGTGGATATTTGTAAATTAGTCTTCAACTTCTTAATAAAGTCAGTCTTTTGTTTTGTTGAGTAATATTTTGACATTTACTCAACTATCTTTCAAGATAAATTTAGGGAATTGATTTGTGCACACCCGGTGTTTGATATATGCACACCTCCCGCACATGGTAGATTTGAGTTTTTTACCATCAAAAAGTTGAATTTGAAAATTTGAATTTAGATTTGGACTTAGAGACCTTGATTTTGTCTAGAATTGTAAAAGAGATTAAAACTAAACAACACCTAATGAAAAACTTAGCTTTTTGTACAAACAAAAGTAGAAGCAATAGTTTGCACTTGAGCTTAGCTTCTTCATTGGATGTTGTTCAATTCTAACTTCCCTTGCAGTTCTAGACTAAATCAAGGTCTCTAAGTCCAAATCTAAATTCAAATTTTTTAACTTTTTGATGCTAAAAATTAAAAATTTACTTTGAGAGGGGTGTGCATATATCAAACCCCGGGTGTACATATATCAAAACCCAAGTGTACATATATTAAAACCCGGGTGTGCATCTATTAAATCCTGGGTGTGCACATATCAATTTCCTAAATTTATTGGAAAACTATTTTAAGAGGTTTATCCTTTCCCAAGGGTAGCCAATCTTTGAAATGATGCATTGATGGCACTCTACCTTAGTACAATCTGTATTTGAATTTCTAGCAACTTAGAACAATTCTTTTGGGGTGTACAAATTTTATTAAATAAAATTGCATTTCATTTTATTGTATATATTTGATAAAATTTTAGATAACCTTGCTTTAGCAACAAATTTGATAAAAGTATATAAAAAATAATTTAAAAAACATCATATGAAATAATTGAAATTACATGAAATAGAAGTTAATCCCTAAAGGACCAAGGAGCCCATTTTGGGCTTTTAGGATATTTGGGCAAGCATTTCCCGAGTAAATACATAAGATAAGATTGTGAAAATAAGGGTATGTGCTCATATTTAAAAACTTGCATACCTCCCAAACAAAGTGGAATTGAATAATTTTTGAGTAAGATATGGTACCAAATGTGATATAGATGTCAACATGGGCATCCTTAAAAAAATTCAGAAACAAAAGGATTGAGGAAGGGTATTTGCCCAAATTGTGTTCAAAAGCACTTTACAATGGCTTGCTCAATGGATAAAATTTGCAATCAACTCTCCTTGATTATCTATGAACTTATGTTTTACTTTTTCTTTTAGAAATATAGTACTTTGGCAAGTACTCCACATGAAGTTCTAGGTTTACACCATATGGATTTTGTAATTGAGATTTATTTCTATAAGAATCTCTTCTGTGAAGTTTTCTTTGTGTAATGACAATTTGAACAAAGCAATTCTTGCTTCCAATTGTTTTCCATTATGTTTTATGCATTGGGTGATCATGAAATTTGTGAGGCATATAGCCAACTTCATGCTCTACAAGAAATTTAAATTACACAAGAAATTCATAAAGTGGAAGATTTCATTTTGAATAACCAAAAAAAAATTGACACCTTAGAGAAGCTTCAAAAAAAGTTTTGCTCCTACTTTGAGTGCTATAATCTAATAAAGTATGCCCTCACAAAGTTTGAATTTTTGAGAAGATGTACATAAGCAATTGAAAAAATAAATCTTAAAGTTAAATTATTGAAAAAAAAATCAAAATTTTAATTTACTAATCATTTTATTGAGAGAGGTCAAATTTGAGCCATTTGACCATGTAAATACAAAAGTATTTTAGGGGTTAAATAAGAATGAAGATTTAAATTTTTAAAGTCATGTAACAATCCACAACATACAACATCTTACATCAAGAGTCCTTGAATTTTGAAACCATATGGTGTTTAGTTTAATAAAATATAAGAATGGTGACATGAAGTCAATTTGAAATGTCAAGTTCATTTTTCCAATCAATTTTCAAAGTATAAGCTCTGTGGGTGTATTCTTGTTCATTAATAATATGTGCTATTAGCAATATGTTCTATTTGTTGCAACATCCGTAACTTCATTTACACGCATGAAATTTACGTTTTTCACAATTTGTTCAATAGAGAAACATGTAGGAATGGCAGTTTTCTTGTGTTTTAAAAATCCAATTGTAAATTGGAGCCTTTTATTCAAAGGTTCTATGTGAATTTAAAAACAAAGGGTGTGGAAGGGCACTTCCTTTCCCTTCACTTTGTGGAGACTTTTAGATCTATAGTCTATTTCAATTTTATGAATTTTTTCACTACAAGGGGAATTATCCAAAATGACAAGAACATGTCCAAATCAACATGGTTGAATGTACAAAAATTGTCTAATTTGACAATCTTTTTGTCATTTTGAACACATTTAGTCAATTTGGACATGTCAATTAGGACACAATTTCTTGTAGTGTTTATGAATGCTCAAACTTCAAAGAGTATTTTGACTTCTTTTTTTCTGTATTGTTTTTTAACTTTCCTACTAGTAATTGAGCTTTTGCATACCCTAATGTAAAGGTAACACATAGATTGTTGGATTTCCAATTACCTTTGTTGTACAAAGTAGCTACATCTTTCCTACATTTTTCACTTTGAGGAGCTTGTGAAGCCATGCAATTTTGCAATCTAATTCATTTGACCTATTTAGTAAAATATGAGTTTGTATTGATTTTGAATTGAATGACAAATTCATTCATTTTGTATATTAGTTTTTTGTAGTAATATACCACAAAAGTTGCTATGAATGAAGATTTGGGCTAGGATATCATCAAATGAACATTTATTAACATTCCAACAAACCCAAGAATCAAAGAAAAAGAAAGAAACAAAAAATTGGCTCGTAGCCAACAGCTCCTTTAAAAGGAAAGAATTCCTTGAAATATAAACTTGGACTTGTGATTTCATCAACTTACTTAACAATAGCTTCAACCAATTTTCTAAATTGCAAACTA
Source organism: Ulota crispa (assembly GCA_963920765.1). Taxonomy (NCBI): domain Eukaryota; kingdom Viridiplantae; phylum Streptophyta; class Bryopsida; order Orthotrichales; family Orthotrichaceae; genus Ulota; species Ulota crispa. Next base: position 38,678,907 of record OY987242.1, read on the forward strand.
AAGTCTATTGCATCAAGAAATCATTCAAATTTAAATTTCAACTTATTTCACTCAAATTGTAAGCAATTATGTGGCCAAGGACCCATATTCACAAACACTCAATCAATTTCATGAAATTTATGACTTCGTTTTGTAAACCGTAATACATTATTGATAAATGATCTTAATAATTATATCAAATGATTGGTTATATCAAAATGTCAATTGTATATTTTACCCAAACCATGAACCTTTTAAAAACAGCCTTATTTAGTACTTATACTAATGTTAAGATAACTTCTTATTAGACATAAAATGTAAAATTATTGAACGAAATACCTCATCTAGTAAATGGATGACAAGCCGTTGTGAAAAAGCAAGCTCATTTTTTGGAAAATAAAAAGCTCATGAATATTTTCTAACTTTTCAGTATTTGAATTTATTAAGAATGGAAGGTTTAATAAGTTGAAATTGAGATTTGTTACACTTCAATTCTATCAGAGAAGAATTACAAACTACTAAGATATTTGTGAAATTATAACTTTTTTTGGTGACAGTAGGATCGAAGTTCAAGAACTAGCTTAAAATCTTTCACAAATTCATACAATCAAACGTGGCAATGGCTCACATATCTTTGGTTTTTCAAAGGAAATTGATTATGAAAATGAGTTATAAGAGAAAAAACATAGTTAAAAAAAAACTTTGTGAACATTACATGAAAATTTGGTGTTCAAATAAATAGGCAAAGTGCCTCAATAGTCATTAAAGAGTAAAGATATAAGAAGACTATTTTGCAAGATTTGAACCAATTGAACTCAAAGTATTGGATTTCATAATATTTTGTAGCCCTCACTTTCAAAAAAAAGATGAGTGTCCAATATCATTTTGAATACCATGATTGAAATTATAAATACATTTAATTTTTACTATATTAGATAAATTTTTGCAATAATGGAATCCTAATGACTCATTGTGTGGCTTATTATATACAAAATTATATGAATTAATCATCAAATGACAAAATGATGATGTTTTTTATCAATCAAATCACTCATATACCAATGTTGATTTTACACTAAGAATGCGAAGGTGTTATTGGCCTTTTTTTGAAAGATGTCCATAATAATTGTGTAAAAAGAACAATTATAAAACACCCCATCCATGCTAGTTGAGAAAAACTATCATCAATGTTTTTCTTGTACCAACTACTAGATTGAAAACCCATTGGTATCCAACTTGATGTTGTTTTGTATGTTCCAAATAAAATAACCCCAATCAAAAAAATAGATAACAAATTTCTTACCACCAAACCTACTGTTGTAGCCTACCAAAATAACAAAAACCATTAATGTGTTATTTCAAAATAATATGTAGAAAACATTTACTTTAGTTATGTGACATTTTTTTATATTTTGATAATTTTTTGCAATTTTAGATACAGTAAATGTCCATCATAATTAAACCAATAAACAACACAATTTACCTCTCTTACTTGATGGTTGTATTTCAATGTCTTTACAAAATCCTTAAGCATGGTGGATTGCTCATTCAAAATCCTTTCCATTGAAGTAATGTGATTTTTTTCTAATTGTTGAATCATAGCTCCAAATTTTATCAATGCAGATATCATGTTTGGTTCATGTGCAAGTGATGCTTGATTTAAAGGCCTCACCTTTTTTTTAAATTGTGGTATGTTATTTGTAGCACGCATAAGTCTTGTCATCAAAATTTGAGTTGATTGGGTTCCTTGTTCATATTTATATTTTGAAAAAACACGGGTTCCTTTTTTTTTTGAGGAGCAACTAGAGTCACTTTGTGATGTTAGAGAAGCTAATGAACTCCCTTTTGAGAACGTCTTAGTAGAATGTGCATCTAAGTTAGATCCTTCAATATTCATAGACATGTGTTCATCTCTTCTTTCAACATTTGAAGCCAAATGTTGCTCTTGTTCTTGTACTTTGTGAATAGTGTGAGATTTGGGTTCATCTACCTTTGATGTAATTTCTCTTGAATTTCCTTTTTTTTCATTTCCACGCTTCACATTTGTAACGTTCTCAACACATGTGCCTTTGTAATTGCAATTAACAGAGGTAGATAACTCCATTAAACTACATCTACTTGTGTGTTGATCTTCACCAATTTTCTGACTTGAACCAACATCTTTTGGTTTATTTGATGTGCATTTTGTTTGAGAAGACCTTAAATTTATAGGACTTGATGTTGCACTCTCTTGATCTATCACATCACTTCCATAACAATTGGTGGAATCATCTGAGTATGAATCAAACGGTCTTAAAGTACCTTTGCCTTTCTTATCTAATGTACTAATACCACTTGAGGTTTCATGATCACAATTCAAAGGCTTGTCTTTGATCTCATTGACAAGTGAAATACTTTTTTTTCCATTTTGGGAATCTAAAAGCTTTTCATTTGACAAACTCTCTTGACATGTTTGGTCTTCTTTGAATCTATCCATGATGCATGTTTGTGGTGGAGTTGAATCTCTCCACTTTACCTTCATAAAACTCCTTGGGCTCTTTTGACTTGTTGGAGTTGAACAATTACTATATTGAATTCTTTTTTCACCTTCAAACAATCTTGAACCAAAACTTTCTTCTATATCATTGTACAAAAGTTTTCCATTTACATCATCTAAAAGAGATTTTTTTAACATATTTTGCTCTACAATGGACTTTTCAACATGTTTGTCACTAAATAATGATTGTGAACTTAAAACATCATTGTTTGTGATAATCCTTTGTTTCATGCTTGTAATATCCATGGCATTTGCCATTAAGTGAGGATTTTCAACAAAAAGTGAGTTCATTGTATCATACCATTCCCAACTACTACATTCACTTGGATTAAACTTCTTTGCCATTTTCTCTCGATTGTATCTACCTTGCATTGATTTTAGTTTTAATTTGCATTGTTCAAGATCCTTAGGTTTCTTTAAGCTTTTGCACCTCCCACAAACTTCTTTCAAAATTTCTTTCCAAATGCAATCCATATCCAATTTGCTAGATTCAATGACATTTTCATTGAAGTGAGCACATGCATTCAAAAGAGAAGAAATTGCAGTTGGGCTCCAATCTTCATTGTCCTTGTTAAAATCTTCTTTTTTTCTTGTAATTTCATTTCCTTCATCTTTTTCTTTATTATTGACTTTGTCATCATTTTTAAATGTTTTAGCATTTATTTTTGACAATTTGAGTACAAGTTTGTTCTTTTTTCCTTCTTCTTCTAAAGTCAATAATGCACCAAATCCAGTCTCCATAACAAGTGCATCTTCCATTTGTTTACATTTAATGAAGCATTCTATAAACATAAAATGCAAAAAAAAATCTTCTATGCAAAACCATTTTATCTAAAAAATCACCTATTCAAACTTGAACTTGTATTTGGTCATTTTCATACCTAATTTGAAGTACTAAAGTTGATGAAAAATTTTCATTCTAGAAAACAAAAAAAACCATGTTTGATCATATCAAGGCATTGATAAAAATCATCTATTGTATTATAAAATTCTATTGGAATTGTACAATATCATTACACTTTAGCATTAGTTTATGTAATAACTTCTTGCATTTTACATCTTGCGTGCTACACCAAGATTATAGATTGAAAGTTGCAATAAGTTTGTTAAACCATTGTTTGGATTTGAACAATATTTAGAAATTTGTGTTAATTCATTCAATGAAAATATTTTAAAGTTGAATTTTCTGTTTGGAAAATCTACATGTTGTCTTATGTTATGATATAAATGTTCATTATGTTGATAAAAAGGAATTTCTAGCAATGGAACAGTCTAAAATAGTGGTTTAGTTTTGAAAATTCTCATGTTTTTTGAGCATAAGAGTTTTACAAATCATCAAATTAAAAAACCAAACTTTTGGCTCAAGTGGTTTTCTTTTTTAATTTAAAATTTTGAAAAGATATGTTATTCTCAAATTAGATCAACTCACTTATGAAACTATTTAATACCTTTTCATATCATAATAATATTTTGATGTTTGAAGGTTTGAAATCAAAGGTCATACTTTTCAAAAGAATTGCTAAATTATTAAAATTAATCCTATAAAATTTCTAATAATTTCATGATTGGATGTTATAAAATTAATCCCAAAAAACCCAATAAATCTTTTTTAAGTCAATGCCCTACTATAGAAAGGTGATAGAATTTTATTTAATTATACATTTGTGCTCATTCAGTTAGATTATTGTCTTGATGGAACATCTCAAAGTAAAAATACTAGGATGAAAAGTCTCTAATAAGCAATGAAAGTGCAAAGTGTTTGATATTCTTTAATTTTTTAAATTTGGTTTTTGTCATTAAGTCTTGCACCTTTTTTTTTGCAAATCAAGCTAAATTGGTACATTATTTATTTATGAAAATTAATTAATACAAATTGAAAAAAATTCAATGGCTTCAAATTCAGTATAAAACACGTGAATAGAATATTATAGAATTTCTACAAACTAGATCATTTTTAATCCTTAGGTCTAACATCATTGATTTTGATGTAATCTTCATATCTTTTATGGAAATCACATTCTATAAGACATTCATATGCCTTGCACGCATCGTGTCTCTTTTAGTTTCTTGTGACTTTTCATAAGACTTTTCATCCTCCCATTCCCTACCTTTTCCTCTCCTTCATCTCTAGAATTTTAGAATTTGGGTGTCAAAGAGACACCCAATGCCTTGACAATCCAATATTTTACAATAGAGAATTTCAAACTGGTAAAAAAAGTTAGAAAAAAAAAATCAAACACTTTTCACCCTCCCTTTGGATGCCTTTTCCTTGTCCTTCCTCCCTCTCTAATAGAGCTTGTGGTGTTAATAGAGAATTACATCACAAGAGAATCAACCCACATTTATAATATACATAGATACTTAGTTTGTAAAAGAAAACCCCATGCATTAAGGACTAAAGATACATCTATTGTAATCAATAGTACATAGAAGAAAGAAGTTAATAAAAGTTCACTAAAGGATTAAAAAAGCTGGGTTATCTAAAACTCACACAAAGTAATCCAATGATGGTTTCATTGTTAAAATTTAAATCATTTTTATTGTGCTTGAATAATAGAATACAAATCTACATGCAAACAAAAAGGTAACACACAAATATTTGCAAGATTCTACTTAATTGTAGACCTCATTAACTCTTATCATTTTCATTTTGCATGTGATCCTTTGATGCCTTTATTTATGATTGAACTTGTACCAAAATATTATACCTAAGGATATAGATTAGGTTCCAAAAATGCAACAAGGTCAAACTTTGTTTCTCATGTGCATGTAGCTGTTGTTAGTTGCAAATTCTTTACAAACTCTCTACATACAATTATAAGAGATCAATGTGTACAAATAGAAAGTCTCTAAAAGAAAAAAACTTCATCTCAAATAGGTGTGGTTTGGTAGTTTCTATCTTCTTGATGTTTAAACTTCACAATTGCAGAATTGAATGCGTCTATGCATTTACTATAGATAATGGTTAGTCTAAATTGATGATGTATTAGTGTTTTTGGATTTTTGTTTAGATAAGTTATAAGAAAGGTGTATACAACATGTGAGCATGTGTGCATGTGTGCACATGTATGTATATATGTAAATCTATACTACTAAGTGGAAGGATTTTGACTCCGTGTCTTTTTCCTAAAATATTTTGGTGTAAATTGAAGTAATAAAGGACGCTCTAGATATAAACACCAAGTGCCCTCCAACCTTGTCCTTTTCCGAAATCTTCTAGAATTTTTTGGTGGAAGTTGAAATAATAAACAATGCCCCTACTATAGAACACCAAACACCCTCCAACTATGTGTTAGAAAATCAAAAAAATGCCAAGCACCCTCTAGTAAAGTATTAATGACACTAGGAAAAAAACGTGTTCTCAACAACTAGTTCATAATGTTTGACTGCAAATGTCCTAAACAATTGTACAATGACTTAATTATAGTTGTTTAGGACATTTGCAATTGTTGTGAACCAGTCGTTTAGGATGCATTTTTTATGGACGTGCTAGACACAAGATAGAAAAAGAAAATCTAAAAAAAGTTAGAGGTAGAGTTTGAGACCACATTTATAAGGAAAAAGACAAGAATTGATAAGGCAAAAGAGTACTAGAGTAATGCCACAAAAGATGAGCTAGAAGCTCCAAAGAGATGCATTGTCAAGACTGAGGAACTCCTTAGACCTCTATATATACTTCTAAGTAGGAAACCTTCTAGCACCTTCTACTAAAAGTTTCTAAAATACTCTAACTTCTTTGGCAAGCTGGTTCTATCTAAGAAGTTTCTTGAAAAATTTCCACTTGTCTATGAGTTATTTTCTAAGCAAATTCTATATTTTTCTAGAAGATTCTATAAGCTTCCAAGAGCTTTCAAAGAGTTCTACAAGCTTTTCCAAACTTCTAAATAATTCTACAAGCTTCTACAAGCTTCTATTATATGTCCAGGGCACGTTTTTCTTCTAGTGTGGCATTTTGAGTCTCAAAAAAATACTAAAACACTAGTAGTATAAAGCTCATTTTTTTCTATTGTTTTGGTTGAGTTGATGAGTGTATTTTTTGTCAATGTTCAACAAAAATCAATAGATTTTTATTGAATATCAACAGAAAAGCGCACTCATCAACTCAACCAAAACAATAGAAAAAAAATGAGCTCTCTAATAGTGAAATGATATTTGCTTAAAACAGAACATATCAAGGAACTTCTATTAGCTCCTATGTGTATGGCTCTCCAAGATCATTTACTAGTGACTTTGAAAATGGCTTAAACACAACACATAGATAAAATTTTGTTGATTGATCAATGTTTGGCTTTACTACTTCAATCCTTTAAAATAAAAGTCTGTATGCTTTAATGCTTAGAAATGTATCCTAGAGTGCCATTTAGAAAATAATTATTTAAAATTAATGATTGTATGTTACAATTCATAGATTATGCTCATAAAATTGAACCTACTATTACAGTCACCCATATTCATCAATGAAAATTGGAAGTTAACAAGAAAATGTAGAATGAGTAGTTTTGATTTGAAATGGCTAGAAGAAAAACTTGTCTTAAACGACTGGTTCACAATGATTGTAAATGTCCTAAATAATTGAAATTGAGTTATTGTATAGTCATATAGGAAATTTACAATTGTTGTGAACTAGTCATTTAAGACAAGTTTTTCTTCTACTGAATAGTGGTTTTCAATGTGAAACACATTTGCATTTTTAAAACGCAAATGTTTGTAAATACTTTTTTGGAAACAAAATGTAAGAAAAACCAGTACCAAAATTGAATAACTCCTCCAATGAAAAATTTAGTTTTTATATCCATGGAAATTGATTGCACTCAATCAGTGCTCTATATTTGGACCCCTGATTCTTAAGAGATTCACCTTATAGACCATATGCTTAAATTATTGAATAAAAACTCCATACTTTTGAAATCTTCACTTTTCATTCACTTATGTCTTATTAGATCTTGTGTAAATTTTCAAACATTTTCATCATACTGGTTACAATCTAGAAATAAGAATCATGATGTAAAATGTGGAGAAATTGAAATCTTTTGTAGCTTTTGCCCATATAAAACGCATAGGGAGATCCCTCAATAGTGGGTTGAATTCATGTTTTAAGAGTTTAGTTTTTGAGAATGTGTGTGACATCATGATCACTTAATCACCATGGCTATATAGTATATACAAACTTGATTTGCCACAGTTTCTTTAATATAATTCACTGGAATAGTATGCAAGGCATGGGAATATCTCTTGGTGTCTAAGAACCTATGTAGTCACCAATTGTATGAATATTTTACAATTAGTTTAATTCTACCAATTTTGTGGATATAGACCACTAAATTGTATTTTAGTAACTAATTTACACCCAAAGGACAACAATGCATTTCTTTTCTAAAACCAACTTCTTTAGTTCAACAACTAACTTTCAAAAAGAAAATGCAAAAAATAATAATGTAACTAATTTTAAAGTCGACACAACAAAAAAAACACACTATGAATTGAAGGAAGAAAGAGGTGGAAATCATTAATTCTAAATTTACCATCAAATGTAGTAGTAGCTATGACTTTTTAATTTAAATTTTGTTGTTGAAATATTGAAAAGTGAAATTATAGATATGATTGAATGAATAATGATTTTGAATTACAATCTATAATTTTTGTTTGAAAGTCATCAATTAATTACTATTCTAGATCGTAGTTTATAATTTGACCTTCACTTTTTTTCCTTTCAATTTTTATAGAGATATGGAGTGGCCCTAGTCTTTACTAGGTTAGTAGGACCTTTCAAGGTAACCGCATCTATTATTGATTCTTTTAGCTTCTTAAAATCATTTGTAATACATTTAAGAGCTTGATGTACATCAAATCCATCTTTGGGTAACCAAATATTTGTGTTAAATTTAAGCCAACATCCTAATTTGGCACTCCAACCTTGGGGACACTTTGATGAAAACACATCAAAAATTGGGAACATGGAAAAGGTCCTTCTACAAATACTCCATAAAAATAAAAATAAAACTAGGCTTCTAGAGACTCTTTCCTTGAAGTATTGACTCACTTTTTGAGTAAAGTACCTACTCAAACTTACTTGGTACATACTCAAATTTCTTTATATGTACTCAAATTTTCTTGGAATAGCTGCAAAGCCTCCTCCTTTGCAATCTAGAGACAACAAATCTTTCAAAAACAATGTTACATTCATTGTATTGGATGAACTCTATTCATCAATCTAGTTCTTACTCAACAATTGCAATATACTTACATTTGTGTAGCTAATTTGTATTGGTTGTTAGCTCTTTGAAATTTCTTTTCAAAAAGAATTGAAATTTTGCACCACCCCTTGAAGTTTTGTAGGGTTTCATTTTCTTCTAATGCTCTTGAATAGCAATCATGACCATAGCCATTGTGGTACCGGTCTTGCTCCTTGGCTTACCATATTAGGAGGTTTCAAACCTTGGGAAAAACAAAGTTTTACAAAGGCATAATTGCAAAAGGAAAAAATAGTCTTTTATGCAAAATCACATCCTCTTGGAAGGAAACTAAAATGTTTTGCACCCTTACACGTTATGCAAAAGTGGGCTCTCTTGCATGTATAACTGAGGAGAACAACTAGAAACAGTTTTTCTTCTTGAGAAAAGGTCCAAAGAAAAATCTACATATAGTTGCAAAATGTACCAAGTTTTAAAAACCACTATCAACTTTTTGTCAAGTTACTAATAGAAAATCACTAGTGAAGAGATTGTTGAGCTTTACCAGCTAAAACCTTGCATTTTCAATTTTCACAAAAAATTGCACATACATGCACCAAAATATTGCACATATTTATACTACAATTAGCTAACTTCTTTGAAATTTTGGCTTTTTTTTATTTCCATAGATTCATAGTTCAACCAATTTTTTTGAATTCACCAACTAACAACACACTAACTAATAGTTCTCTCCAAACATTGCTCAATACAAAATTCCAAGAGGGGTTTCCTTGCATATCATTTTTAAAAAGGAGTTTAAGGCAACAAAACAACAATGAGCGTACAGATATATTGCCTTGCACTATGTGAATGCTGAACATACAAATTTAAAACAAAATTGTGTTCATTGCATTGGACGGAATACGCTCATTGAACTATTTCACAAACGTAATTGCATGTACATTGAATTGTGTTGTTGATTTATAAAGGGTTTTGAAATTGTTTTATTCTCAAAATTGCAATACTTATAATATCCCTCTTATAGGAGTCAACATTTGTACTAGGCTTAACGAGCACTTTACACCAAGAATTAGGATCATGGAAATCCGGGTGCAAAAACTTCATATTTAGCCTACTATTAAACTCAAGTAGGTATTCAATACTAGAAGAGAACTTTGTTGAAGTCAACACAAACTACATGATGTTTCTTGCTTCTAACGTAAAAATTTGCGTTGAACAACACAAATTTTTGCGTTAGAAGCAAGAAAACATCATGTAGTTTGTGTTAACTTCAACAAAAAATTTGTCTTAAATTTTAAGTAGGTATTTAAATTTCAATATTTATGTTGGTTACCACTCCTAGTTTAAGGACCTTAAGACCAATTGTGAGTCCAACTTGATTGTTGCAAAAAAATTGTGAAGCTTTCAGGAAATGCAACAAATAAACAAGTGAATATAATCAAAGAAGAAAGAGAATATTAGTTGAATGCCTCGTATGGCTTTGTGGGGAGTTACCCTAGTACCACCGTAGGCGGTACCTAGAAATTCACGTTATTAAAAAATGTTGGAGGCGTGAAGTTGTAAACTCCATTGCCTTTGATACAACAGTGGAGTGACCATTCTCAGTGGAATTCTTCTTCCTTAGAAGCTAGTTTATCACTATCTTTCACTTGTTGGTGCATAAGTTTCCAAGTAGCCAATCCGGCATGTAAGGTGTTAACCCATGCTGTTCCTAATATGTGCAAACCACTTACTGAGGTGTTTGCATACTTTTTCCTGCATCGTGCTGTCCACATTTGCCAAATGATGAAAGTATGCAATAAATCCCATGCTTGGTTCTTGAACACATACCGCGTGGTGAAATCCGTGCAAGGCACCGTCCATCTTCCCAGAAGAGCTGTGTCAAAGCTGGCAATAAAAGAGACTATTAGAGTATTCGAGTATTCTACAAAAAGGAAAAAGGAAAAGGAGCATAAGGGTAAAAAGAGTGGAGAGGCAAGAAAGGCGAGATAGGGAGGATAAGAGATGGAGAGAAAAGGGCAAGAAGGCAAGGATATTCAATATTATTTTCACATGGTCTTGACTCCTAATGTAAAGTTTGTAAGATCAAATTTTAGCTCTCCACCAACATTAAGGTAGACATACCCATAAAGGAGCATTTAAGAAATCCGACCCTATGTACCCAGATTGTTCATTTCAATTCTAAAATGAACGATTGTTCATATCAGTTTTGAAATGAACAATCTGGGTACATAGGGTTGGATTTAGAACCCGCTCCAAATTGGGTGTGTCTACCTTATTGCTTAATTTTTGGGGTTCCTTGGCCTTGTCTCCTAGCGCAAAGTGGCCCACTTCACATTTTGTCCCACATTCCAACAATACAACTCCTACAAGTCCCAATTCAATGCTAGTGTTCCAAATTTTTGAACTATAAAGGGCAAAATGAAACTTAAAAAACAATGCTTAAATATTTTACACTTGAATTTTGTTGGGACTTTTCTTTGAAATTGAAATCTCTATTTTTGGTGCAAATAAATCTTCAACACAAGATGACACTATTTTGTGAGCATAAAATCATGAGCCATGAGTGGAAAGTCAAGATTTCTATGAACCAATTTGAAGCTCAAAATCAATCGAAATTCTAAAACAACACCAAGTTTTTCAAAAAATGAATGTTTAATATACACAATTATAAAACCCTATGTAAACGATTACATGTAAAATTTAGTATGTTGACAAAAATCTACGCTCAAAGCTCACAGCTCACAAACCCTTGCTCACGGTATAGCATCCCTTGAACACAACCCCAATTGTTGGTACCAAAGCTTTCAAACTCCCATTTTAAAATTTTATAGTGGCCGGAACTTGGAACTAGGAACTTGAAACATAGTGTGAAGCTATACGCCTCAATTTCCATCATTCCACCAACTAGAAACCAAACTTTGAGAACTCAATTAAGAACGCACAATCAATATTTTCTTTGTTGGTTTTTCTATTGAGTAAGCAACCTGCACCCTAGAATGCATACAAGTAAGGAAAATAAGTACAAAAATGGATGAAATCATCTATGTACACTTGTTCATCCAAAAATTTGGTTATCAAAATGTTCTTTTAGATTGATTTGAAAATTGCATCCATTTCATCCACCCCAATTATTTTCTTAGTGTCAAGGTAGCCAGTGTAATATTCTAGCAAATATGTGCTCCAAAAAATTTCCCAAACTTGGGGTATAGTAAATGTGAACCATCCCTAACCGTATACCAAGTAGTGCATTTTCAGGTTGCCTTACCTTGGCAAAGCTACCTCATGACTCACCCTGATCACCTAGAAGGACATGTAACTCTCTTTGTGTTACAATAATTCCTAATTTTGTGTAAAGTTCAAATTTTCTTACTCCCTAATTTTGGAGTTTGTTGCTGTGCCCAACCTTAATTGCTTGCTTCCTCCATTGCTTATCATTATAATTATTGACAACCTTTACTGTAGTCAAATTTTTAAGTAGTATAAAATGTCGAGAAACTAGTATGGGGCAACCTCAATGCACTATTTCGTGCAGTCTCCATGGCAAAACTAGCAGCCCTGTGGGGGGTTGGTCCGTGGCCTACCATATAAACTTCTCTTCTAGACACGGAACTCGCACAAACCCAAGGGGATGGGATGGTCCCCAGGTGGCCTCCTTGGAGGAGTTCAAGGCCCGGGGCAGGGGCAGGGGCAGGGGGGCTAGCAAGGCCATGCCATGCTGTGCATCTTGCTTGCCCTGGGGCAAAGGGGATGGGAATGGGCCCATTATTCAGACATCATGCAATGAGATTGTGGGAGGCACTGGGCACGGTGTGATGGGCCAACCGCTGTGTGCCATGGGGACAGCAGGGTTTAATTTTTTGGCTAAATTTTGCCTAAATCTTACCCTGAAAGTCGGCTGGCGACCACTATATTAAGAAATCAGTTAGAAAAATTGGATGGAATCAAGCAAAATCCCACTTTGCAAAGTATCTTATATTAACAAATTTTGGATGAATTTTAGTATATTATTCATTCATTCCAAATTTAGACAAATTTTCCTTACTTGCTTGCATTTGGGATGTGGGTTGCTCTACCCTAACAAAACAAAAAACAAAACCCTACCGGGACACCTCTGGATAGGCTCGTCGCCTCCAAAGGGGGTCCTAAGAGGGCCTCGGTCATTCCCAACTTGCGCACATAGCCAACTCGTGTGGCACTGGCACCAAAAAACCCCCCCAAAATGCAATGAACAGGCACCTCTCCAGCCTCACAAATCCCCTCGTGCATCTTCCAACCTCTCCAGGGTCACAGATCCTCTCTTCCTCTCTCCTTGGCAAGCCCCTCCTCAACTTGACACAAGATGCGACACATGCAAAGGCCAAATTGAGGCACTATTGAATTCACATATCCCCCCATACATCATTCCGAGAAGCCTCCATGAGTGACAAATTACTCAAAATGTTGAATGACCCTCGACCTTGAGTTGGCCTCATGGCCTCCGACGGGGTCCCTAGTAAGGCTTGGGTCATTCCCATATAAACTCACATTATCCCTATGCTCACTCTAACATGCCCTCAAAAGCAACAAATTACTCAAAGTGTTGAATGACCCTTGACCTTGAGTTGGCCTTGTCGCCTACAACAGGGTCAATGGGGAGGCTTGGGTGATTCCCAACTTGCACGGGCTGCCATGCCAACTTTGTATGGATTTGGTGTCTTTCTACACAAAAAAACTGCAAATATCATTTTATTTAACCCATTGATGTTCAAATAACTTTCTTGAAGTTCCACTTGTTTTTGCATGTGTACTATACTTAATTACTTGTGGATTATCCAAAATTCATAGGAAATGATTCAAAAATTTCTTTGGTTTACACAACACAACCGGATACTTACAAAGACCTAGAGATCTCTAAATGTTTAGGGACATAGAAAGTTTCATAATTACATGAATAGTCCATAAGTAGGCAAATGTATCATATGTACTCTAAGCAAACATACTACATTACAAGGGATTTGGACCTAAGAATGGGCCCCTTCCCCCAAAACTATGGGAACTTTGGGAACACTTCCACAACACTTCCATATAGGCAATCTGCAGCAGTATGACATGGCATTAGGGCAACCATGTCAAACATTGTTATTTAATTATTATTTTTGGGAAAAAAACTTTTTTTGACTTTTTTTTAACTTTTTATTTTTTATTTTTTATTTTTTTATTTTTCCGACAACCAGCAGTGGCATTGGGAACATCCAAACTCATAGCCCTTTCTTGGGTCCAAATCCCTTATAATGCTTCCTTCAATATCAATCATTAATTTATTGTGGAGGCAAATATTTCTTGTAAGTCATCTAAAATCTATCCTAGAAAAGGTGTTAAGAGAAAAGAAAGATATACTTGAGCTTCAAAGTATTGAATATGAATGTTAAATCATTTTGAAGTTGTATGTTATATATGGAGTGTCTCTAGACATTGTATTGGTCTAGATACACTCCATATATAACATACAACTCCACATTAATCAAAATTCACATTATTGGTAGAAGGCTACTCACTTTGGCAAGTTTAGGGATATGGAAATAAATAAGAGCTTGCAATGTTTTAGAACTTAGGGTAGTACTAAACATAGGTATAACAAGTTTAACCCCAAAAGTTCCTTTGTGTTTACATGCTCAAATGGCTTGAAACCAACCTCTCTCAATAAAATGATTAATGGATCAAATTTTTGAATTTTTTTGTATAATTCAACGTAATATCTGTTTTTTTTTTGCTTACTTATGTCCACCCTCTCAAAATTTCAGACTTTGAAAGGGCATGTTTCATTAGATATTAACTCTCAAAGTACAATTAGAACTTTTTTGAAGCATCTCTAAAATGTCAAATTTTATTTTGGCCATCCAAAATGATATTTGCCACTTCATGAATTTCTTATGCAATTTGAGTTTCTTGGAGAGCATGAGATTGGCTATATGCCTCATAAATTTCATGACCATCCAATGCTTAAAAAATAGTGGAAAAAAATTGGAAGCGGGCACTACTTTGTTGAAATTGTCATTGTAAATATTAAGAAAACTTCAATGCAAAGATTCTCATACTAATAAATTTCAACTACAAAATCCAAACGGTGTAAAACTAGGACATCATGTAGAGTACTTGCCAAAGGAGTTTTTCTAAAAATAAAATGTAAAATATAAGTTATTACTTAGTCAAGGAGTATTGATTGCAAATTTTGTCCATTGACCGAGCCATTGTAAAGTACTTTTGAACACTTTGTGGGCAACACCCTTCCTAATCTCTTGGTTTTTAATTTTTTTTAGGGATGCCCTTGTTGACACCTAAATCACATGTGGTAGTGTAACTAGAGTGGTACCATATCTCACTCAAAAATGATTCAATTCCAATTTTTTTTTTTGAAAAAATGCAAACTTCTCAATATGAACACATAAACCCTTATTTTCATACTCTTATCACAATTATTTACACGAAAATGCTTCCCCAAATATCCAAAAAGCCCAAAATGGGCTCCTTGGTCCTTTGGGGGTTAAGATATCTTTATTGATATCCGTTTGAGAACTATTTGGTATCTGTTCAATACCAGCCAGCTCTCAGTACGTCATGAAGTCTTTAGTGTTGGCAAGGGACCCAGGCAATACCAATCCGTGGTCAAATCCATCCAAAGGACCCACCAAGTAAAGCAGGTCTACTTTAAACCTTTTTTTTCACCCAAAATTGAAGAATCGCTGATCTCATTGCAAAGATGCTAAGAATCACAGACAAACATTTTCTGTCTTTTTATGGAAACTTTGACCAGGTGGGTCACCACAAAGTCAGGCTCCTAAACTTCAAGCCGGTTTACGTGGACAATGGGGTGCAAAAGCCGGAGTCGTTCATTTGAAAGGCACCAGTACCATGACTTGGTAGGTGACAAAAGTCTTCATATTACTTGTTCTTGCTCGTGCCAAGTACAAATAAAAATAATAATAATGGTAATAACAATAATATTCCGTAATAGATCAAACATTTTCCTTTCTCCCTTCTTTCGTTTCTTGTATTTGTACAAAATATTAATTTTCAAGAGGCATATTATTTATAATATTTTTAATAAATTTGTGGGCCAAAATATTTATTATATCATTCCCATTGCTTCAAAATTATGTTAGTGATTGACAAATCTATAGCTTCTTTTGCCTCTACATGGCAAGGGAGGAGGCCTTGCATTAAAAGAAGGTATCATGAGGATGTTTGAGCATATACTTATTTGAGAAGTAAGCCATGGTTACAAGGATAAAGCATCTTGTATTTTAGTTCTTTTGTTGTTTGTGACTGCTAAGGTAAGATTTGGCAAATAATATTCGAAGTCTCTCGAGCATTTTGGTTCCACAAAGTAAGCATAGATGTTTCATATACTTGTTACTTTTTATGATTACACAATGGTTTTTAATGTTGTGCATTTACTAATAGGAGAAATTTATGCAACCTAATTCCTTAGATCAAACATTCATAATTTAATCCCTAAGCGCCCTAGTGTCCTATATATCGTTTCCCACAATTTCAAAGCCTTGTTTTGAGGTAATGGAGTTAACTTTTTGATCTTGCTATAAACTACAATTATGACAGCATTCATGTTGTCCATGCCAATGGAGTAATGGCAAGGAAACCCAAAAGTTGTACAAGTGATGCAAGAGATTTGATTGGGTGAAAACACCGTATGGGGCGTGGTAGCAAACATCGTTTTACAAGTTGCAACCGGTCAATATCCCTTGCAAGCTTCCTTGTGTAAACTTTGTGGTAGCGGGAAAGTTGTTGGCAAGGGTTCAACTATGTTCTAAACCCTTATTCTGGTAACCGTCACCAACTTTGCCGGTCATTGTTTTTTGTGCAATAACAATTTGAAGCCCAAAAACTTGACATAAAAAGAAGTGCAATCTTCAATAATTTACAAGCGTATGCATTCACGTCTAGTCTTGTTGCTCGCAAAATTTGAGATGAATTCGGGCTTATAGAATTTGTAAAAATCATCAAACAGCAATTACCTACCAATAAATGAAATTTTGACATCACATATTGTTAGATCAAATGTTATAATCTCCCATCTCTCGTGGTGAATTGTTCCCAAAATTTGCAAGCCATTTTCTAAGTGGGTGTTCTACTATTTTCAAAGGTCACTTTTTGTGGATCATGTGATTGACCGAGATACAATGCATCAAAGTTGTCAATCTCCAAATATCTTGATTTTGGTGAAAATGGCCTGGGCGCTTGGGGGTTAACCCCTAAAGGAGTAAAGCTCCACGGGTGTTGCAAAGAAAAATAATATCAAAATTGTCATTATTTGATGGTTTATTTAAAATTCAAAATAAAAAATATTTTTTTGAGTTTCAACCATACAAAAGTGTACTATACAAGTAAGGCAAGGAGTGAAACAAATTCCAGCCCATTTGACCATGTAGATTGTAAGGTTATAATGTTTGAAATGAGAAAAATAAGTTTTTTTCATTCTTGCTAAACAAGGTTAGCAAACTTTGAGCCCTTCTAAAGTAAAATTTTTGCTCCACAAAAACCAAATTTTTGACCGTTCACAAGTATATGATGTTAGGTTCACTCACAAAAAAATTCAAAAGAAAACATAGAATCTAGCTTACTTTAAATCACCTTGGAATGCAAGAAGGTTCACTAAATTGGCAATATACTAATCATTTTTTCACAATTTCTTGTGCAATAAGGAAGTCTTTCTTATGCAATCCAAACAATAAAAGTTAGAGACAAACATCAAGAATATACTATAAATTTTTTAAGAGCTTTGGATTTATAGATTGAAAGATAATAGGGCCTAAAGTTAGAAGAAAATATATATTTTTGAAACTGCCCAAACATAGTTAACATAGTTTGACTCCTCTTTAGAATGTAATGTGAGAGCTCATTTTTAATTTTATTTTGACAATTGTATACCATATTTTATTAGTTACATACATGCCAAGTTTCAAAAGTTGATGAGAGTTTTAGCATAAGACTTTTCAAAGATTTCAAATTGCCCAAGGTGCCCAAATTCATTTGGAGAGCATAATTTTTTACTTGAGCATCCAATAGGAGTGTTTTCTTTTTCACACAAAAGGTATCCATTGTCTCCAAATTTCAAAAACATCCGCCAAAAAGTGACTTTAAAGGAACCTACCCAAACTTTCAACTAATTGCTAAACAGACTTTTGTGATTTAGGAGTTAACCCTCTAAAAGTTGTGTTGATTATAGGAACAATTTGTCTTGTAGCGCTACAATGCTTTGACAAGTGCCCACACATTATAAAAATATTTTTAAAAATTGCAAAAGTCAACCATGCATGTTACCCTCATAAAAATTGCTAGAAAGGCAGCATGGAACCTCACATTATGTTTTCGATTTTTCTCACAATTTGGGTTACCCACAAAAAAACGTACATATTTCGTGAGATTTTTTTGCTTTCCATGACGATCATCTCTAAATAAAATCATATAAAAAACAATTTTTCTTCATCCTATAGATTTCTTTTTTATATTGATCACACAAAACCCGTCCGCCTTGGCGTGAGGGGTTAAAGGATGAATAATCACAAACTGATGATTCATGAATATGAAAATTGATTTATTATCATCCAAGTTTATTTTATTCCTCTGTTTGCTAACTTACATATGTGAGATGTAGGTTTTGAACATATACTTTAACCCTTAAATGTCCATAAGGCATAGTATATACGCTGACATATAATTGTCATTAGCTGTCAATATGAAATTTTTAATTTGGGATCTCAAGTAGCTCACTAGAACCATATTGATCTATTCTCCAACTTCTTTGTTGGTCTCAAATTTAGTAGAGATGTGGATCGATTCCAAATACAAGAAAAATATCCCATATTGTACTGGTTGCAAAGGGCTTCTCAAACATTTAAAGGTTAACAAACATAAGTGTGTTGTTATCATGAAAGTACTTTTGTAGTTTAAAATTGACCCCTAATTAAATGATTACAAAACAAGATTATACCAAGTAAGTAAGTAACATAATGTGATTACACAAGGAATTAAATATTATAAACACAATAAGAAGATTTATGTGCCCGAATATTGATTTTCCATCCACAATAGATATAAGTAAAATACTTATTTGGTTTAAGTTTTGAATTTTGTTTGAATATAGTATTGGTGATTGCGATACTAGATCCAATCATACAAACATGACCTATGGGCTAGAGTCCAAGAACGTTAATTGCAAGATATAGTTTTAATACTCTCCTAGATTATGCTTTATAGCTCATGTTTTACATTTTGAAATTGTGGACCACTTGTGATCTGTAAGGGGTTGAATTTTCAATTAAAGCATGCAAGCATCATATTTTTGTTACCACCGACTCACCGAGTTCTTCTAGAATCAAAGTTTCAAAAGTTTTTTGAACGGATGGAAAGAGTAAAGCCCCTTGAAATGATGTGCTATGAAAACATTTTTGTAGAGTGCTTCTTTTTTCTTTATCTTTTTTCCTTCTTTTTTTTTCTTTTGGTTTTGGTTGGATGATAAAAAAAAATGCCCTTGTTAAAGCATATGGGTGCAATGTGGTCTGCCCTTGTGTTTCAATGCATAATTGGGAGGAATAGGATTTTGTGGTGCTATATGTATTGATTTCTGACCTTTTTTTTCATTTTATCTAATACGACAAGAAAGTATGTATACTATATAAGGGAGGCTATGTATCTCTTATACTCTCTCCAACTATGTTACACAACTTGTTGTAAGGTCTAAAACAAACACAATTTATCCGCCACCTTGTAAAGGAACTAGGTTCTTTTTTAGCAAAGTATTGTAACCAGTTGTAGCAAAAAAATCAAAGATGTTGGTTTGTGCATTGGTATGTAAGGTATATGATTATAAGGTTTTAAATTTCAATCCAAAATCTGTTCTAGAATTAATGTTGAATTAGTTGATTTAAATTTCACAACCAAATATAAGTGAGTGCAATGGTAGATTCAACCTCTTGTGTATGATTTAAGAGGTTAAAACACACATTCTTGTTTATAGTTCTTCATTGGTTTATTCTACAAAATTGCAGTTCATAAATCCTCTTTTTCCTTGTACTAAATTTAACCCCTAAATGCCCCTAGATATTAGAATGTGATGTTTTTAACACTAAAATTTGGCACCATGGGCATTTAAGGGTTAACTCACAACAAGTCACCAACTAGCAAAGAACTAGAGCAAATTTCCATGTGTGGCCAAATTTATTAAGAAATAGGAAAAACATAAAAAAGGTGATAGATGCTAATGTACAAAAATGTGGTTAATTGGTAAGAATGTTTTGGGCATGATTCAACAATAAAGTTCATGTTTTAACAAATCATCATAACCAAGAGCTTAACCAAGTACAAGAATAGTTAGAAGGTCACCATTACTTGGTACCCCACTAGAACTATTACTAAAAATTGGTAGTATAGTTCCAAATGTGGGATGTAAAATATTACTAGAAAGGTGTTGTTTAGAACATTTCCATCTGACCTCTAGTTCTTCATCTTGGGGAAACATTAGGGGGATTCAAACATAAAATTTAGCCTACGAGTTTCTCACCTCACATGATCCCCGCTCACTAGTGAAATTTTTTTGTTCACTCACACACCCAAAGTCTGACACACTCGTGAGTTTGCAATTAGGGTTTTGTGCACAAGTCAAGGGTCTAAGTGTCTAAGACACCGGAGAGGATGAGCAGCACAAAAGTGAGTCTCTCAAGTTCACTCCTAACGTGAATCAACACTACAAGGAAAATTGACCTTTCTTACACATCCAAATTGACAGAAACTTGACAAAAAAGTGTCCAAATTGACAAAAAATGTCCTGAATCAAGATGACTTAATTTATAGAAAATGTCCAAATTGACACTGCTCCCTTGTAGTTAGGAGCGAATTCTAGAGGTGAGTCACCTTGCTGTTCACTAGTGAATTCATCAAGGTGAATTGAGACATGAGTCACCTAAAAAAGTTGATGTTTGAAGCCCCCTATTGTGATTCTTGTATCTTGTATTCAATTGTAATTCCCCCACCTACGCAATTAGGTAAAATAGTGTTCAACTAATAATAAGTCTCCTTGTTTAAAAAAGTAAATAGATTCTTTGTCATTGCTTCCTCAGTTTGTTAATTAATCAAAAAAAAGTAGTGCTTAGAGGAGTTGCCATGCATTGTGAAAACAAAAAAATTACAATGCAAAGAAGAATTTTTTGACAGGTCCAAGCATTAATTGCCTCCTTTTCATTCAAAAGTGTAGTTAACACGGTATTTCACCATGCAGGTGGAGATGCTCTCCGAACTCTTTAATATTATTTCAAACATCCAATTTGAATAAAAATTCCACCCATGGAATTTGTGATAAATTTATGGCACGACATTTTAGTACAAAGCATGTTTGAATTTTTTTGACAAGTCAATAGTGATTTTCTTTACTTACTAAAGTGATTAGTGAAACTTTTGTTTGTCAATTTAGGAAGACACTTTACAAAAACCCAGAAAAGGGGCTTAGGGCCTCTTTACACTGGTGACCAAGGCAATTTTGATCAAGGACAAAAATGGATGAGAAAATGACATTGAATCTTATATGTCATAAAGTAGATAATGTTTCATGGTCATTTGCATTTCTAGTTGAGACACTCTCAAGAGTTCTCTAGTCATATTTTAAGGGTGATCACTGATCAAATCATCCCAATTTTTTTGATTGGTCTACTTTTGTCAAGCTTTAGTGCTATTCACTACTAAGAATTCTATTTTATTAATGTTTTACGCCAATGAGTTAAATTTTTATTGCGGTGAATACAATTTTTATTGCTGATATGTTGATTTACTACAAGAAATGTACTTTGGTTGTGGTAATTTTTGTTTTAACATAGTAATTAAAGTTTATTTAAGTGTTTATTGTAACAAGGGAATTATTTTAACCCCTAAAGGACCATGGCCTTTATTTTGTCAAAAGACACTCAAAACTGCCACTTCTATGGCAAAGAGAAAAAAAGTTTGAAGATTGGTCTTTTTGCATATCTAACCATAGGATCTTGTACTAGACTTGTATAAGAATGTGTTATTCAAAACTAAAAAACTTTGAACACAAAAATTGCAAGATATTTTCATTTAAAGTGTAAAAAACAAACATTTTTGCACCTTGCACGACTACATTATTTGACATTGAACTTTTTTAACTTAAAATTTAGTACCATGGAGTTTTGAGGTTTATTTTTTTATGGTGGGGAATTGAGTTGAGAATCTCTGGAAAAAAACCAAAACAAAAAATACTTAATTTTCATTCTTAAAAAAAACATTAAACAGAAGAAGGTTTGAGATAGAACAAAATCTTATATTGTTAATAATCTTGCAATGGAATTGAATCACAATAATCCCAATGGTGAGATTGTTCTAGCAAGCAATCTTCACCCTCTCCATAAGTTTTTTTGCAAAAATGTTAAGTTTGCATTCAAAATTGAATTTTATAAGTTATGTTTTCAGAGCAAGACCACACCTACCCGCAAACTAAAACTTCTCATAACTTTCATCCCATCTATCAAAAGTGAATGATTCAAAGCTCCCCACATCTATATAAGTCTAAAGAACCTATTTCAATTTTTTTTTTGAAAAAATGAAAATTTTAAAGAAGTTTTTGGCTGCCCAAGGAGCAGTATTTTCTAGATTTTCATGCATGATTTCTTCAATAAATGTCGGAATGAAGAAAAAATTACATTCCCATGTCAATCTTTGAATTCCTCACCTTCAACAAAAGTTTCAAAAAGTTACGCAAAGTAGTTTAGCCATAGGTACATGCCCAAAATCCCATTTGTCCCCCAAAGTGACAATGGTCCTTTAGGGGTTAATGTCATGTTTTCTTACATCTATTTTTATTGTATAAACACACCAAAATAATTCCATTGCAAATACACACCAAATAACAACAATGTTATTTACTTTGTATATTCCACTATGTATTATCAGTTAAGGTTTTTAATAGTAAAATTTTGTAATCTTCTTGGTACAAGTTTCCTTCTTAATTTCTTGGCATCCAAATTTTTGAAATTTTATTAAGAGATGAGAAGAAAAGAGAGAGGAGAGAGTAAAAAAAAAACAAGGAAAAGGTAGAATTAATGAGCATATCTCCAAGGGACATGTCTAAGTTCACTTTACACTATTGGAGGTGACCAATGGAAAAGAAAATTAGTTCTTGGTCACTAGTCTTGACCAAGAGCCATGACAAATAAATAAACATGGACCTAATCTTGGTCACTAGGATAAAGAGACCCTTAAGGTAACCTTCCCCATACCTGAGCGGTCTCCAAAGCCAACCCCTACTTTGAGGTGTTCTCCACACCCTCTTGAACCTAAGGTAGGAACATCCGTAAGCGTTAGTGTCCCCATAACCGTCATCTCTAAAATCTTGGAAAATCTGTAGAAGTAAATAGATGTAATTACAAGGATGTACAACATGTGAGCATGGAACCTTAGTGTTGGTTATGGGTACAATGGCAGTTTGCTCTTTAAAAATTCACAACTTATTGTCATAGTATTCAAATAATACATTCAAAAGTGCAAACTCATTATTTTTCTATTACTAACAAGATCTTATAATTTGCTAGATGTTTATTAATAGTCATCATGTTCAAAACCCTTAAACTAACGCTTATGGGTGTTCCTACCTTAAAGTGGAGCAATGAATGCCACTTGCCCAAGTAAATTCTGCCACATGTCAACTTTGGAGCTAGTTTGGAAGGGTTGGGATTGGGACCGTCAAGTACATGTATAGGAACACACTCAAGTAGTTTCAAGAGTAGTCTAAAGTTGCTTTTAGGGACCCTATGAGCTGTAACTTAGCGCCTTTGCCCTTTAATATAAAATATTCTATAATACATTTTCCACAGAAATAGTGTTCCATGATAGCTTGTTGAAACTTGAAAGGTTAACCATATAGATTTTTTTCTTGAATTTTCTTAAAATACCCTAAACCATTAACCACCAAAGCCATGTTGTCCCCTCAAGGGACAAATGGGATTTTAGGCAAGTACCTATGGCCTCAATTTTTGTCCTTGTTTTTTGAAACTTTTTTTGAAAATAGAAAAACACATTAGCTTTTGGGGAATATAATTGTTATTTCAATCTATGCCTAAAAGCAAAAGTTATGTCCAAATAAGCAAAAATTTATGGAAATTGGGCAAAAATTAATTTTTTTACAATAAATTGTTTTTTTCTTAATTTATTTTTCTCATAGGTTATAGTTTCCTACATCTGAAGCTTTGATTCATTCCTTTTGGACTAGTAATGAGAAAGTTATGGAAAATCTTGTTTTTTGGGCAATTTTGGCATCTTCTTGAAAAACTAAATTATAAACTTCATTTTTGAATGCAAATTTAACTTTTTTTCAAAATAATTGTTGGAAAGGGTGAATTTTTCTTACTAGAACAATCTCACCATTAGGATTATTAAGTTGTAATTCCATTGCAAGGTTATTAGCAATTTAAGCTTTTGTTCAATCTCATACCTTCTTCTACTTGATGTTTTTTATAAGAATGAAAATTAAGTATATTTTGTTTTGATTTGTCTCCAAAAATTCTAGACTCAAATTTCCACCATAATAAAATGAACCTCAAAACTCTATGGTACAAAAATTATAAGTTAAAAAAGTTCAAAGTCAAATAATCTAATCATGCAAGTTTGCAAGGTGCAAAAAAGTTTATTTTTGACACTTTAAAAGCAAATATCTTGCAATATGTGCAATCAAAGTTTTTGAATTTTGTAGTCCACATTCTTATACTAGTTCAATACAAGATCCTACGGTGGGTAGTTGCAAGAAACACTTCACAATTTTGTCTCAAACACCCTTAAAATTGGTAGTACTAGGTAGTACTATGAGCTCTTGAAATATTTAAAAATAAAATAAAATGTGAAAAATCTATAAAGCACTTAAAATAGCATACTTGTGAAAATTTAGACCTAGAAAAAATTATTCTAAAAGTAATGCACAAAAATAGAGGGACAAAAATTATCAACAAAAAGACAATTTCTTTTTTGCTTTTTAGAAAATAGTAAAAAGTTCAAAAAAACAAAGCAAAAATGGCCAATTTGGATCTCTTTGAGTAGCTTCACTTGATGCAAGTGGTTTTTTAGGATTTTTATTTTATTTCACCAATGCAAGGAAACTGGGTGCCCACTTTGAGATAATGTGCATGGCATGGAATTTAGGATTTTGTGAAACCCTTCTATATATCCATGTAATGCTTTATAATAAACAACTTCCCTGATTTGTGGCACAAAATTTGCCTTTTTGGACCCAAAATAGTACTATAAACCCCAAAATAACCAAGGTAGACACCTATTTGGGGGCTATTTAAAAATAGTAAAATAATTTTAAAAAAGCCACAAAATTTATTGAAGGTCTGTAACTATGACATGTACCTTCCTTTGAAATTTCAGCTCAAAAGAACTTGCTAAACAAAAGTTACAAGCCAAAAAGCACCCTCAAGAGAGCAAGGAGACACAAAATAGTACTAGTGTTTCTTGCAATCACCCCGGTTAGATATGCAAAATGACCAATTTCCAAAATTTTTTACTCTTTGTCATAGAAATGACAATTTTGAGTGTTTTTTGACAAGATAAAGACCCCAGGGCTTTAGGAGTTAACCCCTGAGCGCTCCACAGGCCCGAATGTGGCCTCTCCATATTTGACGGTTTGTTGTCTTTGACCGTTATAGTTTTTTGATCCATGCTACGAAAACTTACCAAATCTTTCATACCTATGTGGACCTTAAGCCTCGTGCAATATCAACAACTAACTCTTCCAGATGTTGTTTTTGGACTTGTGGTGCCAAATTATTTGCAATGAGGTTTAACACTTCACAAATTTGGTGTGGGCGCTCTGAGGTTAAACGCTTGAGTATGGGGAAGGTTACCTTAGATGTTTGCCAACTTTGCTGGCTCAATGGATATCTGACATAAAAGGGTTCCTATGGCAATTCGGTGACGTTATTATACATATTAGTCAAAGGCATGTGATCATCCCTCTTGGTGACGACAAGTGCGACCTCATTTCTCATTTCATCCAAGTGCAAGCTCATTTCATCCAAGTGCAAGCTCATTTCATCCAATTATGATAAGATTGTCATCCAAGAGCAGCTGTTTTCTTATCCAGGTGCAATTGTCCTTCTACCGAATTACCACCTTCATCCAATTATCACTGACCATTCTCCTCGCATTTCATCCAAGTGCAACCCTCCTTGCATTTCATCCAAGTGCAACCCTCCCTGTTTGCATTTCATCCAAGTGCAACCCTCCCTGTTTGCATTTCATCCAAGTGCAACCCTCCCTGTTTGCATTTCATCCGAACGCAGCCCTCCTTGCATCCCATCCAAATACAAAAGTGCCATGTTCCACACTTTCAGGCAAGGAAGCAATCGGAGAGAGCGTGTAGAGCAGATTTCACTCATTTCAGGGTCCCAAAAGGCAAACTAAGGGGAGGGTGAGCCCACATGCAAGAGCCATGAGGAGGGACGCTTCCCCAAGCAATGTGATGTGCACTGCAAAGCAAATGAGGCCCCACAACCAGAAGATTGCATATCCTTGGCAACATCGCCAGGCCCAGCCAGGCTCATGTATTGAGTGGTATTTCCAAGGTCCAGGCGGTCCCTGGACCAGGACCAGCACCCGGACCACTGGACCAGCACGGATTCCTTGGTTCGCTGCTTCCAAAATGACCATGGTCCGGGCCAGTCAGCCACTCAGCGACTTGCTCTCGTTCTTTTGCCGTGAAGGCGGACTGTGCAGCGTCGCGGAGGACGTCCGATTGGGGTTGATAGGATTGTGGTCGCGTTTCGTGTTGCTGAATTTTGAGTTCGCGGATGCTCATTGAGTAGGAACACGTGCGCTCCGTTTCCTGGCGTTGCTGTTGCGAATTGGGTTCCTGCGACTTCAGATTGTGCGCGAAAGGTGTGTTCTATTGCACGAATTATGTCCTGATCGACTTCTTCCTGATAATTGCTTGTGTACTGCTTTGTGAGCAAATGGGTTGGAGGAGACAATTCGGGTGGGGTGTGTTCTTGCCAGTCAGTTTTGCTGTTGAGAATTGGTGGACGGCTTGTGAATTGCGCCGTCTGTGCTGTGAGTGAGCACGACAAGGTTGAAAGCGCCCAACACCAGTACGTGAGTTCCGTAGGCTGTTGAAGAATTAAAAACTTTCCTTTGATCAGTTTCACGGTTTTTCTGGCGATATGGGACAGGTTGGGGTTCAAGCGATCATGGACAGGTAGTGCAGGATCTGCAATGCATGATAGTGCTAGGATCTGATGACCTGGTATGGACACTTCGGAGATTTGAATGAACTACAGCAATACTCTTACATCCTTTCACTCTCTCTGGAAATCTTGCGGCATTTTTCTAAAGTATTCTCCGCACATTCAAACACATTCAAGCACATTTCAGTTCTACTCCGTCGTTTTGATCGACAGGTGCAAAAGCTCTTCAATCTTTTAACGATGTCCAATCGCGTTTTAGGAACTATAAATTTCCACTTAGTTTTACACGTGTAGATGCAATCATATTCACTTCTTTTCGTAGATTTGACGCATGTTTTTGGCTATGGATTTCGTGCTGGATTTGTGGAGAGATATTGTTAAATTTTACATTCAAATTCGGATTGCAGAAGAGAAGAGGTTTTCTGTGTAAGAATTACGGTATTGGGATATGCTTTTGACTACTGTAAAACCTGAGGAGAATATCGCATTCCTACTGTCTTTGACACTGTAGCAGTGAATGCAAAACTTAAAAAACAAGGTCAATACAAAGGATCGTACCTGAAGGTGCCAATCATTGTTTGGGGAGAAATTTTAGCTTCACCGGCTGAAATCCGGTACCTCCCATCAACCAGATACACACTGACATGAACCGGTTTTTTTCTGTAATTTTTTAAAATCTCTATTATAAATACACTATATTTAGAATTTTTGGAAAAATGAATTGGTTTTTTAGTTGGTAATTTTAGGTTCCAATTGGGTTTTTTGCAATTTCAACCGGCTGTCACTACACTAATTGCCGGTTCTCCTCAAACCCTAATGCCAATGCTCAATTCCGAGTGTAGAAGAGGCTCTGTTCTTGTTTACTTATGCAGCAGGTGGCAGCCGTCTCACACTTCAGCCATCACAGATTCACAGCAGCTTTAGTCATGTGAAAAGGGCTAGCAACGACTTTTGGGGTATATTTAGGAGGATGCTCTTTCATAATTGAACCCAGGAGCTAACCTTACCAAATACCGCCCTAGCTATCCCAGAAGATCCTCAAATGTCCATTTTTGTGAAGATTTATTGTTGCAAAAGGGTGCATGTAACCCCCAAATTCTAAGGAACTTAACTTTTATTTTTCTTAGGAACCGCTCTTTTCTCTTTGCCAACTATGCTGCCACCTAGGCTCGGGCCTAAAACTCCTGGCTAGTGCAAACACAGATGTACTATCCCGCCTCAATGATTGGTCTTTTATAAATGCTAAGTACAAGTGTGAATGGGCCTTTACTCAATTACATTAAACCTGTGTTTGAAACAATGTTTTTTTTAAGCAAATGTTGTGTTGTCCTCGTCAGATTGGGGTATTTATGGAGGGGAGGTCCTTCACCGGCTGAAACCTATCAGAGCTGGCAAAATTTTGTCACTAAAAAAACGTTGGTTTGAAGGTAAGTTGCTACTCATTTGTTTTTGCTAAATTCTTTGTCATGCTCGTTTGTCTCTTTTGTGGGTTATTTTGCAATCCTTCTGGATCAGTACTTTTATAGCTCAATGTGAACGTAGATGCTAAAGCTAGTGACGAATCCTTGTTTGGAAAATCTGACTGTACTTGTAGCCTTGGATACTTTACAAAGCGTAGTTTGTTGTCATGCAAATACTAATTCTGAATTAACATTCATTAATTTGGAAAAACACCCCCATTTTGGGACCTCTGAATTTTTCATTTTATGTGTTTTTAGGTCATTCAAAGTGAATTTCATGGTGATATACCTTACATCAATGATGAAATATCGTACAAGAATCATCAAAAAATTCACTTTAAATCACCAAAATATTCTCACAATTGCAAAATTTAGTATCCCAAAATTCAATTTGTAAAGATTCACTTCAAATCACCAAAATATTCTCAACACCATATTAGTTAAATTGGGAAAAACAATGTATTTTGGGACTTCTAAAGGATTAAGGTGATCACCTTAATCCGAGCTCCAACATTTTTTTGGGTACACGTGCCCTCACTTGAGAGGATGAATTTGGGAAGGAAAAAATCTTAGTGGCTCAAACGGAATTTGATACCTTTGAATCTGATTCAAGGTAACTTTTTGGGTTTAAAGTGGAGTACAAAATGCAAGCCCTGTTATTCCCAATTTCACTGATATGGTGTTTCTCAAAATTGCAAAATTTAGTATCCCAAAATCCAATTTGAGAAAGTGTTTCTCCTACAAAAATAATTATCATGTTCTTAGTTTGCCAGTGGTTGTGTAATTTCTCTAGGTTAGATTTTGTCTTTTTTAGAATGAAATATTTATTACTTTAGAAGAAGTAATCCATTAGTATAAGACAAGACCCGTCAACGGAGAAATATTGCCAACGTTACTAATACTATGCTTGAAGGTGCAAAATCTTCCTAAATATCATTACATGGATCATCTGGGAATTACTTAGTCATAGCAAAACAATAATCTTGTACAGGGATTTCTCCAAGAAGTATGTTTCTTTGTGCATTACATTACTTGTGAATATTGTATATCATGAGAAGTTTATTTAGCTCTTGGCTTGCAGACTTACAAAAAACAACATTACTGTTTCTTGTGAAAAAATTAAGTGTGTCCACGCTATTTCCGTTCTTTATGATAAATCTCTCAATCTCTTTGTGTTTCTTTACAACAATCGATTGCTAGTGTAGAAAACAAGGTAATGAAAACAAGAAACAAAGACTTAAGATGCCTCATCTAGTGTACATTCAAATGTGCATTGATTCTAACACACAACTAATTCAAATAATGCAGGGAGGTCCGATGATGGCGGA
Organism: Ulota crispa; assembly: GCA_963920765.1. NCBI lineage: Eukaryota > Viridiplantae > Streptophyta > Bryopsida > Orthotrichales > Orthotrichaceae > Ulota > Ulota crispa. Next base: position 38,708,640 of record OY987242.1, read on the forward strand.
AGGGGATACTAGTCTTAGCGAAGGGCCATTATGGTTGAAGCCGTTGTTGGTGGCGGATTTCTTTGCCACTTGCGCAATGCATGGAGTTTCAGCTAAGAGTGAATGCAACTTGTTTTGCTTCAATTGCATGGGTGATGGCATTTGTGCTTCTTGTGCAGCAGATCATAAGGATCATCATGTTGTTCAGGTATGCCTTTTTTGGTTCCAATCTCTCTAAGTCATATATAGTCCTTGCAATGTATGGACATAGTTTGCAAAATTTGATTCACTAGGCTTGTTGCTCTTTGGTCGATTTTGAGGACATGCAGGTTACATTAGCCATGTAAGAGCAATGTAGCTCAACATCATTCAATTACATATCACCAAACTTAGAGAAGCCGCGTACATTCGCACTTGCAAAATCCTCTTTTGCTTTGTTTCATTCAAATTTGGCATGGCTAGAAATTTAGATGCTAAATACTATAGTAGTCTAAAATATTTTGGCTAATTGTCACTTCATTTTGTTCTTGGAAACAAAAGAAGTGATAGTAAGATGCTCGGATCAAAGTTTGTTTTTGGAGGAATGTCATCTAGGAGGTGCTTTGAGGATTCCAAATGAATTCCTTTTTGAAAGTTTGGCCTACTCACATGACAACTAAGTGCAATGTTGTAGATCCGGCGATCTTCTTATCACGATGTCATCCGAGTTTCTGAAATTCAGAAGCTGTTGGACATCTCAACGGTTCAGACTTACATCATCAACAGTGCTCGAGTGGTGTTTCTCAACGAACGGCCTCAGCCGCGACCTGCCAAAGGTGTGACTAATACATGCGAGACATGTGAGCGAAGTCTTTTGGATACATTTCGCTTCTGCTCCTTGGGATGTAAGGTACATGGTTAATTTAGTTCATGATGCCCTTACCTTTTTCTTTGCTCTTTATCATATGTAGATAATTCAGACAAATCCAAGTGTTTGCCATTTACATCCAAGAGCAAACAAATTGTCTATAAAAATGAAATGGATGTCTTCTTACCGCACGTTGACTTGGATGTGATTTACCGCTCCTTTGTAGTACATACTTAGATGCGCTTCTAAACTTTGTTTCACCAATTATGTCCAAGCAGTGGCAAAATCCTCAATAAATAGGACAAAATGCATATAGGTCATGAAGCATTAAAAGAACCCTTGCGGTTAAGCATTACCTACTATACAAAATATGAAGATTGTAAATGCAACTATCACAAATTTTATTTGAATTAGCATGAAAATTTAGGATGGAAGATTTTGCTGATGCAAACAAGTTACACATGCAAATCTTAGAGAGAGACACATCACTTCATTTGTTTGCTCAAGCAAAGTTAAAGGGTTGATACTTCCATGGATTATGTTTGCGAGATGGCACAATTTAAGGTGGCTTTTGATCTTACTTTGATGGATGTCACGCTTGTGTGTTCTTGCCAGCTTGCAGGAATAAAAAGGCACAAGGAACTTTCTTTCTTCCTTCAACCAAAATCTCAAGGCGTAGTTAGCACAAACTTGCGGGTGCCGTCCGACTCAGAAGACTCTTCTACTCAGAAGAAGGTACCACGGTCGAGGAAAGTGTCACAGCTACAAACGTCACCTCTGTCCCACACAAGCTTTGAGAGCTCTGAGACAGATCATGAAATGATGGAGGACGCAACTTTCAACAAGCGACGAGCATGGCATAACTTTGTCGAGGCAGGACAAATGTCGCCAAGAGAGAGTTCAGATCGCTTTCGTTCCACGAGTTGCTGGCCTGGAACTCTTGTGGTTGATATGTCTCCAAGGACACCTCCACGTTCCAACTTGCTTCGGATGGCCAAACGACGGAAGGGCATTCCTCAAAGGGCGCCTCTTGGGGCTTGAAGGTCGATTCACCTTTTCCAACATGTAAATAAGGTGTGTACTATTTGTATTATATGGAAGAAACTTGGCAAAGGTTCTTTCTCTCCGTTGCAAATGATTGGCCTTAGCATCAGTCCATGCATCATTGTGGCAACAAAACAACAGAAAGCCATAAACTACAGTCTTCATCAATTGGTGGCTATCTCACTACACTACAGTTCTTGCGTCAAGACTATTTGGCCAATGTCAAGCTGCTCTTTGACGTGCTTTTACCTTAGTACAAATGCGCTCTGCCTCAAAATGGTTTCAAGAAGCGTAGGCTTGAGTGCAGTGTCTGCAAACCTTAAGTGTATATATTAGCTCAAAGGGTGGCACTGTTACTACTAGTTGTACCATGATTTCTATATGTGTACTGTCAACAACCAGGCAGTAGCGGTCACCACTGAAACCAAGAAGGACCCAAGATAGTCTTGTCTCTTGTCATGAAAGTTTCACTTCAAGGTGTTACCCTAGCAATGGTGAACATCATGATTGTTTGGCTGACCAGTGGTTCTCTGTTTCAAGATGGTAGACCCGTCACTTTGCCTGCTACCAAAACCAAGTGAAGGTTTTGGTGTATCATATATAGACAAAAAGAGTTGCATGGTATGTGCAAATGCCATTATACAATTCTTTTGTGTATCTTTGTCACTTTGTTTTTGGACAGAAATTGGTTGTAATTATGAGAAAGCTCATAATAGCATGGCATGTTGTGATATTGTTTATCCAATAAAACACGAGTATGTCTTTGTATAACACAAGTCCACGTCAATGCTTGTGGTTTGCACTATAGGCACTAACTCATGCACTTATTGTTACCTTACTATCAACCCTATAGTAAACTTCATAGATATTTTATATTAAAATGAGGGGCTTGATGTGACCCTTTAAGAGGGGTTGAGGTACTTTCACCTAAAGGGCATTTTTATAAACCGCCCTAACTAGAGCCTAGAGGTACCAATTTATGCTTGCTCTAACATATTGGGAGTGAGTTTGTGTAGCTTTCAGGTTGTTACATATATTTTTACCCACATCATAAGCAAAGCACATTGGTATTGACTATTGAGGAGTGATTGAATTTATTAAGGGATGAGTCCTTATTATATTTGCCTTCCAATCGTGTCCCCTTACCATGTTGGACATTATGACAAAAATTGTTATGGTGAATATTTTCAACTTTACATGAGATGCAACACAACTAAAATTCCTACAAAGTAATTATTTCAATGGATGCTTTTGAGTCTTTTTTGAAGGCACTTGAAAGGTGCATCTATATGATACTGAACCTCTAAAACTACTCATCTCTAACTTTGAACAATAAAAAAAGTCCACAATGAAATTTTTGAACAATGAGTGAATTTTGTAACAAACAAACTCTACCTCCAATGTCACTTTGGTGAGGTGGAATTATTATCTTGCATGTAATTTTCATGTATCTTGGGTCATATGCTCATTTTTACCAAGGTGTTTGTGATCTAGCATATGCAACAATGTGTCATTTCCTACAAATTTTTGTGGTATGTCATGCCAATGCAAGTTAGATGACATGTGATCTATTGTTGCATGTTAGCTTATTGGGTAATGTCAAGTATATTTTTTGAAATAATTAGAAAAATATAGGATATTAAATTAACATATTTGCATTCAAAGGGCTACCAAAAGCCAAACCATTTTTTCATTTGTCAAAGTTTATGAAATTTTGCACCAAATTGTCTAATTCTTCAACCAATTGAATTGTAGAAACTCCCAACTCTAAAATTGTACATTTTGGGTCATTTTCTAAGGCCACATACTCCCTAGACACCCAAAGGATTTAGAACATTTTCAAGATTTCCTCAAAAAAAATTGCAAAAATATGTACAAAAACTTATCAAAAATCATATGCATATTTTGAAAATCCACGGTTTCTTTTTGTATACAAGTGAAAAACAATCTCTAATCACAACTTTGAGTTCATGGAAACCTTCACAACTTTACCTAACCCCTAAAGAGTGTCAATGTCCAATATGTGCATAATGAATGATTTCAAATGTTTGTATGAAGAATTGTATGAAGAACATCCAAGTATGCTTAGGAGACAATTATTTTGTCTGCACTTCAACTATGCAATTAAATTGATTGTTGGAGGCTACATGGTTTTTTGTGCAAGGTTTGAATTTGTTTATGTAGCAATGAGGAAAGGATTGAAATTTGGCAGGAAAAGAGATCTTGTTTCTATGACCCTCTTAGATTGTCATTTGTGTTAGAGGAGATTTTTGGATATCCTCAAAGTTTGAAATGTTGGTGTATTTACCCTTGATTTTTCAAGAATTGCAGAATTATCCCTAGACCATATTTTTTAGACATTTATTATGTTGTGCATGCCACTTCTTTCTTCCTTATGCGCACAATGCTTCTTTTTTGTTTTATTGCACTCCTTGGAGTAACATTGGTTGTGAAGGAAGTAGCGTGCATAACAGAATAAATGCCTAAAACATTGGATCCAAGGACATTTGTGCAATTTCTGAAAAATAGGAATATCTTCACAAATATGGCAAACTTCAAGGGTGTCCATAAAATTTTCCATTTATCTTACCTCTAAAGTTCAAGATCTACATAAGCTTAGTAGTATCCACCCGTTGCACGCTTGGGGTGAAATGCATGGTGTGAGGTACGTCCACCTTATGGTGGAACCATGTGGCTTAGTTAGTAGAACACTCAACCTCCAACAAACTCTAGGGTCAAGGGGGACCCAGAGCGTTTTGGATTGGGATGCTCGTACCCACCCCTGGTCAATTGTTTATGGGAAAGGACACACTTTTTTATACAAATACTGGTGGTGCACCAAAAAAAGCTGAAAAATCAACAAAAAGCAAAAGTATTCTTGTTGAAGAGTCCATTCAAACAAGGCGCTCAAACATAAATTAATGTAAAACACTGTAGAAAAATTTCCTTGAAGAAGGGGCTTTGAGAGTCCCACCTTACCGAGATTCGCCATAGCTATCGGTGCATCATGCACCACAAGGAATATTCTTTGATACCCCGCCAAATTTGCAAGGGCCAAAATACTTGTAAAGCTTGTGTAAGATAGTATGGTTTTATGACCGTCACCTTAACCCCTGAATGCCCAAGGCACCCAATTTGGGTGTTTGCAAAATTTTGATAACAAATAAAATCTTACCAAATCACTATTTTTGGTAGTTTCTTTTGAACATAAGTTTGTTTTGAAATCTATTTTCAACATCAAAAATTTGATTTAAAAAATAAATATTGATGATTTTTTTCTACTCAAGATTTTGTACAAGGGTGTCCACTGCAATCTTGAGTTTTCTAGTGTTGGAAGATCTTGAAAATGAGCCTCAAATACACTAGAGCCTGGAGAAAAGTCCGCATTAGAAATCCATTAAAAAAAATACAAGAGTAGATTTTGAAAACCGTAAATTGGTTGAGGTTGAACATGTAATGACCTTAAACCTCATATTTTTTTGATGACCAACTTTTTGGATTTGACATGTGAAATGAGGATTAGAATACTTCAAGTCACTTTTGCAATTTTAACACCCTCATGTTCAAATGTTATAATCTTTCAAACTATAAGTGACATTGTTGTGTTTTCTTTTTTCGTGTAATCTCTAACACGTCAAGTTTAAATTTGTACGGTTACAATTTAAAAATACTTGATGAGATTTATGAAAATGTTGATTGATTGTTCACTTTCTTGAAAATGCCAAGAAGTTCAAAAAGGCCTTGGGCATTTAGGGGTTAAGGGCTGGTTTGATTTTTCATGGTCTTCCCAAAATACAAAGACTTTTGTCCAATATTCGGACAAGCAAAAATAGATATCAAATGTAAAACAATTTTTTCATATTTTTTGAAGCGCTATTAAATTTTTGATGAATTTTCAAAGTTTTTTTTGTAGCAGACACCTATTTGTGACTTGTGGGTCTCCCAAAATCCATCCCCTTGCAACTTGTAAAGAGATAGGTGAGATCAAGAAGTTTGATTGGCTATTGCAATAGGATATACCTTTGTTTTTGTCCACTCAATGACTAAAAAGGGTCCATTTATGGATCATTGCATATCCATTCTTGGGCTAATTATAGGGACATTTTTGGTGAGCAAGTTGCAATTTGAGCACACTGCCTTAAACCCTCTTTTTTACTACAAGTTGATGACCGTGTAGGCAAATTTTGAAATCCTTTGCTTTGTATATATGCTCCAATTTTGTCAAAGTTTTTAGATTAATTAATGGGAATTGATATATGTACCACATTCTTTTTACTATTCTACCACACCTACTATATATGGTCTATATCTATGATATTATAGTAAGTATGGACCACAGATAAAACATTACAAAATTGAAAATACAACTTAACACATACGTTGTAACTTCAACTCTATTTTCCAACTTTATATCATGCTCACAAAATCAATTAAAAAATCCAAATTATGCTAAGTTTATTTTACATCTCCTAATCAATACTATAAACAAAATCTAGAGTTGAAAAACAAAACTAAAGTTACAATTCTATGTCAAGTTGTGTTTTCAATTTAGTAATGTCCTATCCATGGTCCACACCTACTCTAATAATATCATAAATACTAAACATATATAGTAGGTGTGGTAGAATAGTCAAAAGGATGTGGTACATATATCAATTCTCTTAACTAATGTGTGTATTTGTAGAGGCAAAAAAAGATATTTCAATACATTATGAAATTATGAGGTTTCCCTTCTTTTCTCTAAATAACGATTTGAAAATTTAGTAAATTATTTTCATGAAATGTGAGGAAATTTAGTGAAAAAAGAAAACATGGTAATTTTGTTTTGTCTTTTAAGGTTTATTGTAGGTAATTATTATAGTGTAGAGCATTAGGGTATACGAAAATGTTTATGTGTTGTCGTTGGTTTTTAAAATGTATTTGTAGGACACCATTTCAAAATACATTGAAATGCCCTCGTTCTAGGATTTTATTTATTTTAAAGGAAATTTTAATTAATGTGGAATTTAGATATGGGAAGATTTTATTTTATTAAAGAAGTTTTAATGCACTGTGGAATTTGGATGTGGGAATATTTTATATTTTGTTCGTTTTACTCGAAAGCAAGAAAATCACTTTGGAATGCCAAAATCAAGATTTACAAACGAAAAAACCAAGAATGCAGTAGACATTAATTTAGGGGAAAATCCCATTTTGGAAGTTTTGAGTTTTACATCTTTGAAAAAGAATTTGCTAAATACTCATTTAAGGACATTAAACCTAAAAGTCCCAAATTTGGGTTTTTCCAAACTAATGAATTTTGTGCTCAAGTTAGTTTGTTAAAGTGCACTATATGCATACACCTTGATTTAGGTATGGTACCTCAAACACTAATGAGAAATAATTTGTGTAATAGTGGGCCCGTGTACCCGTTGTTCCGGTGGAGGGCCATCATGGGAGGAGGTCCTTGCAAAAAAATTAGCATGAGATTTGATATGTATTTTTGTAAACTCTCCAAACTTAACTTGGTCTCCGATTCACATTAAAAAACATTCCATGGGATAATATCAAATCAATTTGCCTCTTCATCTGCCTCCCCACCCTTTTCTTTCTCAACTTCATATTCAAGTTGGAAAAAGATTTCTACCAAATATGTCCTTTCACACCCAATGCCCATGTTCATCACTTTGCACATTCATCAATTTGCCCCTTGGCCCTTGACCAATCACAACTTTTTCACGTGGCCCTATATCCCATCACATCCCATGCCCATGACCCATTTCATGCCCATGACCCATCCCATGCTCATGACCCATCCCATGCTCATGACCCATCCCATGCTCATGACCCATCTCACCCCATGCCTAAGACCCCATCCAATGCTAGCTAGTAAGGTAGAAAATTTGGCTACAAAAAATTTGGTTACTAGTGTCTACTTGAGCATGCATGTGGCAATCTCAAACTTCAAACTAGTCAACCAATGTATTGTGGAACAAGTAACCTATTTTTTAGTAGATATTAAATAATGAGTAACAATTTTAAAGAAATTTCATATTATAGTCAACTAGTGTAGCCCGTGTGTCCTAGGGACACACTTTGGAAATTTTGATGGCGCCATTAACCTCATAGTGTCCAATAAGTACTACAATTCAATGCCTACTATAAACAGGGCTTTCTTTTGTACAGTAGCTACACAGTAAATACACAGACGTGTCCTCTCAAGTGAGATGGGTTTCTCAAGGGGCAGCACCACATTTGTGCTTTTTGAATTATATTGTTGCAAATCTGGCGATAAATTGCCAAAAAAAAATCTTGATTATAAATATGCAAAAAGATTAACATGAAATTTGAGAAAATTTGATAAAAATAGCTTCACACACTTTGCATCAGTCAAAAGGTAAAATGTTACATATTCTTATCAGCATGATTTGCACTCCCTATAGACAACTTAGTCTCCATTGCTCCTATAAACCTCTCAAACCCTAAAACTCACTTCCACCACAATTGAATACACAATCTTCTTTTCACAAGCACTTGATGTATAGAACTGAATTATACTCTAAATTGCAAAGTACATGTTCAAAACTAAAATTTTGTTTTCTCCGCAAGAAAACAATTCTTTATACTTATCTGCACACTCCAATTTCAAACTTTACCCTTGCAATAAAACATTTGTCTTTGTTTAGCAAAACATTCCCTTGCATTAAAGCATATTTTGTTTTATACCCACAAAAAGATTTACCCACACAATAAAAGGAACATTATAGTTTCTCACACAAAAAAATATTATTTGTTTTTTACATACACAACCTTTTTACCCATGCAGTTATCATTTACGCAATTTATTTTACGTTTTTGTATTTTACCCACACAATTTTTTTACATTTTGATTTTTTACCCTTGCAATTTTTTTGCATTTTTTGTTTTTTACCCACACAAGTTCTTTACATTTTTGAGTTTTTACCCAGGCAATTGTTTTACACTTGCCATTGTTTACTCATGCAATTCCTTGCAAGTTTTCCCATATGCAAATTTTTTACCCACATAATTATTTTACCCACACAAGTTTTTTATCCATGCAAGTTTTTTACCCATGCAAATTTTTTACCCACGCAAGTTTTTTACCCATGCAAGTTTTTTACCTAAGCAAGATTTTACCCACACGTTTTTTTTACCCATAGGGTAATAGGATTGCATGCACTGCATAAATCTACATATATAACTGATGAGGTTGTTTGTGGCTGCAACTAATACAAACAGACAGCCTAATCTATTATATAAGTAGATTATTGGCCCAATTCAAGAATCACGTAGATGAACTAATGAGATTGCTCAAATCCTTAAATTAGCCATTAATTGGGTCCCAAAATTTTATATTGAGGATTGGCCCAATTGGTCTATTTGATGACATAGCAATCTACATGATAATTTTTGGCACAAAAAATTCGGTCCAAATCATTGAAATCGAGTCACCATAGTGCATTGACCTCCAGAAATTGAGCCATTTTTTGTCGATTCGAAAATGAACTATCAACTCGGCTTATGATATCTTCACACTTGATGTTAGGAGAAATATTAGCAATATGAATGTAGTCTAAAGATGTGTCTAAATACATCTAATTTTCCCTTGCTACTAACCCTCTTAACACCAAGTGTGAACATACCTTGAGTGGTTTAATATTACGGCCCACTAAAAACTTGGGCTCACTCGATGGCCCAATGGATTGCATATTAGGAACTCCCAATTCGATTTGAGGGCTTTATAAAAGCAGCCCTAAACACAATTGTCAAAACTAATCTAAGTAGCTAAGGGTATTGCTAAATGTGCTTTAAAAAATTTAAGATTTTGCATCGTGGCATTTGCATTTTGTGTAGCTACTCAAATAATTGTAGTAAGGTAGCAAAACTCATAACCATCGTTGTATCCATAACCATCACCTCTAAAATCTTGCAAAATTTACAGAAGTGAATAGATGTAGTTACCAGGATGTACAACATTTGAACATGAAACTTTAGTGTTGGTATTAGGTGCAATTATGGTTGGCTTTTTAAAAATTCACAACTTATTTTCACAATATTCAAATAATACATTTGAAAGTGCAAACTCATCATTTTTCTCTTGCTAATAGGATCTTATAATTTGCTAAATGTTTATTAATAATCATCATGTTCAAAATCCTTAATTTGACAATTATGGGTGCTGCTACCTTATAGGTTTTTGCAAAATTAAGACTTGTGTTGTTCAAATCAACTAGTGCATGCGTGCGGCCCAACTTTTAATTCTTTGGGAAAGTTTGGCCAAAACCTTACTTCAATTTGTCACGGACATTAGAAAATTTGGGTGAAAAAATGGATGAAATTGTCAAATCCCTCCTCAAGCAAACACCTTGTTTATGAGAATTTGGATAATATTAACTAATTTTAGTAGATTTTATGGATGAGCATGCACACGTCATCGATTCTATCCAATTCTATCTTGTTTTTCCTTACTTGCTTGCATTATTGGATGTGTGTTGCTTTGCCTTTGGTAAAACCTAATTTAATATGTCATTGCCGACGCTTTTGATATAAAACAACAATAAGGGCCAAAAACGTCCGTTTAGGCAATGAGGGGTTAAAGGCTAGTGCGATCCACCAACAAGATTGTTGGACAGCAGTCCCTACAATACTTCATTTGTTGTTGGGTTCGTGTGGTCTCTCATGAAGACCATACATGACACGGCCCCACTAGAAAACAAAAATAAATAAACAAAATTAGTGCACATTTTTTGATTTTACCTTGCGGGAGGAACTTGTGCATCCCAAGCCGTGCCTTGACTAGTAGTCCAAAATGGTGCTTGTTCTTGTCCACCACAGACTGCTCTTTAACTCTTAAAGGAGCAAAGAGCCCAATATGGTCAAATGGGGTTCTTGTAGCTGTAAAAGTAAACAAAAAAGGCAACGTATGTTCAAGTTTTGGTTTGCTACTCAAGTCCAAATGGAGCTAGAAGTTCAATAAAACTTTTGGATTGGCTTGTTGTTCTTTGAAACCTCTAGATTTTGCACCCAAACATTTGAGTTTACTATTTGTATATTAAAACTATTAGTGGGAGTGTATATAGGCATTGTACATTGCATTGTGGATGGAGGAATTTTGGATCAAATGGGTTGGAAGCCCACACTCCCATGTATAGGGGAGAAGGTTGGTGATGTGTCACTTTTTTTTCTCTTGATTGGGCAAGGTTTTTGTAGCTCTAAAGTAGTGAGTTAGTTAAATCCACTTACTTTGAATGACCATAAATTTTGGAGTTTTTTCCCATTTGAGGAGTTTTTTTTTTCCATCAAGTATAGCTAGACACGGTCTCATGGGATCAACCATTAGGTAAATTTGTTTTTTGGGAAAAAATAGTTCAAAATCCTTATTGTGAATTGCTACCCAAATTAATAAATATGAGATTCTCAACAGTGGAGATTTTGCAAATTTACTTGGATTTGAAATCAAACTAGCCTTAAACTTTTGATTTATAATTGGGTATAGAATGACCAATTTGGATTGTGTGGATACTTGTTCAACTTTCTAAAAATTGAAAGAATATGTTAGAGGCTCCATATTGGAGGTATGCTAAATTTTCTTAGCACAACGCTTAGGGTTAACTAACCCATTTTAATGGCTATCATTGTTTCAACCTTCTCCTTTGGTATTATCCAAGAATTGTGACCCCAGCCAAAAAAAATCAAAATTTTCTCACCTAGTTCCAAAAATCATTTGAGAACATGCCGAGAGAATGGTTCTTTATCCCATAGCAAAGGGGGACCCAAAGGGGAAGGGGCTTTGTGCTGATTGAAGCTAGTAAGGACTTTTTGTGAAATCTGACAAGCTACAGCAGTATAGTTGCTTGTAATGTGAAAAAGGGGTTTTGGGGGGATAGAGAGGCGCTCGTAGTTGAACAAACAGTGTTGTCAGCGTCACCACTCACCATAGCAGGCGATTTTTGAAAGCGTAAAGGGGGTGGTTCACACTGCGTCCCACGTCTGATTGTGCAAGTCCCATCTCAACTTGACATCCCAACTTAGGTTATGATAGGCAGCAAGGAGTAACTTACTAACAAAATCAAGAGTGTTTTCTGCAAAAGTATTAATGGGATTTGGGCTGAAATTTAGGTTTCGCAAAATGGTCAATCCAAACCTTGGGTGAAGTCCCACGATCTTTCAATAGTCCTGTCATATAAGTAATTGGGAGGTGGAATTTGGGATGTGGAACCTGGGATGTAGTGTGAAGTACCAACCCCCAATTTTGCCTCTACACCAATCAAATTCTCAAATTTCAATGGGACGGGGGACTTGGGACATGAGATTTGGGATGTAGCGTGAAGTGCTAGCAAGTCCCAAATTTTGCCTCTACACCAATCAGATTTTCAAATTTCAATGGGATGTGGGACATAGTATAAACCGTCCCTAAGGTTTCAAGGAAACTCACCAAGGACCACTCTACTGTATCGTAAAAAAAACAAAAGGGTAAGGGGAAAGGAGAAATGCCAAGTGGCAGTCTAACGTGAGGGCAAAGGAAAGGTTGCTTGCACGCAAGAGAGCAGCACCAAAAATTTGGAAAGAGGTGGAGTTGGAGTTAGAGCATCTCCACCCCAACCACCAGACTAGGTTGTGCAGCTTGGCAAGCCGTGGGGTGGGAGCAAGAGCAGGGCAACGGGGCGGCTCGCCTAGCCCACTTGAGCCGGAGCTCACCCAACAGCTCCCTAAACACCATTACCACAACCACTAATGACAAGCCACGAAGCATCTTCTGGTTTGTCCATATAACTTCTTGCGTGTTTTGAAGTGTGACTAGTAATAATGCACCACGTGTCAAGTTGGTATTGGCATTTAGCTTTGGCATATTCCCTCCCCACCTCCCAAAGGGAGGAGAAATGCAGGGATACTGGCCCTCAACCACCAACCCGCTTCCCCTCCTACTAGCCTAGCGTTGCCGGCGTCGAGTGGGAGAGGGCAAACTCTTGCACCTTGCATGGCCAAAGCTAGGTGGCGAGCGCAGTGGAGAAGGTCTTAGGGTGGAAGTGGAGGGAGGATTTCCGGGGTCACATCCCTCCATCCAAGTGCCTCCCACCTTTATCTTTTAGGGGCCCCTTATTTGTGCTCCTTATTTCCATATTTCCATCCATGTCTACCAATTGTTCCTTTCTGTGTTGGTCAACCCCTCCTTGACGTTCTTTCCTTGGCTTCTTCCCCTTCATTCCACACTACATTATACTAATAATGGTATTTAGTGTTATGTTACCATTAGTGTTAGTCTATCTACACATTCATCTCACTCACTCTAAGTATCAAGTAGTTTGCATTTAGAGTTATCTTCTTGCTCTAAATTGCATGTAGCTTAATGCCCATGTTTGCTCAAGCTCGTGCTTTGCTTTGCTTTGCTTTGCTTCTATACCTTGCCACTTTTCTAACCCCTTTTGCATTGCTCTGCTCCCCTCCTTGTTTGTGTTTGTACCAGCTCTTTGCCCCTACTCAAACTCCTTGCTCTGCATTTGTACCAATTGCAATTGATGTATTTTACAAGATGTATTGGGAAGTTTTAATGAGTGGACAACCACAAGGCATGAAATGTTGTTGCAAAATGGAATGACAAATTAAAATATACATTTTTTTTGTGACTAGATGAATTGATTTATAACACTAAATGTAAATTTGTAAAAAAATTGTACTCTCAAAAGTTACAATAGTTGACAAATAGTGTATTCATTGACATTTTGTGTTGGTAACATTAAAAGGATTGTGGACATTTAGTATTGGGGTTTGTAATTAGTGTTTCCAACACTAAATACCATTATTAGTGTAGTGGTGCACCAAAAATAATCCAAAATATAAAAAACTCAAATTACATAAAAACCCCAAATTACAAAAAACCCAAAAAAAGAAACTCAAAAAAGGGTAGGAGGGAAAAGCAAAACAAAAGATTAAAACACAAACTAAAACAAAAGGGCATGTTTTATTCTTGATATTATGTTTTAGGTTCTTGGTTGTTTAGGTATGCACTGGTAGAAACATGGTTTGCTTAGATTGAGCCTTAAGTCCTTAACCCCTAAAGGACCAAGGGTGTTTTTTGAGAATAAATCTCAGAATTTGCCAACTTTTAGTGCATTATCCAAAATTGAAAACAAAAACTTTTTTTTCTGATTTTCAATGGTACAAAAGTGTGTAAAATAGATAAATTATTGTGTTCAAAAACAATTCAACCCATTGGACCGTGCAAGTTGTAAGATTATAACGTTTGAAGTGAGAAAAACAACTTCTTTTCATTCTTGCAAAACAAGGTTAGCAAACTTTGAGCCTTCTTAGAGTAAAATTTTTGTTGTATACAAAAATAAGATTTTTGACCAGTCATAAGTATATGATGCTAAGTCAACTCATGAAAATTTTCAAAATGAGTTATAGAATTTAGCTTATTTTAAATCACCCGGCAATGCAAGGAGCTTAGCAAGGAGGTTGAAAGAATTGGCAATACATTAGTCATTCTTTCATGATTTCTTGTGCAATTATTAAATCTTTTATTTGAAATCAAAATAGTGAAAAGTTACAAACATTAGGAATATGTGAAAATAAGATTCAAGAGCTTTGGATTTATAGATTGAAAGATAATAGGGCTTGAAGTTAGTGGAAAATATTTTTTCTTGAAATTGCCTGAGTATAGTTAACAAAGTTTGACTCCCTTTAGAATGTGATGTGAGAGTTTTTTATTTTATTTTTTTAATAATTGTACCCCATGTCTTTTAGTTACATACTTGCCAAATTTCAAAAGTTGATGAGAGTTTTAGCCAAAGATGCCCAAATAGCTACCCAAGCTGCCCAAGTTCTTTTAGGCAGCATAACTTTTGAATTGGGCACTTGATTGGGGGAAAATTTTACATTTCCACATCAAGGATACATGTTTACACCTTGTATAACAATTTTGAGAACATCTAATAAAATTTGACTCCATACAACCCTACTTGAGTAGTTGGGTTCTCAAGTGGCTTTCAAATGAACACTTGTCCTTTAGGGACCCACATTTGGTGTAACTTGTCAATATGTGATGAGTTACACCAAGCATAGATTTTAAGGCTTGGTTTATGCATACCATGTTTCTATTAATGATGCTTTTATGAAGATAATTTGTTTAGGACAAGTTTTTCCTAGAATCCTACCTCATTGTGGGATTTTTGACACTAGTTACTTTAGTCTCCAAAGTCTTGGGTTGCCAAAAATTTATGTTCTTCAAGGGAACACATAGTAGTGAGTTTTTGGGGTAATTTATTTTGAACATTCAACCATATAATCTTAGAGATAAGTTGATTTTGTAATACGATATTTTTTAGACCCTAAATCCTTACCATTGACAAGATTATAACATTCACATATTTGATTTATTTTGTGTTTCTGACATTGCTGAAAAAGAAGAAAACATAATTCAAGAGCTTGTAATTATCAAGTTGCATGCTTGATTGCCTGTAGGTTTGGGAATTATGTTGCAAAAGGGTGTTGAGAGTATGTGTGAAAAAATCTAGACCACTTAAACCTATATATCATGGTGAAAGTGAATCATTTGAATAAGGTGGTCCTTTGATTAATGATACAAATGATATACCTTGAATGGTTCAAATGAACAGTATTTTTTTTTGGGGAGATCAAAATAGTGAGCACATAGTGAAAAAGGAAAAAGATGAACGAACCCAATACCTTTGGACTTAGGAGCATTTGAAATTGAGGGGATCTTTTTTTGAACATTGCCCAAAGGAAAACAAATAAACATATTTCAAAAGTTTAACCCCTAAAGTACTAAGCTCAATTTTTCACCAAAACTGCTCTAAAACTGCCATTTCTAGTACAAGTATCAAATTTTAGAAAAAAAGACTTTTTTTGACAAATGTAGCCATAAGATCTTGTACTACGCTAGTATAAAAAGACGTGAAACAAAATTCATAAGTTTTCACCTTGTAGATTGTTAGATATTTGAGTTTGAATTGACAAAAAGCCATTTTTTGTCTTTGCAAAAATCTAGGAAGCTGCACTTTTGCACTTCCCAAGGTTGTATTTGTATGAAAAAATTGGATTTGTTCCTCAAAGCAAGTTGGGTACATAGTTGAAAAATTTCAAATCATTTGAAGTTGTAAAACACATGGAAAAAAAATAGTAAGTAAAAAGGAGTAGAGAATGATTCAAACCACTAAATTGTTGAGAGCTTAATTATGAAAATGAAAAAATCCAAGCCCAATGGTTGTAATGTTGTAATAAACAATCTACATCCTTGGGTTTTGTTATTTTTTTTAAATATTGAAAATTGAATAAATTAACCCCTAAAGGACCACTTGTCCCTATGGGGAACAAAAGGGATTTTGGGTAGGGTCATGCGACTACAATTATTGACCAAATTCTATAATTTTTTCTCCAAAGGTAGAGTTTTGCAAGAATTACGTGGGAGAACAATTTTTATTGAATTTCAATTTACGGTTCAAAAGTTATAAGGGTAAACATGTGAATTTTAGTTGGAAGAGCTGCTTGGGCATGCCATTTTTTGTTGACTTCTCCCAAGGGGAACCGCCCTTAATGGAATCTATCCAAAGCAATAGTGTACTAAATAAATACATTATTTTATCTGACAAATATATTAACCCCTAAGGGATATTGTTGTATTGTATATGCTCTCTTGTGTTGTATACAAATGGAGTATTTGGCTGACGCATGAATCCCTTTGAAGCTGTAAATTTTAAGTCGTCATAGACATACTATTTGTCAACTAGGATTTTTTGGGGAATTTTTGACATTTGCCTTGAAACCATTTTTGCAAGTACTAAATGAACCTTGTATGAATACAACCAACACTTTTGGTAGGCAACATCCTTTAGGGGTTAACCTTTGAATGGCAGTAGCTACTAGAGATTTAGTTTTTTTTCCGATTTTCTTTCTCGAGATTGTCAATGAAGTTAAATTCTTCCAATCCACTTCTTGGATTTTTATGTTCTTGAATATATTTTTTAAAAACTTGGTTGGCAAAAAACCTCAATGTAGTGTGAAGTTCAAGCACATGTTTGCAATGCAAGGCCATGGAGGGTGTATTCCATGTCTTGGTTGATCACAAAAACTTGGAGAGATATATATGCCTAATATGATTTAGAGCATGGTAGACAAATCTCTTCAGCACCTATAGTTCAAAAATTGTTCACCACATGTGGTTAAAGGCACCTGATTATTTTGGACAGGGGTAAAAAACTTTATGTGCTACCTTTAGATGATCATATCTCTTGATATGTACGGTCAAACTTCACAAAATTTTCATGGTATGTTCTTGAATGAGTCTACTATAAGATCCCAAGGTTAGATTTGATCTTTTTTGAAAAAGATTGTTTTTGGGATCAAATCATTAAAAATGACAGTTTTGAGTGTTTTTTGAGAAAAAATGTGCTTGGTCTTTTAGGGGTTAATGGACTTCAAAGTTTATTTTAGTGTAAAGAATCCATAACTGCCCGCAAACAAAATCTCCTCATAACTCTCATCTTATTGAACAAAATAGAATGATTAAAAGCTTCCCAAGTATATATAAATCTAAAGAACCAATTTCAAAAAATGTAATTTAAGAAAAAGCTTCTTGGCTGCCCACCAAGCAAAGAAAACTACATATCATGAAAAAACCTTTGAACCATGCAGTCAAAAGTTATGAAAATTATTGGGCCTTAAAGCTACTCCTTGGACACATCATGTGTGAAAATTTCAAAGAAAAAAAATGAAAATCCATTGGTAGTGAGCTGCCCAAAATCTCTATGTTGCCAAAAAAAAGGTGTTCAAGACTTTAGGGGTTAAAAGTGTAAGGTAGGAACACCCATAAGCGTTAGTATCCCCATAATCATCACCTCTAAAATCTTGGAAAATCCATTGAATAGATACCAAACAATTCTCAACTAGATATAATGACAGGTAAAAAAATGGATATCTTAATATGAAAGACATCCTAAAGTTTGTGTTGTGGAAGGTGAATAAAGTTTTGAAATGTCATAAAAAGTAATGCTTGAATCTTCAAAAGAAGAGTTATTTAATGACAATTTACACTATGTCCCATGTCCCATCTTGGCAAGTCCCACCTTAACATGAGATCCCAACTTAGTTGGATTATTAAGGGTAAAAAGGAATTTAAAAAAAAATCATAAATACTTTAAGGAAATATATTGGCAAGACTTGGGGTAAAAATTGGGTTTAAAATCAATCAATCCAAACCTTGAATAAAATTTCACTTTCTTTGGTGCCAAATCTTCCAAAAAGTGCTACCATGTAAACAACCAAGATGTGGGACTTGGAACGCCCTCTAAAGTGCCAAATCCTAACTTTTAACTTTATACCAATTAGATTCTCATATTTTAGGGAGGCAAGGGAGATAGTGTGAAGTGCCCTTATAATAGCATCAAGAAATCTTTATGATATGTTGCATTTGCAACTTGAACGTGCTAAACCTCCATTTAGTAAGGTTGGAGGCTCAAATTCCATTTGGGTCCTAATGGCACTCATGATCTAGGAGTGACTGACATGTTCCTTCAAAAGTCTATTATTGTTATTGATGAGTCTTATATACAAAACCAATATTCATATAACATTCTTAAAACTTGAGCCATGTAACTATTTTGTAAAGGGGGGGTCATAATTAGAATTTTTGTAAATAGATTGGATAGTTGTTTTCAAAAAGCAAGCCCAAAATGTTGAATAACCAACCTAGCTATCCTTTAGGTTTTTTGAAAATCTAAAAGAAAAGTTTGGTTTTAGAATTTTTTAGATAATAGGATTCTATTTTTGTTGAGCCTCTACTCTTTGCCACTAAAAAGGAATAGTTTTGCAATAACATGGGTGCCAAAGCTCCTTGATTTTTTTCTCTCATGCTCAAGGGGTCAATGTGTAAAAAAATGAGAGGATAGGTGCAAAGACCAAGTATTTTTTAGGGGGTATTATTTTTTCTTTTTTAAACAAGCTATCATTATATAATTTTCTACTTTAGGTTATTAGAGAAAGTGCTTGCATTATTGATGATTCTAAATTGATACGAATAAATGAATGGTAATTTAGATTAAAAAAAAATTCTACTACAATTTTTGTCCTACATTAAATTTCATTTAAACTTTTCTTTTCCCCCACTAAGGACTACTTAGAACTAGAACTTAACAAAAAAGTGTAATCAATACTACTATTGTATTTTCAATAAAAATTGTTAATGACACTTGTTTATTAGGAAGGCATAAAATTATTGAACACCTTGAATATGCCACTCACAAGGCAACCTCATTTAATACTTTTGGCCAAAAAAAAAAAAAAAGGAGGGTATCATAGGTTTAATTCTTTTATAATTGAACCTATTTTTCTATACCCTATAGTAGTTTGAAGACATGTCATAGCATTTTTGTACCCTATAGTATAAAAAAGCAAATTATAATTTTTATCTCAAATATTTTTAGGCACCCTATCATTTGTTTGCACGTAATTTTCTACTACTACGGCTCATTGCCCTTTGTGGGCTCTCATGAAGTGCAACATGTTACCCAAGAGTTCAATGTTCTCATGTAAGTTATTGTCTTGACACCCGTTAGTAACACTATAGATGGATTTTTTTAATCTGAAATGCTGTTATTAGATTTTGAACTCACGATTACCAAAAATCTACTAATATAACAATTATACAAGAAATAATTCCATTTGTAGTGTCGGCATAGAAAGGCCTGCTTTTAATTTCTAGAACATCATGTAAGTTACAACAAAGAGCTTCATGAAATTTTAAGTTTTTTGGGTTCAATTCTAACGACGATTTTCACAAACCCACTTCTAACTCGGCTCAAACTTCATTGAAGATGGACACAGCCTTGATACTTGTGATTTTTGTAATAACATCACATAAATAGAAATAAATTAGTGCTGTTTTATAGAATAAAATATGTAAATGTTTTGATAAATCATATTATTTATTGTCGATGTATTTTGTTGATTTTGTAACCACAACCAATAAATAAAAATTTACTGGTAATTCATCAAAAACATTTCCTTCTACTAATTAGTTTTGAATCAGTATGTGGTCTAAATATTTACAATAAAATGTGTTTTCACTATTTCTTTTCTTGCATTCTATTGCTGATTGCATCCAATTTATGATAAAAGTAATACAAAAAACTGCATTCATTAACAATTATGAACCTTGGTAGGAGGCCTTCATATTATTCTTTAAAGCTTTTCTTTTGGATAATATTTACAAACAATCAAAGGGCTCCTAATCTTAATCCACTTTTCAAATGCACATAAGTATATTATTAACTTAATTTAGGAAAGAGACACCAGTAAAGCTTCATAGAAAAAAACGCTTCTATGAGTGGTAATTTTTTATTTCTGAATAGTTTGAAACTCCTTGAATAATTAAAACAGTAGCGGAAAAATTGTAGGAAACGTAAAATACACAATCTTGTGAACTGTAAATACACTCGACCTCTAAGATTTTCACCTTGTTGTATATCATAGTAAAGAGTGTCATTCTACAAAGGGATTTTCTAGTATCATTTGGAAGAAATTATACATTATAAAAAGAATAAAAACCTCATGTGTGAAAAATAGAATGCAAAACAGATAAATTAATCTATAATTGCTGTGATTAAATTGCTGTGATTAAAGGGAAAATAGGTAGAAGTAGCTATAATGCACTACCAACTTGTTAATTTCTTGTTTATCTTTATTTTTTAGATGGGAATCAATGTAAAATCCAATTGAGAAAAGACCAAATGGTATGATATTGACATATTGACATGGCGCAACCATGAATAAAATTATTCCAATAACAATGAATGAACTCCATCGATGATCCTACTTTGTTCACAGCTAATAGACTGTCATCTACAGGTCACTTATTTTTGTTGCTTGCACATCTTAAATCACCCACAAATCCTACGAAAAAATCATTTGAATGCTATAATGTCATTTTGCTTAAATCCAGATCTTCAAAGTTTAAAAGAGATCTTCTAATTCTTTCCTTTTTCAATAATAGTTCCGGTGGTCTAGTTTAAATGTTTTTCTCCCATTATAATAAAAAAGGGAATTTAAAAATATTGGCACAAAAGCAAAAAAAAATTACATATAAGGGCACAATTCCATAATATCTACAAACATGGACATAGTTTCAATTTTTTTTATAAATTTTGGTAAAATTTTGGTTTGGACATTGATTTAGTTAGATACTTCACATAAAATGTTATTTAACTTTCAAATTACCAAAAGGTCTCTTCAAATCAAGCCAAAATAAGAAAATTTTAGTTAAAGGGTCTTGAAATTGTGCCCCTATTTGTAATTATTTTGAAATTGTGCCCCTACTTGTTATATTTATTTATATATATATATACACATATACACATATATACATATACACATATATACATATAGTTTTTGTGCCCCTATATATAAATCCCCCTACATTTTTTTATCTAAATTTCATACTTCATTTAAATCCATGTATTGGTTGGATGCCAGTATGTATCCCTAATGCAGTATTGCAAGTGGTTATAAGAGCCTTAACTTGAAACAGGCACGTAAAGAATAATTTGATATTGATATGAAATTGTGAGTTCTTAATTTGAACACTTTAAAAAGTTCAGTATCTATTCTCATTCCAAGTTAGTCTTTTTCCATGTAACGCAATCTTTTGAATATTTTTTGTTGTATCCATTCAGAAATAAAACGCTTTAAGTACGACTTTTTATGAAAATGAGTAACAAATAATTTATAAAGCTTATTCAAAGATGCTCATTTTGTGGATGCTCATTTTGTGCTTTGAAATACGTTTCAATGTGTATCCTAAAATAATACAGTTTTTAAAGATTTGTACTTCCTTGATATCATTTAATTAGCAATTTAGCATATGAACAAAGAAAAAAAAAATTCATGGATGAAAAGCGCACATTTTGGTGCTCAAAAACACCTCAAAATTATCACACTTGAAATTAAGTACCAGCCTTAAGACAAGTTTGTGAGTTATTTGCAAATATTTATAAATAAAAACTTCAAAGTAGGGTTTGTTAACTTTGGAAGTTGGGACTACCAACACTAGAAGAAAAATATGTCCTAAACAATTGGTAATTGTAAATGTTCTAAACAAGTATAATAGAATCATTGTATAGTTGTTTAGTACATTTTCAGTTGCTGTGAATCGGTTGTTTAAGACATATTTTTCTTCTAGTGCAATGATAACAATTATAAATATTAAACTTTGTTTTTTAACGCCTAAAGGACCAAGGAGCTCACTTTAGGCTTTGTGAGAGCTTGGGTAGGCTCTATTGACTTCATAATCTAGAAATTTTTCATGAAATTTTTAGGATGGATGCTACTCATCATAATCTACATGTGAAGCTTTATTTCATGTTATTCCGATAAGTAATGCAAAAGTAATAAGCTTTTTCCAATTTCAATGTCAAATTGGGCAGCAAAAAACATATTCTAAAAAATTTATTTTTATTTTTATATAATTGTATAGAATGATACCTACTCAAAAAAAATTGAATCACTCAATTCTAAATAATGAGGTAAGAGTTAAAAGGAGTTTTATTTTGCAGGCAATGAAGGTAGGAAGAGGGTAGAAAAAACATATAAAGTTATCTTTTACTCTCAAGTTTGAAAATTTTCAAATGAAAATGAAAATTAAAGTTACTAATTGTTTGTTAGAGCATTCTCACCATTGGGATTAACAATTTTCAAATTCTTCTAAAACTTATTAGCATATAAGTTACATCTTTCATTCATCAATACCTTTTCACTTTACAATTTTTGTAAAAATGAATCCAAAGTTTTTTTTTGGTTAAATTTTTGTATATGTGCTTTCAACCCATTTTCCAACATATTACAAAAATTGCACAAGAAATACAACATATGTGTTTTTCTCTAAAAAGTTTGAAAAACAAAACTTCACCTTCTAGAAGGATTAGAAAAGCCTACATTTTGAAGTGTGGGCACATTGATCTTGCAATTGGTGGGGATATCTAGTCTGGAATATTGGGACGATGTACTTTTGCAAGTCAACCAAAGGATCCTACGATTGGATTTGTTAAAAAATAAGTTTCAATAAAGATTTTGACCTTGCTTTTTGGGAGTAGTATTTTGAAGCAGTTTTGGGCCTCACGATTGGATTTGTTAAAAAATAAGTTTCAATAAAAATTTTGACCTTGCTTTTTGGGAGTAGTATTTTGAAGCAGTTTTGGGCCTCTAAACTCAAAAGAATTTTGGGGGTTAATGATCATAGAAGTCACCATCTACAAAGCTCCTATTAAAGCGCATTATTAGAATTTGAAAACTGAAAATTGTCATTATGTCAAATGTTTGTTTTAGGATCAATCTTGTGTATTTAAGATGGGCTTTTTCATTTTTATTTCTTTAACAGTGGCGGATTTATTTTTTATGAGTCACTAAATCTTTCTGGCAATGACTTCAAAATTTATTTTGATAAATAATTGATCATAATCACAAAAAGAAGTGTTTGAAAGGTATGCTTTAAAATCTAATTATGTACATAAAACTGTTGCTATGATTCAATTGTTTTACGTAGTGTCCAATATAATTCATATACAATTTGTAATTTAAAATGTTATTTGTACATCATATTGCCAGAGCTCCCTACATGAAATTGACTACTCCTTTGTCCTAGAAAGAAGCTCTAATTTGCCATGTTAGTGCTAATGGAAACCTTGAATTTTATCTTGGGTAGGGGAGTATCAAACATACTTCAGTTTGTTACTCTGGTCACTATATGTGACCAACAAAGTCTTAGTAATGCAAAGCGGAAGTAGTTTAATAAAATTCTAATCCAAAACCTTGTTGGATTTATGTAGTGTGCAAATTCAAAGTATGGTCAAACCATCTAAAACACATTGGGGCATCCTCAGTCAGCCCCGGCATAAAAATAGTTATATAAATCCTGATATATTAATCGTATAAATGTAATCACACAAAAATTATACGATTTGAAGATCATGAAAATTTTCGTTCTGAAAGTGCAATAAAATTTTGGTTTGGACATTGCATGATTTAGATATATCACATCAAATGTTAGCTAACTTCAAAAGAACTTAAAGGCCTCTCCAAATCAAGCCTAAATAACTCCTAAATGATCATTGGTCCTCTTGGAGGACAAATGGGATTTCAAGCATGTACTTATGGCTAAATTACTTTGTGTGATTTTTTGAATCTTTTAAGGAAGATGGGGAATTCAAAAACGTGCGTGGGCATCTAATTTTTTCTTCATTCCAACATTTAATGTAGAAGTTAAAAATGAAAATATAGAAAATGGTGGTTGGCGGGCAGCCCAAAAACTTCTTTAAAAACTTCATTTAAAAAAAATAAAAATAAGAAATAGGTTCTTTAGACTTACATATACGTGGGGAGCTTTGAATCATTCAATTTTGATTTATGAAATGAAAGTTATAAGAAATTTTAGTTTGCGGGTAGATATGGTTTTGAGAGACTCCATACCTACTAGCATATTAAAATTTCTCATAACTTTTGTCTCATAAATCAAAATTGAATGATTCAAAGCTCTCCACATATATAAGTCTAAAGAACCTATTTCATGTATTTATTAAAAAAATGAAGTTTTTAAAGAAGTTTATGGGCTGCCCAATCTCACCCGTTTTCCATAAATTCATTTTTAACTTCTTCAACAAATGTTGGAATGAAGAAAAAACTAGATGCCCATGGGAGTGCTCACGTTAATCTTTGAATTCCCCATCATCCATAAAGGTTTCAAAAAATTATACAAAGTAGTTTAGCCATAGGTACATGCTCAAAATCTCATTTGTCCCTTGAAGGGACAATGGACCTAATTTAGGGAATAAGAAAATTTT
Source organism: Ulota crispa (assembly GCA_963920765.1). Taxonomy (NCBI): domain Eukaryota; kingdom Viridiplantae; phylum Streptophyta; class Bryopsida; order Orthotrichales; family Orthotrichaceae; genus Ulota; species Ulota crispa. The sequence goes on from OY987242.1 coordinate 38,733,354, forward strand.
AATAAAGTGGATGGCAAATGTACCAACCCCTTTACTAAAATTTCCTTATTTAAGCTTGATTTGGAGAGGCCTCTAAGTTCTTTTGAAGTTAGCTAACATTTGATGTGATATATCTAAATCATGCAATGTCCAAACCCAAAATTTTATTGCACTTCTAGAATGGAAATTTTCATACTCTTCAAATCATATAATTTTTGTGTGATAACTATATGCTATTAATAAATCATGATTTATATAGCAGCCTTTCTGCTAGGGTGGACTGAGGATGCTCTTAGTCATGATATGGCTAAGTTTATAAATAAAATGGACAGTTGTTCAAGTAATCTTCTCTGTTTTTAATCCTACTTTGTCATTTACAACATAAATAACCTTCTAAAATGATTCCAAGAAGTTAGCAAATGAAGATTAAACTTGCTGGCTTTACTTAAGATCATGAATCATTCAACTTAAGTGCTAATGGTGTTTGTAAGCTTAAATCAGGTATATAACTTGGTAAAGAAATGGAGACTTTTGCCATTAGCATGTGAGTAGCAATGCCTACACAAAATAGATTCATGTTACTTTGTTACTTTTCAGTAATGTCTGATTGTGGAAGCTAGGGATATATGTCAAAGATTGTTATTTAGAAATAAATATTTAGCTCTAAATTTAAAAAAAATGTTTATTTAATTTACTATAATAAATATCAAAAATTGTGATTCTTACTTTTTGAACCCAAAAAAAAACTACAATACAATAGAATGTGCATATTTGTTTACATGTCAAATATAGAAATCTAAAAATATACATATACATATATATACACATATATAGACACACACACACACATACATACATACATAGGTATATATATATATATATATATATATATATATATATATATATATATATATATATATATATATATATATATATATAGTAATTGCTAAAGCAACAACCAAAATTGCTAAATGCTGATTATTTTGATTTGGATTAAAAGATATGTGTTTCATCTCTAATCTAAGACTATATTCATAAAACTGGAGATGCTCAAACTTGAAACTAAAACAATAGGACTTCTAAATTACTTAATGCAAAAACACATAAAAAAAATAGCAATGGTGTAATAAGAGTTCAGTTTTTTTGCATTTGTTCTTCTTTCTTTCAAAGGAGGTGGTAATGCCATGATTGAATGAATGATGGACCACTTTTATAAAAAAATAGCATCAAGTTCTCAATTGCATTGTCAAAAAGGCGTGATGTTAGCAATTCCCTCTATCTATCTATGTATATCTATCTATGTTTATGTCTATGTCTATGTCTATGTCTATGTCTATGTCTATGTCTATGTCTATGTGTATGTCTATGTGTATGTCTATGTGTATGTCTATGTGTATGTCTATGTGTATGTGTATGTCTATGTTTATGTCTATGTCTATGTCTATGTGTATGTCTATGTGTATGTCTATGTGTATGTCTATGTCTATGTGTATGTGTATGTCTATGTCTATGTCTATGTCTATGTCTATGTCTATGTCTATGTCTATGTCTATGTCTATGTCTATGTCTATGTCTATGTCTATGTCTATGTCTATGTCTATGTCTATGTCTATGTCTATGTCTATGTCTATGTCTATGTCTATGTCTATGTCTATGTCTATGTCTATGTCTATGTCTATGTCTATGTCTATGTCTATCTATATCTATACACACGCATGTTTATATCATCTCAAATTATGTTACAATACAAAATATTACGTTTTTTCACCTATCATTTTAAATTGAAGTTTTTGGAGTTGAAATTGTGCTTTTGCCTTTTGGTGGTATTTTGGTGGTATTTTCCAAGTTATTCATTAAACCGGTTTTTTGCAATCTCCAATAAAAATCAACGTTCAAGAATCTAATAATCTTTTTATTTTATTTAGAGTAATATCAAGTTGCAATGGAGGCTTAGACAAGGATTGTTTCACGTAATCAATGTAGAAGCAATGTTTAATAGTGTAAAAATACAAGTTGATATTATAATCGATAAGTTGGCTCTATATTTATTGTAGCTTCAATGATCTTCTTCTTCAAATTGACACGGGACAAACTAGCATATTATTTCATTGTCTGCATTACTACATTTGAAATTAGTTTTCATTACAAAGAGTGAACACAAAGAGGTTGCCTTGTTTGAAAAATTTGTAGTCATTAATAAATTGAGTTTTAAGTTACAATACAATCATTACAAATTACATTATTTTTTACCGTGGACAAGTCAAAGATATGGATAAAGATAAAATTTGGAATTAAAGAGCAAATTAAATGCGGATTTAAGCTAAGAAGAGTGTAGAATTGAGTCACATATAACTCAAATGAATGTCAAAATGTACAATTTGTTACAGACCATCATCTCAAAATTTCTAATATGAAATGAAGATTGTGTTTCTTTATTGTTTAAGAAATTTTTATTTGATTTGAGTGACGAATTGATATGACCTAATGTTCCAAAAATTGTCTAAGATGCACAAAGAAAATTGTTTGTATTTTATTTTACAACTAATTTAGAATTTTTTTATGACCTCAAGCTCTTAGTAGTATCAAGAATGGCCTTCAATTGTTGTTGAGATGAACATTTTGTTTGTATGTTTTACATTTTAATGCAAATGAAGATAGGTTTTATTTTATATACTATATGCTAGATGTTGACATTAGTATCATTGCCACAAATTTAAAGTTTTGAATAGATATAAGGTTGTCTACTACCATTAGATTAACAACAATATTCTACAATGATTAATAACTGAAATTCAAGGCAATTTAAGAAATCTAATCATATCAAGCTCATTCAAATTGAATGGTCTACAAGACTACAACACATATTCTAAAACTGCAAGAGAAACTGAAATTCATAATCATTGATAAAGAAAAAACTAATCCAAACTCATTTTGTGAGTTGACAACCACACCAAACAATGTTCAAATCATGCTCTCTATTATTAAATTTTGAATATTTCTTGAGCCTCATGTGTAAAACGTAGAGGATTTCATGTTCACCTTGCATGGTTTACTCAAGCATTATATGTACACAATATAAAATTTTGAAAAGCAAATTCTATTTGTGTTTAGAATTTGACGTTCACCTCTTATGTTGAGCTAGTGTAAGTTTAAGCAATAAAACATCTGAAAATTAGTTTTGCAACAATGTAGCAAGTCATTATAAGAGCATCTCTAGTGGGAGGCAAAAAGAATCTTGTATAATGCTTAGAGAGTTAGAGGTTGGCTTCCCAATTTTCAAGATTGTGAGATACTAAGTTTTTCCAAAGGTATTGTTTAACATCACTTATTATTTTGGACAACCTTCTAGATGATGATGAACAATGCTCAACAAATGAAGCAAGGACATATGATACTTTTTCTTTATGCCTGTTATTATATCTTGGGCACCATTATAGCAATTGCATGAACAAAGCTCTAGATAACCATGTGCTTGCAGAAGACTATTCCACTAAAGGTGTTATAAGATAAGTACACTTGCAAATCATTTACAAAAGTGATCCATCTAGATCTTTGCTTGGAACATTCACCTTTTGAATAAAAAAGAAGAAGAAAGTAAGAGTTAATTTGCATCATATCCACAATCCACACGTTTACAATTTGTACGTAGTTTATCTACATAGCACTCAAAACTGCACTCTTTGAGAATTTGGAAGTCTATATAAAAAGAAAAAACTAAAAAAAAAATGAAGATAGTTCAATGATAGAAAACATGATGTTTTTTTGAGACATGTCGGTCCTAATGGGAGTTTGGAAAAATGCCGCAATCTAACACAGATGTCACTGCCATAGAGGAAAAAGTGACGCAAATAGAAAAAGTGACACAAACACAATCCTCCACTGTGACAGCAATGACAACATTGCATGAAAGTGTCAAAGTCGACCCAAATCAAGTTGGTTACACTCCAAGCTTGCACAAATCAAAAGCCAAGAGGAGGCGACCTCACGGTTCTTGGGTGCAAAAGGCATTGGGATCAACGCTTTTTTGGATGATTTGTCGCTAGACTAGCAACAAACTGATAGATTTTGACGAGTATGCATCATTCCCTCCATTTTTTCTCTAATCTGCCGTGAATAGCTAGAATCTAGCAAAAGAAAAAAAATGCACTAGTTGGGATTAAGGGAATCCAATCAATCAATCACAAAACATAATGGTATAGGAGCCGTATAAGAAGATGGCATAATGGCGTTGCCAAACCAGCTCAATTAGTAATTCATGACAGGAGTTGAGGGAAGTAGAAACTATAGGAAAAAAAAAGGTGAAAGGAAAAGTGAAAGGAAAGGTGAAAGGAAAGGAGAAAGAAAAGAAGAAAGAAAAGATGTAATATCATCACAAATTGAGAGAGGAAAAAGGATTTGGTTTATTTTGTAGGGAGCTGGAGTAAAGCAAGGATGCAAGACAGGGACATTAGAAAGGGCAAGGGCCCAAGAGGAAGTGAATGCTGCAATCAAGGCTCAAGAGGATATTGCGTTGTGTTTTTGCTTGTCGTTGTTGCAGTTCCATCTATGGTAAGTTAAGGAGAGTGTTGGATGTTTGTTTGGAAGAGGATGAAGGAGCCAAGAATTAAGGTGGGGAAGTGCCTGGCAGTCCTCGTCCACCAAGTCATTCGTCTTGGAGCAAGGTGCACTCCTTGCCTATCTTACTATTGTTTTTGTTGTCTTCTCTTAGAGCGGCTGACCTAGGCCAAGCCAAGCCATGGCCCTGCAAGCTAGTGGTGGCTCGACTTCTCCTTCTTGTTTGCTTTCAGTTTTCTAGTCCCACATGCAAATTGGTCAACGCAGTGACACTCTCTCCACCATACTTAATAATAATTTGTTAATTGATTTTTTCTTGCTCACTTGAGCAGTTGATGCTTTGAGCCATTTGATGCTTGTTAGCTTGTCGCTATCATCATCATCATCATCATCATCATCATCATCATCATCATCATTGTGGTTGTCATCATCAACATTGGCATCTCCAACCTAGAGTTGGAGCATTCTATGGGAATGGCAAGTTTGTAGTCACTGCTTTTAATGAAGATCACCGGTTGTTAGTCTTTCATTTGCAGCAAGCCTAGAACCTCCCTTTACTTCTTCTTTGTTCTTCAACCAAAAGTAGTTCTTGATTTCTACAATTAGCGCCAAGCTCTTTTTCATTTTTGGTGCTTGGGGTTGTTCATTTGTTTGCTGTTCCTAGGCTTCTTTGATCTTAATAGCTCTGTGCCTTTGCTTCTTGAATCATCAAATAGAGGAGTTTGTTTCCTTTGATTTTGATTGGACCGTCATAGGTCACGACTTCTGGATGACCTTTGAATGAGCGTTCATGATAGCCTGGTTTGCTGAGCTCCTTCAAGCCTTGCTAAAGAAGTTATTGTTGCATTGTTGCTTAGGTATTACCGCCAATACCTCTGGTGTGTTTTCTTAGAGAATCAAAGAAGTCCGGTTGTGCCTTAAGTGTTTGTTAAACAATTAGAGTCTAAAAGAGGATGATATTGTGTGTAATTGGAGATTCATGCATGGTGGATTGATTATCTTGATGCTTCAAGTGAGAAGTTGAGACTATTTTGTTGGTCTAGCTCATCTTTCTTATTGAGATCAAAAGCCTGCTTTGCTGTGCAACAATTGAGGACAGTCAAAAGGAAGAAGCTAAAAGAGTTGAAAGTTTCACCCTCTAGAGCATTTGCCTAAGAAAGAAAGAGAAGGTAGCGTTTGCTGTGGAGCATTAAGTGGAGAATTTTTTGTTTTAATTTCTATTTGGTCGGCTAGCTATTTATTGTTTGAGATTGTGATGTTTAGTCCAAATTTTGGGGTATGTTGTAAATAATTATCTTGTGGTGTGCTAATATGACTTAAAACTTGCAAGGATGGATGTTCAAGCACAAGCAACAACATGATCATTAAATACTTTGAACTGGATAGTCTTAATGATTGTACTTGTAGAAAGGACCTTAAATTTTGACAATAATTTGCTATTATCAAAGCAGGTTGTGTTTCATTTCTTATTTTCTTCAGTATCAGCAAATCAAGGAAGTGCATAATTGGTTGTTAAAGGAAATTTTGCTGATTATTTTTGTGTATGTTTAGCAAAAGGAAAATCTTTTGTGCGAGATCTATTCTAGGGTAATTCTTGGAGAAATGCTAGATGCTACTTAAAAGACTAGTGTTGAGAAGCGTTCATTAAGGCACATAGTTAATATCAATGCCTGGTGACAAAATAAGGGTTAATTCAATAGCTTGCATAACCAAGTTATCACAAAAAACAACAAGTGTCGTTTAGGAAACAAGGAAACCAGAGCTGGCGATTACGGCAGTGCAACCGAAATCTCCAAGTCTCTTCAAGTGGAAGAAGACAAAGAGCATGGTGAGCATTTTTCTAGTGCTAAGCACAACAAAACTTAACTTCTTATCATCTAAGCTCAATTTGTTGTCTAGATGATACTTCTCATCAACAATGAGAAGGCATCGATAATGTTGGGAATTATGTTAATTAAGTTATTCAAAAATCCTTTCTATCTATTTTTGAGATGGTACCTCACAAAAGGTGCATGACATTTGCTAGGGCTCAATATCAAATGCAAGATGAGAAGTTTTTCATTAAATGCTAGAAGAGGAACTTTAATTGGTGCCGTTTGATTTGTTAAATAAAAAATGCAATAAGACTCACATTTTGATAGGATAACACAATACTTGTAAGGACAAGAGTTGATGAAGTACTTACAAACATAATTGTAACCTACCATTTCATTCAACTGACAGAGCTACAGTTTGACTTGGCTTCTAGTCCAAGACCATCTCTATGTGCAAATCAAATGTTAATCATTTGCATTTCTCCCTTTGCCGGACAACCCAAGGGCTGGCATATACTTCAAAAATGATTATTTAGTCTAGTACATTGTTAATTTAGCCAATTCTTGCTTTAGAGATAACTTAAGCAAGTTCAACAGGTTTATGAAAGAATCAAAAAAGTAACAAGGTACTGGGTAAAAAGAAACAAAGACTTAAGATGCCTCATCTAGTGTACATTCAAATGTGCATTGATTCTAACACACAACTAATTCAAATAATGCAGGGAGGTCCGATGATGGCGGAAGGGGATACTAGTCTTAGCGAAGGGCCATTATGGTTGAAGCCGTTGTTGGTGGCGGATTTCTTTGCCACTTGCGCAATGCATGGAGTTTCAGCTAAGAGTGAATGCAACTTGTTTTGCTTCAATTGCATGGGTGATGGCATTTGTGCTTCTTGTGCAGCAGATCATAAGGATCATCATGTTGTTCAGGTATGCCTTTTTTGGTTCCAATCTCTCTAAGTCATATATAGTCCTTGCAATGTATGGACATAGTTTGCAAAATTTGATTCACTAGGCTTGTTGCTCTTTGGTCGATTTTGAGGACATGCAGGTTACATTAGCCATGTAAGAGCAATGTAGCTCAACATCATTCAATTACATATCACCAAACTTAGAGAAGCCGCGTACATTCGCACTTGCAAAATCCTCTTTTGCTTTGTTTCATTCAAATTTGGCATGGCTAGAAATTTAGATGCTAAATACTATAGTAGTCTAAAATATTTTGGCTAATTGTCACTTCATTTTGTTCTTGGAAACAAAAGAAGTGATAGTAAGATGCTCGGATCAAAGTTTGTTTTTGGAGGAATGTCATCTAGGAGGTGCTTTGAGGATTCCAAATGAATTCCTTTTTGAAAGTTTGGCCTACTCACATGACAACTAAGTGCAATGTTGTAGATCCGGCGATCTTCTTATCACGATGTCATCCGAGTTTCTGAAATTCAGAAGCTGTTGGACATCTCAACGGTTCAGACTTACATCATCAACAGTGCTCGAGTGGTGTTTCTCAACGAACGGCCTCAGCCGCGACCTGCCAAAGGTGTGACTAATACATGCGAGACATGTGAGCGAAGTCTTTTGGATACATTTCGCTTCTGCTCCTTGGGATGTAAGGTACATGGTTAATTTAGTTCATGATGCCCTTACCTTTTTCTTTGCTCTTTATCATATGTAGATAATTCAGACAAATCCAAGTGTTTGCCATTTACATCCAAGAGCAAACAAATTGTCTATAAAAATGAAATGGATGTCTTCTTACCGCACGTTGACTTGGATGTGATTTACCGCTCCTTTGTAGTACATACTTAGATGCGCTTCTAAACTTTGTTTCACCAATTATGTCCAAGCAGTGGCAAAATCCTCAATAAATAGGACAAAATGCATATAGGTCATGAAGCATTAAAAGAACCCTTGCGGTTAAGCATTACCTACTATACAAAATATGAAGATTGTAAATGCAACTATCACAAATTTTATTTGAATTAGCATGAAAATTTAGGATGGAAGATTTTGCTGATGCAAACAAGTTACACATGCAAATCTTAGAGAGAGACACATCACTTCATTTGTTTGCTCAAGCAAAGTTAAAGGGTTGATACTTCCATGGATTATGTTTGCGAGATGGCACAATTTAAGGTGGCTTTTGATCTTACTTTGATGGATGTCACGCTTGTGTGTTCTTGCCAGCTTGCAGGAATAAAAAGGCACAAGGAACTTTCTTTCTTCCTTCAACCAAAATCTCAAGGCGTAGTTAGCACAAACTTGCGGGTGCCGTCCGACTCAGAAGACTCTTCTACTCAGAAGAAGGTACCACGGTCGAGGAAAGTGTCACAGCTACAAACGTCACCTCTGTCCCACACAAGCTTTGAGAGCTCTGAGACAGATCATGAAATGATGGAGGACGCAACTTTCAACAAGCGACGAGCATGGCATAACTTTGTCGAGGCAGGACAAATGTCGCCAAGAGAGAGTTCAGATCGCTTTCGTTCCACGAGTTGCTGGCCTGGAACTCTTGTGGTTGATATGTCTCCAAGGACACCTCCACGTTCCAACTTGCTTCGGATGGCCAAACGACGGAAGGGCATTCCTCAAAGGGCGCCTCTTGGGGCTTGAAGGTCGATTCACCTTTTCCAACATGTAAATAAGGTGTGTACTATTTGTATTATATGGAAGAAACTTGGCAAAGGTTCTTTCTCTCCGTTGCAAATGATTGGCCTTAGCATCAGTCCATGCATCATTGTGGCAACAAAACAACAGAAAGCCATAAACTACAGTCTTCATCAATTGGTGGCTATCTCACTACACTACAGTTCTTGCGTCAAGACTATTTGGCCAATGTCAAGCTGCTCTTTGACGTGCTTTTACCTTAGTACAAATGCGCTCTGCCTCAAAATGGTTTCAAGAAGCGTAGGCTTGAGTGCAGTGTCTGCAAACCTTAAGTGTATATATTAGCTCAAAGGGTGGCACTGTTACTACTAGTTGTACCATGATTTCTATATGTGTACTGTCAACAACCAGGCAGTAGCGGTCACCACTGAAACCAAGAAGGACCCAAGATAGTCTTGTCTCTTGTCATGAAAGTTTCACTTCAAGGTGTTACCCTAGCAATGGTGAACATCATGATTGTTTGGCTGACCAGTGGTTCTCTGTTTCAAGATGGTAGACCCGTCACTTTGCCTGCTACCAAAACCAAGTGAAGGTTTTGGTGTATCATATATAGACAAAAAGAGTTGCATGGTATGTGCAAATGCCATTATACAATTCTTTTGTGTATCTTTGTCACTTTGTTTTTGGACAGAAATTGGTTGTAATTATGAGAAAGCTCATAATAGCATGGCATGTTGTGATATTGTTTATCCAATAAAACACGAGTATGTCTTTGTATAACACAAGTCCACGTCAATGCTTGTGGTTTGCACTATAGGCACTAACTCATGCACTTATTGTTACCTTACTATCAACCCTATAGTAAACTTCATAGATATTTTATATTAAAATGAGGGGCTTGATGTGACCCTTTAAGAGGGGTTGAGGTACTTTCACCTAAAGGGCATTTTTATAAACCGCCCTAACTAGAGCCTAGAGGTACCAATTTATGCTTGCTCTAACATATTGGGAGTGAGTTTGTGTAGCTTTCAGGTTGTTACATATATTTTTACCCACATCATAAGCAAAGCACATTGGTATTGACTATTGAGGAGTGATTGAATTTATTAAGGGATGAGTCCTTATTATATTTGCCTTCCAATCGTGTCCCCTTACCATGTTGGACATTATGACAAAAATTGTTATGGTGAATATTTTCAACTTTACATGAGATGCAACACAACTAAAATTCCTACAAAGTAATTATTTCAATGGATGCTTTTGAGTCTTTTTTGAAGGCACTTGAAAGGTGCATCTATATGATACTGAACCTCTAAAACTACTCATCTCTAACTTTGAACAATAAAAAAAGTCCACAATGAAATTTTTGAACAATGAGTGAATTTTGTAACAAACAAACTCTACCTCCAATGTCACTTTGGTGAGGTGGAATTATTATCTTGCATGTAATTTTCATGTATCTTGGGTCATATGCTCATTTTTACCAAGGTGTTTGTGATCTAGCATATGCAACAATGTGTCATTTCCTACAAATTTTTGTGGTATGTCATGCCAATGCAAGTTAGATGACATGTGATCTATTGTTGCATGTTAGCTTATTGGGTAATGTCAAGTATATTTTTTGAAATAATTAGAAAAATATAGGATATTAAATTAACATATTTGCATTCAAAGGGCTACCAAAAGCCAAACCATTTTTTCATTTGTCAAAGTTTATGAAATTTTGCACCAAATTGTCTAATTCTTCAACCAATTGAATTGTAGAAACTCCCAACTCTAAAATTGTACATTTTGGGTCATTTTCTAAGGCCACATACTCCCTAGACACCCAAAGGATTTAGAACATTTTCAAGATTTCCTCAAAAAAAATTGCAAAAATATGTACAAAAACTTATCAAAAATCATATGCATATTTTGAAAATCCACGGTTTCTTTTTGTATACAAGTGAAAAACAATCTCTAATCACAACTTTGAGTTCATGGAAACCTTCACAACTTTACCTAACCCCTAAAGAGTGTCAATGTCCAATATGTGCATAATGAATGATTTCAAATGTTTGTATGAAGAATTGTATGAAGAACATCCAAGTATGCTTAGGAGACAATTATTTTGTCTGCACTTCAACTATGCAATTAAATTGATTGTTGGAGGCTACATGGTTTTTTGTGCAAGGTTTGAATTTGTTTATGTAGCAATGAGGAAAAGATTGAATTTTACAAAAAGAAGAATTCGTTTTCAATAATCCTCTTAGATTGGAGTTCATTTTGTCTGCAACGTTCAAGATCTACATATTATCACTAGACAATGCTATTTTGTCAGCATAATATAGTGAGCTCATGAGCAGCAAGCCAAGATTTTGTAAGCTAGAACTAAATTTGAGCTCAAAATTAATGAAAAATCGTATAACTCAACAAGCTTTTCAAAGAATAAGTGTTCATAATGCACAATTATAAGGCCCTTTGTACACATTTACAAGTGAAGTTTTATATTTCGACAAAAAGTTTGAACTCATGGCTCATGGATCCTTGCTCATAAATGAACATTCCCCTAGTAGCACACAAGGTTTGGGGAGAATCGGCAGTTAGTGTTTTGTTAGCCAATCAATATTGCATAATATTTGGTTGGAACTTGATAGTAATGGATAAAAAACTGGTCATGTTTCTCCAAAATCCTTTTTTAATTATAGTATTTCACAATGTAACTATAAAAGTTTTACAAGAAATAACAGTGCATGCTAGCAAAAGTTTGGTTAAAACTTCAAAATGCTTGATTTCAGCTAGTGAAGCGAAATTTTCTCCCTAAGCACTAAGCTTAGTACCACCCCTTGCACTCTTGAGACTAAATGCCGTGGTATGAGGTACGTCCACCTTATGGTGGAACCACGTGACAAGGTAATTAGAACCAGCTCCAAAGCTCCAACAAACTCTAGAGTCAAGGGGGACCCCGAGCGTTTTGGATTTGGATGCTTGTAAGGTAAGAGGCACTTAAACCAACCATCTAAGGGTTGAAACTGAATTTTTGGGGGTGGAACTTCTTAAAATAATTTTCAGTAGGTTTTACTTGAAAGACAAGAGGAATTGGCATCTAACCCAAAAAATTTCATATTTTTTGGGAGCTCTATGGAATTAAATCTGAAGTTTTGAAGTGGAAAGGTCATAGGGCTCTAAAACTGCCCACCTCCTCAAATGTACGTTCATTATACATTATTGAAAGGTTATGAATAAGAAATGTACTTGTAGAGTTGATTTGGGGAAGTTAGCGGTTTTAATGCCCTAACCGAGTTTGAGCCTCATACCTTACATAGTGTTTGGTGAGAAATTTTAGCTTCACTAGCTTAAATCTTACATTTCCTAATTTTATTTGGATTTTCACTAACAAGCACCAATTATTTTCTGTAACACTCTTAAATTTTAATTGTAATATGCTATATTTATATTTATATATATAGAAGAAAAGTACCGATTTTTTATCGATTTCTAAGTTTCGCATGGGTTGTTTACAATTTCAACCGGCTGACAATATACTCACCGCAGGTTCTCCCCGAAAGTTGCCGTACCCGCCCCTGGCCAGTTGTTTTATGGGAAAGGACACACTTTTTTATACAATTGCTGGCGGTGCACCAAAAAAGCTGAAAAATCAACAAAAAGCAGGAGTATTCTTGTTGAAGAGTCCATTCAAACAAGACGTCCAAACATAAATTAGTGTAAATCACTGTAGACAGATTTCCTTGAAGAAGGGGCTTTGAGAGTCCCACCTTACCGAGATTCGCCATAGCCAACCGTGCATCATGCACCACAAGGAATACACCTTGATACCCCCGTCAAAGATGCAAGAGCAAAATATTGGTTAACCCTTAAAGGCCCAAGGAACCCACTTTGGGCTGGGCTTTATGAGAACTCGGGCAGGCTATATTGATTTCATAATCTGGAAATTTTTCATGAAATTTTTAGGATGGATGTTACTCATCATAATCTACATGTGAAGCTTTATTTCATGTTATTCTGATAAGTAATGCAAAAGTAATAAGCTTTTTCCAATTTCAATGTCAAATTGGGCAGCAAAAAACATATTCTAAAAAATTTATTTTTATTTTTATATAATTGTATAGAATGATACCTACTCAAAAAAAATTGAATCACTCAATTCTAAATAATGAGGTAAGAGTTAAAAGGAGTTTTATTTTGCAGGCAATGAAGGTAGGAAGAGGGTAGAAAAAACATATAAAGTTATCTTTTACTCTCAAGTTTGAAAATTTTCAAATGAAAATGAAAATTAAAGTTACTAATTGTTTGTTAGAGCATTCTCACCATTGGGATTAACAATTTTCAAATTCTTCTAAAACTTATTAGCATATAAGTTACATCTTTCATTCATCAATACCTTTTCACTTTACAATTTTTGTAAAAATGAATCCAAAGTTTTTTTTTGGTTAAATTTTTGTATATGTGCTTTCAACCCATTTTCCAACATATTACAAAAATTGCACAAGAAATACAACATATGTGTTTTTCTCTAAAAAGTTTGAAAAACAAAACTTCACCTTCTAGAAGGATTAGAAAAGCCTACATTTTGAAGTGTGGGCACATTGATCTTGCAATTGGTGGGGATATCTAGTCTGGAATATTGGGACGATGTACTTTTGCAAGTCAACCAAAGGATCCTACGATTGGATTTGTTAAAAAATAAGTTTCAATAAAGATTTTGACCTTGCTTTGGGAAGTAGTATTTTGAAGCAGTTTTGGGCCTCTAAACACAAAGGAAATTTAGGGGTGAACCCTTAACCCCTAAATGCCCACGATGTCAAATTTTGGTGCTAAAAACACCACATTCTGGTGTTGTGGGCATTTAGGGGTTAACCCCTGAATGTTAGGGGGCATAGTAGCTATGCTGCCGTATATATGGCATTTGCTACCAACATGAAATTTTAACTTGGGATCTCAAATAGCTCACTAGAACCGCATTCTTCTATATTCCAACTTCTTTGTTGATCTCAAACGTAGTAGAGGTGTGGATCCATTCCAAATACAAGAAAAATATCCCGTATTGTATTGGTCGCAACGGCACGCTTAGTCCTTTAGGGGTTAATTGTACTTGGTTTAGGGTACAATACTATTCTCATGTCACATAGTGGATGATGGAGGTTTCACCACTTCTACAAGCACGGATTGTGCAAGTCAAGTATGACAATAGTACTCAAGAACTTCATTTCATGCAATTTAGGGTTTAGGTGCAAGGATAGAGACCATTGGCTATGGTCGGTTCCATACCATTAGGGGTGTTTTGGCATGTATACCTCATACTAGAGAAGGGTTTTGCATCTATACCACCGGGAGCCGTGCCCTTGTAGAGGTCAAAGTTGTACCTATACCCCATCTAATGTCCACCATGTTGTGGGAGCCTTGCAACTTTGGGCTTCTAAAAAAGCACCTTGCAATTATCAAAACATTACCAAATTTGGTAGCAAGCAAGATACTTGTAAGTTGCACCTCTTGCCTAAATTTCATCAAAAGGAGCCTCCTCTAAGGCATGAATTTTTGCATCCATAGCCACAAACCCCCCTAAAATTGGCCACTTGCCACATAGTCAAATGTACTTTGACTATTATAATCTACAAAATGGTGCAATCAAAAATTTTGCGAATTTTTGATTGGGTGCATTAAGCACCCTTTTTGCTATTTTCAGAGGTGAATCCTCTTAAATCTAAGTTCCCAACTTGGGGCGTACAATGTTTTTGAGCATGGTCCCTCTTGGCTTCATTTTCTTGATTTCATTGTGGACGCTCAAGGGTTAAATGTAGACAAGGACAGAAGTTGTCCTCTCGTCTCCAAAAAATACTCTGTATTGCATAGAAAAGTAATTTTTCATCTGAAGTTTTTGTAGAAGTGATTGTAGATACGTGGTGCACCATAAAAAGCAAAAAAATAACCTTAGCTAAGTTATTCATATTTTTAGATAACCTAAATTGTAAGAAGATTCAAAGCCAAGATGTTAGATCCCATGCTGCCCTTTCTACAATTTTCATGAGGGCACCAATCACACCATGCACTATTCACTTTTGCAACTTCAAGAAACAATATTTTTATGGTGGACACCTGCCACAACATAATAGATACCACACTATAAAGAGCAGGCACGGCCACCTAACCAACGTTCAAGGGTTAAGCTTGTGTATACCCTATGATTGAAAGCCCCCACGTATATATTAGTCTCATTAGAAAAAATTTGGGCCCTCAATAAGGCCTTGAGTTACCAAGCATGTGAACCTTGGGCACATTACACCAAACTCTACACATGCGCAATCTAATGTGGCACCATTGGTGCCACATCAATTTATTAATTTAAAAAAAAATCATAGAAGTTCCTAAATTTTTTCTAAGATTTTTTATTATTATTTTTTAATTAATTTTTTTGGACAACCAGCAAGGGTGGTTTGGGGCTGGTTCCCACATGGAGAAAACAATTTATAAAGGCCTTATTGAGGGCACCCATTTTTCCTAATAAAAGAGCCTATTTTGTATTTTTATTTAAAAAAAAGTGCAGTTTTTAAAGAAGCTTTTGGGCTGCCCGCCCTTTGCTATTTTTGAGAAATTCCTTTTTAACTTTTTCAATAAATGTTGGAATGAAGAAAAAATTAGATGCCTGCACAGATCTTTGAATTCCCCATCTTCCATGAAAGTTTCAAAAAATCACACAAGGTAGTTTAGGTGTAATTACATGCCCAAAACCCCACTTGGCCCCCAAGGGCCACTTGGGCATTTACAAGTTAACTCCTAAAGGACCAAGCCTTTTTTTGTACAATCCACTAAAACCACCACCTTTGGGGGAATTAGTGGAAATGTAGGAAATGAGTTTTTTTTAAGAATCCAACCATAGGATCTTACACTAGACTGCTTGAGGTATTTGTGGGAAAACAACAAGCTCATCTCACATGGAGAGGAGGAAGATTTTACATCTAAAGTGGAAAGAAAAGCTTTTTTCCCCTGTTGCCCAAAAATCTTAGAAGCCTTTGACCTCTCCTATATCAAAAAAATTGTTCTATGCAAAGTTGAGGTTTATTTTTTCCATATAGAAGACCAAGTTAGGTAAGCGTGGGAGAATTTGCAAATGAATGGAAGTGTGAATCATACAATGTAAAATCTTGCAATGCCGTAAGGCCATGAAATTTGCACATACACTAGGCAAAATTGGAGGATTTGTGTAAAATTCAGAAATTTGAATCATTTTGACCCAAATGGTAAAAACCAAGGAATCTTAGTCTACTACTTGGAAAAAAGAGAGTTAAAAATCAAATACACAAAGAGCTCAAAAAAATAAAGCACTAAATTTAACAAGGGGAATAAGGAATGGAGGTTTGGGAATCCCATACCTACTCGCAAACTAAAACTTCTCCCTCCTCAATCAAAATTGAATGATTCAAAGCTTTCCACATATATAAAAATCTAACAAATCAATTCAAATTTTATTTTTATTTTTTATATACAAATTTTAAAGAAGTTTTTGGGCTGCCCTCCCTCTCTTGTTTATCAAAACTTCATGCATTACTTCTTCAATAAATGTTAGAATGAAGAAAATAGTGGATGCCCACGTAGATCTTTGAATTCCCCATCTTCCATAAAAGTTTCAAAAAATCTTACAAAGTAGTTTAGTTGTAAGTACATGACTAAAATCCCAACTGTCCCTTGAGAAGATAGTTGGTCCTTTAGGGGTCAACCGCCTTTTAAAATTTGAAATTGTCTCAACTCAAGTAAGTATGTTGTACATTGAGAGTAGATTGAGAATACACTAGTGGTAAATTGTTGACAAATTTGTTGTGATTTTAAAAACATTTAAATCATAACCATAGTAGGTTATTTTTTCAAATGTTTTTTTTTCTAACACTTCTCCTAATTAGTTTTACATCAAATGAGCTTCTTTTTCTAAGCTTTTAAAATATGTAATTAGTTTTAGATTTGGTAAAATAATGATTGCGTGAGAATTATTTTTAAAAGGACTAGGGCTTTCTGTCTAGGGCTCTACACAAATAGATAAAAACAAAAAAAATCAAATACATTTTAAGTTTTGCATGAACATTTTCATTGTTTCTCCAAAAAAATATGTAAGATATGAAATTTGCGTGAAAATCTGTAGAAAAAATATCCGTGTTCTTTAGTAAATAGTGGAGTAATAAGAACACATGGTATGAAAGACTAAATGGTCATAGGTTAAGTTCTTGTACGCATAACCCTCAAAATCTGCATATACCAAAATGCACATAATAAACAAGTTTTACACAATTGCAAGTGATGCCAGCACAATAATTATTCACCCAATTTTTTCTTTCAACTCTTTTCTGATTCACCATAACATTCAGTAGCCTGAAGAGAGGCTGCCTTTCCCTCTCTTCAGGTATCATCCACGAACTTCATTTTGACAAAGTTAATTAGTTTTTTTTTTTTTTTTTGACATGAGTGGCCCCCACACCAATGTATGTGCACTAAACTGAGCTTCTTTTTCATAAACTTTTTGACAAATTCAGCCAAGTGTTCCCATAACTAAAAATAGGTGTGGAATATTCCACACCATTCCATCTGGAGGGAGGCGTTGCTTGGTAGCGCTATTGAACGTTATGACTTGTACATAATTCATTTCATTCTAATTTACACAAATTATTTCTTGTCAGTATATGAAGTACCATACCCAAATAAAGGTGGACGCATATAGTGCACTTTAACCCTTAAATGACCATAGGGAACCATATATACACTGACGTATAATTGTCATTTGCTACCGATAAGAAATTTTAATTTGGGATCTCAAGTAACTCACTAGAATTACTTTGATCTATTCTCCAACTTCTTTGAGTTGATCTCAAATGTAGTAAAAGTGTGGATCCATTCTAATTACTAGAAAAATACCCTGTATTGTATTGGTCGCAGCGGCACGCTTAGTCCTTCAGGGGTTAACAAACTAACAAGCACAATATTCATTAGTTTGGAAAATCCCAAATTTTTGGGACTTTGGATTTTATGTCCTAGAATTAGTATTTAGCAAGTACTCTTTCAAGGATGTAGAATTCAAAACTTCCAAAATGACAACTTCCCCCAAATTAACGAATATTTTTTTCTTGGATTTTGTACGTAAATTATGATTTATGGCATCCAAAGTAATATTACTTTCTTTTGAGTAAAACCATAAATCTTCCCACATCTAAATTCCACATTGCTAAAATTTTCTTTAAGATATGTAATATCCTAGAACAAAGGCATTTCAATGTATTTTGAAATGGCGTCATACAATGATACAAACACGTTACGAAAACAATGATACAAACACATCATAAAAGCAAATAACAACACATAAATTTTTTCGTATACCCTAATGTTCTACATTATAATGTACACCTACAATAAAACTATAGAAAAATATTTAATCATGGTTCCTATTTTATACAAAATTTCCTTATACTTCATGAAAAGAATTTACAAAAATCTCAAGCTTTTATCCAAAAAAAAAGGTAAAATTAATAGTCTTATAAATTTATAATGTATTGAAATATATTATTCTACCTCTGCAAATACACAAATTGATTAGTCCAAAGATATTGATAAAAATGAAGCTTACAAAGCAAAGGATTTTGTAATTTGACTACATGGTCATCAACTAAGCTTACAATCATTTAGTTTTGATACATGAGATGAAAGTTATGAGAAGTTTTAGTTTGCGGATAAGTATGGTTTCTCTCAAAACCACACTTATCCGCAAACTAAAACTTCTCATAACTTTCGTCTTGTTTATTGAAATTGAATGATTCAAAGCCCCCCACGTATATGTAAGTCTAAAGAGCCTATTTCATATTTTTATTTAAAAAAAGTGCAATTTTTAAAGAAGTTTTTGGGCTGCTTGTCCTCCCTGTTTTTGAGAAATTCATTTTTAACGTCTTCAATAAATGTTGGAATGAAGAAAAAATTAGATGCCTGCACAAATCTTTGAATTCCCCATCTTCCATGAAAGTTTCAAAAAATCACACAAGGTAGTTTAGGTGTAATTACATGCCCAAAACCCCACTTGGCCTCCAAGGGGCCACTTGGGCCTCTAGGGGTTAATTGCATCTTTTTTACTATTAATAGTTGTTTTCAATTGACTAGATTTGCATTTCATAATAATATATAGAAGAAGATTAAATGCAACAAAGTTTGCACATGCTATGATTGATAGGGTTGATACTCAAATAATGCTTGGAACTATGGAGTGGGTCTAAGCTATGGTTGGATAGAGTCATACTATTCTCATGCCTATCCACGGGGAATGTTAAATTGTAAGCACGGCTAGGATCCATGAGCCATGAGCCTAGATAATTTTGTCAAAATATTAAATTTTGCCTATCAATGTGTACATAGGGCCTTATAATTGTGCATTTCAAACATTCATCTCTTGAAAAATTTGATGTTTTAAGTTTCTTCATTTATTTTGAACTCAAAATTGGTTCTTGCTCGCAACATCTTGGCTTGCCGCTCATGAGCTCATCCTTTTATGCTCACAAAATAGAGTTGTCTATCTACCTGCATGCGCACCCTACCAACAATCTTTCATATTTTTGAAAGAAATCATGAATTTGCAAAGGCAAGATTCCTCCCAACTTCTATCTAATGGAAATATATGTTGGTAAAATGCTCCCTTCATCACTTGAGCATTGGGGTTGGTTTTTCATTCATTTTGTTTGCATGCTTATTGTATTTTCTCCACTTTAACATTTAAATTAGTTTTTTGCAAATATCAAATTGACTATGATTACACCAAATATTAACTTTTCTTTGACTTGAGCACTTAGGTAGGAGGTTCAGGGTCCAATCAGACTCTAAAACCAATTAATTTTAAGAACCTGTGACATTTTAGAAGAAATATCTATTACTCTCATTGATGAGCTAGGTAGGCTTAGCATATTGCTAAGCCTACCTAACTTGTCAATGAGAGTAATAGATATTTCTTCTAAAATGTCATGGGTTTCACGAGCTCCTAAAGCTCATTAGTTTTAGAGCCTGACTGGTTTTAGAACTTGCTACCTTAATTATGCCACGGCATATGCTAAACCTTGTTGCCCTGAATCAATCTTCCCATGGATATGTAATTTTTTTTTAAAATTTTGACTGTTGGGATTTGTTTCATATTGTGTATTCTTTGATTTGTTGTTGTCAAACATAAGTATGATAAATTGAAAGTACCTTGAAAGGACAATGATATTTGTTATCAATAGGTGATTAACCTGCCCCTATTTTGGATTTGTTCGATTTTACCTAGATTAAATGTAAAATTCCAATTGAGGATTTTTGAATTCAAAATCTTCAAATTTGACCTACTGGTATGACAATAAATTTGTAAATCTCAACATGTTCCCCAAGTGGAAAATGGAAACTGATCTATACCTTAAATCTATTTGTGTGTGTGTGATGGAAATTGATCTATACCTTAAATGCGTGTGTATTTAGGGGTTAAGCTATCTATAGTATATCTAGATTTAAGTTCTAGAAAGACCACCTTATGTAGAGAGTGACGCCATTAAATACATTGTTGATAACGGGTGCTCCTACCTTATTGCAAGTTTTTAGTACAAAATAATTGTCAACAAAAAAACAAAGACATTAAACATGCCAAAAAATGCAGAGATAACGTCAAATGAAAGCAAAAAAACAAAAATATAAATATAAAAAATTTCAAAGAAAATGCAAAAACTATGCAAAAACTTGGCAAAAATATTGCAAAAATTTTGATTTAGTGAATGAAAAGGTATGTCTTTTTTTTGTTACAAGTGGGGATTGGTGGAGAGTTGGATCAGGACTGTCCCCAAAAAGACTTGAGCCTCCATGGCGAGGTTTGCAACAGGTTACTTTACGTTTCCACAGCTGCCCAGAGGTGGCGAAGGATTTTTCTAACGTCTAGACGATTCTTTGGAGCTGGGTCTATGCATTTCAAAGCAAGAGAATAGACTTCCTTCATGACTTTGGGGTTGTAATTCCTACTTAGTTTTGAATCCACAATCTCTTTCAATCCTCCACTTTCCTTCTTCACCTGACCCCCCACGGCCAACATTTGGAATCAAACAAGGCTTCAAAACGAGAAATAAATAAAAACAAAAACCAGTGATTTGTCAACATTGAGCGCATAAAATATACCTCAAAACCAACCAAGACACTTTTCATTTGGAGGCATTAAACGCCGAGGAGGGCGCTTTTCGTCCTCTGCCTCTGAAAAAAACGTTATGTATAACAAAAAAAACATCCGTTAGTTATTTGATTTTTTTTCAAAAGCCATCATAAACACATGGTCCATCATGGAAGGCAAAAATTACTTCATTAGATGTAATCATATTTTTAGGTAACCCAAATTGTGAGAAGATGCAAAAACACAGTGTTAAGTTCCATGTTATCCTTCTTGCAATTTTCAAGAGAACACCAAGCACAATTGACTTTTGCAGCTGTAGGGAATGATATTATAATTATCGGGCATTTGCCATAACATTGTGTAGCACTGTAGACTATTGAAACTGTGCTAGTCATGGTGACCAGCTCAACATTTAAGGGTTAAAGAGACTAGTACGCTTTGCCCGTGCTTTGCACCATCTCTCTTCATTTGTTGTGACTTTTCATCTTCTCTTTCCTTACCTTTTCCTCTCCCTCTCTCCTATGGTTCAATTTGATTGGTTGTATTTTATGTAAAGGAAGTACTGTACATTGTTTAGATGCCATAAATAATGTTACATTTACTTGAGTTATTTCAGTCTGATTATATAAGTATAAATCGTCATAGATAAAAAATTACCATAGATGATATGAATCCATATGAATCCATGTAAAACACGCCATAAATTAATGATCATAAAGGATCAAATACATTTACCTCATCATCACCCAATTTTTTAAAAACTATTATATTCAATATATTATTGGTATTTTTCTGCTAATTATCTTTGTATGTGGTTTTTTTTTAATCATGGAGGAGCTTAAAAATTCTTTAACGTGTGATTATGACAATGTTGGAGTACAAGCTTCTACATATCTTGTTATTGCTCTAATCAAGCCCTAAGTACAAGAAAAAAGAAAAAAGAACTTGATAAAAGGATCCTAGAAATAACTCATATCATGAATACCCAAACATTAGATACTTGATATGATGAGATTGTCTATTCTATTATATATAAATAGAGATATGGACAAAAAGATCCATTTCTCACTCAAACCCTTCACATGTAATCAATTCTTCACCAAAGCTAAAACCAATTACGTATTTTAAAAGCCTCCAAAGGGGGACAACGTGCACTAAAATTTGAAGAGTAGACTATTCCAACTCCACACCTTTAATTCGTGCCAAGTGCTATTTTGCTTTATCAAATATGTTAAATTTATCAGCTTTTAATCTTCTACCAACAATGTTTTTAGCTTTTAACCACCTTTTAGAGCTTGAAATTGCCTCAAATCAAGCAAGCCTCTTGTAGATAGAAAGAGGGACACAATGTACTAAAATTTGACATAAATCAAATTAAGAGAAATTATAAAAAAAAAATTGCAAAAATTTTCAAATTTTGATTAAAATGCTTTTAAAATCACTTCAAATCCATCATCAATTTAAAACCAACACATTCTCAATTTATAATTAGTACATTCAAGATATATAATTTCAAATTTTAAGTTTAGTGAAGTATTGATAGCGTGGGAGGTGTGTGAGTTGGGAATGAATCTTTGTGTCCCCGCCTCTAACTAAAATAGACTTTTCCCCCTCATTTCCTCTCTCAATTTGGAATTTTTGGTGAATGACCAACATCAATTTTTGACAACCTATGCTCTGAAAGAGAAAATTTTAAATTTGTAGTGTTTTGGAATTTCCCATGACTAATACGCAATGTTTCCTAATAGTGATGCATATTTTTGTCTAATGCCGGTTGGATGTTGAGTCAAACTCTAATGGGTGGACTACAATGACTCAAGTGAAATACTCTTCAAAGATGTTTTGTGATAGTTTCTTTGAGTATAAGTAGGAGGCTCTAATTTGGAGCAAACTCTAAAACAAAGCACCTCCTCAAATGTATTATGTTTGTACATGTTATTTTTCATAACCTTTCAACAATGTATATGTGAAGTACATTTGAGGAGGTGCTCCATTTTAGAGCCCTATGATTTTTCCATTTCAAAATTGTGTAAGTAATTCCACAAAGTTCCAAGAATATGAAACAACTTGGGTTAAATGCCAATTCCTCTTGTCTTTTAGGAAAAATTTACTACTGAATATTTCAAGAAGTTTCACCTACCCAAAATTCAATTTCAGCCCTTGGATGCTCCATTCATGAGCCTCCTACCTTAACCCCTGAGTGCCCAAAGGGCCAAAATATGGCCTCTTGGTTTTGAAAAAATTCAAGATTTGATCATTATAATCTTTTCATTTATACAGTGTAAGGACATGTCCTTTTTTGTGGAGCTCTAAGCATATGTTCCCTATCAATTGGTACAATTAATTTTATGTGGATCTCTTTTAGATGAGAATTTGATTGGAAAAAATTCTAAAGAGTTTGAGTTTGAGCAAACTTATGCTGGGTGCTCAGGGGTTAATACCTAATATGCCTCTTTTTGGTCAAATTTGGTACTTGTAGGCATTTTAGGCATTTGTCTAAATTTTAAAGAGGGGTTAGCTATTTGGAATTCACAAAACATTCAAAAATGAATAAGTAACACCACACTACATGGTCTTGATCTATTAAGGTTGATGAATTTTAGTCCAATTTTACAACACGGGGGCACCGTTGCTGAGTTCCTTATTCTTTGACCACCAACACAAGAATTAAAACCAAAAATTTCATAGCTTAACTTCTTGAAAATATGACTTATACAAGTACCACCTTGCAAATGTAAACTTCCAAACAAAAATGTAAGAACATGAGAAGATTTGAAAAACAAAGTGGTCGTTGCTTACCCAATCTCCAATAAAAAAGTGGTCATTTGGATTAATTGGTCGGCGCCCGGTGATCAATTCCAAAAGGACTACCCCAAAGCTGTAAATGTCACTCATCTCATCTAATTTCCCTGTTTTAGAATACTTGGAGCACCCCCTATCCAACCCATCAACAAAATTCAAAATAAATAAACGCAGCAATAGGGGTCACAACATCTAAAAAGGATTTTATATAATTTTTCTGCAATAGGTATTTATTTTATTTTATAGCAGAGATAGGAGGGTAGGGGAGGAGCTTACGCCGGGTCAATATATCCAGGGGTTCCCTTCACCGCAGTGCTGTAAGGGCCTTGAGCACTAGAATTACCCTCTAATCCCATTTAGACAAACCAAAGTCCGCCACCTTGGCAACCAGCTTTTTGGAGAGGAGGATATTGTTACTCTTGATATCCCGGTGGATAATTCTTCTGTTACACCCGGTGTGCAAATACTCCAATCCTTCAAACAAAAATACAAATAAAAATAAACCCATATAAAAAGTGTTAATTCATTGCTTGTGTGAAATTCCAATGTCCATTGAATGTAGAAACAACAACAATAAGAAAATAAAAGTAAAAATTATTCCACACTCAAACCCTTTCAGTTCCTTGCCTGCCCAAATATAAAACTAATTACAAGCTTATCAAGGGAAACAAAAGGTAATAAAATTTGAGGTATAAATTATTGACTTTAATCTAAGGAGTCTAAGCAGGTTAGTTTTTTGAAGTTGGGGGTGTTAAAATACATACCACACGCCGACTCCAAACTAATTTTGAGTCGAGTTGTCCAATCAAGAAACGCCCCTTTTCCTGCAATTTGGAAGTGGCACAAAATGAAACTTGTAAGAAATAACAAAAAAAAACCATAAGATTATCAAATTAGGATTTACAGTATTAGGGTTTAGGGTTTGAAAAAGGTGTGGTTTTAACAAAATATGAGAGTGAATTGAGTGACTCACCATGAAGGTGATCATGTATGCTTCCTTGCTCAGCATACTCGTAAACCAAAACTCTATGGCTGCCTTGTTGGCAGTACCCCAACAGCTTCACAAGATTCCCATGATTCACGCTTGAGAGAAGCTCCACCTGTTTTCATACACAAAAACATAATTGGCATTATATCAATCCTGTAACACCCAACCTCCCAATCTCTTGTAAAACTAAAGCAGTTTCTAGGTTCTTATGGATTTTGGATAGTTCATATTTAGTCAATTGTGGTATACCGTTAGTTCTCCTTAGGGATTTGTCAAAATTTAAAGTTTCAAGGTTTTAGGGTTTAGTCTATACCTCGTTGAAGCTATTCTGTTACCCCACTGGATCCAAGCAACAACTTTTTGTGATAAATTTCGTTGTCCAAAGAACACTCTAATTTGATCAAAATTTGTGTTCAGACCTTGATAATTATAAGGCCATTTATGGCTGATTTTTGGTAGTGATTTACTTCAAAAATTTGATCAAATTGGAGTTATTTAGTAAAATTGGGGTGTCACTTGGTATTTCTTGTAATGCTAAAAACGTTTAATCAAATTGTCGAAATGAAACACCAAACCAAGCTAAATCCCCACCTCTTAGAACGTTTGTTACATTTTAGGGTTCAATCTATGCTCCATTGAAGTTGCTTGACAACCCCAACCGCATTGGCCTCCATGCAACCATTTTGCAACACACTACTCCATACCTCAAAGAGTAGATTAAAATACATCCTTTGAGTTTGAAAACCTTGGCCCAAGTGAAACACCACAGCATGATATTTGTTAATTTGGGAAAAAGTCTTTCCCAAAAAAAATATAGGAAACCAAATTGTGCATTTGTGAGAATGTTTTGGTGATTTAAAGTGAAGGTTTTCTGGATAACTCCTTCAAGATATTTCATCATTAATCTAAGGTCTTGAAGAAATCATCATAAAATTCACTCTAAAACACCAAAAAAAACTCTTCAAAGTGAAATTTTTAGAAGTCCCAAAATTGGTATTTTTTCCCAAATTAACAAGTATTAGATTCCACTAGATTTTATTTAAGGAAAAATTTCATGAATACCCCAAAGTTTGTCATATTTTCATTGATACCCCTGCTTTTTCAGAAATTTTACAAATACCCTTGGACCAAAAATTTCAGTTACTTGTTTTGTTATGCATGCCACTTCCCTTCTTCCTTTGTGCACACGCATAACAAAAAAGGAGTAGTGTGCGCACAAAGGAAGAAAGAAGTGACATGCACAACAAAAGAAATGCCTGAAATTTTTGGTTCAAAGGTATTTGTGAAGTTTTTCAAAAACTAGGGTACATTAGAACTCCTCTAAACTAATATCTCACCTATCCCAACACTACCCACCCTACTATAACCGCCACAAACCAGTAAACCCACCCAGTCCCAAGCATATTAGTTTAGAGGAGTTCTGCTGTATCTATGAAAAATATTGAAAACTTCATGGGCATACATGAAAATTTCCCTTTATTTAAGAGAATGACTAGGGAGACATTCCCCAGTTGCTACGTGGACACCCCTATAGCTTGACCTATTAAATTTGAGATTATTATTACGTTGAAACATGAAATAAAATCAAAAAAATATTTTAGCACACATCTATGTCTACAAGCATTGCAAACATATAACAAATATGTCTCATTTGTGACATGGTCAAGAGTTAAACCAATCACTCCCTTCATTTATAAGTTTAACTCTTGACCATGTCATAAATGAGACATGTATGTTATATGTTTGCAATGCTTGCAGTTGCAAATGTGCTCTAAAATATTGTTTTGATTTTATTTCATATTTCAACATAATAATAATCTCAAATTTAATAAGTTGAGCTATATAGGGTGTCCACGTAGCAATTGGGGCGTCTCCCTAGTCATTCCCTTATTTAAATATTGGGAAAGTTTCATGGATATCCTTGAAATTTGCAATAATTTCACAAATATCCCTGCTTTTTCAGAAATTTCACGGATTCCCTTGGACCAAAATTTTCAAGCAATTTTTTTGTTGTGCATGTCACTTCCCTTCTTCCTTTGTGCGCACACTACTTCTTTTTGTTATGCGTGTGCACAAGGAAAGAAGAGAAGTGGCATGCAAAAAAAAAAAAAATCCTGAAAATTTTGGTGCAAGAGTATCACTGTGAAATTTCTGAAAAAGCAGGGGTACCTATGAAATTATTGCAAACTTCAGGGTATCCATGAAATTTTCCCTTAAATATTTGAAAGAGGTTGAATCTCTCACCTCATTGAGAAACTCGAGGTCGCCTTGACGGGAGGTTTTAGCCAGGACTTTGACAGCAACAAGCTTCTTATCTCCACTAGCCAGCATACCCAAGCAAACATCACCAAATCCACCTGTCCCAAGCACAACATGACTGGCAGGGAGCTTCGCCAACACAACCCCCCACCTCGTTTTGACCGCCCGGCGACGCTGCAGCAGCGCTCTGAATCATGGCTTGCACTTCGACCCACGTGTAACTTGCAAGCAGCGATTGTTTCACAATTTGCCCCGCTTGTATTTCGATTCTGGTGAACGTCGGTGAGCACTTGCTCTGCCTTGGCTCGCCTTGGAAGAGCCGCTGCCGCTCCCGCTCGGCTCCTCGCGGCTGTTGCTGTACTTCACAGACATTGGTTCTCGTTTCGACACCAGACTTCCCGGACCTCCAGAGATATCAATGGTTTCTCGAACCAGGGTCACTTACAGTTGGTTTGGAGTACGGCAATGACGAAATGGCCATGTAATCGTAGTGCCCTGCAATACGAAATTTACTACATAACACCATATTCGTTAATCTGGGAAAAAAGCAGGTACCATTTTGTTGTCCAACCTTAAACCCAAAAAGTTACCTTAAACCGGATTCCAAGGTATCAGATTCAGTCGGAGTCATTAAGACTTTTTCTCTTGCAAATTTCTCCTTTGAGATGAGGACATGTGTATAAAAAAACGCTGCAAGTGTGGTTTTAGGAGACCTTCTAAAATTTTCACCTCAAAATTTGAAAGTCTCAAAATGTACCATTTTTCCCAAATTAACTAATATGGTGTTACATGCTCATTACAATTCTACTAGAATTGTGCACTTTTGCACTTGTCAAATAAAACTTGGGATTACAAAAAAGCAACATTCTCGCATGTCATGTGAGGTTTTCATGAATATGGTGTTTTAGAGTAAGGTAGCATGCTCTAATTGCGACCCTCTCACCTAAAACGTCCCTATATTAGCTCAAGAATGGATATGAAGCTGTTCTTAAATGGACCCTCTCTAGCCATTGAATGGACAAAAGAAAAGGTGCATTTTACTGCAAGAGTCAATCATACTCCTTGATTTCACCTCTGTCATCTCTTTACAAGCTGCAAAAGGACCAATTTTGGGAGCCTACAAGTCACAAATAGGTGTCTAGTACAAAAAACTTTGAAAATTCATCAATAATTCAATACTGCTTCAAAAAAAAGGAAAAAATTATACTACATTCAGCATCTATTTCTCTTTGTTTTAAAATTAGACAAAAAATCTTCTTGCCTTGAGAAGCCCATGAAAAGGCAATCCAACCCCTAAAGTGAAGACTTTAGAGCTATAGTACTACCTAAATTTATTGACCAATCATTTGTGGTTTGCGGTATACGCCATATTCGTTAAATTGGGAAAAACGGAGGTACCATGTTGTACTCCACCTTAAACCAAAAAGTCACCTTAAACTAAATTCAAAGGTATCAGATTCAATTTGAGCCACTAAGATTTTTTCCCTCGCAAATCCCTCCTCTCAGGTGAGGGCACATGTACCAAAAAAAACGTTGGAGCTTAGATTAAGGGGACCACCTTAATTCTTCAAAAGTCCCAAAATGTACTCATTTTCCCAATTTAACGAATATGACGTTGGTAACTACACTTGTTTACAGTGGTTGATTGATAATCATTGTTTAACACTCTCATTCTATAATCAAAGATCAATGAAAGCACTCTACTAGGAATTGTGCACTTCTTGCATTTGTTGCAAATTGGGATCAACTTTTCTTGAACTTGCAAAAAAACAATATTTTCACATGTGGAGTGATGTTTTCATGAATTATGATGTTCTAGACTAGAGTAGACTATTGGCAGGCCATTTGTGGTTTGTGGTAATCTCACTTCCTTACAATAGTTGATTGTCATTGTCATTGTCAACATTTCCAATCTAGCACTAAAGATCACTGAAAGTACCATACCTATTTTAGTGTAAGAAATGCTTTTAATAAACAAAAGGGAAATGTTATTGGAATAAAGGTACTCAATGGCAATTGAATTAGTCTAAAGTGTGTTGACTTTGTAGATAGAATGTCACAAGATAGTGGTTAGTTGAGAAGGTTAGAAAAATGTGCCACTAGTAAGTGCACAATACACCTTGTAATCCCTATGTGTTCACTTCTATGTATAGAAAGATCTAGTAGTACATAAAGTAACTCTTGATGAAGGGTTAAAAGAGACACAACTTAGTTGAGTGTTGTTTTATCACTCTTCTACAGGTGGGTGGCAAGTTACTCACGCAAATCCCTTTATTTTTCAAAATGTTACAATGTAAGAAAATTTGTAGCACAACGATTTGGGACAACTTGAAAATGAGCAAATGAGTCCGAGATGTTAGCACCCCGTTTCTAGAGCTTTAGGTCATGCTTGCAATCAGGATTTTCAATGGAATAGAAACGAAGCAATCGAGGATTGTACCTGGTTCTATCTCGAAATTATAAGGCCTTCTTAACTTTGGACGTCCTGGCCAGCTTTGAGTATTAAATTCTCTGCAAAATGAAACAAGTAAAATTTTGAGACGTGGTCTCAAGACTCTGACTTTGTTAGACCATTCAAAACCAGTGACAAAAACGATTGAAATCAAAAAAAAAAAAACACGCTTTCAGTTTAGTGAAGTTTCTGAACAAATAGTTTGAAAGATGTTGTATGATGTGAATGGAAGGAGACTATATCTACCATGCGTTTCATAATATTCGGTGGGTGGTTGGCGAATACCTCCTCGCTTGCCACCCACCCCTGCTAATCATACAATGGGTTAGCAAATTTTGCAAACATACATTTCAAACAAACAAGTAAGTACAAAAATCTGCAATCCCCCAAACTTTAAGCCCAACAAAATTCATGCTGATCTTCACAAAATAATCAGGTTCTTGACTAAATAAACACATACTTCTTAAGCATGTTGTAATTTTCTTTACTTTCTTTTTAACAAGAACGTTTGAAAATCAGGTCATTCTAATGATATTAACTTCATTAAATACTGCCTTTAGGTTGCCCCTACACTAATTTCTCAACATTTTACACTCCAGAAAGACCTATTGGTATTACAATAAATTTCATCAATAACCACTTCAAAATATATATTTTAAAGGGCTTGGCAACAACAAAGTTGAATAACAACAAACTAGCTGCATTCAAGTTATAAACCATGTGAAATTCTAATGTTTAGAGAGTTGCATGCATCTCCAAGTGACCAAACAATGAGTCATGAAGTAACTTTTCAAGGTAAGGCAACCTAATTGTGAAGGTAACCTAAATGCAATATATAGTGTACATTCAAACACTTGAAAGGTGTAACTACCGACAGAACAAGAAGCCTCACTTTGATCCTTCGTGTAGGTATTCGAGAAAACACTGCAAAAATCGAAGTGGGATTCACTCACCGTGCACAACGCTCTTGCTTGTAGATTTCAAGTGAGTTACCACCTCCGCCAGATCAGATTCATCAGTCACCAAGTCCTCTTTCGAAATTCCACGTGCAACTACTCCTTCCATTCTTGCATCTGCGCTTCGTTGGAGCAACAACCAAGACAACACGAGCAAAAGCCCAGCTTTTGCACCCAAACAAGCAAACAGGGTGGGGCGTCCTTTCCTTAGGTACCGACCAAAATAATGCTCTCAATGCAAGACTAGACTAGAAGGTTTTGGTGAAGAGCAGAGATCCGATAATAGAAGAAATAGTACAGACTAGAAAGGTGTCATAAATTAAGAGGAAATACAAAATGAGTAACAAAAACAAAAGAAATTACAATTTGGGTAATGGTTTGAAAGTAATTACAGTTTGGGTAAACGTCATATTTGTTAATTTGGGAAAAGCAAAGGTATCATTTTGTACTCCACCTCAATCCAAAATAGTCACCTCAAACCAAATTCAAAAGTATCAGGTTCAATCTGAGCCACTAAGAATTTTTCCCTCACAAATTCCTCCTCTCAGGTGAGAACATGTGTACCAAAAGGGCCTGCTTTGGGGTGATCACCCCAATTCCCCCCAAATTTTCTCAAATTTTCAGAAGTCCTAAAAAGACACTTTTGACCCAAATTAACAAATAGGGCAATGGTAACAAAATTCAATAATCTCAATGGATTTTGTAACTGTTGAGGGTGCAAGCCGTGCCAACTTGTCAGTGGTCATGATCCTTGTTCTCTTAGCCGCAATCAGTTGCAACCCTTGCTTGCACCTAACAGCCAATGTTTGCCAATCAAATGTAGATTGCACACTATCAATGAATGATCACTCACATTTTGCTCACAAGTACCACTTTAGAACTTCAACCTCACACTCTCACTAATCGCAATCTCAATCATGGATATGCATTGCGCACTATCTAATTCATATTCAATCACTACTAATGAATCAATTTGTGTTGGGAGATGGTACACACTACACGTCCATGAGTGAGACGCAATCAGTGAGCGTGTGAGGTTGAAGTTCTAAAGTGGTACTTGTGAGCAATATGTGAGTGATTGTTCCTTGATAGTGTGCAATCTACATTTGATTGGCAAACATTGGCTGTTAGGTGCAAGCAAGGGTTGCAACTCATCACGGTTGAGAGAACAAGGATCACGACCAATAACAACTAACAAGTTGACAATGACATCAATGCCACCCTCAACAATTGCAAAATCTATTGAGATTATCGAATTTTGTTACCCAAACTGTAATTACTTTCAAACAATTACCCAAACTGTAATTTCTTTCGTTTTTGTTACTCATTTTGTAATTTCCCCATTTAACAATGTTATGTTCTATTTGGAAATCTGTCCTTTCTTCTTGCTACACAAATTAAGGTAAATGATCCCATAGTGGATATTTTTTTCCATATGTGGGCAGCGTGAATATAGCCCCATTTCAGTCAAAACAGCAAAAAAAACCAGATATTCGTTAATTTGGGGAAAAAAACGTAATTTTTGGAATTTTGGAGTTTATTTTTTTAAGAGATTTATGATGATATAGAGTGAACTTTATAGTGCTTTTGTCAAGACCTTACATCAATGATAAATATCTTGAAAGAATTATCAAAAAACTCTATATCATCAAAATATTCTCACAAATGAAAAACTCAATATTTACAAAATTGGTTTTGGAAAAAACCTGTTACCAAATTAATGAATATTGTGTAGAAAGGAAATTTGGATTTGATTTCCAAAATACTTGGTCAAAGTCATTCTCACCTATTAGGGACTTGTAATTGTTGCATTGTAGGAAATCACATGTTTTGAATGGGTGGTAATGTTTTTGAGTTGGGTTGGTTGCTTTGGATTGATGCCACCTTTGTCAAAGGGTTTTCACTTAGCAACAGTAAACAAACAAAATAGCCAAGTCAAATGGTTAGTAGGAGTGTGTAATGAAAATTGATGTTGTCCAATATGGGATATCCACAAGCAATGTTGTAGGTACTTTTTACGGCAAAGATGAGCCACCCAATGTCCTCCATGGGTCACATGAGTTTGAGTACTTTCTCAATTATTAACAAATGGTCTAATGCACATTAAGTAATAATCTCACCTTTCCCATATATTGAAGGGATTTTTCTTGTTACCATGTTTATCTCAAGGTTCATTTGACATGTTAAACCAAAAACTGTGTTTACAATGGGATAATTACCTTATCTTAATTATTGCGCCTTCTACTAATAACACTAACTTGTCATAGTAATTCAAGAACCAAGTGAACTTGCAAGGTGCACTTATAAGGCACTTCAAAGTAAGTAAGATGCATTTAGTATGTTGTGGGCAATAGTATGTAAATCCTATCTTAATTATTGCAATAGGCATGACCAAAATTTTGGAAACGTTTTGTGAGCATGTGTTTTCAACTAGAGAAAACATGTTGGATGTCACACTACAAAGGTGCATGTCCAAATTGCTTCTTGATGGAGGTAAGATAAAAGGTTGGGCCCAAAACTTGTACTAGGAGAAGAAGATTCAAAAGGCTAGGCATACTAATTCCTTCTTACCAATGAGGCCAAATTCACCTATATTAATACAAAGCGGCCCTCCCATTATTCAAACTCTTGCATTAATTGAAAGAACTTGTGTAGTTTATTGCAATTTTCTTTTGCTTTGCTAATATTATGGAACAAGGCTCATACTTTGGCAACAACGTCAAAGATGCCAAACCCTTTGAACAATAGAAAGCACTTTGACTCTCTTCCTTGAAAGTATTCTAAGAAACTCTAGTGGCATTATAATTGGTTGAGTTTACAACATAATCTCTCTTTACCCCTAAACATCAAGTTAGTCATCGTGATTGCCCCTCTAAGGTAGCATTATAGTAGCAATAAAGTGATGTGACAAGTGCCCACACGTTATAATACTGTTACAAAAGTCAATAGTGCATGTTGCCCTTGAGAAAATTGTAAAAAAGACAACATGGGACCTAACATTATGTCTATGAATTTTCTTACGATTTGGGTTACCTAAAAAAATGTGTGAGGTTGTTCTATACCTTCCATGATAAACCATGTCTTCACGATCATTTTTGAAAAAAATTAGATTAAAAACGATTTTCCTCCATCCTACAGAGTAGTTTTTTCATAACCACAGGACGAAACCCGTCTGCCTCGGCGTTTAGGGGTTAAATGGCGCTACAAGGTCGAATGCAGCTGAGACGATTCTGCAGAATACCTCAGGGGATGTTTTCTACCGCTTGTGAAAATGCGGTTTGAGAAAGTCTCGGTTACTCTCTAGAGCAACTTAGTTCAGCGTCCCTTTTGAATTGAAGAAATCCTTCACACCTTGTATTGTAAAGCGCAATAATCATAAATACCGAAACTGGGAAGATGAACTAAACAGTTTTGCCCTAATTCGATGTTTAGGGTTCCCACTTGCAAACCCTAGAATTAGGTTTGCGTGAAGATTCAATAGAATGTTCGTGATATAGCATTGTAAGTTAATTGCACCTCTCTACATTCTCCCAAACCTTTTTTTCTTCCAAGTCCTGGTTTCAGAGTTGCACAATCCCAAACTTGACCCTAATTGAAGGTCTAAAAATGTTATTCGTATGTAGATATTGAAACTTGGCGGATAGGGACTGGCTCTCTCTCTCATTTGCAGACGAGGGATTTGTAATTGTGATTGCTTGCGGAAGGAGATCCCGAGGGTTCGAGACCATGGCATGCGCTCTAAATGCCGGGCCTTGTTCACGCCCGTTCTTGCCTAACACTGGAGCTCTACAATGGCGTGGACCGAAAGCAGCGACGATGGTTTCGGGGAGGTCCAAGAATTGGAGCAATTCGAAGTTGCAGGTCGGAAGCGCCGCAGCTCACAGCAGGTCGCGCAAATCTATGATTGTGAAAGCAGGAGGAGTAGCAGCGGTGGACGTGAATGCTCCTCCGTCTGTGCTTGTTGACACACTCCTCTCTTTGGTACACGCCATCTCCCTAACCCTAACCTCTCTTGCTCAATTCTCAAACGGCGAGACAAAACCTTTATAACCAGAAGAACGTGACCTAATTCGCACAACGAATCTGCAGGTCAAGGGCACCGACCGCGGAACGCAAATCGGCGAGCCAGAGAAGCGCGCGATTGACGAAATCGTGGCCAAGTTGGAGACTCTCTGCATCCCGGAGCCTCTTTCTAGCCCGCTCTTGTTTGGAGGTAAAACAGCAACGACGCTCCTCCGCAAACTCTGCACCCCAAACCCTAACCCTAATTTATCCCCGACCGCTCCCTCGTAGGGTTTTTCGTTACCAAACCTCGTCCGTTTCGCCACACACGCTTTCGTATAAATCGCTTCTGCCAAAGCTCGAAAATGGAAACATATGTCGGTGATAAGACATGAATTTTGAACGGTGTTCTTTTTTTTGGCAGATTGGGATGTAGCGTACAGCAGCAATCCAACAGCACCAGGTGGGTACTACCGCAGCTTGCTGGGCCGAGCGTTGCTGAAAACCAGAGAGATGGTGCAGAGCATCAACGCCCCTGACGGTATCTCCAACAAGGTGGCCTTCGCCGCCTTCGGCCTTCTCGACGGTCAAGTCACTTTACAAGGTTTTTTCCATCTCTTCCCATCGTCTCTCCCACACGGTTTTGGTTTCCTCACCAGAACTTGGAATCTCCGCTTTTTGCACCGAAAAGTTTGTGTCTGGGAGGTTTGAATTTTGTTGCTGCTGCACTGCAGGAAAGCTGACAGCTTTGGATAACAAGTGGGTGGAAGTGGTGTTTGAACCTCCGCAAGTGAAGCTGGGAGCACTGCAGATGCAATACGGAGGCAACAGCAACGTGAAGTTAGCTACTGTCTACTTGGACGAGGTTGTCAGAATTGGGCGGGGCTCCAGAGGGTCTCTCTTCATCTTCAGTCGCCGCTCATGACGAGCTCAAGCTGGAAGCTTTTTACAGTAGCAAACTTACAGCATCTCGAAAAACTTAGATTTGCTCTAAACCAGCTGTTTTCTTCACCATCTGTACACGTTTTTCATGGATTTCGTTTCTATTATTTTGAGTACTTTTTATTTGTCAGAAGTTTTCTGTAGAATACTCCTTGAAATGTTGCTAAGCAACTTGTCTGAATTTTGATTTTGAAACCGTAGTTTGGAATGTAAAGGCACTTGGTACCGGTACTCCTCGGTCGTTGTTTATAAAGTTTTTTTTGCATTTTTTGTCCAGCAAAAGGAAGGGTGTTTCAATTATTGCGCCCTACCCTAACAAGTCACATTAATAAAGTAGGTTCACATGACCAAAATTCCAAATTGATTTTGTGAGTACATGACTTCAACTTAAGTGTGTGATAGAAGTCACGTTACATTACAAAGGCTGTCCCTAAGTTGCTACTTCAAGGATGGCAAAGGTTGTGATCAAAACTTTACTTACAAAACAAGGGCAATCTCCGAAGCAATCTCACAATATTCAAAATCTTACACTAAATGAAATAACTTTTATGGTCCTATCTCAAATAAGGTCTCTAACAGCTAAAAAACAATATTGAATGTGGTAAAAGTGTAGGTTTGACATTGTGATATCTGTGTTATTTTAAATACATTTGGGTAGAGATTTTTCTAAATTTAGTTACATTTGTGAACTCTGCTTGCGTTGATTAGAAGGGAAAAGAATCTAGCTCTTAGTAACACTAAACTTTCCTTGGTAGAGGGTTCTAGCAATTGACAACCTAGAGTGGGCCACATGATTCCTATTAGCAATATTGAGGTTATGCTAGCACTTTTGTTTATCCAAATTTTAATTATGTTTTGGATAGTCATTGATTCTTGTCTCCAAAAAGATTGATTGCCCTCTTTAGTTGTTCTCATTTAAATTTTAAAAAATGTATATTTGAAAAGTTAATGAAATGTTTGTACCTTGGTCTAGAAACATGAGTGTGCAAGTAACAGAGCCCTTTAGTCAAAATAGTAAAGGGATAAAGATTGAAAAGATGAAGCTCAATTAATACTCAAATCCATCTTGTATTTATACTTTCCACCTTCTAGGAATAGCAATAAGTATCATTGATAACTCAATGACATGAATCTTACCACACTGAATCAATTGCAATCTTACAAACTCAAATCTCCAATCAAACTGAATATTGAAAGTACAAAGAGACATGTAGGAAGGTTGTCATGTAAATTAGTGTATAAGTAATTTGTCTTACAAGGTAGGATCTACACTACTAGATTTTCAATGAACTTCATTAGTTAGAAGTGCAAGAAAAAACCAATTCTAAATTTTAGACACCTTTAATTATTCTTAAATTATACCAATGCCTATTTTGATCAAGATTTGAGTGATTAGGGTGTACTTTATCTAGAGGATAAAAGTATCTCATTAACTTTTCAAATACACACTTTTGCGACATGAACGTGAAAATCAACGTAGAAGCGCACAAGATGGTTTTCAAACTAAATCAAATTGTATGATCAATCAAATCCATGAATCCTTTGTATCCTTCAAAGGTTAATGAAACAATTCGTTTAGAGAAACAAGCGAATCATCGTAGGAGGCTCATAAACAATCCAAGCTCTAAAACCGCCCACCCTTTGAATGTACAATGGGGTACACTAAGCTTACAAACTGCCTTTTGTAAACATTCAGTTTTTTTGGTGAAATGTGGAATATAGTTGGTCTATTTTTTTCAAAAAAATTCTCATTGCATCCTTATGCAATCCCAAACAAGTTACCAAATTTCAGCTCCAAAAAGTCAAAAATTCATTTTTGGTGAATTAATTTGTAAGAAATTCATGGTTTTACATGATGTTTGATTGGAAACATTGGTGATGAATTTTTGAGATTTGATTCCATGAATATGTAGGAAACATCCATACGCACATCATCCATGCTAAAAAACACCCCCTTAAGTAATAAAAATTTGAGATACACAAGGTTCTATGAAACCTGTGATAGGCCCAAATTCTATATAATATATTTCTTTATGTTTTAACTAGCTTTTCATCATATAAACAAAACATCATGTTTAGAGATACAAACCTAGTTACAATATTTGAGTCAAACAACAAAATTTGATTTTCATAGAAAAATCTATATTTTACTGGATTTGGGCCTATCACAAGTTTCATGGAACCTTGTGTAGCTCAAATTTTTATTACTTAAGGGGGTGTTTCTTAGCATGGATGATGTGCGTACAGATGTTTCCTACTATCCATAGAATCAAATCTCAAAAATTCATCACCAATGTTTTTTAATCAACCATCATGTAAAACCATGAATTTCTTACAAATTAATTCACCAAAAATGGAATTTTGACTTTTAGGAACTGAAATTTGGTAAACTTGTTTGGAATTGCTTAAGGATGCAATGATAAAAAAAATTGAAAAAAAAAGACCAACCATATTCCACATTTCACCAAAAAAAACTGAATGTTTACAAAAGGCAGTTTGTAAGCTTAGTGTACCCCACTGTACACCCTCTGAAATGTACTCCTGTACATGATATTTTTCATAGGTTTCCAAAATGTACAACAAGTGTACATTTGAGAAGGTAGGTGGTTTTAGAGTCCTATGCCACTTCAGCTTCAAAAATCCACAACTAATTCCACAAAACTGCAAAAATATATGAAACAACTTGGGCTAAATGCCAATTCTTCTTGTCTTTCAAGGAAAATTTACTGAAAATTATTTCAAGAAGTTCCACCTCCCCAAAATTCAGTTTCAGCCCTTAGATGGTCGGTTAATGAGCCTCCTACCTTAAACACAGCTAGTATTCAGAGAGATAAAAAAACGTGTACTACAAGATCGATATAAGTTAAACCAGCTGTTTTTATCAAAAGTAACAAGACATCGGCTTCAATCCAAGTTTAAAAAGCTTGGTTCAGAATCTCAGCCACTACTCGGAAACAAGTCAGAAGCCAACCGCCTACAGTTCGCATGCTGCCTACGTGCAACGCACAATTCATGTCATTGCTATACCACGACTCTAACAACACATTAGAGAACATGCCATAGTCGGATTTCTGCAAGATTCCGTGAAAACTATTGATTAACTCTTCAAAAGAAAGCCGGAGGATTTTGCTCTGCACAGTACGATTAAGAGCACCATCTTACAGACATTCGTGTTATTCCCCAAAAAAAAGGCTCTGGAACGAGCTCGCCATGCAGGTTTGCTCTCTTCGCACGAGCACCCTAGTAAGGCGCGGCAGGCTTGCGGAACTTGAGACCAGCATACACAGCCTTATCGCCGAGCTCTTCCTCAATTCGCAGAAGCTGGTTGTACTTGGCCAATCTCTCGGATCGGCAGGGAGCACCAGTTTTGATTTGGCCGGTCGAAAGACCTACAGCAAGATCTGCAATGAAGCTGTCTTCTGTCTCTCCACTGCGGTGGCTTGTCATGATACCCCAACCAGCTTGCTTCGCCATGACCACAGCTTCGATACTCTCTGTCACTGTTCCAATCTGGTTCACCTTCAATAGAAGCGCGTTGCAAGACTTCTCCTTGATAGCCTTCGCTACACGCTGCACAACCAAAGATTCTTCAGGATGCTA
This sequence comes from Ulota crispa, assembly GCA_963920765.1. Taxonomy (NCBI): domain Eukaryota; kingdom Viridiplantae; phylum Streptophyta; class Bryopsida; order Orthotrichales; family Orthotrichaceae; genus Ulota; species Ulota crispa. Next base: position 38,772,441 of record OY987242.1, read on the forward strand.
CAAGTGCCGAGTCTATGAAAGTATTCTTTCTTTCATGAACGTCAATCAAATACCATTTCTTTCAAAAGGTACAATCCATGCATTATGAAGATTTAATGCAAAGAAAAAGAGAGAACTATACCTTGGGGTTGGTGACCAACAGATCGTCACCAACGATTTGAACCTTCTCACCCATAAGCTCAGTGATCTTGGTATAGTGAGCCCAGTCATCTTGGTCAAAAGGATCCTCAATTGAGAGAATGGGGTACTCGCTCACAAAAGACTCGTACAACTTAATGAAGTCGTCACCCTTGAGCTTAGCTTTCCCATCGTTGTTCTGTTGAGATATTAATCAAGGGCACTTATCAGAGTTAATATGAAAGATATATCCCTGCATTGAATACTAGGACTTCGATAACGGTAATAGTAGCAAACAGCAAACACGAGTTACAAAAAATGACTACAGTAACTCAGAAAGCGCCTGAGAATAAACTATGATCATGGGGAACCTTGCTGTATGAACAAAGTCACTGCTTGAAATTGAGCAAAATGTACTAAAATAACACCAATCTATCAATTGTCAAGTTTCATAAAAAGAGCGTACTTACTTCTTCCTTGAAGTTCAAATCATAAAGCTTATCCGCCTCACTGTAGAATTCAGACGCAGCAACATCCATTCCAATGACCACCTTATCAGTGTAGCCTGCCTTTGCAATGGCAGTCTTCAATAATTCCAGACCTTCCTTGTTATCCTGTGAGTTCAACAACCAGAGACGTGTCAGCACGTTCCATGCAATTCTAGTCGGAAAACTGATCACCAAACATTCAATTGCCGCCAAAAAAATTGAGAGTAAAGTAAATTCTCTAGTCTGTGACTGCTCAAGAATGCAGAATCTCTAAGCAACCACCACAAATGCAGAATCTACAGCAATCAAAAACCCTAGTTGCATACCTGAATGTTGGGAGCAAAACCACCCTCATCACCGACATTGGTGGCATCTTGTCCGTACTTCTTCTTGATCACAGACTTCAAATTGTGATAAACCTCGGTTCCAATCAGCATAGCTTCCTTGAAGGAAGATGCACCCGTAGGTAAGATCATAAATTCCTGTCATAGAGAAACGCAAACATTGGTTCAGGCAAAATTCCTAGGTTAAAAGTATAGACATTCTCAGATTTCTGACAGAAAATTTAAAATGCCTGCGAAGACAACTAACCTGCATGGCAAGTTTGTTGCCGGCATGAGATCCACCGTTGATCACGTTGAAAGCAGGGACTGGCATAATGATCTCCTTGTTGCCAGCCAAGTTCGCAATGTGCTGAACAAACCACCTTCAGTTAACAGTAGGAATGGTTTCTATATTTTCTGAATTCGAAAAACGTGCAATATAGAAGCTGCAGTCGATCAAACGAGAGTGAAACGGTCACAAGGAAAGGGGGTTTCGATACAGAACCGACGTAACCAGCACTTTCTCTACGCACAATCGTGAAGAGGGAACAAACCTGATAAAGAGGCGTCTTGAGAACTCCAGCACCAGCCTTGCAGACAGCCAGTGATACTGCCAAAATGGCATTGGCTCCCAACTGCACAATAAAATTACAAGTTAGACAAAAAAGGCAATGAAATTTCTGCCCAGTCAATAGTGACATGATATGTGGTACAAAACAGAACTTAATTCCTCTTCCTCAACCATGTGCGACAATACAGCCAAAGCTGATACTAGTACCTTCTGCTTGCACCATCCCCACTCATTCTGAGTTCCGTCGAGCTCGTGTACCATGAAGTTATCAATCCCCGTTTGATCGGTGGGATCCTGCCAAGGCCAACACTCGTGTCAACAAACAGCTCAGAAATTTATCTTCGCATCAACAAATCCAAAACCATGCGAGAGCTTGCAGAGCGACAGAAATAACGCACACCTTTCCGGCCAGAGCAGGGCCAATGATCTTGTTCACGTTGTCAATAGCCTGCCATCAAACAAAAGAAGGTAATTCAGAGCACTAATCCCAAACTTCCTTCAAATACTCTCACACGCAGTCAAGTCTACAAAAAAAACATCAAATTCTCGTCCACACTACGTTGCAATCATTTCCTAATTGAGACAACAAAAAGTATCATTACAATCACCTAAAAAAGCGAAATTTACCTTTTGCACACCCTTTCCCATGTACGGCTTTCCTCCATCCCTTAACTCCAGTGCCTCATACACACCTTCACAAGCAAGAAATAAAAAACCTCGTCATTACAAAAATCGCAACAACCTTAAGCTACTTCTCACAAGAGTATCTGCAAAAAATCCACGCGTCAAGAGCACCATAAAACAAGTCCTCGAACTAGAAAAAAAAGAAATCATTTACCAGTAGAGGCACCGCTGGGAACTGCAGCTCTGTACCACGATCCATCAGACAAGTGAATATCAGCCTGCGCAATCGAAAGACACACCGAACGATCACTCTCGCCAAAATCCGAATAAGTCAACTTTCTGCACCTTAAGAAAAAAAAAGACAGAAGAAACATTGCATGGATAATAAGGAGAGCGAAATTAGAAGAGTAACGCGATGATCATCACACCTGCCCTAGAAAATCAAAACCCTGACTCAAATTCTGCAGGCACTCACCTCGACAGTCGGGTTGCCACGGCTGTCAAAGATAGCGCGCGCCTTTATCGTCTTGATAGTCACCATGACGAACAATTAGAAGTAAAGTTCAGAGAGGAAAAAATGCACGCAAATCGTTTGCAATCAAAGCTTCCAAAAACGCAGCAAAAGAGGCTTCCAGCAGCGTTACGATCGTAGAGAGACGAGGATGGACACACTTATAGGGTGATACAACAGGAGAGAAAGGGAGAGAAAGACCGCGAGATAGAACTTGGAAATGGATGAATGTGATCTTTTGTGTTGGATGACTGTCGCGTGTGTTATGGATTATTATTGTCAGTATTGGATGATTACTGTCAGTGTTGGATGAATAGTGCCGATTATGGATGAATGGTGTTGATGTCCATTGTGCGTTGGGAAGGGGCAGGGGCCACATGGCGGGGACGCTGGGCTGTGGTGACTTGTCTGGTTTGCCCTGCGCCTTTGGAATTCTAAAAAGGTGCTCGATTCTATGACCGTGTTTCCTCCTACGACCGTGTCGCACGGGGGCCGGGGGGTTGGAAGGGTCTAGAACTCTAGGTGGACGGATGCCGATCGACGTCCTTCGAGGAATGCGGTTTTCTCAAACTTGGAAATCCTCATTACTTTCAGTGAAATTTTGCGTTCAAATGGAAATTTCTATAGTGGGATTAGAAATTGAAGACCTACTTGGATAATTTATGCAAGTAAAAAGAGTAGAGATGTTTTTTGGAGTCTCAAAAATGAACGTTCTTATTATACTTATATTTTGTTGTAGCAAAATTCTAGATACAAATTTTTTATAAAGTTTTGAAATAGAAATGACGTACATGATATTGATTTTGAAGTACTGTATTAATGTAACGAATCAATTTTTTTTTTCATCCAATTGTGTTCTCCATTTTTAGTTCATGTTTTCAATGCACACAAGCTTGTTAACGCTTTGCAATAAAAACACATATATGAATCATAATCGTAGTGTGTGTTTAGTTGTTTGTTTGTAATAAGACATATGTAACATCCATTGCAAATATGCTTTTTCATTTTACAAATGTTCAAGATTCTGTATATGTGTGTTTCATATGCCACATGCTTTTATAACAAAATTCGTTTTTCTACGTACATGTACATTTTAAAAAAGAGTGAGCAAAAAAATAGAAAAATAAGCATGGTTCACACTGTAGTGAGAAAAGCCAATAAGCATATGTCATCAGGTGCTATTTAATCTCCCCCTATAGTTATGTATTAGTTGTATTCTTTTCATCCATTTGAGATTGTCCGTTTATGATTTGTTTGGCATTATATAAAAAAGCAATTCTTTATTTGATTGAGCTTTGGCATAAGCCGAGGCATAAGCATATCCCCAATTATAGGCCAATCTTTTCTATCGACACTTCAACAAGCTCCCTCTCCTATCTTCCAAAGAAACCATGTTATCATAGGAAAACATCAAGTTTGTCAACTAATCCTTCAAAATATAGGTAATGAAATCATTGAAAACCCAGGTTATTTTGTTTTTAAACATTTTACAAATACAACATTGAGTTTTCCATTTAGAATCTTCTCTAGAATCTTTTATGATCCTAAGTATTTATCATTTATCTTAACCCTTTAGAGACCACCGAACCATATTTTGGTTCGGGAGAGTAGTTTTTGGCCTATACAATAAAATTGCTTGACAATTTGGAAAATGATCTTGAAGAACGCTTGTGATCACAAGAATTTTGCATCCAACCCAAAAAACGACAATAGAATCAGATATGGGAGTTGATAAATAAAGGTGTTTATACATCATGGCCTCAAAATACGTATCCATATTTGGTCAAAGATGGATCAAAGCAACAACACAATACATCAAACATCCAAGAAGAATGCCATATTTCAATTGTGCAATCTTAAAAAACTTCAAATTACTTAAGAAATACTCTTGTATTGTTTCTCTATATGGTAGTAGTACAATTATACTACTTGAGAATCCATTGAAATGATGCTATCAATTTATTTTTAAAAAATTCATCCTACATTTAAGGCCAATTCTTAATTGCTTTCACCAATTAGATTTTCAATAAAAAATTTCAAATTTCTTGTAGAATTATTTTAGGGTAGCAAAGAAAATAGGATTTTTGACCCTTTTCGTCCACTTAGCTACACCTTGTGATTGCTATTTTTGTCTATTTTGAGTGAAACTAGTCATTTTGGAAAGGTGGGAAACCCTACTTTCTAGAAATGTAAGACTCTTCTCAATCAAAGCTTGCATGAAGTGCTACCATTAAAACCACACAAGCATGAAAAACTAGAGATTTCCCATATATAGCTCACTCAATAATTATAATATTTCACCTCCAACAGTTGATCTAGCTGAAATTTTGACGCATTGTAGCAAACAAGGTGTCCTTCACATTTGTACGGTTGGATTATTCAAATTGGGTCCATATTTGTTTCAAATGCACATCTAATCTTACTGCCCCTGTTTCTATTGGATTTTGGGAAAATGTGTGTGGTCTTTAAAGGGCTAACCCCTAAAGGACCAATTGTCCCCTTAGGGGACAAATGGATTTTGGGCATGTACCTATAGCTAATTTACTTTTTGTGATTTTTTGAAACTTTTCTTGAAGGCGGGGAATTCAAAGACCTACTTGGGCATCTTATTTTTTCTTCAATCCGACATTTATTGAAGAAGTTATGTATGAATTACTGAAAAAGGGGGAGGGCGGGCAGCCCAAAATTAATAATCAAAATTGCAATTTTTTAAATAAAAATCTGAAATTGGTTCTTTAGATTTATACAAATGTGGAAATCTTTGAATCATTTAATTTTGATTGATGAGATGAAAGTTATGAGAAGTTTTAGTTTGGGTGTAGGTATGGGACTCCCAAACTTCCATTCTTTTTGCCCCTTGTAAAATTTGTTGCTTTACTTTTTTGAGCTCTTTGTGGATTTTTTTTTTTACTTTTTTTTTCCAAGTTGTAATAGACTAAGATTCCTTGGTTTTCACCATTTGGATCAAAGTAATTCAGATTTCTCAATTTTACATAAATCCTCCAATCTTGCCTAGTGTATATGCAAATTTCATGGCCTTACGGCATTGCAAAATTTTACAAAATATGGTTCACATCTCCAATTCATTTGAAAAATCTCCCACATTGACCTAACTTGCTTTTCTATATGGGAAAAATAAACTTGAATTTTGCGTAGAACAATTTTTTTGATATATGAGCCGTCAAAGGCTTCTGAAATTCTTGTGTAGCAGGGAAAAAAAACTTTTTTTTTAAACTTCCGATGTCAATATCTCACTCCTCTACTTCTAAAATGAGCTGAAATTTTTCCCTCAAGTACCTCCCATAGTTTAGGACAAGACCTTATGGTTGAATTTTCAAAATACTTTTTTTCCTACCTTCGACTCATTCCCAAAAAATGGTCATTTTCAGCGATTTTCAAAGAAAAAAGGGCTTGGTCCTTTCGGGGTTAATGTATTGAAGCTACATCTAAGCTCTACTAGAGATGATTTTTGCAAAATTGCTGTAAATGGCAATTATAGGTGCTCGTAACTTAGGGCGTCCTTAGTCGACATACTCGGTCATGGGGTTCAGAACATGCTCTCTCCTTTGTTGTCGAGAACATTCTAAAGAGTTGCTTTTACATGCTGCCCTGCAACTTCTGTGTCTTTGCACTCATTATTGGGACTAGGGACTCTGGGTTTTGAGGAATGGTCAACTTTTTTTTTCAATTCTCTTACTCTTGTTTTATTTATAAATCTGGAATTAAATCCTAAAAGAGGCGGGTAGCATGTAGTTAAAGGCAATTCAATTTGCAACTTAAGAAGACTCAGAAAACAAAATATGTATTTTTGCAAAAAGAAATCCTTCCTTGCGTAAGTGATCTAATTTAGAGCCTTGCATAGAAATTACAAAAAATCTCATAATAATATTGGCACATTGAAAAATAGAAAAAAATTCCTTTCATAGCATGGCATGTTTGGATGTAACTCATTCATTTCAAGCAACTTGTGCAATAAGCATTTGATGTCATTCATTGTGCAAATTTTTGATGTTAACTTTAAAAACATATATATATCAAATAAACATGCACAATGAACTTTCATTGTTGACATGGCCTAGTAACACCTAAAGGTCACATGTTTTCAATGTATTATTTATTTTATAAAGATCCATTTCAGAGTGTATCATAGAAGATTATTTTGGGTTAATGTATCATAAAAATTAGTACACTTGAAAATTTAGACTGCATTCATAGGATTGTATGTACCAATACTCTCATGGGTATTTTGGGATAATTGAGAGTCAACCTCATAACTCATTCGATGCTTGGATATACGCAAATAACGAATAAAGTATGGAGTATAATTTGTTAAAATTGACTTGAAAACATGATGAACCTCCTCCAATAAATTTATGGATTTTTTTTGTTATTTTGGTCTACAAACTTATTTTGTTCAAACTTGCTTGTGAATTAGGAGCCAAATTAGTAAGTATTTCACGTACTCCCATTATCAAAACTGAACAAAAGTGCCTATTCTTGCAACGTTAGATTTAGGTGTCCCATGCAGTGTTCCGGTGAAAGTTTAAGTTTTACCGGCTGAAATCTTGCATTTCCGAGTTTCAACTGCATTTTCATTAGCATGCATCAGTTATTTCTTGTAAAACTTCTATATTCTTATTTTAATATATTATAATTAGTATTTCTGGAGAAAAATGGTCACTTTTTTGTATGGTAGTTTCAAATTTCATTTGATTTTTTGCAATTTCAACCAGTTGACAATACACTACATGACAGTTCTCCCCAAATATTGGTCCCATGTTGTAATAACCTATCTATACTATTTTTACAAACACCAATCCTTTTGAAAATGTTTTGGATTACAAGTATGTCATATTTGACTAAATATGGATTACTCATATGTTTATGAAATGGAATTGAATAAATTACCCAAAACATTAGGATATTTGTTGATATATGAACAAACTAAGACAAAATATCATTATTTTATTTTATTTTAAATCTAGGCAAAATATTAGGAAATCTATCAATTTTTAAACACCGTAGACTTTCAAAGGGAGATCTCTTCTTGTATTTTTGTTGTTGTTATTATTTATGAATTTTTTGAATTCCATATTTAATTATATATGGTACAAGTAAGAAAAGCTTAGAATTGTCCATCAACCTCATATAAAAATGTTGGATTTAAATGGTTAAGCAAAAATGAGAGAACAAGACAAGTTTAGGGAAAAAAACCTTTAGCCCCAAAGATAGTGAAGGAAGACTAAGAGTCCATCTCTCTAAGTTTCACCAACTAAGTAATTTCTACACAAATATTATTCCAAGTGGCATCACTTAAAACACTCATCAATCTTTGAACTTTTGTAGATTTTACAATATTGGCCGTGTATAAATTTTCAAGGAAGATGGTAATTCTTACAAGGTGTATTCCTAACATACAATCTCATAGCACTTTCACATGTGGCACACTTATACCTCCCATAAATTATTCAATGTACAGTACAATAACATTTGAATTTGACATTTTTTGCATTCAAATTTAGAATCACTCACTTGATTGAGAAGACAAAAAAAAATGATCATTTCAAAAGACATCGTTACATAAATTTCTCATCTCAAAAACAAAAGCGTTGTAAGATGTAAATATCACGTAGTTGAAATCTTTTTCAAACATTTTTCAAAAACTACATTTGTTTGTGCAAAACAATTTCAATCGAACATGCTACTAAATAGGTGCAAAAACACCAAATTCGATCATTATTGTAACGGTGAAAAATCAAATTTGAATGAATGGTACGTTGGCAAAAGTTCTAAAGTCTTAATATTTGATTTAATTGATTGTAAAAAGCAATAGAACCTCTAGTGAATAATCTTCTGAGCCTATTAAAAGACGACTAACGGGGCCTCATATGAAATTTTAATCACTACTTTTGTTTTCAAACATGTACAAAAAACTGAAAATGTTTGCAATAGTCCTTTTTATTCCAAATTTTACAATTTAACATTTATTATAATCAACAGATTACCTTTGATTCCAATTGTGAGTCCTAAATGCCCAAGGCACCCAATTTGGGTGTTCAAAAAATTTTGGTAAATTTTGAAACCTTGTTGAAGGCATAAATTTGATTGTTTTAAGGACTTTTTTTTGGAGAAGTTGCGAGCTAAAGTTAGCTTCAACATTCAATTTTAATTTCCTCCATACCTTATTTTCATTGATTTTGGTGGAAGCTAAATTGCAAGCATATCTTTTTGTGTCATGAATAGCATGAATAGTGTCACAGAGCCTATGATAAGTTGTCACATTGAAAAATGAGCATCAAGATAAGAAAAGTGTGAAGATTTCCTTTGGGCACTCCCTTAGGCAATGGGCCCTTTTATTGAAACTTTGTCATCTAACAAAATCTAAAGGTGCTTTTGGACTAATATCAATGAGAATGTCTTTGTTATAGAAATTAGAATTCATTCACCATTGAATTTTCTTTCATTCATAATGACTTTTGGTCAATGATTGAAGCTAAAAAAAATCTTTGTATAAGGCAGTTGCGCTTTGACAGTTGCGGTGCATGCTCATTTGTAAACTGTGGTCATGGATTTGGAAGAAGAGACATTAGTTTTCAAGTAACAACAATAATCACTAAAGTATCCTAAGTGGCTAATTCCCAATTTTATATCCAAAAGTTGCCAATTTACATTAGAAGTTCAAGATTGTACAGTTAAAATTTTGTTTTGATGTTTACAAATGATATTACAAGGAGAATTCAAAAACTTCAAAACAGCCTTCCAAAAACAAGAAAAACACCCTTGGGTATTTACAAGTTATCTAAAGGGCTATACAACAATTTGTCTATTCAAGCAACACAAGCCCTTCTCACTATACAGTTTTTTAGAAAACAATTAAGTTTTCTAAGCTCATTATAAGGTAGGAGCACCTAATATCAACAATGTACCTTATGGAGTCACTCTCTACACAAGGTGGTCATTCTAGAACTTAAATTTAGGTGTACCAAAAATAACTTATCATTTTTGTTAACAACAATAAGCTATCAATAATTTACTTAGGTTTGAGTTCTAGAACGACCACCTTTCATAAAGAGTGACTCCATTAGATACATTGTTGGTATTGAGTGCTCCTACCTTAGTCCAACATGGTATTTTTAAAAGATTTGATTTGAATTCCTGGTAACAGGGACCCTCAGTTCAATGCCGAACTTGCTCTCTCCGCAACTCTTCACACAGTCAGCTTTGGACCACACCGGATACAGCCGGTGGCACCCACCAGTTCATCCGGTTACATCCTTGCCCAAAGAGCACCCGCAGAGTAGCCATAGCTCTGGAGGGTACAATTGTTTGCATCCTCGGCTTTCTAACTCTCGCGCAATTCCACGACGCCCACGTTGCATTCTCAATTTCGCTTTCGAAAAGGAACTCCGGAGAATCCAGGCGGAAGCAAATGTGGTCCGGAGCGTGGCCACCAGCTTTTGAGAGAACCGATCTAGGATCGTATTTCTGGATTCTTTGATCAAACCTTTCAAACCATTTAAACCTTAGATGTTGTTTGCGTAGGCATTTGTTATTACGTCGATCCGATCTTAAAACAACCCCCGCGTTGTTTGGCGCATTTTCCATTCCGGAGAAATTTATACCTAATTCTGTACATTCGTCTAATTTCTGTTTCCCGTGAAAGTTTTTTTTGCATCGAAGCGTTCATTAACTTATCGTTAGTCTCGGAGGAGAAGGTGATGCGAAGAGTGCGTCTATCTTTGCGAAATTTGATGTTTCGGTGAGTAGGTTAGGGTTTGGGTGCGAAAACCCAGCGTTGACCTAATTTCTGAGGGAGGGGGGAGAGGAGAGTTAGGGTTTGAGTGAGCCTTCGAAGGATGGCCAGCGAAGCCGCGGAAGCCAGCTCGTCAGGGGCTGGCTCACCGGAGAAGACCGAGATTTCGCAAACCATCAGGAGTTGTAGAGGATGTTTATTCTACTCGAGCATAATGCGTGAGCACGGGCGGAATCCCGTGTGCCTGGGCCTCAGCCGGAGCAGCGAACCGGAGGTGTTCATGGTCCGCAATGACGTGGACAACGAAGTGGCTAAAAACTCCCGGAACTTCAGGGCGTTTGAGTACGCGTGCATAGGCTACAGTGCGCACAAGGAAGTGAGCTCCAATCCATCGACGACGACGACGACGACGACTCAGCCGATCGTCGACGGTCCCATCGAGCTTCCGCAATGCGTAGGTCTGGAGTTTTTTGCTGATCAGAAACCGAGCAGACAAGCTGCTCCCGCTGAGATCTCGTCTCCTGCAGCAACAAGTTCCGTTCCTCCCAAGCCCTTGGTACGTCAGAACCAGAACTTAGGGTTTCATTCCTCCATCTCCGGAGATCAACTTTTCGTAAGAAATCCTTAGCAAAGTATGTCTGTTGCACTACCGTTTGAGTTCCAAGCAAGCTTGTTTTGAAAGCAGACTTGATTAATGCTGTTGTAATTCAAAATGGTGCAGGAACGGCCACCGAGAGAAGACGGGCCGAACGTAATGCCAAGGCCTCCGTCCTCGATCGGCGGTGTCAGCGGAGGAGGAGGGCTGTCTCCGGATGAGTTTGCAACCCGGTTCTTCCGCACGTCTAGATTGGTGGCCTCTGCTGTTGTAAATAATTTGGGTAAGGTTGCGAACAACGTTCGGACCACCATAGATAAAATCCTTACATCGGACCAAGGTCGACCCAAAGCTTGACGGTCCGTTCCTTTTCTCAGCAATCCATGGGTAATCAATCAGTCATTTATCTACTATGATTAGTTGCTTTGGACATGGTTTTCTGTTCACTTATGTGTAGGAGAATCCATTTTAGGGTTTGTATCAACTGTTGAAATCCATCGATATGAGTACTTCTCTGCTGGGCATTGGACCCTCGCAACGGAAATAGTAACAGAAGCAACTTCTGTTTATTATGCTCTAGATATGAAACCTTTTTTTGGAAGCTTTAATGCGAGTATATATGGCTGACAATTGCGAAATATCTTATAGTTCCTTGCTTGCTTGTGAATGTGTAAACTGGTTATGTTAAGTGATAATCTCTAGGTTTTTTTATATTTGTATTCCAGGCATCGTTGGAAAGAATGTGAATCTGGGATATAGTAGAGATGTTTTTGAAAATTTTCAAAGTGGGGGTAGTGTTCTTGTGTGGTGGCAAGCTCTTTTTTTTCTTGTAGGGGAAAAAATATATTAATCCTGTTAACCTGGTGTCTATAGCCTATTTTCAGAATGAACCAGCTGAATCTTTTGTCCCTCCAGACATGCCAATGGCGCAGCAACAGAGTTTATTTTCGCAGGTAATCAGCTGAAACCTGAACCCTTGAGGCATGCCTTTTTGGCACAAGTGTTAAAGAATGGTGCAATATTAGGGTTTCCTGCAACTACCCCTCTTTATACCTGCTATTTCAACCTGGTTCAATTCTCTTCAACTGATGTTTTACAAGCGTGAACTTAGATTTTCACTCTCTTAGTGTAAATTGCTTTTTCCTTGAAACCAATCCAGGTTTGTGTTTCTCATTCAAAGTCCACTTGAGAAAGCAGCTTCACCAACCAAAAGTCAAAACCTTCCATCTGTGTGTGCCTGCATGTCCATTGTACCTTTTGTTGACAAAATCTATGTGGTACAAAACAGAACCGACCATGACCATACTGTACCCTGCCACTATCATATTGTTCATTCGGGAAACAGCAGCATGATGACAAAGTCCTAAAAAGAGAAGAACTTGTCTGTGGCTTGAATGATGAGGTTCAGCAATTTGAGAGAATGTGACAGTTTTTGAATGAAACAGGGCTCCCTTCTGAGTTTAGAAAGGTTCAAAGTTTCTGGTGAATGGCCAGTGAACCAGACGATTAGATTGTCTGAAAAATAACAGAAAGTCAGCCGAGCAAAATGACAAAATTGCTGGTTGAAATTGAATCTTTTGGATAAATCTCGATCTTGTTTTTCAAAATATATTTATTTATGTATAAGTATGTATATAATATCCAGTGCAGGCACTCTATAAACCAAATGCCAGGTTTTTACTAATGGAGCTCAAAAGCTTCCTAGACATTGCTTACATCCTTATTTATTTGTTCTCCACAATTCTAGGGTACCAAATTTGTGTCCATGGCAAAAGTTTCTTGAGCGCTACAACTTGTACAAGGACTGCTGTGGGCACTCCCCCAACATAAAACACTAGGAGGGGTCCTCCTATATTGTCCAAAAAAATCATGAGAACTTCAAGTGATCCTCAAATTGTTTTTACTGTCCAAAAAAGACATGACTATTATGGACAAGTGACAACTTTGGGTAAATAGCAATTTTGGGAGTGTAACCATTTTGAATGAATGGATGATTTTGAGTCAATCGCAATATGGGGGTGAGAGAAGCCATTGTGAGTGTCCCAACCTTTGCTCATTAGGGCCGGGTAGTCACACCTTCTCCAAGAATGAAACTTCTCTGAAGAATGAAACTTCTCTGAAAAATGAGAAGTTATGGAGTGGAAATAGGAGCTAATGAGAGTACTTCATGAAGAAGGTGTGACTCCCCTTTGTATGGGATGTGGAGAATGGAGAATGAGTTTACTTAAAAAATGGTGATGCAGTAAGAGCTTCTCCACTACCGCGCTTGCCAAGCCAGACTCCCTAGCCCGGCAGGGCAGCCGGGTGGGAGATAGGGCAAGGCGGCGAGGGTGGCCTGCAGAGCCCACCCAGGCCAGAACATCGTGGAGTTGCTTTGCTCAACAATTTTTTTTTTCTACTTGGTGCTTGCAGCCTCTAGCACTGCGCCATGTGTCAACCCCGGGTTGGTCCCTCCACCTCCCATTAGCTTTTGAATCATAGCCAACCTATGCACACCATGTGTCAATTTATATGTGGGACATAGCCCCTGGGAGGAAAAATGCTGAGGCTGTTGCACCTTGGGCATTAACCCGCACCCTTGGCCTTGCATTACAAGAGTGGGGTGGGGCAGGGTTGCTCCCCCTAACCCGCTAGTCAGCATCACAAGCTGGGCCAACAAGCAAGGTGCAAATGCTCTATGAACAAGTTGCACTCATACACTCTACCAAGGCTTCAAATTAGAAAGCGGGTGAAAATAAGAAGAGCAAGATGAAAAAGAAACACCCATTGCTAAGAACCTCACATGCTAAAACTTCTTCCCTCCCATTTTTTTTCTACCAAGGTGAACTGACCCCCTCATTGCCCCCTGCTTGCATGAATGGGGCTGCAGGGCTTTGTCCATTGCACATCCTTTTTTTTTGGCCAAGGTGAAAAAACTCTATAATTCTTAGGCTCGGGTAAAAGTAATAATTTGCACCCTATATTTTGTAGTGTTCAATCATGTACTTTTGCCGAGTTCTAGACTAAATATGGGTCTCTAAATCAAACATGAAATTAAACTTTTCAAATTCAACCTCCTGATGGTAGATTTCCAAACTCTCAACATTTTTGAAATGTGAAAAAGTGGAGCCTTTTCACCCTCACCCCACAACCTTCAAAAATAAAGTGAGCTCTCAATCCCATTCATCCAAGAAAGGGCAATGAGGGGGTCAGTTCACCCTAGCCCATTCTTCCCCTCTATAGGTGAAGAAAAAAACTTCTCAATTTTTAAAGAATGAAACTTTTGTAAATCAATGAGAGAATGCCACGTCCCAACCTTTGAAGTTTAAGAATGGGGTGAAGAAGGTGTGACTACCTCTTTTGAATTTATTTCATCCACGTCATGAATTCATGAATCCAAGATGTCGATGGTATTGTGCAAACAAAGCAGCAAGCATGTGCAGTCTATGAATGATTGGAAGGAACTGTTTGATGTCCGGTTGGTAAAATACCTGTACGTACATTCCTTTCCTTTCATTGCTTGATCAGTTGATAGACAACATCACTTATTGGAACCTCCTTTCCCATGCAACTTCAAAATATCAGCATTTATTTCAGCAGCTGCCTTTGCCCCTTCAAACTGCCAGTAACTTACCAGTGATCACAAGTGTGGCTAAGTTTCGCAAACCCTTACACAGACTTTCTCTTTTATCAGCCCTTCTCCTTTAGCTTTAAAAGTTGTTACTACCATATTGTTAATTTTAACCCCTAAATGCCCAAGGCACCCAATTTGGGTGTTTGCAAAACTTTGAAGACTAATAAAACTTTATCAAATCATTATTTTTGGTAGTTTCTTTTGAACACAAGTTTGTTTTGAAGTCTATTTTCAACATCAAAAATTTGATTTAAAAAATGAATATTGATGATTTTTTTCTACTCAAGATTTTGTACAAGGGTGTCCACTGCAATCTTGAGTTTTCTAGTGTTGGAAAATCTTGAAAATGAGCCTCAAATACACTAGAGCTTGGAGAAAAATCTGCATTAGCAATCCATTTAAAAAAAATACATGAGTAGATTTTGGAAGCTATAAATTGATTGAAGTTAAACATGTAATGACCTTCAACCTCATATTTTTTTAATGACCAACTTTTTAGATTTGACCTGTGAAATGAGGATTAGAAAACTTCAAGTCACTTTTTCAAATTTAATACCCTCATGCTCAAACGTTATAATCTTTCAAACTATAAGTGATATTGTTGTGTTTTCTTTTTCCATGTAATCTCTAACATGTCAAGTTTAAACTTGTACATTTACAATTGAAAAAAACTTGATGAGATTTATGAAAAGGTTGGTTGATTGTTCACTTTCCTGAAAATGACAAGAAGTTCAAAAAGGCCTTGGGCATTTAGGAGTGCAATGTTTAGCACTCTTAGGAAAGTTATTTTGTCTAAAGCTTTTTTTTTTCCTCACTTCCACTTTAGCTAATTGTGGAAAGGACAGCTCTATTTTGTGAGCGTAAAAGTGTTGAGCCCATGAACAATAAGCCAAAGATATGGTGAGCGGGGGAATCAATTTTGAGCTCAAAATCAATAAATTTTTAAAAATATAGTAAGTATTTGAAGAGATGAAAAATTATATTGCACAATTATAAGGCCCTATGTACATAAGGCTCTATGTACATAGGTGAAAAATATTTGATGAAAAATCTAAACTCACTGTTCACGACTCACGGATCGCTACTCACAATTTAGCATGACCCAATTGTGGAAATCAAAATTGGGATCAATGACAAGCACGAAGCAACTATAAGAGGTACCAAACCTGTAGTGCAATTTGAGCTTAGAAGAGTACTCCACCCACATTTTAACCCTAATCATAATAACACAGGCATTGCCACGTTAGCACAATAACTTTCAACAGGCAAAAAGCCCAACCAATTTGTTTAACAATTTCAAACTTTTGTTACTCCCATCCTAAGCTTTTT
This sequence comes from Ulota crispa, assembly GCA_963920765.1. Lineage (NCBI taxonomy): Eukaryota > Viridiplantae > Streptophyta > Bryopsida > Orthotrichales > Orthotrichaceae > Ulota > Ulota crispa. The sequence goes on from OY987242.1 coordinate 38,788,365, forward strand.
TTTTTTTGTTGTGATTGTCCTTTTTCGACCTAGTTTGGTAAGGAAATCTTAACATGTAACGCTTGGATTTAGCATTGTTGGTATATGCGTTTTAGTGAGTATGGAAACTTTCGCATTGAATTATTCTACTAGGTTGATTTTGGGTTTAAAAAACTCCTTGAAAAAATAAGCTTGCAAATTAATGTAACAAAAATTTGAAAAAAAAAACCATCACAATGAGGTCATCATATTTCATGTGCATTTTGCCAAGTTTTATTCTAGAACATAAATACTTTGTTAGTTATCAAATTTAAACAAATAATTGGTGTTTGAATATCAAAATTTATAAGAGTTCACTATTTAGCTATATACACATAATTTGAACTTTAAATCTAACAACCCTTATTTATTCATCAACTCCAAAAAGTTCCTCCTTTTATAATTTAACAATGAATATAATTTTCACACACAGCCTAATAATTTTTTAGGGCTTTGTGGTTTTGAAACAAGTAAGTTAGGCTAGTTCAAAGTGCACTTAGTGGTGTAGTAAGGGCACAAAACCCCAAGGTACTAGCTAATGGAAACTACCGTACCTTCCTAGCAGCTTCAGCAAAAATTAATTTTTGAAATATTTGCCTAATTTTTTTCATAATTATGGACATTGATTGTCTAAAATTTATAAATTGATTTTTAAATAGTGCTGAAAAAAAAGAAATTATATAAAAAGGTGCTAAAATAAGAATTAAAATTTTACCAAATAAGTTTTGTAATTACATCGACTTACACATAGATCACAATATAAAATTTGAGCTCAAAGTTGCAAAATCAAGCAACACACATACTTCCAACTCATTTTTGTCAACTTTTCTAAATGTTCATTGTAGAATTATTTGCTAGATACTTTTCATTTTATTGAAACACAACCTCATATAAAAAGAAGAATTTTCATACAAAAATACAAGCAAAAGTTGGTTCATAAATACAATAAGCATTAAGGCAACATGAGAAATTAGAAACTACCATTTTTTTCATGAATGCCATCTTATTAATGAATACTAAAATGAAGATCATCTCAAATTGTTAATCATATTAATTCAATACAATAACTAACTACCTCATTTATAATATTTGACTTGAGTAAATGCCTAAATATATGTATTTTTTTGAGAGTGACTAATGCATAATTTTTTTTGCTTTCAACCAAATGGACGTTTATATTATATGTTTTTATTCATACCAAGTGGAGATACTCTCACAAAACTAGTAATTGGAGACTACGAAAGAAGCTTGCTAGTCACTGCAGTGATATATCAAGACCTTTTTTGTATGTTGAATTAAAATTCTAAGTCTCTTTTCAAATGTGGTGATAATAAGTTATGATGTGTGGAAGTTGTCTGATTTTATGCATACACATTTGATTTTGTAGCATTTAAAGATAAATAATGAGCAATATTATCAAACAATGATACTATAGCAATGAGGTTTGTAGTTAACACCATATTCATTAAATTGGAAAAACGTGATTCCCAAACTGAATTTCATCTTAAATCCAAAAGGTTAACTTAAACCAAATTTGAAGCTATCAAATTTAGTTTGACCCACTAAAATTTCTTCCCTTGCAAATTCCTCCTCTCAGTGAGGCCACGTGTACCCAAAAAAATGCTGCAAACACGGTTTTAGGGGATCAACTAAAACCTTCAAAAGTCCCAAAACGTATTCTTTTTCCCAATTTAATGAATATGATGTTAGTTGCGCTATTTGCTTACTTATTGCAAGGTCTTAGGAAGATAAACAAGTTGCATCCCTAATTTGCACTTTGACATACAGAAATTGCCCAATTAAGTGAGTATGCACCATGAAAGCATTCTGTACAATTACAAAGTGCATAATTAGAAGAGATTTAATACATATAAAGAAATAACAAAAAAATTCAAAACTTTGGAGAATTTCTAAAAAATGTCATCATTGTGAGAGACAAACAAGTAAACCTCTAATAGCAATCTAATTACATAACCGATCTATCCAGATTCTTTTTTCAAATGTGTACTTCTTGAAATTAAGAGTTTAGTGCTGATTTTGAATATACTTATAATCAACCCTCCTTAAATTCAGAAATTACTCATATGATGTTCCAAAAAACACATGTAAAATAACTTACAAACCTTTTTCAATTGCTAATAAGATTCCAAAGTAACTAAAGGAGTTAATAACAAGAACTATGTCTAGGAAGTTGTTGTATTTGTTTACCTTAAAAATAACAGTCATGGGCAACAATTTCTTCAAATATTTTAAAAAGAAAGCAAATAAGTATAAATCATACAAGTGCACGTACAATTCCCATATGCACAACAATTGCAGTGTAGAAAATTGTGTAGTTGCGTACAATCCAATTCTTACATGCCAAGTAGGTCATTCATTGAAAGTGAGTCAATTCCTTTATGGGAATTGCTAAAGTCACACTCAAAATTGCTAATGCCACACTCTTGTGAGCACGTGATTTGAGAATGTAATGATATTCTTATTTATTAAGTGGTCCATCATTCATTTAATCATGGCATGATCACCTCCTTGAAAGAAAGAAGAACAAACACAACTTTTTGTTGAACCTTTATTGCACCTTCTCCAAATTTTCATGTATTTTTGCTTTAAATAACTCAAAAGTCCTATATTTATAGTTTCGAATTCAAGCACTTCCATTTTTTTTAATATACCTTAACCTTAGAATGATTGAGTTGAAACAAATCTTCTAATCCAAATTTAAAAAATCAGCATTACATTCTCACATTTCATGCTCAAAGCACACCTTGAGGTGTGGCGTTAGCAATTTTGGGTGTGGCTTTAGTAATTCCCTTCTTTTATTGGTTTAAAGATGTTGTTAGTCTTTGGTTGAAAAAGTTATAACTAAAGTTGAATAATAAGCACTAAGTTAATAAAATAAGGGGATACCCCTAAATTTTGCAATATTTTCATAAATACCCTTGCTTTTTCAAAAATATCACAAATACCCTTGGACCAAAAATTTTAGGTGTTTGTTTTGTTATGCATGTCATTTCCTTCTCCCTTTGTAGGCACAATACTTCTTTCTTGTTATGCATGCTCACAAAGGGAGAAGGAAGTGACATGCATAACAAAACAAACGTCTAAAATTTTGGTCCAAGGACATTTGTGATATTTTTGGAAAAGCAAGGGTATTGATGAAAATATTTCAAACTTTAGGGGTATCCATAAAACTTCCCCATAAAATAAACTTGCTCCTACTGAAGATTTAAACAGCTCTCCAAACCCCACATAAGGTAGGAGCACTCATCCTTGTGAGGGTCTCCATAAGCGTGACCTCTAAAATCTTGGAAAATCTGTGGAAGTAGGTAGATGTAATGACAAGGATGTACAGCATGTGAACATGAAATCTTAGTAGTGGTTATGGGTACAATGGTAGTTTGCTCTTTAAAAATTCACAACTTATTCTCACAGTATCCAAATAATAAATTCAAAAGTGCAAACTCATTATTTTTATGTTGCTAATAGAATCCTATAATTTGCTAGACGTTTACTAATAGTCATCATGTTCAAAACCCTTAAACTCATGCTTATGGGTGCTCCTACCTTATTTGGTCAAATGAATTTACAAACTAATTCTACTTAACCCATGAGCTCCCAAGGGGCCAAAATATGGCCTCTCGGTTTTGAAATTTTTTCTTGTTTGATCGTTATAATCTTTTCAATGGTATGGTGAAAGGACGTGTCCTTTTCCTTGAAGCTCTAGGCCTATGTTCACTACCAATTGATACGGTCAATTTTTGTGAATCTCTTTTAGGTGATAGTTTGATTGGAATGAGTTCCAAAGGGTTTAGATTTGAGTGAACTTGTGCTGGGCGCTCAAGGGTTACACATATCTTATGCCAACCAACCATCTATATTAGGTGTAGTCACAATTTGTTTTCGCCGTTCTCAATCTTCACGAAAATCTGACGTGCCGCGCTGTCCACGAGTGGCGCGAGGCTAGTTCTGTGAAGATTGAGAAAAAAAAATCTCCTCTCCCAAGCAAGGAGAAAATGGCTTGAGAAAATTATTTGCGTGAAAATTCTTACCATGGTTGGACTGTTTACTCGCTCGTGAAGTGCTTTCACCCTTGCTTTTTTTGCTCCTCCAATTGATGCTTGTGTTGCCTTCCTTTAAGTAAAACATTCACCATTCTTCATTCTTCATTCTCCATCACCCACAAAAAGAGTGTCACACCTCCTTCCATGGAGAAGTGCTCCCATTGATTCCTACAATTGCTCAGCCATCAGCCATTTCTCAATCTTCACGGAAATTTCAATCTCAGACCAACTGTGACTACCCTACTTACAGGCCAGGTTTAAAAAAAAGTTAGAAGAGTAGCTTTTACTTTTTCAAGGCACCGACTGGTCCTTTTGCGAGTATCGACGAGCTTCAGTGTCAGAAGACAGACACAGAGTCACAGAGTTAGAGAGAGCGATGGAGCGCCTCCGGCAATGACGACGATCTTGGCGCAAAGATCGACGACACCGTGCAATGCACAGCCGGTGTCACCCTGCCACATTGCAATCCGGAGTGAGCAGCATTGACGGCGGGAACCTCACTCCGACAAACGGCATTGAAAACGGTGCGGGACCGCGGGACTTCTGCAATTTAGGGTTGCAGGGGGGTAGGAGAGGGGGGAACGAAGCATGAAGGAGGAGCTGCTACGGGATCTTGGCTCAGGAATGTGCTGGACAGATAATGGAGCTGATGTTTTGACGTGAAATACTGGCGTGCGGAGATCACGAATCTGGAGGATAGGTCTTTAGTAGCTGATTGAGAGAGCAATGGCACAGGGGACGTCGCTGCTGGCAGCGTGCGGAGGCGAAACTGTGAAGCTGTTCGACGTGTCTATTGAGACAGGCGATCCCTGCACGTTCCAATACACTCCTTCTCCGGGCTATCAAGTCAATTGCGCGCGATGGAACCACACCAGTAAGTCTCCGCCGTGGCTTTGTTGTTTCGATATTTTTAAACAATCGTTCAGTCTTAGCTGCAGATTGAGAGTTGATGAGTCAGGTGATGATGAAGTCCTCAATGTTAGACCTGAAAAATCTGATGCGCATTCTGCTTTTCTAAGCGCGATGCTTGAAGTGCAGATATGTGTGAATTCATTTTCTTCTTACGGTGTTCTTCTGAGAGTATTACGTAATAAGGACTCATTGCGGATTGCCAGCTGTTATCTTCTGGAATGGAGGCACGCAATGTGCTTGTTTTAGGTTAGAAAATCACCGTGGAATGCACGTGTTGAGATAGTTTAGAGTTTGCAGTTGACATGAGTCGTGACAGTGTGCTAGAAACTAACTATTCTTCTGAAAAGATTATTTGTCATGGCAGTCTGCGAAATTGTATCACTTTTTTACCTCTGTAAGCGTGCTGAAGTGATACAAGGGAATGTGGCGACATTTTGAGAGGTGTTTGTGTATTGCGGCGACTTACTTAATGAGTGAAATTCTGAATAGGCTGTCTGGAACAAGGCGCCAATGGATTAATGTGTGCGGAGGTACACAGTGCAGAGACGTAGGCATGTTAGACTCTTCAGACTTAGTAATGATGGCTTTATATTCGACGTTCATGAGTTAAATAGTGTGCTTAGCTAAAATGATTCTCAGTCAACGAGGTAAAGGGATTGGTGGGGTGTAAATTTTAGTGTCTGTCATTTCATAATGGTGCCTGTAATAGTGCTTAATTGTACAGTCAAGGAAACTTTAGCCACTCATGGCAATGTGGATGGATTTAGGTTAGACCTTTGAGCTCACTGCGGCCGGGGCTGACTTGTCGGTAAAATCAACTATGACAGTGGCATTTCTTGTGGAGTAGCGTGGCATCGAGCATGAAATTAATGCATATTAAGCAGGAAACTCACTAGAATATGCATTAAGTTGCATTTCACTTACTATTGTACACTAAATTTGAAATATTCCTGTAGAAGGTCGCACTTGCCATATGTGAATCGCATCATGATATGCTAGAGGTGAATAAGGTTGGTTTGAAGAATGGGTATGGAATTGTTGTTGAAGGGAGTTACCCCTTTTATTTGAAGGGTGTCTTCTTGAGTTGTTGATCTCACCATATTGAGTTTAAAGAAGATATTGACTACACAGACTCTTTGAAATAGGTGAAACGTTTTAATCTGGTAGGTTTTGGCCAATCCTCATGCATTTGTCATGCAGATTTGGTGGTTGCAAGTGCTGGAGAAGATTGCAAGATCTCGCTGTGGATGAAAAATGGTCAGACAGTGGGAGTTGTACCCCAACCTCGTGGAGAAGCAGATGACAACATCGATGTAAGTGATGAGGAGAATGTTCTGTTTCTGAAGTAGTGTATGTACTGCTTTGTGAAAAGAGGCGTTGACATTTGTTACTTTGTAAATAAACCTCTTTATGCCAGGAGAGTAGTTTCATTTTAAAGCATGAAATGGCTGGTAGAGTTTGACTTGAAGCAAAGAAAATTGCACGGGATTAAATCTTGGGGGTGTAATTGCTGTCTTTTTATTGCAGGAGTCGATTTTGGGAATCTGTTTCAGCAGTAAAGGCTCCCGGTACCTTGGCTCGGGTGGAACTGGAAAGATTGTCCGCGTGTGGGATTTGCAAAGAAAGAGATGTATCAAGTGGTTGAAGGGCCACACCGATACTATCACTGGAGTTATGTACAACTGTAGAGATGAACACTTGGCTTCCATCAGCATGAAGGGTGATTTGATCATCCACAACCTTGCATCAGGAACCAGAGCAGCAGAGCTCAAAGATCCTCATAATCAGGTATGAACACGTTTCAGCTTGTTATATCTTATGTTTTTGCAAACTGACCTCAGAGATCATCTTAACCTAATCATGTTGTTATCATTGGAACAGATTCTCAGAGTTATGGAGTACTCTCGGTTGAGTAGGCATCTGCTATTGACTGCTGGTGACGACGGCACAGTTCATTTGTGGGACACCACTTCACGTACTCCCAAGGTAGGTCAATTCTTGTCTTTCTCTTCATACTTTTATCTGATTTTGTGCTTCTATTTTTCTCGTAAGCATACTTGTTGGAGCTGTCGCATTCGATAAAATGTTGGATGTTTTTGGTAAGGGCAGATGTTTTGGGTTCAACTGAATTCCTGATTTACCGTCCATGTTATTATTTCTTGAAATCTTTAATTCTTTCGTAGCAGAAGACGAATGTGTTTTCGAGTAATCTCAGATTTTAAAGAGCCGGAAACATTCGTTCTAAATGTCGTTTTTCTCGAGATGTTTACCTCTTGTGGGGATCGTATATTGCTCTGAATCAAACGAGTAATTGTTATTCTTTAACAATAGAGTTTGTTTTTACGCAGTTATCCTGGTTGAAGCAGCATTCGGCACCTACTACGGGGCTGTGCTTCTCACCGACGTCTGACAAGGTCTGTTTTTGCCGCCTTGCATGAAATCATAGAAACTGGAACTTTATTCTTTGGTGTGATCACCGAGGCAATCGCTCCGGCTGAATATTCTTAAGCGTACGTCAAGCTTCGTTCAGTCACAGCCTTTCTAAAATCCAAATAATTGAAAGTTATTTAAGTTGACTGCTGGAATATGACCAGTAGACCCGACTTAAAGTTGTTCAGTTTTCTTATTCTGTCTATTTTCATGCGGAAATAGTTACTTTGTCATGGTTGAAAGCTGTGCCCTCTGTTGTTTTCCTGCTTCGATGCATGAACAAGATTTGTCTGGTGTACGATCACAACTTTGGGTATGTGAAGAGTCTGCCTTTTTGTAGCAGAATTGATGGAGATAACAGATGCTGGGCAAGATGCAATGACCATGTGAAATAGTTTCTAATGTTTTATGAAATATGTATTTTCCAGATGATTGTGAGTGGTGGACTGGACAAGAAGTTGTATACGTATGACCCTGGTGTTAAAAAGCCTGTTTACTGCATACCATATGAAGCTCCTTTTGCGTCTTTGGGTTTTAGGGATGATGGCAACACCTTGGCAGCTGGTACCAACAGTGGCCGGGTTGTGTTTTATGATGTTCGCGGTCGACCCCAGCCCTTCACAATCCTTCGAGCTTTTAGTCCTGCAGAGGTGAGAAGAAACACTATGGTGCAATCCCTGAGTTGTATGGAGCTGGCTAAATTATTGAGGATAGGTTTGAATTTTTGTCTTGGTTTTGCGCAATTTTTGTCTTGTGAGGTACACAAGGGAGGGAATGATCATAGTTTTGAGCCTCAATTGTGAAGGATACAGATTTGTGTACTTAACGTGCTTTTCTCAGCCTTGGAAATTCTTCTTTTCGACGAAATCAACGTGCTGTAGTTCCTTTGCTCTCTATTCTTTTGTGAACCCTTTCCTTCCCGTTTGTACAGGCAGTGACAAGCTTGAGTTGGCAGCGGTCGAATCCAATTACTGTTAGAGATTCAAGATCTGGTGAGTCTGCTCTTCTAGGTAATAGCAACGAAGAATCGGTTATAATGCCCGATCCTCTTCCTGCTGGTACCAGGGGTCGAACAACAACCGGTGCTCCTCCGGCTAAACCTAGCAACCGTACAAGTTCAGTTTCAAATCATGAACCTGCAGGCGCTGGTGGGCCTTCAAGGCCAAAGTCAGCAGGAGGAGATGTTACACCTTACTCTTCCGTTCGCTCATGGGGAAACGGTCCAATGTCTAGACTTCAAACGCCTCGGACGAATTCGTTTAACTCTGGGAAAGATGATATGGAGGTTTTTTCACCCCTTGTTGATGTGCAACCTATTACCCCTTCAATCTCAGGCTATTGGGATGGAGGGGGTGCCGGAGACGAGTTTATCAAGGATATGGCAGCTGTTGGAGGAGATGTCAGAAGGACAAGTAATTGGGGAACCGCTTCAGTTCGCCAGTTCCCTAACATTGAGGAAGGGAAAGAGGATAGACGGGAGTCACGAGACTCGTACGATTCAAGTGTTTTACGCAGGTCTTCTCTCGGACCTCGACAGGTGCATCTCATAACCATCGAAGCTACGTGGCATTACTGGACAAGAGCTAAAAGCACTTTCTTAGTGAGACAGATACGCAAGTCTATCTCTCAAGTATCTATTGTTCTGCTAGGTCCAAGTCTTTTCTTCTGTTTTTGGGAATTTTTCCTTCACTCAGCGATGTTTTTCTTGCTTTTATTTAATTTCGAGATGCTTCAGGTGCTCTTGAAATGAAACAAGTAGTTTCTATTCCTTGTACAGCGCTATTCGGATGTCTGCCTGTGCCCGTGGTGTGTTCTTGTTATCTGTTTCACGTTGACATTCTTTTGGGTGGTTATTGGTCTGTAGTTCTAAAATATGCGATTATTTGGCAGGACGATTTACAGGGAAGATTGTCTCTTGGGTCGTCCACGACAATTACTCCTCCCCCAGGAATGTCTAATAAATTGGACCGATCTCCGTCTCTAACGCCTCCCGAGGCTTGGGGTGGCGAAGCTTTGGAAAGGAGTGGCTTAAGGCAACCGACCGTGTCCAGGTTAATGTGTTCACAATTTTTTTTGTCGTGATCTGCATGCTTGTAGGGTGCTTTTTTCAGGATAGGCATTTATGGTCTTAGGGTGGTCCGGACTTGCTCATCATATGGTGAAATTGTCTCAATTCTCCTTCTCTTCTATGCGCTGAATTCTTCACCTAGCTATCATCATCGATTTGTATATGATCCACAGATTTTCATATTGTAGCACTTTTCTCATATCCATCTGCATCCTTTTTACTCCCTATTGGTTTGGTTCTACTCATGGATTTATCTTATTCAGAAGTGTCCTTTGCGTGGTGCAGGTTTGCTTCGACTACTGGTCTTCCATCATCCCGATTCGATTCATTGGCAACTCCTGCAGAAAGCAAACATCCTTCTTCTACCAAGAGGGACTCCCTATCGTACAGATCCTTAGATCAAGACTCGTCTATATCCCTAACAAATGGCGTGGCCCATCTGCCAGCCGTGGTTTCAGCGAGTGATTTTGAAGCAGCAACTATAGCTGCGAACAAGAAGTTGTTGTCCTACGAGGCACGGGATCTTAACTCTAGCTTTTCACGATCTCTTCCTGGGGCATTTCCAGTATCTGCTGGGGATCCAGGATCACCTATGCAAAGAAAATCGGGATTGGAGAGACGAGAGGACAGGGGTGGGTTGTCTGGAGGTTCAGATGGAAAGAAAGACCTCGAGAATGGCTATGTGTCAAGGTCAGATGCAGCCGATTCCACAGGAGCCACTCCGCCTGCATCAAACGTATGCATCCTTCGGCCCATTATATCACAAACATGGCATCACCTTGCAATGCAGTCCAGTTCGCTGTTTGTGTGTAATTTCTCCCTCATTTATTTCTGCTCAGTGCTTTTTGCTACGTTTGGCAGGGCCATGGTCAAGGGAGTGGGCAAAGAGCTCAGTCGCCACTTGAGCAGCAACAACAGCAGCAAGGGACAGGAGCCACTGGTTTTGCTCTTCAGCTGGTTCAAAGAGGCCTAGAAGAAAGTCTTGGGGCAGTCCAACGAGCAATTCATGAAGAGGTTCAAAATTTGCATTTGGAACTTCTTCGGCAGTTTCATATTCAGCAGGTAATTCGTCTACGCTGTCCCAGTCTGATAATAAAGAGTCACAATCGTATACTCGGGTTGGCTTATTATGGTAAATTTTCTCACCATGTGCTCAGATAAGTTCGTATGGTTCGGTCAAACAAACTCGGGATGCATGAAATACCGGTTTCGGTTGCATAGTGTTCAGTTTTGGTCTGCGTCGTGATGATAAGGAGTACTTTTCTGACCTTTTCTTGAAATCGATTTTGTTTCTGCAGATGGAAATGGGCAGCATGATGGATTCATTCCTAGCAAAGCAGGCGGAGCTTGTTGAGGAGATCAAGGCTCTTCGTAGGGAAAACCAACAGCTACGAGATCTGTACTAACAATAGTTCACGGAGCCAAGTAATTGGTGAGCTATAGGGTTGAGACATTTTTGGGTATATGCCTAAACCTCGTGTGACCTTCACAATACGAATGTATAGAAGGGAGGGCGTTGCCGTTGTATCCATTATCTTTTGCTCAAATGATACGATTCATAGCTTGTTTTGATTTGTGCGAATTACATCATGATAAACTTATATGCCGCCTCCACTGCATTTCAGTTGTGGGAGACAACACTCAAATTGCAATTGCCAGGGTTAATACCCTAACTTATTCCTGATCTTCATCCGCAAGTATGACACTCGTAACCTAAAAGCCTCGGAGTAATGCTATTTTTTTGAATGTACGTGATGAATCGCTAAATCATTTGTCCAGACTTCCAAATTAAAGCTCTTGACGGTTGGGTCATCGTCATTACTACAGTACTTCTGTCATTTTTAGCATTCCCATCCTCAATGTTTGAAAGTTGCCTTTGAAACCCGACTGTAGCGGGCCATGCGTCCCAGGCAATATTCCCAGTTCTGCTAATCTGTAATTTATGGGAGGCCTTAGATGAGCAAGTTCTCCTCTTTCCAGGATCAATTACGCATGTCCTTCGCAATTATCAAATACTGCTGTTCAGATTAGAACACCTAATACCGAAGGCAAAGCAGCCATGACCTGGAAAATTACTGGAGAATTCTAATCGCAGTTGAACTCATCACGAGTGTCAGAGTGAGAGCTTTCCGTACTGCAATGACAGGCAATTTATTTGAAAATTCTACGTTTTACAAAGTAGGTATCCTAGGGGGTGTGAGGGTGGTGGAATTACACCACAAGTTGACTTTCTGAAATAGGACAAAAAATTAGAAATACTTTAATGCTTAAAAGATAAGCTTTAGCATCAACCTAATTTCAAGAGTGAGGACCATTGTCACACTTCATTAAAATACAAATTTTCACATATATGTTTAAAATAATCAACACTAGAGGGTGAAGTTTGAACTTGGAAGAAATGGTCCATGATATACCTTGACTATTATGCGTGATTGAGGCCATGTATGTAGGAGGTTTGATTTAAATAGCCTCAAGTTTTTGATGCTCTTGACTTTTACTGAAAATTGGTCCTAAGTGTGAAATTTGCCTTTAAGAACTTGCAATTCTTAAATAAGATTCTCCATTTTATGTGGTATTTTTGAAAGAAATTTTGGTAGGTGAAGTTACATGTGCTCAATATAGTCAAAACATTTGCTTGATATTTCTGCAACAAGATGTTGGACTGATAATTGTGCAACACCAAATTAAAAACAAATAGTAAAAAACTGCTACGGTTCGGAGAGAAACCATGCACAACTGGCTTGCGAGTTGCGACCCTCACTTCTGTTGACCATGACTCAAATGCACCTTGTTACCTCAATTTTGACCAAGCCAAAAGCATCTCTTTTCCTCCCTTGTTTTGGTCAATGTCGTCTTTTTTTTTCTTTTTTTTTTCAATTTCAACGACCATACATCCAATCATTCACATTCAATCCAAATAGTTTGAATTTTTTTTACCTTACTATATCCACGTTTCACAAGATCATACGGAGAAGGTAGGATGAATCAAAGTTCATCCACGTACTGTGGCAGAGTTGATAATCAACTGCTGTAACTTGGCTTTGACTTCAAGGTACTTCTAGTTGCCACACTAGTCTCATGCATGTCCACCCACTCAGAAATCTGTTTGGAATAACGTGGAGGTATTTGCTTAGACAAGATTCCTTACAACTAACATATGCCTGAGAGCATCTCCAGTGTTGTCATTGCAGGGTCTGACACAGTTCAAGCATGGATAATAAGTATTTCAAGCCCCTCAAAATACTCTTAGAGCATTTGCACCCACACCCGTCCAAGGTTTTTTACACGCAATACTTGGATGATAAATGTTTAAGGTCCCTCAAAATGTTCTCTTGACACTCAACTTGAGCGTGTCAAGCAATGGTCCTTGAAATCACTATTCATTTTAAGTTTAGTGAGCTATGTCTTCTTCTCCACTTGATGATTGGTTCAATAACTATTTGTGGGGCACACTTGAAAAGCAAGGGTGGGGGACAAGAATTTTGAGGGCTCTCCAAAAACAAATGGAAACACTTGGCACGTCAAGATTGCGTGCAAGGCTGCGGATGCTCTTATGACACTCCATCTTAGTGTATCAAGCAATGGCCTTTCAAAATACTACTCATCCTAAGTTCAATGAGCTTTATCCTCTATTTCCCCTTAGTGAATGATCAAATGACTATTTAAGAAGCATATTTGAAGTGCAAGGGGCACATTTGAAAAGCAAGGGTGTAGAACAAGATTTATCAGGCCCCTTCAAATATAGACATAATAATGTTTTAGTGTGAAGTGCAATGCGGGAGATGCTCTGATAGAGGCAAGATCCCCCCACTCCAAACAAATAAAAATAGCAGTTACTTTCCAAAATTCTTGATATGTTTGATTTTGGTTTTACATGCTAAGTTATATTTCTTGCAATCATGATAATGGATCAACCAACTTCCATTTCTGGAGCAGTAGAGTCGATATAGGGTTGTATATTTTAGTGTATGTAGGGCTTGCCTCCATTAATCCAGGATCTCCCTTCTTTCTTAGTATTTGAACTCTATAAAGGAAAATTTCAATTATCTTTTACAAACAAGAAAAAAATAAAAATAAATTGTAAGATTCTTTTGGTGAACTGTATCTCTTTTTAAACAAAGAAATTTTTTATATATAAAGGCCCAATTCCAGTCATTAGCGGTTTAGTAACGAAGATTTGTGAAAATAGAAGGTGGTCTGTAATTATATACTCCACCTCCCTTGATACAAAAGAGGGGCAACAATAGACAAATGGGACTGCTAATTTTTTTGGAATTGCTCATCAGCTGGGCCCTAAAGTTTTATATTGATGGTTGGCAATGTTGACTTTGTTGATAACATGGTTTTTTACGTGGCAATATCTTTGACACCAAAAAACAAAACAAAATATAGATCATCATAATGCATCAACTCCACTCTAGAACTTGGGCCCAACTTGATGATTTGAAATTAGGGCATTAACTGGACCTGGAACTTATGGCTTTATATTAACCCCTCAACGTCCGAGGGGCGTTTATTTCGTCCCTCTGAATTTTGTTCAGGGATACAGAAAGTTTTTTGAAGATTTTTTTGTGTGGTTATTATATTTAAATTGTTGTTGAAGTCTAGTTTCAGCATCAAGAGTCTGATCTTGAAAATGAATTAACGTGATTTGTCTATTCAAGATTTTGTGCAAGGGTGTCCATTGCAAATCTTCACTTTCTAGTGTTGAAGGCTCTTGCAAATGAGCCTCAAGTACACTAGAACTTGGAGAAAAAATTGCATTAAAATTTCATTTAAAAAAATTGTAGAATAAATTTTGAGAAGCCGTAAATTGATTGGGATTATGCATGTTGTACTTTACATACTCATGTTTTTTTGGTACCCTCAAATTTAGGTTTGAGATGCAAAAGGATGGCTGAAAGACTTTAAATCACTTTCACAATTTTAACACCGTCATGATTAAACATTATAATCTTTCAATCCATAAGTGATATAGTTGTGATTTCTTTTTGTATGCAATCTATAACATGTCTACTTTGAATCTGTATGGTTACATTTCAAAAAAAAATTGATTAGATTGATCAAAATGTCAGCATTTTGTTCACTTCCAAGTAAATTCTGAGATACTCCAAAATTCCAGGAGCGGTGAGGGGTTAAGCGCCCTACCAAACTTTTACCTCAATATCAAAATATTGGCCTAATTGATGACTATGAATCGTGAATTGGATCCAGTTTTGAATTAGGGCTAGGCCAAATACAAGATGGTCTTCATTCATGATCTTTAATCCCAAATACAAGTGAAATATTTTTAAATTCATTCTTTAGAGAGAAATTTCTACGATCACATATTCGTATGTTTTCTCCAAGTGAAAATTTTGAACTTTTCCACTCAAGGTTCACACACTAAGTGGTTTCAAGCCTTAGAGAACGTTGAGTTTCTGTAAGACATTTCTCCTTGCAAAAATCACGTTTTATCTCACAAGAGAATCAAAAGAATTTGCTTAGACAAGTAGCAATGTTTGCACAATTGCTAACATGGGCTCTCTCGTATGAGAAAAGGAAAAAAAAAAGACAAAAATAAATAAATAACTAAAAAAATAAAGCCCTAAAATCACACGTGAGAAATAAAAAATTCCTAAGAAAAAGAAACTAAGCTGAAAAAAGAAGAACTCTAGCGAGAACTCTAGAATGTAATCAGCAATGTTTGAGCTGATTATTGACCTTCACCAACTAATATTTGACATTTTCCATTTTCAATTAGTATTTCAAGAAAATGTGCCAAATATTGCTTATATTTGCAATATAATTATACATTTTTTTTGAAAAATTGACTAGATAGTTTCACAAAGTTTCTAAATTCAATTAGTTTATTTTGCTACTTAATTGGCTAACAATACACAAACATTATTTGAAATCACTACGGTACCAGCCTAATACAAGGAGAACTAAACTTGAGTTGCGTGCTAGCCAGTTTTTTTTACAACTGCCTAAACAATATGAAAGAAGGTAGATACATTTTTTGACCACAAAAATATGGTTTGGGGAAATCGACCAACTTAGGTCTTAATCTTGCAAATTTTTAATCCCTAAATGCCCAATCAACCATTTTTTGGTTGCTGCCCTTTATGGGCTACTCGAAATGAAAAAAAAAAAACATTAAATTGAAATAATAAAAAATACTTTCATATAGGAAAGCAAGTTTCCTTTCCAACCCAAATTGAATTGTGTGTACCCAATTTAAACTTCACCAAGAAGAATTTTTCAAAGATAAACATTTAAATATTTGCTAGTGTTATAAAATTTACTATTTTGAGAAACTTATGATGTTTTCTCCTTAAAAAATATTGCATTTTTGGGTTTTGGAATAGAGTGTTTATTTTTAACCAATCATACCAAATTTTAAATTGTGTGAATAAAGTTTGTAATTTTTGATGAATATTAAATGATAAATGCTTCTAAATTCATTAAATAAGAGTCCAAAACTTTTTTTGAATGTTTAATTGTATGGATGATTACTAAACATCACAATTATTATTTTCTCTTTTAAAACAAACTTCATCAAAATTACAAAAGTGTCATTATTAACACATTTATAATTTGCCCTTACCCCCTTGGGTGCTTAGGCCTTAGGGGTTAAAGAAATTTCTACATGGAAATGAAAAAATGAATTTGATAAAGTAAAAAATGTCGGAAATCAACCTTTGAACTTGGCTAGTTTTCTAGCCTTCCTAAAGAAATTAGCAACCTTATGAGCATGTGAGAAGAACAAACCTTTGGCAACTTTGGGTTAGAACATGATTAAATATATCTACACTTGTGTTGCCACAATCCTTCTTTCTCAAAAAAACCTTTTCAATGAATGACTTCATTCAAACAATCAACCTCTTTTAAATGCCAAGCAATTAAGTGGGTTTAAGATGTTGGGATGGTGCAAAACTAATCTCATTATGGGCAAAACAGGAAGATTATAGGTGAATTCTACCTTTTTCTTGTGAAGCCTCTACTTTTTCACCAATATTTATTTGGCCTTAAGCTTCAAATCACCACAAAATGGCTTGAAAAATGTTATAGGTGTATGTGGAGTATGATTAATTGGAATCATAATTTTCAAACACACTATCCTATCCTCTTTGTATTGGCTAATCTAAGCAAAGTTGTATTTATGTTATTGTTTGTGAACTTGCATTCTTTATACAAAATTGAAAATGAGGGTTAGGATGAACTTGCATTAAAAAATCTAAAAATGTTGATAAGAATTGAATTGGAGGGACTAGATGAAAATTTTGATAACACATTTTATGATGCAATGGCTCTTTGGAAAAATGCTGACAAGCCTTAAATAGCTCTACTTTAACTTGAAAAGATATTTGACCTTAAGTTCAAATGATGGTTGTGAAGAATTTTTGGAAGAAGCTTCATGTACCAAAAATCGATTTGCATGTTATTTTGATGTACTAACTAGATTTCAAAAATAAGTGAACTCCCAACATGGGATCCTTGTATTATTTGAAGGCTAAATCCTTGAACCCAAGACAATAAGGTCTAGTCTTTACAAAAACTAAGGATCTTTGAGCATTAGAAATCAATAATGAGCCATCTTTAAAAGAAGTTTTAATATTTGATATAAAAAACAAAAATTAGACACACAAACTAAAATTTGAAATTTAAGAAATCAACCAAGTGTCAAAAATTTAGGAGATTACCGACTGGTCTAAAGAGTCACATCTTGGATGTAACCAATTACATGAAACGTAAATCGAGTGAAGTCAAATAGAAGAAGAAATTCACCAAGTTCATAAAAAACTCCCCAATTAAACGGGCCCAAACTGTGTACCACGGAAGAAGCTTTAAATGCCTATTTTTCGAGTACTGGGGCAGCGGTTATTTTCCTTGGAAATTTTTTGCTTAAATATTACCGTTGATTGTGATCAACAACCATAACACTTGAGAAATTGGGTGAGAAAAAATGGATGAAATTGTCAAATCTCTCAAAGCATATCAATTGAAGATAGGGAATGGGCAGTAACTTCACTTTTGTTAGGGGTTAGCTGTGTAGGAGAATGAGGTACCTTTAGGGCTCCAATACAATCATGGCAATGCATAATCAAGAGATGTTCTTGTCAAATTGATCTCCTTGGATTGGAAAATTTGCTCGTGTTCCAATACCATGGACTTTTCATTGCGTTTGCTGGTGGAATGACATATTTTTTGCAATAGTTTGCAACTTCTCCGCAACAATTTGCAAGTGACTCTTGGGTGCTTGGATTTGCAACATGAGTTGCAACGGAAGTGAGAAGATTTGTTTGGTGAATGAGATTGCAAAATTAGGGGACATGGACTGCAAAATTAGGAGATGGGGAGTGGCAAAGGAGCAGCCAGTTCCCAATCCCAAACCTAATGTACATGTTGATGATGCTCTCACTAGGTAAGCATCAAATTAGCTACATGGTTGCCTTAAATCAGGTTGCCTTACCTTGGCAAAGTTACCTCATGACTCACCCTTGACCACCTAGAGGGGCATGCAACTCTCTTTATGCTATAGTAGTTCTTGCTTCTGTCTCAAACTTCAACTTCCTTGCTCCTTGGCTTTGACACTTGTTGTACCTAACCTTTGCTTGCTTTTTCCATAGTTTATCATAGTAATTATTAAAAAAAGTAACTATAGTCTTGGTAATATTTATTTAGTGTAAAATGTCAAGAAATTAGTAAGGGGTAACCCAAATGCACTATGTGGTGTAGATTTTGGATGGAAGCTACTAATGTTAGTAGACATTCTACACCAAATAGTGCATTTAGGTTGCCTTGTACTAATTTCTTGACATTTCACATTATTTAAATATTTACCAATACTACATATAGTAAGTTTTGTCAATAATTACTACAATAAATAACTACTACAATAAACAATAGAGGAAGCAAGTAGATGTTGGGCACAACAACAAGCACCAAAGTCAAAGAGCAGGGAAGCTAAAACTTTAAACAAAATGAGGAATTATTGTAGCATATAGAGAGTCGCATACCTCTCCAAGTGACCAAGGTCAGTGAGTCATGAGGTAACTTTGCCAAAATAAGGCAACCTAATTGTTAACCCTTAAAGGACCAAGGAGCCCTTTGCAACCAATATAGTATTTGGTATTTTCTTGTATTTGGAATGCATCCACACCTTTATTACATTTGAGATCAACAAAGAAGTTAGAATAAAGATCACTATGGTTCTAGTGAGCTAGTCAAGATCCCAAATTAAAACTTTTTATTGGTAGCAAATGCCAATTATACAACAACGTATATACTATGTAATATGTAAAGCGGTCCTTTAAGGGTTAAGGCAACATGAACATGCAAACATTGTTGATTCTATCCAATTCTTCTTTATGTGCTTGCATTGTTGGGTGCGTGTCACTCTACCAGCGAAAATACCAAAAATAAACCCACGTCCTCGGACTTGCTACTAGAGAAGAAAGGATTCTGGTAAGGACCAATTTCCATTGAGGGGCTGAAGGTCCAGACTTGGAGGTTCAAGCTCCGGGTTTGTAAAACTTGGCCAACAAGCCTGGAGCACTTGGACCTTTAATTGGAGGTCGCTTTTTGAAATGTACACGGTCTGAGAATTTTAGAAATTTTTGTTCCTCTGCCCCGGTCAGGCCGGACGTCCAGTCCAGTCCCTCAATAGAAACTTAGCCTATGATGGAGGCGGGCCATACAAAGCCGGGTTGACTCGAAGCAAAAGCGCAGCCTTTCCCCCCCACCCAGTTCACCAGCTCAGCTTTGCACCAGCTCACCAGTTCAGTGAGTTCACCAGCTCACCAGCTCACCAACCACCGTGGCGTGCCTCACCCTCGACATCGAATCTCGCACGAAAAGGCGCAGGTCTCTCGGAACCCGACTGACACCGCTTTTGCTTGCCAGCCAACGCATTTCCATGGGACCCCATGCACCACCACCCTTCCCTTGCCCACGCAGCAACGGCACGGCCACGGCCCCGCATTCCCGTACTCTCGCACTCCCGCGATAGGCAGGCGCTGATCCACTTCGCACGACCTCGGCACTGCCACGCACTGCCCTGCACTTTATTAGAAGCAGTCGCCGAAGCCGACGCCACCCCAGCTGCCACTCTCCCCTCGCTTCCCCTCGCCCCCCCAACTCCCGCAAAAGTGCTCCGCAGCAACAATACCAGCTCCTCCGAGCCAGCGCTGCTGCCACATGGACGCCTCTGCGACGATGCATGGAGCCGTCTCTGAAATCCCCTGCCCAAGTGTCGCCCTCTCACTCGTGCCACCCTGGCCTTTCCTTTCCCGGTCCTACCAAAGCGGTTTGTCATCGCCGGTGCCTCCGAACGACCCCGGTGCTTTATATTCAAGCTCCAACGTCGTTACTCCATCTCATTCAGTTGCAATCATTCCCTTCTTGTACTTGTTCTCCCGCGTGCCTCGTTCATCTTCAGATTTCTCCTCTCCTACCGAGGTCTGCAGCGATGGCGTTCAAACTTAGCAAGATGATGATCATCCCGATCATGTTGCTCAACTTCCTTTTGTACTTCATCGCTGCTGCTTTGGCAGGATCCGTGCTCAACCGCAACTTGGATTCCAACGCTGGCACCACCAATAAACCCGCTATTGGTGAGCTCCAGTCCCCCATCTCCACAGCATTTTATAGTTTTGCAACTCTTTCAATAAGTTGGTAACGAGTTGCCAAGGTTTGATCAGCTTCTGTTTTACGTACTTCGACTGAATTTTTGTCTGAACTTTGACGTTTCAGGAAACGTGGTGACGGGAGTCTTTGTCACCATCGCCCTGGTGGCGTCCATGGTTGGGCTTGCCTCCGTGTTGGCTGGAGCACACCATGTGCGTGTCTGGCGTACCGAAAGCTTGGCTGCCGCCGCCGCCACCACCCTCATCGCATGGCTTCTTACCTTGCTCGCCATGGGCCTCGCCGCCAAGGAAGTGCACACTCACTACGGTCGCCCCAAGAAACTGGTACTTAAAAACACTTTTTAAACTATTCATTCCCAATTTAAGAAATCCTACTTTTTTAGGAGTTTGTGTATGTGAATATGTTCATGCTAAGTTGATCAGTACCTGAGATGTGGTTTTTCATGTTGTGCAGAAAGCCTTGGAGTTCTTCATCTTCGCCCTGTCGGTTACGGAGCTGCTTTACTTGTTGTCTCTGCATGCTGGAAACACCACCCGGGAGGGTTATGCTAACCAGCCCGGGCGTAACGTGAACGACCCGAAGTATGGCACCCCTGCCGCCACTGCTGTCTAGATAGATGATTTACAAAGATGCCATATTTGGCCTCCATTTTTGCTTAATGTAGACTTAGCGAAGTGCTGTTACGGAAGTTTGTTGATTTGTGAGCATCTCTATGAAAAAGGTGTATCATAACAAAATATGTACATACGAATTCTGTTGATACATATTGTAATACAGTAATAATACTTTCGATTAGGTACCCTTGGAACCTAAATATTTACATATGCTATGTAGTGTGCATGTTGTCATCTTGCACGTGTATGTGCAAATTTGTTGCGTTATTGAGAATGTTATGATTATGCAAGGCCAGAATTAAGCTTCATTTCAATTAATATAAATAGAATATTTTTGCACGAATGCGGCAAGATCAGAAAAAAATATGGTAATGTGAATGTGACGGTAAACTATTTTTGCAAATATATATAATTACTAAAACTAATTCGGAAAAACTTTTTATGATATATAAAGACATTGGTCATTTTAACACAAAAAGTTTAAAACTTTTGAACATTCATCTGACAGTAGTTTTTCTCAAACGAGAGAATGAATATTAGAGAACTTTGGAGTTTATGCACTATATGCTAGCTATAATTTCGAATGTTTTAATCAAATGACAAGAAATATTGAAAAAGCGTGAAGTAACAATCAGAAACAATTAAACCAGCTAAAAATTTGTCGAAATGTAGATGAGATAAAGCACATTCGAAATATGTTCCATCTATGAAAACAAAATGTTACGGAATATTTGGCAAACAAATTATGGGAATAGGAAAAGAACTGGATTTTTCCCACCCTGATTTTAACTAACTCTGGATTCGAAAATTTATAAGTGAACCCACTGAAGTCGCTAAAAAGCGGTATCTAAGTACGATTGAAAAAAAGGAATTGGCCACGTGGCAAAATAAGTCATGAGGCTATGGCTTCCGTCATAATAACAAAACCAATGATATCATAACATAGTTTGACTTTGAAATCCTTGCTTTATATTAAACTCCATACCAATCCATGACTTTAATTTTCCACTTTGCATATATTACATGATTGTTATATTTAACCCTTAAAGGACAGATGGATCACCATGGCTTACCTTGCCTATAGCATTCTATAATGTTTTGTACATGAGCACCAGTAGTATTGCTTCAAAAAGTTGGAAAAGTCAATAATGCATGGTGCCCCCACGAAAATTGGAAGAAGGGTAGCTCGGGAGCTAACACCATGTATCACAATTTGGGTTACAAAATAAAATGAATGTATCTCAAGAGGTAAATTTTGCCTTACATGATGCACTACGCATTTATGATCACTTCTGAAAAAAAATTAAATCAAAATTGGTCTTTTTTTGGGATACAGAGTTTTTTTTTGGAGGCAATGGACGTTTTTTTGTCTGTGCCGACGTTTGGGGGTTAAGTTAACGACTAAACAAATGAAAAGGAAAAGCCGTTGAGAGTATTGATTAGAAAGTATAATGTACAATTGCGTCAGATTTTTTTAATATGCCCAACATTCTATTACTATTTGTAGTAGAAAACTATTTATGGTGCTTGCAATTGTAAGATCACTCATGAATTTCATATAGTGTAAGTGTAGTAAATTAGAAACTAGAATTGCATATTTTCATAATTTCAAATTCTACTCAATAGCCAAATTAAGGTAGCCACATCCATAATTGTCAGTGTATCCATTGGCATTGCCTACTCTTGCAGCATGTGTCATTAACCAATAAATACAAAAAAAAAGTTGGTTATGGGTACTTAAGTGATGCTTTTAGGTGACAAAGTGATGGTTCTCGGTGACTTGCATGGCGGTTTTGAGTGCCCCATTGCATTGTATTTAGCGTCTCCTACACACTACTATGCAGTTTCAGTGATTTTGGATTTTGGAAAATCTTTGTGAACAAATGCTTGCAATTGGAACTTTCAAAAATTGATGCCAATATGTTTAGTTTCCTCTTGCTAACTTACAATAATCTTTTCAAAGTTCATCAATTGGTTTTCCTACTCCAAAACCCTTAGTTTCATGCTTATGGGTGTCATTACCTTAGATGAAAAATCATTTGCAAATCCAAATCCAAATGAAAACAAAGGTGTTACAACACAATACATATGTATATTATATTTTGGAAACCAATCTTTGCACAAAATCCACAAAATCAATAAGCAATGAAACATGTGCATGTATACTAATTACAAAGTTGTATCTAAAAGCCAAGGAAATAATCAAACATTTTTCAATGAAAATAATACTCCCTTCTTCCCAAAATGATCTTCCTATTACACAAAATGTTATAGATTAAGCTTGAAAAGAACCATTTAAAAAAAAATGGACTTATGAATAGAGTTTGATGTCCTCTTATTGTTTTGAAATTTTGAGTTTCAAATTAGTTTTCAAAGTGTGGTTTCAAAATGCTTGAAAATTGAATTTTTGACGCACTTTTGAAGAGTACCGGTGGCCACTCACTTCATGACATGGGATTGTTTAGCATGCCCATGCTTTTGGACTATGTGCAAGTGTCAATAACTTCCTCCTCCAACAATATCATTTTGAGACACTAAGAAAAGGCCAACAGGAAGATCATTTTAGGACGGAGGGAGTAGCTATTTGACCAGTTTTGTCACATTTTGGCTTCTCCAACATTACAAGGTTAAAACAAAGTCGATGTAACTTATAACACATACTATATGGGCCAATTGTCAAGCTGGCCAAGGAATCAGAGTTCACAAAAACGACTTATAAATTTTGTAAAGGAAAATTGTTTTGTCGTTTATGGATTTTCCAATTCTGAGGATAAAAGCAAGTTTGCTTGAGACAAAATTTTCTACAGCTGTTGTACTGTTAAGTGTTGACTTAAAGGAAATTAAGGAAATAAAGAACTAAGCAAACTCCAGATGTCACAACCACATCGTTTAATAAGATAAAAAACAGAAGCGACAAAATTATGGGTTCATAAATATTACGTATAAGAAATTCCAGCACACGTATTTACAGTGACGAACAAAATCGAGTACTCTTAAAGTGAACTTCAAAATTCAATTACAAATAATCTACATAACATTTTTCGAAGTTATAAATTGTATTCAAAAGCAAATAGAGTTGTGAATGTGTATGTAAAACTACATATCAAATTAAAAATTGCATAATTTTTTACAACTTATAATCAGCAACAATATGCAAGTACTCAGTATTGTTCAACTTATTTGAACTTCAAGAATCCATCCAATAGCCTCTAGCAGCCAACATAATAGCAACTTTTTGCGGCATGCTTTCATACAATGCTAGGCAATCCTCTTGACTACAACTAGAGAAAACTGTACTCACACGCTCCCACAATTCTTCAATTCCTCTTGGAGGCGTAGAAAACTCGTTCAATTGCCGTTTCAAAAGAGCCCATAAATGCTCTATGGGATTCAAGTCTGGTGATTGAGCATGTCACTGGAGAAGTTGAAATGGTTGTGATTGATGCCATTCCTACACCAACTTGCTTATATGTTTTGGATCATTATCCTGTTGAAACACTAAGTTGCTTGAATCCATACTATAATGCCAAATTGTAAACCACAAAAAAAATTCTAAAATAAATTTGTACTTATGCTGATCCATAATACCTTCAATCCTATACCAAGCTCCAGGTCCAAATGCAGTCATACAACCCCAAATCATGATATGCCCACCACTGTGTTTCACTGTTTGACGAACATGTTGCGGTTGAACACGTTCTCCATCCCTAATCCAACACCATGACCTACCATTTGAATTGAACCTATTTATCTTTGTCTCATCATTGAAGATAACACGTTTTCAATCATGAACCGTCTAGTTTGCATACTTTTGAGCAAACCTCAACCGTGCCAAAACATGTCTCCGTGCCAAGAATGGCTTCTTCTATTGAACATGTGCAATCAAACCTTCTTCTCTCAAAGCACGACTCACGATAATGTCAGACACAATTTTACCTGTCTCATTTCAAAATTCTCTTGCTATCTTTGATGCGGTTCCAAGATGACCTTCAGTGAGCAAGGTCACGCAACGTCGCCTCTCTCTTGCATTAAGATGCTTTGGACGTCCACCTCTTTGTTGCTCCACCTCTTCAACAATCTCCTTTCGCAACTTAGCCACCCACGATTGACTCATACCAACTAAAGTTGCTACTTTTCTTGTTGACTCGCCATTTCTAAGTTGAGACAATACAACGTTCCTCTTCATTACAGGAGCCATACTAAAACAATGGAGAACCTCAAGAGTTCTTACAAACCGTAGAGACGTATAGCTGCAACAACTCAAAAATCTCTTCAAAACAAGCACAGACAAGTAGGGAAATGAATATTGAAGTGCGGCCAGGAGGCCGTGAACAAAAGCGAGTATTCAAACCCTAGCACTTCAGATTCTCTTCTCTTGCTTATCTTTATCACCTTTTCACTTTTGTGTTCACACACGTAATCAACACAAGCTATTTACAATTTTTGAATTAACACTTCTGGCAATTCATATTTTCAATCATCAAACAAGACTCATTGAAGTTGAAACTCTATTCGAGTACTCGGTTTTGATCCTCACTGTACAAAAAGCCAGAAAGCAATTCACCATCTCGCCTCCGAAGAAGTGATGCAAAACAAGAAACGAAATTTACTATAAATTCTTCAAAAAAATGCAATATAAATCTTCGCACAAATGCACAGAAATACAAAGTGCACCAAAAATACTCTCCAGCCTTCCTAACCGCAAAAAAAGCAACACTCCAGCTTGACAATACAGAAAATGGCTGTAGAAATTGCAACACTCCACACACAAAAGCAAGTTAAATTAAAACGAGAACACCAAAATCACATTAAAAGCCCACAACAGGATCTTCAGCAAAATCACGCTGATTTCAGAAATCTAAAGAGCCTCCATAGTTCATGTACAGAGCTCTCTCTTTAGGAATCCAACAAATGTGCAGGAACTACAAAAGTAGAGAGAATGCCATGTCAAGGAACAAAAATAAACACAACCAAAACCGAAAACCTAACCTTGCTTTCATCAATGAGAAACAGCTTCCGAAAGCATTCAATGAGAACCACGCAAACTCAGAAAGCCATGACAAGTAAGAATATTTAACTCCATTGATGTCGGCCACTACAACGTAGTCTCTTTTTGAAAATGATCTGCCCTGAAGAATCAAACCAGGCATTTGCATGTATGCTCTAAGACTTCAGAACAAAAGTTACGAAGCCAAAATTGAAGACTTGAGGTGGAACTATGGCTCTCTCTCTTCTAAACATAATTCAATACTTGACGGAACTGCAACAGAAGAATCCACCACAGCGTGAACTGACTTGCACCAAAGCCTCAAAAGCCTCAAAAGCCAGATACCTGAGATTGCTAGCCAGTTTAGGGTTTAGGGTTTTAGGGTTTAGGGATGCTTCAATGTTTTGTTGCAGTGTGAGGATTACCAGCAGTTTGGAATATGGGTTGATATGAAGGGAAAGGCTTGGAAACTTAGGGTTTAGGGTTTTACTGCTTCGATTTGTTGTTGGGGGTCTTGAGCTGTGGGCACCGAGACGTGACCTTGGAGCCTGCTCATGTCAAGGCGAGTCTGGTAATGGAAGTTGACTTTGAGCTGCACGCCGAGCATGTTGTGGTTCTTGAGCTGGTTGTACTTCTCCCGCAGCTTGCCCACGTCCATGGCCATGACCAGCAGCTGCTTGCGCGTCTTCATCTCGAACTGCTCTCTCGACTTCTTGTGCACGTGCGGCGATCGATTAAAAGTGAAGAGGATGCGCGTCGTGGGCAACCCCACTTTGCTCACGTTCTTGAGCTTTCCTGGCCGGATCTTCTCGAAGGACTTCAACGCGATGGACATGCGCGCCGTGGCTCCTGCGCCCGCGGCCATCTCCTCGATGCCGTCCAGTGCATCCACCTGCGTCGACGTTAAAACTTAAGAGAAGTTGCAGAAGTACGAAACCCTAAAAGATAACGTTATCGAAGTGCCACACTTTAGAGTTGGTACTAAACAAGGAAGCTCGTAAGGTAGGAGCATCAAATTGCAACCCCAGCTGTCTTCCAACATCTAAAAAGAATCCTAAATGCACATACTGCTGGACCCCAACTAGACATGCAGGCAACTTAAGCTGTCATGATATTTGAGTATAAGGAACAAAAATTGTGTAGGTGGCAGTTTAGGGTCGCATGTGATATGGTCTTTTCATGTGACATGATCTTTTTGTTGTTGTCTTTTCATTTCAATACAAACATTTCAATGGGATCTAGTATCGACAATAGGTTGGTCTAGGGGAAGTTACCTCCAACAATTCGTAATTTACTCATACAATCTCAGAAAACTCCAAAAACAAGTTTGCTTGCATCTGTGCCCATTTCCTAACAAGCACATGCCACTATATTCTCAAAAGAACCTCGAGATCACCACATCTGAAGTAAGTGTCGGCTTTAGGTGCTCCTGTCTTAGTCACAAAACTGTCACAAATTACTACAGAACGTTGAAGAGGAGGAAGTACACCTAAAGAAGCCTCCATACATGAGGCACGAAGATTTGGTACTTAAACTCATGATCTCTGAAACAAGTAACCAACGGAAGTTGCAAATGCGAGAGATATTGTTGGAGTACGAGAAAATATACGAAATGTTCCGCTATGATTCTCTAGTTTTAGGGTTTAGATCTGGTCAAATGGTCAGATCAGAGCAAGTGTCACTTTAAGGATAAGTTTTTGAAGTTCCAGAGATGAGGGAATGCGGTAAATGGGCGAGTTCAGTTGTTTACTGGCGGAATGGCCTCACTCCAAACCCTAATTCGTTTTCAACTGCGACGAAACAGTTCAAGGAGAGGAAACAATGCGCTTCCTGAATAGTCTTGAGAAAAACGGTTTGATGTACCTGAGATTCAGGTATTCCGGCAGGGCGTTTCCCTACTCGCGCAGCAGCAACGTCAGTGTACATTGACCGCTTGCAGCTCCACCCGCTTACGCGTTCGTCGACAACGTTGCTCAAATTAAGCTCGAGAAACGAGGAAGAACAAGTGCTAAACGGGGCAGATGCCTGCATTCGCTGCGCCCACCGCGACAACAATCATCAGAAAATACTCAGATCCTTAAACCCCAAATCCTAAACCCTAAACCCTTTTAAAACCCTCCCTAGCGAAGCTGGAAAAGAAGAGTACGGGGAAAATACAACACCTGCATTTGAGGGAGCAACGACGACGAAGTGGATCGTCGAAGAAGCAGCCTGACTGCCATCGCCATGGCCGCTGCGACACCGAACCCTAAACCCTAAACCCCAACAACCGCTCAATGTTTCCACCTCCGAGGACAAACGAAAAACTCGAAGTTTGTCATAAGAGGTTGACCCGCCAGACAAACTGAATATACAAAAACCCGAAAGAGAAAAAAGCGAAATATTGTTCGGGAAAAGTGCAAACATAGATATGGTCGCCTATGACCGTGTCCACATGGCAATGATAATTGTCCTCAGTGGATTGTTGTTGAGCAGCGCTACCCTCAGGATTTCTGTTTTTCTGCGAAATGTGAATCCGTGAAGGTGGGGTTGGGGGATTCAATTTGGAGACGAAGATGGCCTCGGGGCATTGCCTGGTGCACACATTGCCTGGACCGCTGTGGCGGCGATGGTCGGCCACGGCAGTCGCGCGCAATGCTCGCACTTCTTTGTTGCTGAGAAACGCTGTGCGCCCCGTCGCTGCAGTGCCGCCGCTGTCGCTTCAGCTGCAGCAGCAGCAGCAGCAGCGACGGCAGTGCGTGGTGTCGTGCTCTGCCTCAGCGACGACGGCGTCGAGCGTGGTGGGGAAAGCAGTGGTGACGCGCAATGTGGTGGAGGTGCTGGAAGAGCGAGGGTTGATCGAGTCCGTGACGAGCGAGGAGCTCCGCGCGTCGTGCATGAAGCAGCGGCTCAAAGTGTACTGCGGATTCGACCCCACCGCGGAGTCGCTGCACCTCGGCAACTTGCTGGGCATCATCGTCCTCTCGTGGTTCCAAAGGTGTGTGCACTCGCCTCTCTCTCGCTCGCTTCCAATCTGCACTACCTTTTGAACCTCCCTTTTGCCGATGTGCCTCGGAATTCACGCTTCTAAAAATCCTTGCTCATGTCTTACAATCCTCTGCCTATGCCTCCATTTTAGAAATGCTTGGTATGAGAAGTTTGAGCGTACTCGTACTGATTCGGTCCGTGTAGGTGTGGCCATATCCCAGTTGCGTTGCTCGGAGGTGCCACTGTTCGAGTGGGTGATCCGTCGGGGAAGAGCAAAGAGAGGCCTGTGCTTGATGAAGCAACCATCTCCAGTAACTCCAAAGGAATCAGCGACATTCTTGCCAAAATACTCGAGGTGCAGTACTCCCTCTTTTTAGGGTTTTCAAGTGCTTCGATGATCTGGACTTGCAAAGTTTTGGTGCAAAGTTTTGGTATCTGTTGTGGTATAAGCAGTTTTAAAGAATATGTGAAGTGTGTGTTTGCAGGTGCACTCGGAAGCGGATGAGAAAAAAGCCGTTGTTCTGAATAACTACGACTGGTGGAAGGAATTCTCGTTGCTGGATTTCTTGAGGGATGTCGGGAAATACGCAAGAGTCGGGACGATGATGGCGAAGGAAAGTGTGAAAACTCGGCTCAACTCCGAGGAAGGCATGAGTTATACGGAGTTCACGTATCAGTTGCTGCAGGGTTATGACTTTGTGCATCTCTTCAAGGTGCTTGCTCTCTCTGTTTTCCCATGTTTTTTTGTATGATGGAGTTGGGATTTTGCCCCATTTTGCTCCTAATCTAGGAGAGTTTAGTTCTATCTCTCCGAAAATCTTAAAAGAGTGCTAAACCCTAAATGCCCAAGTTGAAAACAAGAAGTCCACTTTGGAAGCTAACATTGATCTTGCGAACTTCCGAAACATAGGTATGATTTTTTCTTTTCTATTCATACATTTTGGTACTTTGAAGTTTTCGTAAATACTTCATCTCAGTTTTTGTTGATATAAAAGCAGACAATTCTTGCCGTTTGAGCACTAAGGAGTTGATCTGGGTAGTGTTGATAACCTGTGTCACCACAATTTGTAAACTTGACCACTTTGGTACGTTAAGGTTTCTTGACATTCTAATAGTAGCTTAGTTTTATCTACTTCAAGGTCTTAAGAGAATTCTAAACGCTAAATGCCTATGTTGAAAACATGAAGTCCACTTTGGAAGCTAATGTTTTGAATCTTGCAAACTTCCAGAACGTGGGTGTGATTTTTTCTTTCTATTGATGTATTTTGTTACTTTTTTTTTGAAGCTTTCCTGAATACTTCATCTCAATCGATATGGAAGCAGTCAATTCTAGCCATTTGAGCACCAAGGAGTTAATCTAGGTAGTTTTATGATAATCAGTATTACCATAGTTTGGAAACTTGACCACTTTGGCACGTTAGGATTTCTTAACATTCTAATAGTAGCTTCTACTGTTAAAATGTTTATCATCCCTCTTAGCAAACCAAAGAGGATTCCAACGTGGTATAGAACGCATTCAATCTGGATACTATTTGCAAAAGTCAATAGTGTTTTGCGATCGGCAAAATGACCAACTTTTGATGCCAGATTGTAACCAACACAACATAAGGTTTGGTGTTGAGATGGTGCATATTCTCAAGATCAATATGTACTCACTGTGTAAAATTTTGGGGTTGTTTCTTTTAGGTTTATGTTACTATTAGGAAACCTCTGCCTTACCTGTAACAACCCACTAACCCCATATGATACGAGAGAGGTGGTCACAGAAAAATGAAACCCTCTGTTTAATATCGTTTTTTTAATTGCTTTTGAACTGCTTTTTTTTTATTCTGTTTTCAAAGGCCCTGTGGTTACTCTGAAAGTGCACTTACAAAGATCGGAAAATGGTAGAAAAGGGTCAAACTGGTACTGAACCTGCAAACTTACGCATACTAGGATTGAAAAATCGATCGAAAAGAGTCAAACTCTTACTCCCTCTCTGTCTCAAAAACCCCAGTGGAACCTCATGTTTTTTTAATCCAATTTCATTGATCATATTAAGGAATACATTACTCATAAGGGTCCGAATTCTGCATCACAAACAGTGATGAAAATTGTATTTGTTCATCGCAACCTGCTTAACAATTGGTCCTAATAAGTCTACACTATATTTTGCATTTAGGTTGCCTTAACAATTAGGTTACCTTACCTTGGAAAGCTACCTCATGGCTCACCCCTTGGCCACCTGGAGGCACATGCAACTTTCTAAATACTACAATAGTTATTGTGCACTTGGTTCTGTCCAAAGTTCTAAATCCTCTTGCCTTGCCCTCGTCCTTGACTTTAGCATTTGTTGATGAAAATCACTGTAGAATCAGTAAGTACTTACTGAGTGTTAAATGTTGAGAAATTAGTGGGAGTAACCTAAACGCAATATTCAGTGTACTGAAAAATACAGAAGTTTCAAAGGGGGCTACTTGTTTTGAGGCCACTTGTTTTAAGACCACTTGTTTTGAGGCCAGTTATTTTGAGACAGATGGAATATTGGACTAAAACAGAAGAAAAAGGGTCATGCTAACCACTGGTGGCGTTCTGTATATGGCAGGAGGAGGGAGTGTCGGTACAGATCGGAGGGAGTGACCAGTGGGGGAACATCACAGCAGGGACAGACTTGGTACGAAGGCTACTGCAACAGGACGGAGCCTACGGTCTCACATTCCCGCTGCTCCTCAAGAGCGATGGCACCAAATTCGGAAAGTCCGAGAGCGGGGCCATCTGGCTGTCCCCGTCAGCACTCTCTCCTTACAACTTCTACCAACACTTGTTCGCCACGCCAGACGCAGACGTGATCAAGTTCATGAAGCGCCTCACTTTTGTGGACATCAAGGAGATCGAAGCGATGGAGGCCAGTTTGGGTGCACCCGGGTGTGCTCCCAACGCAGCACAGAAGAGGCTGGCTGAAGAAGTCACCCGCTTCGTGCATGGAGAGCAGGGCTTGGCGGAGGCTTTGAAAGCCACGCAGGCTTTGGCCCCGGGGGCGGCTGCTGAGCTGGACTCGCAAGCGTTGGAGGCCATTGCTCAGGATGTTCCTTCGTGTTCCGTGGAGTACGAGCATGTCGTGGGAGCCTCTCTTGTGGATGTGAGTGTCAGCACTGGGCTTCTTTCAAGTAAAGCTGCAGCGCGGCGGTTGATCAAGCAGGTATATAGTTTTTTACCCTCACTTTTTTTGTATTGGAATATTGTTAAGGACACCCTCACTCAGTCTGTTATACATCCACAATCGTCTCCAGAACTATTCTTGCCAACAGCGCAACCTGATTGGTTCCGAGCAGACTAGTTTTGTTTTGATAACCAGAGCGAAAGAACCGATTATGAAAAAGACAGCTTTGCCATGGCGCTAAAGGAACTTGAATTGCAAATGTTAGAGTAGTGATTAGATCAACTGGTAAATTGCACAGCTTGTTTACTTCTGGACTACTTTTGTGACGATTACGTCTGTGACATGTTGCCGATTATGTCTGGTAATTGTTTGAGGACGCCGGTCATTGACGGAGTCTTGTTGTCATCAAGAGAGAATCTTGGCCTGACAGCTTGAATTCTCTTGACAACACTGGTTCTCCATTGATAACCAGCGTCCTTGAGACGATTACCTTATACACAACATCAGCATTATTGGGTAGGGCCCTCAATTGTGAATTAAACATCAACCCAATGCAACCGTTCCACTTGTTAGGAAGATTGCAACCTAATTATTGCAAACTTCGTTATTGTTCTTCTCTTGACCTCTTTTCTCTTTTCTTCTCTTGACTTGCACTTTACACAAGTTGTGTAGAGTCTTTAAGGGAGTTTAGTACGTGCAAGAATCTCTCACGATGACAGCAACAACAATGCTCTCCTTTGTTTTGCTGCGTGGGTCAAGAATGCTTTAAATTGCTTTAGGTTTCCTCTTTACGTGTGCAAATTGGGTCAAAGAAGTGGACAAACAAGCCAACAAGCCAACAAGCCAAAGGTCTTGGACTTAGCCCGTGGTTTTCCAGTGCCAGGCTTCCTGGCTGGTTGCCTGGTATCAACTAAGGATGCTCTATGGTTGCTACTTTGTGTAGACCGTCCCATATAAGAACCAATTCAAAGTTTACAAAAGTAAGGAATCCCCTTTGGGATTAGTTTTATTGATTTTGTGTTTTTTTAGAAATACTCTGACGTCTTGAACAAGAACTTCACAAAAAAAAGAGGTTTCCACTGATATTTGGTTTTTGTAAATACACTATGGCTTGAAAAAAACTTAGCTACATGTTGGCATTCCCAGTTCTATTGTTAATAACAAACATTTAACAGTTTGTTAACTTCCCTAGGGCAATTGGATTCTAGGGATGGTTTTTTTCTCTTCCATTTTTTGATAATTCAGTAACTTTTTTAATGTTTTTTGAACGAGTGTAAGCTAGTAAAGCTATTTGGGCAAGTACTTTTCGATTAGCAAGGTCTAAGCGGCAATTATATGGCTGGTATATTATGTCAAAGACTTCGGAATCAGAAATTTTGAGTTGTAGGAAAATTCTTAGTGATGTGGATTTTGCCTTGTTGACAGGGTGGTCTGTATTTAAACAATAAGAAGGTGGAAGACGATGGGAAGGTCATGGTAGCTGAAGATGTCATAGATGAAAAGATTTTCCTACTTTCTGCAGGTAAGAAGAATAGGCTTGTTGTTAGAGTGACAAGATAGTTTTCACTTTTAATTTTCGTCCATTTTTATCACAAAGTTTTACACTTTTCCTTTCATTATCTCCTTATTTGCTGGATAGTGTACCTAGATTTAACTCATTGGATCAACACTTTATTGAAACTTGAGAAAGTTGGAGGAGTTTAGACAGGTGTTGCAAGTTTGGTGTTATACTAAATTGGTTGAGTTTTTGTTTAGTAGAGGTAGGAATTTCTACCGAGGCTTCTGAGGTTGAATCTCGTTTATATTACTCGGATATCATCCTAGTATGTATAATGGAGCCAACAATACTTTTTTCTGGTGAAAATTGAGTCAGGTTTATTTTTCACATAATTGTTTCCATTTTTTTTTTGTAGAGTGATTTGAATAAAGTAGAGTAGGGATGATAAGTTCGGATAGCTGTATGTTGAGGTACAAAGCTATAGATGACTGACATGTGGCAGAAGTGAGTGGTTTTGATTGTCATTGTTGGCACTTGATGATTGAGGTTCATTAGCTGTATTGTTAGAGGAGAAAAGTACTTTTGCAAACCTTGACAATTTTCAAGCTTGTGCAAGTTTTGAGCCCCGAAATCTTTTGCCCATAATATACTCAACCTATGACACACTTTGTATTTGCACATTGCTGCTAATGTACTTTGGCTTTTCTTTCATTTTGTGTGCGTATCCAATTGGATGTCATGTACATGGTTAATATTGAGCACATGTGAATGCATTTAGGAATTCATTTATTATGGATATGGGTTTAGGATATGGTTGGAGTATACAGTAGCATTGGTAATTTAGAATATAGAAGGACCATCAATTTCCAAATGTTATCCCCATGTAGTTTGGTGCTTGCTTCTTGATCTTGATTGCTTACTTGCGGCACCTCGTGATTCCAATCTTGAGTTGTCCTTTTGAGAAAGTTTTTCTTGTGCAAAATTGCATTAAATCAATTATGTCAAAGTTGCAATTCATCAACAAATTTTTGAGAGTGTGATTTGGATGGCTTTTGGTAGAATCAATCATAGGCTTTTGAATCCATATTAATTGATGTCATCTCTTTGTGAAATAATGCTACGAATGTTTAGTATTCATGTACAAATCTTTAGAAGTAATATGCAATGACATCAAGGGGACCACTCAAAAAAGATTAATCCTAAATCACAAACTCTTAATTTGTTTGATTTAACATTGTAAAACAAATTCATTATCAATCCCAATTCCACCTTAGAAAGTGGCAAGAATCCTTGACCTTCATATGGGGCAAGATTATCAAACTTTCAACTCCTATCTCAGATTGCAACAAAAAAGACATGCAAAAATTTAAGCTCTAAACTATCAGTTTGACATGATTTGAGAAGATTTGAGCCCAGGCAAATTTCCAACTTATAAGTAAGTGGTTGGAAACAAACTGGTAGATTTGGAGTTAAGAGAATGACATTAACAAAACTCTGTTCACACCGGTGAAAGGAGGAAAATTATCGGGTTGTAGAATGCAGGGTTTACTTAAATGCCTGAGGCACCCAATTTGGATGTTCACGAAACTTTGAGACCTTGTTGAAGATAAAGATTTTGATTGATTTATTTTTTAATTTGGAAAAACTGCAGTTTGAAGTTAGCTTCAGTGTCTAGTTTGAATTTTCTCTATAACACACTTCAATTGTTTTTGGTGGAAGCTAAATTGTAAGCATGTTTCTTGCTCATAAAAAGTGTGATGAATAGTTTGACTAAAGAGCACATGGCAAGTTGCCACCTTGAAAAGATGGGCAACAAGTTGACAATAAAAAGAAGATTTCTCGTGGGGCACTCCCTTAGGCAATGAGGACCTTTTTACCAAAATCCAAATGTGTTTTTGGGCTAATTTCACTTGGAATGTTTATGTTGCACAAATTAGAATTCATTCATAGTTGAAATTTCTTTCATTCATAATGATTTTTGGTCAATAATTGGAGCTAAATATTTTCTTTATAATAGGTGGTAGTTCTATGATAGTTGCATTGCAGGCTCATTTGTGAAATTGTGATCATAAATTGGAAGGGAAGTCATTAGTTTAGAAGTAACAACAAATACTAAATTATCATAAGTGGTGGTTTCCCTATTTTGTACTCAAAAATTGCCAATTTGCATAACAATTTTTGGGCAATTCCAAAGAGAACATAAAATTATGCACTCAACTACATTCAATCACAAATATCTTAACGTATGCATGGTTTATTAGAATTTTTTTGTTGGCAACACCATTTGAAAGCCTTAAATTTGAAGATCTTGGGTTACAATTTCATGTCAATTTTCAATAATGATCTCACAACTACAATTAAAAAACTTCCAAAATACCTTACTAAATTGAGAAAAGTACCCCAAACATTTAGAGGTTAAGTCCAACACTCTCTTCAAACACCATATTTGTTAAATTGGGAAAAAAGATACATTTAGGGACTTCGGAATTTTGCATTTGTGTGAATATTTTGACAATTTAAAGAGAGTTTTATGATAATTCTTTCAAGACCCTATATCATTGATGTAAGATCTTGAAGAAACCATCATAAAGTTCACTTTATATCACCAAAATACTCTAAAAAATGTATAATTCAAAAGTCCCAAAACGCATCCTTTTATCCAATTCAACAAACATGGTGTTTTCAAGAATGCGGTTGAGGTGTGCAAGAGCTACCAATTCTAGTAAAATGGCATAAGGTATGTAGTTTTTGTAGTTTGTGTAGTTTTTGCCAATTTACAACAAATTTTTTGCCAATTTTTATAGCAAAAATCTGGAAAAGAAGTTTGCATAGTTCCTATAGATTTGTAGTTTCAAGCAATGTTTAGCGACTCGGCTTTCTAGCCAAGATTCAATGGCTCTAGCTTTGTACAACTAGATCGTCATCCAACAATCTCAATTAATGAATCTTGCAGTAGCTATACAAAAATACTGCAATAGATTAAATGTAGTTGCAATTCTTCATGATGTTGTTTTTTTGGTCTTTGATTCTTTTGTTCATTAATT
This sequence comes from Ulota crispa, assembly GCA_963920765.1. Lineage (NCBI taxonomy): Eukaryota > Viridiplantae > Streptophyta > Bryopsida > Orthotrichales > Orthotrichaceae > Ulota > Ulota crispa. The sequence continues at coordinate 38,824,735 of OY987242.1, forward strand.
CCAACAATATTGCATCCAAGTGCAAGTGTCTACCGCTATTGCTATGGTTTCTCGTGTGCTGGTTGAAATTGTGGTGGTTCTTATTGAAAACTATAAATATTCTTGACATTTCATATATTATGCAATTTTAACAAATTTTATGACTCCTATGCAAAATCCATAACAAGCACAAGTAGGCCTTCTAGATTCCAAGAAGGATCCTATGACATAAATACCAAATCTATAAAAAAAAGGTGATTCTATTTTATTTTATAAAGAGTGTTTTTGGAATCCAAGGAGCCCTTTACAAAACTTGTAACAAGCACAAGTAAGCTCCTTGTAAGGGGCTTACTAGAAGAAAATACGTTAAAGTCAACATAACCAACTTGATGTTGTTTTGTTCTTAAAGCAAAATTTTGCGTTGGAAACACAAAATTTTGCATTAGGAACAAAACAACATCAAGTTGGTTATGTTGACTTTAACATATTTTCTTCTAGTTTTCTTCTAGTGGATTGGGTTCCAAAAAGAGTCCTATGATACAGAAACCAAATTTGTAAAAAGCAAAAAAAAGAACTTGAATGATAAAAAACCAAATTAAAATAAATTGTGCTTCTACATCTATACTAATAATAGGCTTGATTCCATTAGTTGGGTAGTTGGGTGTCTATAATAGAATAAAATCTCCATTAGTTGGGTAGTTGGGTGTTGCTCCAAGATGATTAAGCGGCGGTTATGTGGCGGATATGTGGCGGTTATTCTTATTTCTATGGTTATGTGGCGGTTATGGTTGTCCTTGGGGATGGGATATACACGGGAATAGGGGGTGGTTGCCTGGAGAAGGAGGCAAAGCATGTAGGTAGGCATAGTATAGGTAAGCTCATTGGAACGGAAAGGAGAAGAATCTTGAAGAAGGTGATTATGAGGAAGGTCACATTAATATTTTTGCAAGGACCCCCTCCCGTGATGGCCCTCCGCCGGAACGGTAGGTACAAAGGTCCACTAGTCCAGTAAAAATAAAACTTTGTTCAAAACACAAGTTAGTTGAATCCTCATATACCCCACCCAAGTTTTGAGTTGGTCCCTAAAAGTCATTAGTCAATTTTACAAGACAAAAAAGATTGCTTCCAACTTGTCTCATGTAAAAAGTTTTGTGTTACAAAAACATATGAAATCCAATATTCCTTAAGATTCTATGCAAACTAACTACCTTAGCATATAGTTGTCAAAAAAATAATTGATGAAATGAAATCCACTTCAAATAATTACTATAAAAGTGAATGATCTAATTTGGAGAAACGTTTGCAACAATTGATTTCACTTTTTTGATTGCAAGATTTTAAATTGTCTTGTGTACTAGACTTAGTCTTATGCTTAAAAAAATTCATAACATTTTGAATTAAGAAACACATACTAAAAATTTAGAATGAGTAACTAGCTTCAAGAAAGTTCTCACACAAAGCCATAAATCCATTAACTTTTATCTTCTACATACAAAAAGAAATTCCAGAATGTGAATGGTAGAGCTTTAGATTTAGCTAGCTTTAGAAGAGGGAAAAAAAAATTGGCCAAAATTTTTGGATTTGACAATTTTGATTAATATAGGGTCACTTTTAACAAAGGTGAAATAAAGGGCAGTATACAATAGTGCATTAGCAGCATTCATCATAGCATCATAAATTCCTCAAAATATTTGGTTCTCAATTTTAATCCACTTTTCATATGATTGTACTTGAGCTATGCCAAATGTCCTCTTGGGTTTTAAAAATCCTTCAAAGTGCTTCTAAAGTTTTTGTAAATTAACTTTTTATTATTGCTTTTATAGATATTTTCAATTTCTATAATTATTTATAATGAAAAATCAATGTAGAATATTTTGCATTCTTTTTGTCTTAAAAAAATCAAGAAGATATCTTAATATTTTCAATATGGTAAATTACCAAATGAATGACATCATAGTTAATTTTATGTTTTTAATGATTTTATAAGTTTATTTGGGTTTGAAGCTTTTCACCAAAAAATGTTTCTTGAATAAACATTTGTTCAAAAATTATTTGAAAATGTTATCAATATAATAAAGAATATTTTATATCAACATTCAAAAGTGTCAAAGCAACAATTGAAAGAGTAATTTTATTGTCAATTTTAAAATTAAAAATTAAAAATCTTTTTACTGGGATTATAACATTTATTTCATCGCTATCTTGGCTAAAATCAATCCTAAAAACTAGCCACAAAGAGATATTATTGCAATTTTTTATTTTAATAACATAGTTTGTTGAATGTTCAAGAATTATGCTATAGACTCTTCACCATGGGTCATGAACCTTTCAGGATGCCCTACGGTTTCATAGATAAAGATTTGCGTATTGTTAGGTAAGTAGTCTCTAGGTATATGATGATACTTTCAATGTAAGCAGGGTTTGTGGATGCTATGATTCCATTGTCAACATATATGCCTAGTATGGTGTGTAAAACGCCATGATTGGAGTATATATAACAATCAACTTCATTTACAATAAGTCAAAATTGCTTCGCAAAAGTCAATATTTGCATGTTCCACGTTTGGCTAATTGGTGCAAGCCGTATATATTTTTCTTTAGTTTGCAATAAAACTTAGGTTTATTTGGATTGATGTAGTCTTGGGGTTGAGACATATAGATTTTTTTTGTCAATTTACAATTTAAGAAGGTAGTGCTAATTTTTTTTAAACAAATAGTAAGGATAAGATAAATTTGGACAAGTAAAATTTATATATAAAATAGTCCCATTTAAAAATCAAATGAACAAATTTACAAAAAAATATAGAGTAATGAAAATATGTCCCGTGTAATTTTTCATATATAAATACGGTTATCTTAAATATCATATTTTAGATAAATAGGCTTCCCTCAAATACCCTCTTAACTTAGGTGTATATTTCAAAATTGCAGGGAGCAATCTCTTCAAATATTTGCGGGAGTTAGACAAAAATTGTCTTGTTTGCAAAACTAACTATGACATTGGAAATCATTAAGAAACTATTGAAAAATGGAATGACAAAAATTATGCATGATGTCATAGCAAAATTAGCAACACCATCTTTGTGAATGAGTTTTATTGGCACACAAGTACCAGACAACCCTTTGAAAATGGCAGGTTTCAATGTGGTTGATGGTTCAACAATAGAGCCTACTTGGGAAGTGTGTGCTGTAAAAAGGTGGAAAATTGATATGGGACAGTATGGCAAGGAAAAAAAGATTGTGATGAACTATTTTTTAAACACATGTTGAAGTGCTTGAATACTATACAAGCTATGAAAACACAAAAGGATCTCTCCCTTTTCTTGTGCAGCTAGTTGCTGTAAATTACTAGATGCGCGTAAGTTGAATAATGGACTAGAGTTATGTCAAATTGTTGGAGATGCATTTGTTGTGCAGTAGCAATGGCAAATATTTCACAAATTGAATCATAGCAAATCATTGGTGAGTAAATTTTTGTGAAGTCCACGCTTTATTTGTGTGTAAATCCCTTGGCCACAAGTTGTGCTTTAATTTTGTTGACGTTGCCACTTGCTTTATATATTAGTTTGTAAACCCATTTATTTTTAACAAACTTACGGTCTAATGGCTTTGTATTGGCTTTCAAGTTTCATTCTCAAGTAAAGATGAATATTCTCAATCCATGGCTTTTTGCCAAAATCTAGAGTCGATAGCAGAAATTGCTTCATAGTATGTTTAGGGCTCATGAATCGCCTCTCCCACTGATGCAATTAAGGCATTTGAAAAATGAATAGCATTTGGATGCATTGGGTTGATAGAGTGTAAGCCAAGTGGTTTAGATTTTTTTGGCAACTCAAGAAAATTTGGGTAATCCGGAAGATATGGTATACTATCCAATAGTTATTGGATGGATCAAAACCTCAAGTCTCTTGGTTTGTCATCTGCATTGTCAAGTTCCACTACAAAAGAGTCAACCAAAATATTTGGGATCAATGAGACTCCATTGCTGGTGACAAAACGTGAACTTATTGCATTAGAGGAAAAATGAGCTCAAGAGAAGGCCTCCCAACCTTGACAAACCATCCTATTTATTCAAGTAGGAGAAGCATAGGTAAGGTACCTACACAAGTGTCTCTACCTTGTGTGAACTACTCAAGTGTACCGTGGTACAAAATAAAAGGATAGATGATGGAAAACAATAATATAACATGACAATGACATATGCAAGCACCTTTAGTGGGACACAAGAATAAATTAGAACTAGAATGTCCAATCAAACAAGGACACTCATCAATAAAAAAGCATTTGATATCATAAAAAGAAATTATTCTCATGAAGTACTTGTAAGCGAGTATAGGAGATTAGTCTCTTTTTATTTGAAAAAGGACATTACATTTAAATGCTTTTGATCCCTCCAACCACCTCCCACAAGGGCCTTCTCTTGAGCTCATTTTTTCACTAATGATATATAATTAATATTTGGTAAGGAACTTCTTGACGCACTCCCACTGCTAAACAAATCTCCTACTGCTCCGCTCGCACTACTGAACAAATCTTTCACTGCTCTATTTGGATTGTTGCTAATAATATCAATAGGGTGTTGTAATTCACTCTCAAGATTAGGTACAAGTGATATTGAATCAACTTGAAAAGAAACATATTGTTGAGGGCCAGAGTCGGGAGGAGTACTATGCTTACATTTTCCAAATTTCTTGTTGATGGTATAATTTGTACTCTCTATAATCTTATTAGCTACAAGCTCCAGGAATATGTATCCTCAACTTGTTGAAGAATAGCCGACAAAGTATGTTTTAAAACTTTTTGAGTCTAATTTCAACCTGCCTACTGCATTGATGAAAACCAAAGCTATAAAGCCAAAACCCTAAAATGGCTAACTGAAGGCTTGTCCCCAAATCATTGCTCATAAGATATGACGTTATCTAATTGATGATTGATAGTCATGTTTAGTATATACACTAATATATTAACATCCTCCACCCATTGGCAAGTTTTTTGCATGAAGGAGGCAGAGTGCCATTTCCATGACGGTTTGGTTCTCTCGTTCAATGTAGCCATTTTGTTGTGGAGTATAGATTGTGCTTGTGTGATGAGATATGACCATCTCGTTTAGGGATTTGTCAAATTTAGCATTGATGATTTTTTTTCCTTGATCAGTGCCGATCATTAAGACGTTGTTACATGTGTCTCTTGTAATTGTCTTCACAAGTTGTTTAAAGAATACGAATGCTTCAAATTTGTGTCTTGCAAAATGAACAAAATGATAAGCAATAGCATTGTCTTTCCACAAGATATAATATAAAGATCCTTTAAGTGACGGATGCTTGGTTTGTGAAATGTCTTCGTGAATGAGTTGATTGATCCGGTATAGTTGATCTCTATTTGTTTGGATCGTGTTTATAAGTCAATTTATATTTGTTGCCAAGCATACATCCTTCATACGGATGTTGAAGCTTGACATGCTTTTCCAATTTGAAATCACAAAGGCTATTTTTGGTGCTCATCTTTTGAAGCCAATCCATATTGACGTGTCCCAATCTCTCATTCCACATGATGAGATCTTTGTGTGCTTTTGAGGAGCTAATTAAAAGAGCTAAATCTTTTAAAGCTGAATGACCATAACTAGATGTGCACAATGATTTCTTGGGGCAGTCACAAACAGGGGTGTTTTTTAGATTCCACAATGATAGCTAAATTAGTAGTTGTGGCCAAAGCAATAAAAGAAACTATTTGGCTCTATTGACTTCTACAAACCCTTGACTATATACAAGAGCTTCTAGTGACAATCTTTTGCGGCAACCAAATAGCCATGGCCTTAGTCAAGAATCTTGATTACCACAAGCAAACAGAATACATTGACATGAAATACTATGCAACTTGTACCTATTATGACAAAGAGTTGCTGAACTTTAAGTATATTCATACTATTGAGCATATCGTTGATATTTTCACTAAGCCCTTACCTTGAGACACATTTCAAAAACTAAGGCAGCTGATAGGTGTTTGCACATTCAACAAGAATGAGTGGGAGAATGGGGATAAGCATTTGTCATAGAATGTGTATGGATTAGTGGGAGTGTCAGTGGATGAAATCCATCCACATTCAAAAATAGTTTCCATCTGTCCATAGCTTCGTAGAATATAGTCATGTCTTCTTTGATGTAGAGTTAGTCATTGTGTTTGCTGTTATTGTTGTTTATAGTTAAAGAGTGTCAAAAATACAAGAGAATGAGTATATTGAGTATATTGAGCTCTAGAGATTACTAAAGAGTTGTAAAGCAACAATGTATTGTACTTAGGAAGTAAAAAAAGAGATTTAGTAGTATACATATGATTGTCTAAGTATCAATGCTTGTGATATAGTGATTCTTCAAGGGAAAGTAACAAAAGATAAGTTTCTTTCATAGACTAGTCCAACTAAAAAAAGGTTACATTTTAGTTTTGGAACAAAGAAAACATCTTGCATAATTCCTTGATGATATCCAGCATCCACAAGACATTGTATTTGAATGTCACATTTGCCACAAACCCAAAGTTTTGTGTCGTCTGCAACCTGGACAGTATGTACTCCTTTTGGAATCAATCTAAAGTTGAAGAACCATTCTTGTTGGTCCATCATGTGCTCACTGGCACCACTATTGACAAGCCATGCATTGGTAGAAGAATTGGCTGCAAGAGCATAACCAGACAAGGTCATTACACTAGACAGAATTGATACACTTACAAAGGCAAAGTCCTCATCCAAATCAGATGTTGAATTATCTTCAGAACAACTTGTGATACGCAAGCTTTCAACTAGATTTACTTCGCTTAATCCTCCATCAGTTTTGCAAGGATCTTTGTTGTTATGAAGTTTCTTCTACGGCTTTGCGTAGTCACCCAACCAATGCTCCATCTCATGGCAGTTATAACATCTTGTTCTTGCTTTGAGATCTTCAACATAGTGTAGATCTTTCTGATGCTGCTCCTTCTTGGATAATGTACAAAACACCATATTCATTAAATTGGGAATTGGCAATTCCCAAACTAAACTTCACCTTAAATCCAAAAGGTTAACTTAAACCAAATTCAAAGCTATCAAATTTGGTTTGACCCACTAAGATTTTTTCCCTCGCAAATTTCTCCTCTCAGGTGAGGGCATGTGTACCCAAAAAAACATTGCAAACACGGTTTTAGGGGATCACCTAAAACCTTCAAAAGTCCCAAATTGTCCAAAAATTCCCAATTTAATGAACATGGTGTTACAAGTTTGTGATTTCAAGGCTTGAGTAAAGAAGGCGTGATCTATTTTGAATCAATTCCCCCTTCGTGTTGATATAAACTTTCATGCCAAATTAGCCTTTCTTCTAAAATGTTAACTGTTTGGTTAGCTTCCAGTACATTCAACTAAACAACAATGATGCCGTTATAACTAGGGGGGAGGCAGTAGATGATCTTTGAGATAATTATCTTATCTAGAATAATGTGTCCTAGCTTCCTAGGTCAGCAAGAATCATCGCCATTTCAATAATATTATGAACGTGCAAAGAAATAGTGTTAGTGCTTTGCATTTTATAGTTGAAAATTTTGCCTTGAAGCATGAATACACTTTTGGAGGTTTTGCTAAGATGTAAAGAGCAAAGTTTCTGCCACATTGTTGTTGTTGTATTACAACTAATTAGTTTGCCTAGAATTCTCTGAGAAATAGATTTTGTAATGAACATCCTAGCGTTTGCATTCTTTTCATCCCACAAATCGATTTGATTAGAATTTTTAGGAGCAATACTCGCTAGATTCACATGAACTAGTTGTATTTCCTTGCCTAAAACAACTTATAACACTTTCTTTGCCTCAAATACTATTTCCATGTGATACTTCTAGATTGAGAATTGTGTTCCATCAAACATCTTAACTGGAATCTTATTGTGTTTGTCCATTTTGAAGAATCAAGAAAAGTAGACAAACAAGAAGATCAAGAAGATCCAAAAATACGAAAAAGGGAAACTATCTCAATAGGGTTTTGAGAATTACTCAAAAAAGAAATAACTCTAAATCATAAACTCTTAATTTGTTTGATTTGATTTTTTGAAAATGTTTCATTATCAATCTCATCTTAACCTTGGAAAGTGGCAAGAATCATTGGCCTTCATTTGGGGCAAGACTATCAACTCCTATCTCAAAATTAAACAAAAAAATTATTATACAACATTTTAAGCTCCAATTTATTAGTTCAACATGATTTGAGAAGATTCCAACCCAAGCAAATTTCCAATTTGTAGGTAATTAGCTAGAAACAAATTGGTAGATCTTGGGGTTAAGAATATAAAATCAAAATGACTCTTTTCTCCTTTCCTATGTACAGAGAGTACCAACATATAGTTACAAGCTAGCCAGTTGACTTTTGAGAATTGCCAAATTAAATTCAAAAGTTTAGAAAAAAAACCGACCATTTAAGAGGAAAAAAAGAAAATTCTCTTTATTTCTATAAGCTCAGCTGGGAGTATACTCTATACAACTAATTGGCCCAAGAAAATGTAGGATATTGATCGATTAAGCTTAAAAAAATTCCCCTGTCTGTGCTCCTTTCACCGGCGTGATCAATTACTGGATTATAGGGTTTAGGGTTTAGGTCGAACGCTGGCTTCAAGAATGCGGTACAGGTGCACGAGAGGCTGCCAATCCCGGTAAAATGGCGCAAGACCTTTCTTATTCCAGAAGCTACAATGTATTTTTTGTAGTTCTGGCGATTCACTACAATTTTTTGCCAACTTTTAGAGCAAAAATCTGGAAAAGAAGTTTGCATTTTTCCCGTAGATTTGGAGTTTCTGGCGATGTTTAGCAACTCGGGTATCTAGGCGGAATCCATTGTCAAGACTGTCCTTGTGCAACTGGATCGTGATCCAGCAGCCTCGATCGAAATGCCTCGCAGCAGCTGTGCAGGAATACCGCAAGCAACAGAATGTAACTTAGCTGCAATTCTCGGCGATGTGGCCCTCTTCGTCATTGATTCTTTTGTACAGTAATTCCCGCTCTGTATCCGACAATATCGCATCCAGGCGCAAGCTTCTACCGCCATTTCTACGGTTTCTCGTGTGCTGGTCTAGAAATCGTGGTTTGAGCGTTTGTGATGATGAGTAGCAGAGATTTATAGGTTGTGGGCGTAGTAGATGGGGATTTGAATCAAGCGGAGTGCACGAGATGGCGCAGTGGATGGGATCGGGGAGGGTGCACACGGAGGAGGGCCGGGCGTGGATGGCAGCGCAATTGGACAGCTTCAAGTCCTGGGGATTCAACGCGGCGGGGTTAGGACGGGCGTTGTACATCCTGGCAGCCGTGGTGTTCTTCGCCGTTGTGTTTTTCGAGCAGTACAGTAAACGGAAAGAGCGACTTTCGAAGCTGCCGCCCGGGCCATTCCAATGGCCGTACCTGGGAAGCTTGCCGCATCTTCTTCTCACGGCGGGCGTCAGGTCGCCGTCCAGGTTGCGGGAGACGGTGACTGCACTCGCTACCAAGTACGACCCTCTCATGCTTCTGCAAATCGCTGATCTGCACGTCTTGGTCATTTCCAGCGGAGAATTTGCCAAAGAGGTGACAGCTCTACCCTCCGTCCGTCCCTCAATTCTCTAAACCCTGAACCGCAAGCCATACTCAACAGCATTCGTTTCGTCATCCTTTGCTAGCTATACTTGTCAAAATTTATATTACTTTGGATAATTCTGTTGTTTTAAACTGGCAGTACTAGAGCGGAACATTCTTCGTCACAAAATGTCAGAAGCCGCGGCGTATATCAATCCTGGGTAGTACCAGTGACGATATGCTTGCTGATCACAAGGGTTTAGGGTTAGGGTGTAGGATTTAAGGAGCTTGCTTCACCTCATTTTGAAATCGCATTGAGGTGTATATCACTTCTTGTTAGTACCAGTGACGATACGCTTGCTGATCACAAGGGTTTAGGGTATATGGAGCTTTCTTTACTTCATTTTGAAAGCGCGTTGAGGTATATATCAATTTTGGTTAGTACTAGTGACGATATGCTTTACTAATCACAAAGGTTTAGGGTTAGGGCGTAGGGTTTAAGGAGCTTGCTTCACTTCACTTTGAAAGCGCATTGAGGTATATATTAATCCTGGTTAGGATATGCGTACTGATCACAAGGGTTTAGGCTTTAGGGTTTATGGAGCTTTCTTCACTCCATTTTGAAAGTGCATTGAGGTGTATGTCAAATCCTGGTTAGTACCAGTGACGATATGCTTACTGATCACAAGGGTTTAGGGTTAGGGTGTAGGGTTTAAGGACCTTGCTTCGGTTGATTTTGAAAGCGCATTGAGGTGTATATCAATCCTGATTAGTACCAGTGACCAGTGACGATATGCTTACTGATCACAAGGGTTTAGGGTTTAAGGAGCTTGCATTACGTCATTTTGAAAGCCCATTGAAAATTCCATGATAGGTACTGGTGACGCACGACGCGGAGTTTTACTTTCGACCACGATGCGCAGTTGCAAAGTACGTCGGATTCGGCGCCAAGGACGTAGCGTTTGCGGAGGGGAGGCACCACTGGTACTTGCGCAAGCTGTGCGACGTGCGTCTTTTCGCCCCCGAGTGCTTCTCGCCTTACGCTCACATCCAGAAAGCCGAAGCGGCGAAGATGTTGCACTCGGTCTACGAGGCATCCCAGAGAGGCGAGGACATCTCCGTTCGAGACACGGTGACCAGCTTTGTCCGAAACAGCATCTCCGGGATGCTGTTCGGCACGGCACATCTGGACGTTGAGAACACCAGCCTTCAGTTTACGAGAGAGACGTTGACGACGTTGGTGCAAGAGGCTTTGGATGTGGTTGGGGAGACGACGCTGAGTGACTTCACGCCGGGGCTCAACTGGCTGGACTTGTTTGGTCGTGAGAAGCAACTGAAGGGCTTGCATTCACGGTTGCAGAAGTATTTTCAAGTCATCCTTGATGATCGGTCTCTGCGCTTGGAGAGTATGGAACCTGAGGCTCTTGTGGATGTGTTGCTGTCTCTGGAGGAGGATAAAAAGCTCTCCAACGACGCCATCATGGGCATTCTCTTGGTATGCACCTCTTGAACAACTACAGTTTTGGTAGGGAGCTTTTTGGCATGACTATAGTCATTTAATCATGGGGTGTAACTATAGTCAATGCAGCAGCTACCTGAGTCATAGAAGGTCTAGAACATTATCTCTTTCTGGTACTTTTGGCTTTTTTTTAGGGTGTTTTCATTGCAAGCTCACTCAACGGAGCTCTTTGGAGAGATCACTTTGAATACAAAAGCCAAACTAACAGATCAAATTCGTTTTCTCAGTCAATGAATGACGATTGTAGAAACAGTAAAAAAACAGTATGTCCTTTCAAATATCAGTGGCTTTAGAGGTATAGCTAGGTTATGCTTAACCATTTGATAATTAAAGCCCAACTGGGTTTATTTAATGGCTTTAGTAGGACATGGATCAGGTCCGTAAACAGTTTAGCACCCTCTGCCTTGCGAATATTTATTGTTTGCGGACTTTTTGTGAGATATTTATGTACGGGTGGTGAGTTTATGGTTGCAGGATGCTTTGGTGGGAGGCATATACCCAATTAGTGCCACCGTGGAATGGGCTCTCACAGAACTAGTTCGTCACCCTGCAATGCTTGACAAAGTTCAAATGGAAATGACCGACGCTGTTGGCCCCTACCATCTTGTAGAGCAGGCCGAGTTTTCTCAGCTTTCTTTCTTCCAGGTGAGTAACTTGCCTATTGCGAGTCGGCAATCCCATCGTATTGTCCCTAAACTTGTTACGTGGCTTTGAAAAGTGCACGTTAATTGCTTTTCAAGCTGTTTTTTGCGCAAATTTATCATGAAACACACTAGTTATGGGGGTGGACCGTTGTTAGCTCGAAGTACCGTATTACAAGCAGAAAGGCTGGACTAACGACGGTTGTTCATAGTTATGATTCACATGCTTGCAATATCTATTGTCAAGTTACCGCTGCTGAAACCACCCTTTTTCTGCTTTTGTTGTCCAAGTGCTACACAGTGGATCCTTTTGCAGCATAACTTCAATTCTATTAGTTTGCTTGAGTTTCAAAACGGGGGTGAGATACCACACAAGCTATTTGAATTAATGCAAATCACTGAATAGTGCTAGATCTCTTCACACTAATTTGGGTGATTTGTGTCTAACTAGAATGAATAGGTGGCATGGTCCTGCCCTTGTTCTCCAAGTAGGGCCTTGTCCACAATTTTTCAGTGTCCCAGTAGTAATAACTTGTTGGCAAAGCTTTCGTAATGCAGCATCCTTTGCACACTCTCTAGTTGAGCTACGTGCTTGCAGAATCTTCTTGGAGATTTGGCCACTTGAATCACACTACTCGAGATACTTGAGATAGTATTTAAATATTGTAAAGCACATTATATTGAGTTAACCTAAATTACTATGAACTAACTTATTTGTGCACCTTGCAGAAATTCACCTATTTCTTGAATTAGTGCAAATTAGTGCTGTTAGTTTGGGGTGCAATTACTGAAACAAAGGAAAATTTGATGGATGCCCCTCAAGTTTGGGATATTTGTATAGATGCCCCCTAGTTTTTCAGAAACTGCACAAACATCCTTTGATCATAAATTTTCAGGCTTTTGTTTTGTTATGCATGCTACTTCCTTCTCCCTTTGTGCCCATGCTGCTTCTTTTCTATTTTATTGCACTTCTTGCTTCAACATTGGTTATGAAGGAAGTGGCCTTGACAACAAAACCAAATGCTTAAAAATCATGATCCAAGAGAACTTGTGCAGTTTCTGAAAAACCGAGGGCATTTATCCATATATCACAAACTTCAGGGGTGTCCATCAAATTCAAAATCTCCTTTTGAAACAACTTGTACAGTACTTATGAGATGTGTATAGATTGCAGGCAATCCAAATTTTCCTTTTGAAACAACTTGTACATTGTACTTATGATGAGATGTGTATGGATTGCACAGGCAATTGTGAAAGAAACACTCCGGCTCCACCCAACGGTACCGATGTCGCTGCCCCACACCAACAAGGTCGCCACTCCGCTTGGGCGCTACCAGATCCCTGTCAACACCACCGTCGTCCTGCACTACGCTGCCATTGGCCGTGACCCCCAAGTCTGGCCGAACCCGCTCCACTTCGACCCGCGGCGCTTCACCGACACCGACGCCGCCTCACAGATCGACACGTTCAAGCTGCTGCCCTTCGGGTACGGTCGCCGAGGGTGCCCCGGCGCCAACCTGGGCATCATTCTGGTGCAGCTGAGTTTGGCTTACCTCGTGCAGGGCTTCGACTGGCGTCCCATCCAAGGCCAGTTCCCCCACGACATCGACGTCAAGGAAGCCTCCGGTGTCGTCTGTTTCAAGTAAAAGCATCTCTCTCTCACTTGCGGATTTTGTTATCCAAAGATTCTTTTCCTCATTTTGCATGATTTTTTACTTTAGAGAAATTATGTTTTCTCAAATCCGTGATGTTGTGATGCGTTTTTACTCCTTGGCTCTTTCGATTAACCCCTAAACGCATAAAGGGACATCTTTTTTAGTCACACTCTATAGGACAGAAAAAACTCTTTTCCATAGTAATCATATATACATGGTGCATTATGGAAGGCAAAAAAAAAAACCTCATTGAATCCACTCATATTTGTAGGTATTCCAAATTGTGAGAAGATTTAAAGGCACAATGTTAGGTCCCATGTTGTCCTTCTTGCAATTTTCGGTCAGCATGCATTGTTGACTTTTGAAACTTTTAGAAACATTATTGTAATGTGTGAGCACTTGCCACACCATTATAGAGCATTGTAGAACTATTGTAGAGGGGTGGTCACTGTGGGTGACCAGCTAGTCGTTCAAGGGTCAAGGTGTGTGATGAGCGGAAAGGGTTAACTTCCAAACTTGGAAAAGTTCAAAAGTATTGCTAAAAATAATTCCATATATCAGTTACCCATGTTAAAATAGTTTTTTTTGTTTGCATGATTAACGGTAGAAAGATGAGATCTTGTGCGCATGGCGATATATTAAGCTTTTTGGTTTATGTCATAGAAAATGTCAAATCCGTTTGTGAAATGAGTGAAAATGGTAAGAATATCTGGTATTACTCAATTAGTACCGTCTAGTACAGTTGTCAAGAGTTTGAAGAGAGATTATTAATAATTTTTATTGATTTTTCAGGTCGGAGCCTTTGGTTTTGAGTGCCACTCCACGGCTGCCCAGCACTTTGTATGAAATCTGAGTTTTAACGGCAACAGATAAATTAATTCTTTATGATTTGTATTCAGCCGTTGTAGAATGTTGGTAGTGATGGATTCTTCAGATTGGATTTCTGTTTCACGGTCTTGAACCAGCTCTACATTATTTTGGCTCGTAGAAAATTTACATAGAATGTTTCAAATTTTTTCAAAGGATGTCTAATTGCATTGGTCAAGCTAGTTTTTAGGTGATGCGCTTTTTGTAATATAGTATGGGCTGAAATATATATTTTATAGTGTAATATTTTTATGATGTGAAATTGATGCATGCATGCTCTTTTTTTACTTTGTTGCATCGTTGCATAGAATGTAGTACATGTATGAAAAAATACCCATTTAGTGAGAATCAAAAAGTTTGATGTGTGTCATGAGATTGGGTTATGTCTGCCTTGACATGGGCTTGTATACGTTTCCATGTGTAAGATGGCATGGAAAGCAATTGAAAACATGGTTTGGAAGGGTTTGAAGAATGAAGAATGGCATAGGTTTGATTTTATTTCTAGAAGTGAAATGAATTTTAAAAGGGCCTACTAAGTCCATACGAAACTGCCTTTGTGATGTTGATTTGGAGTTGGTACTTTGTACATGAAGAGCAACAACTTCCTAGAAGGATGGTTTACATGATACTAACTAAAGTTGAATTTTTTTGTCAATGTGGACAAAGAAATTGTAAACTTTTAGTACAGTAGTCAAGCAAAAAAAGACTCGTGTGGGCAGCAGATTTGGCATACAACTTCTACTAAGGAAGCAACACCTATAAGCGTGAAACTAAGGACTTTGGATTAAGAAGATCGATTGATGAACTTTGAAAAGAATACTGTTAAGTAATCAAGAGAAAACCAAAAATATTGGCACCAATTTAAAAGTTTCAATTGCAAGCATTTGTTCACAAAGATTTTTCAAAGTCCAATCATTGAAAATGTATAGTTGCCTATAGGAGATGCTAAAAAAGACGCTTATCAAAATCTTCATTGTGCTCACACACTCATAATACTAGCTTGAATAGTCACTTTAAGATGGGGCACTAAAGATTGTCATGAAAGGTGACAAAATACCATGCTTAGGGTACTTGAATGGTGTCTTCACCTCCTATGTTTTATCACTCATGGTATTACAAAACTATTTAATGTAATTCACTAAACTTATTTCCAAACCCATTGGCAATCAAATGGGATGCACTTGTCACTCAAACCATTACTGTCACCCATAATCAATTTTTTTTGTGTTAGTCAATCATGGGACCAAAACACACAAATGTGGGTGCAAATGTAGCCCATGGAGACCTCACATTTATGGGTGCTACTACCTTACAACAAATTCTATACAAAAAGATCAAGTAGCTATACAAGTGTTTCTGATTTTAGTACTATAAGAGGAGGTCAAACAACACCTCTGGTGGTTTTTGAAATGAAGAACAAAGCCTCTGTAATCATAACAATTCCAAAGCATTGTTTAGCAACATTTTATACATATGATTCCAACTCTTTTATTGAATAAATACGAAGCAAGTATTATGAAGAGATTTGGGCAAAGTGACTCAATTTTTTGTACAAACTTGGATAAAATTAAAATATAGGAGGAAAGGAAAGAGCACACAAACCTCAATAATAGCTCCCACTTGCAGCAATGTAGCCTCTGACCACGGACGGCCAATGAGTTGCAACCCAATAGGTAAGCCACCTTCATCATACCCTACCTGAAAGCCCAAGTCAATAACTTCAAGTTAATTTGCCAAGTCCATTTGGACTCAATTTGTGTTGATTGCATGAGGATAATTTGAGACATATGGTTGAAACTCTAGACCTTCACTAACCCATGTCCTCAAAAAAAGATTCTGCTCACACCAAAAGAATCATATTAAGAAGTTGCAATTGATTAACAGTGCTTTCAACAAAAAAAGTTGAGAACATCCAAAATGTTGAGGCCAAGGTATATAGAGGTGCTTGAAGTCCATGACAAGTCATTAATTTAAAACAATTGTAGTGGTCTTCTTTGTTTGATCATTCTATTTGGAGCCCTCTTCAAAATGGTCATCCATGGTCAAACAAACAAGACTACTCACAAAAAGTGTTGTAATGTAAGCATCCATGTCATTTTCTCATCCATCCTTACTCCACAACTAAACAATACTCTAACACTTGACCAATCAAATTTCTACAAGGCAGTTGAAATTGAAACTAAATTGATAGACTTATCCTTGAGGCCAATTTAGAAAAAATTGAACCAACTACAAAGATGAAGACAAATGTACCGGAATAGAGAGAGCTGGTAATCCAAGAAAGTTTCCAGAAATTATAAAACGCATCAACTTGGCTGCAACAAAAATGGGTTACAAATGTCAATAATTTTGGCTAGATTGATGTATATCAAATTGCAAAAAACCAACTTTTCCAAATGCTCGATGTTTGTCAATCCTTGAGCATGCTACGACATTGCAAACTAGATGAGTATCAAGTTGTTTAGTAAATTCTCTATTTGGAACCTACAGGATAGTAAGGATAATAGAGCTAACTTCAATAAATGAATATTACACATGCAAAGGTGAGGGCTTTACCTCCAATCACATAGTCAAGTTCACCACATCTCTCAGCATTGCTCCGAATTGGAGGTGCAGTTGCCCTACAAAATACCATTATCTCAAATTTTGTTTCTAAACATCTTATTTGTGGTGCTATGTCCAATACAAATTTTGCAAAACCTTGTGCTAAGTTCAAGGTTTCAACTCACCCTGTAGTCGGTGTGATGATGATATCAGCCTTCTTAAAGATATCATTATGATATTGCATCTGCCGACACCTGAATTGTACGATATACAACATATTGCTTACAAATTTGAACTCCTTTTGGATCTTCTAAAACTTCGCTTGCTTATCAGCAATTTGAACTGCATTTTCTAACTTCTGAAGTAACCCAAACAAAAGGCTATACATTCTAAAACATTCTAATCATGTTGTACCCCTTCACTTGTATTACAAACACCCAACTATAAAGTAAAATAATGAAAAATATATCTAGAAACCTAAGCTTTAAGCTTTGGGATTCACTAGGTCCACTTTATCTACCAAAAGATTTACTTTTAATTTTTAGTTCAAAGACTCTCAAATCCAAGTGGTTCAAAATTCTCAAAAAAATATGAAACTAGAATGCACAAATCAATTCTAGATGGAGGGATACTAGCATTGATCCCAAAATATACCTCATCCGTTGTGCACCAATAAATTCTCGAGCATTGAAACTATCATAAATAGAGAAACCAACTCGCACGTCTGCCCCGGATGCTTCAACCCCTCTGCCAATAACTCACATCAGAAAAAAAAAAGGGCTTAAATTTGACAGAAGCACATCACTACACAAGCGATGAGTTTTCAGATGCTTACGATTTCCGGTAGTCAATACCAAGTGAAGTGTCACATTCGCTGCCTATAGTCACAAAATGTGCCAATCGCATCTCTTCAATCTCAGGAATGGTCACTTCCACAATCTGTAATGGCAACAGAGAAATATTTGATTAACAATGTTAAAGAAACATGAGTCAAGCTTATTTATCAAACACAAAATAGACCAATAATGAGGATACTAAAAAGTAAATCTCAAACATCATGAGTCTTCGTTTTTGTTGCATGCTAAAGCTCAAATCACTACAAATTTTAGAAGAGTAGGAAAGTGTCACCTTAGTATCAAAGGATTCTTGCACTAATTGCAGTGCTCGATAGCAAGCGTTCCGTACAGATTCATCAGAATCATCAAACCACTGAATAATGCAACAATTCAAAAAGTTAATGTTCTACTTATTGAAGATCAAAGAAGGAAAAGAAAAAACAACAAACACAATCAATACCAAAGTATCTTTTTCCACAGGACCTTCCTACCTTTGAATACTTGGCAAACTTCAAACCTCCCATCAGCTTTGCAACACTAGTGAACTCTGTATTTGATTCCTTCAAGATGGGCAAGTTTGCTGGAGGCTGCAAAATGTTCATAATCAGCAAGTGCAAGAATTATCAAGATTAGACAAAATATGGAATTTTTTGAAAAGGCATTGAGAGTATACCGGGAAGGACACTATATCGTCATCAGGAAGAGGCCCGTGCATTGCTGCATACCTACAAAAAATCAGAAATTCACATGTGAAGAAACCGTAGATGTATACTAAAACTTGATGTTGTGTAAATCTGTTTCGAAACTTAGGAATTAAAAAATTCATGTCCTTGTCAATTGAAAGAAATGCTTACATTATGAGTGCGTCCTCCACGGATCCTGTAAGAGTACCCAACATTCCTACACTCCAGTTCAATGGCAAAACACTGCACGAGCATAAAAAGAAACTACCATTAGATTACAAAATTTGCACATAGATCCTTGACGAGACATGTCTTCCTTGACTGACTCCATAGATAAGTGAATGTGGACTTCAACAAAATCATCATATTTATACAAATTCGTCAATGATCATGTTGAGAATGAAATAGCTCTTCAAATTTTAATTAATTTCAGCAAAACAGAAGTAAACTTCTAAAAGACCAAGATGCGCATTCAAATTGAACCTACTATATATTTCATCAATTTTGAGTAAGTCGAATGTTAACTAAATTGGACAGAACTTTGACCCATTTGAATTATGTTTTGTCACAAAACAGACTAGTCAAAGTGGTTGCTCTCAAATCATCATTACTTAATCTTGTTAAGGTTTAACTCTTGAACATCCTTAGGGCATAGTAGACACGCGTTTGTATAATTGGCATTTACTATCATCAAAAAGTTTTCATTTAAGATCTCAAATAGCTCACTAGGATTGGATTGACCTATATTTCAACTTTGTTGCTGACCTCAATTATAGTAAAATTGTTAATCCATTCCAAATAAAAGAAAAATACAAAAATATCTTGTATTGTATTGGTCACAATGGCACACTCAGACGTTTAAGGGTTAGATTATCACCTCACTTGTATTAGAAGTGATTACAAAATGTGATATAAGACTCTTCAATCCTAACTATGTGATTCAATCTGAAGTGTGGACTTTGCTTGGTCTCCTGTAATCTATAATGCAAACCCTCCCATATCCAGGAGTCCAATAATTATTACAAGACTTGACATTGATGTCCACGAATCATTTACCCATAATGAGATAAGGTTGAGTGCACATTCATCAATCACATGCTGCTGTCAGCTCAGAGAGCAAAAATCATGACCAAAGACAGCTTCGGTTGTCATGTCAGAATGAGGAATGGAAAGGGCGTACCCAGAGTTTGATGTCCGGCCGAAAGTGGGCTTGAGCCCCACCAGTCCGCATAAACCAGCGGGCATCCGCACAGAACCTGTAATAAATCCACAGCCCTGACAAAGTGAGACAAATGAACTAAACTAAGCAGATCTCACAAAACTTTCACAGTTCAAAGGAAAGGGGAATTCAAATCAAAATTCTGTACTCAATGCTTACAAGACTACGGTTTGTACAAACTAGAAAGAGACGGGCTTTTACCTCCTCCATCAACACCAAGAGCCGCTGGACAAATACCAGCTGCCACTACTGCTGCAGATCCTCCTGATGAGCCTCCTGACACTCTCGTCTTGTCATATGGATTGCGACTTGCTCTGCGTCACAGAAACAAGTACCACGACCATCAGTAGTCACAAGCTAGAGGTCACCTCACATTCTGCAAAACTTTATATCAGGAAGGGCAGTGTCAGGAAATACTACGATTAGCCACCTGCTTTCAATTCTTATCAGAGAATGAAGATCTTGGTTTGAAGATAAGAATGAGATGACAAAAGGATGAGAGAGCTTTACACTTCTTGGAGAAGTTGGTGATAAAAGTTACGTACCCGTAATGTGGGTTGATGCCAGTGGTACCCATCCCTAGTTCGTGCATGTTGGTCTTCCCAACCATTACAGCTCCACATGTACGCAAGCGTTTCACCGCTTCGGCGTCCTCCTTCGTCTGCCGCACCTTGCCCAACCATGTCGTCCCACCTGCCCAGCAAGTATTTTAAACTCTACTAAAAATTTCTTTATATCAACCCCTAAAAACCCACACTTGAGCTCCTGTTTTATGAGGACCAGTTTTACTCATCTCTTAACCGCCAAAAGCGATGTCTTCCCTGAGCCTGATGATAGAAAAATTGGTATTATCTGCATTCTATTGTGGCTTTTCAGTAACAGGTTAATTGTGATTCTCGTACCAGTGGTCGTATAAGGTAAGCAATCTATCTCATCCTTTATAGCAATTGGGACCCCATCCAAAACTGACAGCGGCTTCCCTGAAAAGACATACAAATGAGAGATGAATTAGAACCGGAGTACAGGTTGCAAGGATATTGAAAGAATAAGATAAGAGGTAAGGGTAATCTATGGGTAGAAGCAATGGAGTGTCTATGCACAGGACTCGGCCACACACCTTGTTTGTAACGCTCAGTGGAGGCAGCAGCCTGTGCAAGCACGTTTCGTGAGTCGACCGCAATGAACAGGTTCATGCCAGGATCTTGCCTACCCGAATCCTCCACTGCAGAGAGAAAACGCTCTGCAACCTGCATTACGTCAGTTTGCTGATTAATGCCGTTGGCACATGTCTTTGGAGCAAGTGCACGTAGTTGATTTCACTTGCCTGAAGAGTACTACTCCCTCTGTCCCTCTCAAAACGTCCAAAAAGCTTCCTTGCAAAAGATTAGCTGTGTTTTTAGTCTTTGTGCTTGTAACACATGTATTCTAGAACCAAAGTACCATCTACCAAATCCAAATGTATGCAAAATTTTCAGTTTTGATGTTGTCATTTAGGCACCCAAATTTCATGCAAAAAGTACCATATTAGTGCATGCTGCTAGCTCCTCATTATTGATACAATGGTACCTCATATGTGCAAGGCCAAGCTTGCTAGGAGAGGAATGCAAGGCCAAGCTTGCTAGGAGAGGAATGCTCTCTAATTGCTTAACTTGCCCCCATGAGATCATTGAACATGGCAAACGCTTTCTCAGCATTTGAAATCAACAAAAGGGAGCTTTTTAGTGGTACAAGAAATGTATCTGATTTAAAGCTTTCCAGAGGGACAGAAGGAGTAATTGTTAGTCATATATTAAAAAGGAATTTGCGATCTTGCAATCGGTACTTGTGGATGAACGAAATCAGTTTGCTTCAGGATATGAAAAAACGTCTGGCAACTAAGGAGGTGTGCAGGCAATCAGTGCGTGGAGAAGGGGGAAGTGTAGAGGCATGGCATTTTTTACCATACCTGAGTTGGACTGAGCCTTCCAGACTTGTAAGCATGGGCGTAGTCACGAATGGTCCAATGGCGAAAACTCTGTTTCTCCGTCGTCACTCCATCTTTTGATTGCCTTGCTATATGCAGCGGCAGGCCTTCAACAGCATGTTGTACACTCGAGGTAGGCGTCGAGCCCGGCTCTATCCGTAACACCCTTTCCTCTGGAACAAGGTCCGCTGCAAACAACAGAGATTCTTCACTTCTGTCCAAGAATTGGATAAAAGGCAAATGAACCCAAACGTAGGAAGTGATTAGGATTTTACCAAGTTCGGAAGAATACTGCGGAGTGTACATCGGTGGTTCTTCATACCGCGACTCCAAGAATGTCTGCAATTGCAACACACAAAAGCCATGGAACACTCTTTCTTTGCAAAGGAGTCACATTTTGTATAAAAAATTTGCTCCGAGTTGGGCTCGGTGGTTACCTTAGTAATTAGGTTGTCCTTCTTCAGCTTGGGCAGTAAGAGCGAACTTGTTACTCCCGTCTCCAAGAGCCATGTGAAGCACTTGAGAGGGAACCCCGCCAACCTCGGCGCTGCGCACCACGAGCAATAATTGTCATCACTACCAATTCTCTTCCGAATCCCGCACTAGCATAGATTCGAAATCTATGCAATGATGATACAAATTGTGACAAGCTGTTATTTCGAAAATTCCACTAAGGGTTTAAGGAGGAATTTCTACGACAGAATTGCGGCTGCATTAGTTTATGACACTGACAGCACAATGAAGGAATGTGTATGCCAGTCGATTTAGGCGCCTATTGCTTTCTTGAAACTTTCAAATTCTTTCAAAAAAAACCATGGGCGGGAGTCTTAACCCCGCCTAAAGTGTCACATTCACGTCGTTGATACTCTAGTACTGCGAATGGAGGGACGCGTTACTAGGTCATTCAAGTAGAGGCTGATTTTGCGTCTTGCATTCCTGTAGGTTTGAGAGAGATAATGTTTACAGAAACACCAACTGCGAGCTGATGACCCAAATTTTAAGGAGGTGGATTCCGAAGAAGCGCGCCTTCAATTCTAGGCACCCAAAGAGGAGGACTCATAGGTGCTTCTCTATACATCGTCGCCCACCTTTCATCATGCGTTTTGCACGACTCTACAGTGGTTTGGGATTTGGGATCTAGTCTTCTGGGATTGCGAAGTGTTTGGTGTCACAAAGCAGAGTGCAGGAAAAGAAAGGAGCAAGAACAATTGCATACCTCTCACAACGACATACATGTACTCCGCTTTGCTGTCCTCGTTGGTGCTCAAGAGCTCCATGTCTGCTGCTGCTGCTGCTGCTTGTTCCTCTAACAAATAGCGCCAGCAGCAGAACTATTCAATCCCTTTCCTGCAATCTACCGCTGCTCAGCCCTCAAGCACAACCCTCTTAACCGCACCCGCCTGGTTTGAGTTCACAGAACTCAAGTACGAGATTCGACTGCAGTAGGTTGTTCTTCAAGTGATCCTAAAATATTTGCCACTCGAGGGCGAGTGAATGCAGTAACGGCTCAAGCCATGTTCAATGTAGTTGGTGACTACTTACTCTAGCTACCTCGTTGCCATACCCTGTTGTTGCTGCATGAAAGACTATCTTAGTAAAAACAATAATAAGCTTAAAGTTAGTATGATAATCCAAGCAAATCATGCATGTGTGCAGTCAAGGGAGCACGAAGCTGTCTCTGAACCAGCCCTGCTGCTATTTTCAAGTTCGTTTGGCAGCTGGCCTTACATCTCAAGATCCCATACGAGGTCCCATAGGTGCATTCTCGAATTTTTCGTCATCTTGTGTTCAATAGAGGCCCACGTTTGAACTTTACTAAGCTTAACTTACCAACCATGCTTGCTGTATTCTTTCCTTTTGAAAACGACAGCCTGCTATCAATTCACATGTATATATAAATGCATCTTAATGATAATTTACACTTTCCACATGTTTCCTACTACGAGCTCTCTTGAACAAAACTGCTTCCAATAAGTAGGCATGTGCAGATTCGGAGGATACATGAAAAAACGGTGCAGATGGGACTATAGAAGCGATGTGAATTTTAAGTGGGACGGTTGCATGTGTGAGCATGGTGTTGAAACTCTGCAGTCTGAGTGTGGGACTTTACTGCGTGCAATTGATGAAGTGGAGGCAGGTGGTCAGATTTTTGTCAGAGATAGAGCAACGGACCAGATCCTGCTCGCCATTATCATCAATTCACACTCGTCAGTGAAGGCATGATGATGAGTCTTGGTGAGCCATGCCTATGTCACAGTTTCTGGATGTCGGTCTCTCTTTCTGCATCCCTTTTCTTTTTATGGCTTTTGTGTCAAGCTCAGACCCATGATATTGCTGCCACGCTTGAGACTCTCAAAGCTCCAACTAATATTTCAGAATCTTCTTGTACTTGACTGCAATGTTTTTGATCTCTTCGTCCTTTGATTGGTTGCTTGGTGAACAGACCAACTGGAAAACATCATCTTTAATGTTAAAGTTCCTGGGTGTTCACACAGTTGGAGAGGTTTTATATGAGAAGAACATGAACTTTGTGAATAAAAGGGTGTGTTGTTGAGGGTAGTTCTACTTACTACGTCAAGTGGATAGTGAGAGCTACCCCCCTGATGCCTTTATTTGATGGTTGACGCAAGCGACAATAAGCAATGTCTGATTGCATGAGTTCTGACTCCAAGGTAACGTAAATTTACAAATTCTATTGGTGTTTGTAACTTCTGGATGAAACTGAAAGTTTTCACCATGTTCTTGTGTTCTGTGGTAGTGTTTTAGCAGTGAGTTGCTCAAAGAAAAACACACTGAATGCTTGTAAGTTTTTACCATCCTGGTAACAGAGATTGTTGCCAAGTTTTCATAAACCTAGGTGTTTACAGTTGCTTACGTCAGGGTATGTATGTGATTCAGAAAGACCACTTTGGCATGAAATTCATGCATGCAGTCTGAACTGTTGGAACTATAGTATGTGTGAGCATCTAATTCAACCAGGAGTCTTAGTCTCCGAACTCTGCATGACCATCCTATTTTGTGTGATTGATTTTCACAGAATTTGAGGGCTATTGAACTTAGTGCAAGATTATTACAAACAACCTATAAAGTAGAGGATACATTGTAAGAATTTTAATACATGTTACAAGTGATTTTTGGAACATGGACGTACAGATCCTTGAAGAGGTCTTTGAAATTTGAATAGAGGAGTAAACTTTTTCGAGATCCAAAAACTCAATGTCTATGAATTTCTCATACATTTGCACGTACGAAGCTTGTGTGGGCTATTGTAAGTGCACTATCTCACTTCAATTTTTTTGTGCACAAGCATTTACCAAACCCATGTTTACATCACTTGCTGATGAGTTCAATCAAATACATGAAAGGATGAGTTGCTAAAGCACACATACTTGTAATCATTCAATTTAGGAGAAAATGGGGGTTTAATGGTCACCAGAGCTTGGAAAATTACATTCAAAAAAAGTGACTATAGGATTTGAATAAAGGACTACCTTCTCTGCTGATGGGGACCAGCCACAACTGTTTTCATTGTACAAGTCAAGAGAAAAAGTGAGATCAAGTTGTGATCCCCAACGACAGGATCTCGTCGCTAGGGCGCTTAAGGGTTAAAGATGTTGCCTACCAAAAGAGTTGGATGTATCTATTTGAGGACCATTTAGCACTTGAAGGAAATGGCTTTATGACAATGCAAAAAGTTCCCCAAAGAATCCTACTTGACCAATAACATGCCTGTGACTTGGCTTGAAATTTTACAACTCTAATGGGATTCATGTGCTAAGGTAGTGTGCTTGAATTGCAACCCTCTTAGGGTCTCACCTAAAAGTGTCTCTATACACTACAAGAAAATGGACATTTTATGACTCTAAGTTATGACTATTGTGAGTCATTCATAATTGTAAATGACTCACGATAATCATAGGTCATAGTCATGAAATGCTTATTTCTTCTAGTAATAATTAGTTCATGAATGGATATGAAGTGGTCCTTAAATGGACCCTCTTTAGCCATTGAGTGCATAGAAGAAAAGGTGTATTCTATTGCAAGAGCTAATCATATTCTTTGGTTTCATCTCATCTCTTTGCAAGTTGCAAGAAGACAGTTTTGGGAGACCTAAGGTAGCCTGCTCAAAAAGCAACATTTTAAGAGCTGGTCTCTGTTTTTATGGTCTTTCCAAGACAAGAAGATTTTTGTCTAATTTTTAGACAAAGAGAAATGGATGTTTTTCATAATTTTTGGAGCATCCAATTGAATTGTTGATGAATTTTCAAAGTTTTCTATAGTAGATACCTATTTGTGATTCTAGATCTCCCATAAATTGTCCACTTGTAACTTATAAAGAGATTAGGTGAAATCAAGGAGTGTGATTAGCTCTTGTAATAAAAGACACCTTTTCTTTTAAGACCAAGGAGGGTTCATTCAAGAACCACCTCATATCCATTCTTGGGCTACCTATGAGATGCATTATTTGTGTTCAAGCAAACTACCTTACAGCATCCCTTGCAGCACGTTTAAAAAAGCGCCTAGAAACTAGGTTTAGAGGGGACGGGAGCAACATGTAGCGCAATAGGGTGTGAGGTTCCCTTGTAGTTTGGAAGGTTTGAGGGCCTCCACTTGTGTTGCAACAAATTGCAAGGGTATGTCTGGCGTCGCAATGTGAACAGTGCTTGGTAGGGACCGTGAAGGGGCTAGGAGAAAGCTCAAATTTGACGTGAAAGTGGCCAAGCCTTAAAGGCCCCGCTCCTACACATAGACGAATACAGTGCTATTGGAGACTTGAATAGCAAAAGCCATTATGGGTGGAATGCAAAAAAATATTTTAACGTGTTGCAGGAGATGCTCTTACAAGTCACAAATAGGTGCTTACTATAAAAAATTGAAAACTCATCAATAATTCAATAATGCTTCTCAAAATTTGTAAAAAAAATCGTGTTACATTTTTCATCTATTCCTCTTTGTTTGAAAATTAGACAAAAACTCTTTCTGTCTCAAAAAACCCATGTAAAGGCAGATCAGGCTTTAATTTGACGGTTTTAGAGCATACTACCTTACCCAATTGCCTCATCCGATACAACACGAGAGCGCATGCAAAACAACATCATCCTGAAAGGGTTAACAATCCCACCCTTGTGTACCATAACTGTACATTTGTAATTTTAGAATGTTGAGTACCTGAACTTTAGGATAGAATATAATGGTAATAACTATGTTCACCACTTCATGGTCTTCACCCTATTGACAACAGTAGTCATTGTACTAGAGAGGATGAGAATCATCATACTTTTAAGTTTCACCTTAATTTTTTTGATGCAGCCTGCAGCCCTGCATTATGTTGGATTTTGTATTGATACATGAAGACACAGGTACCTTGTACTGTAGAAAGTACTGTTTGAGTAGTTGCGCTAGGTCAGTCTCCGATTCCTGAAATCACAAACAGGGGTGTCAAAATAATTATTTTTCCTTTAATCTGATGGTGCCTGCACAATACTTTCTTCAGGTTGGTGGACACGCTAGAAGAAGACAAGTAAGGTTACCTGTCAACTACTCAGGGGCTTGCTGCAACATCTCGATGGCGTGGTGAATGAGTTAAGGTAGGCGCACCCATGGGCATCACTGACAATGTCAGGGTGCTTATGGATACGTAAGTGATATTTATGGGTGACAAAGTGATGGTTGTGGGTGACTCCATGACGGTTTTGAGTACCCATCTCACTAATTGAGTACCAATAAGCCTTGTTTTTAGCATCTCTTACACATGGTCCTTACAATTTCAGTGATTTTGGACTTTGAAAATTTTTTGTGAACAAATGCTTGCAATTGGAACTTTGAAATTGATGCCAATATTTATGATTTCCATTTCCTAACTTACAATATTTTTTTCAAAGTTGTTCAAATATTTTACCTACTCCAAAACCAGTATTTCCACGCTAATGGGTGCGCCTACCTTACTGCAAGTCCAGGTTGAATGTCATTAAGAAAATCCACGTTAAGAACGCTCTCTATTCACACCTATGCAAAAGGAGTGAATCTCTAAGGTAAGAGGGTCATAAATGGAGCACCTAAGGGCTGAAACTGAATTTTGGGTAGGTGAAACTTTTTGAAATATTTTTCAGTAAATTTTCCTTAAAAGACAAGAAGAATTGGCATCTAATCCAAGTTGTTTCAATTTTTTTTTGGAACTTTGTGGAACTAATTAAGAAATTTTGAAGTAGAAAGGTCATAAGGCTCTAGAAATGGAGCAGTTCCTCAAATGTACACTACATGTACATTGTTGGAAGGTTATGAAAAATAACATGTACAAATAAAGTACATTTGAGGAAGTGCTCAATTTTAGAGCCTCCTACCTTATCCCTTCATCTGAGACTTGGGAGGGTCAATGTATAAAAAAATAAGGGGATAGGTGCAAACACCAAGTGTTTTCTTAGGGGGTGTTAGTTTTTTTTATAATTTTAAAAACCCTATCATTATGTAAATTCCTACTTTGGGTTATTGAAGAAGGGGTTTACATTACTTATAATTATAAATTGATATGAATAAATGATATGGTAAATTAGATAAAACAAAAAATTCTACTGCAATTTTTGTTAGACATTAAATTTCTTCAAAAAAATTCCCCCCTACTAATAACTATTTTCAAGTTTCAATTATAACTTAACAAAAAAGTGTATTCAATACTACTATTGTATCTTCCATAAAAATTGTCACTGACGCTTATTTACTAGGAAGGTATCATATTATTGAATGCTATAAATTGAACTTTAGGTTTAGGTCCTTTTTACATGATTAATTTGATTGATATGGAGATTGCTTTTTGATATTAACTTTACTTTAACCTACATTGTTTGATTCAATGTATTGTACATGTCTTCAAAATATGCAAAAATTAATATGCTTTACTAAAATGTGGTGCACAACAAGAAATTGTCAAATATAATTTATATTATGCAAACTCTTTGATTGGCAAAAACATGCAATATGTATGTTTGCTTCAAGGTTGTGCATGTCTTCATAATATGCAAAATAATATGTAAGAAGTAATTTTTGAATAGTAGCCAAAAAATGAAGACAATGGAAAAGACAGACTAAGCAATTCCCAAATCCCAAGTTGGACCTTGAACCTTGAACAACTAGAACGACAAATAGAGGGCTCAAAGCAAGAACAGCCAATTTCCAAAATTAAATAACAACCACCTAAAGCCAACTAATGTCTATTGTAGAAATTCGTAAAGTCTATAAAATTATTGAACACTTTGAATGTACCACTCACAAGACAATACCATTTAATATTTTTGGCCAAAAAAGGAATAAAAAGGGAGTATTCTAAGTCTAATTTTTTTCTAATTGGATCTATTTTTCTATACCCTATAGTAGTTTGAAGACATCTCATGGTTTTTTTGTACCTTATAGTATAAAAAACCAAATTATGATTTTTATCTCAAACAATTCTTAGGCACCGTATCATTTGTTTGCACATAGTTTTCTACTGCTACCTCTCATTGCACCCTCAAGATCTGAGATTGAATTTTAGATATTGATTTGTGGATACCACTGTTGTGTTATATTTGAAATTATCAAACTATCTGGATTTGGAAGGTTTTGCAATAACTCCAAAAGTTCTTTAACTATGTTTCACCAAAAAACAATCAGAATTGGTCATTTTGGTAGCAAAGGCATAAAAATTTTGAAACTGAAATTTTGTTACATTTTATTGTAGAATCTAGTATCAAACTACTTCATAATGTTATAGTAAAAAGATGAAAGATATTTACCTCATAGATTGTGAGATTATAAGGTTTGAAGCAAGAAGTAGTGTTTTTGGGGGCATTCAAATTCTAGGCAGCTCTAATTTGGGGAAGCTTTTGCACCAATTGATTTTGCTTTTTTGATTGTGATTTTTCAAATTGACTTTTGTAACACAGCTGGTCGTATGCCTATGTATTTTCATAACATTTTGAATTGGAAACCACATACCAAAAAATTGTAATAGGAAACTAGCTTCAAGAAAATTCTCATACAGAGCCATTTTTTCAATAATTTATAGCTTCCACGTACAATAATCTTCTCAAAATGTGAATGGTGGAGCTTTAGACTTTAGTTGGCTTTGATTCAAAGGAGGGAGAAAACAAGGAAATTGGCCAAAATTGTGGTTTTGACAAGCTTGATCAACACATGGCCACTTCCACCATAGGTGAAGTAAAAGGCACTAAGCAAAAACAATTACCTCCATGACAAGGAAATATCTAGCCCCTCAACTTTTGGGCAAGATCCCAAAACTTCAGTTGCAGTGTAAGTAAATGTGCTTGTGTTGCCCCTTGAACATACAAAAATACATATTCCATCATAACTTTCTTCTCACAAATCAAAATGGTTTGAAACTTGTTGCATTGGAAAGCTACTCCACGGGCACACATCCTCCAAATCGTTTGTGAAGTTTTTATTATAATTTTATAAGTACTAGAACTGCACAAAATCGGTATGATGCCACAAAAAAACGCAGTTTGCTCCTTTAAGGGTCAAGATTAAATAAAAATCTTGAATTGAATCTCCAATAGCCAAAGGGGTTTACTGAAAGTCAGAGCTAAAATGTTCAAGTATTTGTGCTTTGTATCTTAAAAAGTAAAGAAATGTGTCTGTCATATAGGTGGAGGGATGACATATGCACTTTCTATTTTTAATTGCGACTAGGTTGCAATTTGCAAATCACATAGCAGTGAACAAGTTTGTCCAGTTGTGTGCACCTTTTGGAACACTGGAGCAAAGAGTCTGTTTCAAGTTCACCTACAATTAGCACTTTTAGAACTGATCCATCTTAATAGTGTCCATAAAAACGCGTATAAAGTAACAATATAGACTTCCTTTGATTATCAACAAGACTTCGAAAAGAAGAAAAAAAAGTTTGGTCACGGGAACCATGCTCAACCGCATATTCAAATGCTTTAAGTTGTAGTTATTTTAATTTGCCAATGAAGTTGGTCGAGTTTTTTGTTGTGTTTCGAATGTGGCATTTGAATGAATAACAAACTTTGCTGCCAAATTTTCCATGCTCTAGTTGAACAATGATGACTAGTGAGAACATTGACATGGAATAACATGTTGAGGCAGCCCATGTATTATGGGTTTTGACACTTGAAATGAAACAACATGAACTAACATTCGGTCACAAATGATTAAGAAAGAGATTATTGCGTATAAGATTCAACCGAATTCCAAAAACTTCAATCCAAAAAAAGGAGTTTGGAGGTGTCTATGCAAGCGGTTTGGATGCGGTATGCTTTATACGTTGAGAGATTCATGCTAAACATCTAGAGACATATGTCCTTCAACATTTGGACAACTCCCAAAGTTTTACAAACATAGTTAAGAACTACATGAACTGTCCAAATTCAGTCACATGTGGTATAAAAAAGAATACATTTGAAAATTATTTAGATTACTGGAGAAAATTTATTTGTCTTGTAAACATAAGAGATCACTATAAAACAATGACATATTAACTTCTAAATTGAAATCACAACAATGTTAAGCATTGTTTCATGACAAATTCCTAATTTCAAAAAAGAATAAGGATACATAGTATCATACGACCCTAAAGAGAATTGAAGGATTTAGTGTTTTAATGAATTAAAAAGGGTAAAATTCTTCAAATGAACAAACTCTTAATTTATGCAAACCTCAGAAGAAATCAAATTCTTCTTACAGTTTGTAGATGTAAATTGTTGAACTCGCTATGTTATGCTACTACGATATAAAAAGTCCACTAAGATTTAAAAAACGCACTATATATATATATATATATATATAAAAGCTTTACACTATGAACTTTTCACCATTTTTTGAGTTTGTTGGAATTCTCAATTGTTTCCAATAAAAAAAGCCCATTAGTAGACTAGAGGGAGGGTGTCTACAAAGCATCAGTCTATACTTTAATTCCTTTTTCCAAGGGACGAGATGTCATGAAATCAATAGTTTGGTAAAATCACTTCTGAAATAGCATTGAAGTTGAGTCTAACCCGGTTTTAGATTTACATGTTTTTCCAAGCCCTGCGGAGTCACTTATAAATTTTTGAAGTTGGTAGTGTCTGTTATCCAACCTATGCTTGAAAAGCTTCCAACTAAATGATATTGGATGCAAATTGAAGAATTCAATGCCGACCAATAAATAGAGATTACCTCACCTCATCTTAACCCCTAAAGGATGTTGCCTACCAAAAGTGTTGTGTGTATTTGTACAAGAATCATTTAGTACTTGAAGAAAATATTTTATGAAAAATGTCTAAAATTTCTCAAAAAATTCTAGTTGACCAATAGCATGATTATGATTTGGCTTGAAATTTACAACTCCAATGGGATTCATATGCTATCCAAATACCCCATTCGTATACAACACAAGAGTTTGTATACAAAACAACAACATCCTTTAGGGGTTAACACACATAAAAAAGTCTAAGCTTAACATTTTCAGTACAGAAATCAAAAAATCTCAGAAAAACAAAGCTTCAAATGAGGTATTCAATTATTAGTCAGAGAGAACAATAAATACGTATCAAGTTCAGTAGCATGGTCTCAATTGAGATTGTCAAATAGAGTGATGGATTAACAGCAATGAAAGAACCGGTGATCCCAAATATGATTTTCACTTTTAGCTCAAATGGCTAAAAATATTGTTAAAAAGCTAATTTTTAAAAATTTTAACCTTATACAGTTCACATGTTTTTTAGCTGTAAAATAAAGTTGGTAGAAATCCTGCAAAGTTTAGCCAGTTTTAAGATTGCTGCAAGAACCCATCTTAGTTATCTTTATTGACAAATCTTCAAAGAATAATGGGTCCGATTGGCGTCACCACAATTATCCACCTGCTAATTTATTTTTCATAAACAAAAATAAAACTATGCATGAAGTTCTTTCAGTCAAAACACTCTAAGTGGGATAAAAACACGGTTGCCTTCATAAAACTTATGTACATCCTTGCACCTCAAGACTTTTTAATTAATTTACAATTGTAGAACAAAAATGCAATTTTAGGTAAACAATTTAAGAATTGTGGATGCCATTCTGAAGCAATAGGAAGGCTCAAACTTGGTTCTTTTTTATGCATTTTTGCACAGAAAAAGAGTGATCTTTTCAAGCAGTATCCAAGTTTTTCATGAACAATTTTTTTTTTTTAAACTGCAAACCTAGGGAATAGAGAAAAGTGCAACTTGGGCTCTCTTCTGCTGAAAAAACAAGCAAAAAAACACAACTAAGTTAACCCTCTTTCGAACCACCATAAACCACCGCCAAAAATCAGTTTTTGCGTACCAAAAAAGTTTTGGGGAAACCATAGATTTTAGTTCTAAGTTAGAGCATGTTGAGTTTTGATACTTCCTAATGGTACACAATTCCTTTAAGTTCATCTCAAGAAAAAATCAATTCATGAGAAAATTACTAGCGAAGGAAATAGATGATCCTAATGCAACTTCCACAAATAACTCAATTTGGTTTAAAAACTACTAAAAATGTGCTAAAAACTCAAACTTAACACTACGGTATTCACATAAATAATATTAGTTCCAAAAAAATACTAAAATAATTGATAGATTTAGCCACATCTCTAAACGACAAAGCAAACAATCTACAATTAAGGTTCGTTCACACAAAAAAACACTTGTCTAACAAGCTCCATGAGTGCATGATACTGGAATTTCTTTTTGTTGTTTTGTGTATTCAATTTTCCCATTTTCACTCCTTGCTCTGTAGTCTCTTCCATCTTTTTAGTTTGTTTTTTGCATGTTAGTACTTTTTGGCTTACTAAATGATGCGGTGATATGATGGAAATTCGGAGGTATTCAGGTAATTAATTAAGTTTACAGTTACAAGTTACAACTCACTACCCTGGCAGTGGCAAAGCAACAGATCTGACATGGTGTAATTTTACTGCTCAGCTGACTTTCTTTTTACGAGATTTTCTGGCCAGAATCTTACCTCATTTTTGCTTTAACTTAGCTACATTAACAACAACACTAAAGTTGAATTGGGTGAAAAAATAGATGGAATTTGCCAAATCCCTCTCAGATGTTTAGATCAAATTTACTTTTGTAATAAACTATTATCTGGATGAACGTACATTATATTATCTATCTTCTTTTACGCATGCATTCTAAAGTGCCTGTTGCTTAACCAAGGGAAAAGCCAAAAAAAAGTAGTGTGGTATTTCAGTCTTTGCACATAGAGTGGGTGGAGAATCGGTGTGGGTTATACTATTAGCATTTGTGTGGGATGTGAGAGGTTTGGCAAGATTAAGGTAAGTATGGAATTAGCACATCTTAAATTAATAATTAATTTGTAAAATATGTTCAATTTGTATGCAAAATAGTTGGCTTTGTTGTTATACAAGGGTTGTTGGAGTCTATAGTCAACATTGTAGTAGAAATGCTGTCTCAATGGACTAAGCTTTAAGACACACAACGTATGCCTTGTCCATCCTTATATCCGTCTTTTTTTTTTTTGTGACTTTTCATCTCTCCTTTTCCTTGTTTTTTTTCCCCTTTCCACTCTTGGTATGTCAAATTACTTGTGACAAACATCAACTTATTGTTTGACACCCAATGTTTCATAATAGGGAAATTTGAAGCTATGGTGTTAATAGAGAATTCTGAAATTTTCCTGGTGAATGAAAGACACTTGCTCCTTTTATAATGTACATTATGACAAGTTAAACCAAACGTGAGCCTTCAAAACTTAATTCAAACAAACAAAGTTTGTGCTAAAGTTACAATGGATACCTTAATTTATACAATGATTGTTAAAATTGTAAAAGTTATAGACTCGTATTGTGGTGAATGACTTAGATGGGGCATATAATTTGATCACTCTTTTTTATATACACGTTTGCATGGTTTGTGCATAAACCATGCTGTATTTCCACCTACTTACCACACAAGCTCAAAGGAGTTGTGCAAACCATGCTATTTTTGCAATATATGTATCAGCGCAGGTGAATAATTAAAGTCAATCACACTATTATACAAATGGAACAAATAATAGAACCAAAAGAATACACAAAACTTGCAAATAGTTTTGCCTGAACTATATGGGAAAACTTTGGTCAAATACACTAATAATGGTATGTAGTATTATGATGCTTACATTGTTGTTTACCTTATCATACAATTCAATATATCTCTTTCAACTCTCATTTAATGTTCATGATGACAATTAGTAGTAATGTTGGATACTATTGTAATAAAGGTTAAACTTTCTTGGTACTAAATTTAGGTTTCTTCATGAAAATTTAATTGACAAATAATATTCATGTTGACATTTAGTGTTGATAACACTAGTAGTACTGTTGTTGACATTTACTAATACAATTTGTAATTAATTAACATAAATATCATTGTTAGTGTAGTGTATTGCATACCCAATTAAGCTTCCCACTGAATATCGTTCAAGGAGACCCCAGTAACTACAGAGAAATGCAACCTTTTGTTACCCAATTCAAACTTGCAATTTTGGAAGAATCGGAAAGACTTCTAGCCAATGACGAGGGGTTTTTTCTGACAAAATTTAAAGCTCGAGTTGTGGTAGAGAATCAAAAAGAAAGAAAGAAAGAATTTATTTAGGTGTGTGAAACAATCAACAAATACAATACCCGGGACTAACAAAGTCGAATTATATTTTTATTCATCTATTGAGTTATTCATTTATTTGGCCGTTAAAACTAGGATTTAAATGAATGAGGGATGATTTGCATTTCCTTATTTTGTAGTAGATTTTGACATCTTAACCAAGGGGTTTATTCATTTATTTTTTAAGTACCAATACAAAAGAATAGAACTAGAAAGCAGGAACCTCATCAATCACAAGAATTTAGAGAATTATCACTACTACATGGTCATGAAATTGAATAAATGTTATGATATTGCTAGCAAACTATGAAGAGTACAGTTAGTGAAACAATGTGCAATAACAATACTAGATATTGGTCCTAAGCACCTAATTTTTTGACACCAAGATGAACGAATTGAAAAAAAATGCAACATCAAAATTTTATATATTGAAAAATCTACATTCCAAGGATCCTATAGCTAAAGATATGGGTGATTAAGTATTTTGTGTTTAAGAGGCTGTTGAAATGAGTGTTGACTTCGTGTGAATTACAATTAGGAAACTTACATAATATTTATAAAGGTTTTTTTGGGATTTCTTTTGCATAAGCATATGGGTGAAAGAGTGTAGAGACCAGGCGAAAAAGATTGCATTCTTCTTGTTTTAGATCCTTCTCACATTTTGTCAAATCCTCACCAAATTTAAATCTGTTTACATCTTTCAAATAAGAATTTACATATAGGGGCACAAAAAAATAATATATAGAATAGATAGGGACAGAATTTCAAAGTAGAACATTTAATGTGATGCATCTAAATCAATCAAATGTTCATACCAAACTTTACTGGAATTTATAAATTATTTTGAAATTGTGCCCCTATCTATAATATTTTTTGTTTTCATGCCCTTATTTGTAAATTCCTGTATTTTAAAAACTCATAAGAGAGGCAAAAAGGTGCTAACTTATAGGTGTATTGAGCAAGAGGAAACAGTGGTAGTCTAAACAATAAGTAAAACAAAACATACAAGTCATGATAAAAAAGCTCTTGAAATCAGCACAAATCCACCACCATTTTTATTACCGATCAATAAACAATCTCTTCTCAATCTATAAAATGCTTGTTAGGGTTGAGAGGCTTTCAAATTCTAAAGAGCAACATAGAATAAAGAAACGTTCATGAGCTCAAAAGAATTGTAGGTGCAAAACTGAGCTTGGAGGACGCTGCATGAATGGGTTACCTGGTAGAACAAAATGTTCTGCACAACAATTTTTAATACCTTTTGTCTTAGCTTTCAAACTTTGCATTTGCTTTGAATTTTGAAGAAAATGAATTGTGTGGTAAAGGCATGAGTGTCAAGTGATTTTTCTGGCTAGGGTCTCTATTGTCTAAGCAATGAAAGAAGTTTGCATGACATCCAAGAGTCTAAATGAAAGAATTGCTATTGGAGGTTCAATGTATGAATAGTGAGATGAGTGCTTCCTATGTGTTGCCAATGAGTCCCTTGGTATGCATATACAATTTTACAATTTCCACATGTTTTGATCAAAATGATAGACAAAACTTGTTTATTATATTATTCAAGTGGGCTAGAATAGAGGGTCAAAATTGAAAGAAATGAGGTGTGCATTGAGGGCAACTATGTATTGGGGGAGATATGAGTAAGGGGCAATTAACATTACGTCCCACATCCTATCTTTGTAAGTTCCTCTCAACTTAAGATCTTAGCTTAGTTGAGTTATTAAGAGTAAATAGGAGTGCTAAAAAAATCATGAACATTTTACATAAAGGTATTGGTGAGACACGGGCTTGAATTTGGGTTTAGCAAAATGGTCAACCCAAACTTTGAATGAAGTCCCACATTCTTTGATGCCAAAACTTCCAAATAAGTGTTATTATGGAAAATTAATGCAATGAATTAGGATGTGGATTGCAATGTAAAGCTCAAAGTCCCAACTTTTGACCTTACACCAATCACATTCTCCAATGTCCACGGAACGTGGGACTTAGTATTATGAATTTTGATTATCAATACCTCGAAACCTTCAATAGGATGTTTACATTTTGTCCTAAAATGGCACTCTCAGGGGCGTTTAGTATTTACATTTATCATCAAATGTCAAGTAGGTTAGAAACGTGATTATTAATAATTTAATTCGGAACGTAAGTATTACGAGTATAAACATTATTTTGATGGTTTTATGAAAGTGAGGGGTAAGGTAGTCGCACCCATGGGCGTGATTTTCCCATGGGCATCACTGACAAAGTCAAGGTGGTTATGGGTATTAAAGTGATAGTTATGGGTGACAAAGTGATGGTTGTGGGTGACTTCATGATGGTTTTGAGTACCCATCTCACTATTTAACCCTTTAACGGCCGGTCAACCACTTTGTGGTTGATCTAGCCCCTTTTCCTTAGGTAGGAAGAGAATGGCAATGAATGTGGTGATTAGCCAAAGGGGGCGTGTTCGGGGAATTGGGAAGTGAAGAGTATAGGACAATAATCAGGCCACTTTGAGGTGGCATGTGGCCAGAGGGTTGAAAAAACTAAAAGAGCACTGGCTGAAAATACACCAATGAATGCAAAAAGATGGCCATAACAACTAAAGAGTGAGCATAATTCATAATGCATAACACTAAACCCTGCAAGATACTTCCATCTATATGGTCAGATTTGTGGTAGGCAGTTGTATTCAATAGTTTTGAATTTCTCCCAAATGGCCATACAAAGGATTGCCCACCCCAAAATTGACCACAGTTGTTAAAGAGTTAAGAACCAACAAGCCTGATTTTTAACATCTCTTATGCATGATTCTTACAATTTCAATGATTTTGGACTTTAAAAAATCTTTTTGAACAAATGCTTGCAGTTGGAACCTTGAAATTGATGTCAATATTTTTAGTTTCCATTTCCTACCTTACAGTATTTTTTTCAAAGTTAGTCAATTGTTTTACCTACTCCAAAACCCTTATTTCCACAATTATGAGTGTGCCCACCTTATATTGAAAATCTTCTCATAAATCAAGGTAAAAACCTAAGCCAAATTTAGCCACGTTTATGGCTACAGCAAATTGTGTTATCAATGAGGCCGATGGAGTTTTGTAATTATGGAGAGTACTGACTAAGTGAGGATCTTTTAGTGGGATTGGCAGTTGGGCACTCAGAAACTACGGATCCAGTGGGGCAGGCTAAGATTCTGACATAAGATTTGCACTGCAAGAGGCTCTCAAGCATGTTTACTCACTAAACGACCAAGCTTACAACGTCAAGGTAAAAAAGAAACTCAAGTGTTCTTCAAATTATGTCTCAAAGATAGTATGCTCTAAATCGTCACTTTAAAGGCTGGTTTGCCTTTTCATGGGCTTTCCAAGACATGAAGATTTCTGTCTAATTTTCAAACAAAGAGAAATGAATGTCAAATGTAACACAATTTTTTTCTTATTTCTTAAAGCATTATTAAATTGTTGACAAATTTTTAAAGTTTTTTGTAGTAAACACCTATTTGTGATTTTAGGTCTTCCATAAACAATTCCATTGCAACTTGTAAAAAGATGAGGAGAAGTTGAGGAGTATGATTGGCTCTTGCAATAAATACACCTATTCTTCTATGACTTAAAGACATCCATTCAAAAACCACTTCATATCTATTCTTGAGCTACCTCTAGCACGCTTTACATGAAAGGGTTGCAATTAGAGCATACTACCTTAACATGTCAACTTTCAATCTCCGTCTCTTCTTTACTTGTGTTTGGATTTTAAGCATCTTGTTTTGTTGCTTTTGAGTTGTAAACTTGTGGTGTTAGATTTAGATAATTGCAACAATGGTGGTCATTAATCTTTTTTCTTAGTAAAGGCTAGGATTTAGCTTGTAACAATAGGACCTAGCAAATTCCTTGCAATAATAGGGCCTTCACAAACTCCTTGAGTAAGGCCTTGCATCAATAGGAGCATAATAAACATTTTAAGCTTGAAAGCTCACTTTAACTTAATTTGCATGGCCAAAATTATGATCAAAGATGGCAATGATCTAAACAAATAAAGAAAGATGTTAATTTTACTAATTGTGTTGTGAAATTTCAATTCAAATGACTATAAAAATCACATTTATTGTATGTATACTACAGAGAATTTTAGAATTACAGAGGAAACAAACATAATTTGTCCATGAAACATATTTTGGAATATTTTGAAAATAAAAGTCATAAACCTTGAACATTTTTATGCTAGAGTAGTGCAATTGTTGGGACAATCACTATGGACTACACCAAGATTTTATGTTATCATTACTTTATTTTCATTTGAGATAGATGCGTTTGATAGTTTTGTTACATTCATGCATGGCCTTACTAAGCTAACCTACTTAAAGTTAACATGATGCTTTTGACTTAAACCTATAATTGAAAAAATAATAATTTATTGAGCTCACAAATGTTTGCCTCGAAAAACGTATTGAACTCAGAAAATTGGGCTACAAAATTGAACTGAAGTAATTGTGAGCCGGTTATCTTCATCACAGGCTAGTTTTTTAGCTTCATTTAAACTCCAAACAGTATGTGAGTGAAAACAAAAGTGAAGTCATTGATATTGGACTAGACTTGAGGATACATATTGTTTGCACAAGGTATCGATAAATTTGAAGGTGAAACAAATAGACCCACATGTTTCCCGCACGTCAGAAGTCAAAATTTGAAGATTTTGGAAATTTCTAAATGGTCCAGCCAGATTAGGTTTTCAGTGGATGTGGGAAATATCCATTCATAACACATTTCACTTTTCAAGTAATTGGACATGAAATAGCGTTAGAAAAAACCCAACAAATCCTTGAAGAAATGGCCCCTGACAAAAACCATGGAGTAAAGAAAACCTAGTACATTTTCTGTGATGCTATTGTCACAACCATGTCCAAAAGCAGCGCTTTGTGAAGGACAACTAGACCTAATGAAAACTAAGAAAAGTATGTTTTATTCAAGACCTTAACCCTTAAGCGCCCTAGCGACGGTATCCTGTCGTTGGGGCCCACAATTTGATCTCACTTCTTCTCTTGACTTATACGGTGAAAACAATTGTGGCTGGTCCCCATTAGCAAAGAAGGTAGTCCTTTTTCAAATCCTATGGTCGCTTTTTCTGGATGTAAATTTTCAAGCTTTGGTGGCCATTAAACCCCCCATTTTCTCCTAAACCCTAAAACAACTCCGGGCGCTCAGGGTTAAACCAATGCATATGTCGTGCATGTCAAATTTAAAAAATGGTTCAATAATATATATCAGCCAAAATGAAAGGATGCATACGAATCACTGTTTAACACACTGACCCATTTTCCAGATAATGGACGAATTTAAGCAAAGAAACTCAATTAGTTAAGTACTGGACTTGTTTTAATTTTGAACACCATCCACTGTTATTAGCTGGCGACTAGATTTATAGTTCTAGGCTACATTCGTAAAGTTAATGATGATAGTGAATTTTATAATTCAAAGTTCAAACTCTACAAAGCTCATTCACATATCAAATACCGAACTACTTCCTGGAATTGCAATATGTAATACAACTGTACACAAATCTTCAGTTCGAAAATGATTGAGGACGATTTGAGGTTGAGGTTTGACCTCACGAGAGTCCGTCACAACCAAAAAAAAGACAGAATAAAACACAAAACAAAGCTGTTGCTCCTATCAGATGGAGCTGAAATTCAGACCTCTGACCCTTCACGGTACAGTCACAAATTATGCTCAGAAGGCAGCATGCACTCTGTGCTCCCACGTTTTACAGGTGACTGCAAATTCTCGTTCTTTCCAAAAACAGCGGTTGCTAGTGAGCCTACAAAGTGTGGAGGTATTTTCAAGCTCTTATCAAAGCCCACCACTAAGGAGATACTTATAAGCCCACCATATCAAAAGACTCTTATCAAGCCCACCATA
The DNA here is from genome assembly GCA_963920765.1 of Ulota crispa. Classification (NCBI taxonomy): domain Eukaryota; kingdom Viridiplantae; phylum Streptophyta; class Bryopsida; order Orthotrichales; family Orthotrichaceae; genus Ulota; species Ulota crispa. Next base: position 38,865,694 of record OY987242.1, read on the forward strand.
CTTGGTTAAGATAAGTACACCTCATTACGATCATTAACCCTACAGATACTTGCCTAGAATGTAGAAATTCTGAAACTCGAGAACCCAGGGTCAACTTTAGGTTCCCTGATAATCAGCACTTTCAAAAAACCTGGTTGGTTCATAGTCTATCCAGAAAATATATCCTAGTAAAAGGAACCATGCTCGGATGCTGATTTGGACGCTAATCCTATACATACTTTCCAAAAGCGTCGAGTTCCGGACACCGCCATGCCGGGGCGTCAGTAAAGAATTGTTGAAATTTGAAAGCTTCAAATGGATCCTCTGGGCCTAAGTTGCCAGCTTCAACGATGCCATAGAGTCGACAGCCAGGGGCGCACTTCAATTGTCCATCATCTTTATCAAGAAAGCATATTGCAGCGCTGTTGTTTTCAAGTGCTGGTACCGGCCTTTTTCACCAAAGTGGCCTGTGGTCATGCTAGTTTTCAAAATCACAGGCCTTTCTTCATCCGAAATGGCCGAATCCCGAACCTTTGCAACCCATTTTGCCGCTTCCCAATATCCTACCCTGCTCAAGTGAGATCGTCACAGTTAAGGACTGCACAGTGGATCCAAAATGCAACTTCAGAGGAGAAGAAAAACATAAACAACGTTCCTTTATAGCTCTATACGATATAGAAACTGCATATAAGCAAAAAGCTCACCTAGTATCATGCAAGGATGCTGAAACGAGTAATGCTGGATAGGTGGTTTGCTCCTTGACTGTGTCATAAGGTGAATACTCCCGGATATGCTTGAAATAGACGGGGTCCTCAGGATTGCCCCATTCATCGTACTCAGCTATTGTTAAGGGTAAGGTGGGATCCAGCATTGTACTGCATACATCCACAAATGGCACCTGCAAGACAGATATTTTTTGAATGTTTAGAAGACAACACGCTCACCATTTTGCAACCAGGTATAATCCATTAATATGCTCCATTGAAACTAAAAATAATTAAAAAGAGTATCAGTTCAAACAGAAAAATGACAACCACCCCTAAAGATAGGATATAGTTGTTTCAGCGAAAGTGGTAGAACAAATTCAATTCTAGACAATCACAAAATGTGCACTGCTAGGCGCACCTCAAGTATGGCAGCACGAAATAGATTAGGGACCATATTAATAGTGGCACCAACCAGCAGGCCCCCTGCACTGATCCCCCATGCAGCCAACTTTCTAGGATGAGCGTAACCATGCTCCACAAGATAATTAGCACAAACAATGAAATCTTGGAAAGAGTTGCACTTGTTTGTCAGCCTTCCAGCATGATGCCAGGCCCTACCGAGCTCTCCACCGCCCCTGTGATAAAATGATTTTACTCAGAAACGACCTCCAGGACTTGAAAAAAGAAGAAAAGCAGAAGTGCAACTAGAGTGAGATATAGACTGGAGTGTGCTAAAAGCCACCAACCTTACATGCGAAAAGGCTATAACCCAACCACGATCAAGAAGACTCAGTCGGTCACTGCACCATTCTGTCTCAAGCATCTGGCCATAAGCTCCATAGCCAAGCAACAGTGCAGGAGAAGTCCCTTCCTTGACAATTTTGTTTGAATGGACTATAGTAAGCGGAACATGAACTCCATCATATGAAGTTACCATAACCTGTTTACATACGTATTGAGAAGAAAGATCAAGCCACTCATAAGTAGTACTGAGTACAGCACTTTCTCGTTGTTCAATATAATCTTGACTATCTCGAGCAGAGGGCTGAAATATAGGTTGATGTTGTTGCAGAAGTGTAGGTTTTCCAGAGGCAAGGTCATAGTCGAATGTTGTCTCAGGCATCTGCGTATCAGACGACGCAGGCATTCAGTGAGGAAACAACCCAGAGGGGGTATCTATTCTCCTCATTTCATAAAATAGTCAGTAAAATGATTGTGCATAGAGAAATCCTATGATATTGAGAGAGTGCATAAAGAAATCTGTAGAAAATTTGGAAGAAAAAGAAACGAACCAGCGGTGAGTTGATAGTGAGACGGAGCGAGGATGAAAAGAAGTCTTGGTTAGCACCAGGGAGGGTATTGCACACTTGTTGTGGAAGGGCGAGTTCTCTTCCGCCTCTTTCCTGCATTTAAACCCGCCATATCAATGTGGTATCACGTATATAATCTGAGCAAGAATCCTGAGAGAAGAGTTCAAGGGTTTTTGAAAACTCCAGCTGCGCAAATGAAAAAGCACGCTAATGTCAAACTCATGCATAGCCAAAGGACGTGCTGAATTATAACTTACACCGCACGCCCTGTCGTTTAGAGGCAGGTCCAGAATTTGTACACAAGGCAACCCGGCTCTTCGCTGATATAGGACCAAGTGTTTGTGAAATACATCCATGTCTACTATGGCCATATTCTCCTCTAGCCCAACGATTTCCTGCATTCAAAAGCCATTCGACGTAGTAAGAGAGCCTGCTATTCACAACGACGAGAATCAGAAATTGTGATGAAAGTAAAGTCGTGATATCCACTGTGGATCCTTTTCTTTATTCAGGAAGTAGGTCATCAAAAATGACTGGCGGTTCAGATTACCTCCCAATGATTCGAAGCAGGTGTTTGAACCGGACATCGCACCAGTCGATAATTGGGGGAAGGCCCTGCATTAGTAAGAATGTAGAGAAATCCATCATGGTGCTCCACAAAATACTCGACCTCTGACCTGCGAGGCTCCACTATGCGTACACCTCCACCAGGATTTCTTCCATCCACGAGATAGACCTGCATGACTTGCTTTTGTGTATAGCTGCTGAAAACCTTCAATTCTAACAAAGAAACAGGCTAATGAAAAATATGAAAAATGAAACAAATACTGGGGTCGTAAACCACTACCACACTAGTGATCCATGCAGTCGCAACAAAACATAAACACGATTCCGGTTAAAAACGTACCTCAGATGATGTCTTGGAATTAATGTTGAGTGTCAAAAAGCGCCAGTCCTTAGTTCTTGCTATATCAACAAATCTACTAGCGTCATTTTCCTGTAGCACCAACTTGCTCTCGGTAGTAGAGTCCAAAGTGCGACAATATACCCTGAAATTACACACCGATATCACTTGTTGTAAACTGTCTGCAAAGAGATTTCGATTCTAGTAGAAAACATTCGGCAAGTATTCATAAACAGATAAAATCCAAAATAACGTTGTTCACACTCAAAGCAGGATAAAGCAGCCTACTATTTTCATTCTGCGGCTCTAGGAACACTACACAATGAAAATAATGTAACATTCTCCTCACTTTTGAAATGCATCATTCTTTACCGGGAGCCACCCCCAAAACCATTCGTGTTCCTAGATGACGATGTTGCATGGACAGGAGCCCCAATATCAATCTGGACGCATTTGCAAGGAGCTGGTTTTGACTATGAACATCTAGAATGGTGCAATGTGAAAATAGCAACCTAGATTGCGGGATCCGCGGTGCACGTATAACTGAGCATTAAGTATCTATCTACCTACGTATTTGCGAGAACATCATCACCAGATACAGGTATCTGGAGACAACACTAGTGAATCGTACTTGGAAGGTCGCATCAGATTGTCCATAACGGTGAAGAACAAGCATGCCTCCGTCCCAGCCCATTCCACACTCACCACCCCTTCTGTTGTGTGCTCATTCAGCACCTGCCCGGTACTCAAATCCTTCACGAACAGAGTGAATTCCTCAGAGCCATTCTTGTCCAGAGTATAAGCCATTAGTTTGTGATCTGCTGACAGCTTGCACATCCCCAAATGCGCATAACCTGCGTCCAGTTTTCCACATCTTCTATCAGTGCCCATTCCACACTAACGAGCACTGCAGTACAAATCTCTGGACTCCAAGTGCACATGACGAAGCCCAGCAAGTTGGTACCTACTAATCACATTTTAGACAGCCACGCGTTTAAGGACATGCTTTACCAATAGGTATCGAATAGGAAACATACAGCACGAATCTCGTTGACCATACCAAACTGCCTAGCGATGGCGTTCTGATCAAGCAGAGTCTCCTCCTGCGCGTTCATAAAAGCCTTCACATCAGATCCTTCTGCACGCTTCCGGTAGTAAACTGGAAAATCTTCTCCCTCCGGAACCGTACTGTAGTACCACCTGGTAAGGAAATTGCAAGTCCAGATAAAATCATGCTCGTACAAGCAGACATCTCATGGAGCTTGGAGAGAACTAGAAATGCTGTGTACATGAACTTATACTAAAAGTGCGTCCATCAATTTCACCAAATGCTGCATGAATAATTCAATCTAGAGACTCAAACACCCTATGTTAGTGTACCTCTAGATTGGATAAGATCACAATGCCATTTACCAAGAACACTAAAAAAGGACAATCCCAAGCTTAGACACGACATTAAACAGAACAACTGATGTAGCTTCTCGGTAGAAGCAGGCGAGTTGAAATACCGTACCAGCTTCCCCATCGTTCTGGAGGAGTGGAAAGCTCCGTGCTCATCCTGCCTTCCATCTCCACCACTAAGCGTCGTTGCAAGGGCAGACTGTCGGCCATCACCGCATCTGCATACCGGTTCTCCCGGTGAAGGTGCTCGGTCAATTGTGCTTTACCGCCGGGAGTAGACATCCAGTGATAGGGATCATTCCGCTCCATGCCATGCGCTTCTTTGACAAATGCCGTCTTTGGAGCAACCGGAGCTCTGACGTGAGCGTGGTGACGCGCACTCCCAAAATCTTGCCTGGAACTTCTATAGAATCGGTAACTCCAACTGGATGGGACAAGCCATAGATATGGTTCTCGTCTCCAACAACAAGAGTACAAAAGACGTGACAACGTCCGCCGTTGTCCCATGTTAACCCTCACTGCTCGAGCGCTCCACCAGATCACGGGCACTGATCGAATGCAAGTGCTGATCGGCCTCTGTCTTCGAAACATTTCCACGCCGGTCATTCCTTATTACCACTCATCATTTCATGAGCAAGACTCCAGCTACGAGCTCACATTCACTGACAACACTGCCGTTCATACTTCGGCTGATTCCCCCAGCAAGTTCTGCATCGTTGCGATTACGGATCTGCATATGTTGTCAATGCTGTAAGGTGGAGGTACACGTACCTAAATGCAACACCCGTAAACACCAGAACTACTGTGAACAACTAACTAATGCATACTGATTTTGAGAATGTACCTCATCATGTCAGAAGAACTCGTGCCAGTATTAGGTCATCCTCCTAACTTTGGCGCACAGTGCTCAAATAAGCCATGCTCTGCTGCATTGGAAGCCCCTTGCAACTGCTGACTAGAATATACACAGATTTTGTCAGTGCAACAATAGACACCATTCTCACAGCTCAAAGTGTATCTTTTAGGTTTGAGGTGTACAACATTGAAAGCTCCAAAAGATACCAGTCTCAGCTGCTATGATCCTGTCCTACAGAAGTGCTACATTGCATGATCCAGAGAGGCGAGCACCTGACAGGCAACATATACCGCCGAATAATACGAAATTCCTAATTCAATCGGTCGATTGCACTGAACCGCCACTGCGAACTCTTGTGAGTTTTCCTCTGCCATTTCAGGAATTCTTCACATTTTCCCTGTGAGTTGTTAAACATTTCTGTCTATTTCTTCTTTGATTTTTCCCTGTCTCACATTACCTGTTAAAGCACAGGGAATTCATAGGCAAATCCAAACAGAAAAATTTACGAGAGTTTATTTCAAAACCATGGAGCCACGATTCATGAGTTTACATGGCAACTAGTTGCTCAATCAAGCAACACTGGACTTCATCCTCTCACTCTTGCAAAAATTCACCATGCCAGCTGCAGGTTGTGCACACAAAGGCGTAAAAAAAGTTCAAAAGGCAGCTCCTTCGTACCAAAATCTCTGCCGAAACTCTACGAAACAGCAACAAAAGGTTGCAAATTAAAGATTCGTTCCGCTTCCGAAAGAAATCTAAGAGTTAACACAAACACGTAAAGAATCAAACAAATTGAACTAATAAAAAGACACGCCGCGGGAATAGCTGGAAAATTATACCTCCGTCACGATGCTTGAATTTGCAGAGAGGTTCTCCGCCATAGCCAGACCTCCGGTAGAGGCAAACGGCGAACCGGGCGAAGCCTCAAAACTCCGATACAGCAGTAGCAGTGGATGAATGTGAGATCTTGTATTTCATCCGTCTGTTCTTCCGTCGAACTATTGGACATAAGTTGAAACCTGCGTAAAAAGCAACACGCCTCAAATATGTCTGGTTTTTATCCTGAAATTTGGAAATTTGATTTGGTAATTTGGTTATTTTTATTATGTAATTCTCATTGGCAACTTGATGTTGGTAAAAACTGTTTTGAAAATTTGAATCTGTTTTTGTTGAAGACATGTTTATTTTTAGGATCTATGTTTTTTTGTTCAAATTTTAACCAAATCAGTTGAAGGTCACCCCCTTCTAAACCACAAAATATCAAAACCAAAAGTTGGAACAAATTCTACTACTAATTGATTCTCTAAGTCTAAATTACGGTATTTGCCTTTGTGAATCTCTAACTCTTCAATGCTGCACGAAGTATACTGATCAAGTATAAAGAGGATATTCACCATTATACTCTAGGAAATTTACACCAAAATCCGGGTTGTAGGATCAAATACTTGCAGAGCTATTTAAGCCATTAATAATGTTTTTAAAATTCTACCAAGCGAACGAATTGTTTTCTTGCAGTCACATTGTACAGTTAGGTACCTGGTACTTACGAACTGCTAGTTTGAGCATGTGAGCTTTTTGGTTAAAACATGGAGTACAATGGATCCATTTTGGTAGGAAAAATTATCATTGCATCCTTATGCAGTGTAAAGAAAGTATACCAAATTTCAGTTCCTAAAGATCAAAATTTCATTTTTGGTGCATTGTTTTGTAAGTAATTCATGGTTTTACATGATGATTTATTGAAAAATACTAGTGATGAAATTTTAAGATTTGATTCCATGGATATGCAGAAAACATCCATATGCACATCTTTCATGCTAAAAAGAACCCCCTTAAGTAGCAAAAACTTTACCAACAAAAGCTTCAATAAAACTTGTGATAGGCCCAAATTTTGTAAAATACATATTTTTTTATGAAAATAAAATTTTGTTGTTTGACTCAAATATTATAACTAAGTTTGTATCTCTAAACATCATATTTTGTTTACTTGATGAAGAGCTAGTTAAAAAAATATATATAAACATTTTACAAAATTTGGGCCCATCACAAGTTTCATTGAATCTTTTGTGGGTAAAGTTTTTGTTACTTAAGAGTGGTTTTTTTAGCATGGAAGATGTGCATATGGATGTTTCCTACATATCCATGGAATCAAATCTCAATCTCATCACCAATATTTTTCAATAAATCATCATGTAAAACCATGAATTACTTATAAAAAAATTCACCAAAACCGTAATTTTGGTTTTTAGGAACTGAAATTTGGTATACTTGCTTTACATTGCATAAGGACGCAATGATATTTTTTTCTACCAAAATGGACCCATTGTACTCCATGTTTTAACCAAAAAGCTCACATGCTCAAACTAGCAGTTTGTAAGTACCCGGTACCTGACTGTACATGCCTAAGCCAACAAACCAGCCTAACATTCAATTAGTGCTTTTATGCACCACTACAAAATAGCAAGTAATAAAATTGAAATATGATCCTCCCCTTTCTACGCAATTATTTTAAAATAGTTTTCTAGATAGAAGCTTAACCCCTAAATGCTTGAGGCACCAAATTTTGGTGTTTGCATTACTCTAAAGCTCAATAAACCTAACTAACTTACTATTTTTAGTAGTTTGCATTTTGGATTTATTCTTTGTAAAGTTTAATTTTGGGATCAACAATCTAATTTTGAAAATGATCAATTATGAGTTTTTTATTTAAGCTTTTATGCAAGAGTCTTGACTTTCTCTAATGTTGAGAGCTCTTGGAAATGGGCCTCACATACACTAGATCTTGGAGAAAAAATTACATAAAAATTTCATTTGAAAAAATTGTAGAAAAGGTTTTGAAAGCTATATAGTGATTGGAGTTATGTGTATTATTTCCTTTAACCTTAATTTTTTTTATGGTCATTTTTTTTAGATCCAACATGTGAAAAGAGGATTCAAAGGCTTCAAGTCATTTTTGTAGTTTTAACACCCTCATGATCAAACATTAAAATCTTTCAATCCATTAGTGATATTGTTGTGTTTTCTTTTCTTATGTGACCTCTAACATATCTAGTTTGAATTTGTAAGGTTACAATTCAAAATAACTTGATACAGCTTATTAAAATGATGCCTTTTTGTTCAGTTTGAAGCAGATTCCGAAAAGCCCAAAAAAGGCCTCAGGTATTTAGGGGTTAACAGACAAACCTCAACAAAAAATAAAATAAACTAATGCTCAACTTTACATTAACCCTTGAACAACGAGAAGGTCCTTTGTGGCCAGTACAATATAGGAAGGATATTTTTCTTATTTTTGGAATGGATCCACACCTCTACTACATTTGAATCAACAAAGAAGTTGGAGAATGATCAATGCAGTTTTAGTGAGCTACTTGAGATCCCAAATTTAAAAATAATTGTTGGTAGTAAATGACAATTATATGTTGGTGTATATACTATGCCCTATCGTCGTTCAAGGGTTAAGTTCAATTTTTTTACTTCTTTGTTATATACAAAATGAAGGAGATGGGTGAGTTTAGCACTACAACAACCTCAAAATAGCTCTAGAACTTCCCATTTGATAATCCAAGTAACTTCAACATTCTAGTTTAATTCCCTTAGCCCCTGAGCGCCCATGCCATTTTCACCAACATCAGGGTTTTTGGAGACTGACAACTTTGATGCATTGTATCTCAATCAATTGGATGATCCACAAAAAGTGACCATTGAAAGTAGTGGAACACCTACTTAGAGAATGGCTTGCAAATTTTGGGAACAATTCATTGAGGGAGATGAGAGATTACAACATTTGATGAAACAACATGTGATGACAAATCTCATTTTTTGGTAGGTAGTTGCTATTTGATGATTTTTACAAAATTGTATAAGCCTTGGATTCATCCAAAATTTTGTGAGTAGCAAGATTAGATGCGGATGCACACACTTATAAATTATTGAAGATTGTCCTTCTTTTTATGTCAAGTTTTAGGGCTTCAAATTGCTATTGCATAAAAAACAAAGACCAATAGAGTCGGTGATGGTTGCCATAATAAGGATCTAGAACATGCTAGAACCCTTGCCAATAACTTTCTGGCTACTACAAAGTTTCCCCGGGTGGATAACTTACTGCATTTTAGATTTAGCGTGTGGCATAATATAGAGAGGGGTTTATTCCTTTTAGCTAAAAATTATAACAAACTTAGAACTAATAAAGGGTACATTAAAAGGGCTACATTCAGTATAAGTAATATAGGGTGAAAACAAACCTAGGATATTAATTATTATTACAAGTAATGAAGGGACCAAAAACGCAGGGTATCCTATGGCAATTAGTGTATTTAGTCTGACATGGTGGTATACGAGGTGCCAAATGTTATTAGATGAAAAATGAGATTGATGATTACAAGAACAACGATAACTTTTCTTGTATACTACATACATATAAATGAAGATCGTTCATTTGCTTTGATTTTTAGTTTAGTTACTTATGCACTTTGGAAGTTATATCATTGTTTTTTTTTTAAAGAGCATACTTTTTTTTAAAGTCTTACCTATAAGACTACGGTGCATTAACCCCTAAAGGACCAAGCAGCCCTTTGCGACCAATATAATACAGGGTGTTTTTCTTGTATTTGGAGTGCATCTGCACCTTTATTACACTTGAGGTCAACAAAGAAGTTAGAATACAGATCAATGTTGTTCTAGTGAGGTAGTCAAAATCCCAAATTAAAACTTTTTTTGTTGATAGCAAATGCCAGTTATACAGCACCGTTTAAACTACGTATTGTAGTAACTTGGTCCTTTAAAGGTTAAACCCCTAAAACGTCACTTTGCTTAACAACCCATGCTTTTTTTTATAAGTAAAATAGCATAGGAAAAAAATAGTTGTCTAGCCCTTATAAGTAATTGAAGAGCACCCTAAAGTAGGTCATTTGGCCAAATTGTATGATTATAGAGACTCTTTTATTCAGTTAGAAAAACTAAATAGCCCCTTAGGTAGTTGCAAGAAACACTTATCCTGCTTTTTGTCCCCTTGTTGCATAGCATGTGGTTTTATGGGTGTATCTTTTGCTTACTAACTTCTTTTCACGTGAAAACTTAGAGAAAGGTTCACATCAAAGTTATAGACCTACTGTAGTTTTTTGGGTGTTTTTAAATAGCACTGACTAATTTAAAATGGACCCCAATGGCATGTCTACCTTGGGTGCTTTGTGGGTTTTTGGTACTACATTGAGGCAAAAAAAAATTTAGAGCCACAAATTTGGGAAGTAGTTCATCAGTTATCATTACATGGATTTGCCAAGGAGTTTTAAGAAAATGTAAAATATATGCCCTTCACTTTCCCACAAAGTGGAAATTCATTGTACAAGCATTAGGGTTTGGAAACAAATATTTTTGAATAATTATTTGCATCAGTCAATGCCCTCATAATGGACCAAAATGGGCTTTTTCTATTTTTTGAAATTTTTACTATTTTCTAAAAAGCAAAAAGGAAATTGTCTTTTTATTAGTAATTTATGTCCCTCTATTTTTGCGCATAACTTTTAAAATAAATATTTTCTAGGTTTGAATTTTCATGAGTATGCTATTCAAAGTGCTTTGTAAAATTTCAGTTTTTTATTTTATTTAAAATATATATATGTATTTCAAAAGCTCATAGTACTACCTAGTACTACTAGTTTTAAGGGCGTTTGACACAAAACTGTGAAGTGTATCTTGCAACCACCCTCCTAAAAATACCCACTTGCCGCACGTGGGGTACCCAACTTACTAAGAGTAATCCACCCAAGAACTTTACACAAGGAAGCTTGCAAGCGATATTGACCGGTTGCAACCTGTAAAACGCTGCTTGCCACCACTCCCCCATATGGTGTTTCACCCAATCAAATCTCTTGCCGCACTTGTACAACATTTGGCTTTCCCTGCCATTACTCCATTTGCATGAACAACTTGAATGCCTTCATAATTGTAGTTTATAGCAAGATCAAAAGGCTAGATCTAATGCCCCACACAAAGCTTTGAAATAGTGAGAGGCAATGTATGAGGCGCCGGGGCGCTTAGGGGTTAAGAAGCAAGTTCTTTAAGATATTGCAAGATTTTACCAATTACATTGCCCTAAATCATGTGAAGGTTTGCTTAACCCTTAAAATTTTTGGCCATTTTGAAGGTGTTTTGGATCTCAATTTTGTAAGTTATGAAATTGTGAAGTTCAAAGTACAATGAGTTATTTTTAGGCCAAAGTAATTGTAAGATCTTGTACTAAGCCAAGTTGTTATCATCTCTACAAAGTTTTGGTTATAATCCAAGTCATAAATTGGAAGATTATAACAAAAAGGTATAGGGTACTACAAGGAAATCAATGTTTTAGAATAGTTGAAATTGTGCTTTGACTGGCTCTTTTGGACACATAATACTCTAAAAAGTTAGCATCCTACCCTCATTCTCAAGGTAACCAAGTTCCACATGCATAGAAACTAGTCTTGTATTTTTAGGGTAAAAAATGAGTGAGAAAATGGTCTTGCAATACTGACCACTTCATTGATAAATTTCAAAAATTATGAGAGAAATAAAAGATTTTCACAAATCTAGAGCCAAAATTTAACACTACATCTCAAAGACCACCCATGGTTTGAATTTTTTTGTAAATTCAATAGTGACTCTTCTTCTAAATTTGAAAACACCAATAACTTACATAGCTAACTTGTTTCTCTTTCAAATGAGTCAAGGTTCAAGTGACTCTTTACATTCCTAAGGTCATAATAGGCCGTTCTAAAAATTGATCAATCCATTTTGGATAACTAAAAAGTTTAAGGGTTAACCCTTGAAAGATGTTGCCTACTAAAAGTATTGGATGTATTCATACAAAGATCATTTGGTACTTGAAGAATTGACTTTATAACAAATCCCAAAAATTTCCTAAACAGTTCTCGTTGACCATTAGTATGTTTGTGACTTTGTTTGAAATTTACAACCCCAATGAAACTCATGTGCTACCCAAGTTGGCTCATCCTTATACAAAACGGGAGAGCGTATTTCCTTTAGGGGTTAAAGAGTTTCACGCATTTGAGGCCATCCAAAGTACAGATTTTAATAAGCAACGGGCTTGCCTCTATTTTTCCAAAACTACCAATTTTTTCAACCCTGAAACTCTTGCTGAAGGTTCAAACCTAGCCCAAAAAGCTAGGTTTTCATTGTGTTTTGACTTATTTTCAAGAACTAATATGTAGACCTTCAATGGGAAAGCTATACTTTGTTCATATATAAGAACACAAGTAACAACTTGTCCATGTATTCAATTTGTAGGTGATCGGTTTTATTCTCCTTTGCTCAGATTGACAACCATACCCCGAAGTCTTTGATCCAATGGAAACTAAAATTTTCTAAATATGCTCGTCTAGTGGTAAATGTTCCTACTTTTTCTCCTGTGTGAAAAATGAAGACATTTTCATCCCATGTCCACATACAAGGAAACAAGGAATTTTTCAAAAGATAGACGTGGATCTTACTCTTACTAAAACATACATCTTGGAAAAGAATATGGACAAATTCTTGCCAAAATCTGATCTCATTTTGATACTAGCAACTTTAACTCTAAAATAGTTGGGCAAACATATGGATGAAATTATAAAATTCCTCTTAATGAAACACTGATTGCACCAATTTTTGGATGAACTTCGCTAGTATTAATCGATTTTATGAACAAACATGCACATATGGACGATTCCGTCCATATGCTTATCCACTTGCATGTGTTCTAACATGCATCTTGCTTGACAAATGAAAAAACAACCAAACTACTTTGAATCCATATTCAGTTCTAAGTTGACCTTACAATATCCGCACCTTTGTTTGCTAGGTGAGGTTGAAACAAGGGGAAATACAAATAGGGGCATGAAAACGTAAAAAATATTACAAATAGGGGTGCAGTTTCAAAATAATTACAAATAGGGGCATAATTTTTTTAAAATTGAAATTTTTTGTAATTTTTTTTGGTTTGGATATTGGTTGATTTAGACACATCTCATTAAATGTTAGCTAACTTCTAAAAAAATTTAAAAAATTCAAAAATTGCCATCCCTTTTACTAAAAATTGCTTTATCTAAGCTTCATTTGGAGAGACCTTTAACTTTTTTAGAATTAAGCTAACTTTTTATGTGACAAGTCTAAATCAACCAATGTCTTAACCAAAAAAAATTACAAAAAATTACATTTTTTTTTGAAACTGCGCCCCTATATGTAATTATTTTGAAGCTACGCCCCTATTTATAATATTTTATGTTTTCATGCCCCTATTTGTAATTTCCCCTTGAAACAACAATTTAGAGGCCTGATCACCAATTTTTTTTCCACGATGCCTTTGAATTTCAAACTATGTGCTTTGGCACCGCTAAAAAATAGTCTTGAAATGGTAGTGGCACAACAAAGCCTACCTTTATCCTCAAGTATGGGATTCTAATGAATATTGAGTCCCTTTACAATTTATCTTCTCTTCTTTCCCAAATGCTCCTACCAAATGTCAAAATCTTTGGATTTATACATATGGAGAATGAAATCTTCTTTGGGGATATATATTTTTGAATTTTGACATGTTGTCATAAGGTAGGAGCACCCCTCACCATTAGTGTCCTCATCCATGATACCTACTTGTGTCAGTGATCAATGATTGACAATTAACAAAAAAATGGTTATGGGTGACAAAGTGATGGATTTGGGTAACTAACATGATAGTTTTGAGTGCCCTATCTCACTATTTTAGAACTCCTCAAGTTAGTATTATGAGCGTATGAGCACACTAAAGACATCTCCTACACACAACTATACATTTTTAGTGATTTTGGACTTTGAAAAATCTTTGTGAACAAAAATTTGCTCCTAAGAATTTCAAATTGATGCCAATTTTTTTAATTTCCTCTTCCTAACTTAACCTTAAAATGTCCCAAGGGCATAGTAGATACGTTGATTATATTTGGCATTAGCTACCAACAAGAAATTTTAACTTGGGATCTCAAATAGCTCACTAGAAACGCGTTTCTCTATATTCCAACTTCTTTGTTGATCTCAAATTTAGTAGAGGTGTGGATTCATTCCAAGTACAAGAAATATATATATACCACAAATTGTACTAGTTGCAAAGATCATTTCAAATGTTTAACCCCCTAAAGGAGCACTTGTCCCTACGGAGGACAAATGGAATTTTGGGCATGTACTTATGGCTAAACTACTTTGTGTGATTTTTGAAACTTTTACAAAAGATGGGGAATTCAAAGATCTGTGTGGGCATCTAATTTTTTCCTCATTCCAACATTCATTGAACATGGGGAGTGCACTCTATTTCTTTTTATTGTACACATGCAATCAAATGAAAGGTTATTATAGTTGTCTTGGTCTTAAATTTTTGACATGGCTTTATAAAAAGTAAGCATCATTGAAATGGGTGTGGAATCTTTATAAATAATGAAGGGTAGGGCATAATAATGAGAATTACAAAAAAGTCAATTGTACTATAGCCTTGCCAATATTCAAAAAACAAAATCTACACTTGTATTGGGTATATTTTAATAATTGAATGATTAGCTATAGTATCCCATGTTTTGAGTATGACAAAGTATCCCATGTTTTGAGTATGACAAAGTATCCCATGTTTGATCCCTATTCAAGTATCCAATGTCAACTGTATTCAATAGTAGCTTAGGGTTGTAGGGTTAGTTAATGATGTACAGATAATGATACAAGATTGGACATGTGGATGAAGCTTCAATTGCTGTTTATTTACATGCTTGTGGCCTAGGCTTAGGGTTAGCATGGGGTTTGAGGGTTGGGTTGTGCTTTAGCAACTCCCGCTTGCACACTTGCATATTTTGTAGTTTTGATTGCACGGTTTATCTTAGATTCTTCAACAACGCATTTTGTTTGCATAACCTCATATTCAGTAAAATGGGAGTTTTCCATGGAAATGAGAGGTAATGTAAAGGAAAGTCAACAAAAGGTTTATGTCAATTCAACTCAATTTGAGCTGAATTGGTGTAAAACCTTTCAGATTTTACCTAAAATTAGAAGGTTTTACTGCAATTTAGGTCAACTTGACCTAAATTGCACTAAAACCCTTCAAAACTAACCTGAAATTGAAGTTTTATGTCTCCTTTGGTTATTTTGGGAGGTGCCCTATCTCCCATTTTATTGAATATGAGGTTGCATGCGGTTTCTAGACTTTGTAAGGGTTCAAGTGCAACGCTATCTGTGCATTTGGGTTCATTTCCCACGCTTTCTTTGACTTCTTTGCATGCTCAACTTAAAAGGGGTTTGTGATTGAAGTGGAATGGGATTTACTACTTTTTCCTTCATCCTATATTGAATTTACAAATATGCTTTTAGGTATACTACATGCTTTTCCATGATTTATGTTTTTTCTCAAGTTCTTGTTTGAAGTATTATGTGCTTGGTAAAAATTTATGTTTTGAAGTGTTTGGTCTTTGATTACATGTGTGTAACTTTGTTTGTGTCATTGTGTATTTATAATGAACATAGGATATACAAAAATATCACAAGAACATAATTCAAATGAAGCCTAGGGTACATGAAATTGTCAAAATTTAGAAATTTAGGTAGATATAGCCCTATAGAAATAAATTTTTTACCTACATAGCCCCCATCTTATAGGGGCTTGAATGCACATTACCCACAAACATCATGTATAGTGCACTCCCCGTGTCATTGAAGAAGTTAAAAATGAATTTATGAGAATTTTTGTTTGGCGGGCAGCCCAAGAACCTCTTTAAAATTGGCATTTTTTTAAAATAAAAATTTGAGGTTAGTTCTTTAGACTTACATATATGTGGGAAGCTTTGAATCATTCAATTATGATTGATGAGATAAAAGTTATGAGTTTTAGTTTGCATGTAGTCATAGTTTTGAGATTTTCCACACCTACCCGCAAACTAAAATTTCTCATAACTTTCATCTCCTTCATTAGAATTGAATGATTCAAAGCTTTCCACATATATGTAAGTCTAAAGAACTAACCTCAAACTTATATTTTAAAAAATGCAAATTTTGAAGAGGTTCTTAGGTTGCCCGCCAAATAAAACTTCTCATAAATTCATTTTTAACTTCTTCAATGAATGTCAGAATGAGAAAAAATGAGATGCCCACACAGATCTTTGAATTTCCCATCTTCTATAAAAGTTTCAAAAAATCATACACATTAGTTTAGCCATAAGTACATGCCCAAAATCCCATTTGTCCTAAGTAGGAACAAGTGGTCCTTTAGGGGTTAAGGGTTAACACTCTTTTTTTCAAAGTTCATCAAATGGTTTTCCTACCCCAAAACCCTTAGTTTCACGCTTATGGGTGCTCCTACCTTACAATATACCAAGTCCATGCTGTCCAGGAATGACAATAAGCTTAACCCTTAACTCCTAAGCGCTCCACATGCTAGAATGTGGCCTCTCCATATTTGACGGTTTGTTGTCTTTGACCGTAATAATCTTTTGATCTATACAACAAAAACTTACTAAATTTTTCATATATATGGGGACCCCAAGCCTTGTGCTATATCAACAACTAACTCTTCCATATGTTGTTTTTGAACTTGTGGTGCTAAATTGTTTGCAATGAAGTTTAACAGTGCATGAATTTGGGCTAGGTGCTTGGGGGATAAAGGACCAAGTTACTATAATACATACTATGTACACTGATGTATAATTGGCATTTACTACCAACAAAAAGTTTTAATTTGGGATCTTGACTACCTCAGTAGAACATCATTGATCTATATTCTAGCTTCTTTGTTAATCTCAAATGTAATAAAGGTGTAAATGCACTCCAAATATATGGAACACACCCCGTATTGTACTCCGTATTGTACTGGTCGCAAACGAGGGCTACTTGATCGTTCAAGGGTTAACGCGGAGTTGCGGACTTCCCGAGGTAGGTTACCTGCACGTTCACAGTTCATTGCATAGTCGGTACAGACTACAGGCTACAAAGTCAATGGAAACTAAATTAATGGAAACTAAATTAAGCTTATACACAACCAGCACGCCATTACAAGACTACAAGCATTTCGTGAATCGTGACATGACCTAAACCAATAATTCTGGAATATGGCAGAACGCGACAGATAGTGAAGGATGCGTGTTTGAATCGATGGCCCTGTTCAAGAAGAGAGAAGTAAATATCGGAGTGGACGTAACCCCTAAATGCGCATGGCTACTATTCTTGTTTCAAGAAAGTATTTTGGAAATTTTTCAACTTCATTTGTAAGATCATGTTCAAACATTGAAATACAATTGTAACCGTACTCCAAGGTTTATAAGAGCATCTCCACCCTATAGACGTAACCAAGAACTCAAAAAAACTTTTCGAGAGCGTTCCGGTCCATCTTTCAGCAAACACGCACAACGCAACTCACGCATTACCATTCGGCAACCACTGAGGCGCAAACGGTTAGCAAACCCTTGCGCAAAATGAAAGGGAATAGTCTTCCGCATTAGCTGTTGCGTGAATGTGACAATCCGGAACTCTAGCGTGCACGGAGCAAAGTAGTGTTGCTTGCTCTCGCAACAGTCACGGTTGAGTGTGTGCTTGCGTCTGCGGTGGAGATGCTCTAAAGTAGGAACTCTCACAAGCATCACTGTCCCCATAACCGTCACTTTTGAAATCTTAGAAATCTGTGAAAATGAATAGATGTAATTACAAGGATGTACAACATGTGAACATGAAACCTTAGTGTTGGTTATGGGTACAATGGCAATTTGTTTTTTAAATATTCTCAACTTATTCTCATGATATCCAAATAATACATTCAAAAGTACAAACTCATTTTTTTCTATTCCTCATAGAATCCTATAATTTGCTAGTTGTTTGTTAATAGTCATCATGTTCAAAACCCTTATTTTGATGTTTATGGGTGGTCCTACTGTAAATGGTGTTGCCACAAAGTTTTAAAAACCGAAGAAAACTACGCGGTTGTTAAAATAATTGTGGCTGAGTGTGGATGAGTTCATATTTTTGTTTTGTTTTTGCAGCTGCCTGCAATTTGTTATGCCAAGATGGAAACTTGTGTGTACAAAATTGAGAAACAACCACGTAGGATGATATAATATTTATTATTTTTACTTCAAATCTAATGACTCCCCCTTCCAAATCCATGACAATAATTTCACCTGTGAGCTTGCAATACAACAACCAAAAAGCTACCACCTAGTCAAAAGGAAAATTTAAGCTTCAATTGTTGGCCAAAAATCATTATGACCAAAGAGAACTCATCAATGATGAATTTTAATGCTTATAAGAGAGAAATTTCAATTTCTAAGTGAAGTGGTGCAAAAACACATTTGAATTTTTTAGATGATGAAGCTTTGGTATAAGGCCCCTCATTACTCAAGAAGAGATCTTGACTTTACTCTCAACTTGTTGTCTGTGTTCCAATGTGGCAACTTGTCATAGGCTCCTTAGCATACTATACATCATACATTTCAATGTGCAACAAGCATGCTTGCAGTTTAGCTTTGGGCAAAAGCAATTGGAATGTAGTATGGAAGACATTTAAACCAAAAATCGAAGCTAAGTTTAGATTGCAACTTCACCAAAAAAAAACCAAACATTCAAATCTCTACTTTCAAGAAGGTCTTAAAGTATCTTAAACATCAAAAATTTGGTGCCTTGAACATTTAGGGGTTAACCTATTAACGCTTGTGGTCAATTTTGGGGGTGGAGAATCCTTTGTATGGCCATTTGGGGTAAATTTCAAAACTATTGAATACATATGCCTACAACAAATCTGACTGTATAGATGGAAGTATCTTGCAAGGTTTAGTGCTATGCATCATAAATTATGCTCACTCTTTAGTTGTTATGGCCATCTTTTTGCATTTGTTGGTGTATTTCAGCTTGTACTCTTTTAGTTTTTTCAATCCTCTAGCCACATACCACCTCAAATTGACTTGGTTATTGTCCTAAACTCTTCACTTTCCAATTCCCCAAACCCATCCCCTTTGCCACATCATCAAATTCTTTGACATGCTCTCTACAAATTGAAAAGAGTCAAAATTGATCAAGAAATGGTCAACCAGAGGTTAATGGGTTAAAGCAGGTCTCTTGAGGTATTGCAGCATTGTACCAATTACGCTATCCCAAACTGCGGGAAAGTTTGCTTGAAGAACCTCACCCATTTGAGGTTATTCAAAGTTAATAATTAATAAGTGACATGCTTACCCCCATCTTTTCCAAATCCACCCCTCTTCCTTAACCTTTAAACATCCAATCTAGCCCACATAACATTCAATAGCACTCCTGCAAAGTGCCTTCTCTCCAAGAGAATGGTGTGGAATATTTCACACCATTTCATCCACTAGATGAAATGGTGTAGAATATTCCACACCCATCTTTATCTATGGAGACATTTGGTTGAATTTGTGAGAGAGTTTATGAAAGAGAGGCTTAGTTTAGTGCACATACGTCAATGTGGGGGCCAGCCATGTCAAGAAAGGAAAAGAATAAATAAAATAAAATAAAAAATATTTTCTTTGTTAGGATGAAGTTAATGGATGATACCTTAAGAGAGGGAAAGGCAGCCTCTCTTCAGGCTACTGAATGTTATGCAAAGAGCTAGTTTTTTTAGTGTGTTTTTTATTCAATTTTTGAAAATAACTTATGTCAAGGACTAATATATTTTCCTTCAATCAAATTGGCGGCGGCATACTCCAGAGTTTTTAATCATCTAATGTAAATTCAGAATTTTCAAAATTTGTTCTTCAAGATGTAAATTTCTCTATTCCTACATTTTTTCCTATGTGAAAATGGGAATTCATTCACCTCAAATTACATACAAGGAAATGAGGGCTTTTCTATAAGATGAAGGTGGTTCTTACTCTCATTAGAGGAAAAATGAGCTCAAGAGAAGGCCCCTATGGGAAGTGGTTGGAGGGGTTAAAAGCATTTAAATGAAATATCATTTTTCAAATAAAAAGAGACTAATCCCCTATACTTGCTTACAAGTACTTCATGAGAATAATTCTTTTTACAATATCATATGCTTTTTGATTGATGAGTGTCCTTGTTTGATTGGGAATTCTAATCCTAGTTTATTCTTGTGTCCCACTAAAGATCCTTGCATTTGTCATAATCATGTTATAATATTGTTTTTCATCATCAATCCTTTTGTTATGCACCATGGTACACTTGAGTAGTTCACACAAGGTAGAGATATTTGTGTAGATACCTTACCTATGCTTCTCCTACCTAGATAAATATGATGGTTTGTTAAGGTTGGGAGGCCTTCTCTTGAGCTCATTTTTCCTCTAATTTACTAAAACTTACAACATGGCAAAATAACAAGGACGCAATCTTGCCAAATCTTATCTCATTTGGACATTAGCTACTTGAACTCTAAAATAGTTGGGCAAAAATATAGATAAAATTGCAAAATTCCTCTTTAATAAACATTACTAGCACCAAAACTTGGATGAACTTTGCTAATATTAATTTATTTTGTGGATGAATATGTACACATGGATGATTCCATTCATATGTTTATTCACATGCATGCATTCTAACATGCATGTCACTTGATCAATGAAAAATTATAGACAAAAAAATCCACAAATCTGGACTCAATTCTTGATTGACTCTACAACATTTGCACCTTTGTTTGCTAGCCCTGAAAGGACAGATGGATCACCGTGGCTTGCCCTGCCTATAGCATTCTACAGTGTTTTGCACATGGGCACTAGTAGTATTACTTCAAAAAGTTGGAAAAGTCACTAGTGCATGGTGCCCTCACGAAAATTGCAAAAAGGGCAGCTCAGGAGCTAACACCATGTAACACAATTTGGGTTACAAAATAAAATGAATGTCTCTCAAGAGGTAATTTTTTGCCTTCCATGATGCACTACGCTTTTATGATCACTTCAAAAAAAAAATCAGATCAAAATTAGTCTTTTTTTGGGATACAACGTTTTTTTTTTGGAGGCAATAGACGTTTTTCGTCCGTGCCGACGTTAGGGGCTAGACAAGGTTAGCATAATGATTTGGAGGCTTGACTTGCAATTCTCTCTCTACCATGCTTTCAAATTTCAAATTGTTTGATTTCATCATGTTAGAGAATAGTCTTGAAATGGCATTGGCACAACAAAGCTTCCTCTTATTCTCAAATGTTAGGATTCAAATGAATTTTGAGTTCCTTTTCAATCTGCTTTCTCTTGTTTCCTAAATGTTCCTATCAAATGTGAAAAACTTTGGACTTGTACATGCAGAGATATAAAATCCTCTTAACCCCTAAACCCCCAAGCAGACCAAAGCGGACCAAAGCGGTCCGCATTCCCATCTTATTTGGAAACCCTAGGCGCTCAGGGGTTAACCATAAAGTGAAGGAATATTGTAATCAAATCTCAAACATGATATGATATTGATGAGGCCCACTTAGAAGATCAGTATGGAGCACCTAAGAAATAATGCTCTAAACTTGAAACTGCAAGCAATCCATCCCTTGCATGACATGCCAAATTTGAAACAAAAGGATGTGGATGCCCTATGATGCATAGGCAAAAAGTTGGGCCTTTTGAAATGTTGTACTTTATACTAATAAAAATACCTCTAATCTTGGAAAGGTATACAATAACCTTAGTATTATATATTGCACATATGTGTTTGTACCAGTTTTAAAATCCATTTTTCTGGAGGTAGAGCAACTTGCACTACACCTGTTCACGGCTGAGCCATTATGGCAATATTTTTACGGAAAATTCTATAACTTTGGCTTTAGGAATTTTTTTGTAATAAGATAATGGGCACTTTAGCCAGCGGTAGTTATAATTGCATAGGCTACTCTACTTGGGCAGATGTAAAAAAATTGTCTACCTCCTCTAGTATGTTTTGGGGGTACTGGCAATATGTTTTGAAGTTTACATTCGTTTTTGGCAACAAACTTCAAACTCCCTTCACAATTCCTCTTCATGCGTAGTATAACAATCTCAATCAAAAATTTGAACACCTAACAAATTTTATATGTCTTACAACAACCTCACTAACAAGAAATACAATTATACAACAAAAATTGAAATCAAACACATTCAAATGTTTTGTGGGGGATTCAAACCCCACTCACATGAGCCTGCCCATTGCAGCACGGAACCCCACCCCCCTCCCCAGTCAGTAAACCACATGAGAGCAACATCAAAGCACCAAACTTGCGGCAATTATGAAGACGACAGATTACCGTTCCGCCTCAACTCTCGATTGAGCCTCTCGCCAAGTGTCAAATGCCTCATGATAGGGAGATGATTCCATAGAATAGAACGATTGTGAGTACATAGTTACCACTGTACTCAAGTGCCCTTGCAAGCGGTTTCTCAGCCTGCTTTTACAAAAGCTGAGAGTGGAGAAGGTTCTTTTGTCTTCAACACTCCCAAGGACAGTTGTAACGGCTATCTCTGCAAGCTTCATGTACTCTCCAATTTTATTTAGGAGCAGCACATTACATCCTAGCTTTTGCCACAGTTTAGTAATTGGGTTAACCGTAAAAGAAGGCTCCATTGCATATGAAGATTGACTTTTCATCGTCATCTTGAAAAGGCTGGTTTGCAAACCCAATTCACAAGCATCTAGGAGGCCAAAAAACTGTCTCACTTTTGAATCAACAGCTTTCCCCGCACAAGTTGATTTTGCACCACAGAACCAATCTTTGATAACCTAGAGATGTAGGGGGAACAAATCATCAGCTTGTGGATTCAACCGAAATTGGGAAAAGACGATACTAAGAGCCTCTATAAGCTCTAAATGAGGGAATCGACAAGTGAGTTTGTCAATGAACAATTCGGTTGCTATACACTGCCCTTTCACCGAGGCAATGGTTGCCTCAAAGTCAGCCATGCTAACTAGTAAATGAGCTGTAGCAATCTATCCGATGGGCTACATAAGAATGGCCATTAATTTGAAAGGACAGGCTCTCATTGCCATTGTTTAAATTAGTAACCCAATCCTGCGTAATGGTATGAAAGTGATCATTAATCACGTCCAAAAACTGTTAGAAATGGGTAGCCTAGTAAAATGTTGTTGCATCACAATAAATTGCAAACAATTCTGCCTGACAAATCTTTACAGCAGCAATGTAATCTGACATGAATACAGATCCAGATTGAGCAAACTTTATCAAAGATTGGATGCATTACAACAACAGATAAACACAAGGGAGAGCCAGCAAAGTGGTCACATCACAAAGTAAAGACAAGTTCCGTTTAGCAGTACTTTCCTAGTTGCTGTCTTCATTGAACTTGACAATTAGGGTTTTATAGTTCAACATAATACGCTTGAGGGGCTCCAAAAGTAAAATCCATCTTGTTGACACCCTGTTGAGGATCTTCACTCCTGTGGTTTTGACAATCTCTGCAAGTTTTGTGAACTCCTAATGGCGTTTAGAAGAGCTTGAGAAATGTGAGTACAATTGTGTGCACAAGCTCTCTAGTTGGTGGACCATCAGCAAATTTGATAAAGCTTTAACTGCCAAGTTGGTCCTATGGGCCATACAATGTATGCCCATGGTGCAAGGGGCATACTTTTCGATGAGCTGCTGGGTCACGCCGGATCGACAACCCTGGAAAATAGCGGCACTGTCTGCCCCAAAAGAAACAAGCTTTTGCTCAATCTACTTGTTCGTTAGCCCTCCACCGGTACAAAGTGCAAAATGAATCATTTGAAGAAGGCTGGTGGCATTGGACCCGTTCAGTACTTGTTCCAAGGACAACAACATTGATTGTCTCCCGAATAGAGAAGGCACATACACATGAATTAATAACCAAAGCTGGTTATCGATGGATGTGACCTCGTCCGCTGATATGGAGATAAAGCTAGCTTTCTATAAGTCAGCCTTCACACGGTCTGAAATGACCTTGTCCATGGCATCAGCCATCTCCCATCCCAACAGTTTTGTCCAATGTTTGCGAGGCAAGTTTGGGGCATTAAGCTGCTGCAGCAACCCTTACATGGCCACGTAGTCTGCCATTGGTTGTCCTTGCGTAAGCACTTGGAAAAGCACTTGAAACTGAACAAGCTTCTTCCTCCGCTCTTGCATTGCTCCTTGCGCCACCCTCTGCAATATGGTGTCCCCCCCCCCTTTGGCAAAAAACACTCGTTTGTTTTTCATGTGTTGGTTGGTACCCAAGTTGTAACGTTCCCCCCTCTTTACCTTACCAACATCACACATTGCCCGTCGTCTACCTGTATGTTTCTAGAAAAAGTCGATTTTCAGAACTAACAGTTTTTCTCTCCCTTCAACATTAGAACAAACTTTACAATAGACTTGAATTACCAACGCATCGACTCCTAGCATGGCCTTTGCCCAAGGCAGCTTGGCAGCCCAAGAGTCTTAGAAGTGATGGTTGACCTCAGATTTAAATTTTTTCCTCTTCAGTTACAAACCAGGAACTAAACGGATGAGATTGACACCACGCAGAGCAAGAACTGAACAAACGATCTAGACATCAGAAGCAGTAGGAACTAAACGGACAATCTCAACATCAGAGGTAACAAAATTGCCTACAAACTCAATTGAAATTGCAGTCTTTGGTGACTGTAACGGTAAGCCAGAAGTAGATAAATCCACTATTTCCTCTACTGAGGCCGACCTAACTTCTATTCAAACCTCAGTAGTCCTCGCACCACCATCCAAAACTTGACCGTCATACAAGAATTTCTGTAACGTGCATTGTGTTTTGCTAGGTCTTGTCATTTTATGATTGCTGA
The DNA here is from genome assembly GCA_963920765.1 of Ulota crispa. Classification (NCBI taxonomy): domain Eukaryota; kingdom Viridiplantae; phylum Streptophyta; class Bryopsida; order Orthotrichales; family Orthotrichaceae; genus Ulota; species Ulota crispa. The sequence continues at coordinate 38,890,564 of OY987242.1, forward strand.
AGAACTACAGGAACTCAAAAGACAAGAAGAATGCAATAACTTACACAAAGAAATTGTAGAAGGTGAGATTACTCCCTGATTTTCAAAGATTTATACTTGAATTGCCGCTTCTCTTTCCAACTTGCAGACGCATGTTACAGCACGTCATCGCTTAGCGCTCCAGCGCTCTAGATGTATAGCAACCGCACCAGATGTACAACAATGTTGGCACTTCTACACACCCTACCAGCCAAGCAAACAACCACAAAAGCAAGTACCGGATATAACCCAAACATTAAATGACCTAAAGCAACCAATTAAAAAGACCAGCAAACTAAATCAACAAAGCCAAATAGCCTATGAACCAGAAAACCCTAGCTACACCAAGAAAACTCACACAGCAACATCTTCATTGGAAGGAAAGCAAGTAATTTGATACCTACAAAATTCTGAAACCTTGAATCTTAAACTGCCTAGTATTAAAATTACCCTAGAACTTCCTACAATAAAAAGGAACCCCAAAACAAAATAGAAGCAGGACAGACTAAAAATGCAAGCCTAACGTATGAATTACAAAATTACTTGCCTGCAAAATTAGAACAGAATTTCAAACTTTATAGTACCACATGTTGCATGAGACGCACTTGAAACCTAATCTCAGTACTTTCCTACTCTCCTAGAGTTCCACATTGGAAGAATGACAAGGGGTGCAAGTAGACATGAAGGAAGCGCACCAAAAACCATAATCTCTGAAGCTAATTCTACAAGCCTAGAACCGCAAATGGTGGAAACCTACAGGTGAAACCAAAAATTCTGCAAAGTTCACGGCTACGCAATGGCATGGAGGAGCTAAGACTTTGGAATTGAAACTAACACAAGTTCTGTGCTTGTGGGTTCTAGCTATTGCAAGAAATCAAAGCATGAGAAGTGACAAACGTCGCATTGCAGAGCGGTGGAAGTGGCAAGAGCGATGATAGAGTGCGTGGAAAGTGGCAAGAGCAATGACGTAGCACGCAAAAGTTTACGGATTCAAGTGAAAGCAAAGGAAGATTTAACCCCTAAATCCTAAAGGTAAATGGCGACTGATTTTCAGTAACTTTGCAAAAAAGGCAATGAGATGTCTAGGCTGTTTGCCACTACAAGCACACATCAGCCCTTGCAATCAGCCGCACCGGCGATTGAGGCCCGGGCCCTGATGAGATCCTGGCGATTTTGCAGAGATTGAGGCCTTGAGAAACACGAGTAGTATTTGCCACGTCCTCACCGAGGTAAGATCCTGGTGAAAATTTGCCACAATTTTAAAGGCTGGTTTGTACAACCAAGGTGGAAAAACTCAATTATTTTAGAAACAAGGGTAAAAATAAAATAAATTCCTACTTTGAAGTTGGTCAATTTATCACCGTCCATGGTTTGAGTCTATGAGGTAGGAACACCCGTAAGCGTTAGTGTCCTCATAATCATCACCTCTAAAATCTTGGAAAATTTGTAGAAGTAAATAGATGTAATTACAAGGATGTACAACATGTGAACATGAAACCTTAGTGTTGGTTACAAGTACAATGGCAGTTTGCTCTTTAAAAATTCATAACTTATTTCCATAGTATCCAAATAATACATTCAAAAGTGCAAACTCATTATTTTTCAATTGCTAATAAGATCTTGTAATTTGCTAGTTGTTTATTAATAGTCATCACGTTCAAAACCTTTATTTGATGGTTATGGTGTTCCTACTTTAGCGAGGTATCTTAGTGCTGCTTCACACTTTGACAAGCTAAGTTGAGAGGCCTTGGGATTGAGTGGCCAAACTTTGGTGAGAGGCCAACAAAATGGGTTGAAATTAAGTAATAAAACAATGTTTTAAAATGCTTTGGATGCCTTTAGTGTGAAGCCTCCAAAAACCAAGCCCGTAGCATTGATTAGACCTTCTAAATATAACGGCCAATATCTTATAAGCTTCCAATTATTTTATGAAAACAATGTAATGCCTCTCAACTATAGTTTGGATCTCCATTTTTGCTTGACCCAAACTATTGCTAAGAGGTTGGATGATAAAGTGCTACCATAAAGACATCTGGAGGATGACGGCCTTTGGAGTTTGGCCTCTAGTGTGAAGGGTTGAGAGGCCAGACTCTCTGTTTCTTGCAATCTAATTGGTGTGGACCGACAACCTCTCAACCTTTGGCCATAGTGTGAAGCCGCCTTGAATGTGAACATGAATTCAGAATCCTCAAATTTAGTCTTATGGAGATAAAAATCTACAGTAGACTTTGTAGAGAATCTAAGCTTTTCTACCTTGGCTCCACAAATACAAGTGTGCAGTGCGTAGTGTACCATATACAGTGGTGCTTGGTTAGCGTCAACCTTTATAAAAGCAACAATTGGATACGATCACATCCCCACTCCCCTTTTGCTCAAAAGCATGTATTATGAGCTTGGTTAAGGTCAAATGCTTGCATATGGTCAACATTTTCTTTTCATCAATTCCCATTTTGACTCCTTTGTTAGAAATACGTCTAATTAGTATACCAAAAACATGGGTGGGAAGCACCTTCAAAGATGCAACCCTTAGAACTAGGGAAAATAACATAAATGGAGGGTTTGTTTAAGATCAATGCTTGGATAAGGTCAACAATTTTTACTAGCCCAAAGTGTTAATGCTAACCAAGCACCACTGTACCAAGTCCATGCTCTTTGGGAAGAACAGTAAGTTAAGGCTGAGTTTTCGAGATACCTCCGCATCCACTCCACAATTTGAGGTAGACAGACCCATGATACCAAATTGTTTAAAGGTTTGGGTACTCAAGGTCTTAGAAAATTCAGGAAAAAAATCAATAGGCTTTACCTTTTAGCAAGCTATCATGGAAAGTGATTTTTATGGAAAAAAGTATTCATTGTAGATCATTTTATATGAAAGGGCAAAGTTATAGCTCATAGGGTCCCTATTAGCAACTCTAGATTAAACTTCAAATTGTTTGGATGTGTTCCTATAATGGCACTTGACGGACCCAATCTCATCCTTCCCAAATTAGCTTAGCAAGTGACATGTGACAGGATTTGCTTGTGCAAGTAGAGTTTACTGCTCCACTAAGGTAGCTGCCCCCATAAGTGTGAGTTTAAGCACTTTAGCATGGTTAGGGTAGTTGGACAAGGGGAAAAATCATATCACTAGATTGGAAACAGAGAACAAAAAGTATTAGTTTAGTTTGGGAAGTTATCCACATAGTCATGTGTGCTTGGGTATTTTCCAAAGTGCTAAATCACTGAAATTGTAGGAACCATGTGTAAGAGATGCTAAAAACAAGGCTTGTTGGTCCTTAAATAGTGAGATGGGTACTCAAAACCATCATACCAGTCATCCACAACTATCATTTTGTCACCCATAACCATCACTTAGTTCACTCATAAGCATTTGCTATTTCAATTATGATGTCAGTGACGCCCATGGGACGGTCACGCCGATGGGTGCCGCTACCATATGGGTTCAACATTATGTAGTGAAACCCTAAAAAATAAGGTGCAGAATTGGGACCTGTTGAGAATGGGTGTGTCTACCTTAGCGCATATACAATACAGATTGTGCGTATAGACTAGAACAGTGTTTGGGGAGAAACTTTAGCTTCACTGACTGAAATCAGGCATTTCCCAATTTTAACCAAGTTTTGACTAACATGTTTTGATTATTTGTAGGAATTCTAATTTCTACTGTAAATATACTATCTCCAGATTTTTTGAAAAAAAGACCGATTATCAGGTTGGAACGGGGTTTCTGCAATGTCAACTAGCTGCCACTACGCTAACCGCCGGTTCTCCCCAAACCTTAGACTACGACATCAAACACAAATAGAATTATAGAATATAGACAACCAGGGCGTGACACGATCGTGCCTAGGAATTTTTTGAGGGCATCTGTAATGGCACCGGGAAAAACTCCAGCAACAGTCTCGGCAACGCAATTTGATTTTTTAATAGAGAGTGAATTTGACCATAAATGAAAGGTATTGAAAATATTATTGTGAAAATGTAATAATACTTGGGTTTGGACATTGACTAACTTAAATATATCCCATCAAGTGATAGCTAACTTCCAAAATACTTAGAGGCCCCTCCAAATCAAGCCTAAATAAGGAAATTTTTATAAAGGGGTTGGCCAGGGGAATACAGTAATCTTGAATCTGCCCTAACTTATTCTGGAGTCGATCCACTTGCGCGGTTTCCGAACTATATCATGGCGGGGACGGGGTAAGCTTATCGACGATATCACAGGTCCTGCCTTTGCATCATCGTTTGGTGTTGGTGTTGGTGTTTCTGAGCACCGTGTAAGGTTTCGTTTGCACGATTGTCCCATTGCATTCTTCAGTTTGCGCTCTACGAGAAGCTGTTGGAATGCAAGCCCCGCCTCGCGCTGTGTGTGAGTGAGGGTTTGGAGCTAGGGAGAGGGAGGTGCACGCTAGCTGTTTCGTGGAGGTGGCGGTTACTGGATCGGAAAGGGGACTATCTCAGCATCACAGCTGCAAGTTTTGAGTTGAGCGAGGTTAGTAATGCGGTCCTTCTTTATCTCTTTCTCTCTCTCTCTCTAAGCTGTTCTGGCTGATATAGTAGCTACGTTCTTTTCGATCGGCATGGTTTGCTCAGCAAGTCCCAAGGTTTGTATAAGAGCTTGTCTTTTGAAAAACAGTGTCAAACTTGAGAGTAAAAAGATTTACATGTTTGGTCATTTTGGTTGCAAATCTCAAGAACCATGTAGCTTGCGGTGATTCACCTCGTCGGTCAGTTATCAAAAAACCTGCTTGGCCTCTGTGTAAATGTAGAAGAAGAGAGCGCTTGGCAAATCTTTTGACTTATTTATTGTACATGGTTGTTTTCTTGTGTAGGTTGTGTGAGGCATTTGTATACCTGTATTGTGACGAGTATTACGTCGGTCACTTTTTTTTTTTGGGTTTAAATTCCGGTGATATCACACTCTGCAGTTACAAAGATGGATCCTGAAGGAATAGAACTCATTGAGAAAATGTGGAAACTTGAGACAAATCCAGATGTGCACTCTAAGAAGGTTTTATTTGCTTTAAAAACTTGGAGTGCCCAAAGAGATGAGTATGAAGCAAAAGTGGTTGGCAAGAAGAGTGACGTTAGAGAGCTCAAGTCTGAAATTTACAGCTTGATAGGGTTTTATAGCGTATTTCAAGGTGTCATGTTTCAAGGGGTTTCGCAGTTGACCTTAAGTTGCAAATATCGTATTCTACCTATTCTGTTGTCAGTATTTGCATCTATAGCCACCATTGTGGGGGTTTATTTAAAATCCTCTGATAGTATAGGATTGCAAAAGAGTCTTCAAAGAGACCAAGGAGATCTTCAGGTATGAGTCATATGCACTCTATTTTTGTCTAAGCTTTAGAAACAAAAGTATTATTATTGGATGTTTTTAAATTCTATTTCTTGTGAACTTTGCATGAATGCTGTCTGTTGATATGTGAATCTTAAAAGAGGTTAGAGGAGGAAATTTTCGATTGATATGTACCATTCTAGTTATTGTAGGGCGTTTGATTTTGTTGTGCAACATTAATAAAATTCAAGGTCTGGTAATTTTGCAGGTGCTTGAAAATAGAATTTCCAAAATCAGATTTGTGGGTCATGGATTTCATTTCAATTCTCCAGCTATTCAAGTTGGATCATTGACTTCTAATACGTCCAATGTAAATGGAGGGTCTACACGCAATCCACGTTTGAACCGAATTTCGCCTGAATATTTAAGGCGATCCATTTTTGAGAAGCAGTTGGAAGAGGCCAAATTCAAAAAATTAATTGTCCTTGTGTGCTTGACTATTTTCTCAGTTGGCTTTGCATATGTTATCAGCGTGATAATGTGTCACGACTACTAGCAATTAATTGGTGAGTATATCAATGATCTCGTGAGAGTTCCATGTGTTTTGATTTTTGAAATACGCTTGAACATGTATGACATTAACATTAATGTTTTTGCAAAATCAATGCAAAGGATAATTGGGGGAAACGCCTTCATTATAGAAGCCGGAACTAGTATAAGCTTAATTCAAAAATATCATTGTATTCTACCATAACATGAAAGATATTAACCGCATTAACGCGGCCATGACCTAACACGTGAGCTGATGCTTAACAGGTATTGGTACAAGACAAATTCTTGATCTTACCTTTGAAAGGATCTGAGTGTGAATTCCTGCAAATGTGATGAAGACGAAAGTGACCAACTGTTTGGTGAAGGAGACAATTTGGTTGAAAGAAGGACATGCCGGCATATATCGTCTGGTTACTTTTCTAGAACCAGGTGGCACATGTAAAATTACAATAGACCCAAATGCAACATACATGGAGTACATTATTGGAACTGTTGGAGGGGCGAAAGAGGACTCGCGTTTTATTACTAGCGATGATGCTTTAGAGTTTGAAGAATTCCGAATTGAAAGAGACAGTACGCGCAAATTGGAGGTGCAACGTATACCTCGACAGCTGACCGAGAGCGCACCACTGGAAGAGACACCAGGTCGTTTTCTTAAGCTCCCTCGCTTTCTTAGGAAGATCATGGGCTTGACAGGAATTACTCATTAATGATGCAATAGAGCCAAGCCACTACTAGCGTACAATATAGGCCTAAGTACAGTTGGGGGACAAAGGTGTTCGGTCAAGTCGCAGCTTCTGATGTGTTGTGAGTGATCGAATACTTTTCTCCCCCTACCTTACAATAGATCTTGTCTTTTCATGTACTCTCGCTTTGTCCCTTTAAAAACGTCAAACAAGTTTTCTTGCAAAGGATTAACTGTGTTTTAGTCTTTGTGCTAGTGACACATGCATTTTAGATTCAATATATCATTTATCAAATGTATGCAAAGTTTCCAGCTTTGATGTTGTCTTTTGGGCAACCAAATTCCATGCGAAGAGTACCATATTTGTGTATATACCATATTTGTGTATGCTCTTCATTACTGATGATCCAAAGATTAGTAGCAACAATGGTTACCTCATATGGGCAAGCCCAAGGCTTGCTAGGAGAGGAATGTTCTCTAATTGCTTAACTTGCCCTCATGAGATCATTGAACATGACAAATGCTTTCTCAACGTTTGAAATCAGCAAAGGGACAAAGGAAGTTGTATTTAGTGGAATGGGACAAATTTTGATGGCTTTTGATACTTTCATAGTATCAAGAAAATGCACTAGAATATTACAGTGGAATTACGAACGCAAGACCCAAAATTGCTAATAGGACAGCCCTTGTGAACATGAAATGTGATTTTTAATGCTGATTTTTTTATTTGGATAAAAATATTTGTTTCACCTTTATCATTCTAAGGCTATACTCAAATTTAAAAAAGGTGTGCTTAAATTTGAAACTAAAAATGTAGGACTTTTGAGTTACTTAAAACAAAAATACATCAATAAATAGCATTGGTGCAATAATATTTCAAGAAAAAATTGTATTTGTCTTGTTTTCTTTGTTTTCTTTCAAGGAGGTGATAATGTCGTAATTAAATGAATGATGGACCACTTGAATAAATAAAAAATAGCTCTAAATTATCACATTTCATGCTCATAGGGGTGTCCCGTTAGCAATTCCCTATTATGGTTCTGCATTTATCTGAACTTCTGTACAGATGTGTTTGTTCTTGAGCATACCAGAAGGCATTCCAGTGAAAACGAGATTTCTTACGAACCTTGCTAAATCTATCATTTTCCTGAACGTACGTCCCACCAAATAGAAGTTGGCACTGACTGACAGTTTAGACTAGCTCCCAATAATTTGAAGCAGGTGTTTAAACCGGTTAACACACCAGTTCATAATGAATGAAAGGAACTGCATCAGTAGGAATGTAGAGAAATCCATCACGGTGCTCCACAAAATAGTTCATCTCTAACACCAGGATTTCTTGCATCCACGAGATGGACCTACGTGATTTTCTTTTAAACACGATATTCGTTAAATTGGAAAAACGGAGGTACTATTTTGTACTCCACCTCAAACTCAGAAAGTTACTTTAAACCAGATTTGAAGGTATCAGATTTAGTCTGAGCCACTAAGATTTTTACCTTTCTCGTTTCTCGTCTCAGATGAGGGTACGTGAACCAAAATAACGCTGCGAGCTCGGTTTGAGGTGATCTCCTCAGTCCCAAAATGGAATATCGTGTTTTTTGTATACGGCTGCTGAAAATCTCCACCATTGACAAAGTAACAAGTTGATAACCATTCAATACTGCAAAAATTTGAAGAAGCGAACAAACAATGTGAGCTTGGCATTCAGCAATAGGGTCAAAGGTGCAACAATGTACCTTGAAGCAAGCTTGAAAATGCAAAACTTGCTAAAATTCCAGTTGAAATTTAAAACCACAGGACGAAACGTCTGCTTGACTTCTTAGTAAATCCTAATTATAGTGCGTCAAAGTATAAATGTAAGAAACATCCGACGCATGCCTACACAAAACCGGTTAAAAATGAAAAATGCCGAATTTTTCCCGGTGAAGCTAAAATTTCTTCCCGAACGCTGCCCTGAAGCAACACACCATTACCGACTCTGAGAAGACATTCGAGATTCTGATACAGAACTTTCGGCTAGTCTTACCACATAGTCCACAAAAACGAGCTTCTCATTCAATGCAGGACAGCAGCCCATTATCTTCATTTCGCTGCACTAGGAAGTTCACAAAATGACAAAAGATGTAACATTCTCCTCAGTCACTCTCGAAATGCTTCATTACTTACCGGGAGCCACCCCCACGACCCTCACGACCCTCGGTGTTCCAAGATGATAACGTTACATGGAAAGGAGCCCAATGTTGATGTGCACCCACTTGCGCTAAGTTGGATTTTAATACAAACATTTAGACTGATGCAATGTGAAAATAGCAACCTTGAATACGAGAGCGGCGTTCCCTCATGAGAGCCGTTAAGCAGGCAGAGGCAAAGAGAATGCCCACCTAGGCATTGAACATCAACCTACCTATTTTCGAGAATATCGTAACCAGATTCAGGTATTTGGAAAACAGCACACCACTGTATCATACTAGGAAGGTCGCATCAGGTTGTCGAGAACGGTAAAGATCAAGCATGCCTCTGTCCCAGCCCATTCCACATTCACCACCGCTTCTGTTGTGTGCTCATTCAGCACCTGCCCGGTACTCAAACCCTTCACGAACAAAGTGAACACCTCAGAACCATTCTTTGTACTTGTCTGGAACTTCGAAGGAAATGGTAACTCCAACAGGATGGGACAAGTCATAGATATGGTTCTCGTCTCCGATACAGCAGTAAAGACTGTCGTCCCAATTCCATGGCAACCATCACTGCTCGAGCGCTCCACCAGATCACGGGCACTGAGCGCATGCAAGTTATGATCGACCTCTGCCTTCAATACATTTCCACGCCGGTCGTTCCTTGCTACCACTCACCCTTTCAGGAGCTAGATTCCAGCTACGAGCTCACATTCACTGACAAGACTGCCGTTCATACTTCGGCTGATTCCCCCGACAAATTCTGCATCGTTGCAGTTACGGATCTGCACACGCCATCAATGCTCTACGCTGGAGTCCTACGTGCAAGCACCAGAACAACTGTGAACGACTAATGCATACTGATTTTGAGAATGTACCTCATCATGTCAGAAGAACTCGTGCCAGTATTAGGTCATCCTCCTAACTTTGGCACACAGTGCTCGAACAGGCTATGATACTCTGCTGCATTAAAAGCCCCTTGCAACTGCTGACTAGCATATACACAGATTTTGTCAGTGCAACAATAGACACTACACTCACAGCTCAAAGTGTATCGTTTAGGTTTGAGCTGCACAACATGGATGGCTCCAAAAGATACCGGTCTCAGCTGCTATGATCCTGTCCTACAGAAGTGCTACATTGCATGATTCAGAGAGGCGAGCACCTGACAGGCAACATGTAACGCCGAAACGATATGAAATTCCTACTTCCGTCGGCCGATTGAACTGGACCACATTTCAAAACCATGGAGCCACGATTCATGAGTTTACAAGGCAACTAGTTGCTCAATCAAGCAACAGTGCACTTCATCCTCTCACCCTTGCAAAATTCACCATGCCAGCTGCAGGTTGCGCAGGCAAACGTGAATTTAGTTCAAAATGCATTTCCTCGTGCCAGATGGTAAACTATCGAAACTCTACGAGACAGTAACGAAGCGTTGCAAATCAGGATTCGTTCCATCTTTAGAAGAGAAATCCAAGAGTCGACACAAAGACGGAAAGAATCGAACAAATTGAACTAAAAAACACCAGAACTAATGGAAGACACACTGAGGAAATACATGTAGTTGGAAAGTCGTACGTTACCTCGTTCATGATGCTTGAATTTGCAGAGAGGTCCTCCGCCATAGCCAGAAGTCGAAGAGCGGAAAACGGCGAAGCGCATGAAGCTTGAGAACTCCGTTCCAGTAGTTACAGTGGATGAATTCGTGATCTCTTATTTCATCCTATGGATCTTCCATCGAATTGAACATCGTTTGAAACCTGCGTAAAATGCAACACACCTCAAGTTTGTTTGGTTTTAATCCTGAAGTTCCAATTCTAATTTCGGGATTTGAGCATTAAATTACGTTGTTCTCAATAGCAACAAGATGTTTGTAGAATTATTTAAACATCTTCTATCTACTTTTGTTTAAGACAAGTTTATTTACAAGATAGGTTGCCTCACACTACTAGTTTCTTGACGTTTTGCGCTATATAAATATTTGGGGTTGTTATAATAACTTTTATCAATAATAACTGCTATAATTAACTTTTTTAAAGAGCTTTACAACAACAACGAAGTTGCAAAAAAATAAACTATTGGCTTCCAAGCTGTAAAACCAAGTGAAATCCTAGTATCTAAATAGTTGCATACGCCTTCAAGTTGCTTAGCAATGAGTCATGAGATAACTTTCTTAAATAAGACAACCTAAATGCAATATTCAGTGAACTATTTTCTCTAAATTCAAACCAAATCAATTGAAAGTCACTCCTTCTAAATCACAAAATATCAAAACCAAAATTTGGAAGGAAGCTTATTGCAAACTACTTGGTTAATCCCTAAAGGACAAAGCAACCCTTTGCAACAAGTACGATATGGGTTATTTTTCTTATATTTGGAATGGATCCACACCTCTACTATATTTGAGATCAACAAAGAAGTCGGAGAATAGATCAAAGAGGTTCTAGTGAGCTACTCAAGATCCCAAATTAAAACTTCTTACTAGTAGCAAATACCGATTATACGGCAACATATATACTCTGTCCTATGGTCCTTTATGGGTTAAATATCAATGAAATTATTTACCTCTGTGAGTCTCTAACTCTCCAATGATGTATTGAATGTAAGTCATATTAACCCCTAAAGACCCAAGGGGTGTTTTTGCCAGAAACTACCAAAATTTGTGTTTTTCTAATATGTTGAAGTTGAAAATTATTTTTGAAACTTCAACCGTACAAAATTGTAGTAAAGTATTTTAATATTGAGTACAAAAAAATTCAGCCCATTTGACAACACAAATTGAAAGATTATAGCATTTTGAATTTATATAAAAAAAAAATTGTCCCTGCCCAAATCGGTCAACAGACTTTGAGCCTCTTTGGAGTCAAATTTTTGGTTGGCATGAATTAAAGTTTTTTTTCCATTGATATCCTAATCTTGTTAGATACACTTATTAAAAGTTTCAAGAGCAAATTATGAATTTAGCTAACTCTAAGTTGCCCTGCAATATAAAGAGGTTAAGTGAATTGGCAATACATTAGTCATTCTTTCATGATTTCTTGTGCATTGAGGATATATTTTATTTGAAATCTAAACAGTAAAAAGTTAGAGACAAACATTGGGGATGTTTGAAAAAAAGATCCAAGAGCTTTGGATTAAAAGTTTGAAAGATAATAGGACTTGAAGTTAGAGGAAAACAATTTTTCTTGAAACTATCCAAACATAGTTAATAAAGTTTGACTCCCTTTAGAATGTGATGTGAGACCTCAATTTATTCATATTTTTGGCAGTTGTACACCATATTTTTATAGTTACATACTTGCCAAATTTCCAAAGTTGATGAGAGTTTTAGCATAAGATTCTCCAAAAATGCCCAAACTGCCCAAGCGACCCAAATTCTTTTGGATTGCATAACTTTTCAACTAAGCATCCGACTTGAGAAAAAAATTTATTCCCACTCGGGGATACATATTTACACCTTCTGTAGCAATTTTGAGAACATCCAATGAAAATTGACTCCATATGACCTTATGTACTCAAGTTCTCATTCAAGTGGTTGTTGAACAAACACTTGAGTCTTTAGGGGTTAAAACAGGATGCAGAAAATATTTGGAATACACGTGAGTAACAACATTATCATTTAAAGAATCATCTGGAGCTGAGTATAAGAAAAAATGCATTTTAAACTATTAGTCAACGAGGAATATATTTTTGTATTTTGTCAAGCCATTGTTTTGTTTTACATCGCCATGGGATAGTGTTTGTTGTTTCAATGCAGTTGTTGTAAGTAACTAAGCTAAGGTAGGAACACCCATAAGTGTTAGTTTAAGGGTTTTGAACATGATGACTGTTAATAAATATTTAACAAATTATAGGATCTTCTTAGCAATAGAAAAATAATAAGTTTGTACTTTTGAATGTGTTATTTGGATACTGTGAGAATAAGATGTGAATTTCTAAAGAGCAAACTATCTCTGTACCCATAAACAACACTAAGGTTTCATGTTCACATATTGTACATCCTTGTAATTACATCTACTTACTTCTACAAATTTTCCAAGATTTTAGAGGTGACGATTATGGGGACACTAACGCATGGGCATTCCTAACTTAACAAAAATTCAGTTCAGCATCGATGCTGTTATGTACTGTTGGTCAGGGAGTGGTCACTTGGTTATTGTACAATACATAAGTTAGCCCTTTGTGGCAAACTAAATGAAGACTGTTCACTCTTGAAGATCTATGGCTCTTTCTAAAAGTGAAAGGAAGAGAGGGTTGTAGTTGTTTTTTTAATATCCCTCTTTTGAATTGCCCTATGTCATGTGACAATGAAGTTGACAAGAAAGGGTTATAGACAACTACACTAAATATTGCTTTTAGGTTGTCTTGACAATTAGGTTGCCTCATCTTAGAAAATTGTCTCATGATTCATGTTTGGCCACCTAGAGGTACATACAACTTTCTAGCTAGATACTAGGTTTCTCATGGTTTACAATCTAGACTTGACTAGTTTGTTTCCCATAATTTTGTTATTGTTGCTAGGTCTTCAAAATTTGTTTAGTGCAGTAATTATTATTGTAGTATCAATAGGCATTTATAATATAAATTGTTAAGAACTAAGTGTGGGAAACCTAAATGCAATATTTAGTGCACAATGATAAGAAAGCAATTCAACCCCTAAATGCCCAAGGGTGTTTTTCTTGTTTTCGGAAGGTAGTTTTGAAGTTTTTGAAATATCCTTGTAAGATCATTATTAAACATCAAAACAAAATTGTAATCATTGAATCTTGAACTTCAAGATTTCTAGATGGCACTATTCAAAAAGAATCCAAAATGGCCGTACAGATTTTAAGATATTTGTGATTGAATGATGATGAGTATGGAATTTTTTGCTTTTTTTTTAGCTGCCCAAAACTTCTAATGCAAATTGGCAACCTTTAGATACAAAATTGGGAGACAACCACTTAGTATGCTTTAGTGTTTATTGTTGTTACTTCAAAACCAATGGCCCCTCTTCCAAATCCACGACCACAATTTCACAAATGAGCCTGCAATGCAAGTGTCAAAACGCAACCGTCTTATACAAAGAAATTTTTAACTTCAATTATTGACCAAAAATCATTATGAATGAAAGAAAATTCAATGGTGAAAGGATCCTAATTTCTATAACAAAGACATTCCAAGTGAAATTAGTCTAAAAGCACTTTTAGATTTTGTTAGATGTCAAAATTTTAGTCAAAAGGCCCTTATTGCCCAAGGGAGTGCCCAAGGGAAATCTTCACCTTTTGCTCAACTTGATGCCCATCTTTTCAATGTGGCAACTTCTCATAGGCTATGTGACACTATTCACAACATCATTCATGACACTATTCACAACAGAAAATGTATGCTTGCAGTTAACCTTCCACCAAAAATAAATGGAATAAGATATGGAGGAAGTTGAATTTGAACGGCAAAGCTAACCTCAACGCGCAACTTTTCCACAAAAAGAAACCTCAAAAAAATTAAATCTGTAACTTTAACAGGGTTTCAAAGTTTCCTGAAATTTTTTGGACACCAGAATCTAGCGCCTTAGGCATTTAGGGGTTAAACCATTATCTTTATTTTTCTATTTATGAGTTATCCAATTTGCCTTTTGCATTTTTTTTAAAACCTCTAAATCCATATATGAATTTAAAAAATTTAAAATTGCTTCTAAATTTCCACATTCCTACCGAGTAATTTGAGTTTGTTTCATTTTGAAAGGCACTATGGTACACGTCCCAAATTTGCAAGTCATAGCGCATTGCAAGAGCTGAATGTTGTTAGGTTACAATTAGCTATATATATATATATATATAACAAAAGCCTTGAATGTTGTAAGCAAAAAACAGGTAGCTAAATTTGAACTGAAAATTGGGTTTTGGTTTTTGCTTGAGCGAAGTTCCACTTTCAGAGGTGCCAAAACTTTCAAAAGGTGCTCCATTAATGCAGTTCTAATTGAACTAAGGCATGGGACTTGGAACATACAAAATAGTGTGAGTTGCCAAGTTCCAAGTCTTAAAAAATAATAAAATTTTGTGGGACTTGGGATATAGTGTGAAGTACCCTTGAATCCATGTACCTAGTAAAAAATGAGTAGTTGAAGAGGTGAAAGGCAAGTCCTTGATACAACCTTAGCTCACACCTTGTTTTCTTGCTTTGTTGCTCTCCTTTTTTTTGTAGCCCTTTTGAATCAAAGAGGAATGTCTTTGGAACCTGACAAATTGACAATTTCATTGAAAAATTAAGAGAAGTACATTGGTGGTTAGAAAAGCCAAATTAGAAAGTTCTTTTCTATATCATAAGTTGGGAGAGCCCTTGAATTTAATCTTAGAGCAAGAAGATAGATGTTGTTAAATACATTACAAAAGCATATATTAACATTCATGGATTTTGCATCTACCTTGTGTAGAAATTTTTGTAATTTCCCAATGAGAGATTTCCATCAATAAGAGTTGCACATACTCAAGGAACTCTTCCTAAAAAAGATTTGGATAATAATCATCCATTATCACTAAGAACAAGCCCAATTTGAACATTTGTAAGCCACTTTGTAGCTTCAACCGTCAAAAGTTAAGTACATTTAGCAATGTTCTTGAGCTACTTGAATCAATTCTATGTGATAGAGCAGGATGCCATATTTAAAAATAGATCTTTATCAAACTTTCATATCAATGGAAATCCCTCAACAAGGAACATCTTTCTATACACTAAAAACTATCATTTTGAACACTTCAACACATGTAAATAAGAGATCAATTGCCTGTCTAATCACCTACTTGGACCATATACCAACCCTCAATCCAAACCTCCTAAAAACATGTATTTCAATCCCAAGCCTTCTAAAAACATGTATTTCAATCCCAAGCCTTCTGATGCAGTGAATTATGAAAACCACATATATCTATTCAGCAGTGTAACTGAGATATCTCATAGAATTGACACTGTAGGCACCTTGTTCTGCGTGACTACATGACCTAAAACAGCACGCCAAGCTTGTTTATGATGCAGTAAACGAAGTGCACAAAAGACGCACAAGCGTTGAGCCAACCAAGTTGAAGGGCTTAACCCTTAAGACAGTCAGCACATCCAAACATGCTTACAAAGCAGTTTGAACCATATTCTTCAACTAAGTAACCAAGTTAAATCACTGGATGCTACATGATCCTTTTGCAAGGCTGAATCGGTTAACGTCAAGATGGAAGAACCAAAAAAAACTTGCAAAAATGAACATCTTAGTACTCATACATGCTTCACCCCTGCACTCTTAGGGGTACAATCACTAATGATATACACCTCAACAATCGCTAAAAAACCTAACACCCTACCACAGGCACTTCCTAACATCCACCCTACAACTACCTCAACTTCAGTCACAGAATTTTAATGATGCCAAGCAGGCACAACGTGCAATTGCTTTACAGCAAGCACATCAATAATCACGAACAATAGAATAACACAAGCTAATACTAGAAAATCACCTTCAGGAGTCGGTCTCCACCTGGATTGTGACATGGCTAATCTTGAACACCCTCTCACAGTAGTCACTGACAGCCTGCAAGGCCTCATTAGTGTTCACTTGCGGCTGCACTCGAACATGGCAAGCAAGCAGAGTCTTCCCAACAGTGATAGCCCAGATGTGGAGGTCGTGCACCTCCACCACTCCAGGCAGGCTCAACAGACCCCGCTCCACAGCCTGGGCGTCGATCTCCCTGGGAGTGCTCTCCATCAAAACCTCCACGATGTTGCGGATCATCGACAACGTCGTGCACAACACCAGCACGGAGAACACCAGCGTGCAGATTGGATCGATAAACTTCCACCGCGGCTGGTACCAGATGATGGCGCCGCCAATCATCACTCCCACGCTCTGCAGCAAGTCGCCCAGCACGTGTAAGTACGCCCCCTGCACGTTGATGTTGCGTTCCCCCTTCTTCTTCGACAGATCTCGCGACAACCTCACGCTCTGTGACTTCAACAACGGCTCCTGCAATGCGTCACTATGACCGCGTTCGTGGCTTTCGTCGTGGTGATCATGGTCACGTCCTGCGCATGGCGAAGAACGCATCAGCATCAAATGGAGTTTGGTAAACAGAGTTACTGCGTGTACGAGTGTACGTTAAACATGCTGCATACCTTCGCCGTGTGTATGCTGCTCTTCGCTGCTGTGACGATGGTCGTCCTCGTGTTCGTGGCTATGGCTATGGCTGTGGCTATGGCTGTTTTCGTCGTTGTGGCTGTGACTCTCCTCGTGTGCGTGTCCGTGTCCATGAGCGTGGCCATGGCCGCCGTGGGCGTGGCCGTCGTGTCCGAGCAAGTACATCATCGCCAGGTTCACCAGCAGGCCTAAAGTGGCAATGCAGAACATGAGGCGACCATCGATAGGCGCCCCTTCCGTGATCAAGCGCTTGATGGCTTCGAACACCAAGATTCCAGTCAACAGCCAGATGAGCAGAATGGACCCGAGTGCACCGAGAATCTCCAGCCGGGAGTATCCGAAGGTCTGCAACGGTGTGGCTTCCCATCCCGACGCCCAGATGGCAAACAACGACAGGGCGAACCCCGCCACGTCGGTGAGGAGGTGCGCGGCGTCCGTGAGGATGGCTAAACTGTTGGCGTATAAACCTCCGGCCACTTCTACTGCCATGAAACAGAGGCATATCATCACGGCTCTGGATAACTTCCGAGCTGAGTCGCGCCGTTCCACTTCATCCTTATGCAAACTTCCGACACTTTCGAGTCCGCATCGGCTCGCTGCGCACTTCATCCGGGTGGCGTCGCCGACATCGACACACACGGATCCGGGAAGCGCATGCCCATTTAGGGTGGACATTCTGCTCCCTCTCTCTCACTTCAATCTTTCTTCTTTCTCACAGCACCTGCAAAATCAGGCGAGCAGTATCTTTAACATCGACTCAGCACTGAATATAAAATTCACCAGAGTACTGCTCTTCAATCTATACTCAAATTCTTCGTAACGACAACGATAAAGAGAACTCGCCAGACGAAACCACCCTAAACCCCAAACCCTACAATTGCGAAACCTACAAACTTCTCTCCATTCGCTCATCACTGACCTCACATCTCGTCTCACAAGGTTCAAATTCTTCGCAATTGAAGCCGGAACCCTAAAAGTTCACAACAGGGGAATCCAAATCCAGTCGTCCGTGATGGTCCTTCTAGAGAAAGCCCAGACATGGAAAGCAATAAAAAGTAAACATCAGGGAAGAAGACAAACCTCCATGAGACCTAGCCCCTGCGCGCGCTTCTCACCAAATCGCGACAAGCTCAGGATCAGTAGGTCCAGAAGTGCAGCGCAGGTCGCTTGAAGTGAAGACAACCGGGATACAAGACCAAACGACCGCAAGGAGCACGGTGATAAGCTTAGTGATGGGATGAACTGATGATTTTAACCCCTAAACGTCTGCACAGACGAAACGTCCTTTGCCTTAGAAAAACGACTCTGTATCCAAGAAAAAGAATGATTTTGATCTGATTTTTTGCAGAAGTGATCATAAATGCGTTGTTGGGTTGAAGAAAGTGCGCCTTGGGAACATGCAAGATGTCTCACTGCGACTGTACATCGCTGACTAAGAATTGTTGTCAATTTTTATTTTCACTCTTTAAATTTTCAATCTTTAATCTTCTATTGGTCTATCCTATTGCTGGCTTTAGGGGTATAAGGATCAAGGTAGGGATAAAAGCTCACCAAATACGGGACGGGTAGATCGGGACAATAGACACAAGCTGTCATCCGTTTGACGGGATTCTAAAATCAAATTCACGATCTGCTGGTCAAAACTCCAGATTGTGAAAACAGAGCAAATCTCGACCATGTGAATGATCAATTTCACTTCGTCACCACGACAATAAATGAGGTTAAGTTTGGTTTAACCCAAATTGCCCACAATAAGATTTACAAAACAAAATAGAAATGAATTGATAAACGAACCTCCAAAACCAACTATGAATTACAAAATCACATTTCACACACATATAAAAAATAAATCCAAAACATTTTTTTAAAGTCTTCATATCTTCAGATCTTTAAGTTTTCATATCTTCAAGTTTTCATATTTTAATAAAAACAATGAAAAAATGACAAATAACAAGTTCTAAAAAAGCTGCAACCTTTTATTTAGTGCCACAAATGACTCAGAAATCCAAATGCTAAGTGTAATAGCAATTTAAAAAGCTCTTCTAATCTTTTAACATTTCTCCAAATTTCAAATCAATCTAAGCTATTATCCAAAAATTATGCGGGTTCAAAATAAAGGCTTTTTTTTCTCCTTGTAGACTAAACATTGCCTCTATAGACCTCTATAACTTTTACTATACAAATCATCCATAGAAATGTGATATCAATTTAAAAAAATGATACTACTAAATACAACTCATTAAATTTTCACTTTAAAATAAAACTCTATCCGAAAGTTCTAGTCAATCAAAGTATGAGTCTCAAAATTTTCAGAAAGCACCCAAACTTTTAATTATTATATACTATAACTTCTTCAATAAGACTCCAAATGAAACAATTAAAAATAATTTAAAAAGCTATGACAACAAACTATCACTTCTAAAACTTTCAAAAAAAAATTTTATACTCTCCAAAAGTTGTAGCTTTTCAAAGTTTTGGCCTTCCTCCAACAAAAAGGCAGCCACCTCCAATCTTTCACACCTCTACAACTTTTTCTTCCAAACTTAAAATCTCAAGTTTAAAAATTTTTTAGAAAGCTAAAACTAAGATGAATATTTCCTTTAAATCTTGTTGCAAAATGATATACAGATCATAAGCTATGGCTTGTCAAAGTCTTCGCCTTTCTTCATAGTTTGGCATTTTGATTCTAAAATTCAAACACTCATAACTTTTGCAACACAATTTCAAATTAAATTTGCAAACTCATTTTGGAAAGGTAATCACACAAGAACCAACTATTTAAAATTTCAGTTCAAAATCATGTATACACAAAAAGTTCTCTTCTATTAAAGTTCCAAAATTCCTTTTCTCTTCCTACCAACAATCATACACTAACTTCCAATATACTAAGGAATTTCTTTTCCTTAATTTCAACCATATCTAAAATAGTAGGGTAGGGCACATCAGTCCATGCCTCTCTCTATCCTAACTCCATTATAGATACCAAACTCTTTTTTCTTTTACATTTTTTTTATTCAATTCTAAATCCTTAATATTTTTATTTAAACATAGGTAAAATATATGAGTCTTCCAAAACATTGAGATAAACATATTAAAAAAATTACAAAATAAACACCACCGTAAAGTGGCCACGTGCTCTTGCGAGCATATGATAGCGTCAAACGCTTGTCTTCAGTCGCCAAGTTCTGGATTTGATTGGCTGGAGAAACGGTCGTCTCTAGTTGTCTGTCGGTCCGGATTTGAATTCCATCGGACTTGTCGAGTGGTGATGGCGGCTCACAGCTTGGCAACTAGTGAGGCAAGAAATTGGCCCAGCCAACCCGTATTCTATCCCCCTAAGCTATGCATGTAACAAGACGACGCTGCGCACTGGAATTTATGGCCGCTGCGCTGTCACCAAACCGTGGTTTTCACCACAACCACCTATTTTGTCTCAACTGTTGATTTATTGAAATCAACACAAACATAAATAAATAACAAGTATCTATATGATGGAGGAATCTCTATCAGAACAGCGTAGTGCATTATGGAAAGCAAAAAATTACCTTTTGAGATACATTTATTTTGTTTTATAACTCAAATTGTAATACATAGTGTTAGCTCCCGAGCTGTCCTTCTTGCAAATTTCATGAAAGCACCATGTACTGTTGACTTTTTCAAATTTTTGAAGCAACACTATTAGTGCCCATGTACAAAACACTGTAGAATGCTACAAGCAGGCAAGCCACAATGATTCATCTGTCCTTTAAAGGTTAAAAGCTTGGGTTGAAGCATCAACCAAGGCGTCCGTGGAACTAAAGAGAAGATACGATAGGACACACAAAATTCGCCTCCAAAAATTCATGCATCCAAGTTGGTGGCGTTGTTCAAAGCTTCAGAAGTTCGGACACATAAGACCAGGAGACCATAAAGGCAACCTTGCGTACCCCGCAAAGACGGACGGGTCTAGAATAAAGATTTTTTTTTGAATTTGTCGAGGTAGAGCGACCCGCATTTTGGACCTCACGTAGGTAAGGAAAAATTGCCTATAATTAAAAAAAATGAATGAGATGTGCTTGTTCATCCAATATATTGTTAATATAAGCTACTTTCATTCAAAAACTAGCAAATATGGTGTGTGAGGAAGGAGGAACTTGGCAAATTCATCCACTTTTTTCCTAAAATTTCTTAGTGTATTGGAAGCCGATGACAATTTCAGGTAAGATTCTAGCAAAAATTCGCCAAAAAAAAAAAACCCTAGTCCAGAATAGCAGAGCGGCCGAGGGAGGAAGGTTGTGCTGCCGTGCCATAAAGGCTTTGCCACCCCGATGTGCTGAGTTAGCGGAAGTCCACCTATTACGTTAGGCGGCATTAGCTGCTACTGAGAAAAGTGCCAGTGTAGCTCCTCCTATGGGCAATTCTTGGACAAGGTAGACTGATAGAGTGGTAAGTTAGAAAAGCGGGCAGGCTTTTTTGGGCCTGCCTAAGGGCCAATTTTATAACATTGTTTACCCGTTGCTATTGTTCCCCCACATGTGGAGGGATATTCCTCTTATACACCTGCGAGGGAAGAGGGGGAGAATTTAGTTACAATCTAGCTTTGCTGATTGGTGAGGATCAAAGCTTGCGATTTAGATTTGCTAGGAGATCTTCATATTAGGGGAGCAAAAGAGACCCCCTATTAAAGGTCACTAATGTTATGTTCCATGAACAATTGAAACCAGCCTTTAAATTTTGTTTTTTCATTGGTCGTGCAACAAGCATCCAATAATGCCGGTGAGCAATATATTGGCCTTCCACATGCCATGTGCCATGTTTTGAATGTGCGGCTAGGATGCTTTTCCACATTTCAAAAATTCTCATATTCCTAAATTTTACTATCTAGAGTTTGAGTTTTGGAATTTTGAGTTCATATTTGGATTTTAAGACTCTACTTTAGTGTGAGGACCTTGGAAAAGATTTCAATTGAACAATAAATAAAAAAATGGGGCAAATTATTACTATTATCCCTAGCCCCACGCTGGGAAAGAGGGCGCATGGCACTCATAGGGCCAAAATATTGCTCTTCAACAATGCCATCATGTAAGGGAAGTTAGATAGAAATGGATAGAATCAACAACAACTGCACATTCATTCATATGATACACTAATATTAGTATATTTCATCCATATTTTGGCAAATGTAGTGTATGCGCAAGTAGGCAACGCAAATTCATCCAATTCCACACCCAAAATTCTAATGTTATGGACGCAAGGCATAATTTTAGGTAAGATTTTAGCAAGAATTTGCTAGAAATTTAAAAGCTGACTGTTGGAAAATGACAGGAAACAACAAACAACTTATGGAACTTTGCATGGAAGTGTTTTAGAGCATCTTTGTTAATGCTTGTCACACTTGGCTCTCTCAAAGGTTTCTATCTGTTTTTTAAGGGCCCTTAACTCCTTGATCTCCATCCATGCTTTTCAAAAAGGTAGCCTACAAGTCTTTAAACACTAAGGTTTCACATGGTTTATGGCATGGACGTTACTAGTTTGCTTTTCTGCAAAATCATTGTTGTTGCAAGGCTCATATTACAATAATTATTGATGAAAATTACTAGTATCAGTAAGTATGGATATATTGTATGCCAAAAAAATAGTGTGTTACAACTTAAATGCATTATCTAGTGTGGTTATAGTATAGATGTGTAGACACTATCTTGTAAGGTAGGGTGCTCTAATTGCAACCCTCTCATGTAAAGCGTCCCATAGGTAGCTCAAGAATGGATATGAAGTGGTTCTTGAATTGACCTCTTTAACCCCTAAGCACCCTAGCAACCATTATGTGATTGCTCAATTTTGAAAAATATCCATATTTGACTCTTATCCTCTTCTTAATGGTAAAGTCAAAGGACTTGTACTTTTTTATGTACCTCCACGCATGTGTCTACTACCACTCAAAAAATTCAAGCTATTTGACCCTACTTAGATAATACTTTTATTGAACTAACAACACAAGGGTATGGATTTGAGTGAATATGGCATGGGCGCTCAGGGATTAAGTGATAGAAGAAAAGGTGTATTCTACTACAAGAGCCAATTATACTCCTTGATTTCACCTCATTTCTTTACAAGTTGAAGAAGAAAGGTTTATGGAAGACCTAAAATCACAAATAGGTACTTACTACAAAAAAAAACTTTAAAAATTCATCAACAATTCAATGGTATTTCAAAAAATATAAAAAAAACTGTATTATATTTGACATCCATTTCTCTTTGTTTGAAAATTAGATAAAAAATAATAATCTTCAAAAACCCATGAAAAGGCAGATCAGCCCTTGAAGTGACTGTTTTAGAGCATGCTAACTTACAGGCACTCAAAAAACTGGTTCAAAAATAAAAAATGCCTGACTTTCTTTTTCTTTTTTTGCCGGTGAAGCTCAAAATCTCGTCAGACACTGCGTCCAATTGCCACATGTTGACAGGTTGTTATACTTGTGCTTTAGCAGTAAATGTCGGTTCTGGGTCCACGTCACCACGTGGTAGTTAATACGGACTGGCCCAGTGTTTAAATTGGAATTTTGCGTCTGGAGCGAATTTGGCGATTTCCTTTTTTTTTTTTTGATGCAAACCTGGTTTCTTTCATTTATTTTTTGGTAAAGTTCACAAGCGATCTTCAAACTTTTAGTGCAAAAAGACATCTAAAGCAAATGATTGTGGTGTGATATGTGGGAAACATGAGGTAAAAGTAGTCCCTTTCATTGATGAATTTTGGCAAATTACACTCACTGTTTTCACTGGCTCTGGTACTAATTTCAAGTTCCTAAAAAAATTCTTTTTCTAAAGATTTGTAGCTCCAAACAAAAACACTGACCTACATGCAATATTCAATGTAACTTAGTTGGGCACAATTGACCAATGAAATTGATTGATTGTACCACGCCATCTTTTGTTTACATACTTTAACCAGTACATACATGACACTTAGTATTTATCCATCAAAGTAGTATTTTTTTATGCCTCAATAGAATCATGGCACTTTGGAATCAGGGTACCATGTAAACTTAAATCTCTGTGTAGACTGTGGACCCACTTGAGAGGCTTCTACAATTTGGTACTAATTTATAATTGATGGTCATGCTGGTACAATTACCACATACGAAGAAAAGTATACATTTATTGTGCTTTGTCACTAGTGAATGGTGGATGGTGAATGGTGATGGTGCTACCTAGCAACATGTCCATAGCTTTTAGTGATATGTAGAAAATTTTGGCAAAACATTTTCACTGAAAACCCTACCTCTGGCGTTAATTTCTGGTGCCTCTAAAAATATTTTGCTTTCAAGCAACGTTTTGCCCCAAACAAAAACACTGGACTAGCCACACCAGTGTTCCGGAAATTTTTGGAGCCCCTCCAGCTGATTTCCTCCTACTACAAAATTGAACCAATTTTTTTCAACGAGCACCGGTAGCATCCTCTCAATTAATAAAACGTCATTGACTTCCTATAATTTCAAAATTTCACCGGCTAATTTCCTTCAAATTGAAATTTGTACCTATAATTTTGTTAAATTCTCAAAATGCATAAATGAAAAGACAATTTCAAAGGGATCACAAAACACAACCACTGAAAAAATCACAAACAAAGGTAAAAGGCAAAGATGTTGATAGTGAATGTTATAAATTCACAACCAACGCACCAAGTCCAAGAAGACTTATATGAAGATTGTGAGTGACTAACCGGCAATTGTTTACGGTTTCAGAAATGGCATTTATTTGGCAATGGTTTATTGTTGCACCATTGTGCACTCCGCATAGGGTTTAGGGTATTAGAACGAGAAATAATATCTAGAGAGTTTCAAGGAACTATACCCAAAGGGATGTGGGATTGATACCTGGGTATAACCCTAGGCTTGCCCGGGTACCAGCCAGTGAATACTTTAACCTACCGGCTAAAATCCATCATATTCTGAAGAAAGCCGGTTTAAAATCCTACAAATTTTGGAAGGCACCAGTTGAAATCCGGCTTTTTAAATTTCTTTCTTGTTTTGTATCCTCTAAATTCAAAATCCAACTAGTTATTTTCCTAATTCCATTGGCTAACAATGAACTAGCAGTCGGTTTTTCCCGCACATTGGGCCACACCATTAATCCCTGGGTGCCAAGAGTTATTTTAGGGTTTAGGAGAAAATGGGGGGTTTAATGGCCACTAGAGCTTGGAAATTTACATTTGGAAAAAGTGACTGTAGGATTTGAAAAAGGACTACCTTCTTTGCAAATGGGGACCAGCCACGACTGTTTTCATCGTACAAATTAAGAAAAAAGTGAGATCAAGTTGTGGGCCCAACGACAGGATCCTGTCAATGGGGCGCTTAAGGGTTAATATAAGACTAGAGGCATTTATATCAAAAATTCCAAGGAAGACTAACTTACTCTACAAAAATTATTTGGAACAACTTGATGCACCATACATTTTGTGTTGTTTCAATAAATGATATTGTATCAAATTTTAAAAATAAGCTTTTTATGCATGTTTGTAAAGAATCCATGTGACTTTGGAGACATAGAATTCCTTATGATTAGGGGGCTTCAAACATGAAATCTGGTCTTTGAGTTTCTCACCTGAGAGCACGCCTCACAAGGTCCCCTCGCACTAGTGAATTACTTTTTGTTCACTCGCATGCTCAAAGTCTGACACATCCGTGAGTTTGCAATTAGGGTTTTGTATACAAGTCAGGGGTTTGAGCGTCTCAAACACTTGTGAGGAGAAGCTGCATAAAAGTGAGATTATGAAATTCACTCCTAACATGAATCATGTTAGGAGTGAATTCTAGAGGTGACTCACCTTGTTGTTCACTAGTGATTTCACTGAGGTGAATCGTAACTTGAGGCACTTAAAAAATTTGATGTTGAAGCCGCCTACAATCTGATTTCAACATGCCAACAATGTACAACAATTATTGTATTATGTGTTGGTTAATTCCATACAAATTTACAAGGAATTGTTTTTTAATTGATTTCTTGGATGTAATTTTGTAAAGTTGCAGGAGCTATAAATGGCTTGTGAATGGTCAAATAATTGTTTTTCATTCTAAAATTAAATGTTTACTATTTATTGTTTATTGTGTAGCTTTGTTTAACCCCTATTGACTATTATCACAGTAAGCTTTGTGTTCAAATTTTAAGCCATTTTACAAATTTTGGCAAGACCTCTTGGGTGCAACACTTGTTGGATTTGTGTGAAATACTAATCAAACATGTGTTTTCCTATTGTATTTGTATTTAGAAACCTTTAAAACAATTCCATTTGTTATTCGAAAGCTATGCCTCCAATGGTCAAAACATATCATTTAAAAAAAAGTTAGGGGCAATATGGACAACCGTGATAAATAGGCCTAGTTGGTTAGAAAGTTTCACACATACTATCAACACATTTATGTAACACATTTTCAAGAGTTGCAAAATACACAATCACATGAATTGAACTTACAAATATTTGAAATTTGTTTTCTTCCTTCAAGCAATGCCTATAAACCTCCTAAATTCAAAAATATCTAAGTTCAAAAGTATTTACTATTTTCTTTTTTCATTGACCATTATAAGAGAACACGCTATGTGCTCACCCTTCTTATCCCTCTTCAAATTCAATCACTATTTTGTTACATCCTTCAAATTTTACCCTTTGTGGGTGATTGCAAGAATGACATGTACTACATTGTGTCCCCCTCACCTGTTGTGGCTTGTTTTTTGCTTGAAACTTTTGCAAAAGAAGTCATATTGACTTGTCCTTTTAGGATAACATAAACATGCAAGTTATTGACAATTAGTGATTTTTTGGTGCTTTTTAAAATTATTTTGCTATTTTTACGCAGCCTCAAAATAGGTGTCTACCTTGGCCATTTTGGGGGTTTTTAGTACAATTTTGGGTCCAAAAAAGCTTTTCTAGGGCTATAAATCAGGGTTGTTGTTTATGGAGCATGCTTACATGTATTCCTAGAAGGGTTCTGCAAAATTATAAATTCCATGGCATCTACATTATCTCAAAGTGGGCATCCTATCTCCCTTCATTGGCAAAATACGAAGAAATTCCTTAGCAAAGCAATTGTACCATGTGAATGTGTTTAATGGGTTCTCAAATTTCTATTTTTTATTTTGTTTTATTTTATTGAATTGTTTTACTATTTTCTAAAAAGCAAGAAAGAAATTGGTTTTTTGTTGGTAATTTCTGTCCCTCTATTTTTGTGCATAACTTTTAGAATAAAATGTTGCTAGATCTGAATTTTCACAAGCATGCTATTTTAAGTGCTTTCCATGTTGTCCATATTTTATTTTATTTAAAATATATATTTCAAAAGCTCATAGTACTACATAGTACTACCAGTCTTAAAGGTGTTTGAGACAAAACTAGTAGGTCATTCTTGCAACTACCCATGTATCATAAATTTACAAGACATGTGGAAATGATTAATTTTGATCATAATATATCTTATAGGTTCAATTGGTCTACCTTTTTTCAAATATACTCTAAATAAGTTTGTGCAATATATTTCCAAATGTTACGTACAATGAATTCAAGAAACTAATAGGGAATTATCAATTCAACGAACTATTTATACTTTTTCTGTGTGAATTTCTCTACATTGAGGAAAAAAGTTATTTTATAATATGAGTAGCATTTCAAAAGAGAGAATATTGAATGACACCTAGAGGACAACATCTAATGGGTTGTAGTTCAATACTCTTCATTCAACTCAAAGTTTGTCATTCTTATTTCATTACATGAGTTTGTTAACTATAAGTGCATGTGACATTAATCTGCAATGTACATACTATTTGAAATATAACTAAATTATTAAAGATTAAAAAAATTACAATGTTGTACTTTTTTTGCACAAAATTGCATGGCTTATTTGGTAAGTGTTACGACTTTGTCGCAACAAGCTGGACACGTCTAACAGAAGCATGGACAAAGGGATGTGGAAGGGGTACCCTAGCAGTGAACAATCATTTGTCGTTTGTAATGTTAGGGCATGTAAGCCGTCAGGGGCAGGACTCTGCCTCACGCAACCTCTCCGTAACACAGACCTCAGTTAAGTCACGGACCTTTGACTATTGATCAATCTTGCCAATTAAATCTTGTCAATCTGTTGCTGTCTTTGCTTTGCATCATTACGTCTTGTCGGATCAGTGATCTTAGGTTTATAGGATAGATAATTGTGCCAAAAGCTGGAGCATCGATAATACTCACCTTATAGGACCAGAATCGTTACATTAGGTTGGGTGAGGATTTTTCGACGCTCCTTTGCCACCTCGAACTAGAATACGCCTAGCAGTCGTATATCGTATTCTTGAATAATGTCCATTGAATCAAGCTTCCAGTATAACTAATGCAACACCAAGCATTCCCCTTGGAGAGGATGGCATCCCTGACTAGGGCGCTTTTATAGCGCAGCAGGTGCGAGCCAGTCTAGCCGCCGCTCTGCCACAGATTTTGTCGACGGTTGCTGATGCACAAAACGTTGCTAGCACAGCCCATGCCAAGTGCCACAAACTTCGAATCACCGCACCACACCATGGAGGGACAATGAAGACAACATGGATAGGCCTTACCAAAAAGACTCCAAGATTGCCAACTCGGAACAATTCTCCGGTAAGAGGAGAAACAAAATTTATAGGTGGCTCGCATCTCTCCACTTGGTCTTTCTAAGCAGACCCAACTTGTACCCGGATGACAAATCCAAAGTCATTTTTGCTCCCTCATACCTTACAGGCGCAGCTCAAGACTGGGCAATGCTGTTATTGGAGGATCTTGACTCCAACACCCACAACGATGTGCTAAAAAATTATGACGAATTCAGGAGGGACATGATTGCCATATATGGTGATATTGATAAGACCAAGACAGCAAAAGATAAGTTGGAGCGCCTCAAGCAAACTAGATCGGTTGCAAGGTATGTTGCTGATTTTAGGCAATATACGTCACACGTCAATTGGAATGAGAGGGCCCTACTATCTTGTTTTTGCACAAGTTTGAAAGACGATGTCAAGGACATTTTTGCCACAATCAAACACATACTGGGGGAACTAAATGCGTACATTAGCCTGGCAACCCGCATTAACGAGCGGCTCTAGAATCAACAGCAGGAATGCAGGGCTGTACTGTCCAATAGGTCCAACTGGTTCTCCTCACTGCTCTCGACTCCTTTGTTGTCAGATCAAACCATGCATGGCCTGGATGGTAAACTTTATTGAATGCAGTCATCGACTGCACACAATTTGGGGCTTGCCCTGATGGACCTTGATGTTATGCAGATGGGACCAACATTAGCTAAGATGGAGGCGGAACGAATGCAATACCAAAAGGAGGGACGTTGCTGGGTATGTGAGAAGGTTGGGCACGTTCGTGTAAAATGTCCGACTAACCCATCTAAGCCGCTTTCGTTCTCGGTTGCTGAGCTGGTGGAGGTCATAGCAAAATCTGAGGAGTTGGGAAAAGGGAAAGGCCAAGATTCAATGGTCTCACTCAGTACCTGGGCATTTCCCAATTAGCTGCAGCTACGTTTCCAATAGAAGAGCGGTTGGGATTGTTTCAGGAGGCGCAGAGCGGAGTGATGGAGTTGGAGCAACAAGATAATACAAACTTCTCAAGTGTGATTGCTTCATTGATGGGGTCACAATTATCAGGAACTGCAATGAAGAGCACGGGTGGCCTTTGTTTGAGAGCAACTGCCGACATGGAGAAGCATCTCATTTTATCTACATCTATCACCAATCATCCTTCTCAATCTTTGGTTGATTTGGATGCCACAGGTATTTTTATGAACCCAAGTTTTGCCATATGTCATGGATTCCTCTGCCAGCTGAAGACTTATCCTCAAGAAATCAGGGTCATTGACAAATGGCAAATCAGCTCGGGTCTCATCACACATGAGGTTGCCGCTGACTTGGTGATTGGAGACCAATGCAAAAAAATCACATTCGATCTTACCAATACAGGATGGTACTCCACAGTACTCAAAATTTTGTGGTTGGCAAGACACAATCCAACTATAAGTTGGTCAAAGCAAGAAGTTAAGTTTCTCTCGATGAAATGCTCTCAAAATTATCTTAAGCTCTCCACTAGGGTGCTGGGGGTTGCTTTGGACGACACGGGAGGACACAAACCAATCAGGCCGGAAGTAAGCCACCAAGAGAAGGAAACAGAAAGTAGCTCTGAGCAAGTGGGGCTCAGAGGACAAGGTACCGGAAAATTACTAGGAGGGAATAGTAGGGCCGGAGCAACCATAATCACCCCAACAAAAATCAAGTACGACAAGGTACAACCACTTTGTCCATTGCGTTTATATTGGCAATGACGTTTGCTTAGTCACAAGTGGGAGCAAAATTGTTTTCTGTGCAGATTTTGGAGCTAGAAGAAATAGAGAAACCAAAACTCTCACTAGTGGAGGAGGTTCCAGCAAACTACCACGATTGCTTGGGTGCTTTTAGCAAGGAAGCATCCAACTTGCTGCCTCAACATAGTTTGTCTGATTTCAAGATCAATTTTAAAGATGGACAAGAACCTCGGAACACATCGCTTCGACCCATGTCGCTGGCAAAACTAGAGGCAGTTTGTGAATACCTAGAGACAAACTTGGGCAAGGGCTGGATCAGACGCTCAAAGGCTCCAGTATCAGCACCCATAGTATTTGCATGAAAGAAGGACGGATCTTTGCGCATTTGTGTTGATTATTGCAACCTCAACAAAGTCACGATAAGGAATCGTTACCCACTCCCGCTAATTCTAGAGCTCACTAGCCAGTTATCTAGTGCGCAACATTTTACAAAATTTGATGTCAGGCAAGCATATAATAGAGTATGGGTAGCTGAAGGCCATGAGTGGAAAACCGCATTCAAAACGCGATATGGCTTGTACAAGTATTTAGTCATGCCCTTTGGCCTCAGGAATGCTCTTGTGCAGTTCCAAGTGCACATGCAGGGAATTTTTGGAGATCTTCTGGACATCCATCTGGTTATATACTTAGACAACATCCTCATATTCTCAAAAGATATTATGGAGCACAAGGGGATGGTACAACAGGTGTACAGCGCCTTGAAGAAAATGGCCTTTATGCCAAAGTGTCAAAGTGCAATTTCCACCAGCCTTCTATGGAATTCTTAGGCATGGTTGTATCTTCTTCCGGCATTAGTATGTGTGAGGATAAGTTGGACGCAATCAAGACTTGGCCAACTCTGAGGATTGTGAAGAAATCTAGGCATTCCTGGGGTTTGCAAACTTCTATAGTCAATTTATTGTCAACTTTTCCAAGATTGCAACTCCACTTACGACCTTGACCAGAAAAGGCAATAAGTTCTTTTGGACAAAAAAAGCCAAGCTAGCTTTTCAACGCCTCATGAAGGAATTTCTCCAAGCTCCAATAATCCTACATCCGGATTTTGAAAAGCCCTTCTCAGTCGAGACAGACGCGTCAAATACAGCTACTGGAGGCATTCTTTTGCAGAGGGGCAACGATGGTCACCTCTACCCATGCGCGCTTAGGAGTTCTAAAATGTCACCGGCTGAACAAAACTATGACGTCTATGACAAGGAGTTATTAGGTATAAAGAAAGCATTCAAGGACTGGCGAGTTTACTTGGAAGGATCCCCACACCCAGTTTGTGCCATCACAGATCATAAGAATCTAGAACATTTGACAACCACCAAGGTCCTCAACTGCTACCAAGCTCGCACGACAGAATTCTTGTCCAGATTTGAGTTTGAAATTGAACATAGGCCTAGTTCTTTGAATGGGTGGGCAAACATTTTATCTCAAAGAAGGGACATGGTAGAAGAGGGCAGGGAAGGCCCGCGGCCATTGTTGAAGCTTGCAGTAGTAGATTTGTTTGTTCCGTTTTGGTTTAACCAAAAGATCAGCCAAGCACTACGCACGGCCACGGAGCTTGACCCAACGTTAGAAGCAGTCCGTGCATTCTTGATATCCAACATGGAGCAAGTTCCAGCAATAATTAAAAAGAAATTCAAAAACTACTCTTGGAACAACCATATTGTACAATTCCAAGGCGTCATCTACGTGCCAGATGATGACAAATTAAAAAGACAGATACTCCGTTCCAAGCATGACTCTCCTATGGCAGGACACCCAGGTCTAGCAAAGACCTTGGACTTGGTCTCGCGCAAGTTTTTTTGGCCCACACTTCGACGGTATGTGCATCGGTACGTTGATGGTTGTGATTTGTGCCAAAGGGCAAAGACAAGATGACATGCGCGACACGGACTCCTCCAACCAATACCACTAACTGAGGCGCCATGGAAGAAGGTAACGAATGATTTCATTGTCCACTTGCCCTTGAGCAATGGTTTTGATGCAATTATGGTCATTGTTAACAAAAATACGAAACTTGTGCATTTTGTCCCAACTACTGACACAGTTATTTTTAAGAGCGCTGCCGAGCTCTACTTGCATCATGTATAGAAGCTGCATGGGATACCTGACAAAATGATATCAGACAGGGGATCTGTTTTTATATCAAAGTTCATGCAACGGCTTTTTGAGCTTGTCAGTATCCGCCCGGCATCAACCACCGCATTTCACCCACAAGGTAATGGGCAGATGGAGCGTGTGAACCAAATCTTGGAGTAGTACATCTGTATGTTCACGGCATGCAGACAAGACAACTGGTCGGATCTCCTCCCACTGGCCGAAATTGCTTACAATAATGCGACACACTCGGCAACAGGTTTTTCTCCTTTTGAGGCGACTAATGGCTACCACCCGCCAATATCATTTGGCACACACCTTCCTCGTCCACTGTCCCGGCAGCAGAGGAATGTGTCTAGTTGCTCAGACAGGTTTATAAAGAGGTCAAAATAATGATCAACATTACGGGGGACCAAGCAAAATGGAACTATGATCGGCATGTTGGACAGCACCTTATTTTTGCAGTTGGCCACAACGTTCTGTTGAGGCGAGAGAACATCAGTACCAACTCGCCATCCTTGAAGTTTGATCACAAATTCCTTGGCCCATTTCCTGTCATCACGCGGCTGTTAGATGTTACATACCGACTTCATCTTCTAACCTCGCTTCAAATCCACAATGTTTTCCACGTCTTGCTTCTCGAGCCGTACTGAGCCGATAACATCCTTGGCTGCAACCAGGTTTAGCCACCGCTAGTCACAACACCAGACAAAGATACCAAATACGTGGTTTACGAAGTCAAGGATGTGCGCTTGCACAGAAGACATTGGCAATACTTAATATTGTGGGATGATTATGGGCCTGAAGAGGATTCTTAGGAGCCCTTGATCAACGTTGAGAATGTGAGAGACTTAATCCAGGACTTTCATGATCAACACTCAAATGCCTCAACCCCTCCAAGATTTACGAGATGACTTTCTACCTTACAAACTCACGTCTTGAATGGGTGTGCATGGGCACCAGCCGCAGGAGCTAGAAACATAGAGGAGGGATAGTGTTACGACTTTGTCGCAACAAGCTGGACACATCTAACAAAAGCATGGATAGAGGAATGTGGAAGGGGTACCCTAGCTAGTGAACAATCATTTGTCGTTCATAATGTTAGGGTATGTAAGTTGTCGAGGGCAGGACTCTGCCTCACGTAACCTCTCCGTAACATGGACCTCGGTTAAGTCACGGACCTCCGACTGTTGATCAATCTTGCCAGTTAAACCTTGTCGATCTGTTGTTGTCTTTGGTTTGCATCATTATGTCTTGTTGGATTAGTGATCTTAGGTTTGCAGGACAGATAATTGTACCAGAATCTGGAGCATCAATAATACTCACGTCGCAAGACCAAAATTGTTACAATAAGATTTGTAACTACTTTTTCTTTCTGCAATGATTATAATATTACATGTTCACAAAGAAGTTAAATCACTTTTGTAATATATTTTGAGCAATTGTTACAAATTACTCTTTAGTTATCACTCATAATAGTGGTCATCATGAACCTTGGAGGCTTGGTAATATCCTTAGTAAAAGCCATTGTGTTCTTGCTCTTTACAAAACAAAATGAGGCCTCATAAGAGTTTTTGTGAAGCTTTTAGATATACTAGAGTGGTTTTGTATTATTATTATGGTTTTTTTTAGTACAGGTCCTATTTTTGTTTTAAGATGACTCCAAGAGTCTTTAAATTTGTCATATTTTAATATTTTATAAAACGTATATGAATTTAT
The DNA here is from genome assembly GCA_963920765.1 of Ulota crispa. Taxonomy (NCBI): domain Eukaryota; kingdom Viridiplantae; phylum Streptophyta; class Bryopsida; order Orthotrichales; family Orthotrichaceae; genus Ulota; species Ulota crispa. The sequence continues at coordinate 38,924,594 of OY987242.1, forward strand.
TGTACTATATTCTTTAAACAAGTACCAATTGGGAATTGATTACGGTTCTTAAGCTATTAATGCACATTATTTTATTTGCTCAATCCTAAATATGTAATGGTTTGTAGTATTAGTTAATCTTGTTTCCTTTTCATAAGCTACCTATAACACAAGATCTCACATACAAAAGGATGAGCTACTTTAGCATTACTAATGTTGAGAGTTGGTTTCTTCTACAGCACTATATCATATGAAAGTTATAAAACTATTAGTAAACAAATAAATTCTAAGGTTCCATAGCAAATTCTATCACTGTTATATAGTGTTGTTTAAGTAAAATCTGAAATGCAATAGGAAATTTTTTTCTACCTATGATGAAACAAATTGCTACTTTAAGCAAATATCATAAATAATCCATTCAAGGTGATATTAAAATTGTTACTACAAGTTCTTTTTCATTTGTTGAAAAACAAAAATTAAAAACCTCACAGATTTATTTGGATGAATGGTTTTTGATACACGTTAGAAGGCAAAACATATAATGGCCTTAAGACATGTGCATTACTTTAGTTCTCTCCGAAAAGACTCGAATCCATCCTTTTGGAGTTGTGTTATTTTGCAACAACATGTATAAGTTGAAGACTTAACAATTTGGGTCATTTTGTTTTCAGACACCCCCATATAATTAAACATAACTAGGAACTAAATGGAATTAAAAATTTCTACCTAATGACACAAATTCTCCCACAAGAAATGGTTTTATCACCTTTGGGTCCCTTAACACAAGAAGTAGAGCCCATTTTGGAGTTGTCTTAACCCCTAAAGGACCGTTGTCCCTTTGCGGACAGGTTGGACTTCGGATATGTACCTATGGCTAAACTACTTTGTGTGTATTTTTGAAACTTTTATTGAAGATGGAGAATTCAAATATCTACGTGGGCATCTAATTTTTTTCTTCATTCCGACATTTGACAAAAAAGTTATGCATGAATTTCAGAAAATTTGGGGAGGACTGCCCGTCCAGGCAGCCCAAAAACTTCTTTAAATTTTTTTTTTTTTTTTAAACACAAATTTGAAATTGGTTCTTTAGATATTTTTTATTCATGAAAAGCTTTGAATCATTCAATCTCAATCAATGACATGAAAGTTACGAGGATATTTTGTTTGCGGGCAATAATGGATTCTCTACTCTAAAATAAACTTTGAAGTCCTTTATTTTACTTGATTTTCAATATTTTGGAAAAAAAATTAAACTAGAGGAAGTAGATTGATTATCACAACATTATCACTGTTGGGATTAGCATTTTTCATTTCCATAATTAACTTCTTAATAATTTAGTGTTTTGACTCATTCTCTACTTCTTTTTACTTAATATTTTTTCCCATGTGTTGTATAGTTCCAATTGATTTGAAAATTCTCCCACACATACCTAACTTGATCTCCTAGAAGGAAAAAGAAAAGCACAACTTTAGGTAGAGCAATTTTTTATTTTAAGAGTGGTCAAAGACTTCTGAATTTTTTGGGCAGCATCAATTTTATTTTTTTATTTTTTTTATTTTTTTATTTTTATTTTTTTTCACTTTAGATGTAAATAATCTCACTCCTCTCCATTTGGAATGAGCTGATTATTTTCCCACAAGTACCTCTTCTAGTCTGGAGCAAGATCCAATGGTTAGATTTCCCAAAAACAAAACATAAAATTCCTTTTTTCTAGACCTCCTAGAAGTGGCAGTTTCTAATGATTTTGGCAGAAAAAGGGCTTGTCCTTTAGGGATTAAGTACATATCATAGCCCCTTATTGGTTGATTCTCTCAAAATGGCCCCAAGATCTTTACACTATGAATCAAGGCCAGATTTTATATCATGTTGTAGTATAAAAACAACATTTGACACAACTCCAACTTCAAAATTTGGATCCACACACAATGAAAAGCAATGTCATGGTTGTCATTGTCAATTTACATTAAAACACAGTTATTTGAAAAGTATGCAGTTGAGATTGTGAGCACTTGAGAGTGGAAAGGAAATCTCAACAATTCTGCTTGGTCCCTTCCTCCATCCTATTTCACTTATAAAATTTTCAAGGATGGCATGAATAGTCTCAACTTTTTGGTCTCAAGGCCTTTTAAACACGAGGAACTTGACCCTACTGATTTTAGAAACTATTCACATTACGCCTCATGTTTCAAGTTTCATTGTAATTTCAAAATCCATTTGGTTGAGAGTTGGGATTTGGCAATTCACTTTATGTCTCAAGTCTCACGTTTTGTTTTATTGCATTTTGCTTGTGTGGCAACACCTTTTTGAAATTTTTGGTGTCAAGAAAATGGGACTTCACTCCATGGTATGAATTAACACTTTTATTTCATCTAGCTTTCAACTCAAGTTCCACCAATATTTTTGCATAAAATACTCATGATTTTCTTACCTCCTAAAGGACCCAGCCCTTTTCTTTTTTTTTGGTGAAAATCACTAAAAATTGCCACTTTTGGGGGAAAGAATAGAAAGGTAGGATAACAAGTTTTTGAAGATCCAATAAGAGGAACTTGCTATAGACTATGGGAGGTACTTGTGGGAATAAACTTAGGTCCTTTCAGATGGAAAAGAGTGAGATCTCAACATTTGAAGTGAAGAAAATAAATTTTCTTCCTGGCTGCCCAAAATAATTAAAAGCCTTTGACCACTCATATAGCAAAAAATTGCTTTACACAAAGTTGAGGTTTATTTTATCCATGTAGAAGACCAAGTTAGGTGTGCGTGGGAGAATTTTCAAATGAATTGGAGGTGTAAAAAATACTTCAAGAGAACTTTGAATGCTTGAAAATCATGAAATTTGCAAATACACTAGGCAAAATTGGAGGATTTTTATAAAATTCAGAAATTTGAACTGCATTGACCTAAATAGTCAAAGGCATGGGCTCTTAATCCACTCTAGTTTGAGATAAAACAAACTAAAAAACAAATATACAAAGTGCTAAAAAGTGAAAGTACCAAATTTTACAAGGGGTAAAAGAATGGAGGGTTGGGAGTCCCCCAAGACGGGCTCCTTCCACTACACTCCCCTTTGCCTAAGTGTTCACACCTTGTGCCTGGTAGGGCTGACCCTCTTTGGAGTTAACACCCACTTACAAAGGAGAGCCCTTGCCTGAACTGCCCCTCTTCCCGTAGTTTTGATAAATTATTGCATAAATTCTTCGTCAAATATTGGAATAAAGAAAAACTTGGATGTCCACTTAGATCTTTGACTCCATGTCTTCCATAAAAGTTTCAAAATATAACACAAATTAGTTGAGTTATAGATACTTATCCAAAATTGTATTTATCCCCCATACAACAATGGTCCTTTAGGGGTTAACTACTCCGTTTTGCCCTTAGTAACCCAATGATGTTAGAATCTTGCATAGTAGGTGGAACTTATAGAGATAGGAAGTGGAACATAATGTGAACCACCTCTTGATATTATAATCAGTGCTCGAGACCATTCTTGAGATTATTTGAGCTGATATTTTGATTAAAATAAGTGCAAGTTCTCATAACCCTTCACACTTACTGTAAACCGGCCCTAGCTTTGTTTTTATCATGTGATTCTCTTTCTCATGTCACCATAAAGTACAAGATAACAACCAAATTATAAAGCACGATCAACCAAACATATCAAGGGACTGCAAATCCCAAAAAGCACTCAAGCAAACCTCGGCCCCGTAAAACCAGGCAGGTCATGTCCATCGACAGGTCTCCGGGGATCAGACCATCCGGGCACCGATTCACAGGATATCATACCGCCAAATATCAAGTTATCAGGTTATGAGAACACCGGGCATTAGAATCTCCGGGCATCGTACCATCCATTGAGTTCTCTACCGCCCAAGTTTAACATAGCGCCGTCCATGAAGCCAAACTACCGACCGGCGGATTTTAGCCTGCATCCAACGGACGGAGAAACATGACTGTCTCTCTCTCCCCTTTCTAGCAGCTCCGCTCATCATTTTGCTTATTCTGCTGTTGCTGCATCGTCATCGCGGAGTCGTTCCACATATTCATCAAAACTATTTCGAACTGCCGTGAAGATTTCTCTGTTTTGCTCTCGTGATCCCTGCCGTGGTTCAGTCGCGGTGGAATTTTTGGTACCGGAGGTGGAGCGTGTGTGCCGTGACGCCTTTCTGTCGAGGTGCTGCTGCGGAAAAGAAATGGCGTAGCCGAGGGACTGCCACTTGCTGTGATTAGGTATGTGGAAAAGTTTCCATTTGCTATAGGTATGGTTGTAGAAGGAATCGGGGTGCTGTACAGAGCGGTCATTGAGCATCGGATTGCGTTAGGGTTTGGAATGACACGCACGCAGAGCGCCTGCTTTACAGTGGCTCACGGTCACTTTAGTCGTCAGTGTCTTACGTTTGGGAGTAGTGTTTATAGCTCGAATTACGAGTTTTATACTGCCACAGCTTTTGCGTAGTTTCTGTCTTATTTCCTACACCTTGGCTCCTTTGTCTTTTCAATATTTTCTTTGTTCATCTTGGAGTTTTCATGCCCTGCGGAATGAAGTTGTTGGTGCATGGACGAAGGCCTAGGCTATGTGATGGACTGGTTTTGCCGAATTTTTCAAAACCCTAATAACAAGTACCTTGAACATTTTAACGCTCGCTCAGGTCTTCTTTGACTTCAAGAAGGTCAGCACTACATTGGCCGTAATTCCTAGATAATGTTTGTGTTTTAATTGAGGTTTTTTCCACACATCCCCTACTGGATTATGCACATTCTGTAAAAAAATTCAGAATGTGTTTGTTTTTGAATGGCTCAATACCTGTTTGACCGTATCTCATATACAGTGTTCGAATTTTGTTTGGATTTCATTCACACGTTCTTTATTAGAACATATTCCCAATATGAAAGACTTCGAAGTATGTGATATTTTTTGAAAATTGTATGAAGATTACATTGTGCTTAGGCTGTGAAAGTACATTATAGTTGTATCATCGAATGCAAAAATGCGGGAGAAAAATGTTACAGAGTTTTCAATACACAATTGTTTCATTCATGCATGATTTTTTAGGTCACAACTGCTCTGTTTGGGAATTTTACCTTTTAGGGTTTGTGAATGTAATTTACCTACTAAGAACATGTGTTTAGACGATTCCCTTCTCTTTGATACCATTGTGAAACCATAGAGCTCCTTATCAGCTTACTGTGAACTTCATCGCACTCTGTACTGCTTCCCTGTACAGATTGGTCTTTATCACGTGTCCTTCGTCATTCGTATACACTTTCCACAACCACAAGGTATCAGACGTTTATTCCATGCCGTTACTATTGCCGTCAAATTTTAATCCCTGCTTGTTTTAGTCATTGGCTCAGTCAGAGGTTTCTATCACTGCATAAAATCTGCAGCAGTGGACGGAAAGGGTTGTATTAGGGGAGTATGATTAGGTTGCATCATGTTATGCTGGTTATTGTACTGTTCGTTGTTGGTTTTCATTCGCATGCAAGGAACGAGTGAGCGAAGAGTTTTGAGTAATGTAAGAGGACATGTTTCTTGTGAGTTTGATTTCAAGGTGTGAAACAGCTGAAAGAGTTGAATAATTGACTGGTAAAGTAATCGAGTCCCTAGCACTGATAACAAGCGGTTTGCTTTCAGTTTTGGGAGCAGCCTTTTCATGATTGGCCTTGGTTTGGATTAATGCGATTTGTGCGACATTAATATTGTATGTTATTTGCCGCCGCAATTTAACATATCTAGGAATATGGTTTTTTGGGAGATATAAACTGATGTGAAGAGATCTTTCAGCTTAAGAATTGAGAGCCGAATCTGTTAATGATCAAATTTCTACTACTACTATGTACGAATTTCTCGTATAGTGTTAAAGTGAGTGTTGTAGAGTACTGTAAGTGATAATAGACAACAACCCTATCCCTATTCAAAGATCACTAATCATAGCCATTTGGCCAAGTCATGCTTGCTAATAATAAATTGTGGCAAGTGTATAAATACTTGAGTTGCTGTTGGCAATAGAGGTCAGATCTCTTCTCTACCTTGTGAGTCTGCTGGGTTTTTAACGATGTTGTGTTTTTACAGGGTATGTCAAGGAAGCTGGGGTGCTGAAGCGGATAGGCATCATCATGTAGCTGAGAAGACCACGGAGGGGTTTTATAGTTTGGGATTTCAGTAGAGGTAGGATTCGATGAAGGCCTCGGTAAAAGTGAGGGAGGGGCAGCGGCCACTGGTGCGGGCCAAGATACCGGTGCAAGTGAGCGGGCTGCCGTTCTACTCCGGCATAAGCGTGGGTGATGAGAGAGAATTGGCGTTACATGTGGGCACTAACATGGAGGCAGGCCCTTCATGCAGCCTCTCTTACAGGCCGAACGATCGCCAGTCCCCACTTGCTGTGTTGCTGAAGACAGGGTTTGGATTATGGGGATCTCCTCACGCGGCGCCTTTCACAATTGCAGCGGAATTCAACCTGGCACGCCGGGAGAATGTATCATTCACACTCCGTGTGAAGCCTAGGGTTGGCAGTTTCAGCTTTAGCAAGCATTTTTTAAGCACCAGTGGAAATTTTGGGCGAGAAATACAGAGCTCGGAGAGGCAGGTCCAAGAGGAAGTTGAGGTTGAAGCGACAAGCCGGCCTTCTGGTGGTCCTACACAGGGTGATGGGCCTGTATATGAGACTGATTATGACTCTGGGCTCAGTCATTTAGGGTTAGGCCAGGTGAGTGTTACAGAGAGAAAATCTTCTTCTGATCCTGGTAGCCCTGTCAGTAATGGAGGATTGCTTCATGTTGGGGATGGGTCGGGTGACATGGAGATTTTTGAAGATGGCGATGGGATTATAGATCAACGTGACGGGGATGGAGCCATTGCTGTAACGGACCGGGACGTAGTTGTGAGGGAGGGTCAATTTAAGACGAGGAGAAGTAGGTTGCTTCAAAACTGGTCAGGTAGTGCGCATCGCAGTTGGGGTCTGACTGTGCACAGTGCGATTCCGCTGGGCAGGCAAGCGATGGGACGGGTGCAGTGGGGGATGCGAATGCCATCTAACGAAGGGGGTGGCAAATTTTATGGCTATAAACTGCCAGTTCTTGTGCTTGACAAAATTAGCCTCAGCAGTATCGAAAAAATGCAGAGTAGTGCGTTTGCTTCTGACACTGGACCTCTGAACTACAGAATGAGACGCTTTGAGAATCCTGTCGACGATGGATCTCAGTTGGGACTCATTGCATCCGTATGCTGTTCCATGCGTAATCAACTGCTGAGCTTGCACGCGGACAGTACATCGTTGAAAAAAATCGTTGAGGACATGAAGGCGGACATGGGGAGTCAATTTGGCTGGGGAGGAGAAAAGAAGCTTTCTCTGAAGACCCCGACACCAGAACAGGACTCCGTCCGTTCACAGTTGTTCGAAGAGTTGCAAAAGAAGACTAGCTCTCGAGCCTCGTCGCCAAAGGGCTCAAGTAACGAAAGCAGAGGTGTATCCAGTGGTCAAAACCAGGAGTCAATCTTTGACCTACCAAGTGAAGGCCTTCTTGATGATAAGAAAGCTAGCCATCCCGTGGCTAAAGCTAAAGCCAAGTAAGGTTGCAAACTCGATAAGGACTCTCACCTTGGCAAACAAGACACAGCTCAAAGATAGGTTGTACACATGAAGTTTTGTATTCTGGACTGGAAAGAGATGCCGTTGAAATACCTAAGAAGTTCCGAAGGTCAAGGAACAAGCCGGTATATTTGTCATTAGATACACCTGCTTTTTCACATGCATACTTGGGTGGAGGATATCCAGCTGCATTTGGACGCGTATCCTGCAACTTGTTCTCTGTACTCGGGCACTGAGGGCGTTTTTACTTCTTATAAAGGCTCCTTAGTGTTCTTTTCATGTAATTAGTTGACTATCTGTATAGCAATCAAGGACTCGAGTATAGATTCAGTTTCATTCGTGCGTCTGGACTCTTTCTAGATGTTAGAGGTTTGGTTTTTTCAGTCGATTTGAGAGAATTACAGCTATTATTTTAGGCTGCAGGGATAGTTCATCTGCAGGGTAGCATTGATGCGCTTCGGAGAAGCCTTTTTAGAGTAGTTAAGAAGAAAGCTTTGCTCCTGCCCTCCGGAGGTTGGAATCGCATTTGCAATTTCTGATCTTTTATTTCATATCCTGACAATGCCGGAAGTTTTCGGATATAATGTGATGTTTTGATTTTTCTTTTTCTTTCATCATGAAAAGATGTGGTGGTTTTACAGTGTTTCACAGAGTTGTGGATTTTAGCACGGTCAAATTCAAGCTTAACATCCCGTTGACTCATCTGGTTCATCCAAAATCAAGATGGAAGACGAGGGAAATTCTTTTCACATCAGTTGCAATAGGGTTATGGTATGTTATAATTAGGGGGCTTCAGACATAAAACCTGGTCTACGAGTTTCTCACCTCACACACTACACCAAATAGTGCATTTAGGTTGCCCCGGCCTATATGTTGACCATGCTTGGATTTCACACGGTTTACAACCTGAACATTGTTATTTTTTGGCAATTTTGTAGTGGTTGCAAGGCTCTTAAACCAAAAAAATTGCAGTAATTAGTGATGGAAATTATTTTTACACCAATAGTAGAAGAGTAAGATATACGAATTAGTGTGGGGCAATCTAAATGTATTATTTGGTGTAGTGAATTATTTTTGTTCACTTGCATGCCCAAAGTTTGAGACACTTGTGAGTTTGTAGCTAGCCTCAAGTAGGTTTTGTGCACAAGTTGGGGGTTTGAGCGTGTGGGACACTTGTGAGTATGAACCACACAAAGGTGAATTTTTGGAGTTCACTCCTAGCATGAATCACATTAGGAGTGAATTCCAAAGGTGAGTCACCATGCTATTCGTTAGTGAATTCACCTAGGTGAATCTCAACGTGAGTCACCTAATTTTTTTTAATATTTGAAGCCCCCTATTTTCTATGGTGATAGTGCCCAATGGTGTAGCATCTAAAAGTAGTATGTTTTGAAATTTGTACATAGACGGGAAATCTTTAATAAGGCACATCTTTCTATACATTGTAAACAGTTTTAAGCACTTGTATACATACAGATAGAGGTCCAATTGCATATTTGACCATCAAGTTGAACTATTTATTAGCCATCAATCCAATCTTCCTAGAAAAGCTTATATTTCAATACTCAGCCTTTTATCATGGAAAATTTTGACAAGCACTTGAAAAGATCTAACATCCTATGTCTAAATGTTTCAAATAACTCTATCAAACAATAATTGTGCGTTCTTTACTATTTACATCCAAACAATGGATGGCAATATAAAAACCCAGTTTTGACACTCTAATTAAATATTATTGCAAGGTATGCTTGTGTTTAATTTCTTGCTTCTAATGTCTCCTTGACAAATATGTAGGTTTTACTTTAAAACTCTCACAAATCCACAATTCCAAGACAAGTTCCAGTTGTATAACAATTTATAAGAAAATGGGGGTTCATTTGGAAACACATTTCTCCAGTTTTGGCTCATCCACATTTGGATTTTAGATTATTTGGTGCAAACTAGCACTATTTGTTTTTTCTCCTAAAAAGAAATATACACCAAAAAACTAGTTGGAGGTTCAAATCTTTAGAGACAATTCACACTATGTTTTACGTCCCAAGTTCCACAGGAGTTTCAAATTCGATGGGTGGAAAGCTAAAATTCAAGACTAACAACTTCACAAGCTGTCCGAACTCTCAAGTCCTCTTTCACTTAGAAAAGGTTGCATGTTAGCACTCTTTGAAAATTTTAGCAACAACTAAGTGGGAATCTTGCTTAGAAGTTGGATGCTAGAAAAAATACAAAAATCCTAAATTAGAGCCAAGAAAACTTCTTGGATACCCCTGACGTTTGCAATATATTCATAGATGCCCCTGCTTTTTCAGAAAAATCACAAATACCCTTGGGCTAAAAAACTTAGGCGTTTGTTTTGTTGTACATGTCACTTAATTCTCCTTTTATGAGCACATTTTTTCTTTATTGTTATGTGTATGCACAAAGGAAGAAGGGAAATGGTATGCACAACAAAACAAACGCCTAAATTTTTTGACCCAAAGGTATTTATGAATTTTTTGAAAAAGCAAGGGTATCTATGAAAATATTGCAAATGTCAGTGGTATCTATGAAATTTTCCCTTTTTTTATTAACCCTTGAACACCCAATCAAGCATTTTTGGTTGCTGCCCTTCTTTGCAAGTTGCATGAGGTGAAAAAAAGCATTTTTTGAAAAAATAAAAAGTAGCTTTATATAGGAATGCAAGTCTACTTTCCAACCAATTTGAATCATATCAATCCAAGTTAACCCCTAAAGCCCTGTTGTCCCCTCAGGGGACAAATGGGATTTTGGGCAAGTATCTACAGCCTCAATTTTTATCTTGATTTTTGAAACTTCTGAAGCTTTAATACATTCCATTTTGACTAGTTATGAGAAAGTTATGGACAATCTTGGTTTTCAAGCAATTCAAGCATCTTTTTGAAAAAATAACTTTTAAAGTTATTTTTGAGTGCAAGTTTGACATTTTTTCAAAAAAATTGTTGAAAAGGGTGAACTTTGCTTGCTAGAATAATCTCACCACTAGGATTGTTGCGTTTCAATTCCATTGTAGGGTTATTAACAATTTAAATTTTTGTTCAATCTCATACCTTCTTCTACCTAATATTTTTTTAAGAATGAAAATTAGGTGCTTTTGTTTTGAATAAAATCTGTCTAGTTCAAAAATTACAGGTTAAAAAAGGTTAAAGTCAAAAAATCTAGTCATGTAAGGTGCAAAGAAGTTTTTTTTACACTTTAAACACAAATATCTTGCAATCTGTGCGGTCAAAAATTTTGATTTTTTTTCTACATTCTTGTACTAGTTTCTTGACTAGTCTAGTACAAGATCCTATGGTTAGATATGCAAAAAGACCAATTTTCAAACTTTTTAACTCTTTGCAATAGAATGGTAATTTTGAGTGTCTTTTGACAAAATAAAGACCCTAGGGCTTTAGGGGTTAAACTCCATGAAGGAGAATTTTCCGCAAACAATTATTTTGGTATTTGCTAGTGTTATAGTTTTTACTATTTTGGGAAACTAATGATATTCTCCCCTTCAAACAGATTGCGTTTTTTAGTTTTTGAATAGAATGTTTACTTTTGACCAATTATACCAAATCTTAATTTCTATGAACAAAATTTGTAATTTTGATGAGTATTCAAATGGTAAATGCTTCCAAATTCATTACAAAAGAGTCAAAAACCTTGTTTGAATACTAGATTATTTGAATAATTACTAAACCTCATGATTCTTGTTTTCTCTTTTATAGCAAACTTCATTGAAGTTACAAAGTATCATATTATAACGCATATATGTTTTATCCTTACCCTTGGGCGTGTAGGGGTTAGTTGGCTTTACCGTTTTTTTTTACAAATATATTCCTTTATGCCCTTTACAATTGAACAAATTGTTGGGAACTGAAGTTGAGCGGTTGGGTCATAGATTAACCCCTAAAGGACCAAGCCCTTTTTTCTGTCAAAATCACTAAAAACTGTCATTTTTAGGAGATTTAGATAAAGGAGATTTTAAGTTCTGTTTTGGAAAATCCAACCGTAGGATCTTGCCCTAGACTAAAAGAGATACTTGTGGGAAAAAAATCAGCTCATTCCAGATGGAGAAAAGTAGGATATTTACATCTAAAGTGAAAAAAAAAACAAAAAGCAAAAACAAAAACAAAAACAAAAAAAACCATCTTGCCGGAAATTTCAGAAGCCTTTGACCACTCTTATAACAAAAAACTTGCTCTACCCAAAGTTGCGCTTTATTTTTTCCATGTAGGAGATGAAGTTAGGTATGTGTGGGAGAATTTTCAAATCAATTGGAACTATACAACACATGGGAAAAATCAATAAGTAAAAAGAAGTAGAAAATGAGTCAAAATAGTAAATTGCTAAGAATCTAATAATGAAAATGAAAAATGCTAATCCCAATAGTGATAATGTTGTGATAATCAATCTACTTCCTTCAGTCTAATATTTTTTCCAAAATATTGAAAATTGAGTAAAGCAAAGGACTTCAAAGTTTATTTTAGAGTAGAGATTCCATAACCGCCCGCAAACAAAATCTCCTCATAACTTTCATCTCATCAATTGAAATTGAATGATTCAAAGCTTCTTACCTACGTAAAAATCTAAAGAACCAATTTCAAATTTTAATTTTTTAAAAAAGGAAATTTTAAATAAATTTTTGGGCTGCCCAGACGAGCTGCCCTTCCCAAATTTTCATGAATCCATCCATAACTTCTTCATCAAATGTTGGAATGAAGATAAAATTAGATGTCTACGTAGATCTTTGAACTCCTCATCTTCAATAAAAGTTTCAGAAAATCACACAAAGTAGTTTAGCCATAGGTACATGCCCAAAATCCAACCTGTCCTCCAAAGGGACAACGATCCTTTAGGGGTTAACCCCTAAGTGCTCAATTGACCATTTTCTGGTCGCTGCCCGATTTTTGTGAGCTACCCAAGATGAAAAAAAAACTTTTGAAAAAATATTAAAAAATCCTAAAATTGAAAATCAAGTCTACTTTCCAACCAAACTTGAATCATGTCAATCCAAGTTAAACTCCATCAAGGAGAATTTTTCAAAGACAAACACTTCAATACTTGCTAGTGTTATAAAATTTACTATTTTGGGAAACTAATGATGTTCTCTCCTTTGAAAAGATTTCATTTTTGGAGTTTATGATAGAATGTATGTTTTTAACCAATCATACCAAATTTTAAAATCTATGAATAAAATTTGTAATTTTGGTGAATATTAAATGGTATATGCTTATAAATTCACTAAATAAAAATCCAATTTTTTTTTAATGTTTGACTATATGGATAATTACTAAACATCATGATTCTTGTTTTCTCTTTTGAAGCAAACTTCATCAAAGTTACATAAGTATTATTTTATAATACATTTATGTTTTGTCCTTACCCCCTTGGACATTTAAGGGTTTAGCCTTTAGTGACCAGTCGACCATTTGGTGGTTGTTTTTTGCCTTTTATGCTTGTTTGAAGGTGAAATACATGGAATTTGGAAAAAATCTGAAAGGGACAAAGTTAGAGCATATTCTCTTGCACATCTTGAGCCAAATTTTTGCTCAATCAGAGCTAAGATGCGCTAGCTATAAGGAATTTAGTGACGGTCACATGACGTTGAGAGTAGTTCACGGAGAAAGAAATACAGTGGGATACGGAGAGCTTGGCTTCAAGTTTGGTGTGAATGGGATGCATAGGGAATAGGGAACACTCTAGGGTGCAGGAACCACGAGAGTTTGCTTGAAAGATGAGGTGCCAGGTGTGGATGATATGCAAAAGATGCGCAAAGTATTTGTACTTGGCCCACCCCGTATGTGAGGATGTTTGGTTTCGTATTCCATTGGATATGTCGTTGTTGCACCGTTCAATTGCAAATATGAAGGTGCCACTGAATTCATGCACATACTCCAGAGAGGTTAAACCGATTCGATTCCCCATGTCGCTAGTCCAAGAAAGTCCAATTTGTTGTATTCGTGTGGCTACCTCTATATACATGAGAACTTATCCCTTTATAAAAATGCCATGAACTTGACAAGGAAGCGCAAAGGTTGCAATTTTTGGGTAAAATTCATAAGTAGACATGTTGAACATGCCAAGTGCAAACCCCTTCTTGGAGGAAGTGTTGAAAGCAAAAGATTTTGCAGAATGAGCGAGGCACTGCGGAGCTGAGAATCTTTTCAATTTTTGTTCACCTCTCTCTGCAAGTAAGTCGCACTTCTACTCTAAAACCTTGATTCTCATTTTTTCTTTTTCAACTAAACGCCACAATTTGTTACAACATTTAAACCGATTGAATCAAATTGCTTTCACCGTAAGGTCCCATACCATGATCGTTTCTGCTATATACAAGCAAATATAACGCTCCCCCAAATCAACCACGGTCACTCAAGGGTTAATATGCGCCCTACCATGGAAATAAGGGGGGACAAGCCTTGAGAAACAAACCGAGTCAAATAAAATGGCGAAAGAAACCAATTGAAATCCAATCCTAGCAATTCCCAACCTGTTCTTTTAATGAACATCTAACTATGATAGGCAATATATGATACATTCGCTCTGATTGGACAGGAGAAACACCTGATTTTTTTTGCCTGTCAAGCTTGTATTCTCCCTGGACAATAATTATCGAATCTTATTTGTGCTAATAAAAGTGCTTACAAAATATGGTAAACGGTAATCGGTATATATTTTAGCCTTTAAAATCCAAGTGTCCAACTGAGGCCCCCTTTACACCACGGGAGAGAAGCCGTGGAGAAAATCCTCCATGGGCTATGGCCTTCCTTTGAGAGGCCTTCTTTTGGAAGTCTAGGCTTCTTGTTGTACTGTAAAGTGAGAAGAGATCATAATGTATAGATATATAGCTTTTCAGATTTTTTTTTTTTTTTTTTATTTAAATATTAAAATTTTTTAGATATTTTTGGCAAGGACGTTAAGATTAAGTTTTTTATTTAAATTTAATCAATCAATTTTTCCTAATTCACATCTTTGTTGAATATATTTTTTGTAATTCTTTACGTATAGATTCAAAAAATATAATATCTCCACCTATACAATATAATTGTTTATAAAGTTTGACTAGTCCCCGGAATTCTAGTTAGGCCCACCTCTCTAGGTGGGCCTAACAATAATTCCGGGGACCCCAATCTTGTGCTTTTTCATTGCCACGGAGGACAAAAATGTTGTCCACCTCATTTTCTCCTTTCCTTGTCTCTTGGAAAAAAAATTCCCATCTAAAGTGGAGTTCCTTAGTCTTCTCAGAAGTTCTCATTGGCTGAATTTTTCTCTCCACGGCTTCTCTCCCCTAATGTAAGGTAGCAGCATCCATAAGAGTTGCGTCTCCATGCCCGTCACCTGACAGTGGCAGGGCTAATCAATAAAAAAACAAATTGTTGTGGATGACTGAGCGATGGTTATGGGTGATGAAGTGATGGTTGTGGATGACTAGCATGAGGTTTTGAGTACCCATCTCACTATTTAAGAACCAACAAGCCTTGTTTCTAGCATCTCTTACACATGGTTCTTACAATTTGAGTGATTTTGAACTTTGAAAAATCTTTGTGAACAAATGCTTCTAGTTGGAACCTTGAAATTGATGCCAATATTTTTGGTTTCCATTTCCTAACATACAATATATTTTTCAAAGTTAGTCGATTGTTTTACCTACTCCAAAACCCTTATTTTCACGCTTATGGGTGCGCCTACCTTAACTCCTAAAGGACCGTACCCCCTTTTTTAGAAACATAGCCATTTTGGGCAGGTACCTGTGATTGGAGCTTTTCATATTTTAGGCTGAAATTTTAATCGAATGTGGGGACAAGGTTTATTTTTCATATGCACTAAAATTCATGACATTTGGAATTATGAGTAAAAAGTTGTGGCCAAATATGTTGTTTTTTATGTTCGGCAGGCAGCCTAGGCAGATTTTTAAAAATCACTTTTTTCAAAAACAAATTTTTTGAATGGGTTTAGGAGATTTATGTGAATGTAGGAAGCTTTGAACCATTCCGTTTGGATCAACAAGATGAAAGTTATGAGGATTTTTTGTTTGTAGGCAATTTTGGATTCTCTACTACAAAATAAACTTTGACATCCTTTATTTTACTCAATTTTCAACATTTTGGAAAAAGAACAAAACCTAATGATGAATATTGTTTATGACAACATTATGACCATATGGATTGGCAATTTTCATTTCCATAATTAAATTCTTAACAATTTAGTGTTTTGAATCATTCTCTACATTTTTTCACTTACTAATTTTTTTCCATATGTTATACAACTCCAAATGATTTGTAACTTTTTTGACATGTACTTTACATAGGTAGAATAAGGAATCTAGAGAAGCACCACCCACATGACCGTTTTTCCTTAGGAATTTGATCTTTTGAAGGGTAGCTGCCCGGTTTTTCACAAGATGTTTTTGAATATTCAAACCATTCTAACTTCCAATCCATGTGGTGGAAAACTCTGAAATTTTTTCCACGTTTTCTAAAACCATTGTTCTACAAGATCCTATGGTCACATATGCATAAAAATGATTTTTGTTTTCAAATTTGATTGATGCTCTAAAAATGGCAGTTTTCAAGAGTTTTTGGTGAAAACTTTGCTTAGTCCTTTAGGGGTTAAAGGGGGCCTGAGCCAGACCAGAAATGGGGCGTCTTGAAAATTGCCCAGCCCCCAATGACAGGCTTGGCACTTGACAGCACACGTGGCCATGGCCAAGCCAAGCCCACCGCCCTGAGCAGCTTTTGCACTGCCCTTGTATTATTGTCCATTTTAGGGCATCCCAAGCTAGGCATCCTTTTGGACTTTAGTACCATATTTCTTTGGTATTTGGAGCCCACTTTTCCGAATCCTCAGCAAAGATTATATTTGTAACATTTATGCCATTCTAGAACAAAGACATTTACACGAAGTAGTGCATTTAAGTTGCCTTCACAATTAGGTTGCCTTACCTTGGTGAAGTTACCTCATGATTCACCCTTGGCCACCACCTAGATGGGCATGTACTCTTTAAATATTAGGATTAAACATGGTCTACGACAAGGACACTACTAATTTGTCTTTATGCAACTATGTTGTTGTTGTCAAAACCTTTAAAAGTTGTTTATTGCAATAACAATTGCTGAAAATTATTGTAGAAATAGTAATTATTTAAATAGTATAAAATGTCAAGAAATTAGTGTGGGCAACCTAAATGCACTATTTGGTGTAGCTACACTAAATATTATCCGTTTAGGTTGCTCCACACTAATTTCTCAATCTTTTACTCTATGTAAATACTCATTGACACTATGGTAATTTTTAGTAACAATTATTGCAATAAATAAAGTTTGAAAAGGTGTGACAACAACAACAAAATTGTAGAAAAGCAAACTAGCGGTGTCCAAGTCATAAATCATGTGAAATCCTAGTATGGAGAAAGCTGTATGCGCCTCCAAGTGGTCAAACAATGAGTCATGAGATAACTTTTCAAAGCAAGGCAACCTAATTGTTAACCCCTAAAGGCCCAAGGGGTGTTTTCATCAAAAACTGCCAAAAATGGTGTTTGTTCAATATGTTGATGTGAATTTTAATTTGAAAACTATTTTTGAAACTTCAGCTATACAAATTGTAGTGGAATATTTTAGTATTGAGTGCAAAAAAAATCAGCCCATTTAACAACACAAATTGAAAGATCATAGCATTTGGAATTATTAGAGAAAAAAAAAGTCCTTGCCCAAATGGGTCAGCAGACTTTGAGCCTCTTTAGAGTCAAATTTTTGGTCAGCATGAATTAAAGTTTTTTTTCCACTGATATCTGAATCTTGTCGCGTACACTCATGAAAAGTTATAAGAGCAAATCATGAACCTACCTTACTCTAAATTGCCCTATAGTATATGGAGGTTAAGTGAATTGGCAATACATTAGCCATTCTTTCATGATTTCTTGTGCACTAAGGACATCTTTTATTTGAAATCTAAATGGTAATAATTTTGAGACAAACATTTGGAATATTTGAGATTAAATACCAAGAGCTTTGAATTTATAGATTGAAAGATAATAGGCCCTAAAGTTAGAGGAAAACTTCTTTTCTTGAAACTACCCAAATATAGTTAACAAAGTTTGACTTCCTTTAGAATGTGATGTGAGATCTCAGTTTACTTTTTTTTTTTTGACAATTGTACGCCATGTCTTTTTAGTTACATACTTGCCAAATTTCCAAAGTTGATGAGAGTCTTAGCATAAGATTCTCTAGAGATGCCCAAATTGCTTGAGCTGCCCAAATTGCTCGAGCTGCCCAAATTGCTCGAGCTGCCCAAATTGCTCGAGCTGCCCAAATTCTTTTGGGTAGCATAACTTTTGAATTGAGCATCTGCTTGGGGAAAAAATTATATTCCCACTTGGGGGACACATATTTACACCTTGTGTAACAAATTTGAAAATTTTCTATAAAAAATGACTCCATATGACTCTACTTGAGTTCTCAAGTGGTCATTGGACGGACACTTGGGCCTTTAGGGGTTAAGCCAACCTATATAAACTATTTTACAACTTAGATGTAGCTAATTTATTCTTTTGTAGCTTTGTTGTTATTGCCAAGCCCTTTAAACTTTGGTTATTGCAATAATTATTGATGAAAATTGATGTAGTTCTAGTAAGTATTCATATAGCGTTGAATGTCAAGAAATTAGTGTGGGTCAACCTAAATGCAATATTTAGTATAGACTTCCTTGTGGGCAAGGTAGCCATGTGGGGCAACATCAAGTGAACATTTTACAAGTAAGCCATAGGAGGCTTGGATTTTGTTTGGGCATTTAGAACCACTCATGTAAAGCTATCAAATAGTGCAAAGAACTTCTTAAATGGGTCACATTTTCTATGTTCATAGATTGTCCTTGTCCATGTACGGTTTTAGAGACTTGACAATGTGAGATTGGCTATTGCTGAGTGTTCTTATTGGTCTTGGTAATGTTGGGAATAGTGATTGAGTAAAATATAGATATGTGTCATACCAAAATAAATAAACATGTGTTGTCAATCATAATTCAAGTATGAACACCATATTAGGTAAATTGGGAAAAATAACACATCCTAGGACTTTGACTATTTTTGTCATTATGTGCAATTTATTGTATTACAAAAAAACAAGCTTGCACTTTCTTGTACATTAGTGAAGTCTTAGTGATCGCCTCCAAGAATTTCAAATAATTACAATTTTGAACTATAGCTATGTTTACATTTATTGTATGCAAGATTAAGGTGGAGTACAAAATAATCCTTATGTTTTTCCCAATTTACCAAATATGGTGATTATTAGAATATGGAATTCTTATTTGGCATGGTTTAATTTCTTGGCAAAAATTTGCATAAATCTTACCTCAAAACCTGAGTGGCAATCGTAACACTAGAAAAATTCTTGAAATAAATGGATGAATTCGCCAAATCCCTCCCCACGTTTGCACTAGATTTGCCAGTTTTTGGATGAAAGCTACTAATATTAGTAGATTTCCTAGTAGAATGTGCACACGCCATTGATTCTATAAAACTCTATCCAAATTTTCCTTACATGTTGGCATGGTGGGGTGCGTATTGCTCTATTGGGGAAAAACCAAAAATTAAACATTGGTGCTTGCACGCTTTAAAGCCCTTATTGGAGCATTCTCAGCTTTTTAATGGTTGCTTTGTGGACTTACATGCTCTATTTACAAGCCGCCTTTGAATCATGAGTGCTACAACCTAGAATCAAGAATAGCAATGCCTATGCGCCTTCTGCTTTGATAAGTTGTAGTTAATTGATAACAACTCTGGAAATATATACTCTGTATCATTTAATTGCTTCTTCTTTGACTTTCTGACTAAAAATATTTTTTGAATTGCTAAGCTTGAGAGTATCACCACCTGTGCTCTAAAACATATGGCTTGTTGCCATCCAGCTTGCAAAATTATCCCACCCGTCGTGCATAATGGATAAACTTATTGAGAGGCCAAGCCAAAAGCCTTTAGTGGCTTGTAAATTTGGGCTTTTTGCAAGCCAAAGGGTGGCTAGTTTGCAAACTGGCTTGCAAATTCCATGAGACAAACACCTTTTGCACTTTTTCCAATAAACAAGGACTTGATTCATGAATATGGACGCAGCCAAT
The DNA here is from genome assembly GCA_963920765.1 of Ulota crispa. NCBI lineage: Eukaryota > Viridiplantae > Streptophyta > Bryopsida > Orthotrichales > Orthotrichaceae > Ulota > Ulota crispa. Next base: position 38,944,265 of record OY987242.1, read on the forward strand.
TGGATGGAGATGGCCTCTTAACCCTTGGCCCTGAGCACTCTAGTGCCTCATATATTGCCTCCCATGATCTTAAAGCCTAGTTTGAGGCACTAGATCTAACTTTTTGATCTTGCTATAAACTATATTTATGAAAGTATTTAAGTTGTCCATGCATGTCAATAGAGTAATGGCAAGGAAAGCCAAATTGGGTGAAACACCATACGTGGCATGGTGGCAAGCAGTGTTTTACAAGTTGAAACTAGTCAATGTTCCTTGCAAGGTTCCTTGTGTAAGATTTGTGATAGCAGGAAAGTTGTTGGCAAGGGTTCAAGCATGTTCTAGACCCTTATTATGGTAACCATTACTGACTATGCCGGTCATTGTTTTTTGTGCAATAGTGATTTAAAGCCCTAAAACTTGACATAAAAAGAAGTGCAATCTTCAATATTTTACAAGTGCTTGCATTCACATCTAATCTTGTTGCTCACAAAATGTAAGATGAATCAAAGGCTTATAGGATTTTTGAAAAACCATTGATCAAACAACAACTACCTACCAAAAAATGAGTGTTCATATGTTGTTTGATCAAATGTTATAGTCTCCCATCTCCCACAATTAATTGTTACCAAAATTTGCAAACCCTTTTCTAAGTAGGTGCTCCACTATTATCAACGGTCACTTTTTGTGGATCATCCGATTGAGTGAGATACAATGCATCAAAGTTGTCGATCTCCAAAAACCTTGATTTTGGTAAAAAACGACTTGGACTCTCACAAGTTAAGAGGCTATGGGTGGGGCGACCCTTCTTCCATGGCTTGCAAAGTGGATTGACAGGCTTACAAAGTGGATTGACAGGCTTACAAAGTGGATTGACAGGCTTACAAATTGGCTTGCATTTTGTAGGACAAGTGGCAATGCTCTTAGAGCATCGCCACCGCTCTCCTGCAACATTGAACACAACCACAAATTTGATGAGCTACCACACATGCCACTTCACAAACCACCTCCGTTCTGTGGGGAACACCTCCATCGCGCGCTCATGCTACTTTGTCTCTTCTTCTCTAGAAAGGAAATGACCAAGAACAAGCCCTCAATGGGTTTGAGTCCTCCCGGGATTTGTAACGTGAACGTCAAAGTCTTGAAAAGTAATGTGAACATGAGCTTGTAGTGTTGCCCAAGAAGTCTAGAAAAACTTTGGCGTGGATGCAATGGAGCTCAAAAATTCTCCCTTCCCTCAATAGTGTCGTTTGCATCTGTTCTTGTGTTTACAGTGGCAATGCTCTTAGATGGTTAATTCTTGAACCTCCTACCCAGGGTTTTTTTTAGGCTTTTAAAAGCCAAAAGGCTACAAAAAATAATTCAAGCTTCAAACCTATACAAAAAAATGAAGAAATAATAGCATCTTGGTGCTAGATGTCATTCAATGTTCCAGATCTAAATGCCTGCTACACATTAGAAAAATCAATATGTTGATGTTTGTAGCTAGTCAATTAGGAACTTAGACAAAAAAACAAAGTGAACTTCACACCGTGTGGAGTTGTATTATTTGAAAATCAAGCCGCTTGTAAGTTTCTTTGGGACAATGTCTCTTTTGTTATAAATTTTTGAGTTCGATAACCCATATTTTCAAAAAATTCATTCTTACAACACCAATTTATGGTTTTAGAAAATTTTGGTCACAATCAACTAGCTCAAAGTGTAAACACTTGTAATCAAATTTTCCACTTAATTTTCTTTTCATGAGGCCATATCTGCACCAATAAAATTTAGCATTTAGCCTGAGAAGCTGCCGGTCCAGAACCCAAAAAAAACCCTGCTTGAGTCCTACCTTAGCATTCAATGACCCAGAAAGGTAGAAATGCAGAAATGCAGACAATTGACAAAATGCATCACAGGTGGAGCTCATAAATGACAAACCATGTCACATGCAACCGAGTCAAATTCCAGCTCAGAGGCCTCCGCTTCGCCAAGCCATGACTCCCATGACCATGAGGGCCACATGCGCACAAGTCTTTCCTGCTCCGACGTCATCGTCCCCCCAAAATATGCCCTCCATGACGATTTCAGAAGTTAGAATCCACACTTGCACGCGAGGCTTTTGCTCCAAAATCCCTCGTGTCACTTTCGGAATTGTCGTCCATGACTCATACTGTATAATTTAGCAGACGAGGTCAACTTCGTGGACCTGCATATTCGGTGTGAATCGAAACAACTGCGCAGCACTTGCAAAAACAATTGGTACACTTGGAGTACCACTGGGGTACTGCCGCTTGTCTTCCTTACCTTTCTCTTCAGAGGCAATAGCTGAAGGCCACGCAAGCACTCTACTAATCGCAGATCCAACTGATAAAATGGTAAGTAACTTAACGCCGCAGTAGAGAATAATATTGTCCTATCTTTTGGATGCTACCTACACACCAAATAGTGCATTTAGATTGCCCCATCCTATTTTGTTGACATTTCTCACTATTTATAAACTTACCAAGAGTCCAAATTTTAACACCATATTCATTGAATTGGGAAAACCAGATTCCCAAGTTGTACTTCACCTTAAACCCATTTTTTCTCCTTAAACCGTTTAAACGTCAAATTTGAAGGTACTAGATTTGGTATAAGCCACTAAGATTTTGTCCCCCGCAGATTCCTCCTCTCATGTGAGGGCATGTGTACCCAAAAAAATGCTACTAAAACCTAAAACTTGGTTTAAGGTGATCACCTTAAACCTAGTTTATTCCCAAAATGGGTGCTTCTTTCCAAATTGACAAATATGGAGTTTTTTGTCAATAATTATTGTGACAAACAATAGAGGAATTAAGTAGGCACAGCAACAAGTGTCAAAGTTAGGGAGTAAGAAAGTTGGAACTTTAAACAAAGTTAAGAAATAGTGTAGCATAAAGAGAGTTGCATGCCCCTCTAGGTGATCAAGGATGAGTCATAAGGTAACTTTGCCAAGGTAAGGCAACCTAATTGTTAAGGCCACCTAATTGCACTATTTGATGTACACTAAATAATGTATTTAGATTGCCCCATACTAATTTCTTGACATTTTAGACTATTTAAATATTTTTCAAGAATACACTAACTTTTGTTATCAATTACAATAATAAACAATGGAAGAAACAAGCAAAGGTTGAGCATACCAATAAGTGCCAAACCCAAAAAACAAAGAAGTTGAAACTTTACACATAATTACTGTAGCATAAAAAATGTTGCATCACTTGCATGCCCCTCTAGGTGGCCAAGGGTGAGTCCGTTTAGGCTGTGCACGAAGCGATCATTGCTACAATAAAGAAGCTATTTAGATCCCCGAGAATGAATATCATATGAAAAATAGGGTTAAAAATTCTTTTTTTCATCAGAAGTAGTACTCATGCATCCATAAAGAGGGATCTCATACTCATAGATATCAACACGGACTAATCGAGCCAATCATTCATTGAAGAATGAAGAACGTATCCCTCTATATTCTCTCGAGAAAACTTCGTATCGTCATTTAGCCATGAAATATGAATTGCACAAAAAAGAAAAACCCTGAATCTGCAGACTATTGTGGAATTATCCACAGATCGGTACTGAACTCTAGAGGTACTTCAGAGAGAGGTCGTCGATTCGTAGCCCAGTCGAACCGCTATGGGCGGGTGCACTAGCCTAGCAAGCTAGAATAAGTGAGTCTGTAAGGAGACTTTAATTTGTTTGATGATAATCTTACAGCGTCACTCGCTCCTTTGCGGGCAAGCCGAAGAACAAGCCGAAGAACAAGCTGAAGAACAAGCTGGACGTGTGAGATCGAGAGTGATGGTGGAGAGCTATTATAGCGTTATTCATTAATTTGGGAAAACGCTTACATTTTGGGTCTTAGCACTTTTTTTTTCTAGAGGTTGTCATATTCATTGAATTGGGAATTCGTTAACTGTTTTTCAATGAAATGAGATATGTATCATCTAAAAATAAGCTCTTTTTGGACAAAAACTTCATTAATTGTTGAAATTTTGGACAAAGTTCATTAACTAGGATTAAGGTGACCTCCTTAATTCAAATTAAGGTGAAAGTTTTGGATTAACCCCTAAAGGACCAAAGAGCCCAATATGGCCAAAGGGGGTGCTTGGAGGTGTGAAAGTATACAAAAGAAGTAGTTTTAGCTCAAATTTTGGTTTGCCACTCAAGTCCAAATGGAGTTGCTAGTTCAAGAAAAATTTCTGATTGGCTAGTTGTTCCTTGAAGCGCCTCCTTTGCTCTAGATTTTACATGGAATATGGAAAACGTTATATTTTTTCAACAATTAGGAAAATAATGTCTTTGGGCAAACGAAGGGAGTGGCTTAGAGAGCAAATGGGATGTGTGCTCTCATGTCTTGTATGGTACAAGGGAGATGTTTGGTGATGTGTCACTTTTTTTTTTCTTGATTTGGGCAAGGTTTTTATAGCTTTAAAATAAAGGAGCTAGTGGAATCTAGCTACTTTGAGTGACCATATCTTTTGGAGTTTTTTTCCATTTGTGGAGTTTTTTTCCATCAAGTATAGCAAGACACAATCTCATGGGATTAGCCATTAGATAAATTTTTTTTTTGAGAAAATATTACATGAAAGTCCAAAATCCATATTTTGAATTGTTGCCCAAATTGGAAAACAAGAGATTCTCAACAGTGGGGATTTTACAAATTTACTTGGATTTCAAATCAAATCGGTTTAAAACATTTGATTTATAGTTGGGTGTAGAATGACCGGTTTGGATTATATGATTACTTGTTCAACTTTTCAAAAACTCGGGAATGTGTTAACAGTTTCATGTTGGAAGTATGCTAAATTTTTTTAGCAAGACGCTTAGGGGTTAAGGCGAAGTACAAAATGGTACCCATGGTTTTTCCCAAATTAATGAATAACGCGTTTATAGAGCCTGGAGCTGGCTCCGGGGCTGGCTCATTTTCTGATTCCGATCTGTATAGAACAAACATGAATGACAGGAAAGGCTGGTATTAGTAAGACTACTAGGAAGAAGCTGTCAAAGTTTTTGTACAGTAGAGTGACAATTACTTCCGAGGAAGTGCTGGAATGTAATGCACTTGGAGACTGACTAACTGACACAATATTGACAACAAGCAGCGTACTTGATACTGCAAGATTTGAGTAGAACCAGAGCGGGAACCAGAGACGGTGGAGATGGTGAGGTCGCCAGGGGAGCGCTCTAAAAGAGCTGGTGGCGGTGCTGGTGATGGTGGTGAAGCGAAGACGATGGACGTGTTGAGCAAGGGGCCGTGGACGGACGCCGAAGACGAGATTCTGTCTGCTTATGTGAAGGCTCACGGGGATGGCAACTGGCGCCTCATCCCCAAACTTGCAGGTCTGTAGACAAGTACTCTTTTGAATCGTCATGTTCATTGATACTTGCTAATTTTCAAAAGTTTAGCACACTTCAGGCTTGATTTTGAGAGCTCAGCGCACTTGAACATCACAGTGTTGGAGCCTTGTAACTCTGCTATTACAAATTTACAACGAGTATAGCTATTCAAATATTTTTAGGCTTGAATTCAGGAAATCATTTTTTACCGACAGTTCGTACAGTTGGTACTTGGTACCCCTAGTCGAGGAAACGTCAGAAAACCACTTGTTTGCTTAACTTGTTTCATTTAGAAGGCAGATATCGCTTTGTTTTGTTTTGTTTTTGTTTTTGTACTGGTTGACTCAAAGACCATTCTATTGTTTGAACTATCTTAGTTAATAGGGAATTTTTTATGAAGTCGGCAATTTTCAGTCAAAGCTTTGTGTAGCTGGACAGTCTGGACTGAACTTAAATCCAGACCTAACCTTTCGTATTTAAAGCTTAAATTGCTTGTGCATCTCATGTTCTACTAATGGAAAATTTGCCATTTTAATCAAAAGCTACCTGTCTCTGCTGGTCAGAATAAGGGAAATATGTCAGTTTTGATGGTTTCTGTTATAATGTCGTAAACCGGAGATAGGACTCTTAATAAAACTGTCATTCTCGGGCGATATTTGCAGCTCTAACTGAAGATTATTTGTTGAAAGCATGCTGGCTAGTTCGGTGGAATCAACGTACACTCTTGCACCACAGGTCAAGCATTATGATGAGATTTGTCAGTGACTCGTTGAATAGCAGGGCGCTTATAGAAAAATAGGTATAAAATATGTGGCAGGGCTATCTCGGTGTGGGAAGAGCTGTCGGTTGCGGTGGATCAACTATCTACGTCCCAACCTCAAGCGAGGCAACTTCTCCCTGGATGAGGATAACCTCATCCTCACTCTCCATGCTCTCCTTGGAAACAGGTGCCACTACTCAGATACTTACTACTTCCTCACCACTACTAATCCTTACTGGGGTCATGATTGCTACCTGCTAATCACACTTGGTATGCAATTTCAATTAAAGTGGTTTTAAGTTTCCAGCTGCACTAGTTTCAAAATGGGATACTTTTCGTAGTTTTACTTTGAAAACAAAGTGTAGAATAAGTTTTAGAACAATAGCATAAAACTTTGCCACTTCAACTGAAAACTGACAAACGTTTCCTTCCGTACTACACGAAGTTTCAAACATCGTTTCAACACTATCAGGATTCAAAATATCACAAACATTCAAGGAACTGAGAGATCTTACTGGGATCAGCACTCAGCAGTTGATAACTCCCAAGGATTTACAAAGTAATTTACGCTTGGACTTGACTTCGAACTCTCAGTACCTCTCTGAAAATTTCAACACTCAATTACACAAAAGTCTAAAACTAAACCAAGCCACTGCAATAGAAGCAATAAACTCACGATTCAATGGAGAGAGAGTACCAATAATTGTGAACTTCTACTAATTAAACAAAAACTGATTTGGTATGTGTTACGGATGTCAGTTGTCAACTTGTCACATTGGACAAACTGGCCGTTCGCCTGCCAGATTAAGCTCTAGTCTGTCCGTTGTAGTCAACTCATAAATGACTTCAATAAATGGTAGAAAATTTTATCTTATACATGTTGGTTACATACATGACTGCCAAACATGAAGTTAAGACGCGGATTTAAAGCCATGTCACTTAGTAAAACTAAAAAAACAGTCATACTCTCTCTTTGTGAAATAAAAAGACAATGATTTGAATCTCTCTTTGTGAGGTTAAAAAACCTAAAACACAACATTGAACGGACAAGCCTGTCCGCTTGTCCTGTCCTTTGACCAAATCTCGCCCAAACTAACAACCACGGTGGGTATGATATGATCTGTGCGTGCAGGTGGTCCTTGATTGCAGGTCGCATTCCCGGTCGTACAGACAACGAGATCAAAAACTACTGGAACTCGCAGCTGAAACGCAAGCTGCAAACCATGGGCATCGACCCTTCCAGTTACAAAGTCGGCCTCACCCTCCTCAACACTGACAACAACACCACCACAAATCAGATGACAGCAACTTTGCAAGGCACTGAATTCCTGGCATCCTCCTCCACATCTCCCGCAGATTCATCACATGCAACAACACTTGCAAACACGCATCTAGTGTCCAGCCCTAGCAATTCCATATCCACATCCACCACCAGCTACGACAGCACCACTGCAAGCGCCACGGCAACGCCGTCGTCAGACCTGGACAGCAGCCCCAACAGCAGCGACTCTATCATTCCTTCTCCGGACCCGATGCTCTTAGAGCAGCTGCCGAGTGTTGTGAACTCGCAAGCAATGGGCTCGAGCTTGCAGAATTGTGACACTGGTTTGCAGGACTGCTTTGAGGATGATTGGGAATTCGATCAGTTTCGGATGGAGCACTTGCATTTGCAGCAGCTTTTGGATCCCTTAGACTTTCCAGAATTATTGTTGCAGCAGGAGCAGCAGCATCAGCCTCTTCTGGAGTCGGCATTCGACGTCCACAGCCTTTTTCGGCCGTCGTTCTGATTTCGTTCTGATTTCGCTCTTCCATTCAGTTCATGTTCGAGGTCTTGTTCGAGGTCTTGTTCGTTACAACAGCATGCAAGTGCACTGAGTTTCAGAAACTAGAACTGGTGTAGATCCAAGGTTGCCAAAAATGGCGAGTCTTTGAAACTTTGCCTTTGAAATTTTGCTGTTGTAACGAAGATGGCTATTTTATACCAAATTTTCGAGTGGATGTTGTGCTGATGTGCATGGCTGGGATTTGTTTCAGGAGCTTTGCAAGCATAGAGCTGGTCGATACGTTCAGCAAATTCAAGTGCAGATTGCAGAGTTCAAATGATTTTAGTTTGAGAGAGAGAGCTAGTTAGATTCCCTACAAACCAGCCTTTTTTTTGGTCCTGGTAAGTGTAAAATGGATGGTCTTGAAAAAGTAAATAAAAGTGCTCCTGAATTGAACAAGAAGGTAGAAGGGTTTGCAATCATTGCAATATTCATTAAATTGGGAAAAAAGTGACATTTTGGGACTTCTGGATTTTGTGTTTTTTAAAGAGTATTCATTGAACACTCTTTAAAAAACACAAATCCAAAAGTCCCTAAACGTCACTTTTTCCCCATTTAATGAATAACGCGTTATTATGTATTTGTAACAACATTTTATTTGCTGAACAATGTTTTGGTACATGCATAATAACACTCAAATTAGTGGCAAGATGGTCAACGGGGTTTTGTGGGCTGTAAGATTTGCGTCACTGCAATGTCACTTGGGCACTAAGTTGGCACACTTCATCCATGCTATAGTGCAAGACACCATTAAGCAACATTTTTTTGGTCAAAAATGTCAAAGAGTTGCCAACTTAAGTTACACAACAAATTGGTACTATCGTTTACCAAAATAGGTTTTTGGCAATCATAGGGATGTAGACTCTCTTGAAAAATCTAGCTTCCTTGAAAAAAAAATCATCTCCTTGATATTGTAATGCTGCAAAAACTACATTAATGCTTTGAAGCAAAAACTCTAGCGTGCTACCGTGTCTAATATTGGTTCTAGAACTACTGACATTGAGTGCACAATACTAGGCAGCAATGCACTGCCTGCAGATGCCTGGTTAGCAGCACGGTTACTTCCAAACTCCCTCTTGTTCGATTCTCGTGCTATACGGCTCCCAAACTGCAAGAGATTATCGGAAATGTTATCATATTTGCACCAGTACATTCCATCCTTCACGAAAAGGTAGCTGATTCAATAACCATTAGAAGCCTATCTCTATTTCCCATCTAGTTTGGTATATATTGACGTACAGAATTAACACGGCTTGACATGGCAATTATCTGTGATCAGGGGTTTTAACGATAAAATATTCTAGAAAAGTACCAGTTCAATTTTAGACTAAAAACCTTGTAATATATCACCCTCAACTTTTCCCAAGGAAATGATACCTGCATTTATGAGTAATTGCTTAAAGTGATGCAACTAGCCCTCTGCTTTCCCAAAATATATACCAATGTTGCAAAACGTTTGCCTCTAGAAAATGCAAAATAATCCAACATGGCGTACCTGAATTGCACGCTTCGGTAGAGAAGCAGCACCTGGCAGACCCAAACTCATGGCCACCTGCATAGCAACAACAACCAAGAGGACCGCCTTGAATATTAACAGACGTCAAAAAATGGAATCCATTCTCTTCCTAATCCTCAAAAAGAAATATATAGTAAGCAAAATCAAGGTTATGATGTGATTTACGTGGCTGCCAATGTGAGGATGAGTAGGCATACCTCACGAAGGACTCTTTTATCACCATTCCCACTTGGTAACCGCAGATCCACAATGTCCCACAGAGGCAGATCCAACAGCGTTTCTACTACTTCTTCATCAAGAAATGGAAATCTAGCCTGCCGAGCAAACAACCAACGCAATCACGATCAGAAAAACACCACATTTTACAGAGGCGAACATAACCTGCTGCAACACCAAGCAACACGGTGATTGACTCGCATCTATTCTACCTGTAACAAAAACTAAACACTTAAAGGACAAAGGGTTCATGGTTATAAAATGACCAATTTCATGGAATTATATTTAGGGTTGCCAAAGTAAAGAGCATTGCATGCGTTAGTCAACAAAAAATAAAAACTGAAAAAAAGTAAATTCGAACTATTCAAAACTGGTAAAAATAACATGAGGAGAGACTTGGGATTTTCAGCCCTTGAAAGTGGCATTCCTGATTGTTACCTCTTTACCCAAATCAGCTAAGCAACGATCATCTCTCCCCAGATTTCGTTTCCAGATGCGCTGCATGTCAATTCTCATCTCCTCTTGCAATGCTGACCATCTGCATACCCAGCACCAGCCATTTCTGTTTCAGACGAGTTTTTACTTGAAAACCTGAGCTTTAGGGGTTAATCAATGTTAAACAACCTAAGCTTTTTTATATACTTGGAAGTCGCCTGGTAGTTAAAGACTAGCTTTGTTTTGATGAGGACAGTATGAAGGAAAATTGACTTCACCCTCCAAGCCTATATTTGGTGCGGTGCCGTCCATAGCCTCCGCATTGCTCGTCAGCTCCGGCGCCAACTAACAACACCCGTGCACTGGACCTGTAAAGAGTTCTACTTTTACTAGAGTCGGCTCTTTCGAGAGAATCGTGCAAACATCCTTCTCCTCTTGCAGCCAGCCACAACGCCATTCCAATATTGAGATCCTGCGTTAGCAAAGGCTTAACCATGAGTAGAATTCAATAACTAAAGAAAAAAATTAAAGCAAACTGAAGGTCCAAACAATTCAAAGTTGTGTAAATAGTATTAAAACTAAATCTGCATTGCTTACCCATTCTACGTATGGCGGTATGAATCTACAGAAATAGCACATACTCACCATGAATGTATTGGAAGGATAAATTAGGGACTGTAGATGGGTGCGGTGTGAATCCATTGCTGTTAGGTCAGCATCAACCTTCACCAATCTCCATCTGCAAAGATCATTAGCACCTAGAAACTGTCAGTTGCACCTTTAATTTAAAAGTTAAGTCTGTCATCAAGTTTGTAGAAGAATCTTATTTCCAATCATAAGATGCAGATGCCCTTATGGTTTGATTTCAAGTTAAAAATTGTGAATCATAAATTGAGAATTCATATTTTAACCCCTAAAGGCTTTTGACTATGTTTTCATCAAAACTGCCCCAAAACTGCCATTTGTAGTGCAAGTATCAAATTTTAAATAAAAGTTATTTTTGGACATATCTAACCGTAAGATCTTGTAGTACACTAGTATCCAAAGATGTGGAAAAAAATTCAGAAATTTTTGCCATATGGATTGTTAGGTGATTGAGTTTGAATTGACAAAGAGTCATTTTTTGTCCTTACAAAAATCCGGGCAGCTACACTTCACAAGGTCATATGTGTATGAAAAATGTTTCAAAATGGTTATAATTTTTTGTATTCATTCTTCAAGGCAAGTCAAGTACACACGTGAAAATTTTCAAATCATTTGGAAATGTATAACACATAGGAAAAAATTAGTAAGTACAAAGAAGTAGAGAATGATACAAAACACTAAATTGTTAAGAATTTAATTATGAAAAAGGAAAATTCCAATCCCAATGGTCGAAATGTTGTAATAAACAATCTACATACTTTGGCTTTATTTTTTTTCCAAAATATTAAAAATTGAGTAAAACATAGGACTTAAAAGTTTTTTTTAGAGTAGGGAATCCATAACTGCTCGCAAACAGTATCTCCTCATAATTTTCATCTCATTGATGAAAATTAAATGATTCAAAGCTTCCCAAAGATATATATATCTAAAGAACCAATTTCAAAAAACAAAATTCAAAAAATGTAATTTTTAAAGAAGTTTTTTTAGCTGCCTGGGCTGCTCTGAACAAAGAAAACTGCATATCATGCAATAACTTTTGAACCATGAAGTCAAATGTTATGAAATTTGTTGGGCCCTAAAGCTACTCCTCGGACACATCATGTGTGAAAATTTCAAAGAAAAAAAAATGAAAAATCCATTTGTAATGAGCTGCCCAAAATTGCTATGTTGCCAAAAAAACACCATGTTGCCAAAAAACACTGTTTGGGCCTTTAGGGGTTAAAGTATATATTTTGGTTTGAATATGATCCCTTATTAAGACTTACTTAAAGCACTAATTTGTATTTATGTACCTTAGTCAAGATGGAGCATCGTTGCAATCTTAAACTATTTAAAGTCCAACCTAGGTCTTTTTTCATCCACAGCTCTCCCCGTCACGGCTGGTTTGAACAACCTACCTAAAAAAACTGACTTAAAGTACAACATAAAAACCATAGTTTATTATAACTCTCTGGGAGTTTACAACAACCAGTAAACCAGAGAAAGGAGGAAAGGTAACTTAGGTCAACAAAAAATTCAACTGTTTGATATTCTGAAAAAGCTGAAGTTTGAGAAGGTTTGCCTTCTGGAAGGTGCAACGCGCTGTAGCTCAGCAAGGCCTGCAATAGCTGATATTCGATCTGGTGCAGCAGAACCCTCAAAGCTGACATTCAGCAAATCGATCCCATCTACAACACCACCACATACACGCATCAAGTACTTTGCTAAAACACAATGTTAACTATAGGCTAACTACAAACTTTACAAATATGACCAAAAGTACGACTCTGAAGATATCCTGACTACAAAACATGAGATGAATCCTAGAAACACTACTTACGATCAGATTGTAGGCACTCATCCAACAATGCAGCTAATATCATCGAATCCAAGCCTCCAGAAAAAAGGACAGCAACAGGAGTATATGCATCATCCCCTTCCACTAGGTCTTCCTCTGAACTGCTTCTCACCAACCCCTGCCAAACAAAACCGTCATAAACAAAAATTAGCAACAGTCACGAAAAGACCAGGATTTCATGGAAAATACAGAAAATATACAATTGAAATTTTCATATCACCACCATCAGTGAAGAAGCATGAATTAGTCATAAACAGAATAGAACCAAAAAAAAAAATCATATGACCCAACCAAAAGTGACAGAAAAAGCCTAATTTTGTTCTATGAAATCCATTGAATGACTCTACTGACCTGCTGGCGTTTCATTATGTCGCTGGTTCGTTTTTTCACAGAACGTCGTAGCACTTTCAATACAGAATCAGCAGTGGTTTCTGTTCCTTGTGAATTGGTCTTGAGAGAGACGGTCTTGCTAGGGTCAACATAATTCCGACCCCAAGTGACCAGCTTCCGCAGAAGTGGGTCTTCCCACTCATGCAGTTGAGTCAGCCCTATGAAAGAAGCAGTGGACGTCCCTTGGTGTTTCAATGACAAGCTATGGATGCCACACGGCAATTCCTCCCAACATTGAGAAGCTTGAACACCTTCTTTGGCATCTGTTGCAACGGACGCCAACAGGAACCGAGGATCTGATACTGACGGTCTGTGCAAAAGGAGACTTCTCCGTCCTAGAACATCCCTTCCAAACCAGAGTAATTGGTTTTTAGCCTGAATAGGATAAAGAATTTCAAATTAAAAACCCTGACATTAAAAAAGTGGAACTTGCAAAACGCATGTACGTAAAGAATCTTAAGACCACGTTTAGGACAAATAGGACTTGAGAAACACAGCAATGGTTACAAACCTGCCAGTAGGCGAGAGCCCAAGGTCCTCTCAATGCTGAGAGAGTTCCCAGTACAGTCTCATGCACCCCTGTTGAGGTATCCTGTGTGTGACAAGCACAAAGATTGTCACTGGGAGTGGCGTGGCAAGCACAAGCACAGCAGTTGCCCAAGGCTGCCATCAGAAGCAGTGTGTCATTTTCGCCAGGCTGCACTTGCAAGCCTCCAAAGATTTCCCCTGTTCCATGAGTTTGACAGACCAAAAATCAAAATCACCGCCATTAAAGCACCAGAAAAGAAAACCAAAAAAGGTGCAGCAATTAAACTTAAAGGCTCAAAAAGAATAAACGCACCGTTGTAGACGAGTATGTTGCCTGCGGTGTCTTTGAGAGGCTGTACAACCGGACGATCACCACGTAGTGACAGCAAGGCACCAATGAAATCAATCTCAATGCAAGGGGCTTCATTTCTCTCTTTCTCAACCATCAGATCAGCCTGAGAATGTACGTCTCCGGAGCTCCTTGCATTAGTACCATTTTGGAGCTCACAGGAGCTATGAACGGCTGTCACAAAAAGTGTCTCTTTGTTTAGAGAATCGGGACCCCTGCGCTTCAATCCCACAGAAAGATCTGCAATGCTAGGTCCCTTGAAGCAAAATCCCTGCTGTTGGCAACATTAATTGTGAGAACACAACTGTGCCAAAGAAAACTAACTCTTAAACGTCATGCATTTCATTTCTCCTCATTTCCAGAACCCTTTTCACCTCTTTCGTTTTGATTTTTACAAAATTTCTTTCTGGGCATTACAGTTCGTATCAGAGCGAGGCCAAAAGCCTACATTTCTCCTCAACTGATAAGATTATTGAAAACTTTCATTGGTTCAAACTAGTCCACAAGAAAAACTGATGTATTAAACTTCCTAGTAGCTTTTGAATAATCAAATGCATCTAAAATTAGATTATCCTGGATCATACGCATAAAAACATGAGTTTGAAACACCTAAAACGAAAACCATCGTAGTTAAAGAAATGGTTATGGGTTTCTTGACTGTCAAAGTTTGTTGACATCTCCACTGAAGTTCAAGGTCGAAAGACTCACATTTCAATTGGTATTGGTAAAAAATTTACTCAATTCAAATTGGAAATGCCACTAGAGAAATAAACAAGCGTATGTCTTAGTTTAGCTCGCAAGCGGGAGAGAATAAAAGAAAGAAAGATGTGTACTTCATACGCACCTCTTGTTGCTGTAAATTAGGAATCCCATTAACAGCAGTGACACCTAAATGCCCCTCAATATGAACCCCAGAGAGACATAATGCGATGCCACACATGTTGACCACCGAACGATTACAGGCTCTGTTTGCCACATCCATAATAGAAACAGTCAGAAACGCAAGGAAATAATCCACTAACTACAATAAAGATTTCAAAGCAAAGACTGACTCCGAAACAGTGAAACAGACTCCAACAATATATACCACGGAGATGCATCATGATTCACCACATCTTAAACCCTCAATACTGTGCAAGAAACATACGTTCTTCCACTGGTTAATTTCTTAGAAGGCTTGCTCAGGAATGAGCAGGCTTTCTAACATGACCATTTGTAGTACCAACGCATGCATGCTCTTCTGAATTATGGATATCCAAAACCACAGGTAGACCTGCATTTCCTCCGTATACATACTTTCTTAACACAGATCTTATTTTCAAAATCAGCTTCAAATAATTTATGAAGGTCATATATAATAGCTCATTACGCAAGTAATGATTAAAACGATTCTTGCTTTACCATAAAATTCACGATAAATAGAGAGAAGACTACATTCTGGTTTATTGGCATAAGTCGGTAAAGAAGAAGATTGGAGGAAAACTGAGGTACAATAGAGGTTTAGGGTTGCTTGCATCCCGAAAATTGCGGTGTTAGGGTTTAGGATTGCACTGTTGCTGCATTGCAAAAGTAAAGACGAGCTGCGAATAAGAGGGTTTCCAACTTACAAAAAATCCTAGAATGGAGTAGAGTGTTCAGTTCGAGATTTGTCGGAGTATCACTTGTTGTAGCTCTCGCGAGGGATTTGGCCTTTCCGTAACAAGGTGAGCGTGTACTCGGCCGCGCCAATCAGATCGCGAATGTTGTGTATTGACCGCTCCGCGGCGCCCATGTCAAACAGCTCCCGCACATGCGATTTCTTGGTCTCTTGCGCGGCCAAGCCCAGCCCTAGTTTCTCTGCACTCAAAGCGCGCAGGTACTGCCGATAGAGCGACAACACCCGTGGCTTGCTTCGTGCCAGATCTTCTGCAGTGGCCCACAGCAATCCTCTCCCCATCAAGTCTGCACACGAATTACCATGCAAACCCTAAAAGAATTGCGTTTCTTCTTTGATTTTCGAGGAAGGTAAAATTCCTGGTGCATAAAATTGAATGCTGGTAGTTCCAATGAAATAGAAACGAAGCAAATCAGCGATGATTTTCGAATGATCGAGGCACGACAACAACATCACCTCGATAACCCTAAAATCCTAAAACCCTAAACTCTAATACAGTTCCAGGTTTCGGAGCTTCACGGGAAAGAAGCAACGTCGGGATTTTACTGTCATCGGCACAATGTTCGATTTGAAAGATTCGACTTTTTCTTTATCTAGTTTTCTTTATCATTTCCCTTTTCATTTTTCTTCTTTTTAATTGTTTTGTTGCCTTTGGATTGCAAAGGAGGAGGCTTTTGCATTGACAGAAGTTGTTATAGGCATAAAACTTCTTGTAACGTAATGTAGATGCTTGTTTTTTTGGTAGTGCATTCAAGTGTGGTTATTAGTTAAAATGTCAAGGGTTGCGATTTTGAACTTTTTCGTGATTCAAATGTGCACTCTAACATTTAGGTGCATTTTGGAGCATTTAACCCTTAATGACGAGGCTACTGTAATACATAATATGTATGTTGTTGTATAACTAGCATTTGCTACCAATAAAAAGTTTTAATTTGGGATCTTGACTACCTCAATCATTATAACAACATTGATTTATATATTAACTTTTTTGTTGATCTCAAATGTAATAAAGGTGTAGATGCACTCCAAATACAAGAAAAATATATTGTATTGTACTGGTCGCAAAGGGATGCCTCGTCCTTTAGGGGTTAATGTATTGAAGATGAACATGTGAAGGGTAGGGACACTATTAGAGCACCCACTATCCCAACTATGAAACTTCACAACCTTCTCAATGAGATTTGGAAAAAACATGAACCTAAGTGGATCACAGGCAATTTTTGCCAATACATAAAGAAGAAGTGTGATTGAAATTTTCTTCTCTATTTAGAAGGATAATTTACAAACATTTCATACTAAAAGGACCTTGTTCAATTCCTTGTTTCAATGCCACTCTGTTAAATGTTTTGCTTCTAGTTTGGACAAATTGTGCAACACATATATTTTAGAATGGTAATTTTAAAATGTGACCTATGCAAATATAAAACATGTGGAAAAAGAAAATACATATGAAACTTAAACACATGTGTTACAATCTAGAAAAGTTGTTACTTTGAAGTCCTAAATTGTAATAGAAAAGCTCCAATAAATTGGTCAACTAATTTTACAATTGAATAAGAAAAACCAAAAGAAACAAAAAAAATCCAAATTATTTTGTTTAGATGTAAAAAACCAAAAAGGATATAAATTTGTGATTATTGATTCAAATTCTATGAGACTTGACTTGCATTCAAGGTAACCCTTGCAATCATCTGCACAAAAATAATTGATCAGCCAATCTAAAAACTACCAACATGATTTTTTGCTCAAAACTTCTATAAATCCAAATTTTATTTTTCAATCCTTTAGGGAAAAAAGAAATGATATGATATTACATTATACAAAGCAAGATTGGACTTGGAAAATCAAAAGCTCATCCATTTTAGCAAAGAAGCCCAAATAAATCCATTAATAACAATGAGGATCAAAATGTGTAATTTTAAAAATATATATGAATTTTTCATTCTATTAAAAAATGTCCATGACTCCTTGATTAATGAGAGGATTTGAAGAGTCTTGTATTTTACAAGAAGGACTAAGGATTTGAATTGGCTATTGTAATTAGTGTTCTCTGACTCTAGAAAACTTAAATCCCAAATTTTTTGTGCATTGACTACAAGAAAAATTGTCCAAACTAACAAATCCAAATTGACATTGTTCCTTTATAGTGGTCTTGCAAAAACTTGCAAAAACACTATTTCTGATTTTCAAATTTTGATTATATTGTTTTCTAGCAGATTTTCATGCATAACTTTGCAACCTCTATGTTGGCTTTGCAATTTTCCAATTCTAATGCAATAAAAAAATGAAGAAGTATAGTCATGATTTTATGGAATACAAATCAATTTATAGTATGCCTTAAAAAATCACAAAAATCACAAACATCCTCCAAAAACAAAAAAAATCTAAATTCCCAATTCTTTAAAAATTTAGGTTTCAAATTAAAATTTAGATTCAAGTTTGGTTTTTTTCTGTACAAATCTATTTAACCCTTCACCGCCTACGGTCGGACGCGCTGTTATGACAACTTTTGGAGGCCCTAGCAAAAATACCATTGTAGCAAAAAATCCGAGTGAAATTAACAAACTTCTTCATATAGATTAGTCAATGCCTTTGGAGGGAGGACAAATGTGTTTTCTGATTGGATTTCTATAGTTTGGATTTGTTGTAATATGACCCTGATCTTGAGGCAAAACTATGAATCTTTGGACTTTGCACTCTCTTTGTTATGCTTTATAATTTCTTGCAAGTACAGTCATTGATACCTTGTTTAGAAAAGTAGAAGGTGTCAAGGACGGACTCAGTGACAAGAACAAAATAAAAAAAGCGTAGAATCAAAACAAGAGCTCAGAAGTGTATTTATAACCAAGGCTAGAGTAGTATATTAGAAAATAGCAATATTAGGCAACGCTAAGGCTTGAAGGCCAAAGATTAAGGTGGCAAAATGAGTTATCAAGACTAAGGAACATCTCAGTCTCGACTCCTTTATATACTAGGGATCAAAATTTGTCCGTCAAGCTTGGAAGTTACTTGAGAAGCTTCTTCTGATTTAGACGGCACTTGAGCTGCTTTTATTAGGTAAAAAGTTTCTTGAGAAGCTTTTAACTTTCTAGAATCTTCTAAGAACTTTTTAGAACTAGTCAATCAATTCATGTCCGTTACATTACCTTCCCTTCTAGTTCCGAGATCCTTCAAGAAATTTGTGTAGTTGTTATTCTTGGCTTTTTGAGTTGTTGTTAGTGAAATTTTTGAATCTTCAAAAGAGCATTTAATAAATTTGAAGCTGGTTCTCATGTACGCTTGCTAATCAGGTAATTGCGCCAGTGAATAAAGTATTTGACTGGTCTTCTCCAAATCCTTGAATCTAAAATTTTTTCAACTTCATACTCTTTGATGCTATTTACTTCAATACAAGGCGGTGGAAGTTGAATTCTTTCAGAAAAGCTAGATTCTATATAGATTTCCAAGAATGAAATATAAAATACTGAATGTATCTTCATTGCTGCTGGTAGTTGTAGTCGATATGCAATAGCATTGATTTGTTTTTCAATGCTAAATGGTCTAATCCAGCAATAGTCAAATTTATTATTTGGACGAGTCATTTTGATATTACGTCGTAGTAGCCATACTTTTTCATTCACTTGAAATTGTAATTGCTCTTTTCTTTTTATAGCGGCAAATTCTTTGTGTTGTGTTTGAGCTTCTTCTAAATAGACTTCATTGTTATATGTAGCTCTTGTAAACGCATTTTTAAATTTTTTGCTGCAGAGCTCTTCCCTCTCCAAGCTGGTAGCATATCGATTTTTGGATGATGCCTATAATCCGCGTAAAATGAAGTCCCTTGAGTTGATGCATGTTTGCTATTATTGTATGCAAACTCTGCAAGCGACAGTAAAGACACCCAATTGACTTGTTGATAATTTATGGTACACCGTAAATATTGCTCTAATACTTGATTTATGCATTTGGTTTGTTCATCTGTTTGAAGATGAAAAGTTGAAGAAAGCTTGATCTTCACTTGTAAGGCTTCAAATAATAATTATCAGAATTTGGAAATGAACTGTGGGCCTCTGTCAGATACAATGTTTTTGGGTAGTCCATAATATCAATATATTCTGTCGATAAACAGCTTAGCTGTTTCTTCTCTAGTGATTGTTTTCTTGCACGGAACAAAATGCGTCATCTTTGAAAACCAATCAACTAATACACAAATAAATTCAAATGTAGCCGAAAGTGATAAGTCTGTAATAAAGTCCATAGAAACAGATGACCATGGTTGTTTTGGCACTGGTGAAGGCTGTAAAAATCCGTATGATTGATGTCGCGATTTTTTGGAGCAAGAACATGTATTACAAGATAAAAAAAACTCTTTGATGGTCTTACATATCTATGGCCACCAATAATCTCAAAAAATAAGTTCCAACGTCTTGTTGAAATCAAATTGTCGAACGGCTGAAATGTCGTGGCGTGCTTGCATGATTTGAAAACGTTGTGATCCATCCGGAATGTATAGACGTTTTTCAAAGTATAAAAGCTGATATTCAATCTTGAATTGAGTGAAATCTTTTGTAGAGTTGTTAGAACATTGCTTGATATCAAGCACCAAAGCATTTGTAACTGATATTGTTTAGATTTCATCTAAGAAACTGGAATCAGTTGGAAACAACATTGAGCTGTTCATTAACAAAGGCGTTCAGAATTCAAGAGCGTCGTCTATTATTGATCATATGCTGCTTCTCCTTTCTTAGGCATAAGGTTGGATCTTTTAGATAAGGCATCAGATAACCCTTGTTACTTTTTGGCTCGATGTATGATGTCAAAATTGAATCTGAATAGAGACATGTTCCAACAAGCTTGAAGATGATTCAAGACACAAGTAGACATGAAATATTCAAAATTTTTGTGATCAGTATATACTGTCACCCAATGTACAACTCTTTTGAGAAAATGATGCCATTTTTGAAAAGAATCCACGATTGCAAGGAGCTCTTTATCATAGATTTCATAATTGATTTCTACTGCCCTGAATTTTCTTGAGTGGAAATTTAGATGGAATTTTCCGTCTTTTTTTTGTTGCGATAATATCAAACTCAATGCAAAATCTGAAGCATCTGTCTTCAAAAAGAACGGCTTGAAAAAATCTGGATGTATCAAGATCAAAGCTGTAGTAAAAATTTTCTTCAGTGTTTGAAAAACTTTGTCTGCTTCTTGATTCTAATTCAACTTATCTTTGCATGTGAGTCACGTAAGTGGAATGGCTATCTGGGAATAGTTCTTGATAAATATTTGGTAGAAATTTGCAAAATCAAAAAAACATTAGACATTGCGTATTGTCTTTGGAATTGTCCAATCTAATACGGCTTGAATTTTTTTGAAATTTATCGAAATACCGTCACTCAAAATAATATAGCCAAGAAACTCAACTTGAGTAGTGTAAAAATCACACTTTTTGAGCTTGACGTATAATTCAGTATTGCAAAACCTTTCAAGTACTAGCTTCACATGTTTTTCATGATGAATTGGATCTTTAGAGTATATCATAATGTTGTCTAGATAGCAGACAACAAATTCATTTAGAAATTCTCAGAATATATTATTCATAAAGTATTGAAAAATTGCCGGTGCATTTGTAAATCCAAAAGGCATGACGTTGTATTTGAAGTGGTTAAACCTTATCCAAAAAATTGTCTTATATTTGTCACTTTCTTTAATTCGTACAAGATTGTACGCTCCCCTAAGATCAATCTTAATATAAATCTTTGCTTGTCCGTTTTGATCAATAAGTCCTTTGATTAGAGATAATGGATATCAATTTTTAATTAAAACTTTGTTGAGGCCTCTTTAATCCAAGCATATTTGTAAAGATCTATCTTTCTTTTTCACAAATAGAATAGGTGCACCAGCTGGAGACTTTGAGTGTTAAATAAAATTCTTGGCCAAGTTCTCATCAAGATATTTTCTCAATGTAGAGAGCTCGTTCTACGATAAATTATAAATGGGTCCAAAAGGTAGTTGTGCAACTTGTTCAAGATCAATGGCGCAATCATATAATTGATGTTTGAGCAAAATATCTGCATTTTTCTTTTCAAAGACATTTTGATATTCTTTGTACTCTTCTAGAAGTGTGGTTGTCTTGGTGGTTTGCTTAGACATTAGAATAGCATATATTACAAATATATCATTATTTTTGGCAGTTTACATAAACGCTTGAGCTCCAACAAATAAGGATTTAAACACTTTTTGACCGGAAGTTTCTATAGATTTAAACAATGATTTATCCGTAAAAGCTTTTTCAAGAAGAAACATAATACTATAGTTTGCTCAATCAATTTGAAGATTATACTTTTAAAACCAAGAAAGTCCTAAAATCTCAGGACTAGAAAATGAATGGATAACATTGTAAATTACATGGCTATTATGATTTTTTGCTACTGTCTGTAAGAGAGTTGTTTTGTACATAACATTGCTAGAAGATAGCGGTCGTCCGTCAATAATTTCAATGTGAACGACCTTTAACTTTTGAACTATGGGAATCGTATGCAGTTTTACAAACAACTCATCTATAAAACATGCTAAGACTCCGAAATCTAATAAAGTATGGACTTTAATAATTTTAAGACCTAAACAAATTGATATGGTAAAACAATGAGCAGGATTTGCAGATAATATAGGGCTTGAAGATATTGACGATGTTATAGGATTCAGTCGTACGGTCCCTATTGTGACTAGACTTTATCGTTTTTATGTTGAACGTTGATACTCCAAAGTTGTGAAATGCGTCATTGCTTCTCAAGACAATCGTTAATTTCATATTTTTCTTTTTCAGAATAAAAATATAACCATCTTTTACGTCGGCATTTCATCTCTTATTCTGTAAGGGGTTTGAATTGAACTGCATCAATTTGCATGTCTTCAGTTTTGAATTGTTTTTTTGAACTTGAAATTGAAGAAGTGATGGAATAGCCAGTGTAAGGCCGCGGCGTGGTCCATGCTTGTTTATCTTCTTGCCGCTCAAATAGCCTATTGTCACACTTGACAGCTTGACTAATAGCTTCGTTCAATATCGTAGGGTCTAGTAACGAAAATTGTAAGTCTTTTACTTTGTCACGTAAGCCATAATAGAATTGGCTTATTAAAACTTGTTCGCTTCAGTTGATGTCGCATGCGAACTGGCAAAAATCTGAAGCGTAGACTAATGCTGAACGTCTTTCTTGTTGTAAACTCTGGATCTTTGTTGTCGCAGAGCGTATTTTGTCATGCTCACCCAATGCTTCTCCAAAAGTATCTAAAAACACTTCAAAATTATTGAGTATTGAAGAGTTCTTTTCAAAAAGATGTGCAAATCAAGAAATTGTTTGTTTAGATGACAAAGTTCCCACTAATCTAATGCGAGCTGCATCTATCAAATATCGTTGAAGTTGAAGGAATGTAATGAGTCGAACTTGATTGACAAAATTACAAAATTTGGAACGTGTACTGTCAAATTTCTCTGGAAAGCTAATTCTAAATTCTTTACTCTTGTTAGAATTTAAAGCCTGCAGCATGGAACTTAAAATATTGTTGGCTAAAATAGTTGGTGCGGGTGTTGCAACATATTTTGTTCTATAGATTATTGCAACCTTGTTTCGAGGCCAGAGAGACTTGAATTGAGTTGTTCGGTCTATTGAAACATCTGTTGTCGCTCTAGATTCATGGTTGTAATTGCGGACATGATAGCATTGAATTTTGAATTGTTCATAACGACTTTGTTCCTTTCCGTCATGATGATAACGTAGTATTCTAGTAATATACGTTAATAAAAACAACAAAACCACGAATGTTTGGAAAGATAAACAAAGTAGGCTGTAATAGTAATGCTTCGAAACTAGCTTCACCAAACTCTCGTATAACTTTCTCTCTAAGTTCATGTTTGGATCTGTTAATAATACGGATTTCAAGATTGGAATTGAATTCACGGACAAGAGGTCTATTTAGGTTTATAAACTTCAATGGTAGAGAAAATCTATAATGAAAACAGACAACACCATCAATTTAAAAGTGAGTAATCTGCAACTTCTAAAACATTTTGCAGTTTTTGAATAGAGGGGTAATTCACGCTTTATTCAAAATCAGAAAGTTTTGATGATGTTAAAGCAGTCTCAACAAATTGTCAAGGATGGACTCAGTGACAAGAACAAAATAAAAAAAGCGTAGAATCAAAACAAGAGCTCAGAAGTGCACTTATAACCAAGGTTAAAGTAGTATATTAAAAAATAGCAATATTAGGCAACGCTAAGGCTTGAAGGCCAAAGATTAAGGTGGCAAAATGAGTTATCAAGACTAAGGAACATCTCAGTCTCGGCTCCTTTATATGCTAGGGATTAAAACTTGTCTGTCAAGCTTGGAAGTTACTTGAAAAGCTTCCTTTGATTTGGACGGCACTTGAGCTGCTTCTATTAGATAAAAAGCTTCTTGAGAAGCTTTTAACCTTCTAGAATCTTCTAAAAACTTTCTAGAACGAGTCGATTGGTTCATATCTGTGACAAAAGGCACCTATACCAAGAGGCGATGAGTGACTAGTTAAAATTATAGAACCAACAGACTTGTGCATTCACCATGTTCTGGCTTGCAAATGTGCGAGGGGGAAGAGTTCTCTCCTGAAGGAACCGACTGTGACCTGCTCTTCTAACCGGCTGCCAAAGTCAATGCGACAAGCGGCATCAGACCCTCAGTAATTTGGATATGATCACAATCTCACACTGGTTTGAGACTACTTAACGCCGGTTATAACTTGGAATTCAAAAACAAACTACCATGTCTTATTTTGCACCTCTTTTGAATCTGCGCATGATCTCTTTAGAGTTGTACACTTTCTATTCTTAGTAAATACACAACCATAATCCTAACCCCTGCAGTAATTGAAATTACAATCGCGCATAATAGTTTTGTCCCTTACGGCCACCCATGGAGCTGTTTTCTAATTTCGAGTAGACAATTTTAGTCCCCTTGGGCGGTGAGGGATTAAATGCATTATACTAAGGATTGTATATTAATTATTAGTTGTGATGTCTTGAAAAAACAATCATTGATAGAAATTGAATTAATTGGATTTACCAAATAATTAGTTGGATTTTTGAAAATAATGGATCAGATTGAAGAATTGGTTATTGGACAAAATATTTATTGATGAAAGAAGAAAATAGCAAGTTTTTAGTCTTTGTTGAATTTAAACAAAACAATTATTGGTCAACCTTCTACTTATGAATTGAACTCTAATTGATTGATTGGAAAACTTAAATGTCAAAATATATATATATATATAACTAAGTGGGAGGATTTCCCTAAGTGCACCCTTTTCTACAACTTTTTAGAATTTTTTATTGTAAGTTGAAGCAACAAAAAACACCCAAGATATAGAATACCAAGTGTCCACCAACCAAGTGCATTTCTAAAATTTTGTAAAACTCTTTCTTGTTATGAGTGCACAAAGGAAGAAAGGAAATGACTTGCACAACAAAACAAAAGCCTAAATTTTTTGGTTCAAAGATATCTGTGATATTTTTAAAAAAGCAGGGGTATCTATGAAAATCATTGCAAACTTCAGGGGTCTCCATGAAATTTCCTTGTATTGAATATATAGGAGTCAAGACCCAAAACAATTCATGGAATCATTTGGATATTTTTGTAAATAATAAAAAAATACAAATATACTTTTTAAAAGAAAATCAAGCTATACAATGTCTTTAACTCTCAAGAGTTGAAGGAGAGTTAAGGTGGAAGTATCCATTGCCAACAACTCTCCATTCCCATGTAGTAGGGGGTGTTATTTCCACCATGAGCAAGGATAGGTGCTTTGGAATGCGTTTTCTGACTTTTTCAAGGTTGAAGCTACTTAAGTCATGCCACATGTCCCAAAGTGAGGTAGGAAGTAATGAGCTAAAATTAGTTTAGCTAGTATTGGAATTACATACATATAGACATTGGCAATAGGTGTGGAACACTTTTTGACTCCCAAAATTCACATTAATTTCAATTTTGCAACTTTTTTATAATTTAATTACAATCCCAATATTTTGTATCTTCCTATTTGTGAAAAATATTTTTTGTCTCAAACTCATTGTAGTTTTCTGCAAAATTGCTTAACCCATAAAGGACCAAGCCCCCTTTTTGGGGACAAATGGGATTTTGGGCATGTACCTATGGCTAAACTACTTTGCAAGATTTTTGGAAAATTTTATAAATAATGGGGAATTCAAAGATTTACGTAGGCATCTAATTTTTTCTTCATTCTGATGTTTATTGAAGAAGTTTAAAATGAATTTATGGAAAGGCGAGATTGGGCAGCCCAAAAACTTTTTTAAATGCAATTTAAAAAAAAGTTTTTGGGCTGCCCAATCTTGACTTTTTTCCATAAATGCGTTTTTAACTTCTTCAATAAACATCAGAATGAAGAAAAAATTAAATGCCCACGTATAGTAGATATTTGAATTCCACAACTTTAATAAAAGTTTCAAAAAATCACAAAAAGTAAATTAGCTGTAGGTACATGCCCAAAATCCATTTGTACCCCAAGGGGACAGTTGATCCTTTAGGGGTTAAAGTTATCGGATATGGGTGCTTCCACCTTACATGCTTACATATTTTTCTCAAAATGTGACAAATTTTTGAAGTGACAAATTTTTGAAGTGACAAATTTTTGAAGTGTCAAAATAAGATTACAGGGTTGCAGGAGATGCGAAGACCTACAAAAACTCCCTCGCCCGCTATTCCAGCCACTGACGTGGTGGAGCTCGAGCATATCCGGAACCCTCTCGATCCATCGTCGTCCTCGGATACATCAAATAGCGGGGCCCAGCCGTTCCACTGCCACGTGGAAGAAGAGGAATCGTTTTCCATAAGTTATCAATCCCCCGTTCATTGCACCAGAATCTCAAATTCCTGCATCGTTCACGCCTTCTTCACGGGTGACGGGATCACGGGACCCGCTCGACGAGCCATTTTCGGACTTCTTAAGCACTGTGCGCAGTGTCCGGTGAACTGCCTTTACAAAATCAGAGCTGTAATAAGTCTTAACCCGATTGCCAGGTCAGAAATTTATTGTGCCTGGCCCGATACAGTAGTGCCTCCCGAAGATGAACCTCTATAAGGAAAAATGTTTGGCTAAGATGAAGTAGATGACTGTCCTTGGTGGTTAGGGAGTTACAAAAGCTTGTTTAGTTACAATGAATGTTTTCCTTACATGAAAGGAATATGTTGTCCGGATACCTTCATCTTATCCAAGCACTACTGTAATTGTACTACTGTATACACTCTACAATAAAACAAGAAAATGACTAGGGGACACCCCCAATTGCTACGTGGACACCCCCTATTGCCCAACCTATTAAATTTGAGATTATTATTATGTTGGAATGAGAAATAAAACCAAAACAATATTTTAGTGCACATCTGCATCTATAAGCATTGCAAACATATAAAAAATATGTCTCATTTGTGGCATGTTCAAGAATTAAACTAGTTGCTATCTTCATTTATAGGTTAACTCTTGACCATTTCACAAATGAGACATCTTTATTGTATGTTTGCAATGCTTGTAGACGCAAATGTACCCTAAACTATTGTTTTGTTTGTAATAATAATCTCAAATTTAATAGGTTGGGCTATAGGGGTGTCCACTTAGCAGTTGGAGGTGTCCCCTAGTCATCCCCTAAAACAATCACTAAAATGTCCTTTCATGTTAGGAGTTTGAGTGTTTGACACATGACTAAGCTTAGGATTCTCATCTTCTACTCATCATCCTGCCATACAGCATTGCGGGTATCACCAGGCTGGAAGAAGTGACAAAAACATTGGACAGCGAGCGGCGTCCTGCCACCTCGGCGCCATTCATCAGATACTCAACACAACCAGGCTGCTCCTCATTCATATTCCACATCACAAAGAGAATCAACAGCTTTTTTCTTTTCTCCCTTCTTTTGTGACTTACGTTCTGTCTGTGTCGTCAACGTAAGTTTCTGTATCGGACCGCCATTGCAATTGCGATCCTAGGAAGGATCAACAATTCAGAATTCAAACAGACGCTGGTACGTTTTTGTTTCCATCCTCGCTCTCTCTTTCTTTATTTTTCAAATTTCACTTTTCTCTGATGTTCTTCAATCCGGCTGCACTTTGCTCCTTGCGGCGTCTTTGCTGGCTTAATGCTTAGGTGACTACACTCGAGATCGCCACTCGTGCTATTGAGTATAGTAATTGTTAGACTAATCAAATTACTTCTTGTTGACGATCGAAAATAGATTTTATCGAACCACCGCTGTATACGATAGTAATGCCTGATCATAGTGTTATTGGTAGAGGTTCTGTAATAGATTCTTTCAATTAGTATTGGTAGAGGTTTTACAATGGATTCTCTCAATTAGTACATGTTGATTTAGGAGATGTACACCAGCCGAACAATTCTTGCAATTTTTAGTGTTTCTACCTTACAAGCGATCAAGCCATAGCCAGGCTATGTCTCAATCGAGAACATCAAAGGGCAAAGTTCACTAGGAGGATCTTTTCCGATCTTTTTAGAAGAAAATGCTTTTCTTAGAAACGCAGCCGTTTTGTTGTAACGGTAGTTTTGCTTAACTTGCAATGACGATGATGTTCTTGCGGCGTCTTTGCGAGCTTAATGCTTAGGTGACTACACTCGAGATCGCCGCTCATGCTGTTGAGTGTAGTAATCGTTAGACTAATCAAATTGCTGTTGACAATCGAAAGAAGATTTTATCGAACCACCGCTGTATACAATAGTAATGCTGATCATAGTGTGATTGGTAGAGGTTTCATAATGGATTCTCTCAATTAGTACATGTTGATTTAGGAGATGTACACCAACCGAAAAATTCTTGCAAGTTTGAGTGTTTATACTTTGCAGTGATCAAGCCATAGCCAGGCTATGTCTCAATCGAGAACATCAAAGGGCAAAGTTCACTAGGAGGATCTTTTCCGATCTCTGTAGAAGAAAACGCTTTTCTTAGAAACGCTGCCGTTTTGTTGTAACGCAATTTTTGTTTACCTTGCAATGACGATGATGTTCTTGTTGCTTCGTTTTTTTTGAAGAAGCAGGAGTGGAGGAGTCTGATTTCAATTGAAGGATGGCCAACTCGGAGAGCAGTAATGGCTCTCAGTATTCTCCTTTTGTAGCTTTCATGTACGTCTTTCTTCTGACATTTGTGCATCCTCTCCGTGTTTCAGAGACATTTACAAAATTTAAATTTTGATTCCGAAGGTCTTACTGGAAGAATCTGATTTATCTTCTCTGGTGTTTGTGCTTGCAGCTACATTTTTAATCTGATGGTAGGAACCGGTTGTTTGGCTCTGCCATCAGTATTGCTGAAAGGAGGCTGGGTATGTGAATCTCCTCCTTCAATGGTTAGTGAATGTACTCCATGTGTTAGCTATGGCCAAAGTTGTGAAAGTGTTTAATTCACATTGCCTTGCTCACAGGTTTTGGGAGCCTCCTTCGTTGCAATCGTTGCGTTTCTCAGGTAAGCTGGTTTTTATTATTCCTGGAGATTTTTTCTCTTCCATAAATTGCTTATATAACTTTACTTTTGGCACTATTTCAAGTGTACAAAATTTCAATGAACATTGATCTTAAGTTACTTTTATTCTTGTGTTCAGCTATGTCAGCGTGACGTTTGTACTGGAGTCCATGGCCACAGCAAATGCCTTTCTCCAACTCAAAAAGGTGCGTCCTGGCTATTCTGTTTTTTTTTACAGTTCTTAGTAGAACCTCCTCAAGAGGCTTTCTAGAAACTTGGTAATCTGCAACTCCATTGAAGGCAGTTTCTAGTGTAAACCCCTGGCTAGTGTGCAGTGGAAGCCTATTGAAACACTTGAATTGAGAGAATTGACTGGATCTAGAAAATGACATGATTCTGGCAGGATGGGCTTGATGAATCTCTTTTGAGTGAAGAAGCTGGACACCGAGGAGACGGCACTGGTAACGAAGAATCACACAAACCAAGTGAAGAAGGAATGTTCCAGATTTCAAAGAAGATAGAAATGGGAGAAATGGCTGTATGCTGCAACAACTCCTTTTTTCTACCTTTTTTTTCCTTTCGAGTCCTTTGATTCTACAGCCTTGGATGTTGATTGAAGTTGTCTAGCTTAGAAAACGCATAAAACCTCCATTTATTCACAATCTAGGAAAACCTAGCCCTGCATTAACTCCGCTAAACTAAGGCAATCCCTAAACCGTTAACTCTACCAATTGCAATTAGCAAGATTTTCTAAAAATACCTGTGGAGAGTTGATTTTTCTATAAGATAGTTGGGGCATGTGAATCATTTATTGAGACTGGTATTAGTGAATTTGGTAATACCGTTTCTGAGAGGATGGTGTCCTGAGTGCAGGGACTATTCTTCACCCACTGGGGCATCATTGTCTTCTACGCTGCTTTGATTGTAAGAGCCCTTTTTCTTTTGAAAAGTTTGGACTTTTTTACATATACGGTATGAAAGGGAGAAATACAATCTAGCCTGTTGAGTATGCAGCTGTGTCTAGATTATCAGCAATTTATACTTTTAATAGAGTTTTTTTACAAGATTTTAACTCATGTTTTTTTGAGTAATGGTGTAATTGAACAATACTGCAGTTGTATCTTATCGGAGATTCTCTCATCTACAGCACATTAATTGCGCGGTCCTTGGCGGAGTATTTTACTAACCTCACCCCGGGGCCATGGGCGTTCGACTTGTACCTGGGTATCTTCTTTTGCTTCAGTTTACCTCTCTGGTAATTTTATATTTTTTTCTCAGCACAGCAAATTGCATTGTCATGTTATGTGAAAGACGCTTTTCATGTTTCTGTTATCTTGAAATTTAAATACCTTGTCAATTGTTAATGTGACTTAAGTTTTACTAGAATACCTAGAGGTAGTGGGTTTTCCTACTAGTGTGCTCAATGAATCAAGTACACCAGTAGAAAGTATAAAACAACATTATGAAGTATTTTTGTTTTAATGCTAAAGGCTTGTATGGTTCTCGTGGTTTGTGGCAGCTACTTTGATTTTCAGAAGACAAAACTCCTGCAGATGACGACACTCGTATGTGCTCTCGTGCCTTTTATCAGACTTACCAATTAGGCTTCGTGATTTACGTTTCATGATAATCTTGTTATAATTTGCATTCTCTGATAGGTATCTTTTTTAGCATATTAGTTCACAGATTCTCTACGGTAGTAGAGTTCCCTTTATAGACATGATATAAAACCTAGCCGTGTTGAACCCTAGCAATTATAATGCCGTAAACATAAATCCTGTCAACTTTTAATGCAAGGAGGTTTTCTAGAATACCTCTAGGGGTGGGGCTTTTTACTAATGCTGACGAAAGTTGACACTATTTTTTTGTTTTTGCATTAACTAAGACTTCGAAAGGTCATCTTTCACTCATTTCTGCTGATACTTGGGTTGGTTGAACAACGTGCAGGCTATCCGAAACATATCTCTTTACACGTAAGAACATGTACCTTCTTTAGTTTTTTTTAATACTTGAGAGATTTCCCTTCATTTGCAAGTGGCATCGGAATCTCAAAGTGTGGGTTGGTAATTTTGCAGCATGATCGGTTTGGCAGTAGCGAAAACTGTGAAAGGAGGCCGCCAAGACTCCGATGTGCCTGCTTTCAATTTCTCGTAAGCCACTGTCAATACTTTTGGTTTATTTTCTGTTAGAAGAGCTAAATATTTGTCAACATTTACAAATCAGCAGGTCGGCAGACGAGCTTAGCCTTACAAGTGATCTACTCAATGAAATCTAAAGTGATGCTTGAAGTCTGTACTGGTCATTGTACTAGAGTTAAGAATCTTGTGGAGATGAAACTCCTTGTGAGCTCCTTGGATGTTGGAACTTTCACTAGATTGTATCGTTACACATTATATGCAGCTTGAATTACAAGAGTCCTTAGATGTAGATATTTTGGTAGAGTTATTTCTGGTAATATTTGAAAGCTGTGTTTTACAGGGCATTGCCAAATCTATTCGGTGGAGCTGTATATTCGTTCATGTGCCATCACAGGTTTGTTGCTTTTCGTCATGTATCGTGTATATCTGCTGTTGCATTAACCCTTGAAGGATCAACAAGTTCAAATCAGACCTAATGTTTTACTTTAATACTATTGAGTGAATTGTACGGGGGCTTCCTTCTGTTTAATTTTGTATATTTTTGTAGTAATCCTTGCACTATTCTACATTGATTCTAGAGATGCAAATTTAGCTCCATGTTTTCACAATTTGTTTTGTGACCATGATTTCTTTGGTCTTTTAAGAGTTAAATAACGTGAAAATTCATCGAGGATGTAACTAAGAATTGAATTTTGATTGCAGTAGGATATTCAATGAACAGTAACTTTTCTTTTTGCATTTTAGCTCTAATAAAGTGCTTTTTGGTATTTTCTTGTATCTCAATGCAGTTTACCTGGCATTGTCACACCAATGAACAATAAGTCCCACTTACAACGCATTGCAGCATCTGCATATGGAAGTGTCATTGTTGTGTATCTGCTGCTCCTCGCCTCCTGTGGATTTGCATTTGGTATGTAGTGCCCTACCTTGTGGTTGTAGATGACTCAAATGATAAACTTGTTTTTTGTATTTGTTAGATACATTTATTTGAATCTACAATTCCTATTGGTGTGATAGATGTGTAACGCATTCCAAAAAAATAAATAATTAAACTGCCTACTCTTTTACTGCATGGAGTTTTTTCTCAGATACTTCAATTGCATCAAATGCACAGTTTAGTACCTACACTAGAACATTGTCTAGTTGAATATAACTAGGACCGGGGTAGTATATACACTTTGACAAGGTATTCATTACTAGAGATTGACCTTGATACAATAATATATTATTCATTTGTCGGTTGGGACCGAGAAGTTTTTGTTCATTTATGGTGGTTATGCTTTTGGACAGGTCCTACTGTACAATGCATCAACAATCCTTAACACATTTCTTATTTTTGTGATGCAGGCGTTACTGTGAAGGATCCTTTGACATTCAATTTTCCAGCAAACCGTATCCACTTTGAGTGACCACACCCATGATTTTTGTCTGTTGAGGCTTTTCCATGTACAATACTAAGCATTTCCTTGACTAGAGATTTTCAGAGTATGGTTTAGTCGGCGACTTTCTATTCCTATTTCCAGGTTTTTGTTTCTGCCACACTATTTTCCTTTGGTATTAATGGAAGTAGTTATAGTTGACCAAGAAAGCCTTGTTCTGTTTTTTCTACGTAAAGTTGAAATTAGTGTCGCTCTTCAACTGGTTCCTTTGCTCATGTTACAATAACTCTGCTTCATAATTGTGAACTGTTGATTTGAGAAAACTTTTTTTTTTTCCCTAAAATATACTGACTTTGGGTTGGTTTCTGGGATTACCAGTATTTACCTTGTCATCCACCTTTCCCATGCTTTCCATCACGTTGCGCAACAACATTAGCACCTTGATACACTTTGTGTCAAACCCAGGTGAACCTTCATAACATATCCGGGTTTCGTAAATAAATTGTGAGATTGGCAGGTCTATTAAAAATTAGGCGTGTTTTAATATAGATGACTTTTGCATAATGTCATTGGGATTGTGAGTGTCATTTTAGAGGCCAACAAAGTATTTTTCTCTTGACAGTGCCATTGGACATAATGCCTAACATACCTATTCTTGTTTAGACCTTGGTGCCCAAATTAACCAAAAATAGGCATATTAGGCATTGTCTAATTGTAAGATGCCTAAAGATTGGTAATTGTTGGTCCTAGACAAGATATGAATTTTGTTTTATTTGTTACAGTAGCAGAAAACCCACTTCCAAGAGGTATTCTAGAAAACTAAGATGTGTGACAAATAGGCAAGGTTTTAAATAAAAACTTGCTTTGAATAGCCTTAAATTGGCAGGGTTTGAGCTCTCTTGAATTCCTCTAGATTTCTACATACTTCAAGCATATGAATTAACGTTGTGTTGGTTTTTTGATTGACGAATCTCCAGGGTCAGACACGTCACCAGTACAGGAAAGTAGCCTTCGAAGACTGATGCTCACTTTGCTTGCTGTTCTGCCACCTACCCTGCTGAGCTTTATTGCTAAGGTTTGCTTCTATACCAAGCTTGTCCCATATTCAAATCAAACTAAGATATGCAGGTCTTAGTTGTTTTGCATCTATAATTACACTAAGAAAACATTGTTTTTGATATAATGTCGTGAAAAGTTGTGCTAAGTTTTGTCAAATTTAGTAAGTCTTTTCCCCACTCATTTTTTCTCTATTTGTCATGTTGTATATTGCGCCACTCAAATTATGTGATTAGTCAATTAGACCCCGACCACAAGCACACCCTCACCTCCCCTCCCTCTCCTGCAAGCAAAGTTGTGATGTTCTGCAGTCACAGTTAATAGCAATCTGTTCTTTTCATTGTGGTAATAGAATACCTCTCTCCAAATTATCTAACCACGTTTAACCCTGTTGATTGTAATGCTATTTAAGGCAGTTTGTTACATACCAATCGTACGTTGGCTAGGTTTTCTAAAATAGATCAGTACTACAGGTTTTCCTACTAGTACGTCAATTTTGAATTTTGAATTTTGAATTTTGAATTTTTTGAATTTTGCTGCAGCATGCAGATATTTCTGTGGATGAATTGGTGGGCTTCACGGGAGCATTTGCTGGATCTGCAGTCATGCTCATCATTCCTGCTGCGTTGGTCTACTGCTCTAGAAAGTAATTGCCTCTCACCAGCTATGGCATTTCTTCCATTTTCACTTTGTTTTTGTTGTATCTTTCGATTTCTTATTATTCCTGTATTTTAGGACTCTGTGTGTTGGTTGACATGGTTTGGAATTTCTTTCTTTTTGGTCTGGTTATGCAGAGTGTTCACATCAGCATGGGATTCAAAGAAAGGGTCGAGGACTTCTATACCTGCCAACTACCACCATTCTCCATTTAGTGGGCAAGGCTGGGTAATTGCCATATTGACATGGGCCTTTGTGTCTTTGATTTTCAACACGTACGAAAAGTGGCTCAAGTTGACATCGACTTAGGTGGCAACGCCCCCTACAAGGTAGCTTTGTTTTGGTGAGTGTAATATGTGAAACTTTTGTAGGTTTTTTAGTGGCAAATGAAAGTGAATTCTAAGGTGCCAAAGAATGTGGTAATTCGGTTTTGTATGCAAGAGATAGGAAGGGGGTCAAAGTTTGATCGGTAGGTTTTCTAAAATTATTGATTTGACAATAGCTACATGTTGACTAAGGGGATTGTGAACTCAAGTCTTCAATCAAGTATTGCTTTCGGGCTCTTTGGCAATTTTTGGATGTCCTTGCCTTGCTATAGTTTGGCACATTACTGTTTTACAAGCTCCTTTCTCTTTTGCACTGGGTACTGGTTGTTTTACATTTGTATTTTTCTTTTAATGTATAGGAGATGTTGGATTTGCGTGTAGAGCACGTAGAACCTGTTGATCTTGTGAAAAGACAGATTTGTCATTCGATATGTTCAAAGGCTTGGTTATTACTTCCAAATGGCATCACATCCATGGTTTATTTGGAAGCTGGGGAGTGTTTTGGGTGGATATTGATGAACGACATCATTTCATAAATCCCATTTTTATTATAAAAAAAATTAGTATAAGAATCTACATAGTGTCACCTCAATCAACTATTTACACACTAATACTTATAAATGAATTTTATAATAAACTACTTTTATATGAAACCTTGGCATAAAAACAATCCTTCTAAGATACTTTTGTGACGAAGGTGCACCTTGGTTTGAAATGTGACACTCTTGTATTTCAAACTACAACTATCAATTAACTTACTTGCAAATTCAAATCCCAATTTTGGAATGAACTGTTACTTCATAATCACGTCAAACACTTAAGGCTTTTGGACACAACCATCTCATACTATTAGAAGTGCCCACTGCAATGGGATGTTTTGGCCAACTTAAGTTACACTTCCACATGCAATTAGCCAACTCAATGACAAAGTCAAATGAATAAAATAAAATAAAATAAAATAATTTGTTGAAACTCCATTAAGTGTAACAATGAGCAAAGAAGAGATTCGAAAACTTTGAATGTATGGTTTGGGAGGCAACTTGTAATTTCAAGAGTAGGGCTAGTTCGGAATTAAATTTACTTAATTTAATTTAAAAACATGTAAATAAATTTTGAACACTAAACATACAAGCTTAGAAACATGTTTATTGTCATTAATTTATTGAGATCAAATAAGGCTATAATTTTGGACCCAGTTTTGCGTGTACGATGGTTCATATGTTCATAATCACTTGAATAGCACTATTTGTATGGATGAAATCATGCACTTGTAAATGTCCTTTCTCTGCAATAAGTATTAAGGTATGTACACCCATAAGCCTCAGTGTCCCCATAACCGTCACCTCTGAAATCTTGAAAAATTTGTGGAAGCGCATAAATGTAATGACAAAGATATACAACATGTGAACATGAAATCTTGAAAGTGGTTATGGGTGCAATGACAGTTTGCTCTTTAGGGATTCACAACTTATTCTCATAGTATTCAAATAATACATTTAAATGTGCAAACTCATTATTTTTCTGTTCCTAATAAGATCCTATAATTTGCTAGCTGTTTATTGATACTCATCATGTTCAAAACCCTTAGTTTGACGCTTATGAGTGTACATACCTTAGACGTGATGTATCAAAACCTTCATTGTTATTTTATTTTTTGAAACTGTAGATCATATCATTCCAAGCTAGGTAGTACAAGGTCTGTTTTTTTTTTTTTTTTAAATTTTGCTAGATAAGTGACAGCCTCAAAACAGACTGCAATGATCTTGAAAAAATCGTAATTTTAAAAATTTCCATAAAAATTAAGGGCTGTGAAAGTCCATTGATATGTAATATATATTAAATTTCAATTGTTGAATGAAAACATTCAAACTTTCGAAATTTTTTGTAGGATTCTTGTTTAAAAATGATCAAAAGGTCTTACAATAAATGATTGAGCATACCCTTCTGTGCTCGGAAAGAAAAGAAAATGGAAATTTAACTCACTTTAAGATCGCATACATTACAAATTGCTTATTATACTGTATACTACCCAAGTATTAATACTCAACCAACTTGTTTGATAGGCTCAAACAAAATGTTGGAGAAGATAGATAAACCTTGTCATTAAAGCAAAAAATATTGATTAAAGTATGCATATGAGTTACTATCTAGAAGCAATTGAATGTCAAAGCTAGACACCTATTTTTACATTTTTAGTGTGGTATTACATATCGTTCTCAGTTAATTCTATTAATATATTAAAACAACCCTTTGCCATATGTTTAGTTTAAAATAGCTTTCAATTGTTGTAGAGAATGAAATACAAAAATGGAAAACATTTGAGAACTACTAATGGATTGCAAGTAGCAGAAATTAAAGTATTGAAAATAATCTAAAACTCCATTCACTATTGCTTCTTTGAGTATGATACATAAGTTTTCAACAACTATGTATATTTTTTTATGAACTTCTAATCCTCTTGTTATGTTTGCAACTATTTGTATATATACACTTGTAATTATCTATTTAAATAGAAATAGTGTTTAACCCCTAAAGGCCCAAGTGGCTCAAAACCACACCTACCCGCAAACTAAAACTTCTCATAACTTTCATCTCATTGATCAAAATTGAATGGTTCAAAGCTCCCCACGTATACATAAGTCTAAAGAACCTATTTTATATTTTTGTTTAAAAAAAATACAATTTTTAAAGAAGTTTTTGGGCTACCTGCCCTCCTCTAATTTCTAGAAATTCATTTTTAACTTCTTTAATGAATATTGGAATGAAGAAAAAATTAGATGCCCACACAGATCTTTGAATTCCCCATCTTGTATAAAAATTACAAAAAATCACACAAAATAGTTTAACTATAGATACATGCTTGAAACCCCACTTGGCCCCAAGGGGCCACTTGAGCCTTTAGGGGTCAAGATAATCTAGATAGCTTAAAAAATTCAAACAGTAGCTTGGAAAATTTGATAACATGGGTGAAAAGACATATTCAATGCAATCTTAGACGCCCTTTATGGAAAAATCTTTTTACTGATCGCAAAAATACCTCATAGTAGTCATCTATTAGAGCCTATTTTCATTGTACTAATGTCATTCTGAAAAAAACTCAGTTCATTATTTTTCAACAATTATTTTAAAATAACGGAAAGATATCTCCATATTCAACCATTTGAATAGCCATTTTTTTTTCACATCTCTTTAATGGCCATTGTATACAAAAATTAATGAATATAGTTTAACAAAAACCCTATCAATGAAATGTGTTAATTAGATGACATTCATATTCATAAATGTGAGGCAAAATAGATAAAAATTCAAATTGAAAAAAAACATGTCTTGTTTTTATGTATGCAATTATGAATTGATCAATAAGAGAGTTTTTATTTTTAATTCTGCACTAGTGGTTATCAATGTTCTGATCACTAATTGTACATGTTATTTTATTAAATGATATTGGTGAAGTATTGGCTTTACCTTGACGTCTTTGTCTTGTTATTGATAAGTGAATGCAATGGTGTTGTTTAGGAACAATCTAAGTGAAAAACTATAATTTTTTTACACTTCCATGGATAACACAAGTTTGAACAAAGTCTTTGAAACCTTCTAATGAATGGTTACAATTGTTTTCAAACTTTGCAAAGGCATTGGTGTAAGAATCTGTGTTTTGAAGTTTGATGAGATTCTCCATCTTGAGGTTACAAGAGAAAAGTATTGGTTGATAGACAACTAACATGGCATGTCTTGTGACCATATTAGTCATTCATGCTAGTAAAATGTATATTGAAACTCCTTTCATTTTGCTTTCTATATTTTAATAATATTTTGATGACAAATTTGTTGTAAAACTTTATATCTCAACTTGGTTAACAAATCAAACACTCATAAAACAACACTTATGCATATTGTATTAATTTTTTTTCAAAAATAATAAAAAATTCTTGCAACTAGCCCCATGATCATAAAAATATAGGCACAATGAATTTTTTTTTGTTGTCTCAAATTTTTGAATTTCAAACTATATTGTACTCAGTATAAGTAATATAAAACAATTGAATTGTTCTACTTTAAGGAATAACCAATGGCATTAATAATGTAGAAATCACTTTTTTCTACTATGTTGGTTATACAATTCATAATCTATAGAAGGTAATCTTTGATGTGTAGATGTAATTCATACAAAACCTCTCAAGTAAAATAACCCAAGAAATTTTTAAGTGGGGATTCTTTTGGGGAAGGTCATAGTCGTCTATTGTTTTACAACTAAGGTCACTTGTGAGGGGATTGTTTTGGTAACATTAAGAACAAGAGATTAAGAAACTCATAAATATCCAAGTCAATTAGACATGTAGATTCTTATTCTTTAAACACTCTCACTAAATAGGTCAATTGGACTAAACTTCAAATCTAAGTTATAATAAATTACAAAAGTAATAAGAGTAGCACTTATCAAATGCTATACTCCTGACAATCTTGTCCTCTTTCCTTCCTACTCCGATCTTAGTTCTTAGTCACTTGTTTTATGTTTCCTTTATTATAATCATCACACACATTAGTACAATCTACAATGTCTATAAATCTCATAGAACATAGAAAGACTTACATTTAATTATACTTAGAAGTAATTTTATTCTAAGGGTGATCAATCCTATAAAAGAATTTTCATACATCTTTTCTAACTAAGGAATTTCTTTGTCTATACTTCTAGGTCAATTAGACCTTAACTTTCACTTATCCAAACTCAATAATGGATAGCACTAAATTAATCTTCATAGTCCAATTGACTATGTTTACCTTCAATCACATTTGATTCTCTTAAGTTGTTTTTACAAATTACAAACTTATACTACAATCATCATTCAACCACTATTCTACATTCTTTTTATTTAATTTTACCATGTTCAGATTTTCATATCTTTACTATAGATGTCTTGTCAATTAGACTCTAATGCGGTTCTTTCTTATTCATGTCTACAGTCTATTTGACAATGCTTCTATTTCACTATTCTTGGATTGATTTAAAGAATTACCAACATCATTGAAACCAGATTTTTAGTTTCAATCATATTTATTATAATCCGTTTCATTTTATTATGCTTCTCAAAAGATTTCTATTCTTGTGTTTTTACTTATTAGTTCTACCAAATATACATTTCAAAAAGTTGAATTCAATACATAAAAAATCAATTCAAGACTTCAATTCATACATATAAAGAACAACCAAATTAATATCTTTCACTTTCATTCAAAGTATGCAATTTACTAGACAAGGTTTGAGGATTTCTAACTATGACATACACTCCTAATAGTGTAGTCCATTTGACATTGTTCCTTCCTTATTTATATCTCTTATGTCTCTTCTTCTAAAGGCACAACTTTTTACATCTAAGTCAATTAGACCATTTTAAATCTGATCTAAGTTATGGTGATCTCCTTCATGTCTTTTCAATTTTCATTAGCAAAACAAAATGCATTCATACTAGGAAAAGTTATTAAAATGAAAAACTATTTTTTTCACACTACAATAGAAAAAATGCGTTATTACTAAATGTATTCTAAATTTGAGTACATTCAAACATCTTTTGATTGCATTACCTTATATTAATTTTGTTGTTGTGATATGTAAAGAAAAGAATACTGTGTGGCATGTACACAATATGCAACATTGCCATAACAAGTAAAATGTAAAACCTTGGCAACATAATATAAATTAAAAAAGGAAATTGATATGTGCACACCGGGGTTGATATTTGCACACCCCCACGCAAGGTAAATTATAGATTCCTACCATCAAAAATCTAAATTTGAGAATTTGGAATTCAAATTTGGACTTAGAGACCATGATTTAGTTTAGAACCATAAAAAAGGTTGCAATTCAGCAACATCCAATGAAAAAACTTATTTATTTTACAAACAAAAGTAAAAGTAACACTTTTCTCCTAGCTAAACTTTTTCATTGGGTGTAGTTGAATTGCAACTTTCTTAATGGTTCTAGACTAAATCATGGTCTCTAAGTCCAAATCTGAATTCAAAATTCTCAAATTTAGATTTTTGATGGTAGAAATCCATAATTTACCTCCCATGGGGGTGTGCAAATATCAACCCCCGGTGTGCACATATCAATACCCTTG
Organism: Ulota crispa; assembly: GCA_963920765.1. Taxonomy (NCBI): domain Eukaryota; kingdom Viridiplantae; phylum Streptophyta; class Bryopsida; order Orthotrichales; family Orthotrichaceae; genus Ulota; species Ulota crispa. The sequence goes on from OY987242.1 coordinate 38,984,890, forward strand.
AAAAATACACACATGCTTAATTCTTTATTATGACGTTAGTATGACAAAGGGGCAATGGCACGATCAGGGTACCCAGAAAGGATTGCTTAACTTTGATTTGGCCATACCCATGATACTTTTGCTATTTATTATGTCTTACTAGATAGTGCTTTGCTATTTATTTTTTGGCAAGAAGTTGCTTATACTTGTAGATTAGTAGAAAAAAAATACATTTTTTCAAATGATGAATGTTATCATGTCTAAATGAGCGATTATGTGAGAAGTTCCGGAACTGTCTCATTTCATAAAAATGAAGTAAAGGACTCATCCGGACTACAAGTTTGGTTAGTAGGAATTAGGTTAAAGCATTTATAGTTGTGCAAGCTTCTATAGTCCATGAATTTGAAGTGCATTAGTCCATACATTATTAAAACTAGTTGTTATGAATTCTTTTAGGGACAATTTCAAGCGAGTTTTTCCACGTTCAATAAAGAGCATTAAAAATTTGTAATTTTTTTAAGTGGCAAAAGCATGCACATATACTTGTTTCTAGGTGCACATATGGTCAAAATTATTAAAATGTTAATAATTCATTCTAGGGAGCCATTACAAATTACAAGTCAAAAAAAGTCCAGATCGGGATATTTGGGTTCTAATCACTATCATGGTGAGAAAAAAATCAAGAAATTCCTTTTGATGGAAGGAACACTTTCTAAATGAATGTCTTAACGTAAGGAAAGCTTAAGAAAAATGTTTCATCACATGCAAGTTCAAACTTTTACCTAAACAAAAATAATCCGAACTCCTCAAAAAAGAGTCCTTTTTGGAGGTCCACCAGGCCTTTTCGGGGTACCCTGATCGTGCCATCACCCTAAGTTCTTGTAATTTTCGAAGGTGCAAAAGTGCATATACAAGTAAAGGTTGAATAAAAATCGTTTGATTCTAATAATCTGACTCTACCATAGAATTGTGCTAATGGAGTGTGCAATTACGGAGGGAGGGTGTAATTCAGAATTTGCAGGTGTGAACGGGGTAAAAGAATTAGGGTTAGGGTTTCGTCTTCATCGTCCTGCTACTAGGGAGCGATGGCGGAGTCGGAGCAGCTCCTTTCCCTCTCGTCTCTTTGCGGACGCTCCGTCATTTCATCACCGCCCCTACGCCTCCACCGGCCGGATCTCTTCCGCAATGGGTCAGTGACACTCTGCCACTCTCTCCTCTCTCTTTTTCTCTCAGTTTCACAAGAATTCGCCAGAGTTTTCATATAGGGTTTAGGGTTCTGATGTTTTGAAAAAATGATGTGTTTTTGCAGCCAAGATCAAAGTCCATGAGCTCCGCACCAAGAGCAAGAATGAGCTTCTCAATCAGGTACGTCACTTCAATTGAAAATATACAAGTTCTTTTCTTCTCTAAGTTTGATATTGTCGTTTCGGAGGTGTGGTTGCTGATGAGAAAGCTTGAGCTGCTTTAGTGTCGTGGCTCTGAATAATCTATTGGATGCAGTTGAAGGAGCTGAAGACCGAGCTTGCTGCTTTGAGAGTTGCCAAGGTCACTGGAGGCGCGCCTAACAAGCTGTCCAAGATGTACGTTTTTCACTCTCTAGGGTTACATGGTTGTGATTAATGAGTATTCGTAGGTTTTACTCAGCGTTGGGCAATCATTCTTGAGGTAATAAAAACCTAAAAGCGACCGTCTATGCAACTGAGAATAGTTCCTGCTACCAAATTGATTTAGTTTGTTTATAGTCTTCAACCTTAGCATTATTTTGTTGAGGACCTTGTGAATTTTCAGAGACAGACTCTAGCGTTCCTACTCAGTAAGCGACCCTAGGTTGTGCTTTTCAGATGGTGTACATCCTTGCAATCTATATTTGTATTGTTACCAAACTTTGGTACCGGTTGCTTTCAAGGGTTGTACCAATACACAAACCTAAGTTCTGGTACATCCTTATTTTCTATATCTGCACTGGAGCCAAGGTTTGGTACGGGTTTGTCTCAAGGTCAGGGTTCCTTTTCGGTGTTGCTACCTTTCATCAGAACGGTGCCAACCCGTATACTTTTTCCCCTTCTAAGATTTGACACTTCTATCTGAGATAAAAAAGATATTTAGTCCTAAATTATCATTAAGAGATTAAACCTAGTATTTTTGAAGGTGTTGCATTTTTAGTTTATTTTTAGAGTCTCTTCAGCTACAATTGCAGGTTTTCCTCTCCTGTACTCAATTGCATGTTGAGTTTCTTTCTGGAAGTGCATAAAGGGTATGGAATATTTATAGTGTTGTTGATTGTGCAGCAAGGTGGTGAGGCTTTCTATCGCGCAGGTGCTGACGGTTATCTCTCAGACTCAGAAGGCCAGCCTTCGTGAAGCATACAGCAAGAAGAAGTTCATTCCGATTGACTTGCGCCCAAAGAAGACGCGTGCTATTCGCAGGAGGTTGACAAAGCACCAGGTAGGCCTTGAACTTTCTGTGATCAGTTCATCTACACCAAATAGTGCATTTAGGCTACCTTGACAATTAGGTTGTCTTACCTGGAAATGACTCATTGCTTGGCCACTTGGAAGAGCATGCAATTGTGTCTACATACTAGAATATCACATGGTTTAGGACTTGGAAGTCAATAGTTTGGTTTTTTTACATACTAGAATATCACATGGTTTTGGACTTGGAAGTCAATAGTTTGGTTGTTTTGCAGCTTTGTTGTTGTTGTCAGGCTCTTAAAATTTTGTTTATTACAATAATTATCGATAAAAGTTATTTTAGTGATAGTGAGCCACTAAGGTAGGAGGCTCATGAATGGAGCATCAAAGGGCTGAAACTGAATTTTGGGTAGGTGAAACTTCTTGAATATTCTTCAGGAAATTTTCATTGAAAGACAAGAAGAGTTGACATCTAACCCAAGTTGTTTCATATTTTTTGGAACTTTGTGGAATTAGGTATGAAATTTTGAAGTGGAAAGGCCGTAGGGCTCTAAAATGGAGCACCTTCTCAAATGTACATAGCATGTACATTGCTGAAGGGCTATGAAAAAGAACACGTACACATAGAGTACATTTAAGGAGGTCCTCCGTTTTAGAGCCTGCTCCTAATTAGAGCCTCCTACCTTAGTCTAGTGTAAAATGTCAAGAAATTAGTGTGGTCAAGAAATTAGTGTGGGGCAACCTAAACGCAATATTCAGTGTAAATAATAACGCAGTAACTTGACAAGCAATGTTGCTTCGACTTGTGCAGGCTTCTATGAAGTCCGAGAAGCAGAAGAAGAAGGAAGCTTATTTTCCCATGAGGAAGTTTGCAGTTAAGGCCTAGAAATGAGTGTCTTGTGCATTGATGGCTGTTGGAATACTACCTTTGATTATTGACCTCTAAATTGCAAATTCCAGTCTTCTGTCTCATTTGTGTTGATGTAATCACAGAAGCTTTTTGATACATGGCGAGATGGTGTTGCCTAGAGTATTTTGGTTTTGTTTGGTTGTTTTGCTGATTTCTCACAGTTAATAGGTATAACCAAGGCTAGTACCACACCTAAAGCCTATTTTGAGGTCTTTTGGTAGTGCATTGTATTGGATTTTGGGGCATCTCCACCCGACCACAAATACTTCATCATTGGGGAATACTGTTTCTCGTTTCATGTGTTGACCAGTTGTTTCCCCCATCAGTCCAACTTGGTAAATTAATTAATGTTCAATTGTTTGCAAAAGCAAATAAAGTTTCTTCTCATTAATTTATTGATTATTTAGCTTATTGGTGGAAGAAAACGACGTGTTTGAAGGAATTGGTCTGTTCTGCGCATGGGAAATTTCAATTTTTACTGTGGCCAGGTTAATCCGTTGATTGCTCCTTTTCATCAAAAGCCTCCCCAACTTGTTGTTGTCTTCCCATACGAGTGCAGATGCTCATGAATATGGGGCCTGATTTTAGGTGTGCCTGTTCGGATTCCCTTGGTTTAACCCCTGAGCGCCCCAGCGCCCCCATATATTGCCTCCCACAATTTCAAAGCCTTGTTTTGGGGAATTGCTAAATCCACCACACTTTTTGCTAAATCTACCACAGTATCTCATCATGGGGTCATGCACTGTAGAGAGGCTGCTCAAGTAGTTTAGCACATGGGAGTAAATTTTAGATATTTGCTATAAACAAGGTGATTTTGAAAATTTTGAATTTAGATTTGGATTTAAAGACCTTACTTTAGTGTAGAACTTTGAAGGAGTTTACAATTGAACAATGTGCAATGGAAAAGCTTAGCTAGGGGGCAAATGATTACTTTTACCCTTGTTTGTAAAAGTAAAAAAACTAAGCCTTTCCATTGGGAATTGTTGATCAATTGCAACCTCCATCAAAGTTCTAGACTAAAGCAAGGTCTTTAAATCCAAATCTGAATTTAAACTTTCCAAATTCAACTTGTTGATGGTAAATACCTAAAATTTACCCCCTGTGGTGAATTGCTTGAGTTGTCTGTGAATAGTGCAAGACCTTGTGGTGAGATTAGATACTGTGGTGGATTTAGCAAAAAGCGTGGTGGATTTAGCAATTCCCTTGTTTTGAGGGACTGGATCTAACTTTTTGATCTTGGTATAAACTACAATTATGAAGGCATTCAAGTTGTCCATGCCAATGGAGTTTTGGCGAGGAAAACCAAATGTTGTACAAGTACTCCAAGAGATTTGATTGGGTGAAACACCATATGGGGAGTGGTGGCAAGCAGTGTTTTACATGCTGCAACCGGTCAATATCCCTTGCAAGCTTCCTTGTGTAGACTTTGTGATAGTGGGAAAGTTGTTGGCAAGGGTTCAAGCTTGTTCTAGACCCTTATTATGGCAACTGTCATTGACTATGCCAATCATTGTTTTATGTGCAATAGTGATTTGAAGCCCTAAAACTTGACATAAAAAAAAGTGCAATCTTCAATAATTTACAAGTGTGCATTCACATCTACTCTTGTTGCTCACAAAATTTGAGATGAATCAGGGGCTTATAGAATTTTGTAAAAACCATCAAGTAGCAACTACCTACCAAAAAATGAGATTTTGTCATCACATGTTGTTTGATCAAATGTTATAATCTCCCATCTCCTACAGTGAGTTGTTCCCAAAATTTGCAAGCTGTTTTCTAAGTAGGTGTTCCACTATTTTCAGTGGCCACTTTTTGTGGATCACCCGATTGATTGTGATATGATGCATCAAAGTTGTCGATATCCAAAAACCGTGATTTTGGTGAATATGGCTTGGGCGCTCAGGGGTTAAAGCAAGCCTCTTTAATTTACGTTTTTTCATAAATTAACAAATTAGCCTAATTAATGCACATCATGAAAGTTAATTTGTGTATTGTCATAAATTAACAAACTTGTTTTTTTATTTGCATACTTGATATCATATTAACTGCAACAAAGCATTAAGTTGCTTAGACTGCCACACCCCCTCAAGTGAGAGGTTCGTTAGCAATTTACAATGCTCATCTTTTGAAAGTTTAAGAAAATGGAAGTTAGATTCAACTCTGACCATGCTAAGGAATATGGTGGCCTTGCCACCACAAAAGTTGCATAATGACTGCCATGAGACATATGCGAAGTGCAAACTTTTTTATAGGGAACCAATGGGCTTAATTTTTGCACATCGTCAAGGGTTAATTTTTTAATTTGTACGTAAATTAAAGAGGCTTGGGTTAAAGGCCTCTCCAAATCAAACCTAAATAAGTAAATAGTAAAGTGGTTTTCAAACTGTGCCCCTATTTGTAATCATTTTGAAGTTGTGCCCTCTCTATAATATTTTTTATTTTTGTGGTACTTGTAATTTCCCCTTTATAATTCTACGCAAGCATGAAAGTTTGGCCTAAGGATAGGACCGGAGAAGAAGATACAATTGACCACCTACAAAATAGAGGACAGGTCTGTGGCTTTTGGCTTTTTACTCATTGTTTGGTAAGAAAATTCGAGCTTTTGCACCGTGGCCCCACAAACATTAATGCGCAGTGTACCAAGCCCAGAAGAAGGGGAGGGCCGGAGGGGCAGATTCTACTGGCAGAGGAGGTGAGGCTACGAGGGGGTGACAGGGCAGCCTATTATACAGCGTGCGTGGTTCAGACATCCAAAGGACGCCGTCCACCGTCCGCTGGACGCAGCGACCATAGCTAGACACAGGATATAAGGCACGAGGGCCGTCGTCTCTCCGGTCAGCCTTCCTTTCAAAGACTGTAATATTTGCTCTCCATCTCTGTCTCTCTCGCTCACTCACTCACTCGCACTGTCGTCGAGCTCTTGCCCACTTGCACGGTGAGTTCAGTTCCCCATAAGCTTACCTTGTTTGCAGTACTTCAATACGCCATGAAAGATGATGAGCTGGCCGTACCCCAAGCATTGCATGTCTACAGTCCCAGCCAGTTTTTTGGCTTGTTTCTTCCATGTAGTGCCATGTGGTACTGAACTCCAGGGGCTAGATTCTCCTGTGCTGCAAGTAGGGTACTAGGGAATTGAGCCTGCGAGACGAGAGGCATGTTTCTGCAACTCTCGGTTGTGGTAAGATTACGGAATCGTGGTGCAGGTTGAGTGGGAAAGATTTCGAAGGTAAATCGTAGTGCGTAATGTTGCTCGTGTTTGACGCTGTAGAAGCAGTGAGGAAGCATGTGGAGGAGAAGAGGGAATTGAATCGGTGTCTAGGGTTTGTGTGCTTGAAGTGGTTTGGTATCGATTGTATGCAGCCGGAGACATTGCAGAGATCGGTGCTGGTTCGCATTGGAGTAGTAGAGTTGCAATGCGATAAGGTCGTTGCTCTGGTCGGCATTATGAGAAGTCAGAGAGAGAGAGTGTGGCGAAGGAATGGTGCGTGGCTATGGCGTGGTTACTAATGGTGGATAGCTTCGTGTTGACAGGCAAAGGATTGCTCACGCAAAAGCTTGTGCGGCATTAGCACCATCTCCTCTGTTGAAGAATCTGCATCAGACACCAGAAGCCATGAATCAAGACAAGATGAACTCCCGCTTCTCCGACCCGACCTACTGGTTAATCCAAGACTTCCCGACGACCGTGTCGCCAGCGGAGCAGAATGGCAGCCGAAGGATGTGGCTCGATGTCACAGAAGGCGATTCCAATGCGAACAACAACAACAACAACAACAACAACAACAACAACAACAGTTCGCCAGACTCCCTGGAATCGCCGCGGGAGGATGCGCACTCGGTGGACACTACGGAGGAGAAGCCCAACGAGAATGGCGGCCATCACAACCACAACAACAACAGCAACAAGAGGTCGCATAGTCGATGCGTCGCGTCGAAGAACTTAGTGTCAGAGCGGAAGCGCCGGAAGAAGCTGAACGAAGGGCTGTTCCAGTTACGCTCCCAGGTCCCGAAAATCAGCAAGGTAAGAAACCAACAACCGCAATCATGGCGCCTTTCTTCAATTCTCCTCACAACGACAGAAAAAGAGAGAGAATGTGGATACTGATCTCTGCAAGAATGGTTGTGTGCAGATGGACAAAGCGTCAATCATTGGTGACGCCATTGACTACGTCCGAGAGCTCCAGAAGGAACTCGAGGAGATGGAGTCGGAGATCGACGACTTGGAGCAGAAGTGCGTGGGGTCAGTCGGAGACGACGCCGGCTCTGAAGAAGCCGCGACGGGAGAGAGTTTCTCCGCGCCCTCGAGCTCCACTAGTCCTGGACCGGGAGTGGAGATGCCTCACGACACCATCGAGAGTAGCGTGGAAAACCTGTCTATCGATTCCACCCCGCCGGCGCGACTGCCGCACAAAATCTTAGAAGTACGAATCCTCACTCCGTCTTTTCTACACAAACCTTTAACCGTCTACACAAAGTTGCTTAGCCTTTTGAATTTGCAAACCCTAAACCATCTCTTTGTGCGGTGATTGTGCAGGTGGATGTCGTGCGACTGGAAGAACAAACCTACCATCTGCGCATCTTTTGCCAGCGAGGTCCTGGAGTGTTAGTGCAACTCGTGCAAGCCGTGGAATCCTTGGGCGTGCAAGTCCTCAACGCTCACCACACCGCCTTCCAAGAGAACATCCTCAACAGCTTCATCGCCGAGGTGTGTTGCAAAACCGACTCTGTTTTTCCCCGTTTAGGGTTTCAAACTCCTTCCATTTAGGGTTTGATCAATGAAACTGATTTGCTAACTTTCACTTGAAATTCTTCCTGCATCCCCAGATGAAGGATCCGGATATGGAAACTGAAGATGTAAAGAGATCGATATTCAACGTTGCCGCGCAGTACGGGCTTGTGCAAGGCTGAGCGGAGCAAACGAGAGAGAGTGAGAGAGACGCTCCGGCGTTACGAACGAGGCGGGGGCATGTGAACGGGAGCACAAGTAATTTTGAAAAAACCTCAGAGCTTTTGTAAATACGGTTAAAAATGAGCATGATGAAAGAGCGAGCGTGCCTTGGGGGGGACGTAGATAATCAAAATTTCCCACAGTTTTGTCATAGACAGACAGCAGTACTAATGGAGCAGAGCAGAGCTTAGGGTATGTTCACACTTGGTATTAGGAGGGGTATGAGCAGTCTAAACGTGTGAGATGCATCTAATTTGCCTTGCCTAAAGGTGTGGATGCATCTAATTTGCCTTTGCTACAACTACTCTTAACACCAAGTGTGAATAGACCGTTTAGAGTGTGAGGGGGTCCTTGGGATTCTATGACTTCTCTTCTTTTTTTCTTTTTTTTTACTAGTTTCGTTGAAGATGAAGAGTGTACATTTCTGGAGGTTTCTTTTTAGTGGTTTCTTTAGTACATATTTTTTTAGAAAGGTTTTTGTTTTTTGTGTTTTTGCTTTGTAGTGGAATAATTGGCTTTTCACCCGTTTTTTTGTACATGGAATTGGTGACTTTATTAAGAGAAGTATATTGGGTTGACTTGATTGAGGGTTGACGTTACTCCGAAGTTGCTTTGACTGGTGAATGCCAGGTGTCGTGAGCTGTGGTGCGCGTGTTCGTTGCTGCACCTGGGAAAAGGCTTGAAAGTCTTATTATTTTGGGGCTTTAATTGTACCGGAATGTTTGTCAGTGGTTGCTATTGGTCACGTGTTCTTGGCTAAATCTGGGGAAATTACGTGTAAAGGTTTTGTTATCGCTACAATTTAGCTTGTGTTGATGTGGTCGTGGCTACGTGACATCATGATGAAGATCGTGTTTAGAATTTAGACCATTGTTGCTTACCATTCTCCATCTCCTCGGCTCCTCCCTTGGTTTTATCAACCCCTTAAGGTTAAGCTCATACCAAGGGTGATAAAATTTGAGGTTTAACCCTTAAACGACCATTGGGCATAGTATATATATTGACGTATAATTGTCATTTGCTATCAATAAGAAATTTTAATTTGGGATCTCAAGTAGTCCACTAGAATTGCATTGATCTATTCTCCAATTTTTTTGTTGGTCTCAAATGTAGTAGAGGTGTGGATCCATTCCGAATACAAGAAAAACACCTCGTATTGTATTAGTCGCAAAGGGCCTTTCGGTCATTTAAGGGTTAAGACAACCTTTGCAAGATCTTAAGGAGCTTCAAGTAGAACCTATGTAACTATAATGAGACATTTCATACAAAGCAAAAAAGACAACTTACAAGAGGGTGAGAATAGAACAAAAATAGACCTTGTACTCCTCATATACAAATATCCTCACTATTCCCTTCCAATAACTAAATACTTTGAAAAGTTATAATCCTTTAGGAATAAGTAAAACCCAGAAGAGTTTTAAGATATTTATCCCTCTTGCCTTGTTATATGCCACATTGAATCAAGGTTCAAATACGGCCCTTTGGCATATGCTACATTGTATGAGTGTTCAAATTAGGTCCCTTCAAGTGCAAATGACCACTCAAAGTTTAGAATCTTATAACCTTGGTGAGTTTTGCATTTCTCCCTTTGGTGTGAATGTACTCCTCAAGATAGTCTACGTCCACTAGGTAGATGAAAATTGTATTTAAACAATCACATCAAGGGACTCCCTTGATTGTTGCTGACTTTTTCAATATTTTTGCAGTGGTGCAAATATACTATTGAAGTGGCTTAATAGTAGAGTAACTAAATAATACTCTTGCAGTATTGCTTTTTTAGAATACTATGTTGATACAAAAGTGGTACTGCATTGTAGTATATACTTAATATTTTTGCAATACAATAAATGTTATTCAACATTACATTGTTATCACAAAAATGTAATACTCACTTAATTACATAATCATACTACAAATATAAAATAAAAATGTATATATTTGTAATGTAAAAAGATTATAAACATACAAGTTTTTTATTTAAAAAAATATTAATAAGCCTTGGGCAAAAATTAAATTAAATTGAAGCCTGGGCGCAAAAGGAAAGGCCCCGGCCTAAATTCAACGGCCACCCGCTACCGGCCGCCAGTCCAATGAGCTCCTGGCTGAGCGACCAACTTGGGCGCCAAGGGTGGGGATCAAACCCCCCACCACATGAGACATATTATACCTTCTTTACCACTAGGCTACTTCAATGAGTACATGTGCAAGTGGGAATAAAAATTGTATTTGATTGCTACTTGTCAATGTCTTCATAGGCTTGCAAAATCAGTACATTTCAGAGGCTATTTCAGCCTACTCACAGATTTTTCTTCAAAAAGCTCTAAATTAAAAAAAGTTGGGTAATGTAGTCAAGTTTCATCTCCAACAATTTTTTTAAGATTTCAATCCTTTAATCAAAAGTTATGAACAAAAATTAGAGAAGGTGTGCAAAATTTTAAAAAACTTATTTTTTCCCACCATTTTGATTTTTGTTTATAACTTTTGAATGGAATAAAAAAATCTCAAACACTACAAGGAAACCATGGTCAAATCTACAAAAGTTGACAAAGATTGTGACCTAACCTACAATATACTGTAGATTAGGTCACAATCTTTGTCAACTTTTTGTAGATTTGACCATGGTTTCCTTATAGTGGCTCAATAAAATTCTTGCAAGTGAAGGTTGGCTTCACTTTTCAATATTCTTTTTGTTCTAATTTTTTTGAAAAGAAACTCTTGTTAGGTTAACCCCTAAACGTTTGAGTGTGCCGCTACGACCAGTACAATACATGGTATCTTTCTTGTATTTGGAATGGATCCAAACCTCTACTATATTTGAGATCAACAAAGAAGTTGGAGAATAGATCAATGCGGTTCTAGTGAGCTACTTGAGATCCAAACTAATTTTTTTATTGGTAGCAAATGACAATTATAAGTCAGCATATGTACTATGCCCTATGGATGTTAAGGGTTAAAATAGCCCCGAGGCCCTAAATAGTTAGCTAGCTTTAGAAAACATCAAATCATGAAAAGTTATGGAAAAAAAACCTTGCAATTATACAATCAAAATTCCAAAAGGTCCAAAAGATTAAAAGATGTTCTAAAATACTTTGAAGATTTTTGAATCTTTTTAAAGACTCTTAAAATATTTCATAAAATTTTAATTTTTTGTTGATTTGGTCAATAAAAGAAGGAATATTCTCAAAAATGCCCCTCAATTCTTTCATAAAATCAAATACGTATTTGATTTTTTGAATGAATTGAGGGGAATTTTTTATGTTTTTCCATAAAGAAGTTGTGGTATCTAAAACAACAAAATGTTATACTTTCTATATAGTGTTTTGTTGAATAAGTGAAGTTGTGTTCAAAAGTGTCCAAATCAACAAGAAATTGATGATTTTATGTTGTTTTGGTCATGCTTTTAATAAACTTTAAAGGTCACTAATTTCCAATCATACCAAATAGTGAAAAATGAAAAAAAAAAACATTCAATGTACACTAGAAATTCTAAGAAGATTCTAAAATATGTCAAAAGATTTTGTTATTTTTTAAAACTTCAAAACATTCAATGAAGTCCAAAGATATTCTAAAAAGATTGCAAAAACAACCCAAAATTATTCTAATTTCTTTTTGTAAAAAAGACTTTGAAGTATTTTAATGAATTCCAAAAAGATTTTGAAAGATACTAAAAAGATTCTAAGATTATTATTGAATCTAAAAGGCTCTATTTTAATTTAAAAATTGAAATATTGTACTGAATTTCAAAAAGATTCAAAAATATTCAAAAATTTTCCAAAAATATTCTCAAAATTTCAAAAAAGATTATAAAAGATGCTATAATTTCTGTTGATTTAGTCAATAGTGTCTAAATCAACAAAACTTACTAGGCAATTTTTTTTCAAAATTTAGGTAAATTAGTCAACTAGTGTATGCAAGTGCCTAAGACAACAACAAATTATTGATTTTCTGTGGTTTTCTACAGAGCTTTCTACTAGTGCACATACATAGAAATCTAGAATACCAATCTCAGTGCTTTTTTAAAAAAATATCAATTTTTTATAATCTGCCCAAATTGCCCATTTACGGAAAAATATCAAATTAAGTTATAACTTTGAACTTATATTTGCAAATGTCTTCAATTTTAGTGCACTTGAAAGATAATCCTTGAGCACACCTAATAATATTTGGGCCCACAATATGGAAATCTCCACTCACATCAACATGAAATTACCATGTTAGCTAAATTTATTGATCAAGTTCATTAGGGGTTAAGTACAATAGATAGTCTATTGTATCATGATATATGTTGTATCGTTCAAATATTAAAATAGGACTTTATTGCAATACAATAAGTATGTGTATAATACTTCCAAAATGCAAAATTGCAAGAGGATAAATATTGTACTTTATTATTGAATAATTCCAATAGCATTGATACACTATTGCAAAAGTATTGAAAGAAGGATTTTGGATTTTGTGTTGCAATACTTATGTATTTGCATAAATAATACAACATTACATATTTTATAATGTTAATAAAATATTAATACAATATTCTAGTATTTCTAGAAGAAATAACAATTTGTACAGGTGCAATTACATTATGCAACACTGCATTAGTATAAACTTGTACGAACCCTCTTGTTGTACTACATTCATATTGATAAAGTGAGGAGGCACTTTCCTAATGATAGTGTATTGTAGTATGATTCATTTTGTGCATTTTAAATACTGATATTTGACTTTACTACAGTACAACATCAATATGTGTATAATATTTTTTAATGCAATACTGCAAGAAAATAAAGATTGTACTTTGTTTTTTGACAACTTTAAAAATATTGATACAACATTACAAAAGTATTGAAAAAAAAAGGGTTTTTATTTATTGTTGCAATACTTTTATTTTTGTATAAATAATACTATGTTTTATATTTATACATTACTAATAATATGTAAACGCAATTATTTTTAGAAATTAAATATTCTATGTGTATAGATGCAGTATTGCATTAGTATAAACCTATGTAGACCCTCCCGTAGTATGCAATCATACGAACGGAGGGACTGGGCACTTTCCTGATGGAAGCTCTATGAAACGGACGAAGGACATTCAATTATATTTACAAGGCAAATATTGTCAATTCTTCAACTACGGGTGTGATTAGTTTGATCATTGAGCATTTCATGATTTGTGTGCAAAGTTATGAATGAGTTCAAACACAATGTGGAAAGAATAAAAACCTTGGAGAACATAGATCTTGTTTCTGAAATCTATTTAAGCTATAATTTATTTTCTCATTCGGTAATGGATTGGTGGTGGAGTCCAAAGTTTATTGTTTTTTATTTGTTTTGGAGCATGTGGGAGTTTCTTTCCTTACCAATCTCGCTGCATCTAAATCTCTCCCGACATTTGCTGGAAAATTTTATAATAAGGTAGGAGTACCCATAAGCATCAGTGTCCCCATAACTGTCACCTCTAAAATCTTGAAAAATTTATGGAAATGAATAGATGTAATTATAAGAAAGTACTACATGTGAACATGAAATCTTGAAAGTGGTTATGGGTGCAATGGCAATTTGCCTTTAAAAATCCACAACTTATTTTCACAGTATCCAAATAATACATTTAAATGTGTAAATTCATTTCTTTTCTATTCCTAATAAAATCCTATCATTTGCTAGTTGTTTATTAATAGTCGTTATGTTCAAAACCCTTAGTTTGACGTTTATGGGTGCTCCTACCTTATATAATGTTGTGAATGGTACTTCCGGTGAGGGGTCTTGATACTTGATGCCGCTATAGTTAATTGTCCTCGTAAAATGTGGGAACCAAAGAGGCAGAGCTAAAAGGTGACTTATGAATAGTGTAAAATTGGAAAGTCATCACTTCTTTTCTGTTCACAACTTAAATTTATGGTATTTCTACACCGATAATGAGTAGTTGCTTCACAACATCCGAGACAAGATATTAATAAAACTTCAAGATATTGAATTCCTCTACTTTGAATTTTCTTCAAAACCCCTCCTTTCATTTAGTAAAAAGCTTGTTTTTTGGGGAAACGAAACATTATTGTTTTCACCCCTTTTTTCTGGAAATATTATAATGCAAAAATACCATTTTCTTAGAGTATCATTGGAGTTGAAGTCAAGTCACGTAGGAAGAATTGGATTTGATACTGGAATTTGTTTTCCGAAAAACCATATGTCCCCGTAGAGTATTTTGGTACGTTGGATTTTTCTTGGACTTACAACTTGATTTTGACATTCAAAATGATTTTTTGGGCTTTTAAGCAAAATTAGCGAAAATGAACATTTTTGCCAAAAACATTGTTGTGATTGAAGACCTTGCAAAAATCTATAAATAATTATTAAATTGCAGTTTGAAGTAGAGAGCTATCCAGTACTGTCATGTACATTCTTGCAAAATTCTCAAAATCTTACATTTTCTCCATGGTGAAAACTTGAACTTTTCCACCATGGCCCCACAGAAGAATGACAGCCAATGGCTCAAAGTTCATGCCTTCCACAAATTCCCAACATATAGGGTTTGTTTTTTCCAAACAATATTCTCCTAAAAGCCGTATAATTCTTTTTAAGGAATTGTTAAAGTCACACCCAAAATTGCTGATGTCACACCCCAACTTCAAGGTGTGTTTTGAGCATGAACTATGAGAATTTCATGTTGATTTTTAAAATTTAGTTCAAAAGATTTGTTTCACCTTTATCATTCTAATTCATTTTACAAAAAAATTGGAGGTGCTTGAATTTGAATCTAAAAATTAGGACTTTTGATATATTTGAAGCAAAAAATTAAAAAAAATTGCACTAGTGCAATAAAAGTTCAACAAAATTTGTATTTGTTTTTCTTTCTTTCAAGAAGGTGTAATCATGCCTTGATTGAATGAATGATGGACCATTTTAATTTTAAAAATAACATTAAATTTGCAAAATACATGCTTATTGAGGTGTGACATTAGCAATTTTGGATGCAACTTTAACAATTCCCTAAACATATTGCATTATTAGCTTTACTATTTGACGCTAAGTTGTTGGTCTTATGATGAATTGAGGGAAGATATTTTGATGTTTTTTTGTATTATGTATGGGTGATTGCAAAGATGGTTGTGTACTTTTTACGGGCCCAAAGTATAATTGCACCACAATATTGTGAAATCCCTACATGGTCATTTCTATGATTTCAAAAATCACAAGGGTATTTTTCAAAATACGAAAAAATATAGGGGCATTTTTTCAAAATTTCCCTAATTCTTATAGATGTCTACAAAGTATCTTCATTTCTTGTATTTAATATACAGGGAAATTTTTATAGATACTCTTGAAGTTTCTCATATTTGTATAGATACCCTTAGTTTTTCAAAAATAGCACAAACATCCTTGGACCATATTTTTGAGGCTTTTTTTCTATTGTGCATGCCACTTCTTTCTCCCTTGTGTGCATGTTGATTCTTTTCCATTTTATTGCACTCCTTGTTTTAACCCCTAAATTCCTAAGTGTCCCCTTCGAGAACAAATGGGATTTTGGGCAGGTACCTATGGCCTCAATTTTTGTCCTGATTTTTGAAACTTTTTTTGAAGGTAGAAAAACGCATTAGCTTTTGGGGAATATAATTTTTATTCCAATCAATGCCTAAGAGAAAAAATTATGCCTAGATAAGCAAAAATTTATGGAAATCAGGCAGAATTTCTTTTTACAAATTTTTTTTTCTGATTTTTTCTTCTCATAGGTTATAGTTTTTTCTACAATTGAAGTTTTGATTCATTCCATTTGGACTAGTTATGAGAAAGTTATGGACAATCTTATTTTTGGGCAACTCAAGAATCTTCTTGAAAAAATGACTTATAAACTTCATTTTTGAATGTTTAACATTTTCTCAAAAAAACTTGTTGGAAATGGTGAAGTTTGCTTTCTAGAACAATCTCACCATTGCAAGGTTATTAGCAATTTAAGTTTTTGTTCAATCTCATACCTTCTTCTACCTAATGTTTTTTTTAAGAATGAAAATTAAGTATTTTTTGTTTTGGTTTTCTTCCAAAGATTCTCAACTCAATTTCCCACCATCAAAAAATAAACCCCAAAACTATGTGGTGCAAAACTTTGAAGTTAAAAAGTTCAATGTCAAATAGTCTAGTCATGCAAGGTGCAAAAATATTTGTCTTTTGCGCTTTTAATGCAAATATCTTGCAATTTGTGCGGTCAAAGTCTTTGAATTTTTGTTTCCACATTTTTATACTAGTCTAGTACAAGATCCTATGGTTAGATATGCAAAAAGACCAATTTTCAAATATTTTTACTCTTTGCAACAGAAATGGCAGTTTTGAGTGTCTTTTGACAAAATAAAGGCCCTAGGGATGTAGGGGTTAACCCCTAAAGGCCCAGCTGTCCCCCAAGGGACAAATGCATTTTGGGCACGTACCTATAGCTAATATAGTTTTTGTGATTTTTTTAAACTTTTATTGAAGGTGGGAATTCCAAAACCTACGCAAGTATCTAATTTTTTTGTCATTCTAACATTTGATGAAGAAGTTATGCAAGAATTTTTGCTGCTCGGGGGATAGAGGGCAATCTGGGCAACCCAAGAACTTCTTAAAATATTGCATTTTCTAAAAATAGAAATCTAAAATTGGTTCTATAGATTTTTTCATATGTGGGAAGCTTTTAATCATTCAACTTCAATCAATGAGATGAAAGTTATGAGATGTTTTAGTTTGTGGGCAACTATGGATTCTCCACTCTTAAATAAACTTTGAAGTCCTTTATTTTTCACAATTTTCAATATTTTGGAGAAAAACTTAACCTAAGGAAGTATTTTGTTTACCAGAACATTATAATCATTGGGATTTGCATTTTTCATGTTAATAATTAAATTCTTAACAATTTAATGATTTGACTCATTCTCTACTTCTTTTTACTTACTATTTTTTCCCACGTGTTGTATAATTCCAATTGATTTGAAAATTCTCCCACACATACCTAACTTGGTCTTCTACATGGAAAAAATAAACCACAACTTTGTGTAGGGTAATTTTTTTCATGTAAGAGTGGTTATAGACTTCTGAAATTTACTAGCAAGAAGGAAAAAACCCTTCTTTTTGCACTTTAGATGTAAATATCTCCCTCCTCTCCATCTAGAATGACCTGATTTTTTCCCACAAGTGCCTCTTCTAGTTTAAGGCAAGATCCTACGGTTGGATTTGCAAAACAAACTTTGTTTCCTACTTTTGTACTCATTCCCCCAAAGTGGCAGTTAACCTTGACTTTCACTGGGAAAAAGGGCTTGGGCCTTTAGGGGTTAACATTGGTCATAAAGAAAATAGTGTACATATATAAACAAAAGCCTGAAAATCATGGTCCAGGAGTATTTGTGCAATTTTTGTAAAACGAGGGGTATTTATACAAATATGGCAAATTTGTAAAAATTTCCCTACTAATGTAGCACCACCTATATCCGACCATGTAAGAAACCTGACCCCCTGTACCCAGGGTTTTCATTCAAAATTGAAATGAGAACTTTGGATACATGGGGGTCGGGTTTCTTAAATGGTTGGGTATGGGTGGTGCTACCTTGTCCCCTAAAGGACCACTGTCCCTTTGGGGGACAAGTTAGACTTTGGGCATGTACCTATGGCTAAATTACTTTGTGTGATTTTTTGAAACTTTTATTGAAGGTGGGGAATTCAAAGATCTAAGTGGACATCTATTTTTTTCTTCATTTTGACATTTGATGAAGAAGTTATGCATGAATTTATGAAAATTTGGGAAGGAGTGCCCATCCGGGCAGCCCAAAAACTTTTTAAAAAATTGTGTTTTTTTCAAATTTAAACTTGAAATTGGTTCTTCAGATTTTTTAATACATGAGGAGCTTTAAATCGTTCAACTTCAATCAATGACATGAAAGTTATGAGGAGTTTTTGTTTACGGGTAGTAACGGATTCTCTACTCTAAAATAAACTTTGAATTCCTTCATTTTACTCAATTTTCAATATTTTGGAAAAGAAATAATAATCAAAGGAAGTAGATTGTTTATTACAACATAACATAATAACCGTTGGGATTTTCATTTTTCATTTCAATAATTAAGTTCTTAACAATTTAGTGATTTGACTCATTCTCTACGTCTTTTTACTTACTGTTTTTTCCCATGTGTTGTATAGTTCCAATTGATTTGAAAAATCTCCCACATATACCTAACTTGATCTCCTACATGGAAAAAATAAAGCGCAACTTTGGGTAAAGCAACTTTTTTGTTATAAGAGTGGTCAATGGCTTTTGAAAATTTTGGGCAGCATGGAATAAAACTTTTTTTTTCACTTTAGATGTACACATCTCACTCCTCTCCATTTGAAATGAACCGATTTTTTTCCCACAAGTACCTCTTCTAATCTAGGGCAAGATCCTACGAATGGATTTCCCAAAAACAAAACATGAAATCTTTTTTACTAAACCTTCTACAAGTGGCAGTTTTCAGGGATTTTCACACAAGAAAGGGCTTGGTCCTTTAGGGGTTATACATGCTCTTATCCACGAAAGAGACATCAAAAAATAGCAAAAAAAAAAAGAAAAGAAAAGCAGAAGGGCTGAAGAGCGCAAAAATTCCTTCATGAAGGAAAGGATCTCCGCAAGTAACACATTGTAAAATTGTAGTGCATGCACGTTAGGAGCACAAAAAAAAACACCTGGCCTTCATGAAAGTTAAGTGGGCACGTGGCATGCCCAGAACAGACCATTTCTTTAACGACCACAGGTCTATTACTGGTGGCGGTGGTCCTAAGATTTTTAGACCACCCTGTACTCCTGTAGATGCCCCTACACCCGCACTGTAGTGCAGACTGCAGACTAGAATTGCCATTGAGTAGCAATGAGGGGCATCCTGAGTCCTGACATGGCATCACTTCTAAAAAGTGGAGAAAAAGTAGAAAAGATAAATTAATCTTAGCCTTTTTGAAAATTTCAACTGAAAAGTATGAGGGTATGTACGATGGTGATGATAATTTGGTACTCATGTGGAGAGGAAATTTTACAAAAGGTAAAAAACAAAGTGGTTGTTAGATTGTGCGAGAGAATACAAATTTATATGTTAAACTTACCCTTTTCAAATTAATGCATTGAGACTTTTACTCCCGTTTAGACAAAATAATAAAAATCCACCAAGGAGGAAGCACCTAGTCATTATTTTTCGCGCATACTTAATAAAAATTGCTGTTTTCCTAACAGTCTTTGATTATGTTTCACCAAAAGACACTCAGGTGAGTCAATTTGATAGAAAATGTAAAAAAAGAAATTGAAAACAAATTTTTGGTGCAATTTACCGTAGGACCTAGTAGTGAACTACTCTATTATGTTGTACTAAAAACTTTATTATATTGTACTAAAAAGATGAAATAAATTTACCTCACAAATTGTGAGATTATATGGTTTGAATTGGGAAATTGTTTTTTTTTGGTATTCAAATTCTGAACTTCTCTAATTTGAGGAGGTTTTTGCACCAATAGATTTCACTATTTGATTGTAATTTTCCAAATTTACTTTTTATGATAGACTTGATCACATGCCTAAAAAAAATCATAACATTTTGAATTGGGAGCATATACAAAAAAATAGAAGACAATACTTGCTTCAAGAAATTTCTCATACAAAGTTGTTTTTCCAACAATTTTTAACTTCCATATAAAATTATCTTTTCAAAATGGGAATAGTGGAGATTTAGATTTTAGCTAGCTTCAAAGGAAGAGGAAAAAGAGAAGGAAACTAGCCAAAAATTGTGGCTTTGACAAGCTTCATCAACATAAGGCCACTTCTACCAAAGGTGTAATAAAGGGTAGTGAGCAAATGCAATTACTTTCATAGAATGAGGTTGGGTAAGATTTGACAAGGAAACATCTTTGACCCTTAACCCCTAAATCCCTATGGCCTTTATTTTGTCAAAAGACACTCAAATTTGCCATTTTTGTTGTAAAGTGTAAAAAAAATTGATAATTGGTCTTTTTGCATATCTAACTGTAAGGTCTTGTACTAGACTAGTATAAGAATGTGGAAACAAAAATTCAAAAACTTTGATTGCACAGATTGCAAGATATATGCATTCAAAGTGTAAAAGACAGACATTTTTGCACCTTGCATGACTAGACAATTTGACTTTGAACCTTTTTAACTTAAATTATTTGCACCACATAGTTTTGAGGTTTATTTTTTTAAGGTGGAAAATTCAGTTCAGAATCTTTGGAAAAAAATCAAAACAAAAAATACTTAATTTTCATTCTTAAAAAAAACATTAGGTAGAAGAAGGTATGAGATTGAACAAATACTTAAATTGTTAAAAACCTTGCAATGGAATTGAAACTCAATAATCCCGATAGTGAGATTGTTCTAGCAAGCAAACTTCACCCTTTCCAATAGTTCTTTTTGAAAAAATGTTAAACTTGCATTCAAAAATGAAGTTTATAAGTTATTTTTCAAGAAGATGCTTGAACTGCTCAAAAAATAAGATTGTCCATAACTTTCTTATATCTAGTCCAAATGGAATGGATCAAAGCTTCAAATTTAGACAAAACTATAATCTATGAGGAAAAAATATTAAAAAAAAAATTATAGTTTTTGTAAAGTTTTTTTGCTGCCCAATTTGCAAAAATTTGTGCTTATCTAGGCATAACTTTTGCTTTTGGGCATTGATTGGAATAAAAATTATATTCCCCAAAAGCTAATGTGTTTTCCTATCTTCAAAAATAGTTTCAAAAAACCAAGACAAAAATTGAGGCTTGTAGGTACCTGCCTGAAATCCCATTTGTCCTCCAAGGGGACACTCAAGGATTTAGGGGTTAACCCCTAAGCGCCCAACCCATATTCATCAAAATCTAAACCCAGTGACACTCAACCCAATCAAATTGTCATCACAAACAAGATCCACAAAATCTAACCGTATTAAATGGTAGGTGAGACAAGCTCCAAAGTGTAGGGAAAAGGACAAATGGTTTGATTGTACCAATAGAAAGATTATAACAAGTCAAACAAGAACTTTTTCATTTTTGAGTGCCCTATTTTGAGGTCCTAGGGCGCTCAAGGGTTAATCTTTGAGCAAAATCCCAAAATTTCAAGTGCAATGTAAGTATTTTTGCCCATATTGCCCCTCAAGCAAACAAAATTATATTTTCTATCATAAGTATTTTTCTATGAGTTGAAATGGTTTGAACATTTTTGCGTTAGAAAACTGTTCCTTAGACATACATACTCTAAAATTTTTATGAAAATTTATTTATTATTCTACAAGTACTAGCTTGCCCAAAATTGATATGTTGCCCCCAAAAAATGTTGTTTCAGCCGGTAGGGCTTAAAAAAAGGAAAATATCAAAAAAGACCCTAACAAAGGGCCATATTTTGAAACTAGTCCTGACTTTTTCAATATACCAGAAATAGGCCTAAGCTCTTGTATATTCCATAATGAAGAACATGAGTGGAATCCTCACGACTTTGGTCCATTCTAGGTAGCATGTAAACCCATTTCAACAATCATTTCAATATGGTAAGTGACTAACAAACCAAATTTGCATGTAATGAATTGAAATTTTTTGCAAGTACAATGTAAATTGGAAAAATTAGTATAAAGGATAGCTCAATTCTTCAAATTGATATTAGGGAAAATATCTCAAAAACAAAACCCTAAACCCTTGATATGCAATCCTTCATAATTGCTCACCTCCTAATCCCAACCAAAAAAATGTCCATGTATACATATTTTCAAATCAAATTGGTTTGTGGCAACCTTGTCTATAGTGACCAAGATTGTAACCACAAATTGTCCCCCCTTCTAAGAGTAAAAAAACTTAGCAATGTTATTGGGGTCAGTTAGCATTTTATTATCTTGCAGTTTTTATATTCAATGCTTACCCCCAATCCCAATCAAACATATCAATATTCAACTCCAAAAAATAAAAATCCAATTTTTGGTAAATAGATTTGTGTCAAATCATGGTTTTACAAGGAAATTGATTCAAAAACAATGGTGATGAATTTTTGAGAATTGATTACATGGGCATGTAGGAAACATCCACATGCACATCTTCCATGCTAAAAAAATCCCTTAAGTAACAAAAAATTTGATTTTCAAAGATTTCATTTTGACTTGGGAAGTGCTCAAATTTTGCCAAATAGATATTTTTCTACGATAATCAAATTTTGCTGCTTAATTCAATTAATGTGACTAAGCTTTACCTTTGAATATGGTGTTATGTTTACTTTGTGAAAAGCTAGCTAAAATATAAAAATATATATTTGACAAAATTTGAGCACTTCCCAAGTCAAAATGAAACCTTTGAAAATCAAATTTTTTGTTACTTAAGGGATTTTTTTAGCATGGAAGATGTGCATGTGGATGTTTCCTACATGCCCATGTAATCAATTCTCAAAAATTCATCACCATTGTTTTTGAATCAATTTCCTTGTAAAACCATGATTTGACACAAATCTATTTACCAAAAATTGGATTTTTATTTTTTGGAGTTGAATATTGATATGTTTGATTGGGATTGGGGGTAAGCATTGAATATAAAAACTGCAAGATAATAAAATGCTAACTGACCCCAATAACATTGCTAAGTTTTTTTACTCTTAGAAGGGGGGACAATTTGTGGTTACAATCTTGGTCACTATAGACAAGGTTGCCACAAACCAATTTGATTTGAAAATATGTATACATGGACATTTTTTTGGTTGGGATTAGGAGGTGAGCAATTATGAAGGATTGCATATCAAGGGTTTAGGGTTTTGTTTTTGAGATATTTTCCCTAATATCAATTTGAAGAATTGAGCTATCCTTTATACTAATTTTTCCAATTTACATTGTACTTGCAAAAAATTTCAATTCATTACATGCAAATTTGGTTTGTTAGTCACTTACCATATTGAAATGACTGCTGAAATGGATTTACAAGCTGCCTAGAATGGACCGGAGTTGTGAGCATTCCACTCATGTTCTTCATTATTGATTATACAAGAGCTCATGCCTATTTCCTATATATTGAAAAAAGTCAGGACTAGTTCTGAAATATGGCCCTTTGTCAGGGTCATTTTTGATATTTTCCCTTAAAAACAGCTTGGATTCATTGCTTCAAATGTCATATAAATTTGGCCCCTGTAAATCCTAACTCCGATGCTAAATCCCCTTACATTAATTGAGTGTCTAGGATTTTGAGAATTAAACTTGTTATAGTAAAATGAAATGAAAACATGACCCTCAAAATTAGAAACGCAAAAGACGATGGTGGATTCTAATCAATATGACGTGTGATTAATCAATACTTTTTTTCAGCATATTCAAATCTTGTTGCTTTTGTATGTTTTATTAAAAAAGGTGAAGTTTCAAAAAGTTTAAAACAAAGACCGTGGTACCAAATTATCTAGGCAACGTGGACCCCTTTAAGGTGTTGTTAATTATTAACCCCTAAATGCCTAAGGGTGTTTTTCTTGTTTTTGGAAGGTAGTTTTGGAGTTTTTGAATTGTCCTTGTAAGATTATTATTAAATATCAAAATAAAATTGTAATCCTAAAATTTTGCACTTCAAGGCTTCTAACTCGCGCTACCCCATATAAATCCAAAATAGTCACATAGATTTTAAGATGTTTGTGATTGAATGATGATGAGTATAAATTTGTTTGTTTTTTTGGATCTACCCAAAATTTCTAATGAAAATTGGCAACTTTTGGATATAAAATTGGAAAACAACCACTTGTGATGCTTTACTATTTATTTTTGTTACTTAAAAACTAATGGCCCCCCTTCTGAATCCATGACCTCAATTTCACAAATGAGCCTGCAACGCAATTGTCAAAGCGCAACCGTCTAATACAAAAGAATTTTGTGGCTTCAATTATTGACCAAAAATCATTATGAATGAAAGAAAATTCAACAATGAGTGAATTCTAATTTTTATAACAAAGAAATTCCAAGTGAAATTAGTCCAAAAGCACTTTTAGATTTTGTTAAATGTCAAAATTTTAGTAAAATGGCGCTTATTGCCCAAGGGAGTGCCTAAGGCCAGAAATCTTCACCTTTTTCTCAACTTAATGCCTGTCTTTTCAATGTGGTAACTTGTCATAGGCTTTGTGACACTATTCACAACACTATTCATGACACTTTTCATGACAATATTCATGACACAATGTATGCTTGCAATTAACCTTCCACCAAAAACAATTGGAATAATATATGGAGGAAATTAAATTTGAATTGTGAAGCTAACTTCAACGAGCAATTTTTTCAAAAAGAAAAACCTGAAACAATCAAATCTATGCCTTCAACAAGGTTTCAAAATTTTCTCAAGTTTTTTGAACACCAAAATCTGGTGCCTTGAGCATTGAGGGGTTTACTTGAAGCACTAGAGTACATTTCTAGATACAAAAGGAACCTCAATTAGTGCTAAAAGGGTGGAATGTCAAAAAACTCAATATTGTGTCTTAACCCTTGAGCACCCAGCACAAGTTCACTCAAATCCAAACCCTTTGAAACTCATTCCAATCAATTATCACCTAAAAGAGATTTTCAAAAATTGACCGTACCAATTGGTAGTGAACATAGGCCCGGAGCTCCAAGGAAAAGTACACATCCTTTCACCGTACCATTGAAAAGATTATAACGGTCAAACAAGGAAAATGTTCAAAACTAAGAGGCCATATTTTGGCCCCTTGGGTGCTCAAGGGTTAGCCCCTAAAATTCCTTGGTGTTTACAAGCTCAAATGGCTTGAAATTGACCTCTCTCAATAAAATGATGAGTTGATCAATTTTTTGTTTTTTTCAATAATTCAATTGTAAGATCTATTTTTTGCTTACTTATATACACCCTCTCAAAATTTCAAACTTTGTAAGGGCATAATTCATTAGACAATAACACTCAAAGTAGGATCAATTTTTTTGAAGCTTCTCTAAAATATCAATTTTTATTTTGGTCATCCAAATGATGTCTTCCACTTTATGAATGTCTTGTGCAATTTGAATTTCTTGTAGAGCATGAAGTTGGCTATATGCATCACAAATTTCATGATCATCCAATCAATGCTTAAAACATAGTGGAAAAAAATTGGAAGTTGGAACTACTTCATTGAAGTTGTCATTACACTAAGAAAACTTCACTATAGAGATTCTTATAACAATAAGTCTTAATTAAATGTGCACAGTGTAAACCTAGAACATCATGAAGAGTACTTGCCAAAGGAATTTTTTCTAAAAATAAAAAATAAAAAAGAAGTTATCACGTAGTCAAGGAGAGTTGATTGCAAATTTTGCCCTTTGACCAAACCATTTTAAAGTGCTATTGAACACTTTGTGGGCAACACCCTTCCCAATCTCTTTGTTTTTGATTTATTTTAGGGATGCCTCTGTTAACAACTAAATCACATATGATACCATATCTCTTTCAAAAAATATTCAATTCCAATTTTTTTTGGGAGGAATGCAAGCTTTTCAATATGAGCACATACACCCTTATTTTCATAATCTTATCTCAAGTATTTACATGGAAAACGCTTGTCCAAATACCCAAAAAGCCCAAAGTGGACTCCTTGATCCTTTAGGGAATTAAGCCCACAAAGATGGTATGTTTTGGTGGTTTTGGATGACATCCAAGCAATTCTATTTGAAATTCAATTGTGTTTAAGTGAAAATTGAAAATGCTAATGAGTTTGACTAGTACACTAACACCAAATTTTTCTTGGACTATTGATTAAAACAAATTTTAGCAATTAAAGAGTTATGTTAACTCCTAAAAGCCCATTGTCACTGCAAGGGACAAAATGGATTTTGGGCAACCTTATTCTATTGGAATTTTTGATCAATTTTGTTGAATTTTTACAAAATAGATTTTTGCAAGGGCCACATAGGGGTATAATTTTTTATTGAAATCAAATATATGGTTCAAAAGTTATTGTTATTTTATGGGTTTTTATTGTGCAAGGGGTAGTTTTGGCAAAACATTTTCCATTGACTTCTCCCAAAAGCAACCAATGAAGGTATGACCCTTCATTGGAGTACATCCAAAGCAATCATGTGCTAGATGAATACATTAATATATGATAAATACAATACCATTTGAAATGTAGTAGCTACTAGAGATCTGGTTTTTTTTTTCATTGTTTTTTGTGGTTGTCAATAAAGGCAAAGTCTCTCAATCTATTGTTTGGATTTATACAATTCAAGATTAGCCCTTAGAAATTTGATTTGTAGTGTGAATTTCACACATATATTTGCAATGCATGGCCATGTAAGGTGTGCTGCATGTCTCCATCAACCTTGAAAATCTGTGGAGATATACCTAACATAACTTAGAGCATGTTAGACAACTCTCCACAACACTCTTCAACACTCATGTTGCAAATAATGTTCCCAACATGTGATCAATTGGGCCCAATTTTTTTTGGCAAAGGTAAAAAAAAAAACTTTATCGCTAACTTCAAGTGATCATATCTCTCAATCTGCACAATCAAACGTCTTTAAATTTTATTCTGGTTCCTTGTATAAGTCTTGAGTAAGATCCCATGGTTAGATTTGTAAAAAGGAGAATAAGCATTCTCTTGGAATCAAATGCCTGAAAAATGGCAGTTTTGAGTGTTTATTGAGGAAAAATGGGTTTCGGGGTTTAGGGGTGAAGGACAAACTTCTGTATTAATTGGAATCGTACTCTAGGATGTTGTCAAAGGTTGGAAAAACATATTATAACATTGGTATAATATTAAGTTGGAAACCTCATTGCTACACTGGTTAATAAAAACAAGAAGTTGCATTTTATTGACTATGTCTTATAGCTAACGTATTTTACTAATTTTAGACAATTCAAAGTTTAAAAATAACAATTCGTATGCAAAACATCAAGAGATCTGTTGATGCTGTACATATACTATACTAGTACATGGGTCCATGTACTACATGTGTTGGACATATATGGGTAATGCAACATTCAATTTTACAAAAAATTGATATCTCACTAATCAATTGGTTCAGAATCTAATTTGTATGTATTTAAAAAAAAATCAACATCTCACAACTTGTTTAGAATCTAACCTTGATGCACTACCATTTTGGTTCTTTTCTGAAATAAAAAAATGGTAATTGCCTTCATTATAATGCTACTTTGCTAGGGGGAGTCTAGCATAGGTTTGTAGTAGATGGTTGGAGGACGTTTGTTGTTTTGTATCTAAGGCATCGTTTATTGTTTCAACTTACATTAAAAAGTTCTAGAAGATTTTGAAAAAGGACATAATTAGAGAGCACCGTGTGTTCTTTATCTAGGACATCTTTTATTGCTTCAACTTAGAAGATTCTAGAAAAGGGCACAAAGTTGAAATCCTGTCACTTTGTAATATAGGTAGATATAAAATATTGAAAGATCTACATATAAAAAGCATTGAAAGATTTATATCTTTCAACATCGAGACATTTCCCAATGTTTGGTAAACAAGTTATATGAATAGTCCAGAGTCAGTTTAATATGGCATACAGCAAATCAAAACCTATTTTTATGTTAATATTATGTTGCCAAAATTGGTTGCTTATCATCCATGGAAGTGGAGATGGCAAATACAGGGATGGGGGGCAAGTTAATATTATTGAAATGTAATTGACACCGTTGGCTTGAAATGAGTACATGTTTCCACGTGGCCACGTGGCCAATACAAGTTGGCACTAGGTCATTTCCTTGGCTTGCTTTTAGTCGTCTTTATTATGGTTTTGGGTTTTTGCTTGACCACTTTAGTTTTACTCCTCCGTGCTAACAAATAGTTTTCACCCTATGCCTAATTTTTCATCACATATAGCCCTTTGTTTTGTTGATGTGTGTATTTTTGAAATATAGTGCATGACACTAAGCAACTATTTCTGAATTTGAGTGGCTAGTCCACTGCTCAGTAAAAAAAAAGTTATCAAAAATCAAGATTACCAAGATGAAGCCTGAGTTGTGTTCTTGTTGGTGGAATTGCTTTTGAGCTAATAGGTATAATGTGTTGTGTTTAATATTTTTTGTTGCAACAATAATTGTTGGTTATAATAGTTGTTGGTTGTAAGAGAGGTTTCCCAATTCCGCTCACACATCCCATCTTTGTAAGTCTCATCTCAACGCCAAAGCCCAACTTAGTTTGGTTTTTAATAGTAAAAAAGAGTACTAAAGAAAGTCATGAATATTTTATTCAAAAATGTTGGTGGGACTTGGGCTAAGAGTTAAGTTTAGCAAAATACACCAAAAGTCATGATTATGGTATTATCTAAAAGATAATTGAGTCAAGGTTTTGTATCAAGTTCCAAATTCCTAAATGAGTGAAGTATGAGTTAGTTATTAGGGTTTCAATGAGGTAAGGTCAAGGTTCTGCTCAAATTTGAAATTGCCCTATTATCATTTCCTTATCACTTCCTTAGAGGTTTTCATTGTCATACATGATCATATTTTGTGATTTTCATCTTTGAACTTCTTCCTTTCCTTGACCTCTATGGTCATCCATAGGTGCTAACTTAGTTGACAAATTTAAATTATCTTTGGTATTTTGCAAGTGACATTGCTATAGTTAAGGCGTTGGGTCAAAAAATTGTATATCTAACTAAGGTCTTCATAGCTAATACGCTATATCTTTTGCAAATTTTGGTCAAATGAAACAAAAATTGGACTACTAATAAAGGACTCTAAGACCTTTCTTGTAATACTTGTAAATTTGGATTTGAAACTAAACCCTAAAAGATATGAATTTTTGAAGATAGAGAATTGATAATACGGGCGGAGTGATAATAGGCTAAACTACCTGTGCCCAAAATTTAAAAGTACACAAGTAATTAAACTTCATGTTAAAACTTGTAAGAATACAATATTAAATCCATTATACAGTTTTTTCTAAACACCATGTAAAAAGTTCGTATCAAAATTTGTAAATTTTGAGCATGATCAGTTGAAGCATACCTGCTTCTCCGGTGCGCCAGATTCATTGATTGTGGTTTTCCTAAACCTAAATGGAGCAAAAAAGAAACTAGATTACATTTTGCTATGAATTTTGTACTAATCAATAGGGCTATGAACTGAACCATCAAGTGGAAACTGATCGATGGAGTCTCCTTTGTACCACAAAGATTTTAGTTCTCCTCGTCCCCATCCAAGAACCAGCACTGTGCCTGCATGTGCATACACGGAGTTTTCAGTATCATGAAATCATCAATTTTTTAGGAAATGTCCTAAAAGGTTGAGAACATGTAAAGAACCATCTCGTCTTGGTTTTACAGCCCAACAAAATCCAAAGAAACTGGAGGCATCTATAGGTGGATACAACAAATCCAGAACCATGTTCGCATAGAAGAAATTAAAAGTAAAATCAAAATGCTTGATAAAATGAAGTTATACTATAAGTAATGGTGTGTCACCCCTCTTTCCATTCCACTTTGAATGCATGCGTGATTGGAACCAGTGGATTGAAGGTATCTTCTGTCTATCAGATTTTATACAGAAGATAATCAACAGAAAACAAGAGATCATATGCTTTGTAGCTACACTGGAGGTGCTTAACACATTGAGTTCAAGTTTTTGGCTCAGTGTTGCAAGGGTGAATCCCAATTTGGAGAAGAAACTAACTCAATGCTAGTAAGTTGGAAGAAACTATGAGTTGCATTCATTCCAAGTTGGACAAGAATTCAAAAATAACTCTGAAAAAGAACTGGAATGCGTTCAGCAAGGACAGGGCAAAAAATTGGGTTGGCACGCGGTTACTTAAAGGACACCTCGAACTTATTCCCTTATAGTTAGAGAGACGTACCGAGAGTACAAGGCACGATATATAGAAGGGCAGGTTGTCCACTGCCGTGCATGGCATTCAGTGCAACGTATGTCAGAAGCAAACCTGGAATCCCCACCAACGAAATCAACCAGAATTGAGTAAGTTACAACATCCGAACAAGATGTGCCACATAAACGGAGACCATATAAGGGATCAAAGGAGAGTGAGAACAAGATTTGCATTTCTGGCTTTTAACACATAAACACTAGAAAAGCAGGTTTCAAAAATTTCTCAAGTTGCCGTTGTGAATGACCACCAATATCGATTGAGCAACCACAGAAAGTCATGACAGCTGAAATGTACCTAGTCCAAAACCAGCCGCGGTCCATATAAAGTAGCCCCTGTATAAACTCTTTCTTGCTGTCCAATCATACCTGGAACCAGTAACAATTTTATCAGTAATGACTCTCAAAGCGGTAAGAGTCTACTGGGCAATTTGTTCAAGAATTCTTTAGCGACCGTGCAGAACTCCCCGTCGTTAAAAGGAGACAAGGGCAGCAATACTAACATGAAGCTAGAGTAGAACTCACGAAAGATACAATGTGTGAATCCTTGGACAAACAGTGCCTCAACTCTAATCCTGACCTCAGTTGGACTGAGGATTCATAGTTATCAACAACCACTTCGGTTGATCTACATTGAAAAACACAATTCAGATGGTGCTAAAATTTATTACTAAAATCGGCGCAGAATGATGCATGGAATAGTCAAAAGATAAATAAAACTGGACAGAAGAAAGTCCCTATATGACCTAAAATTTGCTGTAATGAACATTAGGCCCGGATTGGGCTTCTTGGTCCTTACGGGATTACTCACACTTTTGTGTGGTTTTCACAAAGAATCCAAAGAGGGTGTTTCAGCATGTATACGCCTCAAGATGATAAACTTGTTTCAATGCTTGACTTACTAATCGTTGACAAACATAACACTGGAAATAAACTTACGACATACCGTAGGCAAAAGGAAACAAGCAAGCCTGGCAGAAGAATGTCACCAAAACCAATGATACTGTAACCTCCCCAAGGATCGTTCAACCTTGGGACCTTCAATAGCATAGGTATCCCTTCACCATCACTTTTATCACCCCGTGCTACCTACCACCACCGAAAGGCCCATATGAACTTAAAAGCAGCTGTATGCATTAAGAACTCTACTTCAACGATATAAAGTTTGTTAAAGACCACGGAAAATTTCCAGTATAAGATACATCAAGCAGCAGCGCATTGTCGGCAAACAAAAGTATCAAAAAACCGCATTTCTTTCACTTCAGTGGAGAAGGTATGTTTAAGTATTTATTTCTATGGCCTTCAACTTTCAGATTTTAGAGACTAAGACACATACCACAATCATCACGCTCTCGTGAAAAAACTTTGGAGAGATGAACACCCAGAAAACATCGTAAAGGAATGCACAGCTCAATAGTATTGTTGCAACCTGTGTAAAAATGCAAGAGTACACGTTATATGTAAATGAATGCACTGTGTTAAAGTAGGAAACTCTGGACATGAGCTGATCCGGTTCAAGTCTTCTATACCAAACTATAAGCAATTGATTTACTCCATACTTATCCAAACAACATAGGTCCATAATCTGCCAAGAAATCACAAATGAGGTGCACGTGATGTTTTGCTGATTAATCCCAGCTTGATGTTTGTTTGATAGAGACCTCATGATGGGCTTTAAAGCAAATTACCCTGATGTTTGGCAGTCGTACAATCTGAAGGACTGTCAGAATGAGCGCTATTCCCTGATGTGAGACAACAAAAGCAACTCTTATATCAATGTCTCGTCTTCTTACATACAATATAATCTACTTTTTGAATACAATAAAAATCCCCAAGACCTCTCAAAAAGTTCAACTTTTGCACGATTAGTGCTTGCCAGTTGAAGAGCACATATATCTAATGAACGAGATCCGGTCAAAAACAGTATACATCTTCAAAGGATTGAAGATTCTTGAAAATTCCTAAAAATGACAGACGCAGAAGTCCTTCAAATATAGTTCCAAACGTCCCTCCCATTTCAACTAACATTAAGAATGCCTAAAGAGTCAAATTCCAGACGACAAATTGATTTGAAATGTGATGTGCCTATCCAGAATCATATTGCAAGGGTAGAACAACAGCACCTCGTCCTGAGCAATACAAGGAGATAGCAGAAAACTTACAAGAATATCCTGGCCTATCCAGGCGTAGGAGTTCAGACGGTAGACGCCCCAAATGACAGAAAATGTCAAGCAAAAGGGCGAAAGACATAATGCAAGAACGGATACGGCTCCAAGAAAGGGCACGTCGATGAAGTTTGCCCCTGCCTTCGGGAACCACCTGAGAGGGCAATTATGAGAAATCCTCAGAATAAAATTACACAAATACTTTCTAGTTTATGTCTTCGAAAACAGGATGAAAACTAGATCAAAAACTTCAATAAGGTAAAAATTTCGAAGTCGTGTAGAAGAGGGTCTGGTACCTGAATAAAAGGGACACCAGGCATGTCTGCAAACCCTGGAATCATACAGTTGACACCATGATTTTACAGGTCAGAAGAAGGCTCATTGTATAGCAATCTTGAGGAGCTCCCTGGACACTCTTGGAATCAATGAGCACTGAGCCAAGAAAAGGAATCTGGATATAAAACGTGCACAATCTTGATACCATATTATGTTTGCTCAGGCAGATGTGCCCCATGTAAGAATTACTTTGCCATTCATTCAATCTTTGGTCAGATGCTTGCATGTGGGCTCATCTGGCAGTGTTTGCACGAATGGCATTGGCATACGTTCCATTAATAATTTCATACTCCAAATTCTCTTTTTGCAACAAAAGGAAGGGTGCATGTTGCATACTACTCAAGAATGTTCTTACTGCTATCTTGAAACATATGTTACGTGCAAAATGCAGCCAAAATTCGAGTAGAATAAAGTTTATATTTTCTAGTCAGAGCGATAAAAGAGTAGTAATAGAGCACGACTAGGAGCATAAAGAAACAAGATGGTTCATGGTTCTTACCTCAAAGCCGCCGAAGCAGAAAAGAATTACCAACACCCGCATAAACCAAGCTGACATATAGAAGTACAGAAGCATCAAAAAGCCTGAAGCCAACAACAAAAAGAGCACCGCTGAGACCACGGTGATGTCAATCACGTCATCCTTGTCTTCTTTCACAGCATCTCCCACTTCCACAAAACTCTCAGGTGCAAGCTCTGGTCGCTCCTGCTGAGATACGACGAAATTGTACTGTAGTAAGAGGAGATATTTCATGCTCTAACACCGAAAAAGGAAAATGGCGTCTTCCGGAACGTTCAAGATACGCTAACTGCAACGCAGCTCGTATGATTAGCACACAACAACATCCATCAACCCCATGCTAAATCAAGGGCGCAGGTTAAGTGGGTTAGTCTTTAACCCGTACAGGACCAAGCCCCCTTTTTGGGGACAAATGGGATTTCGGGCATGTACCTATGGCTAAACTACTTAGCATGAAAATTTTATGGATGATGGGGAATTCAAAGATTTACGTGGGCATCTAATTTTTCTTCATTTTGACGTATATTGAAGAAGTTAAAAATGAATTTCTAGAAAACAAGCAAGATTGGGCAACCCAAAAACTTTTTTAAAAATTGCATTAAAAAAAAATAAAAATATGAAATAGGTTATTTAGACTTATATATACATAGGGGGCTTTGAATCATTCAATTTTGATTGATAAGATGAAAGTTATGAGAAGTTTTTGTTTGTGGGTAGGTCTGGTTTCAAAGCCCCCTATGTATATATAAGTCTAAAGAACCTATTTCATATTTTTAATTTTTTTTTAATGCAATTTTTAAAGAAGTTTTTGGGCTGCCCAATCTCGCCTGTTTTCTAGAAATTCATTTTTAACTTCTTCAATAAACGTCAAAATGAAGAAAAAACTAGATGCCCACATAGCTATTTGAATTCCACACCTTCAATAAAAGTTTCAAAAAATCACAAAAAGTAGATTAGCTGTAAGTATAGTGACTCACAAAATTGAGTCAATGTTTACTGTTACTTTATATAATTTGTCATATCAAGTGCATTAATAAATACTTTCAAGTGTTATAAAGAGTAGATTGAAGGTATCCAAGTACCTACTAATGCAAGGAAACCTCAATGAAAAATTTGCAAGGGTGATTGAGATATTTCATTTCAAAGGAGAGTCACTCATTGACTCACTTTTGGTCTTGCATGTCTATATCTCCATCTCCTCCTTATATTGACAATATATCATAGAACTTAAATTTCATTGGGAGTGTTATAAGCATGAAAGAGTGTTTCTACTCCTTCTCTAATATTATATTGCACTTTTAATTGTTCCATAACATGATAAGGCAACTATTTAAAATAAATGAAAATAGTGTAATATCATTGCTACAAAACGGGAAAATCACAAAAAATGTAACCAAATAGTTGTTGTTAAACTAATGTCGAGAGAATCCAAAAGAAACGTCTTTTTTATACTAAACTATTTGTAGAAGCATAATAAACTAAAATTTTAAACCACTTAAGGAGGGTATGTGTGAGAGTAATGACACGTACAAGATTTGTTATTGCTCCAAAACCATTCAAATTAGTTAGGCAACAATATAACAATGAAATGAGTGTCTAAACAATGCAATGTGCATTGAATTTGCAAGTTTAAAGACTTTATGTGAAGTAGAAAAAACCATTTTTTTCAAAAAACAATATTTAAGTTTGTTTAAATTTTGCCAAATCTCTTGAAAATTAGACTATTGCAAATTGGAAGCAAGTAATTTTTTGAGATGAGACTCTAATCAATCATTTTTGCTTAAATGGTCGTTACTAATGTTGGGATTAAGGCAAAGAGGGTCTTATAGATTGAACAATGAAGAAAAGTGTGAAACATGGAAAAGGTTTTACAACAGTTTGGGATTGCATAAGTGCAATTAGACTTGGTTTGATTTGCAAGATAGAAGGTACAATAAATCAATATGTTTGTTGTGAGGTATTAGAGACTAATCTCCCTATGATGTTTTTTCAAAGTATGGCATAGATGCATCTAGAGTCATTTTTCAACATGACAACAATCTGAAACATACAACAAAAATAATAAAAGAGTATTGTTTAAACAACTTTTCAATGTTTTAAAGTGACATACTCAATCACCCAACCCAAACCATATAAAACACCTATGGGCAACGCTAAAATGGAAGCTCGATTGTTAATCAACACGTCCAAAGGGTTTTTTAGAATTGTGAGAGAGTGGGTTTGAGATTTTCCATTCTATCACTTCCACCAAGTGTGAGAACCTTTATGAGAGCATGCCACAAAAAATGTAAGCAACTGGTTATGCATAGGGCAAATAAATTGATTTTTGAGTGTGTATAGACACACAAGTCCAAAACTGAGTCAATGAGGCGTTTGATTTCAGAATTTAGTTTAGTGCTTCCATGTATTATGTGTATTTTGTTTTTAATTTCCATGTGAGTAATCAATAAAGTTTCTAATTTTTGAAACAATTTTTTACATGTTGGATTGTTCACTCCATGTGATAATATTGCTTATTTAATGAAAAACATCCAAACACTGACTCAGTTTTGTGAGTCACTGTACATGCCCGAAATCCATTTATCCCCGGAGGGGACAGTTGGTCCTTTAGGGGTTAAAGACGCCAGAATTGGGGTTAGTGATATTTAGCAGTTCTGAGTAGGTCATACGGAGGCTTTCCTTTTTCCAAATTTATTTAATTTCTGACCGAATCATGCAATATTCATTGAAACCGGTGATAGTCTATATAACTTGGCCCCGTCTAATTTATATTAATTCACAATATAATCGGTCAAAATGATCATTTTGAAGCAATAAATACTTGGTACTTTAGGAGTTAATGGTGAATCAAGAGTTGGACGCATCGTACCTTCATGCGTTTGTAGTGCTCTTGCGCTGCTTCCTTCGCATTCCAGGCTGACCAGAACGAGGCACTCAAAATAGTGCCCACGGCCATTAACCACAAAAACACCTCTCCTATGTCGACTAATGTCCTCCTCGGGGAATAGTGCAACACTCTCACTGAAAACCACCAGCAAACCAACCACAAAGAATGATTGTTTATAGATTCTCATTGAACCTACCCAGTCGACTTCCATCTCTCGTTCAACACTTTGTCGGTAAATGGTAGAGAATATTAAAACTGGTAGATACCTGATCCCATCTCCTATGATGACACCCGTTACCAACTCATCTACTCAATACTCATCTTCCCATTCATTCGGTTGGACTTCAAGCGGTGTAAGCATGACTTGGCTAAATGTCTAGGCCACATATCATCGACTAAAAATGGGACCGACTACCATCGCTTATAGTGATCGACAACCTACCACATTGAAATTGCATATGTATTAGTGAAATCTGATGTCAAAAGACTAGGCTATTACAACCAAAGCTCTCTCCATTCACCTCCCAAAAGTCACACTCCCAAGGTGTGACTTAGGAAAGATATCATATATGTCAATCTCCCTTAAAGATTCATCATTTTTCGAAAATCTTAAGACAATTAACCTCAGCTGGAATATAAATATTACCTTCTTGGCCGAGGTTTAAAGCATCCTCCAGAGTACTTCCAGCTGCCTCTGGTAACATAACGCATGAAATCACGATATCGTGAAAGGTATCATTTTCCGAGCATGTCATCTTGTAGAGCTCTGCGTGACATTGAAAGTAGTTAAGAAAATGTAGAGGCTACCTTAGCGAACACATAACGTTGCCTTCAAAAGTTCTTCGTGACCTAAAAGATGTTGCCATACTAAAATAATCTGCTGAGCAGCAGTTGAAATACAAAATCGAGCCTAAGATACACACAAGCTACTAAACTAAAGACGCTTTGCAATTAGGAAACGAGTGGAATGACCATCATTCAGATACATCTGTAAACTGAATCAGATCATGCAGAATAAATGCCAGCTAAAAGAATCAACCTTGCACGTCGTTTATAACGAGGACAGCAACCGCTCCAGCTTTTTGCGCCACCCTTGCCTTGGTGGTAAAATCACAATTCCCTCGTCTAACGAGGGCTACATACCCTTGAATCTGTAGAGACGAGGAAATCATACAGCGCACAGCAGTCTACAATTTTAACTCAAGTTCGACAAGGCACCAGAACGAACAAGATATGCCGTGAAAGTAAAAATGCAAAAACTGATACTACTGACGAAATGTCCCAGGCAAACTTAGCTTCACCAATAACTTTTTGAATTGTGTAGAGCTCGTATATAATGTATACCATTTAAGGCCAAAAGTCCTGTCTTGTTTTAACGTTGTCGGAAGCATTTCCAAGTGGTACTCGGTCTTTAGTATTTGATAGAATTTCCGATTTTTTGTATTATTAATACACAATTTCAACGACTTCACAAAAATGTGCTTTTTAATTCTTTAGGTAGCCTTAATGAATAGGATTTGATACAAATATCTAAAACAAATCAATTGACTTAGGATTCCTACATTAGATGCAAGGAGCAAGTAAAAAAAAACTCTCGCAAACATCCAAAGCACTTTGAACATTCGTGGCTTTGACACGCAAAGCTCGAAAGTGCAATAAGTCATTCCCTGTACAATTTATAGACCTGAGAACAAATTAGATTTGATAAGCATTCACTTGAATCTATGGAATTAAATCTTGCATGCAAAAGTCATGACTACTCTTAACCAGTCTTTGAATCTTTAGTGGTTAAGACGATGCATAAAAAAACCGAACCTTGAATCTCAGAGTTGAGGTAACCTACAAGCTTGGTGGAGTCTGTGCATGCATCTTCGGGATCCAACTTTACCAGTGGGACACTATGCACTTCTTTTTCATGGTTGCCTATGACCTTGCCGAATCGTGCACTAACACCTACAACCTCTGGTTCCTCGATTCCTTTAATCCAGTTCCTAAGTTTGATCTGCCAAAAAATTTCACCGTCAGATAAACATCACTTTTTCCACCTGTTCACAGAGAAAAATACAAACCTACACACTTATATCTACGTAAAGAAATAGAATGTATCCTCATAGTGCTCTTGCTTCCGATCTCAAGTTCAGTCTAGCACTAGAGAGACCTTTCAAACTTATCTCTTCTTATATGTACACACGGAGCACATGTGAAGGAAAACATGCCTTTTTCACTCGCTCCGCACAATGTTAACCTTGAAACACAAATATTTTTACTGCCACTGGCCTACTTATAAAATTAGTCCGAGTGGACATTTTGCCTACAATAGAATTAGCCTCGACAGATTGAAGCAATTTTCGTAGTTAATCGTGTAATATCGCCAAACCCAAAACGTGGCTTATGAATCATTTCTACACAGCCAAGAGTGATGATGAACAGTAATTCTTCAAACATTTTTTATGTACAAATTGTTGATGGAAACCTACATCATTAAGTTAACTTCAATTCATAGTTGATTTCTGAATTTAGGATCTTAAACTAACAAAAAGGATTATCCATCTAGTGCATTTTAGCCCCTTTGGCATTTTCTTCTCACAAACAATGTTTACTTTGATTTTGACTAAAACTGACCATACAAAGCTTCCATAGTCTAGTTTATTCTCCGTTTGAAAATTTTGGGGAATTTCTAAACACGAATTTGAAAGCCAGTAAATGCGTCTCCAAACATAGAATGACATAGAAATCTGGTTTCCATCGAGGTCATTCACACTATAATGTATACTATACACTTATAATGAAATTTTCAGATTTCAAAAGCAAATTCTATACTCAATATGATTTTCTTCAGTTCTTCTTCACAACCTCACAGTATAAACATCTGCATATTTGCCATCTAACTTATACTACCTAGGCATTGCAACTCAGCTGCAGAGCTAAGCTTCTAAAATTTCAAATGCCGTAAAGACCTGTCTAAATTTACTTTCCATTACAAATTATAAAATTTAATTTATAGCTTTATAACCCACATCCGAACTTTTAGGCCAGGAGCCAGATGAGACCCCTGCGTTTACATTACAATTACAAACTGCTTAAACCCTATATAACTCCTTGTAAAATTATTTACTTCAAATTGATTTTGTACAAGTAGATTGTCTTGTACTTCACTTTAAAGTTTTGAACAACAATTGCTTTTTCTAGCTCTACAATCATCAGAAGATTACGAAACCGCGTTTATAATGTTTTGAGTTGCCACCTCGGGTTTCAAGGAAGCCATACAAACAATAATGGCCGTGCGAAGTGTTTCCAGAGGTCCCGTTACTCGTTTCTTGCTATTTGATCCGACGTAGCAGTGATAAGATGCCCAAGGAATATTGACATACCCCGAAAGGGAATTGATATGCGTACCACACCCTTTCAATTACTGTACCACAACCCAGAGTAAATTTTAGATTTCTAGCATCAAAAAGCTGAATTTGAGAATTTGGAATTCAGATTTGGACTTAGAGACCATGATTTAATCTAGAACCATAAAGAAAAAGTTGCAATTCAACAACACCCAATGAAAAAATTTAGTTAGGGAGAAAAGTATTACTTTTACTTTTGTTTGTAAAGAAAGATAAGCTTTTTCATTGGGTGTTGTTGAATTGCAACTTCAATTTTGTGGTTCTAGACTAAATCATGGTCTCTAAATCCAAATCTGAATTCCAAATTCTCAAATTCAGCTTTTTGATGGTAAAAATCTAAAATTTACTTTGGGGGTGTGGTACAGTAATTGAAAGGGTGTGGTATACATGACAATTCCCATCCCGAAATGGCGAGATTTAAATTCAATTACAGTAATCGATATATTTCTAGTCATGGTGAAGTTTTTTTTACATCCGTTAAAGATATAACACTCGCTGAGGAGAGAAGCTAAGATCGAAAGAAAGGGAAGCAATAGAGAGAAAGAAAGCAATCAATTGTAACGAAAAATCTACAGAATGCAGGAGCAGGAAGCGTACAAGCACGAAGCTGTTGGAGCATCCCGGCTGCGTCGGAGCCACGGTATCATCATGCTCGATATCATCGTTCGCCACACACGGCCGCACAGCCACGAGCAACAGCATCAACACCAATCCCCGACCACGGCAACCTCCTCCTCCTCCTCTCCTCGCCATAGCGAACTCTCCTCCAAATTGAGCTCGTCTTTCTCCTCTGTCACTCCAACACTCCTCCGTAATGGCAACGCTCTGCCATAACGCCACCGCCGATCTCTCAAAATATCCCCTTCACCAACTCCTCCTGCCAAATCTTGAAATCGCCATCATGAGCGTACACGATCATAAGCAAAACCAAAACCAAAACGAGCTTACAAAACACACTTATGACAAATACAAAATGAGAGTGTAATGAGATAACTCACAGTTTCGTGATTGCACCGGTCCAGCTAAGTGCTCCCCCTGGCAGTACAGATACGAGCACAGTACGATGAGGACGGAACGAATGCGATAAAGGTAAGGATGCAGCTTTGGAGCCGCTATTAAGAGCGGATTGGAGCACCTTCGAAAGCGACTTACATGCTGCATTTTGTTATGTGAGTTTGTCTGTATGGATTAAGCTTCAGGTTTATGTTTGTTGTGGCGCAGGTAAGTTAGTCAAGGCGAGGGTGCGATGGTTTGACTGGTGACGGTGTATCTCATTTGTGAACAAACGTGGCTACATTTAGCATAATTTTTTTTTATCACAAAACACTTTCTCTGCTCAAAATTTCATCAAAAAACGCTGTCTCTGCATAAATTTTTATTATAAAACACTTTCTCTGCACACAAATTCATCAGAAAACACTTTGTCTGCATGGTAATTCATCAAAAACACTTTCTCTGCATGAAAATTGATCAAAAAACACTTTCTCTGCATAAATATTCATCAAAAAACACTTCCTCTGCATAAAAATTCATCAAAAAACACTTTTCCTGCATAAAAATTCATCAAAAAACATTTTCTCTGCAAAAAAATTTATGAAAAAAACTTTCTCTGCACACAAGTTCATCAAAAAACACTTTCTCTGCACACAAGTTCATCAAAAAACACTTTCTCTGCATAAAAATTCATTAAAAACACTTTCTCTGCATAAATTTTTATGAGAAAACACTTTCTAACTGCAGAAAACTCAAATTCCAGAGTCTTCGTGAACATGAGTCTGCATTTTGAAATTGCGGCACGTTTAGCGATGAGTTTAGCGGCTTTGAGCTGCTTACGACAATCACAATCGAGATTGCTCAGGAGGACGGCACCGCGGATTTGGCTTTGTCTCTCTCTCTCTGCTTCATTTGAATTTCGGTAGCAAAGTGCGGGGTAATTGATACCCGCGTTGTACTGGTATCAACCGGGAGATACCTAGTCACTACGAGTGTCAGGCACTGAACGTGAGGGGTCTTGGATATTACCGGATATTTTGAATGAGCTATTATCCAAGGTTTTGGTTGATACCGCCTAACTTGGTACGGTAACATGGAAAAAACATTGAAAACTTGTAACGTTCTTCAGCTTTAGAGGTAAGTTTAGGGCGTCATTGGAATCTACACATGAAATTGTAATCTGTCCAAAATAAATTTTCTCTTGAACTTCACTTTGAGGAATATCCAATCTAACTTCATAATGTTAGAAAGTTTTGAATTAAATGGATGTAAAAAAAGTGTAGTTTTTGCTGACTGTAGCTTGCTTTTGGAACCTTGGACCTTGCAAAAGAATTTCATCGAATATTGAGTTTTTGATGGGTATGTCTCTTTATGAAGCATGAAATTAGTGAAACTCTAGATTAACCCTTAAACGACTGCGCATGCCACTTTGACCATTAAAATACAAGGTTTTTTCTTTGTATTTAGAATGGATTCACACCTTTACTACAATTGAGATCAATAAAGAAGTTGCAGAATAGATCCATGCGGTCCTAGTGAGATATTTGAGATCCCAAATTACAACTTCTTGTTGGTAGCAAATACCCATTATACGACAGTGTATATACTATGCCCTATGGTCATTTAAGAGTTAATGGGTGAAGCTACTTCATTAATTAGAAAAAATGATTCCAAGTGTGCACATTTTAGACTATCACATCTAGCTTCTGCTATAAAAATTTAGGCCTTAATAAAAAATCAAAATGTTTTTTGCACCAAGTTCAAACAGTTTGCAACTTCAATCATCTCCAAAGAATTAAAAATTAGTACTCTACTTGCACAGATTTATGAGTGGGATTAGCCAAGAACATCACTCATTCATTCTTGTTTAACCCCTCACCCTCTTGAGTATCTCAAAATACTCTGAAAAGGGGAGGTATTTCTAAAAAAGGACGTATTTTGTTCCCTTGAAAGGTGAGGGGTTAACCCGTAAAGGACTGAGCGTGCCAATGCGACCAATACAATATGGGGTATTTTTCTTGTATTTGGAATGGATCTACACCTCTACTACATTTGAGATCAACAAAAAAATTTGAGAATAGATCAAAGCAGTTCTAATGAGCTACTTGAGATCCTAAATTAAAACTTCTTACTGGTGGCAAATATTGATTATACGGCATTGTATATACTATGCCCTATGGTCCTTTAAGGGTTAATACATATAAGTTCTACACATGAGAGCTCATGTTCAATTTTGTGTACATTTATAACTAGCTCTCTCAAACTCATATTGAGTGCCCAAAATGCCTTGTTGAACTTGCACAATCTCCTCTGACACTAGCTAAAGGATTATTTGTCATAACACTTACCAAAAATTGTAATTTGTGAGTATTCTTGGATCACAAAATCCTTGTGTCAATCTATGATTGACATAACATTCAGTAGCATGAAGAGAGGCTGCCTTTCCCTCTCTTCAAGTATCATCCACAACCTTCATCATGACAAAATAATAATAATAATAATAATTTTATGACATGACTGACTCCCACATCGACGTATGTGCACTAAACTGAACTTCTCTTTCATGGACTCTCTGATAAATTCAGCCAAGTGTCCTCTTAGCTATTGATGGGTGTGGAATATTCCACACTCTTCAGTTGGAGGGAAGGCAGGCATGTTGAGTGCTACTGAATGTTATGGAGTAATGGTTTGGATGCAACCAATTGCCTGTTAACCAAGAAATTAGCAATTCAAAATCTAATTTTTATCGTTGAAAATATAGTGAGAAATAAAGATTCTTCTTTTTTAAAATGGGATGTAAAAATGGTGTTTGAGAGAAACAATTTTTGTTGGGACAATTACAAAAGTTTTAATGTGGCAACTGTCAATCTAGACTGACAATGTTTTGATCTTATTTAAGTCTATGGAACAATGTGATGAATACCCCTCAAGTTTGCCGTATTTGTACAAATGGCCTCAATTTTTCAAAAATTACATAAATACCATTAAACTATAATTTTCAAGCGTTTATCGATTGTGCACGCCAATACCTTCTTCTTTTATGTCTTCACTATTTCATTCCTTTGACAGGATGTGCACAAAGGAATAAGGAAGTGGCATGAACAACAAAACAAATGCCTAAAAATTATAAATTATAATCTAAAGGTATTTATGCAATTTTTAAAAATTAGAAGCATCTGCGTAAATATGACAAACTTCAAGGGTATCTATAAATTTTCCCCTAATTTTATTATGCCTCCAACATTGAGCTCTCAAGGATTGACTTTTGTGTTAGTTCAAATTTGAAAAAACTAGGAAGTCATAAACATGCAGAAAAACAATCAAGATTGCAAAGTGGAAATAGTGTTTTGACAAGTTTCTAGCCAAAAAAAGTCACAAAACATCATATTCATTGAATTGGGAAATCAAATTCCCAAGTTGTACCCTACTGGTCGGTTTAAGTTCGTCACTTTAAACCCAAAATGTTACAAATTTCCCAATTTAATGAATATGGTGTCATAAGGATTTTTGAGGTCTTTGATTTTTTCATTGAAATTACTTTGTAGTAATTATTGCATTTTTGCTACACTAAAATAAGTGTGCTAATTGTTCTATAGTATTTTTTGAGAATATTTAAAATATATAGCCAACTTTTATACACAGGTTTGGGAG
Organism: Ulota crispa; assembly: GCA_963920765.1. Taxonomy (NCBI): domain Eukaryota; kingdom Viridiplantae; phylum Streptophyta; class Bryopsida; order Orthotrichales; family Orthotrichaceae; genus Ulota; species Ulota crispa. Next base: position 39,028,877 of record OY987242.1, read on the forward strand.
TAGGAGCACGGTTTTTAGAGTTCCACTTGATGTCACCTCACCCTATTGATGCAATATTTTAATATCTCACAAAACCATCATGAGATTTAGCCTTGATGAAAGGTTGAAAGCATCCAACTTTACATCTGTAAAAAAAATGTAGCAATTCTTGCTACTCAACCATTTCTTGGTTTGAAAAAAACTAAGACCACTTCATCCAAAATATTTTCACTAACTACAATTAGAGAGGGTTAGTTATCCGAGGAACGCCGCGAGTGCCATTCAGTGGCGCTTGAACTAATCAAAAGTGAACCAAAGAGAGTTTGAAACCATTTTTCATCCATATTTTGTTGATGTTGGGTTATGAGGAGTTGTTTGAAGAGTATCTAGTTGAATTTTTAGTTTTGTTAGTGTTTCTCTTTATGTAAATGAGAAGTTAGTAAAAAAAATGAATCACAAAATATGATATTTTAGTTTATTTTGGGAAGTTGTTGCTCCTTGCCCTAGATCTGAAATTTTTCCAAAAAAATGATATTTTTTGAATTTGAGCCCAACCAACAAAATGAAGGACATCTACTCTAGTTTCTACTCTATTTTGAATTTTGGAAAATTTCCTAATATTGAATATTTTATTGAAATTTGAACTTTAAATGTATTTTCAATGTTTGTTATTTCTAATTATAAAATGACATGGAAATTGGGTTTACACCATGATGTTTGTCATTGTAATACACACATGGTAAAAAATTCAGATTTTTTGAAATGATTTTCTATTTGATGTGATTTTTCTTCACTTTTTCTTCAAAAATTCTCAAAAAAAACAACGTTACACAAATAAGATCTTTTGAAGTATAGAAGACATGTAGTTTCATCCCTGAAAAATTAATTTAAATTTTTTCATCTAAGCTAGTTGCCAAATGAAAACATTGATAGGCATTAAAGATGAAAAGCAGTGGTCATAGGTCCGTCACTAAACTACCAGACAAAGACAGGGAACCGGGCCAGCACTCCGACGCTACGATCTCATCAAACAACCCCCTCACTCCTCCGCCAGATCTTCGCCACGTGTATAAATCGACCATCCGTCAAGGTCGTTGAAAAATCCGCAACTCCCGCAGGCCTAGAGTCTTCGACTGTTCCATCGCCTAATCACCGACATTGCAGCACAAGTTCAAGTCACTAGCAAGCTGCATCCCCATTTATTTTTCAATACAGTACTGTAATTTTCAATCGATTCCTCCACTTTCGATCATTTGTCCTCGCTCGCAATCGATTCCAGTTCCGGATCTAGTCTCTGACACACGATCTCTTCAGAATTTTCCAAAATTTTCTTGCGCAATTCTCTCTTTTGATCCAAGATCAAGCTCTGATCGTTCGGTGAGTGATCCTCCTTCGCATGGTCTCTTGCATGCAAATCTCGGTCAAAGAAGAATAACCACTTGTTACTTACTCTAATAATCTAGTCTCGATGGAGATCACTTGTCCAAGCAACAAATAGCAAGCAATTATGCTGATAATGATTCTAGGAAGCTTGAAATGAAGAAAGCAAGTATATTAGTAGTAGTTTAGAGTCGGTTTGAAAGAACGACGTGTATTGATTCAAGAATCTCAGGGTTTCTTTTATCTAGAATTGTCGTGAAAAAGAAATAGCCAGCTCAAGAAGAGAGTTCATAATCAAGTTCAAGAACTTCATTTACAGAAAGGCATTAGGAGAAGTTAGAGCGTGTGGAACCCGTTGATTGTAATTATGTGCTCTTAAGGATGGACTCGGATCAAGAGTGAGTGAGTGGTTTGCAATCGTTACAGGAGAGTGATATATTTTGTTTGATGTGCAGGGTTTGATCCGGGAGTGAGATTGTTTAGTGTTTTTTTTTGAAAGCGTGGGAGGATGTTTTTCTGCTTCGTGTGCGATGAGCAGAGGGAAGTGGTGGGGAGTCGGCCCATGAACGGGGTGTGCGGGAATTGTGGGGGGATGGTGAGCGAGGTGCAGGTGCGAGACATGTTCCGCTTCTGCTTCGTGCCGCTCTTCTGGACGCACAAGAACCGCATCGTGTGCTCTCGCTGTGGAGCTCAATACAGAAGTCACTACCAATGATCAACCGAGCCTTAGGGCATCCTCAATCTAGAGCCTACATCGGGTTCGGCTACGTTTCCTGGCCCTCTACCGAAGAGCGCAGGAAACCGGCTCCTCCTATCCAACTCACATACAGGTAGCAAGATTGTAAACTAAGATTGTAAACTTTGTTCTTGTCACATTTTTGTAATAAAATCTCTATTTTTGGCTTGCAAAGTAGTCATCATTTTTCTGACAGCAGTATACAAAGTAATTTGAAGGCCTCTTGAAGAATGCTGAAACTACAAGGTGTGGGTTAGGTTTTGCTCTCCCCTTCAAGATCACATCCCACTTGCATGCAAGGTGCATTGGACCATTGGTGCAAGGGTATTAACCTAGCTGAATTGAGGATGCTCTTAGGTAGAATCTAGCTTGGTTAATTTGCAGTGCTTGAGAATTGTTAAAAATTTTATTGTGCAGGGGAGAAGACGTAGGGACTTAGGGGAGGGGATATCTGTTTCCAAAGGTGTTGTGTTTTCGGAGAAGGGAATAGAGTAGTTGTACCTAGATTCCATCCTTCAAACTTTTACAGTGATTTGATTATTGTTGGATCTTGTTGGCATTTGAAAGGGGGAATTCCAAAACACCTTAGCATTTGTTATGTGGGCTTGATATAAGTTCAATGTAAAGTTTTAAAGTGTCCCATCTTAGTGTATTCTAAATTTTGAATTGAGCATTTAAGTCTTGTGTTTGTAAAAAGCGTATTGTTATTGAATTTTTTTTTAATTGGATCTTGTTGGCAATCACAAAGAATCTTAGTACCTCATACAGGTAGCATGTACCGGTATTATTTGGATGATTGTAGATTAATCATGCCTCCTCAAACTGTTATCTATTGGGGTATCCAAAACCATTTTTTTTATTGTCGTAAGAAAGATACTCTTCTGTGTTGAGAATAGGGGCTTCAAACATAAGTTTTTCTGATGATTCATGCCGCAATTCACATCCATGAATTTAGTAGTGAACATCAAGGTGACTCACCTGTGGAATTCACTCCTAATGTGATTCATGTTAGGAGTGAATTTCAGAAACTCACTTTACGGCTCATCCTCAAGGGTCTCTCAAACGTTCAGACCCCCAACTTGTGCACAAAACCCTAATCGCAAACTCACAAGTGTATCAGACTTTGGGCATGCCCGTGAACAAAAATATTTCACTAGTGGACAGGGACCTGTGAGGTGAGAAACTCATAGACCAACTCATAGACCAGATTTTATGTTTGAAGCTCCCCAATGACTTGTTACTCAAGTGTCAATCAAAGGGTAGAAAATAGATGATGTCCAAAGATCAAAGCATCCCAATTCTTCCTTAACTCCAAGGTGGTAGGATGTCCTTTCAAGATAATGATGTAATATTGAATGACAACGAAGTGGGAACGACATGCTACTTTTTCTTGCTCACAAGCGTCAATTAAGCGATACTAATTGTCTATTGCTTCGTTCTCCAGAATCCTGAGCCTCGAGGACTCAGAATTGACACTCCTACACAAGAAAGCTTACGCAAAACCAATCATGTAGCAAACATTGTTCTCTTCGTCTCCCATAAACTTAATCCCCTCATCCCTGAAACCTTGTTTCAATATGCAACAATCGACTTGAAGAATGAATACATTTGACAAAGAAAAAAGAATCACCAAACTATATGCAAGGACGACGTTAAGATAAAGTGGACTAAAGCATCTGAATCATCAGCCAGCTACAACTGCTGGTCGAAAGAAAGAAAAAAACCACGCTGAATGACTGCAAGAAAAGTTCAAAACAGCCTGTATGTCAACGATGTTGGATATTGAACATGTCCGGGGCAAACCATGTTTTCCTTTCAAATTCCAGGGGCTAAGAACAATCTCCAGTTCATCTATGTCATGAATAGAGGATGCCAAACTTCGTGATATGCTATGAGTCAACGGTTTGTTTCCAAACCCTGTTCCTTGCAATTCCGAGCCCTCGTCCTAACTTGCTTCCTTGTAGAGATTTGAAATCATCGCTTCCATTTGCAGAGCACAGACACACTAGTACTTTGGTATGATATCATCAGGTCTCCATGTCAGTGGGGCCTTCAGCACCCACGCCGATGCCGCCTCTGCCCGAACTATCCTGTCGATGAATCTCCGTAGTACGTGTCTCCTCATCACCGTCAGCCTTGATTTGCTGTTCATCTTTCCCGCCCTCCAAAGAATCGATGTACTCCTGAAGGGACTTGGGGTCAAGGATCGTAAAAGGCTCTCCAATTCCCACGACAGCCACTCCGCAGTTGGAACTGCTGAGTTCCTCCTCTTGGAGAGACTCCTTGACAGCATAAAGAGAATGTCGAATCAGCTCCTCCTTGGAACACTGCATGAACGTCTCAAACTTCCGTTCCAGGTATGTCTTTGCGGCCTGCGAGCGGGAACCAATAGCAAACGCCTGAAACTCAAAGTAGTTGCCAGATGGACAATTCTGATACAAATGCGCACCCGTTTCATCCAATCCTGCCACCAGAAGACCCACTCCATACGGCCGTTTCCATGACCGCTGCGTGCACACCTGCGTGTCCCCAAAACCATACCCGCTATAAACAAAACACTGAAAAACAATGCCGATCCATGAAAATGAACCATCATAGCATAGCAGCATATATCGCCTGCTGCAACTATTTTAAGCTTCTGGATTCTCCGAACAAAACACATGATAATTACGAGCTCACGGCAGCTAAATTCCTTCACCTACACGAATATTCCCGATAGTCCAGTCACTCTACCTTAACCCCTAAAGGATGTTGCCTACCAAAAGTGTTGTTTGTGTTCATACGAGGACCATTTAGTACTTGAAGAAATGACTTTATGACAAATGTCAAAATTCCCCAAAAAAACCTACAGTAGTTGATCGGTAGTATGTTTATGACATGGCTTAAAATTTACAGCTTCAATGGGATTCATGTGCTACCCAAATATCCCATCCGTATACAACACAAGATAGCGTATACAATATAGCAACATCCTTTAGAGACCCTGAAGCTTTCACATTGAGTATAGCTACATTGAATTTTGGACATGTAAAGTACCTTGACAACAGGTTTTTTGTGTCAGTTTAGGTTTATTCACCAACAAAACTTTGTATACTTAACACTTCTGCATACAATAATATCTAACGTATCCATACGTTTTATAACGACTATTTCAAGCTTTGGAATCTTCTTTAATTCGCTAACAAGAATGCGTAAAAATCAACCATTGTGATACAGGAACTACGACAGCCGGCGCTTGGAGGGAGAGCACGGGATGGACAACAGAGGATCAACATGTCTCGAGCTATGACCGATGATTAGATTCGGAGACATATTACTTTAGGTTTAGGGTTTACAAGATTGATGTTTAAAATGTTCCGTCAGCGAAGTAGCTCCCTGTAATCAATTGGTGATAGTTGCTTTCTGACAATGAATTGAATGTTCATAAGAGAAACGGAAAATTTGAAAATGATTGGAAACCCTAAAGAGGATGAGCAAGTGACGAGACTGCACAACTGTTGTTGTAAGAGGAGGCAACCTAACGTACCTGCGCTTTGTCAGCAACTTGGACGACCAATCGGCCCACGGGAAGAGGCGACTCGTAAACGAAGTGGTGATTAACGCACTCCGATCGCATGTAGCGGGACAACACGCGGCCATCGGCGGTTAAGCCGGCCATGGCGATGCCGACGTGGTCATCGATCTTGAAGAGTTTCTTCTGATGCGCGGAGAGCTCGGAGGAGGCCTTGTTGACGGTGGCCAAGACGACGTGGGTCTTGGAGCGCAATCCGACGGCGGCGCTGCCCTGCTTGACGGCCTCCATGGCGTACTCGACCTGGTGCAGGCGCCCCGCGGGGCTCCATGTGGTGACGTCCGTGTCGTACTGGTTCCGAAACATGCCTCCTCCTCCTCACAACAACAATCAATAATAATACTAATCAATCCTTCCTTCACAAACCCTAAGTTATCCGCACTGTTCTATCTATCACGCCCGATGGATCTGTACAATTCTACAAAACAATGCTCCCTCCCTGAATTATTTTCGATGCAGGCTGGAAGATCAGTCTTGGCTCTGGGCATGCCCTGAGCTTGGTCCGACGCGCGGGTCACGCAAGCTTGTGGGTTTCCATTGGGGGCAGGAGGGATCCACGCCTGTACCTCCAGCTCTGCAAAAGTTGACTGAGGTTAACCCTTTGACCTGTAAACGCCCGAGGGGTAAGGCAAAACATAAATGCATTCAAAAAAATACTCTTGTAACTTTAATGAAGTTTGTTTCAAAATAGAAAATAAGAATCATGATGTTTAGTAATTATTCATGTGGTCAAATATTCAAAAAAAGTTTTGTACTCTTATTTAGTGCATTTAGAAGCATTTATCATTTAATATTCACCAAAATTATAAATTTTACTCATAGATTTCAAAATTTGGTATGATTAGTTAAAAATAGACATACTATCCTAAACTTCAAAAATGCTATCTTCTGAAAGGAGGGAACATCATTAGTTTTCCGAAATAGTAAATTCTATAACACTTGCAAATATTGGAGTGTTTGTCTTTGAAAAATTCTCCTTGGAGAAGTTTAACTTGGATTGACATGATTCAAGTTAAATTGGAAAGTACACGTGATTTTCTATTACAAAAAAAAAAAAAAAAAAAAAAATGAAAAAAGTTTTTTTTTAATCTTAGGCAACCCAAAAAAAAGGGCAGCGACTAGAAAATGGTTGATCGGGTGCTTAGGGGTTAAAGACCACACACGTTTTCCCAAAATCCACTAGAAACTGGGGCCATAAAGTTAGATGTGCATTTGAAAAAATTACAAACCCAGTTTGAATAATCCAACCGTACAAATGTGAAGGACACCTTGTTTGCTGTAATATATCAAAATTTCAACTAGATTTACCATTGGAGGTGAAATACTTTAATGATTGAGTGAGCCAAATATGGGAAATCTCTAGTTTTTCATGCTTGTGTGGTTTTGAATGGTAGTGCTTCATGCAAGCTTTGATTGAGAAAAGCCTTACATTTCTAAAAGGCAAGGTTTTCCACCTTTCCAGCAAGACCAATTTCACACAAAATAGACAAAAATAGCAATCACAAGGTAAGTGGACAAAAAGGGTCACAAATCCCATTTTCTTTGCTACCCTAAAACAGTTCTACAAAAAGATTGATAATTTTTATGGAAAATCCAATAGGTGAAAGCAATCAAGATTGGGCTGATTGGCCTTAAATATAGGATAATTTTTTTAAAAATAAATCAATATCATCATTTCAATGGATTCTCAAATACTACAATTGTATTACTACTGTATAGAGAAACAATACAAGCGTATTCCTTAAGCAATTTGAATTTTTTTAAGATTACACAATTGAAATGTGGCATTCTTCTTGGATGTTTGATGTATTGTGTTGTTGCTTTGATCCATCTTTGACCAAATATGGATATGTATTTTGAGGCCATGATGTATAAACACCATTATTTATCAACTCCTATATTTGATTCCATTGTTGTTTTTTGGGTTGGATGCAAAATTCTTGTGATCACAAGCGTTCTTCAAGATCATTTTCCAAATTGCAAAGCAATTTTACTATACAGGCCAAAAACTACTCTCCCAAACCAAAATATGGTTTGGTGGTCTCTAAAGGGTTAAGGTAGGAACACTCATAAGCGTCAAATTAAGGGTTTTGAATATGATGGCTATTAATAAACATCTAGCAAATTATAGGATCATGTTAGCAACAGAAAAATAACAAGTTTGCACTTTTGAATGTATTATTTGGATACTATGAGGATAAGTTGTGAATTTTCAAAGAGCAATCTGCCATTGTACCCATAACCAACATTAAGGTTTCATGTTCACATGTTGTAAATCCTTATAATTACATCTATTAACTTCTACAGATTTTCCAAAATTTTAAAGGTGACAGTTATGGGGACACTACAAATTAATGGTGTCCAAATTGACATGTCCTAATTGACTAAATGTGTCCAAATTGACAGAAAATTGTCCTAATTGACAAAAAAATGTCCTAATTGACATGTCCTAATTAACAAAAAATGACCAAATTGACAGTGTTCCCTTGTAGTGGCTAACGTTTATGGATGATCCTACCTTATGTTCACACCACGGTTTAATTTCTTGGCAAAATTTTGCCAAAATCTTACCTTTGATGTGCATTGGCGACCTTTATACAAAGAAATTAGTATGAAAAACTAGATGAAATTGCCAAATCCTTCCTAGAGCAAAATCCCCATTTGCTAAATTTTGGATGAAAGTAGCTTATAATAGCAATTATTTGGATGAACTTTTGTGTATCATTCATTTGTTCCAGTTTTAACCAAATTTTCCTTACCTGCTAGCAGTCTATGGTGCGGGTTGCTCTACCTTGACAAAATCAAAAATTAAACTCTGGTACACACTTGGTCTTAAGAGGGGTAGTAGCAAAGGAAATTATATGCATTTGGAGTTTGGACACACTTTTAGATTGCATTCATATTGTTAATACCCTTCCTAACACCAAGTGTGAACATACTCTAAAGTATGTACACTCTTCTCCGACTAGCCCTAAAATCCAATTCCTATTGCTTGAGCTACCTACGTTTGGGGTGTTTACCACTCATTGTGAACCCAAAGTGGAATAGTGAATGCCACTTGCACAAGCAATTCTTGCCACATGTCAGCTCAAAAGTTAGTTTGAGAGGGTTGGAATTGGGATTGTCAAATACACATCCAAGCACTTTCAAGTGTAGTATGGAGTTGCTTTTAGAGACTATATGAGCTGCAACTTTGCCCTTCAATATAAGATAATCTACAATACCTTTTTCCACAAAAATTACGGTCTAAGATATTTTGTTGAAAGGCTAACCCTACAGATTTTCACTATTCTTACCAACTACCTATATGAGGCATTCAATTTTTTTGGTAAAACATGGAATCTAATTGATCTATTTTTGTCAAAAAATTATCATTACATACTTAAACAATCTCGAACAAGCATAACAAATTTCAATTCCTAAAAACCAAAACTCCATTTTTGGTGAATTATTTTGTGAGAGATTCATGGTTTTACATGATGATTAAATGAGGTTCATATTATTTGATTCTTTTATTTCAATGAACATAGTAGATGTTTATAACAAACTAAAATATATGTTTTGCAAGTTTAGAATGCAAATAGTCAATCATAATTGAACAACACATCAATGAGGTGCTTCACAATTTAAATAGACAAATAGCATAACTTTGGTGAGGATTGTGAATTTCAATTTGCTTAAATTTGTCATTGTGTGACGGTAAATTTTGCTACTTAAATCAAACCTACTAATTACAATACAAATGTAGAGTATGGAAATGTATATTACTTGCCTATTTTGAAGGCAGAAATTATTTTTGTGTTTCAAAAACCTAAAGCTTGGTATACTTCCTTTGTAAAAATATTATTTTGTAATGTGTTCTTGTTTTCTAATTGCAATTTCCAAAGTGTGACCTAATATTTTCTACCATTTTTCAACATCGTCTATGTAGGTTTGATTTCAATCTTGCCAAAAAAATGATCTTGAACCTACCAATAACATTTCATTGGTATAGTGGTGCTTGGATAAGGTCAGCCCCTTGGGCTAGAAAAATATGTTAGTTCCATCCAAACATTGATTATAAACAAGCACTCCATTTGCATTACTTCCTCTACATTGGGTGGTTGCAACTTTGGAGATGCTTTCTCACCTGTGTTTTGGTACACTAACCAAGCGCCTTTTTAACTGATGAGTCACAATGGGGATGGACAAAAAGCAAGCGCTAATCATATGCAAGCATTTGACCTTAACTAAGCTCATAATACATGCTTTGGACAAAAGAACAGTGGTGCTATGATCTTATCCAATTGTTTCTATTACAAAGGTTGATAATAACCAAGCACCACTGTACTTGCTAAGTGCCAAGTACCAAATTATCTAATCTTTGATAGTGCAGTTACATAATCTGTTTTACTAACAAAAAAGGGAATTGATATGTGGACCGCACCCTTTCAATTACCGTACCACACACCAGAGTAAATATTAGATTTTTACCATCAAAAAGCTGAATTTGAGAATTTGGGATTTACATTTGGAATCAGAGACCATGATTTAGTCTAAAACCATAAATAAAAGTTGCAATTCAACAACACCCACTGAGAAAGTTTGGTTAGAGAGAAAAGTGTTACTTTTACTTTTGTTTGCAAAAAAGATAAGCTTTTTCATTGATTGTTGTTGAATTGCAACTTTTTTTGTGGTTCTAGATTAAATCATGGTCTTTGATTCCAAATCTAAATCCCAAATTCTCAAATTCAACTTTTTGATGGTAAAAATCTAAAATTTACTTTGGGGATGTGGTATAGTAATTGAAAGGGTATGGTACAGTAATTGAAAGGGTATGGTACAGTAATTGAAAGGGTATGGTACAGTAATTGAAAGGGTGTGGTATAGTAATTGAAAGGGTGTGGTACAGTAATTGAAAGGGTGTGGTACACATATCAATTCCCAATAAAAAAATGTATTCAATATATAGCATGAAAATTAGAAGTAATACTCTAAATTTGTATAAAGGTAATATTGTTTGGCCTACAATATTTTTTAATGTTTTAAGGACCAAGGTACATTGGGCCTATTTAAAATTTTGAAGATTTGTGATAAAGTGCAATCTAGAAAAACAATTAAGCGACAACTTTCAAGAAACTTCTTGAAATGTGACTCGTAGATCGTGTCTATATTGGTGCATCTATTGCCATTGCACTCACCTTCAATTATTAAAAAAAAAAAAATGAAAAAAATACCTCAAACTTACTTTTAATGCTATCTACAAGTTGAAATTTTGTAACTTTCACAAGAACTGTATGCCATTGGGTATAATGCTAAGTTCGTATTGTTGTGGTTTTTGAAGATTTTTTAAATATTTTGAACTCATTTTGAAAGGTTGCTTTAAATATTTAAAAATAAGAAACTTTGAAGTGCATCATACGAAGAGACTCACTTGTCCTTTTTGAACTCAAAGATGCTTGCAAAGAAAGGCTTTGGGGGCCTACACCACACAAATGTTAACCCTTGAGCGCCCAAAGTTGTTTTAGGGTTTAGGAGAAAATGAGGGATTAATGGTCACTAGAACTTGAAAAATTACATTTAGAAAAAGTAACTGTAGGATTTGAAAAAGGACTACCTTCTTTGCTAATGGGGACCAGCCACGACTATTTTCACCATACAAATCAAAAGAAAAAATGAAATCAGGTTGTGGTCCCCAACAACAGGATCCCATCACTGGAGCGTTTAAGGGTTAAAGAACTAACACAAGAATCAAATAACATACGGAACAACACATGAAGGAATAAAAAAAATCAACAAATTAGTGTACGGATGGATAAAAATCCCAATTTCTGTATATAAAAAACCTGTTTACATTTGTGTTATTGTTCGATCTTTGCAGGCAAGATCTATGAGGGGGTAAATTCGCAAAGAAATCCAAGCAATCCATACAATTTCCTGGTTTCGCAAATGGTAGTGATTACGGCAAAAGTGTGCTACCTAGATTCCTTGAGATACAGGAAGGGAAACCAATAATCCAAATTTGATACAGGCTATACATTTAGTCCACATACCATCATTCTGAGGGTTGGCCAATGACCTCCCTCCATTCATCATGATCGGCCCAGACGAGATCTCTGCGACTTAGAAAAAAATAAGCAATGACGAATACGCAAACAAGTGTCGCAGTAATCAACAAATAAATAATTATAGCTCCTCAGCATAAACAGCCCATAATACTGAAGAAAGACATGTACTATCATCCCATAGGATTTTGATTTCAAATTGGAGTGGATCTATCTAGCCAGTCCATAATACAACCTGTAAGCTTAATTAACCATAACATCACAAGAATAATGTCTCTCATACGTACCTCAGTTTGCCAAAAGCTTCTCAAATTAACCCCTAAAAGTGCCAGTATGAACGATGATATCCAATGCTTACTGTAAGAGTTGCGTGAAACGGATCGATTTTTTTTGTCCATGCTCACAGAAGAAAAGAAAACTTAGCAAAAATAATAAAGATCGTGTTCTGGAAACTTCTTGGCCCATAATTATTATTTTTTGCCTCAAAAGTTCCAGATCTACCCCACCCCCTTCCCCACCAGCACTCTTAGGGGTTAACACTACAGCCTGAATTGTAAATTAAAGAATTTGAAGTTTGTTGTGAGTATAGTAAAAAGGTATAAACCTGCGAGAGGGCATTCGGTTGTCAATGACACTGCGGGCTTTGTGTCAACTCCCTGTAAGGTCAATTTCAGATTATGAGAAATGACCACATGCAAACACGATATCTACTCGTAACAAAAGAAATAATGTACAGTACAGAAAGGGACAAGCGTCAAAGTTATTCAGAATATGATATGGTGGAAGTTCAAAAACTGGTACCTCAGGCAAGAAGGGATCGAGTCGAGGTTCAAAAGGCCAGTTTAGGCCTGCATGCTGGCAAGCAGTTAGTTCCATCCAATGCCCAGTTCATTCCATCCAATATACTCTCAAGGCAACAAAATGTGCTCAGTAAAAAGTAACACAGCACTAAAAAAATCTGGTTGTTAACACCTGAACATAATAAGTAAATCGTCTCAATAAACTTTTACAGTAAGCAAGTAGCTTGTTACATTCAAAAAAAAAGGCAGACGAAAAGGTTGAGACCAATATCACCACATCTGAATGACCCAAACCAAGTATTATAACACTTTCTTCGACTCTCAGAAACAACCACAGCTCGGTTAATATACTACTCAATTGCACGGACAATCAAGACTTGGATTAGATCTGCAATACATGGGCTCCTTTCATGTATTCTGTATCTTTACCGGGCAACAAACCAAACAATATACACTGCTATTCTCGATTATGTGGAGTTTAAACAGCTAGTTAGTTTACCGCACACAGTCCACTCTAAATGCTGAAAGTTCCGTGCTAACTTTGTGCCTTCAACTATCTAAACACCTTCATACCTCTTCAATCACACCTCTTAAATGGAAATACTTTCAGCAGCCTCGTCTCCTCATATACTTCTGCAACAACTGGAGATTTAGAGACTACATGTTGAGGCTACAGAAAAAGAAAGAACCGTCCTTTAGCTGAACTACAGATTGCTGCTGCAGCTTGGAATGAGCTCCTTTATAGAAAACTCAAGGTCGTGTACTTCTTCCAGCTAATCACCGTCCTCTACCAACAAACGCAGCACTAAGTAAGTCACATTAGATAACTGTAGAAATTATTATTCAGGTCAGTCAATCTGATCATCTCTCAAATTCGTTGCCAGTCACAACGGTCGTACTTTGTCTGAGGTATCCGGAAGAATCATGTGAACATGCTTACCACAAAAGTGAAAGAAAAAGCCATCATATTATATTAAGCTAAGCGCTTCTGCAGGAATTAGGGTGAGGCCTTCTTCCCATATTACACCAAGATAAATTCAAAATCAAAATTCTGCCGCCTAAGCTTCCGCCTGACAAGGCGTAGGAATGCAGAATACAATACAATAGTGCAGGAGCTAATAAAATTGTTCGGTGATTCATCAGCACCTGCGCTCTTCTTCGAACTAGTATTACAATTTCCAACCCTAGTAAAACCTTAGATTTAGCACACCCAAAGAGAATCGGCAAATTGCGAGTGATGTCCCTCCAATCCTTCGCTCTAACAACCTATCACTGGCTCACTCGTCCTGCGTGTTCATGAATCCACCCATGAATCCCGCGCCATTGCAGTTGCCGCACAATATCTGGCGCTTCCCACGACACAACCAGCAGGTGCTGCCCGCCTTGAAACGCCCGTTGAAATGGTCTTCCGTGTTCAAGCCTGCTCCGTGGCACTGCGAGCACGCCACGGCACCGTTGCCATCACAGCTCTGGCACAGAATGCTCGACTTCTTGGCCGTCGACGAAGCCGCATCGCCACTGGCTCCACCCGCACTACTCGGTGAATTCTTCGCCCTCACCGCCAGGAGACATCTGCGAGCGACCGAGACTTGAGTAGAGTTGAGCTGATGATGCTGCACGCGGGCGGTGGTGAGCCTAAGGCCGTGGAAGGAAGGCAATTGGCAGGTGTGCTGGGCATGGAGAGCCGTTGTTCCCACCTGCACTGCCATGGCCATAGCTAGACCGGAGTGCAGCAACTGAACTGGGAGGCGCAAGGCAAGGGAGGGAGTCCGAGACTCCGAGGGAACGATGGGATGCAATGCAATGTGGATGGATAGCGTTTGTGACGAGCACCGCAGACAAGTCGAAGGCTTGTCCACTCCAAACACGGAGTTGCCGTGTCGATTCTGCCGGAGGGCGGGGTCCAATGTGCGGGAAAAACCGGCTGCTAACTTCATTGTTAGCCGGTGGAATTAGGAAAATAATCGATTGGATTTTGAATTTAGAGTATGCAAAACCAGATAGAAATTTAAAAAGTCGGATTTTAACCGGTGCCTTCCAAATTTTGTAAGATTTTAAACCGGTTTTCAACTGGTAGGTTAAAGTATTCATTGGATGGTACCCTGGACTGCCCGGGGTTATACCCAAGTATCAATCCCACATTTTTTTGGGTATAGCCCTCTAGATATGATTTCTCACTCTGATACCTTGAATCATATGCGGGGTGCACAATGGTGCTACAATAAACCATTGCCAAACAAATGCCATTTTTGAAACCGTAAACAATTGCCGGTTTGCCTCTCATAATCATCACATAAGTCTTCCTAGACTTGGGGCATTGGTTGTGAATTTACAACATTCACTATCAACATCTTTGCCTTTTACTTTTGTTTGTGATTTTTTTCACTGGTTATGTTTTGTGATCCCTTTGAAATTGTCTTTTCATTATACATTATGAGAATTTAATAAAATTACCGGTACAAATGTCAATTTGGATGAAATTAGTCGGTGAAAATTTGAAATTATAGGAAATCAACCAGACGTTTTTTTAATTGAGAGGAGCAACCGGTGCCCACTGAAAAGAAACCGGTTCAATTTTGTAATAGGAGGAAACCAACTGGAAGAGCTCAAAAAATTTCCCAAACACTAGCAAGGTCAATTTTGTCGGAGGGCGGGGTTGGTACGGCATGAGAGAGGAAGGAGGTAGGCAATCAAGCAGCGTCACTTGTCGCTCCGGGTAAAGGTAGGAGGCTCATAAATGGAGCATCTAAGGGTTGAAATTAAATTTTGGGTAGGTGAAACTTCTTGAAATACTTTTCACTATTTTTTCCCTTGAAAAACAAAAAGAACTGGCATCTAGCTGAAGTTGTTTCATATTTTTTGGAGTTTTGTGGAATTAGTTACAAAATTTTGAAGTGGAAAAGTCATTGGGCTCTAAAATGGAGCACCTCCTCAAATGTACATTGTGTGTACCTTGATGAAAGGTTATGAAATTCAACATGTACAAAAAAAAATACATTTGAGGAGGTGCCATTTTAGAGCCTGCTCCATATTAGAGCCTCCCTACCTTAGTAGAGGGATAGCAGGCCTGAATGCTCTGCACGCAAATCATTGTCCCCAACAAGCTCTCACTCACCATCTCCCCTTTTGCTACTCTTGCTTTTATTGAATGATGATTTAAAGAAACATATCAAAAACACCCATATATTATTTGAAGTATCAAAAGTACTTTTGGTTTTATGTAGGAATATCAATTATATCCCTTGTTTTTTGGAACCCTCAATTATTATGAAACATCAAATATACCTTTGTATTATTTATATTATAAAAAATATCTTTGACTCTCTTGTGCATATTTTTGTAAATACTTGGATGATAATGGAAAGTTTAAAAACTAGATGTAAGTTGAATGCAAGCCAAATCTTGGAAGCAAGCTCTTTAAGCTCTATATGGGGAGTTTGCATGTAAGTATATGGTGGCCAAAGCCATTGCAATAATTACATAGTAGTTTTTGTTGTCATTTTCATATTAAATAAAAATTGCAGTAAAGAGGCACAAAAAACTAAGGGTATTAATGATATTCTCAAAAATAAATAAGGATATAACTGACATTCCTATACAAAGCTAGGGATATTTTTGGTAATTCAAATAATATATGGGTATATTTGATATTTTGAAAAACTATGGAGTATTTTTGATATTTTCTCATGATTTAATGATGATATATATATTCTATAGTTTCTTTCCTTCTTTATTTTATGGGTGTGCATTTTATTTTATGGAAATTGATAAATGTACCACCCTCTTTTGACTATTCTACCACACCTAATATGGGGGAATTGATATGTATACCACACCCTTTCAATTATTGTACCACACCTTTAGAGTAAATTTAAGATTTCTACCATCAAAAAGCTGAATTTGAGAATTTGGAATTCAAATTTGGACTTAGAGACCATGATTTAGTTTAGAACCACAAAAGAAGCTGCAATTCAGCAACACCCAATGAGAAAGTTTAGTTAGGGAGAAAAGTGTTACTTTTACTTTTGTTTGTAAAAAAAGATAAGCTTTTTCATTGGGTGTTGTTGAATTGCATCCTTTTCGCGGTTCTAGACTAAATCATGGTCTCTAAGTCCAAATCTGAATTCCAAATTCTCAAATTCAGCTTTTTGATGGTAGAAATCTTAAATTTACTTTGAAGATGTGGTATACCATAGTGCCTGGCTAAGATGAACCTTTATAAGAAAAAATGCTTGGCTAAGATGAAGTAGATTATTGTCCCTGTCAGCTGGGGGAGCTCCAAGGAATGTTTGGCTACAATGAATGCTTTCCTAAAATGAAATGAATATTTTGTCCGGATACCTTCATCTTAGCCAGGCACTACTATAGTAATTGAAAGGGTGTGGTACACTTATCAATTCCCTTAATATATATGGCCAATATTTATGATATTAAAGTAGGTGTGGATCTAGGCCAAAGTATCACTAATTTGAAAATACAACTTGACATAGAAATTGCAACTTGAATTTTGTTTTTTAGCTCCAAATCCTACTCATGGTATCAATTAATTAAAATTTTGAAATTACGCTCTAAATATGCTTAGTGTAATTTAGATTTTTTTAATGGATATAATGAGCAAGATCCAAATTGAAAAACAAAATTATAGTTGCAACTTCAATGTCAAATTATATTTTCAAATTAGTGATGTTTTGCCCGTAATCCACACCTACTTTAATATTATAAATATTGGCCATATATCTTAGGTGTGGATAGAATAGTCTAAAAGGGGTGGAACATATATCAATTCCTTTATTTTATTTATCTTAACACCATTTATTGATGCTACAGTAATTATTGTAATAAACAAACTTTAAAGGATCTAGAAACCAACAATAATACTGCAGAAAAATAAATCAAAGATGCCCAAGTCATAATCCATGTGAAATCCTAGAATCTAATGAGGTGCATGTGCCTCTAAGTGGCCAAACAATGACAAGGTAAACTTCCATGGTAAGGCAATTCCATTGTCAAGGCAACCTAAATGCAATACTCAATGTAAGAGTATATATAATCTTAGAGTAAATTTGTTTGTCATTGTCATTAAATGATCATTCAATAAATATGAAAAATGCCCTTCTTTTCTTTAAGAAATTCCTAAACATGGTACAATGTGGTGAATGTAGCAAAAAAAATGTGGTAGATTTTGCAACTTCCTATCTATATCCTCATGTATTTTTCATTTTAGCTCCAAACGTAAATTGAAAAGACTCTAAGTGTTGTGTTTTGTTTGTGACGAGAACTATCGTCTGTTCTCTTCAAAACTTCATAGTCATTTCAAGTTATAATTATCATAAAATTCTTATGTAAAATTTATGACTTACAAATGAAACATGCTCTCCATCTTGGTGTGTTTGAAAGTGAAAGGTTTTGAATTTTGAATTTTGCGTCCAATGTTATAAGCTCCACCTTTCCATAATTGAGAAACAAAAACCATTCACGGCTATTATGAATGGCTAAAGGTAAATCATTTGGTAATTGTCAAACTTTAATCCTTGATCAATGAGGAGCAATCAAGAAAAGCAAAAGACCAACTCCTACATAAATGGTAATTTACACTACATCCCATGTCTTGTTTTTACAAGTCCCACCTCAATGCAAGATCCCAACTTTGCTAAGTTTTGAAGGGCATAAAGGAGTGTTAAAAATAATCCTGAATATTTTTATGCAAAAATGTTCTTGGCACTTGGGCTAAAAGTTGGGTTAAGCAAAAAGGTTAACACAAATCTTAAGTGAAGTCCCACTTTCTATGGCACACCAAAATTCCCAAAAAGTGATATTCTACAAGCAAAGTGCACTAAACTTGAACATGGGACATGATGCAAATTGTCATGTCCTAATCAATCAAAATTTGAGATTTCAATGGAACATGAGACACTACGTAAACTGCCCTTAACCCCTAAAGGACCATTGTTCCTTCAGGGGACAGGCTGGACTTCAGGCATGTACCTATGGCTAAAGTACTTTATCTGATTTTTTGAAACTTTTGTTGAAGGTGGGGAATTCAAAGATCTATGTGGGCATCTAATTTTTTCTTCATTCTGACATTTAATGAAGAAGTTGTGCATGAATTTATGAAAACTTGGAGAGGATTGCCCAGGTGGGCAGCCCAAAAACTTCTTTAAAATTTGAATTTTTTAAAATAAAAATTGAAATTTGTTCTTTAGGTTTTTTTTTATAGGTGAGAAGCTTTGAATCATTCAATTTCAATCAATAACATGAAAGTTATGAGGAGTTTTTGTTTGCTAGCAGTTATGGATTCTCTACTCTAAAATAAACTTTGAAGTCCTTTATTTTACTCAATTTTCATTATTTTGGAAAAAAAATTAATCCAAAGGAAGTAGATTGTTTATCAAGCATTATAACAATTGGGATTTGCGTTTTTCATTTCAATAATTAAATTCTTAACAATTTAGTGTTTTGACTCATTCTCTACTTTTTACTTACGGTTTTTTTCCCATGTCTTGTATAGTTCCAGTTGATTTGAAAATTCTCCCACACATACCTAACTTGATCTCCTACATGGAAAAAAAAATGCGCAACTTTGGGTAGAGCAACTTTTTTGTTATAAGAGTGGTCAAAGGCTCCTGAAATTTTTGGGCAGCATAGAAAAAAACTTTTTTTTTTCACTTTAAATGTAAATATCTCACTCCTCTCCATTTGGAATGAGCTAATTTTTTTCCCACAAGTACCTCTTCTAGTATGGGGCAAGGTCCTATGGTTGAGTTTCCCAAAAACAAAACATAAAATCCCTTTCTATTAAACCTCCTAGAAGTGGCAATTTTTAGTGATTTTCACAGAAAAAAGGGCGTGGTCCTTTAGGGGTTAAGACTTAGAGGTAATTCACACCACGTCTCATGTCCCATCTTGTAAGTTCCATCTCAACCCAAGATCCCAACTTCATTGGGTTATTAACCCTTTAACGACCACACCCATTTTCACAGAATCCACTGAAAACCAGGGCTGTAAGCTTAGATTTGGAATTGACTCAAATATGGACCCATTTTCAATAATCCAACTGTACAAATGGGAAGTCCACCTTGTTTATTGTAAAGCACCAAAATTTCAGCTAGATCTACCATTGGAGGTGAAATATTTTAATGATTGAGTGAGCCGTATGCGGAAAATCTCTTGTGTTTCATTCTTGTTTAGTTTTGAATGTTAACCTTTCATGCAAGCTTTGATTGAGAAGAGCCTTACATTTCTAAAAAGCAGGGTTTCCCACCTTTCCAACAAGAGTAGTTTCACTCAAAATAGACAAAAATAGCAATCACAAGGTGTAGCCAAGTGAACAAAAAGGGTCAAAAAACCCACTTTCTTTGCTACCCTAAAACGATTCTACAAGAAATTCAATAATTATTTTGGAAAATCCAATTGGTGAAAACAATCAAGAATTGGCCTTAAATGTAGGATGATAAATTTTAAAGTTAAAATGACAACAACATTTCAATAGATCTTGAAATACTACAATTATACTACTATCATATATGAAAACAATATAAGCGTATTTCTTAAGCAATTTGAAATTTTTTAGAATTGTGCAATTTAAATTTGACAATCTTCTTGCATACTTGATGTATTGTGTTGTTGCTTTGATCCATCTTTGACAAAAAATTGGAAACGTATTTTGAAGCCATGCCGTATAAACACCATTATTTGTCAACTCACATACCCAATTGCATTGTTATTTTTTAGATGGATGCAAAATTCTTGTGATCACATGCGTACTTCAAGACCAAATTCCAAATTATTGAGCGATTTCAACCTACAAGCCAATAACCACTCCTAGCGACCAAAATATGGTTACGTGGTCCTTAATGGGTTAAGTGCAAAGAGGACCACAAAAGCCATCAACATTTTGTACTAAAATATTGGTGGGACTTAGGTTAAAAATTGGGTCTACTAAAATGATCAACCCACACCTTGCGTGAAGTCCCAACTTCTTTGTCGCTAAAACTCCCAAAAAGAATGCTACCATGTAAGTAACTGGGATGGGGACATAGTGTGTAGCGCCAAGTCCAAGTCCCAACTAATCGCTCTACCCCAACCAGATTCTCAGAAATCAGTGGGACGTGGGACATAGTGTGATCCGCCCCTTCCATACACCACTCACCAAACACACTCCATCTGCATGGGACAATAACATGCATAGAACGATGATATTTTATTAAGGGCTTTAATTCATACTACTAATTAAGAACTGAAGGAGAACTCTTAATATTTAAGTAATATTTCTCTTGGCATGGCCATTATTCATCCCCCTCCCAACTCATAAGTTCTGTATAAGCTCACTCTGGAAGTTCATATTCTGCAATTGGGAACCTGTACCTTGTCCTCCAACAAATGTTTAACTCAATGTAAAGCTTCTGATAAAAGGTAATGTTATAACAGCTTGTCCCTGCAGAACCATGCCTACACCATAGCTGATGGCTTCTTCCAGACTCTGCAGCAGAAACCATACGGTGTCAAGAAGGCATACGGTATCAACCACAAATACCCGACCAAAAGCCATACTATTTCTCTAACCCTTAAACGTCCAATGTAACTTGTCAGATCAGCTCAACAATCAATGTGATTTGATCTCGATAGTGCCATTTTCTGAATATTTGGTTAATTTCCCTAATCTTCTTTTGCTATATAATCAATAAACAAGTATTCTACGATATCAACGGTTCCAATTTTAAAGCTCAAAACAAGAAAACACTCCAGTTCATCAATTTCTGAGAATGGGGCTGAATGTCTAGAAAATGGCTTGCAAGCGTTTGGACGTTGAGGGGTTAAACACACCATGCTAGGGCTAGGATTCTTTTTTCTTTTCTTTTCAATACAAACTTCTAGCGTTTCTTACAACCGGGGCTAGTAACTGGCAGTTCCACCAAATCTACTGCCATTCATTGACCCTAGGCTTGTGTAATGAAGGATATAAATAAATAAATAAGTAAACTATACTAAAGCTTGCAGCTACCCGCTAGCAGAATTCCCACCCCTATAAGTTGTTGTAGAAAAATCTGATGCATGCAAGTTAACGACTGTAACAATAAAGATTGCCTTGGCGTTAAAAATGGCAAGGTTTTGATACGACTTGGATTTCTGAAATACCTTTGGGACTTTTCTACAACACGGTTTGTTCTCTTGAGTGTATGATACGCAAGTTCGTAAGCCAAAGATACGATATGGACACCATATATTTGTACACTTATAAACAAAAACTATAAACTAAGCTTTGATTATTTGTTCACTAACAAGCGTCTTCATAGTGGTCCCAAGATACACAAATTAACAAAAGGAATGCGTTTAGTGTATTATACACTATTTTGGTGGATCAAAACAATCAAGGATAGCACTAAATAGAGTAAATGGTATAGTGACCATATCAAACAGCAGGGAAAAGCTCACCTCAAGGATGAATCAGCCCTCAATTTTCTTCACATCTTTCAGTAATGTCTCCAGTTCTCCAGACTGTTGCCACAGACAAATCAGAATATTAATCTGGTACATTGTTGAAATCTGGATTATAACCGACGTAAAGCAGAGCCTTAAAAGACAACGCTGGGTTTACACTTGGAGACTTACCCGGTGCATGGAGATGAGAATATCGGACCCTCCAAGAAACTCGCCATTTACGTAAACTTGTGGGATCGTTGGCCATTTACTGCATTCAATAGGAAAAAAACAATTCAATTTCATACATCCAAAATATATAAAGGCAAATTCCATTTTGTACCATACCAGAAAAATGATAGAACTAGTCTTTATTTTGGTACTATTCACTAATAGAAAATCTTCCCTCCCAAAAAACATAGCTGAGTTACACGCTGCAGACTGTAATGCCTTTAAAACCCTAACAATTGTAATAAAGCTAAGTTTTCTAGAACACCCTCCAGCTAGAGAAAATAAAGCAATATCAGAAAAGCTCCAATCACAAGTGTGTCGAGCGCTGTGCTGAGCAACTGTAATATATGTATATTGTAAGTGCTAACACTCAATCTCGGTCAAGTAGTCACTATAAATACCCAAAAATTTAATAACTACCTGTAATCTTTGATGGCCGTTCTGAGCTCCGGATCAGCAAGAACATTTCTCGAATTGTAGTCTACTTCTGCAATTTGCAATACAGGATGCCCCTGTGAATAAATCTAATTGATAATCTGAGAGGTCGAATCTCCCACTTCCAGTGGACGAAAATATACATCAAACAAAGTTCGTTCAGATTAAACAAGCCCAACCACTTGACATTAACAAACGACCCCTCCATTAAACCGATAAAGATCATATCTTAAAAAGCATTAGATTCATATCGTCCTCGTCTAAGTAACATTAACTTACAATTGATAACTTTTTAATTTAGTAGGGAGGGTTTTTTCTGAGATCTACACCAGAAATGTTGCATCAGTACAACTTCCCAGCGTATGTTGTTACCAGAAAAGACGACTACCGGTATCACAACTCTGGAATTTGGATAATGAAAAAAAGCTGGATAACACCTAAAACCCGAGGTTCAAAAAACACAAGGAAAAATTGTTACCATATTCCTCCAGAATGCGAACAACCATAGCACTGAATCCGCACTGAGGAGCCTGAGGCACCCCTTTCATGTACACCATCACTGGATTTTCTTTAACGTCCTGTATCCCAACAACAACGAAGAGAGATTGTGAGTAAGCTCCAAAAGAAAACCTGTCAAAAGTAGCCAAATTCACCTCCTAACCCTAACTGCAAAAAGCAAGGAATTCGCTATGTTCCACTTTGCAAAAATTTACGTTACGAAACTGCTTCAAATGGCATTACAACTGGTAGTAGAATATAAAAGGGAAAATTTCATGGATATCCCTGAAATTTGTAATATTATCATAGATACCCATGCTTTTTCAGAAATATCACAAATACCCTTGGACCAAAAATTTCAGGCGTTTGTTTTGTCATGCATGTCACATCCCTTCTTCCCTTGTGCACACGCATAACAAGAAAGAAGTAGGGTGCGCACAAAGGGAGAAGGAAGTGACATGGATAACAAAACAAACGCCATTTTTTTTCAGTCCAAGGGTATTTGTGATATTTCTAAAAAAGGAGGGGTTTCAGGGGTATCCATGAAATTTTCCCAATTTAAAAATGCAGCTAGATTTTTCTAGAATGCCATGGGAGGGTTTCAACTGGAAACTAGTGATACAAGATGATATGTTTTACCGTTTCGATAACTTCATACGCAGAAGGCACAGTCGAAACTTGTTTCTGGACAGGCTTAAAGTCGTCATGAGAATCTGCTTCGTCTCCAGCAGGAATAGTAATACTAGCTCGCTGTTGTAACCACGGGACTGCCATTTCCACTCACAATTTAAATCTTTGAACGCATTTTCAACAAATCACAAGAACAAAGATATGTCTACAAAACACAAGACTTACTAAAACGAACTCTCTCTGTCCTTCTAAAAAGCTTCAAATCAGGCACATTTATGTACCACTAAAAAACTCCCTTTTGCTGATTTCAAATATTGAGAAAGCGTTTGTCATGTTCAATGATCTCATGGGGGTAAGGTAAGCAATTAGAGAGCATTCCTCTCCTAACAAGCTTGGCCTTGCCCATACTTGCCCATATGAGGTACCATTGTTGCTACTAATCTTTAAACCGACTGGCAACATGCACAAATATGGTACTTTTACATGGAATTTGGGTGCCTAAAAGGCAACATCAAAGCTAGAGATTTTGCATACATTTGGTAGATGGTATATTACTATTCTAGAATGCATGTGACACTAGCACAACAACTAAAATAACAAGGAGTTGACAACATTCACAAACTATGCGCAAACATGGTACTTTTTGCATAGAATTTGTTGGGTACCCAAAGGGCGACATCAAAGCTGGAGATTTTGCATACATTTGGTAGATGGTATATTGATATTCTAAAATGATGTGTCACTAGCACAAAGACGACTAAAAACACAGTTAATCCTTTTGCAAGGAAGCTATTTTGGACGTTTTTAGAGGGACAGAGGGAGTAAGAATCATAGTTCAAGACTGCAACAAACGACGATCCAAAAACAATTCAACCACAGTTACATTTGGTAGATGGTATATTGATTCATGTGTCACTAGCACAAAGACGACTAAAAACACAGTTAATCCTTTGCAAGGAAGCTTTTTTGGACGTTTTTAGAGGGACAGAGGGAGTAAGAATCACAGTACAAGACTACAATAAACGACGATCCAAAAACAATTCAACCACAGTTTTAACGTGGCAGGGTCCTTATCTCCGAAACCCCAACCCTAATCTTGGATTCAAGAAAAGAAGAAAACCGGGGCTAATTAGTGCAAGAGTAACGGGAGTAGAAGCGATACCGTAATCTCGGCCAGCGTTGAAGAATCGAGATGGAGAAGACGACGTCGCCGCACCTGCTAAAACGCTCAAAGAGCGCACATGATTCGGAGATGGTGCCGCTGCTGCTGCTGCTGCGACTCTTTGCAGCAGCTGCGATAATCCTCGTCCTCCTGTTCTTAACATGCTGTTTGCCGAAACGACTACGACTACTACCACTGGCTTAAACCAATTGCGACCTTGAAAACCTAAAATTCTTGTGCAGTGTATGACACAACTACGATTGCCCAAATGAGCCCCAAATGAGGCCTAAATGTGCTCAAATGAAGAACAGTAACTCGACGCACAGAACTAAACAATAGCAGGACAAGACAAATAGTAAAAGGAATAGAATTCTAGTGTGGCAGATGCGGAAAGGGGCAGGGAATCTCTTCACCGAGTCGTGCTGGAACGAGAGAGGGTTGACGATAAACATGGATTGAAGGGAGAAAGTTCACCTTTGTAAGGGGGCATGAATGAGCAAAACCAAAGACCAAAAGATTTCGTAGCGCTTTCATGAATATTAACCCAGGAACGCTGAGGGCGCCATTCAGTGGCGCTTGAACTGATGAGAAACCATTTTTCATCCTTATTTGGTTGATGTTAGGTTATGAGGAGGTTGTTGATCTATCATGTTGAGTTATGAGGAGTATCCAGTTGAATTCGTAATTTTGTTAGTGTTTCTCTTAATGTAATCGAGAAGTTAGTAAAATAATGGATCAAAAAACATGATGTTTTTAGTGTATTTTGGGTAGTTGTTGCTCTTTGCTCTATATTTGAAATGTCTCCACAAAAATGATGCTTTTTGAATTTGAGCCCAACTAACAAAATGAAGGACATCTACTCTAGTTTCTACTCTACTTTGAATTTTGGAAAATTTTGTAATATTGAATATTTTATTGCAATTTAAACTTTAAATGTGTTTTCAATGTCTATTATTTTCTAATTATAAAATGACATGGAAATTGGGTTTACACCATGATGTTTGTCATTGTAATACACACATATGGTAAAAAATTCAGATTTTTTGAAATGATTTTCTATTTGATGTGATTTTTCTTCACTTTTTCTTCAAAAATTCTCAAAAAAACAACATTCACAAACTAAATCTTTTTTTTTGGTGAAGTATAGAAGACATGTAATTTCATCCCTGAAAAATTAATCATTCAAATCTAGTTGCCAAATGACAACAAATTAAATGATAGGCACTAAAAATGAAAAGCAATGGTCATAGGTCTGTTCCTTAGGGGTTAAAGAGCATATTCTATGGTAACATGAACCACTAAACGTCTAAGCGTGCGACTGCAACTAGTACAATATGAGGTGTTTTTCTTTTATTTGAAATAGAATCACACCTTTACTACATTTGAGATCAACAAAGAAGTTGAAGAATAGATCAAAGCAGTTCTAGTGAGGTACATGATATCCTAAATTAAAACTTTTTATTGATAAAAAATATCAATTATATGGCTCCATATATACTATGACCTATTGTCATTTAAGTGTTATTATCAATAAGAAGTTTTAATTTGGGATTTCATGTAGCTCACTAGAACTACTTTCAAGATCTATTCTTCAACTTCTTTATTGATCTCAAATGTAGTAAAGGTGTGATTCTATTCCAAATACAAGAAACATACCTTGTATTGTATTGGTCGCAACCGCACACTCAGACTTTCAAAGGTTAAGAAAGGTACACTAAATATTATATATAGGTTGCATTAGTTTACCTTGGAAAGTCACCTCATGACTTATTGCTTGGCCAATTGGAGGTGCATGAGACTCTCTAGGTATTTGGATTTCATATGATTTATAACTTTGATAATGCTAGTCAATTTTTTCTATAATGTCCTTGTTGTTGTCAAGTCCTTCTTGTGAGTAAAAGTCGTTTTGTTTTCTTTAAGAGAAAATTGTATACATTTTTTTATTGTTTCTAACTCAACTTTGGATAAATCCCATACTCCCCCTCTCCAATAAGCAAGGTTGCAAGACTCTACAAACAAAGTTTCTATTGACAAATTTTTCTATGTGTTGTTCCCTTGTCAAATCAATAAATCTATAATATTTTAAATGCCCTACAAAATGAATTATGAAATCCAAAAATCACAAAATATAGAAAACTTCTACAAAATATAGGTGATATTTGGAGTGCATATGCAGTGATAGAGCTTGCTTACAAAATTTAAGAGAGAAGTAATATTTTTAACCATACCACTGATCCCTTGAGTTAAATTATTCAATAAGTAATTCTCAAGTATTGATCAGTTATTTATTGTTAGGTTTTGTTTTTTTGTCAAATTTTTAATGTTAATATATTGAAATATCTTTTGAAAATTATTACACCGACACCCTAAATTGCTAACATACACCCCCTATGAGCATGAAATGTGATTTTTAATGCTGTTTTTTTTATTAAATCAAATGATTTGTCTCACCTTTATCATTCTAAGGCTACACTCCAAAAAAGATAGATGTGTTTCAATTTGAAACAAAAAATATAGGATTTTTGAGTTACTTAAAGCAAAAATACATCAAAAAATAGGATTAGTGCAATAATATTTCAACAAAAATTTGTATTTATCATGTTTACTTTCAAGGAGGTGGTAATACCATGATTGAATGAATGATGGACCACTTGATTAAATCAAAAATAGCACTAAATGATCAAATTTAATGCTCACAAGGGTGTCCCGTTAGCAATTTTGGGTGTTGATGTAGTAATTCCCTATCTTTTAGGCAAATTAAACAAAGATCTGATTTTAAAATGATATTTTGAGAAAATGATATGACAAGAAGTGGGTCTTTTCCTTCATTGATGTATGTTGGTTACATTGTCGAGGACCTATTCAAGATTAATCTTGTAAGATCGGAAGACAGTAAAAAATGGTTTGGGACACTACAAGATATTGTGTCCTAATTGACATGTCCAAATTGACTAAGTGTGTCCAAAATAACAAAAAGATTGTCAAATTGGACAATTTTTGTACATTCAGCCATGTTGATTTGGACATGTTCTTGTCATTTTGGATAGTTCTCCTTGTAGTGGGAGAGGTGAAAGAATTCTTGTTCATGTAGAGTAAAATTGGATGGTTCTCATCCATTTATATGTTTACAAGTGGCTAATTGTATATGTTCATCATTGAGATAAATTCAAGATACATAAAATTTAAGGAAAATATCAAAAAGTCCATTCACTTCTTTCAAAATATCAAATACACTCTTATATTATTTGAAATATAAATAATATTCCTAGTTTTGTGTAAGAATATCAATTATACCCCTCAGTACCTTTGAAAACATCTAATACCCTTGGTTTTCTTGTATCTTTTTATTGAAATTTTTGTAAGTCACATTTGCACCAAAAATATTGGCAAAGAAGAACGTGTTCAATCAATGCAATGAAACACAATATTCATTAAATTGGGAAAAATAGTACATTTTGGGACTTTTGAAGGTTTAAGGTAATCACCTTAAACCAAGCCCCAGGGTTTTTTTGGTACATGTGCCCCCACCTGAGAGGAGGAATTTGTGTGGGAAAAAATCTTAATGGCTTAGACTGAATCTGATACCTTCAAATCTGGTTTAAGGTAATTTTTTCTGTTTTAGGTGAAGTATAACTTGGGAATTGCGTTTCCCAATTTAATAAATATTGTGTTAATGGTTTTTGTCACGATAAACTTAAATGCAAAACCCTTTATAAAACCTGAAGAGCTTGCCTTCAAGATTTGACTTACATTCAACTTGCATCTAGTTTTTGTAATTTCCACTGTCATCCCATTATTTACAAAAGTTTGCACTAAAGAGGTTTAAAAAAATTGAGGATATTAGATGTTTTCAAAAGTTATTAAGGGTATAATTGATAATCTTACACAAAACCAAGGGTATTATTGATATTTCAAATAATATAGCATGGATATATTTGATATTTTGAAAGAATTGAAGGGCATTTTTGAATTTTCCCTAAATCATATATATATATATATATATATATATATATATAATTTATTTCATGGATTTTGTTTCAAAAACATTGAATATCTTTGCAGTGTATGTTGGCACCTAATGGATTTGTTCCTCAAACTTGGTTTTGATATTTCAAATGGTTTGAATAAGAAAAAGACCTTTGAAGCTATTTTAATTTGGTTTATTGTTGCTTGCAAACTTGGTAAAGTTGCAAATACTGAGTACATTATTTTGAAATGAAGTTTAAAGCGTGTAATGAAACATTAAATGTTAATATCAGAGTATGACTTACTCTATGATGTTCTATACTAATCTTTTGCATATGTTCAAATTTTTGAAATATTTAGAGAGTATCTTGTAGATATTTTATTTTAAAAAATCCCTAATTTACAATGTTTTCAAGTTTCCACAATAAAAATGTTCAATTTTACATCAGAATAGACAATCAATTATATTCTTTGTGAGTTTTCTTAACAAATCATTTGTTTTTAAGAAATAGTTAATACATATAATATTAGTTAGCGCAATGGTAGATAGAATCACACAAATATGACCAATAGGTCAAAGTACAACTATTTTTGAAAGTCACCACTATATTGACATGTTTGGTTGCACATATGCTTTAATTTTTTTGGACCATTAGACTATCTCGACCCTTAAAAGCCATTTGAGTACTATTGATAAAAAAATATCCAAAGAAGTTGTGCCCTTCTAAGAAACCACCTTACAAGTAAATGTAGAAGTGATTATTATATTTTTGAGGATGTTTTTGTTAAATTAAAATGATTTTATGTTATGCCAAATTTTCTCCAACCCTTGATCTATATCATGGATAAGACCATAACCATCAAAGACAAAAAAAATTCATTTCTAGGCATTGCCAAAACACTATTTTATTTTATCATAAGGGATTCCAATTCCATATAAATCGCTTGATTTCATTGTAACACTTGGAATTGTATTGCACTAACATATTTAGAGTATATTTGAAAAGAGATAGACCAATTGAACCTATAATACATATCATGGTGAAAATTAATCATTTGCACATGGTAGTCTTGCAAATTTATGATATAAAGGGTAAAATTTGAAGGATGCAAAAAAACGGTGATTGAATTTGTGGATGGATAAAAAGGGTAAACACAAAGCTTATTCTCTAATTTCGTCAATCAGTAAGGAAAAAAATAATATTAGTTGTTGAATTTGGGAGGTTTGTGTTTATAAACATTGCTTGAAGGAAGAAAACAAATTTCAAATGCTTGTAAGTCCAGTTCATGTGATTGTGATTATGCCTTGCAACACTTGAAATTGTGTACTGTAAGTGTGGTGAGAGTATTTATCATAGTTGTCCAAACTGCCCCAAAAATTAAAAAAATTAAATGTGTTGACAATCTGAGGCATAGCTTTTGAGCAACAAATGGGACCGTTATAAAAAAATCTACACAAATACAACAACAAAACATCTTTTGCATTAATATTTCATACAAGTCCAACAAATAATGCACCCACAAGGTCTTACCCTTGGAGAAATCACTAGCCCATGTTTTAAAAACTACGTGAATTAAAAGATAGGGTCCATTTAATTCATTGGACAAAAAAAATTATATGAGATTTAGAGCTACTATATATAAGAATCATGAACAAAAAAACTATATTATATGTAGAGCTACTATAAGATTCATGAAATACTATATATTTTAGTATACATAAATATGGGTATGTGAAATTATTAGATAGTAGGAATGTTTACTAATAAATTAACTTTCACAAATAGGGGTTGTGAAAATATATAGTCAACTAACATCAAATTTGATATTCTTGTATTTAGACTTGTGCACTTAACCTTTGTGATTATTAAAACAAGTGTTGACATTAATTAAAAATTAAATTTTTTAATTAACACTTGATTATTGTATGTAAGTAAGTGCCATATTACCTATTTTAAAATTTATCATAAAATTTAATAGATAAGAATTCATCAAGTGATCAAATAAATTAAATGCTACATACAAAAGATCAAGTCTTGTGTACACAATAGACCAAATCTTGTACATCAAGATCTATCAAGAAGACATTGCCAATAATTAACCTTAGTTTACTTTGTATAAAGACAAAGTGCAAATATTCATGTTGCGCTTTTTGTGTTACTTGTTGCTCTCCATTTAAACTCCTAAAGGCCCAAGCCCTTTTTTCTATGAAAGTCATTGAAAACTACCACTCTTGGGGGAATGAGTAGAAAGGTAGGAAAAAAAGTTTTTTTTGGAAATCCAAACATAAGATCTTGCCCTAGACTATGGGAGGTACGTACATGTGGGAAAAAATTAGCTCATTCTCGACGTAGAGAAGAAAGATATTGACATCTAAAGTGAAAAAAAGTTTTTTTCTCTGTTGCCCAAACAATTCTAAAGCCTTTGACTGCTCCTTTATCAATAAAATTGCTCTACGCAAAGTTGAGGTTTACTTTTTCAATGTAGAAGACTAAGTTAGGTAGTATGGGAGAATTTTCACATGAATTGGAGGTGTGAATCATACTTTGTAACATATTGCAATGACATAAGGTCATGAAATGTGCAAATTCACTAGGCAAAATTGGAGGATTTATGTAAAATTCAGAAGTCTGAATTACTTTAATCCAAATAGTAAAAACCAAGGAATCTTAATCTACTACAACTTGGAAAAATAAAATAAAAATAAAAATACACAAAGCTCAAAAAAGTGAAGCACCAAATTTTACAAGGAGCAAAAAGAATGGAGGTTTGGGAGTCTCATACCTACCCACAAACTAAAACTTCTCATAACTTCCATCTCATCAATCAAAAGTGAATGATTCAGAGCTTCCCACATTAGCACTACAATGAAGTGGAAAGTTAAGAGGCAACGGTGTTTCCGAACCAAGTGTTGACATCAAGCAACGGAGGGTTCACAAATTTGCTTCTATTGACGTGTTGGTCATGCAAAAGATATGTGTCTTGAACATTTAGTAGATATCAAAAAACTTGAATCCAATAGAAGAGCCAAACTAGGCATTTTTTTTTAGCAAATGCTCCTTATGATGATGCAAACTGGTGCGCCATGTCCATAAAACTTGTCATCATATGCTACAAAATTACCAAAAGATGGAAATTATGCAATGTTTGAGGCCGCATTATCATTGTTAAAGATCAATAGCTCAGAAGTGGGTTGATATCTAGATTCTAAAGCAACGCAACATGATACTGGTAATCAATGCAGTTTTTCAATCTTGGACAAGTATGGTGGAAGCGTCAAAACAGCAGGAGGACAAAACCATTCCAGCTGGGAAATGCATTGTTCATTTTATCTTACCATTTGGTGAAATGAAATATGTCCACGAGGTTTTGTATGTGCTAGGATTGCGATTTTTTTGTCATTGATTGGCTCTTTCACTGACAAGGAAAATAGATAGCAAAGTTCATTGGTCTCGTCATTAGTCCATTTATTTTAAATTAAATACAAATATGAAATTATTCACTCTCCAATTTATTATGTAAATACCCAAAAATAGTGAGGGTTGTAATTCAAACTATTGAACTTGTAAGTATTTGTATATTAATATGAAAAATTATAAGAGAAGATGTAATCAATGATATGAATTGTTGAAATGATGTACAACAAAAATTTATTGTAGTAATTTAATATATGATGGTAAAATAATTAGATTTTCACAAATTTGTAAGACACATTCTTACAAGGAAGAGGATAAATGACTAATAGAATAGTCTAAATTGTAATACTTATCACTCCATAAATAGTATCATAACTCTATATTTATCAAATATCAAGTTCATAGTAGCGTGCTACGATGAACAAAAGTGCATCCTATACATCAAAAAACACAAACAAGTAATAGCAAAAGGTATACAAAATAGGCAAAACGGGCTTTATCAACTTGCAACATGCAATTTGCACATCACTGCAAGAATAGCTCAAGCTGATGTGAGTATTGCTCAACTTTGGCATCTTTGTTTTGAGCATATAGGCTTCAATTGTCTACACAATCTTGCTTCAAAAACCATGGTTTTGGGGATATCATATATACCAATTTATAATGAAATATGTGCCGGCTATCAGACTAGAAAGCAATCAAGGGAAAGCTCACTTCAGCAGAGTCACTCAAAAGCTAATCGACCACTGAAATTATTACGCATGGATCTTTGTGGTTTGATGCCTATACCATCTCTCAATGGGTTGCGTTATTTCTTTGTAATCTTAGATGACTACAACCGTTATATATACTTGGGTATATTTTCTGAAAGAAAAATCATTTACGTTTCAAATCTTTCAGAATTTTAAGACTATGAGTGAACTACAACTACATACACATGTTTGTATTCTTTGATTTGATAGAAGAGGAGAATTTCTTTCATTGATTAATTCTTAGAATTTTGCTCAAAATCAGGTGTAACACAACTTACTAATGTCAACACCCCTAAGCAAAATGGAGTGGCAAAATAGACAAATTAGAAATTGCTAGAAACATCTAGATATATAGCTCTCAAGGCTGCAACCCCAAGATTTTTATGGTTTGAATCAATCAACACAATGAACTTCTTAATCAACCAATCTTCAATTACCGCAAACTCTCCAAAACCTTAGGTAACGCCTTTTCAACTACTTTTTGAAAAAAACTTGATGTATCATTTATTCACATTTATGGCTCACAAGTTCATATTTAGATAGAGAGTAGAGATCAAGACAAGCTCCAATCCAAAACCAAACCAGGGTTATTTGTGGGCTACAATAGTCAAACGTACCAAAGGATATCTGATTTGGATACCTAGTGACCAAAAATTAAGTATTACTTGAAATGTGCGCTTTGACAAAAATAACATCATAAAAGAACAATTGGAACCTAGTTCAGCACCTTTACTCCTATCAAACATGCCACTTATTGTATCGTCAAATCAGGCGTCCACATCACAAACTTTAAACCTGCTGCTGCAAACATTACATGTAAACACACCAGTAATACTTGAAAATAACCCAAATACTGAACCAGATAGTCATGACCCTAATTTAGCTCAATCCTTTAACACAAAAGCATCCAAAACTCTTGCTTTGGAATCCTTACACCAACATTATTAGATTAGAAAACAACCTGTCAGAACCAGAGCACAATCTATTTGTCTACATGATAGAGTCACCTATTCTCGAGGTTTAACCCCTAGGCGCCCAAGCCATTTTCACCAAAATCAAGGTTTGGGAGACCTACAACTTTGATGCATCTAATCTCAATCAATCGGATGATCCACAAAAAGTGACCGTTGAAAATAGTGGAACATCTAATTAGAAAATGGCTTGCAAATTTTGGGAATGATTGACCATGGGAGATGGGAGATAATAGCATTGATCAAACAATATGTGATGGCAAAATCTTGTTTTTTGGTAGGTTGTTGCTATTAATCTATTTTTACAAAATTCTAGGAGCCCCTTATTCATCTCAAATTTTTGAGTAGCAAGATTAGATATGAATGCACACACTTGCAAATTATTGAAGATTTTAGTTCTTTATATGTTAAGTTTTAGGGCTTCAAAATGCTACTGCATGGAAAACAATGACCAGCGCAATTGAGGGTTTAGAACATGCTTGAACCCTTGCTAGTGAATTCCTTGCTACCACAAAGCACATGCAAAGAAGCTTGCAATGAGTATTGACCAATTGTAGCTTGTAAGACATTGCTTACCACCACGCCTCGTATGATTTTTCACCCAATTAAGGCTCTTGAGACACTTATATAACATTTGGTTTGCCTTGCCATTACTCTACTTGCATGAACCACTTGAATATCTTGATAATTGTAGTTTATAGCAAGGTCAAAAAATTAGATCCATACCTCAAATAAGCCTATGAAATTATGTGAGAACCGTTTTGGTCATTTAGGGCATTCAAGGATTAAGCATCCTTACTTTTGTGAACTTTGGAAAAGAAAACACTTTAGCTAGCAAGTAGCAATTCTGTATTGGATCCAACACAAAAAAATAAGGCATTCAAAAAAGACTTTCTAAGAAAAAACACTCCTCAATTTCCTTACAACAAACATATTCATGGGTTGAGATCTTTTGCAAAAAGTTTATATTTAATCATGTGAAAGCAATACCATTTGCAGTAGGCTTAAGATACCTTGCACATTGCATATTAGCTATGTATTATGTTGGTTGTCAAAACATAGCTTCATTTTCTTCATAATTACTCTTAAAATTCACTTGATATTTCTAATCTATCTTTTTTAGTACAATTAACATTGTTTTCTAAAAAACATGATAGTTACAAATATGACATTCAACAATGATACATAAGAAGGAAAATGTCAAAAACACCCCTCAATTATATCAGAATATCATATATATCCTTGTATTATTTGAAATATAAAAAACACCCTTGACTTTTTGTAAGAATATCAGTTATATCCTAGTTATCTATGAAAATATCATAAATTCCCCTAGTTTTCTTGTGCCTCTTTATTGCAAATTTTTGTAAATACCAAAAGCACTAGTAAAAGAAAGTGTGTTGTTTCAATGCAAGTGATGCAATGTCTTTGGCCACAACAAACTAATATACAAAAATCCTATATATAGCTTGAAGAGCTTGCTTCCAAGAGTTGACTTGCATTCAACTTGCATCTAGTTTTTGTAGTTTCTATTGTTGTCCAATATTTACAAAAACTTGCAGTATATAGGCATAAGAAAACTAGTCTAGGAAAAAGTATTGGAATTCTCATAAATAACCAAGGGTATAATTGATAGTCTTACACAAAACCAAGGGTGTCTTTTCCATTTCAAATAATACAAGAATATACTTGATTTTTTTAAATAACTGAGGGACATTTTTGATGTTCTATATCTATACTACTAAGTGGGAGGATTTCCCTAAGTGCGCCTTTTTTTAGAACCTTCTAGAATTTTTGGTTGTAAGTTGAAGCAACAAAGGACGTCCAAGATATTGAATACCAAGTGTCCTCCAACCATGTCCATTTCCAAAAATTTGTAGAACTTTTTGGTGGAAGTTGAAATAGTTAAGGATGCCCCAAATATAGAACACCAAATGCCCTCCAACCATGAGCTAGAAATTAAGAAAACACCAGTCCCTTCCTAGCAAATATAAAAGAGTAGCATTGTGATGAAACCAATTGGTATTATTGGTCTCAAAAAAGGACCAAAATGATAATGCATGTGGATTAGCTATTAGACAAATTGTGAGATATTGATTTTTTGTATGCTACATCAAGATTAGATATTATCTCATGAAATTTTTTTTGTGAACATGGGGTGGCATGAGGGGATGACATGGAGGATAGCATGGAGGCCATGGAGGGCATGGCCCTTTTGGTACAACGGGCACTTAGGATGTACTATTACTAGTATATAATACTGGGCATAGCTAAATAGTATTATACAAGATGCTAATAAATGAAATTTCAAAAACTATTAGATCCATCTATACTTAGAAAGAAATTGTAGTTGTGACTTGTCAATTTGGTCATTAGTGACCGGTGTTACCAATTGCACATGGGGGACATGGGTGCATGGGCGCATGGGGGGCATGGGAGCATGTGGGGCACGGGCACATGGGGGACATGAGCCCATGGGGGGCATGGGATGGATTAAAAAAAATTAAAAAATTATGTTTAGGCCTGTATTTACCTTGATAAATGGGTTTAGAGGACTCGTAATAAGTATAATCAAGGGAATATTTCATGGATACCCCTGAAATTTGCTATAATTTCATAGATACCCTTGCTTTTTCAATAATTTCACTGATACCCTTGCACCAAAATTTTCAAGCGTTTTTTTTTTGTTGTGCATACCATTTCCCTTCTTCCTTTGTGCACACACTACTTCTTTTTGTTGTGCGTGCGCACAAAAGAAAAAAGGAAGTGGCATGCACAACAAAAAAAACCTGAAAATTTTGGTCCACGGGTATTTGTGAAATTTCTGAAAAAGCAGGGGTATCTGTGAAATTATTGCCAACTTCAGGGGTATCCATGAAATTTTCCCTATAATCAAATGCTCTTCATCATTGATGTAGCAAAAAAACAAAAAACCTTCTTCATCGTTTCTTTCTTCTCTTTTTCTTCTTCCTCTCTTTCTTCGCCTTTTCTTTCTCTCTCTTCGCTTTTTTTTTTGCTTTCGCTTACTCTCTCTTCGCTTTTGCTTTAGCTTTTTCTTTCTTCACTTTTTCTTTGCTTTATTTGCCTTTTCTTTTTTCTTTTGTAGGCTTTTTCTTTTTCCCCTTCATCACTGTCCGCTTGTCTGGCACACGTCCCTCACTTCCAAGGGCGTCACCGGCGTGAATGAGGTCGCTCGAAACCAAATCTCTTCAGGATTTCTTCTACACCGCAGCTTGCATGAATCTAGATCCCCTGTTTTTCCCACTTTCTTTTCACTGCAGAGAACACACAATGCGGCGTCGGCTAGTCCAGAAACAAACGACCTTAGAGACACCTTGAAGCGAAATCTTTGCTCTTTCATTTCCATGGCAATTGCGGTGTCATGAAAATTAGGGTTTCGAGCTCGGATACCAGCCCAGCCTCGGCGTTATTCCGGGCAACACGATGTGCAGAACAGGAGGACGAGCGTTATCGCAGCTGCAAAAACTCCTCGCAACATCCGCACCGCCTCGCTTCAGAGTGTTAGCCCCGTATACTTCCCCGTTGCAATCCAACCCTAGTCCGGCTGTGGCGTCTTTCTACAGCAAGTGCTGGTCGTCGTCGTCGCCGAGTGTGGATTCCGAGAGTTGGAGAGGGTTCCGGAATGAGAAGGACAGACGAGCAGCGGAGGCGAAGCTTGTGGAGAAGATTTGTGGCATTGTGAAGAAACAAGGGGAGTGGAGTGTGGACACTGCGAACGAGCTGGAGAAGCTGAAGATTCGGTTACGGTCCAAGCTTTTGAACAAAGTGCTGCGAGAATTGGATGATCCTGACATTGCGCATGCTTTTTTCCAGTGGGCTGGCAAGCAGCCGTCGTTTGATCACAGCCTGCAAACTTATCATGCCATTATTGAGATCATGGGAGCTGCTCAGAAATTCGACGCACAGGATCAGCTGCTCCAGGTATGTGTAGTGGATTTCGTCGTTTCCGGCCTTGCCCTGGTACTGTTGAATTAGGGTTTTACAAGTCTTCAACTAGCCTTGTCCTAATGTTGTTTAATTAGGGTTTCACAAGTTTTCAACTAGCCTTGCCCTACTAGCCTTGCCCTAATGTTGTCCAATTATGGTTTTACAAGTCTTCAACTAGCCTTGCCCTCATGTTGTTACATCCTTTTCTTCTGGCTTGTGGTCCCAGCTTGTGCGTGCTTGCGACATTGTCTTTAGGGTTAGTATCTGAAGGAGGAAACATGCCATTTGCTAAAATGAATTGAGGCGTTCTAGTAACAAAAACCATGCTCAGTTGTCTATTTGGACACTTTTTAGGTGTATATACGGCTTACTTTATATCAGATTGTTAATGATTCTAGAGTGGGATAGTATACTGGATATGTTATCATGCTCGTTTTCACGATTGTGCAAAGCAGTAAGGGAACTGCACGTAAAACCATCTGAGTAAAATCTCAGCAAGTTAGATTGTCCTAACTTTTTGTTGAGTCCTGTTGGCAATTGAAGAAGATTTCCCAATTCTCTTAGTACAGATTGTAGGTATATCTAGAATGAACCTTAGATTCTCATGTTTAACTGTTGTACGGATTAGAGGTTACTTTTGCTACCGAGTTACAATTAGGTCTACCTCAAGTTGGTGGCAAAAGACTTGAATTTTTCGTGGCTATGAGTATATTATAGGGGTTAATGTCCTTGCAGGCATGATTGAGGACCCTTTCAGACAAAGACCCCTGATGGAATGCTTTGAAAACCCTCTTAAACCCTAAACCCTTCCCCACTCAGTCGTTGTGACAAAGCTGGAACATCCATTTGGATGTGCAGGCTTAGGATGTAACGGGTGTTTATCGAAATAGAGTTCCATCAAGGGTTGATATTATGGACCTTTGACCTTTTCCATCATCTTCTACACTAGTCCTGTTCCATAAATCAACCGAGTCAGTGTGTGTTTTGCAGGACATGCATCGTGAAGGTCTCCAAGCAAACACCTCAACCTTTAACATCCTGCTGCTAGGATTCACCCGAGCCAACGACACAAAGAGAGTAGTGGAGACGTTCAAGCAGATGGAGCAGCACGGGTGGAGTCCGAATGCCTTCACCTTCAAGTGTGTGATCCGGTCGTTGGTGTGGAACACGCAAGCGTTGGAAGCGCTGTCCATGTACATGAAGATGATGGAGTTTGGTTATGTTCCTGACAATTTCACATACAACGGTCTCATCGAGGGGCTGTGCAAGGCTGGGCATGTGGACGAGGCGTGCATCATTTTCCACGACATGGAAGACCGGGGCTTGAGGCCTGATGCCATCGCTCATGCCGCCTTGATCAAGGGCCTGGACACCAAGGGACGTGTTGCTGAGGCATGCCGCATGTTTCACGAGATGACTGGGAAGAATCTCCGTGCTGTTGTGGATACTCACAAAGGCGTCATGGGCGTCTTCAGCAAGCGGCACAAAGAAGTTATGGTTTCTTCAGATGCGTAGTCTTTCGGGATACCTTAAACCCTGAGAATGCTCACAACTGCATATGATGCACAGTGGAAGAAAGACTTATGTGCAAATCTGTAGGTACATCCTTAACCTCTTCAATCTGTCTCCCTGGAGCGAGATCTCCGTTTGAATGTGTGATACAATCAAGGGGAAATTTGATGGATACCCCTGAAATTTGCGATTTTTGAAAAGATGCCCCTGGTTTTTCAGGAATTGCACAAATACCCTTGACTCAAGGTGGTTTTGCAAATATTTTTTTCAAAATTTTTGTTCCATCTTAGTGTGTTCCTATGCTTCAAACAATTTAGAATACACAAAGATGCAACAAAAGATTTGAAAAAAATGCTTGCAAAACTACCTTAAGTCCAGGGTATTTGTGCAATTTGTGAAAAAACCAAGGGCATCTTTACAAATATCGCAAATCTCAGGGGTATCCATCAAATTTACCTTACAATCAATGGTAATGTGACAAATGTGGAGGATGTTTGCTTTTCAGAGACTGTTGTCCTATTGAGAACTGACTGCATTGTGGCACATGTGCTCTTCTCAACAATACAAGAGGAAGCTGACGTGTACCTCCTTTAATTCGGGACTCTGTGAAGTTAAGAAAAGGACTATGATATGGTTTGAGTGAGTGTGTGAAGTGTGCTGTCCCTTCACTTGCATTACAGACACCTGTGTATATAAAATAAAATCTAGGGCACTTCTGTCTAAGTTCTAGGCCTCAGTAGGTCTCCTTCAGCTATTGGAAGATTTTCTTGTAATCTTTAGTGCAAAGCCTCTTGAATCTAAGGGTCCAATGATTCTCAGAAGAACATGATATTGGTGTGCACAAATCAATTACAGATGAAGGGATAAGGCAAGGTTAGTGTGTGAGATATTTTAGACTGTTGTTTCAAGAGAAGGTCATGTTAAAGAGGGTTGAGTTTGTTGTGGCACTTGCTGGCTCTCTCGCTCTTAATGCAAGAAGAAGCAACATATTAGTTTTTTGCAACATAGTATTGTTGTCCTATTCATTGAGTTCTTGGGTCAAAGAATGATTTTGAGGTACTTTGAAATGTGTGACAAGTTCTCACATGACAAGTATGCAATCCTGCAAGTTATTCCAAATTGTTGTTTTAGAGGTCCTATTAAACCGGTTTGAGTGTGTTGTGGTGCATGTGAGTGACTAGCTCTCACAATCATCCAAGAAGAAGAGGCTAATGATTGTTAATACATTGTAAGAGTATTATTTTGTTCTTCTCAATGATTATTTGTGTCACGTAGTATGTTTGCAAAACTACAGGGAATTAAGATTTCTGGAGGTCAAATGACTAAGGATTTCTGTGTAATGATAACGGTTGTTTTCTCTGCAGGTAAAAGTCCAGAAGGTTTTCTGAGTGAGATGCCAAAGAGAAGGGACGGATGGAGAGGGTGAAGTTCTGCATACTCAATTTGTGGCTATCTTCAAGGAATTCCATAACTCTCGTGAAGGCATTGTAAGTCTGCATTACAGTATTGCTACGGAATCAATGGTTTTACCAGGCAGTATAAAAGTCCAGTGACCATTAGAATTTATCACTGGGTTCAGGGTTTTGGGAAGAAG
Organism: Ulota crispa; assembly: GCA_963920765.1. Taxonomy (NCBI): domain Eukaryota; kingdom Viridiplantae; phylum Streptophyta; class Bryopsida; order Orthotrichales; family Orthotrichaceae; genus Ulota; species Ulota crispa. The sequence continues at coordinate 39,069,919 of OY987242.1, forward strand.
TAGAGGATACTATTTGTGTCACCAACAAGAATTTTGACATTCTTAAAGAGTGATTTTTGGGGGATGTATAGAGAGCTAAGAAGAGGTCCTTGGCCAACGAGCCAGCCAAATTTATTTAGATCAATTTTTATTGCAACTTAATGCAATTTTCAAAGTGGTTCCTTAAGCCCTTCTGAAGGGAAGAAGGTCAATTTCTTTTGCAAAACCCTGATGGATAGCTCCAATTAAGACAACATGTTTGGGAAGGCGCATCTCCTGAGTTTCAAGTTGCCCATATTGATAGTTAGGGCCACTTATTATTAAGATCCAAACCCAACTTGAGGTGACCCAATTCACAACGCATTGGGCCATCAATTGGACCAACGTTTTGATTAGGTTTTACTATTCAGCCCTCAGGCTGTATGATGCCCCCATTCAAATTAACAAGTTATGTCGGTTTTTTTTTAATTTGGGCTATTGCATTGTGGTGATCCAGTTTTAATGCATTGTGGTGATCCAGTTTTTTTTTATTGACTTAATTTTTAGGCGCCAAAATTTGTCACAAGAATGGGCATGTCATCAAGAAATCCAGTTTGGTGAGTCCTCAATGCAAAGGTTTGCCCAATTGATGGCATAATTCAAAGATTTGAGTAATTCCACTGATCCATCTTAGTGGTTTTGAATTTTCTTCAACAATTGGGCTCTAACACAGAGTGGACCTTATTCCACAAGTGGCTTTGATTGTTCACCTAAAAGTTTATTTTCTGAGTTTAAAACTTATTCAAAACCTCTACAAATTTTTATAAGTTAGGGAGAATATAAATACTTGATTGGACTAACTTGAATGCCACACAAAATACAATTTTCAGAACAAGGTTTCTAGATATGTCACAACTAGGTCTTAAAACTTTTGTGCTCATAATACACGTAGTTATCTCAATCACACCTAAATTGCTATTGAATTAGTACACGTATGGGAAAAGTTATTAGCATTAAATTGTTTAGGTTCTGTTGAGTCTTATTGGAAATTGGAAGAGCATTCCAAATTTCTTTGAGCATGTATTGTTTGAACATATTAGGTTAAATTTCAACGGGCTTGAGACGTGGGACATAATGTGAACCGCCCCTCAGATACAGTACCTCCACAAACTACTTCCTCAAGGAAGATTCTGTTGATGCAAAACCTCTTACCTTGTGATACTGCCAATAAATACCATACTGGTGATTAGTGAAGCCACATATTGCTACGTTCATGTATGTTTTGGATAGAAAACTAAGCGTTCATCTATACAGTACAATAATTTCATCCAAATCTAGCAGTTTCATCCAAAACTTTATCACAAAGGGGGGTCCAAACGCCAACATAACACTCAGAAACCACCCTTACTCATAGCCACATTATACCAACCTAGTACAATCTGACACTGCTTCACCCAAAACCTCCAGATATCAAAACACATACCGCATTTTCATCGAACCACTTTTCTCACAAAAAATCAAATTTACACAGCATAAGTCTTTTGATCTCATCAGCCACACAAATTCCAAGTGGCTGAAAATTCAGATCTGGCTCTTCAAAACCCAAGACTCCACAGTAACCACACCCACAGGTCCAACCACAAGAACTAGAACACAATAAACCCAACACAGCCAGATCCAAAAAGATGCACTGCAGGAAACCGATAACATCAATATTAATAATATAAAAAGAATGAGAAGTGGACATCAGGGCAGTATAAAAAAGCACTGAAGAACCAAATGAATTAACCTAATCTAAAGCCATAAATGAACGAAATGGTCATCACCAGTTACGAAATCGCCGCAGGCTCCATCGCAACTCCCAAGCTTTCAAGCAAAACGGTACATCGGCCGACACAGCCCAGATTCTCGCTCTCTCCACCGCAGGTACTAATCTGAACTCTCCACAGCAAAAAGATCTCTGCTTTCCAAGCTCCTGTCACCGCAAGTTGCTGAACGCATTTGAAGCAACTATTGCTCCGTTGTTGATAGAAAGTCTACAGCACCGGAATTTCCAGAACAAGGCTTCGGTTTGTCCGCTTCAGGCTTCTGGTATGGCAAGCATACTCACAATCGCGGTCTACTTGGGAGAGTGCTTATGATGATAGCCACATGGATTTAGCGATTTGAACCACGTTTGTTTTGTACATAGCACCATGAACACGAACATGAGGAAGTGTTTTGATGGAAGGAAGGGGAATAGTGTCACGAGCATTGTTGATACACGCTGGGGTCTAATCTACACAAGTTGTGTCGGAGTAGGGATGGAGAACTCTGGTTTTGATCATGCACGACGAGGTGCCGATTGCGTTTCATCGAGGGAGACGAGGATGAAGGGGAGAGAGAGGAGGGGGAGAGAGAGGAGGAAGAGAGGGAGGATGGGAGAGAGTGCACAACGGAATTCTGATTCTTCACGACTTTGAGGTGGTCGGCAATGCGCTTCCCGAGAGCAGCTTTCTTACGAACCCACATGTTGAGCACGGCTTTATCATGAAACGAGCGGCGGCTCTTGCGCTCCATGGCGACGCGCACGATCTCCGACGTCATCTTAGTAGCCAGGCCGCGAACGTAGCACACCGCGCCCAAGATGACAGCAGGACTGACCACCGCATGCTGCTTCTCCGACGCCTCCAGCGTGTTCCACATCCGCGACCCGTACACGCTCTGGATCAGGCCCGGTGTCTGCGTCTCACGAATCTTTTGTACGTCGTCGTCGTCGGGGGTTTTGAGTTTGCTGCTCTCGCGTAAGCTCCTGCGGATGGTCTCGTATCGGACCGCAGGAAGATCGACGACAGTCGACCGCGATGCGTCGTCACTAATTTCTGGGGATCCTGGTTCTGAAGCAGCGACGGGTTCGCGCTTCGCGTCGCGCCACAGCATGTCTTCAGAGGTGACGTAGAGCGTCTGCTTTGAACGCACGGCGGAGAGGGCGTCGCCTAGGACGTACACCCCTTTCACTTGCGACACCATGACGTTCTTGTAGCGGGACTTGATCATGCCCAGCAGCATATCGTAGCACAGCCAGCGCCGCAGCTGCATCGGCGGCGTGTCCAAGAAGCCTTGCAATGCGTCTTGCGAGTCCAGCTCCTGCACGTCGAACGACACCACGCTTCCCCACGTAGCCCAGCTCGAACGGCTCGGATTTTCTGCTTCGTCTTCCTCCGTCGTCGTCGTCGTCGTCGCACTCGCATCGCCGTGACGTCTGCCCCATATGATCTCTGGCGCCGGGTCTTGTTGCTCGTCCTCGCTGCGCCTCTTGAATGCCATTGCGTTGAATGGCGCTATTAACAACTCGGCGTCTGCAACAGTAAACCCTTTTAGTACAAGCAAATAATTCACACCTTCTAGACCACCGATTTCCACTCCTCGTGTACCCTTTCGGAAAAATAAGCTTACCGAAGACAGGCTTCTACCTCGAGAATAATGTTACTCCCTCCTCGAGAACAATGTTACTCCCTCCGTCCCTCTAAAAAGCTCCAAATCAGACACATTTCTTGTACCACCAAAAAGCTCTCTTTTTGCTGATTTCAAATGCTGAGAAAGCGTTTGCTATGTTCAATGATCTCATGGGTCATGTTAAGCAATTAGAGAGCATTCTTCTCCCCCCTCTTAAAATAATCAAGAATGGAGAGCTAGCAGCATGCACAAATGTGGTACTTTCTGCACGGAATTTGGGTGCCTAAATTACTATATCCAAACTGGTGATTTTACATACATTGATGGTATATTGATTCTAGAATGCATGTGTCACTAGCACAAAGACTAGAAACACAAGTTAATCCTTCGCAAGGAAGCTTTTTGGACGTTTCTAGAGGGACAGACTATAATCTAGCTAATCGCCACTTCACAGTAATGTGCCTCCTGGGATTTACACAAACCCCAAATTCACGAAACGTGTCTTGATACAAGTGCAAGAGTGGCAGAGGCATCGGCAAGGATTTGCAGTGGATTCAGACCTGTACATGTGGAGTCTTCGGCGACAGTGGATCCGGAAGGAGCTTCGTCGTTTTCAGGCTTAAACTTCGTGAGGAGCTTTTGGAAGCTGTTCTCTTCTTCGGCGATGACTGTCGCCATGGCGGCAGGCATGGGACTGGAAGGGAATAACAGCACGGTATCCGCTCTTGCAGTGGAGCCGCTTCGATGCAGTGACCGCAGGAAGAGCCGAAGCTCCTCGCTGGTGGTGTCCTCCGTCAAATGTGCGACTACAAGCTCCTGCATTGCCCGTGTCCCGAGCCGATGCAGTGTCCCCATTCCTTGCAGCGCCGCTCTCGGCTTGCTCTCCACATTCCTTGCAACAGCTTCTCTACCGGCTCGCAACAAACCCCACCTCGAACGCACGCTGCAATGCCGTTCAAACAAGCTTCTCTAAACTCATCTCCTCTCAACTGAGGTTTTATTAGCAAGTTGGACTCTGCTGAAGTGCTCGGATCTAAAACTGGTGCTTTCAAAATTGCTGTACAAGAAAGATTTGCATACGAAGTACTGGGAAATATTGAGTGAGGAGACGAATTCGACTTACCCTATGAATTCTAGACGCGGGCCGTTCAACGAAATCCAGGGTTGCCTCTTGGACCCAATCGCCTCCATGTTGTCAATGGCGCACACGAACATGAGCAATGGCACCACAACAAGCACGGCGTACAAGCAACACACCACCCACCACCGCATCTTGGACCGCAACGCCCCTGCGCCTCGTGAATCCGGTCCCATCGTCTCTTTACAGTAACCTACATTCATGTACACCGCCTTGTCCTTGCCTTCTTGCCAATGCGGCTTCGGGATCGTTAACTTGCTCACATTCCCAGAGGTCCCCATGACGGAACTACCACTACTAGATAGCCAAGCAGCAAACTCCACGAAATACTTTCTTAAAAAAGCTTCAACGAATCACTCGGGGAGCCGTGCAGGAACATAACCTCGGCTCCGCTCATCTGATTCTTGCACCGAAGACTCGAGCATCGACGCCTTTCTAAGCTCGAAGCAACGTCCACATTGGCAATCCGAGATTCTCAGAGCTCATATCTCGGACTAAGTTAGGCCCCGGTGTTTGTACTACTCCCTCATTCGAAGGAGTCTGGTTCAGCTTTACCGCCTTTTACGATCACTCTAGAGTCTAAACTCTAAACACTCCTACATTGCTTCGTCGTCGTCGTTGACTACACACACCAGCATGCAGCAAGCAAGCTCTGTAGCACTAGCACCAGATCTCGGTCAAGCGTGATCCAGAGCTTGAGTTTCGAAGTAAGTGCCCATGCTAGTATGGATTCGACAGTGAGTAGGTATGAACCTGCGCCGCGAAGGAGATGGAACGGCATGCTGACAGCAGCTATGGAGGAGCTGCGGAGCGGAGTCCGGAGAGCCTCGGAGGGAGAGAGATGGTGCTTTCGGCTACGGTCGGCACCAAATGGAGGGTATACGGGTGATAACTGGGCGCGGCGGGATCCGGTAGCGGTGCATACGGGCGGGGATTTGGGGCAAGCTGCCCGGAAATGAGTGCACATGGTATAATTTAGAAATGATTAATTGCTGGGTGCAACATGCACCTCACTGTTTGTGTATTGGTCACGTACTCGTGTACCCAAATGGCCTGTTTTCATATCCTAGCATAGCTAATTTTTTGATGGAATTTTTTTAATTAAAAAAATTGGGAATTTTGGGAACTTTTGTGAACGATCTTATCTCGTTTTGACACCGGTAAGGTAGAAAGCTCTAGAGCATCATCAATGTGTACAATGCTAATGGGACTCGGAACGCGCCGCTCCCCGCCCCTTAAGGTGTAGTTCTTCACCAGTCGAATCCTCTTAATCCCTAAAGGACCAAGTTGCTATTCAACAATCACTTGAGAACTCCGGTAGGGTCATATGAAGTCATTTAAAGGACCAAGTTGTTATTCAACAATCACTTGAGAACTTCGGTAGGGTCATATGAAGTTAATTTTTATTAGATACTCTCAAAATTGTCACACAAGGTGCAAATATGTATTTTGTAAGTGGAGATGTAATTTTTCCCCCAATGAGATGCTCAATTTAAAAGTTATGTTACCCAAAAGAATTTGGGCAGCTCGGGCAATTTGGGCATCTTTGGAGAATCTTATGCTAAAACTCTCATCAACTTTTGAAATTTGGCAAGTACGTTACTAATAAAACATAATGTACAATTGTCAAAAAAAAAAAAAAAAAAAAAAAAAAAAAAAAAAAAAAAAACTCTCACATCACATTTAGAAGGGACTCAAACTTTGTTAACTATGTTTGGGTAGTTTCAAGAAGAAAAAAATTCCTCTAACTTCATGTTCTATTGTCTTTCAATCTATAAATCCAAAACTCTTGAAACTTTTTTTCACATATTCCAAATGATTATTTCTAGCTTTTTACCATTCAGATTTCAAATAAAAGGCTTCCTCTTTGCACAAGAAATCATGAAAGAATGCCTAATGTATTGTCAATTCACTAAACCTCCTTGCATTGGAGGGTGCTTTAGAATAAGCTAGATTTTGTCTTTGCATCAAAAAATTTTCATGAGTGAACCTAACATCATATACTTGTGAATGGTCAAAAAGCTCAAATTTGTGTAGAGCAAAAATTTTACTCTAGGAAGGCTCAAAGTGTGCTAACCTTGTTTTGCAGGAATGAAAAAAAGCTATTTTTCTCACTTCAAACATTATAATCTTACAGTCCGCACGGTCAAATGGGCTGAATTTTTTTGCACTCATTAACTTATGTATTTGACACACTTTTGTATGGTTGGAATTGAGAAAAAAGGTTTTTAATTTCAATTTTGGGCAATGCACTAAAAGTTAACGGTTTTTGAGATTTTTTCTCAAAAAACACCCTTGGTCCTTTAGGGGTTAATGTTGACGCAACTCCCATCGCAAATTCAAGCACAGTAGTAGAAGAATGCAAGTACTTGCAAGTAGTTGCTGGGAAATTGCAAGTTATTGCAAGCTATTACAAGCAACGTGTCACTCCGTTAGCAAATGCAATGCGCATTAGAAAAATGAGCAGGGGCAAGGAAAAATGAGACAATATGCCGCTTCAGGAGGTGGTTTTGATAGGGGCATGTTCGGTGTTTCCGTTCTAGTGGTGACGTTGGAGCCCTAGAAATCCCTAAACCTCTCGTTAAAGTGGCCCCCACCAAGCAAAATGCAGGCCCGTCTCTTTTCAAGTGTACACATTGATGATGCTCTAATTCAGAGCAAGCTCTAAAATGGAGCACCTCCTCAAATGCACTCTATTTGTAAATGTTGTTTTTCATAACCCTTCAACAATGTACATATAATGTACATTTGAGGAGGTGCTCCAGTTTAGAGCCATATGACCTTTCCACTTCAAAATCTCATAACTAATTCCACAAATTTCTAAAAAATATGAAACAACTTAGATTAGATTTCAATTCCTCTTGCCTTTTAATAAAAATTACTGAAAAATACTTCAAGAAGTTCCACCTACCCAAAATTCAGTTTCAGCCCTTACAAGCTCCATTCATGAGCCTCCTATCTTATCCTTAACGGTAGATAGACTTGGGTGGGGTGAAAATTTGGATGCAATCGTCACATTGCTCTCTTAGAAAACATCATGCTTGCCAATACGTGGACGTAAAATATTGACAATAACTAATTGCATGGATGAAGTACAAACGTCGATGCGGTTTTATTCTAACGTGCATGTATTCAGAGGTGCTCGTGGATTGACCAATGAAAACCTAAATTAAAAATCAAACAAAAAGTATTAAAAAAAACGATGAAATTGTTGTATCCCTCTGAAAGAAATGTTATGTATGCCAATAAGATATATGGCACGTGAAGGGAAAAGTCAAAGTGAATATTGAAACCCATATTACAGATAGCTCCATGCATTTGACAAGAAAAGAGGCTCAACAAAAAGGATTCTATACATCCAAAAGATTCTCAATATCCAATCCCACCTCTTGGTTTCTTAGAACAAACAGACGAAGAAATTTTTAATAACATGGTTAGCAATCCTCAATTTTAGGTCTACTTTTGAAAACTCGAGTTTTCAATCTTCCAGCACAGTTTCAAAGCTCCCCCTCCCACCGCACGTTGAGATGAAATGGACAGCGGGATGAATGTACAATGTAAAACGAAAAACCAAACAAATAATTGGGTGGAAAGCCTTGGTGAATTCGTCAACTTTCTTCTAAAAAGACTATTGAACATGCCTCATAACATTCAGTAGCATGAAGAGAGGTTGCCTTTCCCTCTCTTAGGGTATCATTCACGAACTTCATCATGACATAAAAAAACAAATTTTTATCTTTATTTTTTTTATTTTTTATTTTTTTGATATGGTTGACCCTCACATTGACATATGTGCACTAAACTCAATCTCTCTTTCATAAACCATGTGTCCTCTTAACTAATGATGGGTGTGGAATATTCCACACTCTTTCATCCAGCAAGATGAAAGAGTGTGAAATATTTCACACTCTTCATCTGGAAGGAGGGCAGGCATAATGAGCGCTACTGAATGTTATGCTATCAAAATAATTCATCAGGGAATTATTGGAAGCCAAGTTTAGTACTCTAGGTTGGGTGCGTGTCATTCTACCAATGCATAAAGACCCCCATATAAACAAAAACTACGTAGTCCCATACTCCCATATAGGAGAGTGAGAATGTGAGATGTCCGTGTGCTCAGCTTCAACTGATTCTTCCATAGAAAGTCAGTTCTGTGATTGCCTTATTATAAAAATTTGAAGAAAAGAAGTGGCATCAATTATGCTCTCAGAAGATTTCACAGAACTGCCGAAGATCCAAGTTACTCTTTTAGGAGAAGACCAGAAAGCCAAATTTAAGGTTTTGCTTTTTTATTTTTAAAACTGTAAATAGGTGGGTGCTTGGCTGGCTTCCATTAATTTAAAAATAGCACTAGCTTTTTCCTCTAAATTCTGTTTGGCACTACTTTCGTAGGTCAATAGTAATACTATTCTCTGGGGACAACTACTCACTTAGAAAATTATATGTTGACTTGGACATGCTTTACCTTTAAACTAAAAGTTTGTTTGGGTTTTAATTTCTCATGCAAACATGTCAGAAGAATTGAATGAACCGAAAGGATCGCTTTATAATGGCGGTCATCAAAAGGTGGGGCTATTGTTTGTACCAAAATTTGAGTCCAATGGCTCAAACAATTCTTAAAAACAACTAAGGGTATGTTCACACTTGGTGTCAAGAGTGGTAGTAGTGAAGGAAAATTAGATGCATTTGGACACATCTTTCATATTGCTAATATTTCTCATAACACTAAATGTGAACATGCCTTAAGGTAGCTCAAAAAGCAACAATTTTAAAGGCTCGTTTGTCATTTCATAGGCATTTTGAAATAAGAATGTCATTGTTTAATTTTTAGACAAAGAGAAACGGATGCCAAATGTAACACAAATCTTTTTCATGTTTTTGAAGCATAAATGAATTGTTGATGAATTTTCAAAGGTTTCTATAGTAATCACCTATTTGTGATTCTAGGTTTTCCATAAACCATTCCCTTGCAATTTGTAAAGAGATGACGTAAATTCTAGGAGTATGATTGGCTCTTGCAATAGAATACACCTTTTCTTTTATGACTAAAGAGGGTCCATTCAAGAACCACCTCATATCCATTCCATCTGAGCTACTTATGGAATGCTTTTCAACCCTTAAAGGACTGACCCTGGACCTGTGGCCAACTTGGGGCTCATATTGAGGAGAGTGCACTGTTCATGGGCAGTGAACAACCTGTGGCATGTGTCCAAGAGAGATAATATTCTCCTCAAAAGAAGGAAAAGTCAATAGTGTATCCTGCCCTCACAAAAAGGGCAGCCGGGACCTTGTACATCTCTCTACAAATTGGTGTTTAAAAAAATACGAAGGCATTGTAAAGCAGCTATTTTTGGCATTCAGTGATGTGGCACATCTCTCTAACCACTTTCAAGAAAATATATTTGAAAAAAAAATCTTTTTCTAACCTTGGGGTGTGTTTTTGGCATTGAAAGGACGATTTTTGTCGTCTTGGACGGTTAGGGGTTAAGAGAGGGGTGGCAATTTGAGCTACCTAACTTAGTAGACTATAATGAGGTCATGTTTCTTGTGTCTTAATGCCTTGAGTTTAAAAAGTTGAGGTCATAATTATTGTACAAATCTTGGGAATCAAATATGTAGATTACATTTTATATTCTAAATTCCTAATGGAGCAATCGGCATCTAGAAATTTTTTAAATGGAATAAGAAACATCTACAAAGGTTGGGTGTGCATGCATGACCAATCACAATAATTAATAACTACACCAAAAATTAAGTGGAGACTTTGGCAATAATCCAATGATCTCTTGAATCTCTTACATACACTTTTGTAAGCATATTTAGAAGATTTGATGTTGCAAATAAGTAAAGTAGGTGTACCCATTGCCAACCACCTCCCAATGCCGCACTCTATATTTGAGGTATTATCCATGCACTCTTGAATTCAAAGTGGAGCAACAAATGCCACTTGCACAATAAAAACTTGCCACATGTCAACCTAGGAGCTAGTTTGGGAGGGTTGGGATTGAAATTGTCAAGTACATGTATAGAAACACATTCAAGTATTGTCAAAGTTAATCTACAATTGCTTTTAGGGTCCTATGAGCTGTGACTTTGCCCTTTGATATAAAATCTACAATTCTTTTTTCCACAAAAATGACTTTCCATGATAACTTGTTGAAAGGCTAATCCTATTAAAAAAAATCCTAAATTTTCAGAAACCTCATGGTATTCCACACCCTTAAGCGGTTGGATATGGTTGTACCTATACCTTACATTGAGTAATCTCATTAAGTTGAATTGAAGGACCAATGTCTGAACTACATTAAGTAAGTGGTACACTTGCATAAGGAAAGATATTGTGAACATCAAGCTCCATGGGCATGAAATGTTGTTATAATCTCTAAAAGCCCATTGTCCCCAGTGTTTTTTTTTTTGGCGATTTGGTGCGCAATTGCATCAAAAACAAAAATTTGGGCTAAAAAATGTGACAAAAATCTTGGATGAAATCACCAAAAAAGCTCCAACTTAAAAAAAAATCTTGGATGAAATTGCCAAATTGTGGATGAAAACCAAATTATAGACATGTAATATGTGCTAATGTGATATTTTCTATCCATTATGTGGATGAATGTTGAAATTTGGAGCACCACTATAACATTATAAATCGCCACTTTGACACCTTGTACAAAATGAAAAAAAAAAACCCTATTGTCCCTATGTACAGGGGACAAAATGGATTTTTGGACGAGCTTGTTCTATTGAGATTTTTGATTTATAATTTTGAAGTTTTTTCCTAAACTAGAGTTTTGCAAGGATTACATGAAGATGTAATTTTTATTGGAATCAAATTTATAATTAAAATTTATTAGTGTTTTATGAACATCTTTTGAACTGGGGGCAATATGGGTAGGCCATTTTTCATTGACTTCTCTCAAGGAAAAACATTGAAAGCATGACCCTTCATTGGAGTATGTCCAAAGCAATAATATATTAGATAGGTACATTATTATGTTTGATAAACACATCAGGCTTTGAATTGCAATAGCTACTAGAAGTTTGATATTTTTCAATTTGTCTTTTGTGATCAACAATAAAGATAAAACCTTCCAATCCACAATTGATTTTTTTTTTTGTAATAACAACCCTTGGAAATTTGGTTTGCAAAAAATCTTAGTGTAGTGTGATTTCCAAGCACATATTTGTAATGTAGGCCCATATAGGGAATGTTTGAAGTCTTTGTTTAACATGAAAACTTGTAGAATTATACCCAACATGATTTAGAGCATGTTGGAAAAATCTCTCTTCCATCCATAGTGCAAAAATGTTCACCATATGTGGTTGAAGGGGCCTGAAAATTTTGGATAGAGGTCAAGACACTTGTTATACAACTCCAAATGTTCACATCTCTCAATTTGTATGGTTAAACCTTGTAGCCTAAGCAACTCTTGCAGCAGCAACAAACGTGCATGCGCGCACACAAACAACTTGTTTTGTGGCAAATCGGAATATTGGTTTCCAAAAAATCAGGGGTATTCATCACAATATTGCAGAATACAGGGTGTCTATCAAATTTTCCCAACAAACAAACGCACAACATATATACTACAGCAACTGGTTCGTAAAAATGTCATGCGACGAAAATTATAAGATAAGAAATTATACGGCAACTCTACAAATAAATGGAAGTAACTTGGACAAACTTGCATTCCAAAAATGTCTTACATACCCAACATTTCCACAAGGAATCCTAGCTCTTTCAGACTTGATATGTGATGAACCAGCCCTGGGCTACTTTCCAGAATTCCAACAACCCCTTTGATACTCACAATCAAACCTCGTGTGGCTCTGGACTGCAGCATCTAATGTAATCCTCGCCCCTACCAGGGCAAGCCATACACTCGCGTGCAACGCCTACAACTGCTCATCAACTGACACAAATTCCACAACAATCATAATCTTTCCATGTGCTTCCAATCTGATGGGTTGAATTACTCACGGTAGCTTGAGATATGAAACGCCAGAGCTCAAACAAACCCTACCCGGTTATCTAACTAAAGCACTACTGTCACCTTTGTCAAGCCCTGGGTTGTCACCTCTTCGCCAAAGTCAAGTCTGCCACCACCGACGATCTTGCACAAACTCTGCAGGATCTTGTGCTGCGTTACCAAGTCACAATCGCGTAGCTGCTCCTTCCCACTTCAGTCTAGATGTAACGTCTGTCAAACATTTAAGACAACATGAGCTCTGCTTCTTCTTGTTCTATGTCCCTTACAGCATTTCAGCAAGTTCCACCATGCCAGATGATTCTCCTCGACATGCATGAGAAAACTCTCGACGAAGTAGCATACAAGCAAAAGGACGAAGAGTCAGAAGCAAGCACCTTCCACAGTCCGTCGTTCAAGTAATGCATGTTATCCACTCCGATCCCTTTGTTGATGCTCTTGCTGAAAACAAACACAACACGTCAATCAATGCTGCTCATCTCCACCTACTCCGCTGCAACCCTCAAGAATAAATGCTGCCAAAGAAATACAAAGACTCAAGCACACTAACAACCAGGTGCAGAAAGTGTACATGTCATTTGCAGACATCTTTGTGTACCCGATTGCCAAAGCATGTTCCTTGCCTTCCGCCATGACTGCCTGCGCAAACAACCACGACCACCGCTCAGTCTCGAGCCAGGCACAGCTGAGCACTGAACTCAACGATTCTGTGGCTTCTCCCAAACAAAAATAGCATACTTTCAAACAACTCTGCAATAGAAAAGCGGAGGTGCAGCTCACCACGGGAGAATCCGCAGTCACTTCTTCATCCAGACCACCGCCAGCGGATGTCAATCCCGGGCACATGATGTTCGCACCCGCCAGGACGAACTTGATAGCTCCTCTATCCACACGGAACTTCTTCATAATTCCTGGATCTTCGATCACGCAACGACACCACAATTCAGTTCATTCAACAACCGAGAAACCACATCATAACCTGTTCCACCACGCGTAAACCTACAGCTAGGAGCAGCATCGAGCATTACAAAAATGAAACCCTAATATTGCAGAATCCGACTTTCCACATACATTGGTGCAAAAGCCGCAGCGTAGGCATATACGGGCCATCACGCACGTTGAAGAACAGCGGTACATTGTTCACCACCACCAAGTTGATATGGTTCTGGCTGGCCCACTCACCCAAACATCACAACCAGTCAACACAGGCATCCTTACGAGCCCACGGCGCGGTGAAATCGCCCTACCGTAGCACAGATTACACTCAAAAGCAAGAGGCGAGGTCTGCCACAGCTCATATCTCTTGTAGCTGTGTCCAATTTCTTCTCAACAGCACGGCAAATTCATTCCCAAAACCCCGCTAAGGTCCACGCAGTAGCTCACCACTTGGCGACTATAAGGGGCGATTTCTTCGGCAGCATTTCGTCCAGAAGAGGTTCCAAGTCCGGGTACTGTCCCAATCCACGACACTCGTCAGTATTCCTGCACCCGCAGCTTGTACCGCAAACTCTAATCACGTGAGAGTAACGACGCCATAATCACACAATTAGGACCATCCAGAAGACACGCACTGACCTCATCAGCAATGTTCTGGCGAATCTTCCGTTGCACAGAAGCCTTCACTTGGTTTTGTCCTGTGACCTCCTCGGAGGTGAATCTGGCGGTTCCCAACACCCCAGCCAATGTCATTCCCAGCGTTTTTTGGTGAAAAAAAGAGCGAGAAACAGGGGGAGCAACATTAGGTGAGGAATTTCAATGCTGGACAGAAAGTTGCTTACTTCTTGAACATGACGGATTGCGGAGACGGCCAGTGAGCGATTGCTGCAAACACGCAAAAATTGAAAGAAGAATCGAAGCGAGTGTGCAGGACTGGATTGTGAATTAGGGTTTGCGGGGTCGGAGGCAACTGGATGCCACGAAGTGAACGAGGGCAGCTTGCGAGCCTCCGCTGTGAACTCTCCGAAAGGCGGACCGAACCTGAGGCTCGGCCGTCGTGGCTACCGGCCATCGCGGCCGTCACGAGAAGACATTTTCAATATTTTTGTAGTACTGTAAACTACTATTGAATTGGCTTAACCCCTAAACAGTGATCCCAAATATGATTTTCAATATTAGCACAAGTGGCTAGAATTTTTAAATTTAACACTGGAAAGTTTATATTTTTTTAAACTCCAAGAAAATTTATTAGCAATCCTGCAAAATTTAGCCAATTTAGAGAGCCCCTAAATGTCGAGGATCATTGTGTCTGCCCATTTAAGGTAGGAGCACCCATAAACGTCAAACTAAGGGTTTTGAACATGATGACTATTAATAAACAACAAGTAAATTATAGGATCCTACTAGGAATAAAAAAAAATGAGTTTGCACTTTTGAATGTATTATTTGGATATTGTGAGAATAAGTTGTGAATTTTCAAAGAGCAAACTATCATTGCACCCATAACCACTTTTAAGATTTCATGTTCACATTTTGTACATCCTTGTCATTACATCTATTCACTTACACAAATTTTTCAAGATTTCAGAGGTGACGGTTATGGAGACACTGACGCTTATGGGTGTTCCTACCTTATATATAGTGTTCCATAATGAACAATGACATCTATAATGGTGCCCTCTTGTTAAAATGCAAAAGTCAATAGTGCATGGTGCCCTCATGAAAATTACAATAAGGGTAACTTGGGACCTAACACCATGACTTTGAATTTTCTCACAATTTGAGCTACTTAACTAAATGAGTGCATTTAATGAGGTAGTTTTTTGCCTTCTTTGATAGATCATGTGTTTTTGATCACTTTTGAGAAAAAAATTATACAAAAATTGCTCTTTTTTGGCCCACATAGTGTTTTTTTAATGCCCAACGGACAATAATTGTCCACTTTAGCATTTAAGGGTTAATAGAAGAGTAACCAAATAATACTCTTGCTTTTTTAGAATACTTTGTTGATACTAATATAATTTTGCATTGCAATATATTATATAGTATTTTTGCAATACAATATATATTATCTTGTATATTATTTAGCATTACATTGTTATTACAAAAATGTGATACTCACTTAATTACATAATTGTACTACAAATACATATAGAAGTTGTATATATGTGTATTGTAATAAGATAAAAAAACATACAAGTTTAACATATAAAATAATTTCAACCCTGCTCGACAAATTGCCAGACTTTGGTTGAGCACCAACGGCAACAATTGGTCAATTTTTGACACCCACCAACTCAAAAATCATTATGGGCGTTGGAGGTGGCAGTTGAACCGCCCACCTCATACAAGACATCATACCACCTCTACCACTAGACCACTATAGAAACTATATATCTATCTTAGACTAAAAAATGTATTTATACACTGCTTATCAATGTCTTCATAAGTTTGCAAAATCAATAAATTTTAAAGGCTATTTTGGCCTACTAATAGATTTTTCTTCAAAAAACTTTAAACTAAAAAAAGTTGGCTAATGTAGTGAAGTTTTATCTCCAACAATTGTTTTTCAGATTTCAGTTCTTTAATCAAAAGTTATGAACAAATGTCGGAGAGGGTGTTCAGAAATTTTAAAAAACTTATTTTTTTCCACCACTTTGGTTTTTGTTTATAACTTTTGAATGGAAAACAAAAGTCTCAAAAAGATTTTTGCAAGTGAAGGTTGGCTTCATTTTTCAATATTTTTAGTTCATTTTTTTTTGAAAAAGAAACTCTTGTTAGGTTGAAATAGCTTCCAAGCCCTCCATAGTGAGCTAGCTTTAAAAACATCAAATTATGAAAAGTTATAGAAATAAAACCTTGCAATTATACAATCAAAATTCCAAAAGATCCAAAAGATTAAAAGATGTTCTAAAATATTTTGAAGATTTTTGAATCTTTTTTAAAAATTCTAAAAACATTTCATAGGATTTTAATTTTAAGTTGATTTGGTCAACTTCATTATGAAAAAATATAAAAAATGCCCCTTAGTTCTTTCAAAATAGGCAACTGCTTAATTGAATTTTTTAATGTGACTTGTAATATGCCCAAATTTTGTAAAATAGGTATTTTTATTTTTTAACTTTTTTTTTCACCAAGTAAACATGATATCATGTTCAAAGGTACAGACTTAGTCACAATGTATGAATTAAATAGCAAATTATCATAGAAAAACATTTATTTTACAAAATATGGGCATAAATTTGTAGATCAAATTTTTATTACTTCAGGGGTTTTTTAGCATAGAAGATGCGTGTGTGCATGCTTCCTAGTTCCTACATGTCTGTGCAATCAAATCTCAAAAATTCATCACCATCTTTTTCAATCAATTATCATATAAAACCATGAATTTAATACAAAATTATTCACCAAAAATGGGGTTTTGGTTTTGTGGAATCAAAATTTGATATGCTTGATTGGGATTGCATAAGAATCAAATTTCTATGATTTAAAACAACAAAATCCCAATTAGATTATGTATTGGCAAAATTCATTGAATGGCAAAACATGGTGTATGAGGACTTGTTGGAGGGCACTGTACTATAAAAATATTGAAAAAGCAACAATCTTGTGATAATATTGTTCTATTGGACTCCAAGGATCCCTAAAGCTATGCGCCCTCAACGCCCACAATATCTCCAAATAAAGGAACCCCACCCATGCTAAACCGTGTAACAAACCCGACCCCTATGTACCCAAGGTTTTCATTTTAAAACTGAAATAAAAACCTTTGGTACATAGGGGTCAAGTTTCTTAAATGGTTGATCATGGTTGGGGTTACCTTACACCAATTTTTTTGTTTTGGGTAATAAATTGCCAAAAAAACTACAAAAAATTTGAGGAGCGTGAAATTAGCAGCAAAGCTAGTGAAAACATTGAGTATGATTTGCCAAAATTTACTAGAATTCACCAATGAAGAGACGACTTTTACCCCCCTTTTCCCACGTGTCACCAACACAATAATTTGCTTTAGATGTCTTTTTACACTAAAAAATTGGGGATTGCATGTGGACTTCACCAAAAAATGAAAGAAACCAGATTTGCACCCAAATAAAAAAGGCAATCGCCAAATTAGCACCAAACACGAAATTCCAATTTAAAAACTGCCTTACACTGAAAATTGGGGCTTGATTTCAGCCTCTTGGGCGTTGACGGGTTAATACCCTAAAGCTGTGCTTAATACCCTAAAGCTGTGCTTAATACCCTAAACCTGACTCAAATGATGTCTGTGCACTTTTGCATCACTCGCTAAACTTAGCGATTTTCGGTTCAATCACTATAAGTTTTTAAAAATACATTTGATTCCGAGGATGATGAAAGAATTTTTGGCCTTCTCAAAATTTTCATTCCCCTATTTTCCTGCAATAATGACCTAATTTTGGATCCAAGTAAAAGGGCTTAGCACGTAGACAATGCAATTGTAAAAAAGGCATCTTGTTGTACAAATGCATCTTTTTTCCTATAAATTATTGAATCAGTGGATCCTGTGGTGAGCATTTCGTGCTCAAGTCAGTTCAACAGAGGCTGCCTTTGACAAAAAAAATTGCAGCTCCAATTCCCGAGAAAGGTCGCAATATCTAAATAGAAGTTGCCAAGACAAACTCGCAGCATCAATGGCCAGCAATGCATTTCCACGTTCATTTTGTGACGATGCCACTTGCAGAATGCTTCAATCTCAAATCAGGTTAATTTCTTTCTCTGGTATCCAAATTCTCTTTCACCTTCAGAATCTTTTTAGTTTTCTTACGTCGCATAATTGGCAAGTCAGGATGTATAAGAACAAATCAACCTCATGCTTGCAATCTTCAAACAGATTATTTTCCTTGCTTTTCCTTTGGATTCTGAGCAGTTTTGTTTTTTCGTGTAGGGAGACTGGTGAGCGGAGGGAGAGGAAGTCACCATAACGTCTTTCAAGGCAATGTTAGTCTCCATTTTTGCCTTCACTGCTCTTGCGCTTCATTTGAAGTTTTAGGTTTACAAAGAATTTAGAGATTTCTTGTATTTGTAGCGCATTCTATGACCTTATTGTGCAAATTTATTGGTGTCTTTCTTTTTGCAACATGTGTAGTAAAATGAGCTGAAATTAATCATTTCAAAATTCTCATTCACGTTTTCTTCCCTTTTAGCTCTCATCTCCATCTCTTTGTTGCCTTGGTTATGAGAATTGGTTATCTCTCACTTCCTTGACCTTTGTATACTAATTTTACCGTAAGGTAGCAGCACCCATAATCGTCAAACTAAGGGTTTCCAACATGATGATTATTAATAAAGATCCAGCAAATTATAGGATCCTATTAGGAAGAGAAAATTGATGAGTTTGCACTTTTGAGTGTATTATTTGGATATTGTGAAAAGAAGTTGCCAATTTTTGAAGAGCCGGCTGCAATTGCACCTAATACCAACTCTAAGGTTTCATGTTTACATGTTGTACATCCTTGTAATTACATCTATCCACTTCCACAGATTTTCCAAGATTTTTGAGGTGATGGTTATGGGTGTTGCTACCTTACACTAGTTATATATGCTGCATGTTTTAGAAATAGTCCATATCAGTATATGCCTCTTTTTTGTAGCATTTCCCTTGTTTTTGAAGGACTTTGGTTGGTGCTATAGGGGAATTAACGAAGGAGTGGAAGCAGAAGAAGAAGAAAGGAAGAATGAAAAATCTGTTCTGACGAAACCTTTTGATGCTGAGGAGTTTAGAAAGCATGGTTATGAGATGGTGGACTTCATTGCGGACTACCACCGTCACATTGAAAATTTCCCAGTTCGGAGTCAAGTCGAGGTATGCATTGATTTTACTGAACAATGAACACCTACAGAACTAACAATCCAAAATTGAGGCTTATGTATTTTTTTTCTCACTTTTAAGTAAGTCATGAAGGGACTTTCTTTTAGTCCAGTTTGATCAGCACATGAAGTGTTCTTCACTGATTCTATTAATATCGAATTTGGCACTGTCTGAATTAAAATTTCCATAATATGATTAACTGCATTTTTCGTTATTTATCCATGAATCCTTGGTCCTTTCTAGAGGTTAATACATTGGAATTATTGTTTAAATTCAGTGAAGGGGGACCTCTGACCTTATTTCAATGAAACAGAAGGAGTGAATACAATGAATCATGTCGTGAAGAGGTGTTGGCAAGCCTTGTTCAGTGGTCAAATATTTGGTCTGAAATAGTGTTGATTTCAAGGATAAGTCTATTGGATGTGCAATTTTTTGTTATCCTTGAGAATATTTCATGTTGAACTACTTAGATCAGTGTGCACAAATGTGGCCTAAAACTCCTACTAATTTTAGGTTACTGCTACAAAACGAATGGGAATTTCAGTGTTAAATTTGCATTGTTAGCAAATTTAGCAGTGTTATAGCCACTTAGCTAATTTCGAAAATCACGTTTGGGATCACTGACTTAGACCCCATCCAGGGAGGGCTCTGGAACAAGTCATGCTGACAATCAATTTTTTTGTTTGGCTCTGATCAGCCAGGTTACTTGCAGAAATTGCTGCCTGAAAGTGCTCCGGAAGAACCAGAAGCATTTGAAGATATTTTAGCAGGTATCCATTCAAATTTCTGCACGGAATTGTAGTAGCTGTTGTGGAAACTGTAGTGCCAGAGGCATTTCAGGTTTTTCGATTATTGACAAATTTTTAATCTTAAATTACTCTGGGCTTGCAGATGTACAAAGCAAAATTGTCCCCGGGATCACGCACTGGCAAAGCCCAAGCTTCTTTGGCTACTACCCTCATAATGGAAGTACAGCAGGCCTTTTGGGGGAGATGCTTAGCGGAGGCTTCAACGTTATGGGCTTCAGTTGGATTACATCTCCTGCTGCAACAGAACTGGAAACTGTCGTTCTGGACTGGCTTGGGAAGCTCTTGCAGCTCCCAAACGAATTCCTGTCTTCTGGTACGGGCCACACGTGCATTCAAACCTAAAAGGACCAAAGAGGGCCTCACGTTTCCTTAGCAGGCATATGTAGATTGTTTTTACCGTTTATTTTTACTTTTTTGCAACTGTTCTTCACCGATTATACAAATTATTGGAATGTCATTTCTTTCTCAATTTGATGAGTTGAGTTGGTTGTTTATAGTTAATGAATTCTCGGACCTTTAGGAGCTAACTCGTAGCCATAATGGTTTGTAATGAGATGGCTCCTCGCTGCTGGATAGAAAGTGCATTATAGGGTTTAGGGTGTGTCCGTGCTTCTAGAGTTAAAGCAGTATTGTAGCAATTGTCTCATCCCAAAGAGTGTTAATGAAACCCTCTATTCCTCTAACAATTGATATACTAAGCTACACTCTGACACGTTTATATTGTCTCCTATTATCAGCGCTTTTATGAAGGATTCTGCTTTGATGTACAGGCAAAGGTGGAGGTGTAATTCAAGGCACAGCAAGCGAAGCTGTGTTAGTGGTCATATTAGCAGCCCGGAAACGTGCAGTCGAGAAACTGACCAAAGAGCAAGGGATCTCCGAAACTGAAGCTTTGGGGAAATTGGTGGCTTACACGTCGGATCAAGCGCACTCATGCGTGAATAAGGGCAGCCAGGTGCAGAAATCTTTACCAAGGTAGATGATACTATTTCAAGCATTCCAACATGTGTGATTCTTGGGAGATGTATAGAGCCGTGGAGAGATGTTTATTTTTGACAATAGCATATTTGTTGAGATCAAATTATAATTACCGTGTGTTGATCTTTCATGTAATTTGAAAGTGGGAGGTTGTAGACCACGTTAAGTGGCAATAGTCAGTTCCATTTTCATTCAAAGATCAGTGGCCATAGTCAATGATCAAGTCCCTACATCTTTCTTACTTACCATGATTCGTCTACTCATATAACTATTACTTCTTCTTACGATGTTTCTTTCTTGTTTATGCTGAAGATTTCACTTGTGGCATTTAGATTGCAGGTATTAGTGTTGAGAATCTCCGGGTAATTCCAACAAATGCTTCGATGAACTATTCCATGCCCCCATTTGAGCTTGCAAAGCTTGTTTCTGCCGATGTTGCAGCTGGACTTGTCCCTTTCTTTCTCTGTGGAGTGGTATTACCTCAAACTCCTACTCCTGTATTCTCTAGTCAATATCTCGACCCCTGTAACATGATCCCTTCAGACCTTTTGGGTGACACTCACCGAAGGTCAACTCTTGGCAGTATTTGAGTATGCTTGATGTTATATTCTTAATTCAACACTAGTAGGGTTGCAGACTTTCCATCATTCAGCCACATCTGATAAAATTGCAATGCGCAGGTTGGAAGTACTTCGTCAGCTGCTGTTGATCCTCTATCAGAACTGGGAGATATTGCAAAGGTGAGTATGGCTTCTTTGGATTAACAACATGGTATCCAGTAAGTTTCAGAAATTTTTAGACAACATCACAAAGCAAAGCAGGAGGAAGATTCTCTTCTTGGTGTTCTATAAAGCTTTCTGAAATAGTTTTATTTTACTGATATGATGTTAAGCAAGAGACGTGAATATGTGTGGTATGGTTAAAGCTCAATCAGTCTGTAGTTTTGTGGCTCTTCAGGATCACGGGATGTGGTTTCATGTGGACGGCGCATACGCTGGAAACGCCTGCATTTGTCCAGAATACCGACCTCATTTGAATGGTGTGGAGAAAGCTGATTCATTCAATATGAATCCGCATAAATGGCTGCTTACCAATTTCGATTGTTCTACTTTATGGATACAGGTGAGACTTATACTTCTTCCTACCTTTACGCATGTTTTCCTCCATACTCTTACGCCTCCCCGCTCCTCCACCAAAAAAATAATTTGCATTAAACCCAATTATATTGCCAGTTAAGGCTGTTTTAATGTTAATCTTGCCCATTGTAACCCTATCAACTGTAGTATCAAATAAGAATTTTTTTACTGTAAACTCTGCCACTTGTAATGCGGCTGAGTGGATTTTCATCTAGCTGCGTCTAGTTGCTGAACTTGCTACGATCTAATTTTATTTTCCAAATTTTCAGGACCGATCCCTTCTAAAAGCTGTGCTAGGGACAAATCCGGTGTATCTGCGAAACAAGCAGTCTGACAACAACTTGGTGATCGACTACAAGGACTGGCAAATTCCTCATGGCCGAAGATTTAGGTCTCGCATCGTCTCTTTAATGTTTATTCCCTTCTGCTTCCTTGTCCTGACATCTAGTCTCTGTTACTCCTTATGCCAATTTGTTTTTTGCAGATTCTAATTTTTTTAAACTTTCGAGCTTCTTTTAGCAAAAGCTGCCTTGGATATAACTATTTTTGACGCGTATTTTGGTCAGAGTCTGCTTGTGGCTCGAGTACTCTTGCTGTCTCGTAATGGTGGTGAAAGCATCTTGGTCGTTTATTGTGCATGCAGAGCATTGAAGCTATGGATGGTGATGCGTATGTATGGAAGTTCTGGACTGCGAGCTTACATTCGCAACCATTGTGATCTTGCGAAACATTTTGAAGAGCTTCTGCAGACTGATTCCAGATTCGAGGTTGGCCTCTTCCATGAACTTTTTTTTTAATTTAACATTCTGTGACCCATTGTTGGTGGAAGGTCTGATATTCTAATACTTTAATATTCTAGTACTCTAGAAGACGAAGCCACGTTCCAATTCCTAGGGTTTATCTTAGAAACCGTACTAATTGGTAATATAATTGACATGGTTTGACAAACCTAAAAATACTAGTGCGAAGGGCATTGCACTGGTGTCCTGCTTTCCCTTGTCCCTTTGTAAATAAATCATACTTCGACCTAGTTGCATGAAAGGAGATGACCTACAAAGAGGGGACCGCATAGATAGTTTCACCCATGATAAGGGTGCTCCTTATGTACAAGGTAGATAAAACTTTCATCAGCAAAAGGCAGTAAATCTGAACAAATAATGGATTCCCTTTTCATATTGCATAACGTAAGGATATCAAGATTCAGGCATGTTTTTGAAGTGAGAACATTGGAACTTTTTTATTCGTTTCACGATACCTCAATAATGCATCATAGAGTGTGTTAAAATCCTCATACAGTTGCCAAAGAGAAAAGACAGAATTAGAATAAAAGTAATCATGATCAATCACCTCAATCAAGGGTTTTGCATTTATCTACTTTGCGTACGTCTCCTGTTGCTTATTTTGATCTGAATTTTGTACATGATATTGCAGGTTATGGCAGCAAGGACATTTTCTCTAGTTTGCTTTCGGCTGAGGCCACCAGCCAACGATGCTGACAACAGCAACATTTTGAATGCAAATCTTGCCGAGGCGCTCAACAGTGATGGAAGCATTTTGATTAGTAATACGGTAGATTACACACCTCTGCGAGCATTCGATGTTGCCCTTGGGACATGGGTTTCTGAATTTTCCCGAATCCTGAATTGACTTGTGGATGACAAAGTTTGACATTTGTAGTGGCGATTGTGCAGGTTCTCGGAGGTCTCTTCACAATCAGGTTTTGTATTGGCGGATCTAGAACAGAGATGCGGCATGTAGATGCTGCATGGGAAGTCATTCAATTGCATGCATCTAAGTTGCTTATGGAAGCAGAGAAGAAGGAAATCTCTGATCCTGTTGCCAAAGTGGACAACTCGTTCATTGAGGTAGATGAGACAAAGAGTAACTTCAACGTCTCTCAGGCCATTGAGGATACAGAATCTCCTCAGGATAAAGAGGAGAAGAGTATATCCGACACAAATGCGAGCGTGGAGAAAGAATTTTCCGAGGAAAAAGAAGAGAAGAAAAGCACCGACTTGAGTGAGGATAGAGAAACTCTTGAGGATAAAGCGGCGAAGGTTATCGCCGACACTAAAGCGAGCGTGGATAAAGAATTCTCTGAAGAAGAGATGAAGAAAAGCACCGACTTGAAGGTCAGTAAGGGTAACGAGTCTCTTGATGATAGTTCTTTGAACTAAGCCTTTTAATTAAGCCTTTTAACTAAGCTTTTTAACTAAACCAATGAACTAAGATATAGTGTTGCTTCTAATGTCCTGATGAAGCATTTGCTTAGGAGCTATTGCCTAAGTTGTTTTGAGTTATTTTAGATTAGATATTTGTCAGTATCATTGCTTTTTCATAGCATTCATATAACCTTTCTTCAGGTTCTAAAGTTCGATGTCAGATAATTTTCTATTTTTCTAGTGATGTATCTAGTTGCACTGAGATTTGGTTCAATTATCTTCGAATGGTTTTGTGGATCTAAGCCAGTCAACACACACGTACTTCGTTTGCTCATGTGTTTGTTGTGTATGCACGTCCAAGCACACTTGAACCAATTCCATGTATGCTTTGGGATTGGGAACTAGATGGTCTCTTGTATTGTAGTATGTTCCCTTGAGTTGGATGCTATTCTGGATCTCATCATATTTGTAAGCAATTAGAGTATTATGTCTATATACACTTACCAATATAAAAATTCCAGCATCTCTTTTACAGTATAAGTTGATATTTTAAACGAAAGGGTTACAAAGTGGGAATTCGACTGGCTCTGATTACACACGTTGTGTGTACAAATGGCTGAGGTGGCTGAGGTGAAATCTGCAACAAACTTTTTAGTTTTGTTTATTCTGTTTTTGCGGAGAGTGCACTGGATCAGGGCTGATAATGACTCATGCAGATCATTCCTTTGTAGTTGCGAGGTGCAAGATGACATCTACAGCAAATCCTCTTTTGTATTCTCTTTAAAGTATATTTGCAATGGAACAATAATATTTTGACTCTCTTTTGCTCCTTGGACAAACCTTGAGCAAATCAATAAGTGAGCGTGAGAGATTCAAAACATCAGATGCACGAAATTCGATAAATATTGAATAAACACTTGACATTTGGAGTGCATCTGGAAGTTGCGCTTGTCCAAAACACATTCCAAATATCAAGTATTCTTCCGATTCCATTGATTTTGTCATATCTTTACTCCAACCCACAAAAAACTATGCAACAAATTTTGTAGGTAATAGTGACAAAATTCAACACGGTCCAATTCTTAAAAGGTCATGCATGGTGTTGAGCTTGTTTTATCTTCTGTAAAGTTTACCTCGTGATTCAAGCTTTTAATTAACCCCTAAAGGACCGTGTCCCTTCAGGGGAAAGGTTGGAATTCAAGCATGTACCTATGATTAAACTACTTTATCTGATTTTTTGAAACTTTTATTGAAAATGGGGAATTCAAAGATCTATGTGGGTATCTAACTTTTTCTTCATTCCAACATATGATGAAGAAGTTATGCTTGAATTTATGAAAATTTGGGAAGGACTGCCCATTTGGGTAGCCCAAAACTTTTTTTTAAATTACATTTTTTTTTAAATAAAAAATTGAAATTGGTTCTTTAAATTTTTTTATACATGAGAAGCTTTGAATCATTCAATTTCAATCAATGACATGAAAGTTATGAGGAGTTTTTGTTTGCAGACAAATATGGATTCTTTACTCTAAAATAAACTTTGAAGTCCTTTATTTTACTCAATTTTCAATATTTTGGAAAAAAATTAAACTATAGGAAGTAGATTGTTTATCACAACATTATGACTGTTGGAATCTGCATTTTTCATTTCAATAATTAAGTTCTTAACAATTCAGTGATTTGACTCATTCTCTACTTCTTTTTACTTACTAATTTTTCCCATGTGTTGTATAGTTCTAATTGATCTCAAAATTCTCCCACACATACCTAACTTGATCTCCTACATGGAAAAAATAAAATGCAACTTTGGGTAGAGCAATTTTTTTGTTATAAGAGTGGTCAAAAGGCTTCTAAAATTTCTGGCAAGATGGGAAAATACTTTTATTTTCACTTTTGATGTAAATATCTCACTCCTCTCCATTTGGAATGAGCTAATTTTTTTCCTACAAGTACCTCTTCTAGTGTGGGCCAAGATCCTATGGTTGGATTTCCCAAAAAAAAAAACATAAAATTTCTTTTTACTAAATCTCCTAAGGGGATTGATATGTCTATCACACCCTTTCAAATATTGTACCACACCTCGGGGTAAATTTTAGATTTCTACCATCAAATAGGTGAATTTGAGAATTTGGAATTCAGACGTCCATAGGGCCTAGTATATACATTGACGTATAATTGTCATTTGCTACCAATAAGAAATTTTAATTTGGATCTCAAGTAGATCACTAAAACCGCATTGATCTATTCTTCAACTTCTTTGTTGGTCTCAACTATAGTAGAGGTGTGGATCCATTCCAAATACAAGAAAAACACCCCGTATTGTACTGGTCGGAGCGGCAGGCTAGGACGTTTAGGTGTTTCTTGGAACTACCCCTATAAGAACAAAAAAAGAATTCCTCAGCAAGAAATACGGTGGCAAAGGTATCTTGTTGTATGCATACTCACTTCACCATATATGGATTGAGCGATCTATCAATAAAATTTGCAACAAAGAAACCCTCAATTGCCACCAAATTTATGGTGAAGGTCCAAGCATCAAATCCTATTCCAATGGTATGGTCAAATCTTCTTCACAAACCACAATTAAGTATTTCTCATCTGAATTGAGTTTAGAAAAGGAAAACCTCTTGCCCGCCCCCCAAATCAACCACAAACCTTGAAAGATTTGCAACAACAAAGTAAATAATCAATGTCATAATTTATGACCTGGGAGTTTTTGAGCTACTTTGGCAAAAAGCCTACATTTCTCATTTCCATTTGGTTTTTTTAGTACATGCACCGACTATTCCCTGTATACTTACACTATAATTATAATTTATCAAAAGTTTAGTTTGTTTTTAGCTAGTTGATTTAGTTTTCAATTGGTTTTTTCCTCATTTCATTCGGCTAACTTTCTATTGTTTTTCAGCTCTCCCTGTACATTGTCTCATAAAGATGAAGGTAGATTCACCAAAAAAAATTTAAATGTGTTCATGCTCATCATTACAATAGAAATTAATGTTATAATTAAAGTTATTAGTCCCACTTTGTATTCCACTTGCAACCCAAAAAGTTACTTTAAACCAAATTTGAAGGTATCAGATTTAGTCCGAGCTAGTAAGATTTTTTCCCTTGCAAATTCCTCCTCTCAAGTGAAGACACGTGTACGTGTAGGTTTTAGGAGGCCACCTAAAACCTTCATATCAAAATATATCAAAATTCTGAAAGTCCCAAAATGTACGATTTTTCCCAAATTAACGAATATGGTGTTTAATCGAGTTGTAGGCTTTTTCCGAAGAAGCTCCAAACCTCCGTGCACACTGATGAGCGCCACCTAAGCTGGCTAGCGGCTCTAGCCTACTGAGTTTCAGCGTTCGAAATTTCAAAATAAGTTGAATGAGATTCCCGCCTACCTGCTCTGTGCGACCCCGCCATATTTGAGGTCATTGTCTCGCCCACTCCATCTCTTCTCGCCATCACTGTACTATACGATCCATTTGCTTTACGAATGTGAGTCTTACTTTTTCAGTTTGCGTTTCCTTGCATATTCTTCACGTTGCATATTCTTCACCATGGGGAGACGGCCGCGTAGAGTGATGCGTTGGGATGCTTTGAGACAAAACACTTCAGAACCTCCTCCTGGCCCCGAATCTCCCGAACCTGCTGCAGATGACGATGACGATGACGATGAGGGAGTACCAAAGTCTTCCATCATTGCCATAGCATGCGTTGCAGGATGCGTTGTCATCTTAGCAATTGTTTGTAAATCTTTTTTTCTAGGCAGTGAGTAGAGCTGCAGCTAGGTAGGAGTAGAGCTAGGTAGGAACAGAGCATTGTAGCTTATAGATCGAGGAACAACCTCACCGCCTCTAGAAATTTGTGGCGGAATCAAGCGCCGGGAGGTGAGACAGTTCGCGCTTGTTTTTTTTTGCTGTGAAATGCCCCTGGAGTGAGGTTTTGGTATGGCCATGAATTATTATCGTGAGCATGTATCTCATATGGCAGTAAGTTAGTACGGTCAGGCATCTTTCGTTTTGACAAATGGATGCAAATATTTGACGTAATTCTGAGCGTCAGAAGCCTGCATGCTGATTTTCGTAAGGTTTTCGTTGCGCGGAATTTTTAACTGATGAATGAAAAATATTAATAGTTCACGTGGTTCTTAATTTCCAGGTGGTCGAGGCTATAATTCTACTGTATACAACAACGTAGTTTTCCTTTCACAATGGCATCCTGCTTTCACCAGCACGACTGTGAAGAACACGAGTGTGCGGGAGATTGGACTCTGTACATAAACATCGATATTTCAGGGGTAAAATTGCTAATGATTTGTAATCTTCGTTGGTCATCGTAATTGGAAGTGTTTTCTGTGTAGCTGGATCAATTTGAGTGTGGATCATTTTGAGTGTGATAGTAGTCATTTGGAGCTGACTAACTGAGAACAGTACTTATATATACTGTTCACACCTATGTGGTAGGTATAAGGTGATGTTATCATGAATTGTATACATGTCGTTGTAATATGATCGTGATTTCAAGTGGAGAACGTCAGTGACACGTCTTCGTTGTGGAGAATGATGCTCTAACTATAGTGTCGGTAATACCTAGAGCAGAATTCATTTTTGGTTGAATCCGATAGTGTGTATCTGTAATGAATCAGGAAACAGCTTTGAACGAAGCCATCTTAACGACAAGCGTGTTGGCAAGCAACAATGACGACGCTGAGCTTATCGTTTTCGTACCGTAAGACGAAAAGCTTCCTGTCCAGCTGGTGCTGTAAATTTTAGCTGTGATGTTACATTAGAATCTTGTGTTTTTTATGTTTCCAGTTATTCAATTCAATTATTTTGCACTCTTCAGGTTTTCGACAAACGTAAAACTCAAGAGCATTTGTATCATTGGAGGCGTTGAGGGCTCCAGCCCTGCAAAAATGCTAGCGTAAGTGTTACTATTTGTCTGGCGTCGGGGTAGCTGTAGCTCTGCAGAATTAAAACATTTGCAGGTTTTTGACTGTACTGTACATTCAATGGTTGCATTCTATGTTTCATCTTTCCAGTTTCATTAAGCCATGTCTTGCTTCCAGCAGGACTCCTAATGTCTAAGATATTTCCCCTCTGAAATTTTCCGTGGAATTGCAGTTTTCTGAATAGGGATGATATAGATTTTTCACAACCAAATGATTTGACACCAATTCAAGAGTGAGAGCTGACTGAAAAAATCAGGGGCGAGCTTGAGTATCCAACCAAGTAAGTCCATTTTTACGTCTCAGTTTCATTTTTTCAACGGGGGAGATGTTCATCCGTGTATCATTCAAAATTATAATTCTCTTAATATTCTCACGTGTGATAGTTGATCAATGCATTTTGTAGCATATTTCAACTCCTCGCTTAGCTATGCTGGTTGTCCAGACGGACCTGGTTTATATTTTTGCTCTTCTATGGTGCATGACACTTATAACCAACAACTCCCAATTCAAGTGGTTAACATAAAGTTTTGTAAAAAAAAATTATCACAAATTCAAGTCCACCAAGATGAAGTTTAAGGTTTGTCCCACTTAGTGCCGGAATTACTTTTGAGCTAACGAATATATGTGTGGTGCTTTAGACTTTTTGCTTGACCAATAAATGTTGGTTATAAGTGTCGTGCACCATATGAGTTATATGTCCCCAAATTTTCGTATGTCGCATATGAGTAGGTGGTTAGAGAGCATTTTCTAATATGTTACATATATGAGGTTAGATATGCGAAGTTTCAAGGAGCTGCTAGCGTTTACTCTGACATTGCATGTCTATCAATGCTTGCTGGTCCTTGACTGCACAGTTATTGTAATTGGATTTAGCAGGTGGAGATAGCAACTGATGGTGGATTCAAGCACCACCCTGCACACATAAATAACACTGATAGGGACTACGGTTTAAAATCGGTAAATACCGAGGCTGTATACCCCTAAAGTCAGTGAGAAAGGAAACAAGTATGACAGTTTCTCCGACGATTTCACTTCAGGCATCACCCTTAACTTACAAGGAAAGGTAGGGTAGTCAGATCGACTGAAACTTGACCAAAAGAATTGTCCTAATTGACAGCAACAGCATTTCAAGCCAATTCTCCTCACGTTGTTTGATTTTTGTCAGTATTTGTCAATTTCAAAAACTCCAAGCTCATTATTAGTCATCGGGACTCATACACAAGAATGCCATGCAAACGTCCAACACATTCAAACTTTTATGAATTAAAAGAGTGATTGAATAGAAGAATTGAACCTGGATATTGAATTTTGTTTATTCCTTCTTCAAAATGTATGAAAATAATAATTAAAAAGAGACATGTGCACATAATTGTGAAAACTAATGTCATTCCAAATTGAAAGTCCATGCTTACCAATTTGAGCAACAAAACGCCAAAGCTTCTTCATTAGTCAATGATTAAACATAAATCTATTTAGATAACATATGTCAAATTTAATTTACACATTTGCAAATCAAGATTATGGGAGTTAATTTTCAAATAAAAAGTTGCATGCAAAGAGCTAGTGCAAAACACAAACATAAGTTAGAGAAATTTGGCTAAAAAAATTGCCAAATACAACCATAATACAACCAAAATGATTTTAGAGTTAATACGATTTTTCTCAACATGTGTAAATAAAACTAATCAATGAAAATGTCTTGGAAAGACCTCCATGTCCTTCAAGGATGCAACCAATTCAAGAAATGAGCAACAGTGCTTCAAAAATAGTGTACATACAAAACACAAAGATTTCAAAGCAAAAATAATTTTGTATTAAACACCATATTTGTTAATTTGGGAAAAACAGGTGTCCCACTTTGTGCTCCACCTTCAACCCAAAAAGTTGCCTTAAACTAGATTCAGTTTGAGCCTTTAAAAATTTTCCCTCGCAAATTTCTTCTCTCAAGTGAGAGCTTGTGTATAAAAAAAAAAAACTGAGCTCAGTTTTAGGTGATTACCTAAAACTTTCACCTTAAAATTTGAAAGTCCTAAAATGTACCATTTTTCTCAAATTAACAAATATGGTGTTATTATCAAATAAAGGTGGTATAGGAAGAAAAGAAGTAACGTCATATTAGGTAAATTGGGAAAATGGGTACATTTTGGGACTTGTGGAGGTTGTACATGATCATGTACAACAAAGCTTAGCGTTTTTTTTGGACACATGCCCTCACTTGAGAGGAGGAATTTGCAAGGGAAAAAATCTTAATGGCTCAAACTGAATCTGATACCTGATTTTGGGTGACATTCTCAGATGTAGGTGAAATACAAATTGGGACACCCTTTTTTCCCAATTTACCTAATATGGCCATAAGTGGCTTTTTATATTTTGCATCAAAGCCTTTCCACCTTGTTTAACCCAAGGTATTTGAGATTTATTTATTTTCTTTAAATTTGCCTGAAAACTCAAAAACATTTAAAAATAACAATTCGGAGTAAAACATAGCTTTAAAAAAAAATAACGCCATTGATTTCAAAAGGTCCAAATTAGCCTAAATGAACACTTCTTTGTATCTTTCTAAGTCATTAAGGCATAAACGCTTATAAACGGTCAAAATCAAGGAATTGCAAAATTTCACATAAAGGAAATTATTCATAGCAAGAATTCCAATTTGCTTGACTTGTTAATTAGGATTGTTGAAGTTGAGAAAGTCTCCAGTTTACCTTGATTTAAGTATTCCACGCTCCCAAAACTTTGGTCAACACTTTGAACTTTTTAAAATTTGCCAGATAAAGCTGGAGTTATTTGTATGGATACATGTTGTGATTGAATTGACTTGGAACTTGGTATAGCAGGGTATTAACATAAAATTCCATATCTTAATTATTAGTAAAATTTTCTTGCAATTTGATTTATTTTAAAGATTTTCTCATTGTTGATTGACGTGGTTGACTGACTACCTAGAGGATGATCTTTTGGGTAATTTTATTAAACCCTCCATAGAATCCAACAAAAGATGTGAAGCCTCATGTTATTATTTTGCACTTTAAAATAGAGGATATCCTACTATTTTGTTTAAATATCATTGATCACAAAAAATTTCACATGACAACAAATCTTGGCAGGCCAATTTTGCCATTGAATTCTTGGTGTGACTTCAGTTTGAAAACTTTTTTTACTTGGTGTGAGTGTTTTTTGAGTGTTAAAATGTGAGATTTGGAACCTGCACTCTAACACATTGGAATCGATGAAGAATAGCTGGAGTCCTAAATAGGGTTGTTACTTTGGGTAAGATTTGGCTGCACAGGCAAACGCATAAAATAGACAGCATGTACGGATGTGACCATCCTCTTGTGTTTTTAAGGCCAAATTTAAGATTTTTGACTTAAAATAAGAAAAATCAAATTATCCTTTTTTCATTTTGATTATGTAATATGACTTTCAATCCTTGTTTTGATTTCATGTTGGCAACAATGAATGTCACAAACATGTACAAAATAAGTTTTTTTTGTCATTTTTATCATTTTTTAAAATCAACTATGAGTTGACTACATTGTATGGACCATGAGTTCAATTAGACACTTTGAGCTTATGAGCAATCGGACAGACATGCAGAGTGACAACCATGGTCCGAACTCCTAACTACCAGGCTAGATTATGAAATTATTTGAAATTCCTATTTCTAAATTTAACTCCTTTGTTACGTGCTAAGGTAAGTAGCCAAAATACAGCCAAATGATAAAATTGTGGTATTTAAAATATTATTGCATTTACAAACTAATATATAGAGATGTTTTAGAATTTTCAAGAATCTTTCGAGCAGAACGGAAATCAACGGATGGTACACGCTATACTATATTGTAGTTTGACCTCAACATTCTTTTTATGGATTTTTGAGGAGTAAAGACTACTAAAAAATAAAAAGTTTGAAAAATGAAAAAGAAAAATCCTAGAACAAGGAGATAAGCCACATGCTTGCAATTACCCTCTTAAATTCAACTCCAAAGGATGGTGTTTGTAAAGATTTCTTGCGTTGTTAGGATTATTCTTACAAATGACTCCTTAGAAAGAATTTTGTCACCATGTATGTTGTGATGTAGTAAAATCCACATAATTTCAAAATGCCAATATCATTTTGACATGACTATCAAACAAAGTGTACCATCTTTTGTCCCCATCTATCCATTACATTTACTAGATTATCATGTAAGTTTGCAGCAACTACACCAAATTAGTATCAAAAAATTTGTACAGTTTTTTAATGTTTTACAAAAAGTATGGAGTGGCTCTATCTAGTTACTTTCCACAAATGCGTAGACGTTGTGAAAGTATTATTTAAGAGACAAAAGTGCTAAACATGCTATTTGTTATGGTGTTACACATGTCACCTTCGTTAGAAAGAAGGGTAGTTTGATGTAGATCTACTCCATGTCTGACACACTTCACATGCTTGAAAGCCCTTCTTGCATATAAAAATATTGATAAAACAAAAAACAAAATATAATAAACTTTCATAAATAGATAGAGCACAATTTTGCTTCATGCCATATTGCAATGGCCTTGATGTATTGGTGCAAAGCTTTGGGTACAAGCTCCTTGCACAATCTTAAATGATGTTTTGAAATACAAACCACGGGTTAATTGAAATTTTGCCATTTTGAATACGGCTATTATATTGAAGTATTTTAACAATCTAAACTAATTCATTGTTGAAGCATTGTAAATCATAAATCCGTATGAACAAGAGAAATTTTACAAGATGAAAGAGCAAAAGAAGAACAATGTAATTACGTGACACTTTCAAAAATAAGTTGATGAAATGTGTAGAGACCAATTTGACTAGATTGTAAATGTTCTACCATATAACATCATCTAGTTGTAAGGTTCATGTGTTTTGAGCTTTAGCTGCATGACTGTAGCTCTTTAGAACATACCCACTCTTCCCCCTTCACTTTTGGAATTTTAGCTCTAAAAAAGTTTTTGTTATACATCTAGTTATTGAAGCATTCTACAATTTTTTTCTTCTTCTTATATTGCCCAGTTTCTCCATCCATTCAAAATGGATAATTAGATTTTATGATTTATATGTTCAACTGCCATAATTCCATAAACCAACTTGCTTTGTTTACACTATTCATTGTGTAATATTCTATTATGGTAATAACGTCAATATCAATGATCCAATTTCAAATGATTTTTTGTCAAGATATTGCACTATTATTTGGCAGTTTAAAAGTAATTTGAGCTTGGCGTCATAAAACTATGAAGAACATTTTTGGTTCTGGTAAGGTAGATGCACCCATTCCACACCCATCCCCAATTCTGACCCTTAATGTACTTAGCGTGTGCATTTCAATTTTGAAATATACTTCCGAGATACCTAAGTTTGAAATTGGGGACAAGTTATTAAAGAGTTAGGAATGGATGCGGTTACCTTGATACAGCTCCAAGAATCTTGAACAAATCAAAAGGCAGATGTAGAAGCCAGCATGCGTGCATGGCCAATCACCCTAAAGAAGCAACAATACAAGGAATCAATTGGAGACTTGGGCCCAAACCAAATGATCCTTCAATTTTTTTATAAACACATTGCAAGCAAGCATAAAAGATTCTGTTGTTGCAAATTTGCAGAATGAATGATCAGCATTGAGTTAAGTAAAAGGGCCTTAACCCTTGAAGGGCCCTTGGGCTCTATTGATATGGTACCAAATACGATTGCAACCAATATTCAGAAGTTTGAATTAGCTAGAAATTAAGTGTTACAATCATTCATATTGAAGGGTTGTACGATGGTGGGTGCATATTTTTTTTGGAAAGCCCTCAGAGCAGCTCAAATACAACTGTACATATGGCCGTACATACGGCCGGAGATGGCCGATGGTCCATTCAGGGGTTAACTTGCTTAGGCTATCTCAACTATGCGGTACCCTTCCACAAAAAAAGGGTTCTATGAACACCATGCCCTTAGAGTTGAGTGGAAATTTTTAGAATTAAGTGACTAATAAATATACCAAGAATTTTGCTTGATGCCAAACTGTTTGTATACAACATTGACACATAGTGGAGTCTTTTTTGCATCAAATGATTCATCGTGGTAATAGTTGCAACCAAACTTTATTAGTTTAATGCAAGCAACATGCTTAACAATAATTCAATGACTCTAAAAAAGAGGAATACAACATCTATGTATTGCACTTGAATTCACACCATATTTTACACTGTGATATTTATTTGTAACTATAGTATGTATCCAAAGACATTGAGATTAGATTTGCACATATATATATATATATATATATATATATATATATATATATATATATATATATATATATATATATATATATATATATATATAATTATTTTTTAAATTATTTATCAAACAAATTGAACCCTTGATTTTTTGTATAAACATGTAATCGCAAATAGAAATCATTACACTTGATTTAAACCTTTTTGATTAGCCAATTTTACATTATTGATATAAGTATCTAATCATGCAAACTTTTATATTCTCATATCTATCTATATAATAGATTAGGATTTCCGTCAATCTCTATTAATTGAGTAGTTGCAAGCAAAGTATGATTTAAAAATTTGTGATTGGTCGAGGGCCAAGGGGCAAAGCAATGAACATGGGCGTTGTGTGTGAAAGGACATCTTTGGTGGAACCCATTGAATCTTTTTTTAATTTGAATTTGGAATCCACATATAAAGAGATGGGGAGGGAGATGAAGAGGTAAATTGATTTGAATCTAAAATTGAATTTGAGTTTATATTATCCCATGAAATATTTTTTATGCAATGGGGGTGGACCGATAGCCTTCCGCCGGAACAGTGTGTGCACGAGTCCACTAGTTAAATATATATTAGAGTTGAGAAATAGGCTCTCATACTTTATGCGGACAAATAAATCTCAAAAAAAATTAAGCTTGGTAATCTCTTTAACACTATAGTTCACAAGAGTCTGAAAATGAATGAAAAGCATGGATAAAAACTCTCCACTCAATAAATATAGAACTAATCTATAAACTCTAACAATATTAGAGCAAATATCTATAAGCTTGAAATAAAAGAATGTAGAAATCCAAGCATAAGAACCATATGAAGGAATTGGAATTGGCGTTTCTTGAAAATTTTCAAATGATGCAAAAAAATTGTAAAAATGATGTTATGTAGATAAAAGCTAATGAATCAAGATGAGATGTGGGACTTGTGACATAGTGTGAATTGAAGAGGGGGTGGAAGTACGCTAGGCTTTTGAACTTTTAAAATCACAAACCAAAAATGGCGGTATACATGATTTTGAACTTTAAATTACTCAAACTTTAACGACTTTTTTGAGACTTCCGTATTGTTTTTGTACAAACTATATATATCAAGTACCTAGAATCATTATTAAATTTGCTAAAAAACTTGTTTTAGGCTATGAAATTTGTTCTTTTGTAAACCACTACTAAAACATCAAAATACTACATATCACAAAAAAAAGTATGGTTTTTTGACCTTAGAACTCATTTGCTTTTGCCCTTTCTTCACAAAAGGTAGTAAAGGCTCTTCTATCCAAATTTGCATTCAAATTTCTTTTTACATCATTATTTTTGGCATGAATTTACAAAGTAGTACTGATTTTGTCGACAAGGGACAACTTTGGGAAAAAAACAAAGAAATTCTTAATTACGTCCAAGATTCTAGACGATTGCATCTAGTTTTGGGATGGCTGCATGTCAAAATTTCCAAAATTCATTTTCCAAGATTTGTCTTTGCCCAAATCTGATTAAAAAAAAATTAGTACATCATTAATACAATTTAGTACATTTTAATTTGCCAAAAATGTATAGGGCCTAGCGTATTTCTGCCCTAGGACTTGTGACATAATGCGAATGACCAGGTCTCAACTTTTGGCTACCTACAAATTAGATTCTCAGATTTTAGTGGGACGTAAGACATGGGCCGTAACATGAATTGCCACTGAGAATTGCTATTACAAAAAATACATACCCTACAGGTTGATCACATAGACCTTTGGCTCTCATAAACACAAAAGAGTAGGACATTCTCGCCTTTTGTTTTCCTTAAAACCAGAACTGCACAATAAATCTACAAAACCACTCATGAACACAGTCTGGGTAGGTTTTCTTGCAAACTCGGTACATTTCCGACTCTTTTCAAGTCCACTTAGTTTTTTAATTTTTAATCGGCCATGTCTTAGACATGCACTGTCATGCACTTTTTAGTTGACCAATAATCTTTAATTTTTTTCTTCACTCAGTTGATTTCCTAAGTTTAGAAAATCAGTTTGGTTAAAATCTAAATGTATGTGTATCATGTCATATTTCTTTCTTCTTACAAATGTTATAAAAAGATCCGTCTTGTTCTTCCCAAGTGCATGGCACACAAGAACATGGCTATGATTGAGACAGCAAAAACCTAATGATCAAGTTACCCTCAATCAATGTTAAATTCTTTATACTTTAAAGGGATTCATTGTTGAATACTCTTTCTCAAAGATCCTTGGCCGAATTTGAACCAAGTCAAGTCCCACCATCTTGGAACCAAAAATTTAGTTTGGTTTTCAAAAATATGTTTGGATTGTAAATTGAAAGTTAACACGTTCTTGGATTCTAACTAGTACATCAACAAGACATGCAAATCAAATTTTCTCACATGATGTTTCTTCAGATATCCCTTTGGATTAAAGAAGACATGTCTAAACTTGACATCATTTTTTCAAAGAGAAATTGCTTCATAAATTATACTAGCAAAATTTTCATCATATTTTTTTAAAGCAATTCTTATCATTATTTCTAAACTCTTTGATGTAAGTTTATCCCTAAGCCTAATTTTAATCAAAATTTGAATAGAAAATGCTTGTTCATAAGTACCCTTATCAAACATCTAACTTTGCCCAATCACTATAAGAAAAAGGGTCATTTTTTACTAAGGATTTTGACTACCAAAACAATCCAATGACTAAGACCATTTGACTAGTCTTGTATCAATCAAGTGGTTTAATTTATGACTACTTGTAGTCATAAATTAAATTATTTATGACTATGTGTATTCATAAATTAAATTATTCATGACTATGTGTAGTCATAAATTAAATTATTCATGACTTATTAAATTATTTATGACTACATGTGGTCATACTAACTAGTCAATTAGTCTTAGTTGTGTTAGTCTTTTTTATAGTCAAAATCCTCAGTCAAAAATGGCCCTTTTTCTTGTAGTGAATTTAAACTATACAAGTAGGGATAGCAAATTTGAAAATAATGACTCCAAGTAATCATACCCCACATGTTTTCTTCACATGATTAAGAAACTTATAATTCTTACTCAAAAGGTCAAAAATTCCCTTATCACAAAAAAAGTTCATAGGTTGATTTCCAGCAAGTTCAAATTTTATTTGGCTCATTTCCTCATCTACAAGTGCACGTTTAGTTAAATTACCAAAAGATTAATTGTAGTACGGTTAATTTCCTAAAACCATACTCCCTCTGTACATCTCTCTAAAAAGCTCCAAATCAGACACATTTCTAGTACCACTAAAAAGCTCCCTTTTGCTGATTTCAAATGCTGAGAAAGTATTTGCCATGTTAAATGATGACTTGAAGGCAAGTTTAGCAATTAGAGAGTATACCTCTCCAAGCAAGCTTGGCCTTGCCCATATGAGGTATCCTTGTTGCTACTAATCTATAAATCATCAATAATGAAGAGCCGGCAACATGCACAAATATAGTACTTTTTGCATGAAATTTGGGTGCCCAAACAGTGACAGTAAAGCTGGAGATTTTGCATGAATTTGATAGATGGTATATTGATTCTAGAATGCATGTGTCACTAGCACAAAGACTAAATACACAATTTATCCTTTGCAAAGAAGCATTTTGAACGTAGGAACAAATGAAATACTTCCTTTAAGTCGAAAGTGAATCTACTAACTTCCATTTCATTTTGGCAATTCTCAAAAAAGGTCAGCTAGCTTGTAACTAAAAGTCGATTCTCCTAGGACATAGTTCATGACCCCAAATATAACAAACACAGAGCCTTACATCCCTGCTACATTAAAAATAAGCTGAAACTAGCTTCCCACCGAGATAATGCATTCAAAATGCTCGTAAAAAAAATACCCTTACAGATAACCACGGGCATGAGAATCCACCAGGGCCTCAAATAGTAAGAAAAACCAGCATTTACAAAACAAA
The DNA here is from genome assembly GCA_963920765.1 of Ulota crispa. Lineage (NCBI taxonomy): Eukaryota > Viridiplantae > Streptophyta > Bryopsida > Orthotrichales > Orthotrichaceae > Ulota > Ulota crispa. Next base: position 39,109,421 of record OY987242.1, read on the forward strand.
ACTCTGAAACTGGGCCATGGGGGAAATGTAGTTATTCAAGCTTGACCTAATAGTCAGAAACCCTCAGAAAGGTCGGAGATTACACAGTACCTCAAGACTTCAGTTATACTTAAGTTTCGATTTTAATTTTAGAAAGTAAATTAAAAGTAAAAGAAACCGAAATACTCTATATAATGTGAAACATGTAAGTAGCTTTTTTATTATGTAGTTCATGTTCAATAATTGCTATATTGATCTCTTATTCATAAGCTCATCCATTTTTAATTGATTCGGTTATTTTAGCATAATGTATTCCAATCTTAGCACACCGAATAACACTGCCGAAGATCCCGATTCCGAAGAACCAGCTGTGTTGGTTGATCCAAATGATGTTCTGAGTGTGATTGACCTTGATGACGAAGATTTACTGGATGCAAATGAGCTTGATGCGGAAGAAGTCGACCACTCTATCCATGCTTTTACTGGCCATGATGCTCCCGTATATGCTGTGGCTTTTCATCCGTCCAACTCACAATTAGTGGCAACTGGAGGTGAAGATGAAATTGTGTATCTCTGGCAAGTTGGGGTTGTGGATTCTCATCTAAACCTTCAAGGACATTCAGATACGGTTTCTTGCTTGGAATTTAGTGCGGATGGTTCTTTTCTGGCATCGGGGGGCTTTGATGGACTTGTCAATATTTGGGATTGTTTTTCAGGAAGATTACTACACAAGCTTGAAGGACCTTCTGGATCCATTGAGTGGTTGCAATGGCATCCCAATGGCCATTTGATACTTGCTGGATCAGATGATTTTACGACATGGCTTTGGAATGCAGACACAGAGACATGTATGCAAGTATTTTCTGGCCACAACGGAGTTGTAACATGTGGTGGTTTTAGTTTGGATGGAAGAAACATATGCACGGGATCGGAGGATGGAAGCTTGCAAGTTTGGGATCCAAGAACTGGTAATAGCATCTATGTTGTGCAAGGCCACCAGTTTCATAGTGATCTCTTGTCATTTATGAGTTTCAGCCATGATTCCAGTGTGGTAATGGTAGGCTCCATGGACGCCAAAGCAAGCATCGTGAACATCCACACAAGAAGGGTAATTGGATCCCTTGTTGGTCACTTGGACGCAGTATTGTGTGGATGTTTCATGTCTCCTCTACCTTTTGCTGCAACTGGAGGTCGGGACGGGAGCCTCATCATTTGGGACTTGCAAGGTTTGTCAGTCCGTCACGTCTGCCAACACGAGAGGGAAGTGATTCAGTGCAAGTGGTCTTCTACTTCTCAATTCATCTACTCAGCATGCGTAGATGGAAAGGTGCGGTTGTGGAACTACCAAACGGGAGCGTGTGAACGAGTTTTTGAAGGCCACACCGATGTGATTCAGAGCCTTGCTATTTCAAATGACGGAGACACTGTTCTTTCCGGAAGCGATGATTGTACTGCTCGTGTTTTTGAGTTGTAATTTGTTATGCAATAAAATATATCTCATTTACTATTTATATTTTGCAATACAACTCATTGTGTGATATTAGAATCAGCCATTATTTTTAGTGTAAGAGGTCAAGAAATTTGTGTGATCTAAACTGAACGCAATGTTCAGTGCAGATAAAAGCCTACGAAAATCTCTTCTTTTACTTCTCATCAATTGTTGTAATTCCAAGACATGAAACTTGTCTTTCATAATTGGCACAGGTTGAGATTTCAAGTCAAGGAAATAATCATCACAGCTCCATGTACATTTCAAGATGAATCATTTGGATAGAGCAAACTTCCTTGCAGTATCGATATTACACTACACAGTTGATATTTACAATTGAAGGACCGTCCTAGTAAATAGTCATAATTCTGCAGATTGAAAGACTTTCAATCATAAAAGAGCTGGCCACAACAGGCCGGTGTGTTACTATCCTTAAAAAACTTCGCATACAGAGATTTCCATATCTTAAAATTCGAATTTCTCAAATGACACAAATCCACTCCCAAAAGTTCTACAATTGTAGTGAGCTTTAACTCCATTTGCGAAAGCCGTTAACTATCTTTCAATCATAAAAACTGCTAACATCTCCGAAATATCAACGCTCTATAACAGAGATACCCATCAACCGGCATTTTGTCACCAAGATTTCTAGACAGACATAGCTACATTTAAGCAGATAGATAAAACGACAATTAAAGCAAAGCAATCAAAATGCAATAGTTGTTTCAACCCCATTTGCAGAAACCTGTCTTCCTTTCAATCATTAAACCTGCTAATGTCTCTACAGAAATTCAAAACTCCAAGGGAGACGATCATCAGTCGTCATTTTGTCAGCAAAACTTTTAGACAAGCATACCTACATCTATACACACACACACACACACACACATATATATATATATAAATAATAGCAATCAGAGCAAAACAATCAAAATGCAACTGTTCTATCAAAACAGACACTTGCTTAAAAATCTACCAGCAACTACGACAACGAAGTGACGGAGATAAAGAGTACAAGGGTATGGTCGTCAAATTGCGAGCATAGAGAAAATCATAATGAAATCCGCTATGACATGAAAAAACAATACAGATTGCACAGGATTTCAGCTCGTTTTTCTTCTACATTGAATTATACATGATTAGAGAAATCTACATAGACGACACGACAAGGTCCAAGGCTGCAACGGCTTCAAGGTACGCCTTGTTCGCCTGCGTTGGGCTCTTGATCTTAGCAGCATAATCAAGCTGCACACCATAACCACAATAAAGCCTTAAAAACAATCTCAAATCAAACCATATAAAAAATCAAAGCCACGCACTAATTAGAACAGGATCTGAGCAGTGGATGATTTGAGAACAAGGGCCACTTACGGAATCCAAGGCATCAAAAGCCTTGGTGGCGAGAGCACTGAAGGCCTTCTTCTGCTCCTTGGGCTTGGCGGCACCGATGGTCCGCAAGTCAAATCTGAGGTACGATGCCTGCGAGCGGAGGCCGTTCTGCACATACGGCCACGCCTTCTTGTCGATGAGCGACTTGACATCCTTCACTTCCTTCACCGCCACCTTGACGCGCTTCTGTGCTTCTTGCGGAGTCAAAGACTGCAAGTAAAACCTGTTCTTCAAGTCCAAGTCCGTGTCGCGCGCTTCGTCGGCGTTATCGGTTCCGGCTGCAACACATCCAAGCCATGCCAAGCTCAGCCAAACCCTCACATCAACACATTCCTCCTCAAAAACATCACATTATCTTATATACATACATATGCATGGCCTTTCGAGATGTTTGCGGGGGGATGTTCGCACGGAAAAACCTACATTGGCAAAGCATTACTGAAATAAGACACTAAGGGTTTCGTTAAGAGAGATTTTGAGAGGGAGAGGGTTAGGGAGTTGTGGCGAGATGTAAGCAATTGGGGAGCGGGGGAGGGAGGATGAGGGACTTACGCAGGCCACCGGAGAGAGGGGGAGGGGGGTTAAGCTTGATGGCTTCCAATGCGCGCGCATTCTGCACCAACGCGGTGGCGGCCAAGGACGCGGCGGCCAAGCTGAAGAAGGACCGCCTGCTCTGAGTCTCCTCGCTGGAAGCGCGCACTTGCACGGGTGCGCACTTCACCATGGACGCTCCAGATTTGGAGGGGACGGCCACCTTGGTCCCTGCCAAGCTGGTGCACTGCTGCGACAGACCGGCCATGCTGGCGACGGCGTTGGCCATTGCGTTTCTCGCAACACCACGAATTGCAAACACAGCAAAGGCGATACGCGTGGAGATGGGCAAGACGGGGCAAGACGGAGAATCCTGGCAACGCAAGCTCTGCACGGAAGAAGAGATGCGCGTAGAAGTGTATTAGAGCGGAGCCTTCGGGCAGGGGTGGGGAAATTTGGGAGTGGGATGGGCTGCCCGAGGTGGATAAGGTGCGGATCAGGTGGCCAGATGGAGGGTGGAAAATATTTCTTTCGGGCTCCCATAGGCTGGCGCTTTGTGTTCTATCCAAGGAGGGAGGGAGTTTATTCCTTCCCTTTTGGATGGGGAATTTCCCCATTTGCCATTGCCATTGCCGGCTTGTGTAGGAGGCATGCCCCCCCTCCCCCTCAGATTTTATGGTGACGATGTTTTGACAAGAATCTACACTAAACAAGGTAGACCAGTGTTTAACTCTTAACTCTTAAGCGCCCCTGCAACAAGATTCTGTCATTGGGGCCCACAACTTTATCTCATTTTTTCTATTAATTTGTACGGTGAAAATAGTCATGATTGGTCCCATTAGTAGAGAACATAATCCTTTTTCAAAATCCTACGGTCACTTTTTCTGAATGTAATTTTTCAAGCTATGGTGAACATTAAACCCTCCATTTTCTCCTAAATCCAAAAATAATTCTGGGCACTCAAGGGTTAGTCCTTAAACGTCCATAGGGCATAGTATATACGCTAACGTATAATTGTCATTATTTTGCTACCAGTAAAAAAAATTAGTTTGGGATCTCAAGTAGCTCACTAGAACCGCATTGCTCTATTCTCCAACTTCTTTGTTGATCTCAAATGTAGTAAAGATGTGGATCCATTCCAAATACAAGAAAAATACCCCGTATTGTACTGGTCATAGCGGCACGCTTAGACGTTTAGAGGTTAAACGACGAGAGGGCATTGTATATACACTGCTGTATAATGGGCATTTGCTACCAACAAAACGTCGTAATTCTGGATCTCAAATAGCTCACTATGACAGCATGGATCTATTCTCCAACTTCTTTGTTGATCTCAAATGTAATAAAAGTGTGGATGCACTCCAAATACAAGAAAAATACATCATATTGTATTGGTTGCAAAGGGCTGTCTTGTCCTTTAGGGGTTAAATTGGAATTTTGTGTTTGGTGCTAATTTGGCAATTGCGTTTTTTTTGGGTGCAAATCTAGCTTCTTTAATTTTTTTTTTGGTGAAGTCCACATGCAACCCCCAATATTTTAGTGCAAAAAGACATCTAAAGCAAATGAGTATGGCATGACATGTGGGACAAAGGGGACAAATGCAGTCCCTTCATTGGAGAATTCTGGCTAATCACACTCAATGTTTTCAATGGCTTTGGTGCAAATTTCATGCTCCTCAAATTTTTGAAGTTTTTTGGATATTTATTGCCCAAAACAAAAACGTTGAGTTAGACATACCCATTCTTGAGCATTTAACCCTTAAGCGCTTGCAATTGAATCAAGGAAATGAGGCCAAGAGGGATCATGCTCAAAAACATTGTATGCCCAGAGCTAGGAACTTAAATTGGGGAGGATTCACTGTTGAAATAGCAAAAAGCTTGATGCATTAGATTAGAAAATTTGCAAAATTTTTGACCGCACCATTTCGTAGAGGGAATTGATACATGTACCACCCCTTCTTGACTATTCTACCACACCCTACAATATATGTTCAATATTTACAATATTAAAATAGGTGAGAACTATGGGAAAAACATCACTAATTTGATAATACAACATGACATAGAAGATACAGTTTTATTTTTATTTTTCAACTCTTAGCTCATAGTATCAATTTAAAAAAAATATGAATTAAACTAAACATAATTTAGATTTTTTAATTGATATCATGAGCAGGATTTGAAGCTAAAAAACAAAATCAAAATTGCAACTTTCATGTGAAGTTGTATTTTCAGATTAGTGATGTTTTTCTTGTGGGTCACACCTATTTTAATGTTGTAAATATTGACCATATTCAGTAGGGTGTAGTAGAATAGTCAAAAAGGGGTGGTACATGTATCAATTCCCTTTTATAAATTATAATAGTCAAAGTACAGTTGACTATGTGGCAACTGACCAATTTTGGAGGGGTCTGTGGTTGTGGACGCAAAAATTCATGTCTTAGAGGAGGCTCCTTTTGATGAAATTTAGGCAGATAGTGCAATTTATTGGTATCTTGCTTGCTGCCAAATTTTGTGATGTTTTGACATCCGCAATGTGCTTTTCTAGAGGCCCAAAGTTGCAAGGCTCACACAGCATGGTGGACTATAGATCAAAGATGGGTACAACTTTGACCTCTATAAGGACATGGCTCTCGGTGGCACAACTCCAGAACTCTTCTCTAGTCTAAGGCATGCGCGCCAAAACACCCCTAACAGTATGGAACCGGCTGTAGCAGGTGGTCTTTGTCCTTGCACCTAAATCTTAAATTGCAATAAATGAAATTTAGGAGTATAATTTTCATACTTGACTTGCACAATCCATGCATGTAAAACTAATGAAACTCCTATCAAACACTTTGTAGCATGAAAGTAGTACCATACCTTTGACCAAGTGCAGTTTTCTAGGCAGTACAATTTTGATGTGGGCCCAATTTTGAGGAACATTTAATTTTGAGAGGCAATATTATTGCACCTAGGGCGCTCATAGATCAACTCCTAAACGCCCAAGGAGGTAAGTTGAGGGCAAAACATAGATTTGTTATAAAATGACATTTTTGTAACTTTGATCAAGTTTGCTTCAAAGAGAACACAAGATGATGTTTAGTAATTATCCATGCGATCAAATATTCAAAAAGGGTTTTGGGCTCTTATTTAATGAATTTAGAAGAATTTACCATTTTATATTCATTAAAATTACAAATTTTATTCATAGAATTTAACATTTGGTAAATTTGGTTAAAAATAGACATTGTATTCTAAAACTCAAAAACACAATGTCTTCAAAGGAGAGAATGTCATTACTTCTTGAAATAATAGATTTTATAATACTAGCAAGTATTGAAATGTTTGTCTTTGGAAAAATTCTCCTTGGTGGAGTTTAACCCCCAAAATTCTTTTGTGTTTAGAGGCCCAAAACTGCTTTAGAATACTAGTCCCCAAAGCAAGGTTAAAATCTCAATTGAAACTTACTTTTTAACAAATCCACCCATAGGATCCTTTGGTTGACTTGCACAAGTACATTATCCCAAAATTTTAGAATGAATATCTCCACCAATTGCAAGATCAATGTGCCTAAATTTCAAAATGTAAGCTTTTCTAGTCCTTCCAGAAGGTGAAGTTTTGTTTTTCAAACTACTTAGAGAAAAACACTTATGTTGTATTTCTTGTGCAATTTTGGAAACATGTTGGAAAATGGGTTGAAAACATATATACAAAAATTTAACCAAAAAAAATTTTGGATTCATTTTTACAAAAATGTAAAGTGAAAGGTATTGATGAATGAAAGATATAACTAATATGCTAATAAGTTTTGGAAGAATTTGAAAATCGCTAATCCCAATGGTGAGAATGCTCTAACAGATAATTAGTAACTTTGAATTTCATTTTCATTGGAAAATTTTCAAAGTTGAGAGTAAAAGATAACTTTATATGTTTTTTCTACCCTCTTCCTACCTTCATTGCCCGCAAAAGAAAACTCCTTTTAACTCTTACCTCAGTATTTGAATTACAGTGATTCAATTTATTTTGAGTAGGTATCAATCTATACAATTCTATAAATAAAAAAATAAAAAAATTAGAATATTTTTTTTGCTGCCCAGTTTGACATTGAAATTGAAAAACCCTTCTAACTTTTGCATTACTTATCAAAGTGACATGAAATAAAGCTTCACATGTAGATTATGATGAGTAGCATCCATCCTAAAAATTTCATAATTTTTTTTCAAATTATGAAGTCAATAGAGCCTGCCCGAGTTCTCATAAAGCCCAAAGTAGGCTCCTTGGTCCTTTAGGGATTAACTTGGATTGACGTGATTCAAATTGGGTTGGAAAGTAGACTTCCTTTCCTATGTGAAATTGTAATTTTATTTTTTTCCAAAAAATAATAATCATTTGGGGCAACTTGCAAAAAAGGGCAGCAACCAAAAAATGATCAATTGAGAGTTTAGGAATTAAGGATTTAGGGTAGCACAAGGTCTTGAAAAGTTCAAGAAAAAAATCCATGGGGTTTGCCTTTCACCAAGCATATCATGGAACGTCATTTTTGTGGAAAAAAATATTGTAGAATATTCTATATTAAAGGGCATAGTTCACAAGGTCCCTAAAAGCAACTTTAGAGTAACCTTGAAACTTCTAGATGTGTTCCTATAATTGCACTTGACATTCCCAGTCCCAACCCAACCTCTCAAAGCAGATTAGCAACTAACATACATGTGACAAAATTTGCTTGTGCAAGCAGTGTTTGCTACTCCACTTTGGGTTCATTAGTGTACCGTGAAACCCTCAAATCTAGGGTGCAGAATTAAGTGCTGCTCAGGAATGGATATGTCTACCTTAGTGAAATTAGGTTGTCTCACACTAAGGGCTGCTTCACACAATGGTTGACTAAGTCAAAAGGTTGTGGAATTGAGTGGTCAAACTTTGTTATCACTACAAGGGAACAATGTCAATTTGGACATTTTTTTGTCATTTTGGACACATTTAGTCAATTTGGATGTGTCAATTTGGACATTTTTTCTTATAGTGGTCATGAGATAACTTTCTATGATAAGGCAACCTAAATGCAATATTTAGTGTAGCTCAAGTTGCTACAAAACGTTTCTAAATTTGCACAAATTTCAAAATACAACACTCCGGTGTTCATGGTTTTTGTAGCAACAAAAAAAAGGATAAATTGCATGGATACCCCTAAAGTTTGTCATATTTACATAGATACCTCTGTATTTCAGAAATTACAAAAATATCCTTGGTCCATAATTTCAATGCATTTGTTGTATTGTGCATGTCACTTCTTTTGTGACCAATGTCAAAACAAGGTGTGCGATGGAACGGTGCACACAAGGGAGAAAGAAGTGACATGCACAATACAACAAATGCATTGAAATTATGGACCAAGGATATTTGTGTAATTTCTGAAAAACCAGGGGCGTCTACGTAAATATGGCAAACTTCAAGGGTATACATGAATTTTCCCCAAAAAAATTGGTATAGAATTTTTGCTAAAGTTAGCTTCATCTAAGCTTTGGTCATACATTTCTATTTGTTTGCTATTTTTGTGTTTGCTAGGGTTAACCCTTAAATGACTAATAAACCCTTTGCAACCAATACAATACACTATATTTTTCTTGTACTTGGAATGGATCCACACCTTTACTACATTTGAGACCAACAAAGAAGGTGAAGAATAGATCAATGCGGTTCTAGTGAACTACTTGAGATCCCAAATTAAAATTTGTTATCAGTAGCAAATGACAATTATATGTCAGCGTATATACTATGCCCTATGGTTGTTTAAGTTCCAAACGATAGACGTAATCGCCAAGGATTTTCATGCCATTTTCATTGTAAATGATTGTAAAATAGTATTTTAGACGCGTTATTACAGAATAGATGAGAAATCTCTCGTATTTTCTTCAATCATTTGTTCATTCAGTTCGGCAGTGCAGCGATGGAGAGAAGAGGTGAAATTTGCTATGAAGAGGCATGCAAGATTCAGACATGCCTGAGAAAGAACGACTTCAGGATGGAACGGTATATGGTTTAACTTAAGGAAAAATTTCATGAATACCCCTGAAGTTTGCAATATTTTCATAGATACCCCTGTCTTTTTAGGAATTTCACAAATACTCTTGGACCAAAAATTTTAAGCGTTTTTTTTTGCTGTGCATGTCACTTCCTTCTCCCTTTGTGCGCACACTATTTTCTTGTTATACGTGTGCACAAAGGAAGAAGAGAAGTGACATGCACAACACAACAAACACCTGAAAATTTTGGTCCAGGGGTATTTGTGAAATTTTGAAAAAGCAAGGGTATCTATTAAAATATGGCAAACTTCAGGGGTATCCATGAAATTTTCCCTTAACTTAATTGCTTTTGCTTAACAATATGGTAGGCATACCCATTCCTTGATGGCACTCAATTTTTTACCCTACTTTTGAGGTGTTCATTGTCCACTCTTGAACTCAAAGTGAAGCAATGAATGATGCTTGCACAAGCAAATTCTACCATATATCAATTGCTAAGCTGCTTTGGGAGGGTTGGGATTGGGATTGTCAAGTGCCATTATAGGAACACATCCAAGTAATTTCAAGGTTAGTCTAGAGTTGCTTTTAGGGACCCTATAAGCTGCAACTTTGTCCTTTAATATAAAATGTTCTACAATACCTTTTTCCACAAAAATGACATTCCATGATAGCTTGTTGAAAGGCTAAGCCTACAAATTTTTTTCCTGAGTTTTCCAAGACCTTGTAGTACCCTAAATCCTTAAACGCTTGAGAATGGGTATTTCTACCTTCGTAGAGTATATATTGTTAAATTCAACCCTAACGAGGATCAAATTTTTAAGAATAGTTCCGTTTTGTGTAATTTTTTTATTTTTTTAGCGGCAGATTATTTTTCAGCATAGGTTGTAGACACATTGTGTCTGTTAATTAACTTTCGTGCGTGTTTACAAAGAATTTTTTTTCCTTAGAGATGCAGGTGCCGTAGCTGTGTACTGGAGTTGGAGGAGTGTTGCAAGCACGCGCAGAACAAGAGCAAGCATTGTGCGTCAGTCACGGGAATCCTCGCAATTACGTCTAAGAAGACACCAGAGAAGCTGCAGACGATTTCCTCTTGATCATCACTGAATTAGTAATCCTTCCATTTGTTGAAAAACGATTTGCACAGGGAATTCTGGATTTTCTTACGAGCTTCGAAACAGTGTCTAAATTAAGAGAAGTGTTAGCAGGAGTTTTGTTTGTTAACCCCTGAAGGGCCCTTGGGCTCTGGAGCTACGGTTCCAAATATGGTAGCAACCAATATTTAGAAGTTTGAATAAGTTAGAAATTAAGTGTTACAACCATACATATTGCAGAGTTGTATGATGATGGGTGCATATTTTTTTTTGGAAAACTCTCAAAGCAGCTCAAATATGTCTATACATTTAGCCATATATACGGCTACAAAGGGCTTTTGTGATGTTCAAGGGTTAATATAAGGTAAGACTGCATCCATAAGTGTGAAACTTAGGAAAATCAATTGATGAACTTTGAATTTTTTTTTGTCAAAGTTAGCAAAAGGAAACCAAAAATATTGGCATTAATTTCAAAGTTCCAATTCCAAGCATTTGTCCACAAAGATTTTTCAAAGTCCAAGATCATTGAAAATGTATGGTTGTGTATAGGAGATGCTAAAAAAATTGCTTAGTGAAATCTTTACTATGCTCATAATACTATCTTGAATAGTCACTTCAATAGGTAGATGGGGCACCCAAAATCATCATGCCAATCGCCCAAAACCATCACTTTGTCACCCATATCCAGTTTTTTTTTGTATCGGAGAGGGGTGTCGCTACCTTATATACTTTGTGCTATCCTTTCCTTTCCTTTCCCTTGACATTTTGCACTACTTTACAAAATTCCTTGTGATGAACAGACAAATCAGAACAGACAGTGACGAGCATTCACAGGAGGCAACTATTGATATATCCTTGTGAAAACATACAGAAAGTCTGACCCGTTCCTCTGCATTTTGCAAGGTCAGTAATAGAAATACAGATTATACAAGCTCAAGAACAACACTACCATTGCTGTCTGTTGGAACAGTCCAACAATTATTGACTGAAAAAACCCTGTTCGTAGGGCCACACAGAACTGCTATCCTCTCTGTTCAACTACAATACTGGAGAAAAGGAGAAGCAAAGGTTGGGTTTGTTGTACTATACCCTACAGCCTTTAGTAACTCCGATATTACTTCTGGCGTGCTACATATGCAATAAACATCCTTTACATCAAACTTCACACGTAATCTGTGCCAATGTTCACGACATAGCAACTGGAGATGCACTTGCCAGAGCTTTTGAAATCCCCTGTTCAAGGAATAACTCGTTGTGAGAAAATTGTGTAAAACAAACAAACAAATGTCATGTGTATGAAACACACAGACATTCCTCCGAGAGGTTAGAAAGCCATTGGGAGAAGTCATAGTTATGCACTCCCACTCTCCAAATATTGGGAGACATAATCTCATCAAATTCTTTTACCATGTAATTTCAAGAAACAATAGAAAACTCAAATCGTTGAGCACTGAAACCAAAGAAGTTTTGCATGGAGAACGCAATAGAGCTTGTCACCCAAATTGTATGAAGAGGAGAGGGATGCAATGCAAGGGAGCAAGGATGAAGTTGAGAAGTCAGCGAGCTTTGAACTCACCATGACCTCCTCCCCTACAGCTAGTTTGAACTCACCGTTCCAGCTGCTGACTCGGATTTCCGTTTCTCAAATAGATGAGGGATTTCTTTGTCTAATATTTCATTGGCCCATGTGTAGTCCACAGGTACCTGCAAGAAGTCCAAGGAATCATTCCTTGGTACTTTCTCAATTACATCCCTTACCCCTAAGTACCTAGATAACCTAAGATGACCACTTTTGACCCTACTAGAGTTGGAATAAATCACCTTAGAAGCTTCAAAAGAAGGTAACAAAATGTACCCCAACAGAACAAGAAAAAGCAAATCCTATGTTTTTTAGCATATTTTTAATCACAACTGACTGTTTGCTTCCAAACTGAACAGGTAATAACATGTAACAACAAAAAGAAAATGTCACACCTTATACATCTAAAAAATAAAAAAGTTGTTTACTATGTGCACTCGCTTTCTTTAAATTGGGCACTTCAAGGGGTTAAGTAACCTATGAGCGTTAAAATCTTTCAATTCACAAGTCCATGGACAAAACAACCAATATTCCAAACAGAAACAACTGAGCCCACACAGGCGGGAGCATTATTCTTAGTGAGCAAAGTTAAACGTTAGAAGACGTTTACGTTAAAAAACTGAAAACGAAGCTGTTGTATTGGAAACAAACAGGGAGAGTATGAATGTATTTGTACCTCAATAAGTTTGGGTCCCTCAGGGTTTTTGTGGAGGCACTCATGAAGAATATCTGAAAACTCGTCAGCACTGGTAACTCGGTACCCTTTGACTCCGTAACTGTCACAGAGCAACAGAGAGCGCTCAGTCACTATCTAAGCAAAAGAAACAAGAGCAAAATTGCACTGTTTCAAAACAAGAAATTATAGCTGGCATCATAAAGAGAATTGTTTTCATGATTTGTATGACATCCACCAATGATCATTGTGATTGTGATTTGTACCCAAAGTAATCTCTCCAGAGAGCTCTATTGTGTGACCTCTCAACAAAAGCACACTAATTCAAGGGCACACTGCTACATGTTGGTTAGAAAAGATAAAGTAGAAAGAGTAAGTATCCAAAAATCACAAGTCTTCTTCAGTAATTACTCACCTGTTTGCATATGCAACAAAATCCGGATTTCCCAGATTCAGACCAAACCTACACAATACCACAAGATATATTCAACCAAGCATTACAGCAAGCCCTGCATCCGCTACGTATTGAAACCATCCTGATCACCCAAAATGAAACTTTTGCCATGACAAGTATTTCTGAACTCTTTGCAGAGTTGGAAAGGCACGCACTTGTTAAATCCGGCGAGGTTTTGCTTCCACTTGATCATGCCGTAGGCGTTGTCATTCAAAACCAAGACTGTCAAGTTCAGGTTCAGTCGTACACACGTTTCCAGCTCCTGCAAATGACAAATGGACAAGGTGCGTGGTCAACATTACTCTAGAATTCGTTGAGGATTCAGAGAAGAAATAAAAAATATGATCTAACCCAAACATGAGGTTGGTAAAAATGTATAGTAGCATTGTATAAATGACATTCAATTAGGACGAAAGCTCAATGGAGCCCATTTTAGTTCTAGATGGATAAGAAAAACTGTGTTTTGTATGACAGGGGTTACGTTAGTATGAAAATGCCTTTCTTTTCAAATGCTTGATCAAGCATAACTGAACAAGATCCAAACATTGTGGTTATGTTTGAAAATGTGAAAGTGCTATCTTGTTATGGAAATAACATCCCTTGCCACTCTTATGGCTTGAGAAGTTACTTCTCGTAACAATGAACCACTTTTTGTTATCTGATACTTAAGAAGGAAACGTAAAGAAAACATGTCAGTGGCTAGTTTGTACTGTAGAGTATCTAGAGGACACGCAATATTACACAACTTCTTCCAATGCTTCAAAGACTCCTTGCTTTCAATACAAGACCATTCTTTCATTACATTTCTTGGAATTTTTTTCTAACGATATTTTAACACAAAATCCCCATTAAAACTTGGTAAACACCACTAAAAAAACCCTACGAACTGTGATCAAGGGATGGTTTTGTAGTACTGAGATATTGAGATGCACTTCAAACACTTTCTTAAACTACAAACCCTACAGAGAATAGAAGGCCCAACGCATCTTACTTGAGAGTTCATCATAAAGCCCCCATCGCCACAAACAGCAACAACCTTCTTCTCCGGATGAAGGATGGCTGCTGCCATAGCCGATGGCAATCCCGCTCCCATCGTGGCCAATGCATTATCCAGAAGCAGAGTGTTCGGCTCCGAGGCCTGCCAATCTTACAACAATCATCACCACTCTTCTCCAGTGTGGCCAAAAATTCAGCAAAACTTCTATCCAAAAATAGAGTTTTTAGTTGCCAAATATATTCTGGAAACCGCAGCGAGAAACATGAATTTAGCACATTTAGCAATGGTTTCTAGTAACTTAAGCTATTTACGGGACTCACATTTGAGACCACTGATAATACCTGTACTCTAGTATGCTCTCTGAAGAAGAATCTGAATATGGGTGAGATATCAATTATTTATTCAAAAGCAAAGCACATTCATTTAAAACGTAACAATACCATCCCAAGATTGTGAAGCATGTTAGCAGTTTCATCATCTTAAAATGGGGAATTTTTTAACGCTCTTAAAAGTACTAATGACCATACTGAGAGGTAATAATTTGAAGAAGCTAACAATGTAGGGAGAAACAGTACCTTGTAACATCGTGCAAACCAAATCTTGTACATACCTGCCAAAAGATAAAAAATTTGAGATCTTTAATACTCCGTAATGTTTTAGGATAATGACCAATTTTGAGCATGGAACGCGTCAAAAATTATAGAAGTTAAGCTCCAGTTTCCCCAAATGGCCAAAAGGTGGTTGTTCTTTTATCCAAAGGAATTACAAATCGTTTAAAAAGCAATGACAAAAAACTTTAATACAAAGAAGAAAGCCTCTCAATTTCAGAATGAAACAAATTGCTTTAAAAGTCACTTTAATCAACTACTAGCTTGCAGACAGGGCTTAGGTTTTGGAAACTTAGAGGGTAAAAAATTCAACAGCTAACTTGTATACATCCACTCACCATTGTCCAGGCACACAATGCCATCACAAGGGACTTGTTTCCTGCAATTATTAAATTCAAAACATGGTAACATCAGTTTTCTCACATGAGAATCGTGACCTCACGGTAGATAAGAAACACAAACATGGCAAAGAGTACAGTAGCACCTTCTCAGTTTCAGCACAAACAATGATTTTCTCAAATAAGCATGCGACATGTTACATAGTAATTGGTTGAAATATGTATGACGCAGTAAAACATGTTCAAATTTGACAAGAAGAGCGCCTAACCTGATAAGGCGCTACATAATACAAATCAAGTCAAGAATTGAAAACGAAACCATGACAACATCCTTCCTTTTAAAGGCAGAACAATTCTAATTCTAGTTTAGAAACCACCATGACTGGAGAGTTATGTTGGAGATTGTATTGCTAACTATGCAACGTAGACAAAGAGTAGTTGACAATGAGTATTTGATTAGAAGACCAGCGAGAACGAAGAGTTTGTTGAGGGTAGTTGTACTAAATATGCCACGTGGACAGAGGTAATAAATCCTCTCATTAAAATTACGTACCGCACATCTGCAACTATTCGTTGTGGAACGAGAGGGAAGCGAGGATCAGTAACCCCCTGCAACATATGCTCATCCAAATCTTTCTTCACCTGTTGATCAATGGTCCCACACGCAAAATTCATAATTAGCAAAAGTTGCCAAAAACACAAACCAAATTTGACATTTATAGTATTCATGAAATTGTTGTAGCTGTAAAAAGAAATTGATAGCGGTATTGCTAAATTTAGCCACATTTGTGACTAGTGTTGTTGATAATCCGGAACTGCCCTATTAGCTCTTTTCTCACAACAAAATTGCCTTGGCTTACACAACAAGCAACTAACTGCAATTTTTTCTAACGCAAATAGAAATGCATTACTTTCAACTCTTTGTGCTATAGCTTGATAAAACTCGGCATAAATAATTGTTCCATGTCTAAAAAAATTCAAGATAGTCAATCTGCACTCCATAATAAGCAGCCGTGGAGCTCCAAATCGGCGAAGTGCCTGATCTGTTACCTACTTAGTTTCTTTCTAGTATAATCCTCTGTAAAATGCAGACTGATTGAAACTTTAGAGAATCCTATTCTACCAGTTTAGAATTCCACTAGTTTTGAAAACACTAGTCACATTTCTATTGGACAGAAGAAACTAATTTCTTCAAAACGATGTACCAACGTGCTACTGTTGCTTATAGCACATGTCTCGTTTTTAATGAAAACCAAAACATTTTACTTTCTTGCTCAGTCCCCCCTTGGGGTTATTGACAAGTCTACGAGTTTGTAAAGCTAAAAAACTAGATTCAAAAGTCAAGGGTTAGGTCAGCTATTATACCTTCATCATAAAAGAGGTGTCCCAACTTCGGGGTTGCTCTTTCAAGCGTTCCTTCAATTGCCAGATTGAATTGGCTATGTCGCCAACTACCTCCAACTACATAGGCATATTCATCACAATCTTCAATACCATGCCTTGATAGTAGGTTCAGCATAAAGTCATTATTTTTTGGCTTGGAAAGTGCCACGAGGGATCACTTGATTAGCCAATAGCACGCGACAATTCAAATTTGATAAGCAATAGAGCCTAATCTGCTGTCAGTTTACAATAGTCAGGGTTATTGTGTTTATATGCAACTGCATTAGATTCACTCGATATATGATGTAAACTGGGCTTATTTAAGTGCGAATTAAATTCACTAGACACAAAATATCTGAGTAAGTATGAACCAAATTCAATCGCATACAATGGGATTCTCTCAATAAATTATGACAAAATTTTCTTAATCTACAGTATGTTCTACGGTACTTGAAAATCATACTACTGCAATGCCGATATCCCAAGGGAACAGAGCCAATAAAATTAGTATATAGCATACACTAGAAACTCTAAACTCTAAACTTTCTACCAAACCAGAAGTAGAAAAAAACCCAAATTGTTCCGCGAATTTGTTTAGGTTTGGGTAGCTACGAAGGTCGTGTTGCCTGACCTGCGGAAAATAAACGTTGTCCACCTTCGCCGTGTAGAAGTTGATGTGAATCACAAGAGGAGGTTTTCCAAAGCTGCAATACCAAACACCCGGCCTTCAATAAAAAAAAACGTGGGAAAAACAGTGGTAGAGAGCTCAGTCCAAGGCAAAGTTCATTAAAAGTTACCAAAGCTGATAATAAGTACAAAACAACAAAACAAATAGAAAAATGGAGGAAAGAATAAGGATTGATGATAGAAAACATCTACTTCTCAAACTGGGTGAATGTCCGAGCTTATTCTCACTTCATTAAGAAAGGAGGCTTCTCCACCACATCGTGTCCAACATTGATGATTAAATCAGCCTTCTCAATTGACACGTGCACGTAGTCCTTCGATGATAACGCACAACATCCCAAATACATAGGGTGGTCCTCTGCAGAAATATACACCAATTGAGTACAATTCCGCTGTCAAATTGAAGTTTACATCAACATGTACTAACGAAACTTTAAGTATTTAAACATAAACTTCACAAACTTTGCGAACAATCGACTCGGGACGCTGCTTGCTTAAAACTAATCATGCTACGCTTCAAATGAAAGATATATTATGTTCAAAATAGTATTACATTAGAAACCTAAAAGACCAAGGAACCATGGTTTGAAAACGACCAAACTGCCTTCTGAGAAAATATGCCTCCAAAGAGGAGTAATATTATATAGAAGCAGACATTGCATGTATTTTTCAAGAAATAGAAAATTGCTTAACCCAACAGTATAGTTTCTATGTGACCTACTCAGAACTGCTCAAAAAATACATGAGATCCGATATGGATCGACACAGGTCCCTTTGGGGTAGGTTCAGGAAAGAGTGCAAAACTGCATGACAAGGGAATTGGTGATCCCTGATCCCTTTAAATTTCACAGCCGAAATTCAGAAAGAATTTTGGCAGAATGTGCAGATACTGAAAAGTTTCGAGAAAGGATGGACTGCGGTCTGATCGACATTTCCCATTCTATAAAAAAACAAAACTGCCACAAGTTGCAGTTGAAAAGAAGTACCAGACACAACGCCCTTGCCCATTTGAGTTGTCAC
The DNA here is from genome assembly GCA_963920765.1 of Ulota crispa. Taxonomy (NCBI): domain Eukaryota; kingdom Viridiplantae; phylum Streptophyta; class Bryopsida; order Orthotrichales; family Orthotrichaceae; genus Ulota; species Ulota crispa. The sequence continues at coordinate 39,127,640 of OY987242.1, forward strand.
AAACGGAATATGGATCTGATCTACAAACTCTCGCAGCCTGCACCACACAGCACACAACCGGTTTATGAAAATTCCGAACCCTAAACCCCAAACCGCTAGCCACCTTCTCGTTACATTCTAGAAGAGCAACTAAGAGCACTCTTCTTTTCCATTGTAGACTCAAATGCAAAATATATTTCAATCAGCACATAAAACAATCACATGAAGCTAGAATTCTACATTCCAAAAAAATTACGAATATAGTTTTGTAAGGACAGCCATAAACTCATCCACGATTGTTTCCACGAAGACTCTGACTTGATTTTTTTACCAAACAGTTGCAAGCGCGTTAATACAACTCAAACAGCACCACTCCCATTCACCCTTTTCCATTAAAGTATCTGAATAGGGAAAAACATTTCAATCACAAACTGTCACATAGAAAAAGGAGAAATTCTAAACACTGGAGAACGTGACTTTGCAAGGACATGAACTGGAATAATATTCAGAGAGTTCCACTCACATTTTCTGTGTCCGTTTACGATTGGCTCCAGCTCCGACCAAGAGAAGCGGATGAGAAGCATTGGAGATCATTTCAATGGCTTTGTTGATGGCTTTCCCCTCGGCGATCGGCCGTCTGACCGGATACACAGGAAATGGCTGTGCCTCGGTGTGTGTTCCTGCGATGTCTTCCGGCAACTCCAGATGCACAGCGCCAGGCCGCTCTTCTTCCGCCACTCGCACTGCCTCTCTCACCAGTGAGGGCACAAGGTCGCCATCCACGATTTGCTTCGCGAACTGTGAATACAATGCAAGTGCCGTTACCGACATTGCACATGTTCGTTAATCCTTTAACGACCAGGGTTCTGGAAATATACTAGAAATCGACCAAACTCTGGACGCCTGGTCGTTAAAGGGTTAGAAGATTTGAGATAAAATTAAACTAAACACGGTTAAAAAAAAGAAAATGTCCCCATAATACGCTAAAAAGAGGTAAAACCCAAGCGGCCCAATTTAAACCTCTCGGGTTGCTTAGGGGGTGAATAGTGGTTTGTATCATACCTTCGTCATTGGACGCATAATCTCCACAATATCAACGATCTGAAAAGAGCCTTGCTTGCTCTTCCGAATTGGCTTCTGCCCTGTGATCATCATCTGCCAGGCATCACAATTTAACATTAAGTTCTGTTACTAAATTGGCAAGAATTCGCAACGTTGGCACATTCTAAGGCGTGTGCCCTGAATTGAAAATCTATAGCAATCCTAAAGTTTTTAGAGCTTTGTGCAGTTGATTATCACAATTTTGGCGCTCTGAATCGTGCAAAAATAACAGGTTGACGAACATTGCAGAACTTCCAACTCAAAACAAAACTCTTGTTGATTTAAGCTGCCATGATAGCCATGTAACTAAAGTACACACCCACAATGCAACACCTGCATTTTCTTGGCTATATCGTTCATAAAAGAATGACAATCTATTCTTCTAATCACGTAATCATTTCTGCAACTAGAGTAACCGTATTTTAATGCAACTGAAGGATTATCTAGCCTATTTTGTAAATGTCATAGACAAGGAAGTGTAGTATTAGCTAGCTGCAATCACAACTAAAGGCAAACTGATGACTTTAAGACTTGAAGGTGTGAGGTTGTTAGACAATTAACCCTGAAGAAGTAATCTTCACCATATTAAAGGCATTATTGAAGTTTCATAGTTAAACTAACGATGAAAGTAATAACCACATAACAAACTGCACTTCCAATAACATCCAACATACATAAAATTAAGAATCTAATAAATCATATTAAAGATATCCAACAAGTCCTTCAATTTGGAAATAAAAACTCCGAGTAACACAACAATTCCATGTCCTAAAGTCTACACTGATACCTCTGAATGTCAAAAACAATGTTACAAAGCACTCTACACACTTGCCACACAACCATCGACTGTAACACACTTGGCATACATTCAAAATCTCGTCCAAACTCAGACCTGATGTAGTCAGATTAAAAAAGGAGGTTTAAGTATACCTCCACAACGAGATTCAAAGATGACAGGTTGCATTTGTGTGACATAGTCAGTAGAACTACCTCATGGTGCTTACCACGTCACGCTTGGTAGGGAAAGGTGGGACTTACCATAGGAAATCCAGCAAGCTGAGCGTATGCAGCTGCGGTGGTGAAGTTGGTGGCCCCAGGGCCTAGCGTGGATAAGCAGCAGCCAGCCTTGCCCGAGAGGCGACCCACCGTGGCCGCCATGAAGCCAGCGGCCTGCTCATGCCGTGTCACCACCAGCTTAATCTTTGAACTCTGCAACGAGTCCAGAAGGTCTAGATTCTCCTCCCCCGGTATCCCAAATATATACCTGCACACATTATTCCCCAAAGGACCTTATTCTTCAACATTCACTTCGTCACACCATAACCTCAATACAAGAAATTCCATTGCCATTAACCTAAAGGTCTCAACACTCAATTCTCTCTATCCACTATCCGTGTTGTAGATCAACCTAGAAGTTGTTGAATGTGCGTCCCGGTCGTAGGACCGTACCAAAAAAAAACTTAAACAGCCTTTCATTCTAGAGTAACCATACAAAGCTCATTAAAGATCTCTCAAGTTTGGTGATTACAAGCAAGCAAGACTCAAAAAAGATACCAAGGTTAGATGTACAACAGCTAGTAGTTTGTACAACCCCTTGTTTCAACCAATAATACATCACAACTTCGAAGCTCCGTAGTAAAAACGTAGGAAGGCAGTATACAGCCTATCTTTAAATCATACGATTAGACTTATTGGCCAAAGTCACTTTAATATGATCCCCAAAGGCACCGGTTAATAGATATCTGGTAAATTTACGGTATCATTGACACGATTTGTAATTACTATCAAAGCTCTAGTCAAAGGCAATTTAATCCGCTTAAATAATCAAAGTTCTCATTGCCATATTTGTATTAAAAGTATCAATGAGACAAATCAGGAATAGGATGTACAGCAACTGCTTCATTTTTAAAATGAAAATGAGATAGTACACTGTCACTTACGATGCTCTACAACCTTTTGCTCAGAAATTGCATAAGAAATTCATGCAAGATACTCACATATAAACACCAGAAAAAACAATCAAAGACAGTTCAGCTAATGATCTCGAAATATTTGAACCTGTACTGCATCGTGATTCTCGCCAGAATCACGTCCCTACAAATGTTTACATGCAAATATCAACAAAAAGTAATATCATCTAATATAGTGCTCTCAAATTTTAAGAAGAGCATGTACCAGGACTGGACATTCCACCGAGTAATGTCCTAGAAACTAAAACAGACAAACAGAACGAAGAACAATCTGACTAGTTCCCCGGTGAATGCCAGTAAATGCCCGTGAATGATGTTCTTTGGAGCATTGCCTAAGCGTACATTTAACGGAGAACATGTAGCTCATGGTTACACCCTACGGACGACTTTGTCGAATCGTCGTGAACAGACAGAAAGAAAATTAACCTGACTAGTATCTACTCATCCGCTTCAGACTAGCAAGAAAATATTGCGAAGCATTGTCGAGGAGACTTGCAGTACGATTATCGCACCTCAAGTCCTGCCCCAGAACACAAAATTATACTTAAAATCGCATAGTAAAAAACACTTACTCGATGTTCTCGTTCTCTAACGCCTTCACCACCACGTCGGACGTCTTCATCGTGTCCGTCGACTGCGTCGAGTCCGGTCGAGTGTTCTTAACGGCTAGCAATTCCGACAGCTTGCAGTTCCGTCTGCTTGCAATTCTTGCTGGCTCAGGAAAGACGAAAAAAGAAAGATGCTGCGTCCGATCAGAGGCTTTCTAGAATTAATACCTAAATCCTTAGAACGAGAGCGAGTGCGAGTGCGAGAATGTTGTCCGCTGTGGTTGCAGTCCGTGACGCCGGTGTCGCGGTGGTGCAGAATGCGACGCAATTGGCATGGCAGAGGAGTGAGGCCTGCCAAGTGGCGACGTCAGGGCTGGGAAGCAGCTCCTTCTGCTTCCTCTCTCCGTGCATCTGGAGCTTCAGAATGGGCGTTGATTAGGTTGGTGACGTCGGACATGACGGTTCTGATCTGCCCGGAACCGTCATTGACGGCGTCACCTACAGGACGGTTTCGTCGTGGAATGGTAGTCGTCGGAGGAGGGGTACCCGTAAATGGGACGACGCTATTTGGTGAGCATGAAACGGTGAGACATGAGCGGAGATTCAAGAGTCTCAACTTAAAATTAACGGAAGAACTACAAAAATACCAAGTTTTTCAAGAGATAGTAGTTTAAAATGCACAATTTTAGGGTCCTATGTAGTGCAATTTATTATTTTAACAAAAAATTCCTGCTCACGACTCACGGCTCGCGAATCCCCACTCATGAAATAGCATTCCCCCAATGAGGATTTTTTAATTTCCCTAAATCCTTTTAATTCTAAATTTCTTATTAAAACCCTAAACAATTACAATTCAAAGTATTAATTATTAAATTTTTACAAAGATGATCAAATTTTGATTTAATAGGCTGTCCTAATAATGTATCATCATATTTATGTAACTAATCAATTTTACTTAATTGTACATAAATACAATATCATACATCTTGTAAAACCTTGTATTAAGGTGTTGACCATACACTATTTCTCATAATACATGGCCAAGGGAGAGAGGACCATGCACTATGGACAGTAGTGTACTCTTACCCATAACTAGTGATGAGTAGCCACACACTATTGTCCAAAGTGCATGGCCAAAGGCAGAGAGAGCCATACACTGTGGGCAACAATGTATGGCCACTCATCATTAGGAAAGAGTGGCCAAACATTGTGGGCAACAATGCATGGCTAAAGCAGAGCGGGCCATACAACTTGGCCAACATTGTATGGCCACATTTGAGACTCTAAGGGGCAGAGTTGAAAGCGGCAGCATCAACACTACTAGTGAGCAAAATTCCGGGTTTGATATCCGGACTGGGCAAGCTATGCAATGGTCTAAATTGCCGGGGTCATGGTGGGCATGGAGATTGACAAATAGCCTTGGCGTTTTCAAAAAATTGACGGGAACTTTATGCCAAGGGCTGTTGCCAAAGTAATAACTAAATCAATGTCCACTCCGTATTTTCCACTTCTACAATAGAAGCACCTTATATGGACACTTTTGTGAAATCAATTTGAAAGGAAGGTGCATTGAGATTTTGAAATCAAATATTGGTTAGCAAATGGACACAAATGGGCAAAAAATAGTCCTCATATTATTTCGCAGTTTTATGAATGAAATATTAATTCTTTGAAAATGAGGTTGTAGAAACACCTATTGTGACCTCTAGACGTGCTATAAAATGGTCATGAACCTTGGGAAAACAAACAAATAGAAGACCAAATGAGTGAACATGCGATTCTAAGAAAAAATCACTTTACTGCTTGAAAATGATCACCACCACTTGAGTATGAAACAACACTTGTCACATTTACTTGCAACAAGGGTCTGATTTGAGTGCACTTAGTCTGATTTCAATGCACATGTCACATTTTTGTGCAGCAAGGGTCTGATTTGAGTGGAGAGAGGGTTTGCTTTTGCGAGAAATTCTATGGATCCGAGAACGATTGGTGTCCAGATAAGGTGCTCCTACAGCTTACGAATGTGCCAATAAATCCCGATTCGGAAGCCGAATTCTCGTGAGATCGAAGCATGTTTCGACCTCTGAACCCTCATTCTATTTAACAACCCAAGCCCAAGGTGCCGGCGTGATAATCGCCACCATGACGCTCCCGTCCGAGACAATTCTCCATAACTTGGGGCTCCTGAGCTCTCACACACCCAACAACTCTAGTCACCGTGACCAAGCTCTGTCGTCACACAACTCGCCTACTAAGCTTAGATCTCACGTCGTCTTGCACACGGTCGACTTGCTCTCCGCTCGACCGGAAGAGCAGCTGGCCACGGCATGCTGAGACTGGGGGATCTTCCAACTCCGCAACCACGGTGTACCCCGAGCGCTTCTCGACCGACTGCGAGCGCACTCGCGCGCTTTCTTCGAGCTCCCATTGCAACAGAAAGAGCGAGCAGCCGCGTGTCAAGCCAACAACTTCTACGACTATGGCGTCGCCAAGGCTCGGACGTACAACCCCGATAACTGGATGGAGGCTTTCCACATGGAATGGAAACCTGTGTTGCACGTACGGCAGCACTTGGAGCAACTCGCACTCCTGCCCGTCCAATTCCAGGATTTCTGGTGAGCTCAGGAACCGGCTTGATGATCGTTCCATCGCCTCCTCGTGATCTTAGGGTTTCATTTTCGAATTGCGACTGATTTCTAGTGAAATGTGACGGGGAAGTGGTGTGGTGGAGGAGTACGCCTCGAGAACGGGGAAGTTAGCCGTGGAGTTCACGCAGCTGGTGGCATTAGGTCTCGGCCTCGACGCGACGACCTTCTCTCGCCACTTTGAAGAATCCAGTACTTCCACCATTTGCATGAATTACTACCCTCCATGTCCGCAACCCTTGTAGACATTCGGCACCTCACCTCATTCGGACTTCAACATCTTCACCATCCTGCTGCACGACACCGTCCCCGGTCTCCAAGTACTGAAGGACGGCGAGTGGATCACCGTGGAGCCCAACCCGGACACACTGGTTGTCAACTTCGGAGATGCTTTACATGTAACCCTAATTCCGAAACCAAATCCTAATCCCTGTTTCGGAATCCGTAACGAGTCTACTCTTCTCACCTTGTTGATTTCTATGGACACCGGCAGGCCTGGGGTAACGGCAGGATCCAGAGCGTGATGCACAGAGCGATGGTGCACTCCACTGAACCCCGATTAACGGTGGTGCACTTCTTCGGCCCCCATCCTGACACCATGATCGTCCCTGTTCCAGCCTTGGTCGACGACGACCATCCCCTGCTGTACCGAGCCTTCGCATACAAGGAGATGGTGGAGCAGCTCAGGCACAGCCATGGTAAGAAAGAGTTCCAGAGTCCTCTCAACTCGTTTCTTCTCTAGCGTCGTCACTTTGTCTCTCCAGAGCCCAGTACTTCGTGAGGATTTCAGATTAGGGTTTTCTCGATCTCTCCTTCACCATGTGACCGAGTCCATGCCCTGCTCTCTTTCCAATGTATCCTTGTTCTGTAGACAGTGAGATTTTACTTTTATAGTTTTGGTACAGTTTCTGATTGGCAGCCCCTTGCTGCCATATTTGTGGGCTGGGCTTGATGGAGATTCCAATGAGAAGCTTTCTTGACCAAATTGTATATTGCTTGGATTAGAAAGGGTTCCGCAAGTGGTGTGCTTGTGTGGAAGTGTACGATTTCAGCTCATGTATTACTAAGTTTTTGGAAATTTTTATGAGAATACCAGCAGAGTAAGATTTGTGTATTATACTGCATAGTAATCTCGTGTCTGGATGCGCGTGCATTGACAAGGTGTGAGATGGGTGATGTATGATACAAGTGCTTATGTTTGATGTGCACTGAAACAAAATAAAAAATCCTTTCAGTAATGTAATACCACGTGACTTGTATAGTTAAGTGTAGGGTAAGGGCCTCACGCAAGGGCATTTTCATGTTTAAGCTCAAGTAATTAGTTGCCCTAATGTAAGATTGCCCATATGTGATGTCCTTAACTTCCGTAAAAATTGTTCAACCACGTGTCTTTTTTGTTGGCATGAGTGACGCTACATAGTATGACACCAATTTACAATTTATGTTATTGCGTCAAGCAATGTGACACCATTCCACATTTTTTGTCGTTACGATCACAAGTATAAGGGCAATCTCAAATACAAATGATTTTGTTCAAGCAACATATGTAATGGACAATTACTTTTGAACAAGATGTTATGTTTGGGTTAATTTACCCTTGATCTTGGATTATTCCAGGATAGGCTTCCAAGCCCTGCAGATTTTTCCTTTGGGTTGCTTTGGCTCACAGGTTATTAACTTGTAGGTTTTGGAGTCCATTGGGTCTACCATGGGAACTACAATACAATCTTTGCAAAAATGGTTCTTGGGTTTACGGAATTTGCTCCTATTTGTGTCTACTTAGGAATAATTTTGGTATTTTCTTTGATCTTAACCGGTGATTCCCTTCTGTTACCTTGTCTTATAATTTGGCTTGTCTCGTTTTCAGAGAACGTGGTAGAGTCTCAATGGTTGAGAGGAGGGTTAGAACTTGTAATGCTAGCCCTTCTGAGTTGTGCTTTCAATCCAGTGCAGACACGTAGATGTTAGGTAAGTAACGATATTGTAGCACACAAAGTTTTGTCTCAATATAAAACCAAGGTGCAATGCTGAATTTTGAATTTGAAATTGTTATGATTTTCTTTTGTGTACTGACTGAGCGAAAAGATCTGGACCTCATTCATGCCTTGCTCATTCCCATAAGGTTGTCTCTTCACCAAATTTAAAAGTAAGCACGTACTCTAAAAGTTAAGATAGGAGACAAATATTATTAAAACTTGAGATGTAGATCATTATTTTACTACATTTTTAATCCTTGTCAAGCACAATTTTACACTTCACAAGAATGTCATGTCCATCAATGTTCACCAACACCGCCTTGAATAAGGATCATTTCTTAGAACTTCAAAGCGTCCTAACTCAATTGTCTTTGATAATTGAGAATAGATTTGTGATAGATTAGTGATGGACTTATAATGACTTCAAGAGCATTTCAGTTGTAATTTGAGATTTTTTTACCTTGCAAGTAATCTCAATAATTGGACCTTGGATTAATAATAGTAACAAGCATTAATTTGTAAAACATGTGAATTTGCAAGATGTTTTAATAAGATAATTCAATGAAACATATGTAAATAAGAGATATTGTAAAAACACTCAAATCAAAATATGCATGAAGGATGTCCTTTTATGGAAGCGGCACAGTCAAGTCATTGCCTACAAAGCAAATAACAATAAATGGAGGTTTGCCAGACATTCACATTAGATTATTTAAACTACATTAATCTAAAACTCACCCAAATTAGTGCAAAGAGGTCTTGCATTGTTTAAACTCTGGTACTAATCTATCTATATTATTAAGCGTGTTGTTTTGACATATTGTACCTTGCTAGCAGCTTTGGCACTTGTTTGCCTTCTAATTAATTAAAGTGTAAAATTGAGGTTAGACACTTTAAATATTTAATAAAAAATTTAGTCAATTTTAGGAAAAAAAATGTAGTATTCAAGCATTCACCCATTCACCCAAGTCATACACTATAATTATGATAATTAGCTATTGTAGTTTAAACACCATATTCATAAAATTGGGAATTTTGTAACATTTTGGGTTTAAGTTGACCAACTTAAACCGACCTTTAGGATACAATTTGGGAATCTAGATTTCCCAATTTAATGAATATGGTGTTTTTGTTAATATGAGTAATAACTTGAGATGACCTTCATTTTAATATTCCTTAATAAGGTGGCATTCATTAAGAAAATTACAATTGATATCTTTCTCATGTTGCCTTAATGCTTCTTAGATTTGTAAACCAAGATTTTGCTTATGTTCTTGTATAGTTCTTTTTTGTATGTGAGATTGTTTCTTAGTAGAAGAAAAATCATCAAATAAAGAATACAATTACTATAGTTGACAAAAATAATTTCAAAATATGTGTGTTTGCTTGATTTTGCAACTTCGAGCACAAAATTTATGTTAGAATTTTTTTGTATGTCAATACAACCATAAAATTACTCCATTTGATAAAATTTTGACTCTTATTTTAGCACCTTTGTGTTGAATTTTATTTTATTTTAACACTTGTGATTACTATCATTTGAAGCATATACAAATACCTTTGTAATAGACAAAATTATATGTGAAATTATTGCAGATTGGACAATAAAAGAAAAAGTCCATTGAAAACAAGCTAGAAAACCAACAACATGGCAAAGCATGCTTAACCCTTAAAGGCCCAAGTCCTTTTTTATGTGGAAGTCAGTAAAAACTGCCAGCTTTGGAGAAATGAATAGAAAGGTAGGAAAACAAGTTTTTTTTAGAGATCCAACCATAAGATCCTGTTCTAGACTATAGAAGGTGCTTGTGCAAAAATAATCTACTCATTCTAGATGGAGATGAGTGAGATATTGACATCTAAAGTGCAAAAAAAAGTTTTTTCCCTACTTGTTACAATACAAGATCAAGAGTCGACATTCTTTTCATATTTTGAGATCATAACCTAATGTAGAAACAAACGCTAAAAGACACAAAGGTGACATTGAAAGTATTCCATTGTATTAAGCAAAATGTCAAATGAGGAATAAACCTCTTCACTTGGTTTAAGAAGGAAAGAAGAAGGGTAACCAACTTCTAACCAATGTAACCGTCATTATGAACTAGTTTGTAACATTATCCCCCTTCTTAGGTAGAGTTTTTTTACGGTTCGGTGCCGGCGCCCCGAGGTACTTCTTATGAAACTTTGTCATCGCTAGTGGTGCATTCTCTAAATTCGCCGCCGGCTCTCAAGAATTCTCTTTTGGTCCGTAGCCCTCCCAAAAGACTAGATATTGCAATCTTCTTCTCCGACCAAAAATCCGTGAATTAAGAATTTTGTGGAGTTCCCATTCAACATCTCCATCAGGAGTGGTAATCGATGGGGGTGGTAATTGGCGTCCTCCCGGAATGGAATCATGACGATATCTTTTAAGCAAGGAGACATAGAACACATCATAAATTTGCAATATTTTTGGTAATTGTAAGCGATAAACAATATCGAAGAGTTTAGCAATTACTGTAAATGGTTCCAAAAACTTTAGGGCCAGTTTCCGAAAAAGCTCTGTTGTTGTTATATTATCGTGCCAAAGAAAAACCTTGTCGCCTATTTGAAATGTTGGTTGTAATTGTACCCCGCAATCATAGTTGCGTTTGGTGTCCTCCCCTGCAATTTTTATCATGATCTTAAGTTCTTTGTGGACTTGTTGTAGGTATTGCACTCGGTCCTCCGCCGCAGGCACTGTAGATGTAGTTGGTGTAAAATCCGAAAATGCCGGATGATAATCATAAGTGGCATAGAAAGGAGAGAACCATGTTGCAGAATGACTTGCGTTGTTATACGCAAATTCCGCTATTGGGAGAAGATTGGCCCAATCATCTTGCCGGGTTGTAGTGAAAGTTCGAAGAAATTGCTCAAGCACTTGATTTACCCTTTTGGTTTGCCCGTCCGCCTGAGGATGAAAAGTTGTGGTTAAAGATGGCCAAATCCTAAGTAGTTCGCAAAGTCTTTTCATGAACTTAGAAACAAATACTAGCCCACGATTCAAAATTACCTCCTCCGGTATGCCATGAAGCTTCCAAATATTATGTAAATATGATGAAGCGGTCTTGTTGGAGGTAACCGTTTCTTTTGTAGGAATAAAGTGGTATAGTTTTGTGTTTTTATCAACCACCATCATGATAGAGTCATATCCACTACTATTTGATAATTTTACTATGAAATCGGTAGAAATTCTTTTCCACGGTACATGACCGGCCGGAATGGGTTGCATTAGTCCATATCTAGGACAGTGAGTTGATTTTTACCGTTGACACAAGTCACATCCCTCAACGTACCGGTGAACATAGCGGCGTAATGTAGGCCAATAAAAAATTCGGCTAACCAAATCCAAAGTTTTAGCTTTCTTTTGGTGTCCCGTAGTTGTTGCATCATGCCAAGATTGCAAAATTTGCCGCTTGAGTTCCTCATCGTCTGGTACATATATTAAATTCTTAAAGCGAAGGATTCCATCATCCAATGTGTATCCTTGAAGTCGTCGGCGTATATCTCGGGGAGGTTGCTTGGAATTGTTTTTGAAAAATGACAATAGTGGTTATAGTGTGGCATTCTCTTGCAACGTTGTCTTAAATCATTCTATAATTTGTACATCCGCTCATACCGATTCATGAGACTGAAACGCAGCCAATCGCAGTAAGTGTCGATTCTCTTTATTTTGTCCCTTGATGACATCTACTCGTCTAAAAAGAGTGTCTGCCCTTTCATTTAGCAATCCCGCCCGATGATGAATTTCAAAATTAAAAGCAGATAAAAATTCAGACCATCGAACTTGGCGTCAATTTAATTGTTTCATAGTAAGAAAATACTCTAAATTTTTGTGGTCCGAGAATACTCGGGTTTGATGCGGTGATCCTTCCAAATATACCCGCCAGTCTTGAAACGCCAAAATTATACTTAAGAGCTCATTATCATAAAATATCATAGTTTTGTTATGCTGGAGACATTTTTGAACTACGGAACACATAAGGGTGGAGATGCCCATCATCCTCGTGTTGCAAAAGAATAGCTCCTGTTGACACATCGGATGCGTCCGCCTCTACAATGAAGGGTCGTTCAAAAATATGATGGAGCAATACCGGTACTTGGAAAAATCTTGATCGAAGTTTCATGAAAGTCCGGTCCACTTCTATGGTCCATTCAAATTTTTTATCTTTTTTTGTCAGTATGATAAGGGGAACGGCAATTTTAGAATAATCACATATAAAACGCCGATAAAAATTGGCAAAGCCAAGGAATGCTTGCACTTTCTTCACGATTTTTGGTATGGGTCAATCCTTAATGGTTTGAACCTTGTCTTGGCACATTTCCAACCCTTTAGCAAACACCACCATTCCTAAAAACTCAACAGATTGACAATGAAACTGACACTTTAATTCCTTGGCATAAAGTCCATGTTTCTCCAATTGTTGAAAAACTTCCCGCACAACTTGTACATGTTCTTCCAGATCTTTTAAAAAAATGAGGATGTCATCCAAATATATTACTACGGAAATGTTCAATAGATCTCCAAAAATCTTATGCATGTAAAATTGAAATTGGGCAGGCGCATTGGTTAATCCAAAAGGCATCACTAAATATTCGAACAACCCATACCATGTTTTGAATGCCGTTTTGAACTCATGTTCCAATGCCATTCGTACTCGGTGGTACGCCTGTCTTATATCCAGCTTAGTGAAAATCTTTGCTCTCGGCAACCGGTCTGTGAGCTCCGGAATAAGGCGTAACGGGTACCGATTTTAGATTGTGACTTTATTCAAATTTTGATAATCCACGCAAACTCTAATAGAACCATCTTTCTTCTTGGCAAATACAATTGGTGCCGATACCGAATATTTAGACTGTTGAATCCATTCTTTCCCCAAATTTTCCTCTAAATACTTGCGAAAGCTCTTCTAATTCCGCCGGTAACATAGGTCGGAGACCAGTATTTCGTGGCTACTGGCCCTGCTTGAACTCAATCCTCATGTCCGCCACGCCGAGTTTTGGCAACTCATTTGATGCCTACTCACTAAAAGCTCCACTCAAGTCGCGATATTCTTCTGGAATTGAAAAATTCTTTGTATTGGAAAGATTTACCTCAGAAATATTGAATACATAAATCTCCGCATCTTTTGTCAAAAAACAAAAAGCGGCCGCTGATACAAAGGAGTGCGTTGGGGCAATTAAGTTTCTTGTAACAGGCCCAGTATCTTTCATTGGATTACCGGGCCCTGTACCCCTAAGCCCCTTACCGGCCCCTGCACCCGGTATCCCTATGCCAGGTGCCGAGGAGGGTACCGAGGCGGAGGTGCCCTCAGCCGCCAGCCCGCAGCCCGCAGCCCGCATTGGGTTCCCGGGTGGCGGAACGGGGCTCATTGCCTGGGCCCGCCTGACAGGTCCCGGCAGGACCGCAGCGCCAACGCGCAAGCTGTCTGCGGGCCTTGATAAACCCGCAATGCCTGCAAGGCCCGTGGCACCTTTTCTTTCGCTAATTTCTTTTTTGATCCTTCCTTCGTGAACTTTGCTTTGTAAATGCAGTGCACTCGCGGTAATCCCATCATCCGTTGATTGTCGCCAAGTATCATTCTCAACTCCGAAATGGAAGCTCATTATTTCAGGCATTGTACAATTTGCTCCACAATACGCTAAGTTGAATATTACACTCCTTTGTGACCAACAAATAGTTGGGTTGTGACGAATCAACCAAAAGATGCCCAAAATAAATGGGTATCTTCTTGTGTTAGTGATATCCACCACCAACTTCTCACGATGACTCCCAATTACAAGTTCAACCACCGCTTTGTGTGTAATAAGCCTGGAATTAATCATTCGGCCATCAATCACCCGGACTTCTCTAGGTGCTTTCTTGAGTTTTAGGATTGCATTATACTCTTTGGCAAACCTATGATGCATAAAGATTTTTGTGGTTCCTGGGTCCACTAAGATGGAGGCCGCCATGGAGTTGATTGTAGCATCCAACGTTACATGGGCCTCTGAATCTAAAGTAGCATGTAGAGGCAATGGAGTCAATACATTTCCCGGATCCTCGTGGATCACTAAAGGTTCCTTCCATTACAAACATGATCAAGCTCATCATCCCCTCATTTTATGCTCGTGCTTTGCTTCGAGATTATAACCGCCGCTGTCTGGACAATGCCAGGGTACTGAATCTTCCCACTCAGTTCCGAGCTTCCTCTTTTCTCGAGGCTGTTTCTTTCATCTTCATAGTAGCCAAAATTGAAAGTGGCCCAGAGGGATTTGTGGGGCACTTAACTCTGATACGTCCTACTTTGCCGCAACCCCAACATCGCCCTTAGCATTGATATTCTAGCCGTTCCGTTGTCGTTTTTGCCAAAGCTTGCGTGGCTCGAGTTGCGCCAAGCTCCATAGGCACTAGGTCCGAATTTGCTTGAAACCTCGCACTTGGATCACGGAAAGGAGCGGTTGGAACTCTAACATTTTGGGAATTGGATTGTATCCGCCGATTTTGTTGTCGGCCCTATAGCCTCTCATCAATCCGGGATACCATTGCCATTCAATCTTGGAGTCTTTGTGGTTGAGTCTCTGCGGTGGTTATGGAATCCAAGATCTCATCTTTGAGTCTTCTTTGAAACCGAGCCACCAAGCTAGCTTCATTTCATTCAACTTGAGCGGCATATTCATTAAACGTAGAAATATATGATGCCGTCGAACCGGTTTGCCTAAGCCGACCTAAACGGTCGTCTGCATTACCTTGTCTATTCAAGTCACCGTAAATCCCAATAATGGATTTCTGGAAAGCATCATAGTCCGTCAATAGCTCATGATCACGTCCTTCATCAAGGACTTGTAAAAGTGGCATCGCCTAATTTTGTGCAGCCCCTGTCATATATGAAAGAGCATAAGCGACTTTATCGGCATCAAAATTATAAGTGCGTGGCTTACCTTGAAATACCAAATGCAATTGTGCAAGCCACTGGTACACCTCGTTATCCTTCTTTCCGGAAAACTTATCCGGTTTTGCTACTTTTTATTTCTTGATATGAAATCCATCACCTCGAGGTTTTTCCATTCTTCTTGGTGCTCGCCATTCTTTCCCAGATGTGGATGACGCTACCAGTCCTGACTCCAACGTTGCACGCATTGAAAGTTCTTGCATGAAGTGGAGGATCGCTGCTTAAAACACATTTTGAATTTGTTGTTGTATGAATGAGACCAACTCCGACCCCACCCCTTCCGGCATTGTAAGCCCTCGCGGATCTTCAGCTACGTGCTTACGATCCATGGTAGCTCAACCTAACTTCACAACATGACTTCTCCAACCTTCTTCACCCACCACAATCTTACCATTTTAGACAAGCATTGTTAAAACTTGCAATATGATTTACTTGATGCAAGTATTTTCTAACCCTAACCTTATTTCATTTATACCTCTACTTTTCTTTCTTTCCTAATCACTACCAATTAATTGGCCGTTATCCTACCTACCAACCACGGTGAGTGCATCAAAACCTAAAATCACCTCCTCGTTAGAATCAACAAACAACCCCAAGAACGCGTTGAAACATTGAGTAGAACATGCCAAAATTTTGGAAAAAAAACCGCACAAATTATTTGCTACTCCTACCACCATAGAAAATTTGCAAGAACTCTTGAGCCTATTTACTTCACAATAATTTTCCGAAAGGCAACATCCCACATTTGTCAAAACCAAATACATTCCTACCCGGTTGCCTCTTCATCCAAATGTGGACTTTCAAGAACTTGACATTATGTTACGATATAAGATCAAGAGTTGACATTCTTTTCATATTTTGAGATCATAACCTAATGTAGAAACAAACACTAAGAGACACAAAGGTGACATTGAAAGTACTCCATTGTATTAAGCAAAATGTCAAGTGAGGAACAAACCTCCTCACCTGGTTTAAGAAGGAAAGAGGAAGGGTAACCAACCTCTAACCAACGTAATTGTCATTACAAACTAGTTCGTAACACTACTGCCCAAAAATCTCACAAGCCTTTGACCTCACTTGTATCAAAAAAATTGCTCTACGCATAGTTGCAATTTATTTTTTCCATATAGAAAACCAAGTTAAGTAAGTGTGGGAGAATTTTCAAATGAATTGGAGGTGTGAATCATACTTTGGAAAATCTTGCAATGCCATAAGGCCATGAAATTTGCATATATACTAGGCAAAATTGGAGGATTTATTTAAAACTCATAAATCTAAATTACTTTGATCTAAAAGGTGAAAACCAAGGAATCTTAGTCTACTACAACTTGGAAAAAAGAAAGTAAAAAAAAACTAAAGCACCAAATTTTACAAGGGGAAAAAGGAACAAAGATTTGGGAGTCCAACACCTACCCACAAACTAAAACTTCTCACTCATCAATCAAAATTGAATGAATCAAAGCTTTCCACATACATAAAAATCTAAAAAAGCATTTTTAGATTTTTTAAAAAATGCAATTTTTAAAGAAGTTTTTTGGGCTGCCTGGATTGCCCACCCTCTCTTGTTGTTCAGAAATTCATGCATAACTTTTTCAATAAATATCATAACAAAGAAAAAATTAAATGTGCATGTACATTTTTGAATTCCCCATCCTCAAAAACTTCAAAAAAATCATAAAAATTAATTTAGTCATAGGTACATGCCCAAGGTCCATTTGTCCCTTGAGGGGACACTTGGACTTTTAAGAGTTAAGAGAAAAAATCCAAGGCTATGACACACCAAATTTGAAAATTTGATGTGCCATTACCTTGAATTCTCCCTCTAAAACTTGATATGCTGACTCTTTTGCCTTTTAGCTATTTTTGATGAATTTTATTTTGGTTATCTAAATTTTTGATTCCACATATTATTTTGTTTACTGAAAGAGTTCTTGTATACGCTTATAATAACCACAAGTTTTAATTTTAGATCAGGCAAAAGCTTAGCAGTATATTTGGTGAGTCATTTAGGGTGCTGGGTTGATGATTCTCTGAGTCGTAGGCGACTAGCATCCTTCTCAAGTTCCATAAAATTAGGTCAAATCAGCTGTCGTTCTCAATTGCCG
Organism: Ulota crispa; assembly: GCA_963920765.1. Classification (NCBI taxonomy): domain Eukaryota; kingdom Viridiplantae; phylum Streptophyta; class Bryopsida; order Orthotrichales; family Orthotrichaceae; genus Ulota; species Ulota crispa. The sequence continues at coordinate 39,144,911 of OY987242.1, forward strand.
TGTCCGACTCCCGCCATCGCCATCGCCATCGCCAGCTCGTCGCTTGCTCCTCTGCTTCTTCATCGCCACAACAATCTTCCCTGCATTCAATTGTCTCTGGTTCGACTCCGTTCGGGTTCTCCGGTCAATTGTGAGGGCGCTGCTGGTGAGCTCCTTGATTGATCGGGTGGTAGCGTCAGTCGGGCGGTAAAGCGGTGCCCGGATCTTTGGCGCAGTTGCCCTTTTTGTGAAGGTTTTGGTGTCCAAGTGGTTGCAGTGCTGTCGATTGCGGCATACAGTGAAGAAGACCTTCCCGATCGGTCATTTCGCGTGTTTTAAGTTTGGCAGAGGTCCGTGAAAGGTTAGGGTTTCCGGAACATTCGATGGATCGGCGAAATATTTGCATTTTGCTTGTTTGACTGAAACTCATTACGATCCTTGAGTTTGCACTCGCGAGCACACACGCACGCACGCACGTCTATCTAGAGCAACAAAGAATCTCGGATGTGCGAGATCGTCAACGCTCGGGATTGAGCTTGACCATAACCATGTCGGACTCGGCTATGGCGGATACGGCTATGGCGGACACGGGCATGGCTCCTCGGAAGTCATCGCAGCATTTCTACAGCATCATCATTCCAACTTACAATGAGCGTCTCAATATCGCACTCATCTGCTACCTTCTTTTTAAGCATATGAAGTAAGTTTAAGTTTCTTTTTTCTGATTGTTCCTATTTTTACTCTCTTGTGGTGGATCTTTTATCTTTTTGTGATGCGGAGTGTGGACGGGAATCGGTTTTGAAATTACTATCGGAGTAGATTCATGACTACTGAGACAATCGAAGAATTAGGGTTTTGGAATGGAGTAATTAGCTGTGGTCAAGTGTTTCTGTCTTGACCTTTGGAGATATTCTGGAGCGCTTTCGTTAATTGGCAATTGAGATGTCGATTTTATTGCGGCTACACTATTTTGTTTCAACTTTTGTGAGAAACACTGATTGTTCTATATAACGTTTGTTTTGTTCGAATAACTTTTTCAATTTTTTTATGACTCAAAGACGAAGAAGAAACTTCCTCCTTTTCCCAGGAGTCTTTGCTCTAGTAGGAAAATAAAATTAGTGCATCCACAGTAATTGAAATAAACGGTGTAGCTTCTGACTGCGCTTTGCCAACAGCAATTATTAATTTGTGATATGGCGGTTTAATCAATCGGTATGCATATGCGCTTTGTTTGCAGAGATTATAATTTTGAAATAATCGTCGTTGATGATGCAAGCCCCGACGGAACGCAAGACACAGTGAAGAAGTTGCAAAGCATTTACGGCGAAGATCGGATTGTAAGATTATTGTCCTTCTTACAATTAATTTTGAGATGAGATGCCGTATGTTCATTTGTTTCGGTTTGTCTTTACGGAACTATGCATGCTCGATCCTCTACTTTGTGCTGTGTAAACCCTAATGGACCAAAAATACCTAGATTAGACCTTACACTTGTTCAGCAGCTTGGAGTAGGTCATATGGGAACTTTCTTTTCTCCAACATTATTTATGGTGATATAAATTTGGCCCTATCCGAGTTATGTTTTCACAATATGATCAATCGAATGGGATATTATAGTACCGAGAATCCTTAGTCCTTTATAGGTCAAGAGTGATAAGGTTTCATTTTGTCTGTCCATGTTTATATGCAGCATTCATGTTCCTTCTCCAGATATTTTAAGGATAACAATTTCTTCTATCTTTACGCAGTTGCTGAGACCTAGAGCTGCAAAATTGGGGTTAGGTACGATTTTTACATCATCAATCCTGACCATCCTTGCGTGTGATTGCCAATGGGTTGGAATGCATGTGTAAGCTGAAATGAAGGAACCACTTCATTGTGTAGTGTGTTCAGATCTGGAGATTCTAATATTATGTTCTTTCTTCTATTCTTTGGTATTGCTTTGAATTAATGTTTGAGGTAGTGAAAAAATAATGTATTTGGAACTGAAGTGTGGGTTTTGAGAGAGTGCTTTTTAATTTTGGGCTTTTTCGTTTCCAGGAACTGCTTACATTTATGGTCTGAAGTTTGCGTCTGGTGATTTTGTCATCATACTTGATGCCGATCTTTCTCACCATGTAAGTTGTGTATATTTTGTGATGAAGCTGACATCGTGAGTTATGGTTCAAAGGATGTAAGATAATTATAGAAAGGCTTGTCCAAAATTCGTGAATTTAATATAGAGCGACTCATGGCGAGATCTAATAATGGGTAAATAATTTGTCCTATTTTGCAGCCAAAGTATTTGCCGAATTTTATCAGGTGCGTGCATGCATTTCCCTGGATGTTTGTTGGTGTGAGCTCTATATTATTACACGTACTTTTATTGATTTTTGTTTCCGATTCATGCTTTGAGAGTTAGTAGTGTTACCGCATCAACATCTTATTAATTTGGCAGTTTAAGTTCGGTAATGACAGGAAGCAGCTAGAGACAGATGCAGATATTGTCACTGGAACTCGGTATATAGAAGGAGGAGGTGTCTCTGGTTGGGATTTGCGACGTAAGTTGACGAGCAGAGGAGCAAATGTTTTAGCCCACACGTTGTTGTGGCCGCCCGTGTCTGATTTGACCGGCTCTTTCAGGTATAGGATCATAACTGGCACTGTAAGGCAATAATTGCCGCTTGTTAAGCTTCCCTCATATGGTGAAGAGCTAATTGAAATATGATAAACACGATTGAAAACAGTGTAGTACGTTGGTTGGGTGATACTATTATGGTTAGGGCTTGAGTTCGGTGCATGTTCTGTGACAGGCTTTACAAGAAGAATGTACTTGAGGACGTTGTTCGAGTATGCGTGAGCAAGGGTTATGTATTTCAAATGGAACTCATTGTACGAGCTACGCGGATGGGATGCCGCGTTGAGGAGGTATGCTCCATGTCCCCTCAAAAATAGTAGGTCTTTATATTAGTGCTTGAAATCTGCATACCTATTTAGAAACTAGTTATTCATTACTGACGTGGTTATCAAAACTTTTATAATGAAAAAATGAGAAAATGATGATGGGACTTACCAGTTTTTAGGGAAGAGAGTTACAGGGAAGAGAGTTACATCTGCACATACTCGTAAACCGAATGTTATTCATTGTCTGTCATTTTCGTATTTGGGTTAATCTTATGGGGTCATGTCTAGCTGGACTAACTGAGTCTTGACTGGTTTCTGTCTTTTTTTTTACAGGTTCCTATCACATTCGTTGACAGGGTTTATGGGACCTCAAAGCTTGGAGGTACAGAAATTGTGCAATATTTGAAGGGGCTGTTTTGGCTCTTTATAACAACTTAGAAGAAGCTCGTTATTGAATCGGCAATCCTCTAAATGCACAAAAGGTTCGATGTTCGCGAATACTGTACAATGCTAGACACGCTGAATGACAGCTACAGAGTGACAGTTATCTGCGAAGTTCTGCAGTCCAGAATGTAGAAAACTCATCAATAATTTTTGAAGTTTTATCAGGAATTGTTTCACTTTTAGGTTTTCATAGCCACGTTACTAGTTATGAACACACTTTGTTGGAGGTTTTGAGTTGAGGAATTGATGTGGGCCATAGTGAGCATTGGAACTGTGAAATTCACTGGAGATTGATTACAATGATTCGGAGATGATCTTGCGTGTGAGAACTGAAAAATTACAAGCTTCTATTGATTTTGCCGAAAGAATGCTGTTGGACAGCCTGAGGTGATCTCTTCCAGTCTTGTGTCTTTTGATCGATTTCTGAACCTGATTTGTTTTGGCCCTTTCTTGGGGATTCGATTACAATTGTAGATGTTCTAACCATTGACAATTTGGAGAGAGAATATCGTTACACGTATGTCAGGACAGCTCTTTTGGTTGAAATTTCAAAGACCAAGATAAGTTACCGCTATCAGCCATTGACTCTGCTGCTATGTGTTAAATGTTGGAATCTGATATTCACTTGTCCTCTTCATCCATCTCATTTCTGTTCATCCGTATCTTACCTTTGGTATTTATGCTTTGTGTTGATTCTCAGTCTTGCACTCTCATTGTTACACACAAATATGCCTTGCTAGCACTTTCACCGTCTCACCTGCTTTTTTTTCTCTGTTTCTATTCTTCGTTTTGTCCAACTTGTTTTTGTCTCTGCCTTGCTTTTTCACTCTCCCTTTCCCTCCCTTTTTCTCTCCCCTCAAATTTTTGGTGACTTTTTAGCCTCCCTTTCCGTACCTTTTCTTCTCCCCCTCTCTAGTAAATAATTTCAAATGTAATAGAGAATTTTGAATTTCTTGTGGCGAAACACGATCTAAATCAAACGGGCTTCAAATTAAATTAGCTGTCCAAATGCTCAAGGGTCTTGATTGTGTTGCCATGCCTTCGTTCTAGAACATATATTTTGGATGAATAATTCCCCTTCCCTCATTTGTTGGGGCACATGATCTCCTTCCATGTATTAAGATCTTGGTCTTCTTTAAACGTATATATTAGTCCAAATTGTAAGGGAGAAGAAGGCGCATCCAAGATTCAGTGTTGTTTCACAAATCTTCTTCTGTCCCAAGGGCCTTTTCTAGCATGTTCAAAGAGTGTCAACTTGATGCTTGAGGCACAATGTGGTGATGCAAGATTAGAGTAGCCTTAATATGCAACATAGATGTTACTAATTTCACACTCTTAACTTCAAAACATTTTGATTACTTTTCCAAAATCTTATGGACAGTGACCTATTGCCTTTTAATTAAAGTTTGTATTAGCTAAAATCTTTTGGTGTCAAAAACTTATCATTTTGAAATGTCAAGCATTCATTTTTGTTGCAATTTTGGTAGAGGTTGAACTTGGATGAACTCATTATTGAATGAAGATGAAGACCAAGAATCCTTCCAAGTTTAGTTGGTTGATGATTAAATGAATGTATATATAAATAAGATTAAAAAAACAAGGTTCATAATTCACAATCCTTTTTTTCATTATTAATTAGTGCCTTTACAAGATGTTTAAAATTTGTGCACATGTGCCAAAAGTATAGATTCAAAATATTTTATTGTCATTTCATGGCTTCCTACATCTTTCCCCAAAGTACAAATTTAATTTTGATTACTCTATATGACATTAATACAACACATAATTAAAGAAATGAGACAGAAGATTGTTGCATTTCTATGAAGTGGGAAGCTCTAAAAAAGGACATCAATACCACATCACAAATGTAACATGCTACCAAAAGAGTTGTTTCTAGCCCTTTAATAGTTGCATGATCCTAACTTTTAACTACATGTAGTAAATGCATTTTTGTGAAAAAAAAAACGTGGCCTTATATCAATAGAAGCAGTATCAATGATATACTACTCAAAACATTTGATAAAATATGTGAAACAAGTTGCAAATTGAAGAGGAAAGATAGGAAGAGGCAATGTCCAAGGAAAATTGGTGATTGATGTGCATAAAGAAATATTAGGGTTTGCATCTTCAACCCTCTCATGCCCCATTCTTAGTGGCATGTTCATTGATTGTTTTGCCTGGCATGAACACTATTCCAAATGAGTTACCAAACACTTCATTCTCAATGGCAAGAAACATTAATAGAATGAATGTAAATAAACAACATAAAAATAAACAAAAAGCATAAGAAAGTTGTCAAATCCCACCACTTCAAAGGTCCCACATTATTGTTCCCATCTTTTGAAGTCATATGGAGTCATTATATTGATCACTTGAAGTGGGGGAATGAGTCATTTGAGAGAACATGATTCCTTGACACATTCTCCCACATATTTGAAGAACACATCTTAAAGCCATGTGTGTGAAACCACGTCAAGGAAGGAGATAAAGAATTTTCTCCTAAAGTGCGTCCAACAATGGGAATGGATCTTCACTTCTCATTCCTCTTTGACAATGCATTGTTTGATGTACAATTTTCAAAACTTAGATATAATTTAAAAGGACCGATTTAGCCAGAAAATAATATTTGTACATAGAATCATGAAGCTAGCCCTTACAAGGTACAATGATTGGCAACCCTCAAAATGAAATTTGTACTATTGATTCTCTATGAGTCGTGGACAAGCTATGCAAGAACATTCTTGGAAGCTCGGGGCTAGGTGCGTATTACAATGGGCATTGGAACTTGAAATCAATGATACTACTAAAATCAGAAGGTCCTCTACAATCTAAAAATTTGCTTAAAGTTTTACTGTGTTCTAACACATGAAAATCCTAATAAAATTCTAATGGTGGATGCATAGCATAGCAAGCAACAACCGCCATTTGGATATTAAAAAAATATGGAATGAAGATTGAGGTCGTTTGAAAGTTGAGTACAAAGAACAAAGAATTTGCAAAGTAGTATACATGCATTAGAGATAAGTCACACCCTCTCTACGAGTGAAACTCCTATGAACAAATAAAACTTTTGGAGTAGAAATAGGAGCCAATGGGAGTACTTCTCTATGAAGATGTGACTCTCCTTTTATGAGCAGTGGAGAATGGAGAATTAGTTTATCTTGAAAAGGGTGATGCAATAAGAAAGCAGGTTGCATTCATACACTTAACATATGTCTCCAACTACAAGGAAGGTGAAACAAGAAAAGCTAGATGAAAAAGAGACACACATGGGTAAAAGTTTCAAGTGCTAAATCTTCTTCACACCCATTCTTCTCAGAGAATGGGCCCTCCACAAATACAAATCAAGGAGAGAGTGCCATGACCCCATTCTCTGTATATAGATCAACAATGGGGTGAAGGTATGACTAGTGTGACTAGCCTGTTGTCAATCTGTCAATTTACAAAAGAGAGGCCACCTAAAATTTACTCCACATGTGTCGGAGTTCGCATGATGAGAGGCAGGCCTTGCAGGTTTCGACAATGGAGATTCAGGCGCCCGCCATTCAGATTCTGAACTTGTTGGCTGTGAGCCTGTGACTAATGCTACATCACTTGATCAGGGATTCCATCCTGTCGCCTGTCTTCTTAAATTGTAATACCTGGTTCTCCTAAGAATTTGCATGTGAAGGTCTTCTGCTTGAGAAGGTACTCCAAATAAATAAGGAAGTAGAGAAGGTTCAAAGGTCTGAAAACCAACTGGAAAGTGAGAGCTAGCACAGAAATCAAGATAAAACCAATACCTTGATACCTAGAATTTATAATAATTCATATCAAATTCACAGAGAAATGCATTTGAATAATGGGAAAATTTCATGGATACCCCTGATGTTTGCCATATTTTCATAGATACCCCTGCTTCTTCAGAAATTTCACAAATCCCCTTGGACCAAAATTTTCAGGCGGTTTTTTTTTGTTGTGCATGTCACTTCCCTTCTTCCTTTGCGTGCACACATAACAAGAAATAGGTAGTGTACGTACAAAGGCAGAAGGAAGTGATATGCACAACAAAAAAAACGCCTGAAAATTTTGGTTCAAGGGTATTTGTGAAATTTCTGAAAAAGCAGGGGTATCTATGAAAATATGGCAAACTTCATAGGTATTCATGAAATTTTCCCTTGAAAAAGTATTGAAGAGCACACATCTGACCTCAACTTGGAACGCCTGAACCGCCCTTCTGAATAGTGGCCTTCGCCACTTGCAATGCACGCAACAGATCACTAATATTCCTATCAAGTCCGCCCTTCGGAGACTGCTGCACTGGAGAGTTTTCCATAGGGGGCGCATCGTAAGCAGGCCCGTAACCCAGACTTAGCGTAGGCTTGGCGGTAGAAGAGCCATATATGGTTGTTTGATTTGAGTTGATCTTCCCAGGAGCAGTGTTTGCCTGTTTAATTCGGATAAAACAATGGAAGATTAATTTAGTCACCTTCGCGTCAAAGAGAGTATGATATTACACCGGGCCAGAATGACCCACAGAAAAGGCAAAATTTACAGTTCTCCTGCTAATTTGGGTACTATGATGCTACCGTTCCTCTGAAGCAAACTATAAAAAGGTTCCCTATGAAATCAGCTTAAGCATGTTTTCAAACCATCTTTCAAGCACAGCGTACAAGAAATTTGAGCCTAGTTGCCGAGATGTCACCGACTCCAGTCCCCCAATGGGGAATTAGAGACAGAGTATATGGCAGAGAAAGGCACGAAACTAGAAAGCAGGGCATTGCAACAAGGCAGCTGTGAATCCAAGTATCATGTCCAAGAAAGAGTTTCCTCAATAGAATCTAACCTTAGCAGCAAGCGAGCTGTTTCGCCTTAATCCATCCGCTCCGTACGTTCGTTTGACACCGTAACGTAGGTCGTCATTAGATCCAGGGGGCTTCTCAAAGCTGATGGAACGTGGATTTGCAGTCATTGAAGGAGGATATCCGGAATAGGACTGTCGTCTAGCAAGACCAGGATTAGGTATAGGTTGTTGATAAGGTAAGCCAAAATCTTCCACAACTGGCGAATTGTAATTTTCAGAATGAGGTTTCTGACGCAGACGCTGATGCCGATGCCGATGCCGATGCGCATACGTATTCTCAGATTGTGAAGAAACGTACGACTCTTCTCTTTTTCTATCCCTACGAAATAGAGAGTCCATATCAGCCCACTGAAATGAAATCAATAGACAAATATGTTTCAAATCTCTTGTGTCAGTTTCAAGAAATCTCTGGAAAAATTCATTCATCTCGGAAGAGCCAGACAGGACCAGTGCTAAGATTTAAGTAAGTAACCCTTGCCTGTAGTAGTTGTCCTTGTGAGTTTGACTATTTTCATCTTCATACCTAGTCTGTGTTTGGTGATGACGACCACTGTTGTTCCTGAGATCATTGTCACCCTTGAAGTCTAGAATAGCGCTCCAGTATCCTTCTTCTGCTAATCTGAAGACAAAAAAGGACCGTAAGATAACTAGAGCGACTACAATTCCCTTGTAAAAAAACATTCACATTGCTAACTGGCTCTACTACCGGTCTCTGGCTCTACAACCAGTCTCCTGGTCCAGTTGCCCCTTAGATCATGCTTTGTGTTTTGCTTAAGGCATCCTGGTTGCAAACTTTTGCGAACCAAATAAGGGGATATACTTGCAACAGAATAAACTGGGCGATGACATATGAGTGTTCCCTTGAACATAATCGAGGATGAACAGTTCGTACAAGCACTAAAGTTACAAAAGTTGAAGAAGCCAGTAGGAGAAAGAGCGTTTTCCACGAATCTTGCTGACCACAAGATTCATCAAGATGGGGTGAGTTCATTCCCGAGATATACCCATTAGAACTCGTAGAAAGGTCTGAAGTGCTTTTGGCTTTTGCTAGTCTTGCATGAGGAGACCCCAAGAATAGTGATTTATCTACCACACCATCTGGTCCGTGCGTATCATTTGTATGTTGAAGCTCCAGGCTGGCATTTGAAGTAACTGCTGACGAGCTAGCACGGAGATCATGTCCCTGCCGCAAATTGTTGTCAAGAAATTGAATTAACAACATAAAACAATGACGTCCTTAAGCAATTTGGTTATGTAATCAAGTACCAATTAAGGAATAGCCTGGAATGTCTACACAATTCTGCCATGAATCAAACAAAATTATTCGGGATCAAATGAGTACAGATTAACAACTACTAAAATAATGATGCTATATAAAAACTAGCTACTCCGGACTAGAGGACTTTCCAAGGTAGCACACAGATGCCGCTTGTTCATAAAACTATGAACTTACCGGAAATTGCTCCGTTTTTCCTGGAGATTCGGGAGAGTTTCTTTCTTGAGAGGCAAACTGTTCTTGGAACAATAGCGTCGTCCTTGTCTCTGCTTGCAGTTGGACCTTAGCTTGCACTGTTTCGGATGATATCTCTGCATTTATAAAATGACATAAGGATAAATGAGTAGGGCCAATTAAAAAGCATCTGATCATTTCTGTAGGCACAAGATTGTTGTTAAAATCAACCCTTAATGAATTTTAACTTAGAGGTTTGAGTTTCTGAATGAACAGTGGTCACTTCATCTTACACACCTGGTTGACTTTCCACCATTGGCCTTGTCACACTCAGCAGCCCAAGTCTGTCGGATTCTAATCTCAATTCCACATCATGCGTGGGGCTCCCTAGCTCCTTAGGTATAGTATTCAGAACAACGGCGGGAACTTGACCAATCCAGCTCATAAGCTCTTCTCGAACAACACCTCTTCTCTCTTCAACAAGAGCAGTCATATCGTCACAGATTTTATTCCACATGTCCTGCAGCCGGCTCTCAATTACAGCCCTGCTCAAGTAGATTCGAGAATTTAGCACAACTATCTTCCACCAACAGATCCAAAAAAAAACTATTGTATAATTTTCAAATTGAGAACATGAGTAACTAGAAGCAGGCGATCTTAAGCTTGCAAACAGGGGCACCTAGAGTCCTAGGAGAAATTAGACCAAATCACATCAAGAAAATGCTGAATGCATGTTACTTTGCAAAAATGATATGGCTTTTTTATATGATTACCTATTTTCCTGCTTTTGAGGTAACCCTTGAGAATTCTCAGAAATATTCTGGGGAGCGGGTATCACTCCAAGACTACCTTGCTCATCTGCGCGTTCCTCAGCCTTGGTCATAGATTCTGACAGAGACCTTTTTGTCTTCAAGTCTCTGTCGTCAACAGAACTACTATGTGAGTTCGTTCCTGACAAGTCTTTGTTACTAGTTCCATCTAGTTCCAAAGGCTTAATATCCTCCGGACCAGCTCCAGACCTTGAAAGAGGCGAGCTCTTGGTCAAAATCGAGATCGATCGATCAGGAACCTCCCCTGATGCCCCGTTCATCCCTTGAATTGAGCCTTCTGTACACAACTAGAAAAATCAAACAGAGTAATGCGAATACCAATAGCAGGCTGATTATAAATCTGAAACTTGGCACTTGCACAAAAAGTGCAAAACCCTAAAATTCGGATTCATTCCCAACCAATTTGGTGAAGCTCTTGTTCACGCTTATAAGGAAGTTCATGATTTAAACTTCGGTCTGACCAGGAAGTAGCTGGATATCGAACAGATGCACTCTTTCATTCAACAGAGGCTAAAAGATCTTGCACCAATCAAAGAGTAAGTATGGCAATAGCAGAACAAGGAAAGATAAAAAACGACCACGAACCCGCGAGTTTTAGCTTCATGGATGCTTCCCGCGCAGAGGCCTCAGCCTTAATCCGATCTGCATTTGCCAAGCCCAGCTTTTCTTCTAGCTCAGATACCTGACAATACATGAACCGCTGGCTCAAGCTCCACTCAAATAGAACCCTCGTTCATTAGAAGCTTCATTGAATTAATGGTGAACTACTCGGTAAGACGAGAGCTAGATCCCTAATTTTATTTGGGTCTCATTCATTTCCTACAACAAGAACTAATAAATGCTGTTTAAAAAACAAAACTACCACAGCAAAGGGACAGGGTGCAACTCTACTAAATCGTGTGCATATACAGAAGATCGATGAGGATTGCAGCCTGGTACACATAAATAAGACTCCTTGTAACACAGCGCACCAATATCACAGAGCGAACTACATAACTGCTGTTGGATAGCTTTTCAGTGTCAAAATGTGGGGTAATGTTACTTGCACCGGTCTACATAGTGAACGCCCTTCACCGTACCTTTCTAAAGAATTCTTTGCCAGAGCACCCGCTGAAATTCTGCTATATATTGTCCTTTTTACCTCTCAAGAAAAATTGGATTCCTCACCTTGTCAGCTAGCTGTTTATTTCGCAAATTTGCAGCCTTTGAAGCAGAACGCTCAGACAGCAGTCTAGCTCGTAAGAAGTCAATTGTCATCATCATGACGTCGTCTCCTGCAGATGTCTTCCTATACAAAATAATTCATGAACCAGCAGCAAAAAGTTCAGTGCAGGTTCCATCCACGGGATGACAGATCTTAGTGATGCAACTTCACCAGATTTCTCAGCTAGACACATTCGCTATCTTGAACTTGTGACCACATGTCCAAAAACCGCGATGGACCAGCTTCCCGCGGCGATTTGAAGCCTCGTAGTCTAATGTATAAATCCCAGCGATCTAGCTTCGAAGGCCATAACCTAACAGACCGAGCCAATTGTAACAAAATAGTCAGCCATGACAATCATGAAGCAATGGCCGATCTTTTCGGTTTTCTAAAGATCTACCAAAGAATTCTTCTTCACAGTTTGGGTGTGAGTAAAATCCCATGATGTTTGCATATTACCTGTCAGGACCTTCAATAGACTCCAGACGAAATTCTTCTTCAATTATCCCAGCCTGAATACTCGTAGAAAGCTCGTCAACTGAAGAAGTTGCTACATTTTCATCAGCTTCAGGCAAAACTAGGTGCTGTCCCTCATTTGCGCGCTCTTCCTTCTCATTCTTCACAACTGGGTTGCCTTCTAGACGCTCTTCAAAAGTATTGCCGACTAGAACAGCTGATCCCAGCTTTGAACGTTCTATTACCTTCACTTCCTCCTGAAGTTCCCGAGAGTTGGACTTCCACTTCAACGGCGTGGAGGGCGTCAACGGTGTGCTATTCTTATTTGTCATCGCGGGACTACCAGCTCCTGCTTCTTTTTCCACCTCACCAGAAACCTTCGACCTTCTATAAATACACATCATAGTACACATCACGAAATCATTTCTAATTAGTGTATGAAAGAGTGTTCTGGCAGGGAAATCCTTGTAGGAATGTTCTGAAAATAAAATTAAACACTTCGATGATCTGATGGGAATTTCCTCGTACTAAACAAAAATTTTACTCATAGTTGCCAGACTATTTATTAAACTAGACGCATCAATTCGATGCCCCGGAGGACTCAGCTGAACGAGTACCACAGTACTCCTCTGCAATTCGAGAATTGTCTCAACACCTGAGACTCTCATTCTAGCATATAGCTATCCTGCAATCGTTAGGAGTGCAGCCGATGTAATCTGCCATTACTACAATTAACAATTCCACAATTACACTCGTTTCAAGTACAAACTAAGAATATATAAAATTTCCAACGATTAGTTTCACAACACTGAAACATGACTCCGAAATTCACGCAGGTGGCACCCCAATTTAACTCAATGACACTTCGAAAATGAAAACCAAACTTTTTGCAGAAACACAGACGGTATCAAGCATGAAACTCTTTGCTGTTTGATTGGCACCAAGCACTTCCGATGGGGTACGAGATGGCATTGCGTTAGGTCTCAGTACCTCATAGAAGGGAGTGATCTCAAGGAGGCAAACCCCGACTCACTCTCGATCACTCCTTCCTTGGACGTAGAGGTGCCAAAAGATGCCTCATCCGAAACAGAAGCATTCTGGAGAGTTGCACTGCTACTACTACGAGTGGACCAGCTCTTCGATGCAAAGAGCTTCCTGTCCTTTGGAGAATCCACTTTACTCATCGACACAGTCGAATTAATCTTCGAATCGGAAATCTGCTCCATATCAATGATCTAGTGTGTGTCGCAAACCTTGAATTAACTACCTCCAATTTCGTTTCCACACTTTCATAGCTGAAGCGAATCTAGGGAGGAAATTGTGAGCTGTGCTCGTATCAACGAGCCAAACCCTGTGATCACAACTTTCCAGTAATCATGGTCTGCAACTCTGCACAACCTTTCCTTAAAAGCGTAGCAATGAGTAAGCTGTGCCGTCTGCCGTACTCAGAGAAGTAATCAGTAGGGATACGAATCCTGGCGCCGTCAAACTTGCGCGGGCACCTGATATTCGATCGAGAGCAAATTACTTTGAAGATAATACGACGAACTCCTCGCCGTCAAATGAAACTACAAGGGGCCACAGGTAGCTAGGACTTTTACATCTCTAGAGTTAAGGTCTGCTAAATACGGAATACTGATCGATACAGCCTATACTAGGCCTCGATAGTTAGCCAACCAAAGCAATGTTCATGTGATTATGTGTCCGCTAGCAACTTACTCTCAGTGAACAGAACACCGGCATCCTATTTTGCGTACGCGAATCAACCACTGGATTTCACTAGCTGCATAGACTCTCGCTGATCCATGTAGCACGTACTAGTTTACGTACCTGTTTTACCAACTGAGGCAAGGAAATATCCGTGCAATAGACAAATTGTGCAGTAGCAATCTTATCACAAAGTGTGACAATTCGAAAATTCAAATTGTTTCACTCACAAACGCTAGCAATCTAATTCAAAGTAAAGCCTCACTATAAACCACATTACGTATGTAACAAATTTTATAATTTGGTTAAACTTGTACTCTTCTCTATTTTTAATTTTTTTACTTTAGTTAAACTTGTACTCTACTCTATTTTGTACCTCCACTCTATTTTTAGGCATATACTTGTTATACTATTATTTACTGCTACATACATGGAATGTGACTCATAGTTGCACCAAAACTCTCTCCTTTTCATCCAATATGGGATTCTTTCAAAAATATTAGATTAGACTACCCTCGATAAGAGCTACAAAACTGTTCTCGCATGGCCGTGCCAATTGCACTCAAAGTCGAATGCTTCCCAAACAAACAAATTCCCGAAGGCAGAGTACACGATGGACTCGCACTTGCTCCCAATAGCAGAGTCCGCTAGCAAATTACTCTCAGTGAATAGAACACCAATATCCTATTTTGCGTACGCGAATCAAGCTCTGGATTTCCTCAGCTGCATAGACTCTCGCTCATCCTACATTATTGTAGCACGTAAGTTACTACCCTCGACAAGAGCTAGAAAACTGTTCTCGCATGGCCGTGCCAATTGCACTCAAAGTCGAATGCTTTCCAAACAAATAAACTCCCAAAGGTAAAGTACACGATGGACTCGCACTTGCTCCCAATTGCAAAGTCTCCTACGGAACAGCAGTTGCAAATGCGAGTAAGTCGAGCATCAAAATTGACTAATCACCTCGAACTCGCACTGATAAACTGCCACAGGCAAGAGAATCACCGACTAGTCAGACTAATTCCTAAACACGAACAACGACGCCATGACTCTCTAGCTGTGTCAACTCTCAGCCGATTCAGAATCGACCACACTCCACATCAATTCTAGTTCTCAGCTCGCTATTCGAGTGCGAAAAATCAGTCCACTATGAAATTGATCCGCGAGTCACGTGCGTGTAACTCCTATATTTAGGTTAAGCTCATACAACACCCCGTCATCACTGAGAGCTCCTTGTCTAATGGCGCAAAAAGAATCTAGTTTACATTGATTCGCGTGTAACGTATTTTAGACTCTTCAATAGTTCAATTCACACTGCTCTTTACAAAGAGCTTCTTCTCAGAAACGGCATAAACTTACCACGAGAGACTCGAGACCAGGCCAGAATGCAACACAGGGAATAACTCAGCGTGCATCCTCATCCGTCCATCCAATCCCCCGTGGCCTCGCATATATCGTAGCTAACTTTTCATCTATAAGATAAATATACTCGGAGCAGCATCAATCAAATTCCATGTGTAACAGTCGCCTTCTATGTCGGAACAATAGTCTTCCTGTATGTTGCTTTGCTTGCTGAAACTTACACTTGCACTATAACTGTACAATAAATATACCTTACGCACGCTAAATCGAGATTATGCTATACCGAGATCGTGCTGCAATGCGATAACTAAGTGATTGCATTGAGTGACGAAGATCATGAAAAAATAGTTTCAGTATTTCAATACACAATATTAAGCTGTCACAACGACGAGAACCACTAACGAATCAGTCTAGTCTCTAAAAAAAAACAAAAACGCCATCACGATTTGTAATTGACATCCCGGCCGTTTTAAAATAGCGAGCAAATCAAACTCTACATCAATTGAAACCTCTCATCAGCTCGCTATTCGAGTGCGAGAAATGGAAAAAATCATTCCGACGTAAATTGATCCGCTATTCGAGTGCGTGTAGCCTCTATGCTTAGGTTAGGCTCAAACAACATCCCGTCACCGAGAGCTCCTTGTCTGAAAAGCGCAATAAAAAAAATTCTACTTTACAATTTGACATTGATTAAAGTGTAACGTAGTCTAAACTCTTCAATCAAATGAACCTCACACAAATTTCAGAGCCTCTTCTCAGAAATGGCGTACCTGCAGAGCCTCAATACAAAGCTAAAACGCGCAACGATCTAAATAACTTAAGCTTAGCATCCGATCAATCTCACATTGCCTTCCTCACAACCGCAATACTCGCTGATCACTAACTTACTCACCACTTCACACCAACGCCTACTTACAAACAATCACATTATCCTGACAATATCATCCTATACCTACATCTCATCATTACGTCCACCGGTGATTAATTCCTCACTCAGCTTTCCTATGGCAAATTTAATAGCAACGAGGACAAAATGACAACATCAATCAACAGCTTTCCATAATTTCATTCACTATACAGTACAGTACAAGGCATTTTTATGATTTTAGAGTTGCCACGGACAAAATACACGAGCTGGTTTCGAAAGCTAAAAAATACCGGATGCACAGCGACGACGGAACGTGCTCCTCCGGGAGCTCCGCATTCATTCAAAGTGGCTGAAAATCGCTGGAACTCGTCGAGAAAAGCCGAGAAAAGCCGAGAAAAGCCGAGAAAAGTTGAGAATAGTCGAGAAAAGTCGAGAAAAGGTAAGAAAAGTCGAGAAAAGGTATGAAAAGTTGAGAAAAGGTGAGAAAAGCAGATGTGGGCATAGAGACTTGGAATCGAGTAGAGGCAGGGGAGACAAGAGGAGTCGGGGAGAGAAGGGGAAGGAAAAGAAGGAAGGGAAAGGAAAAGAAGGAAGGGAAAGAATCCAGAGGGATGAGTCAACAGGCAACGGGAAAAGCAGAAAGGACAGAAAGAAAAATGTAAGGAGGAGAATTCTGCAGGAGTGAGTCAGACTGAGGCGGGAAGACTTTCTTTCAAGCTGCTCCCGCCCTTGGCCGGTCAGTTCTCTTAAATGTCATTAAATTTAAGTGAGCAAAATTCCTGTCCTGCTAACAAATTTTATTGTTTTGCTGTGAGAACTTGTGACGACCAGATATCATAAATGTGAAGCTTTTGGTATGTTTGGCTGCTTTGGCAACAGTAACTCGAAGATCCATAAATTGGCGGTGTACGGTATGTGTGTCAGGACAGGAGTTCTCATGCCTATGTACCTTTGCAAAAGTCTAAATTATAGTTCACAGACTAGGAGCTGCTTTGTACTACGGCTGACTAAGTCATGAGGCCGTGGGATTGAGTGGTCAATTTTTGTTGAGAGGCAGTAGAAATGAGTCAAAAATAGGTAAAAGTATTGTTTTTGAATATTTTTGTGTAGTTTTAGTGGGAAGCCTTCAAAGAACAAGTACAAAATCCAAATTCTTGGCAATGAACATTTATGGTCTCTTGACTTGAATGGTTGTAGTGTGTAGTTTCCAAAGGTCAAGAACAAATTCCAAATTTTCCAATTTATCATTCAATATCTTGTCATTTTTTTAATTGTTTTGTGGAAAAAAATTGATTGCCTTTTGACCATACTAGTGATGTCATGTAGGCATTTTGGGGGGCAATCGAGTTTGGACTTTGGCCTCTAATGTGAAGGATTAAAAGGCCAAAATCTTAGTTTTTAGCAATTTGATTGGTGAAAAGTGACGTCCTCTCTACCTTTGGCCACCTTTGGCCGCACTTGAAGTGACCCTTGAATCAATATATATTTTGTATTTAGGTTGTAGAACCAAATTCAAGTGGTGAAGTATTACGTGGTTGAATGTTTGTTTTTGTTGAAAAGTAACAAATAATTAATAATTGAAGAATAAACTAATATTGCCAAGCTAGAATAAGTCAAATAGAATAAAAAGAGAAGATTTGTAGTAGTTTGGATTGCCTTCTTGCTCCTTGATGATAATGTTTATAAAACTAAAAAACCCAAATTTGACTTTTCCTGTAAAAATATCAGTTAGTTTTATCAAACTAGTTGTAAAAGAAAGTTGATTTATGAAAATCTAAATTTTTTTAATGAACAATAGAGTATTTGCCTGAAATAGTCCTCAATAGCTCTTAGTTCACCATCTAAAAAATCAGTAAAAAATGTGGGAGTTGGAGCACTTGGAGATTGTTTGTATTGAATGATATAATTTTATGTTTTGTCGCAATTGACTTAGCGGATACGTTACTGAAGAAAAATCATTTTTAGAAATTTGGACCTTTTATGAAAACTACAATTAGGACGAGTGTTTGTAGTGATAGACTAAAGGATGAGCCCCTCAAGTCTTGCAAATTGACTAAAAGACCATTTAATTATATTAATGCATGGATATTTAGATTTGGAATTTTATTTAAAATATTGCTTATCAATTGATTTCAACATTGTAATTGTAAAAATGACATATGATATGCAAAAACAACATATGTGATTTCTTTGCCAAACTTAATAAATCACCATTAGTACACACTTTGCTCAATGTCTTAAGTTGTTTGTAAATGTTGGTATAACATTGACATGAACATGTTCATGAAAGTGATGAAACTACCTTTGTAGAGGTATTTCCACGGCAATGTTCACTAAAAAAAATTATTAAAAAGATCATTACTTAGTTATGACATTGTTTGTGAATACATAATAGAAAACTTACATAAAACATGAGAAACCTAAATCATTGGTGTAGCTTGAATTTAGGTTTCCTTAAAAAAACATGTCACATGCTAATGTGTTGTTTTCACAAATCAAACAATCATAGTTATATTCATTACATGCATGATGATTTTCCACATAACCCAAATGATATGATATGTGTATAGATTTGTTAACTTTTTCAGTTTTCATTGTAACTTTAGTAAGACTTAGCTCTAGAGTTGGATGCAATAAGAAAAAAAGACCTACTTTGGGAGCAAACGTTCCAACAATCTATGTTACTTAATGTAAAAAAGATTGTTATTTTTGTGCTTTAATATCCTTAAAAACTTGCATTGAATTGGGACTTGCAAAGTTGGGATATGGAACACATTGTGAACCATCCCTTAAGGTCCATTTACACAACACGTAGAAATATGAAACTTATGAAGTTAACCCTTTAGAGACCACCAAACCATATTTTGGTTTGGGAGAGTAGTTTTTGGCCTATATAGTAAAATCAATCTACAATTTGGAAAATAATCTTGAAGAATGCTTATGATCACAAATTTTTTGCATCCAACCCAAAAAACAACAATAGAATTGGATATGGGAGTTGATAAATAATGGTGTTTATATATCATGGCCTCAAAATACGTATCCATATTTGGTCAAATATGGATCAAAGCAACAACACAATAAATCAAACATCCAAGAAGAATGACGCATTTCAATTGTGCAATCTTTAAAAACTTCAAATTGCTTAAGAAATATGCTTGTATTGTTTCTCTATATGGTAGTAGTACAATCGTAGTATTTGAGAATCCATTGAAATGATGATATCAATTTATTTAAAAAAAAATCATCCTACATTTAAGGCCAATCAGCCCAATCTTGATTGCTTTCACCTATTGGATTTTCCATAAAAATTATCAATTTTTTGTAGAATTGTTTTAGGGTAGCAAAGAAAATGGGATTTGTGACCCTTTTTGTCCACTTAGCTACACCTTGTGATTGCTATTTTTGTCTATTTTGTGTGAAATTGGTCTTGCTGGAAAGGTGGGAAACCCTGCTTTCTAGAAATGTAAGTCTTTTCTCAATCAAAACTTGCATGAAGCGCTACCATTCAAAACCACACAAGCATGAAAAACTAAAGATTCTCCATATATAGCTCACTCAATCATTATAATATTTCACCTCCAATGGTAGATCTAGCTGAAATTTTGATATATTGCAACAAACAAGGTGTCCTTCACATTTGTATGGTCGGATTATTCAGATTGGGTTTGTATTTTTTTCAAATGTACATCTAGTTCTGTTGCCCCGATTTCTAGTGGGTTTTGGGAAAATCTGTGTGGTCTTTAAAGGGTTAAGGTTCCACACTATCATGGAGTGTTTGCACCAAAGGATCTAATTTTAAATGTGGCATATAGCATAGCAAGTGGATTGTATTTCAAGTTTATGACGGTTATAAATTTCTCCCATGGAATTATGATTTTTCGATTTTTTAGACATTCAAAATCTTGTGTCTATATGTGGACAACAAATGATTGCAATTGCTTACAACTAAATGTAGAATTGCATACAATGGATAAAATATATCCTTGCTTAACAAAGACAAATTGTTTACTTTTCAAATATGTGACAAATTTTATCGTTGGATGCTTCATGATATTTGTGCGAGGCTCTTTGATTAGAGGTACAAGAACGCTATAACATTAATTTTGGAAAAAGATACATTTTAGGACTTGAGGTTTTTATGGTTCTAAGAGATTTTTGGTGACTTAGAATGAATTTCATAATGATTTCTTAAAGGCCTTACATCAACGATGAAATATTTTGAAGGAGATATCAAAAATCTCACAATAAATCATCAAATTACTCTCATAAATGCTTAATTCAATATTCTCAAAAAATACATTTTGGGAAAGAGTTTTTCCAAATTAACAAATATTGTGTTGTAGGGAAATAACTTGCAAGAATGAGAATTGAGTTTTTGAAATCATCTTAGGCCATTATATTTTCTGTCCTTAGGGATTAAAGCCCATGAGAAGGTTGTAGTTGTTTTTGCTCCATGCTCACTCTTTGGAAGGTCATTATTTTGCTTCTTCTATAATTAAGATGAGCTCTCAAAGTCTCAATTGAGGAGGTACTTATAATAGATGAATTGTATTTTGGTCTCCAGATCCCTCAAGGTTATGTTTTGTACCTCAAGTCTGTATTACTTTTAATTTGAATGTTTCTTTGGGATCACTTTGTATTGAGGCCCAACCTCAATTTGGAATTGGCTCAATTCACAATTCATTAGGCCATCAATTGGGCTAAATTTTGATTGGACCCTACCATAAAATCCTTGGGTCCAATTGATGACCCAATATCATGTTGACAAACTAGGTTCAAATTATCGAATTAGATTGATATATTGTGATGTTTGAACGTTTGATGCCAAAAGAATTCCATAAAAACATCCATGTCATCAACAAGACCAATCAAACTAACCCTCAATATAAATACTTAGGACCCAATTGATGACCCAATTCAAGTATTTTAGCAATTTTTGACTTACGTCATCAATTGGACTATTAGGGTTTATGTTTGGCTCAAATGGCCTTTTTAATGACATGGCAGTTTATATGACAATGTTTAGGTTCAATAAAATCAAACTCAAGTACAAAAGTAATTGAATTACGACAATACATAGACCTAATTCAAGAACAATCGCGTCATTATCATTTGAAATTTGATCATTAATTGAACCCATTGGTTTTCTTGTTAAAACGCAATTAAAGATTGAGCCTAATTTCTGACTCACAAATTTGTGAAATGAACTAACTCAAAATTGGGCTAGGCTACAATATAAAGTGGCCCCTAGTGCTCTTGGAATGTTCTCAAAACATCCAAACCATTACACGTTTATAGTTTGACACACACAATACTTGGGTTTAACCCTTGAGCGTCCAAAAGACATTATAACGTCTCTCAAAAAGTTAGGTCAACTCAATTTTGACCAATTTAATCTCATTGCACATTTAGTGAAACCACTTTCAATTAAGTCTAGCATGATGAAGACCCTTTCCACTAACAATTCATATGGTCCAATCTTGTGGATTGTGTTTTTCAATCCACACGGGCACTTTGATTGCACACAAGTCAAGCTTTTTCTGTTTCAACTCTGGGAGCTTAGGGGTTAACACATGCAATATTTGGATGATAAATGCTCATAGCCCCTCAAAACATTCTTTTAACACTCAAATTGAACATGTCAAGCAATGGTTCTTGATATTACTATTCATCCTAAATTTAGTGAGCTCTATCCTATACTCCACTTGATTTGATGATTAGTCAATTGACTATTTGTGAAACATATTTGAAGAGCAATAATGGGAGACAAGAATTTTGTGAACTCTCCAAAGTAGACGTGAGCACTTGGTGAGGCAGTCATTAGGAGGCTTCAAACATGAAATTTGGCCCTCGAACTTCTCACCTCACAAGATCTCCGGCACCAGTGAATTGTTTTTGTTCCCTCGCACGCGCAAAGTCTGAGACACCCGTGAGTTTACGGAAATTTCTACGAGAGAAGTTTCAAGGTTTGAGAACGCATGTGAATGAGTCGCGAGAAGTTACGAAGATGAGTTTTTGAAGTTCACGCTGCACATGAATCACGTTAGGAGTGAAGTCCAGAGGTGAGTCACGACGAGGTTCACGAGTGAATTCACAAAAATAAATTGTAACGTGAGTCACCTAAAAATGTTGATGTTTGAAGCCCTATTGCGAGTAAGCTTAACCCCTCAACTCCCCAGGTATAAATAAGAACACTGAAATGGGACGCGATTCACGCCCCCGGGGCGTTGAGGGGTTAAGGTGCGGATGCTCTTAAACGCAAACCTTGTACAGGTTTTGCAACAGCGCTTCATACCTTCGAGTGAAGCAATTTGTGCTTGCTAATTTGGAAACAGTAGCTCTTACTACCCCTTTTCAAAATGCTGCAAGGATGATCTGTTCACTTCGCAAATCGGAGCGAAATTATGTTGGAGGGCACCTGCTATACATTCGAAGCCCCACGTTGGCAATGTATCAGCTTGGCATTCCGCTAAATTAAACAAACTGCCCTTCTACAATGCACCATCGGCTACGTAGTTTATCAAGCGGCTCAGTTTCTAAACAGCTCGCTGCAGCAGTGGCTCTGAAGGATCCTCAGAGCATTCAATTCACATTCCGAAGACCTCTTGCGACAGAGACGAATGCGGTGATGATCGATCGATGTTGCACGGCATGGAATTAGGGTTTAGGAAGCTCTGCATTTAGGTCTGATAACATCCAGCAGCACAGGCAGTCTTCTTGATATGGAACTATCACGGTAGTTGATTAACATTACACGTCCATTTTTAAGTGCCAATATGTCAGTCATCGAATCGTCAATAACGAAAGAGCTGCCAAGGGTCGGTCATGTCGATTATGTGCAGCATTTGTGTTTGGCTCAAAGAATTTCCAATATCTATGCAACCCGGAGTTACAGCTCATGTTGAGGAACTCACCGTATTGTAATGTTGGAGTGGTGTGTCCCTTGTCAACTTGCTGTGACAGTTCGTATCCTTTATATCTTTGCCTCCATCCATTCAGCCTGTGTATTTAAACCCTACACCCAGAGAATGTTGGACGGAAGCTCAGGGGGAAGGGAGAAAGAGCTACCGGCTGGTGGCTGTTCATGTCCTGGGTGGTTTTGAAACGGCGGTCTCATGGTGCTTCGCTTTGTCTTAACCGTTTCATATGAGGCTTTCTTTCTGCTGCTTCTCGTTTGAATATCATCTCTGAATCTCGAGCATCTCTGGATCTCGAGCATCTCTGGAACAGGCACCAGCTTTTCGACATGCTTCTTGCTCGAATGTTTGGTGCAGCACTATGATAATATGTCAGCTGGCTCCGCACACGTAGCCACACGCCGGTACTTAGTTCACCGTTCTCTTATCTCATAAGTTTTGTAGTAGTTCCATGCTGATTTTGTGTACTTAGACCACCAAAATCTCGATCTATTATCTAACTCTTCAGTTCAGAAAGTAACACTCTCATGAATTTATCGGCAGGTTGAAGTAGAACAGCGAGATAGGAGAGTGCCATTCGAAATTGATTGCTGCTCCTGGCCCTGCATTGGTTGAAGGTATGCCATGTCCCTGCAGATGATTACTTATCAAGTGCACAGCTGAAACGAGTGAAGTTCGTTTGTGATGATCGAATCACATTGGACGAGGTAATTCCATGCCTCATAATCATAATAGACATGGTCGCACGAATAGAATTCGCTGCAAGATGATCATCAACGCTGCCACGCGTAGAGAATTTCTGATTATCCCATCCTGGTGAGCCGCACTGAAATTTGCCTTCGAGAATTTTGAGATGTAGCAACCTGGTTAGCCCTGATCCCTGAATGCATGACTGGCCCCACAAAGCCCTAAAAGGCATGTATCCTGAATGCATGACTGAGATCCACGGCCGGGGATGATCTCATTCGAAGGCAAGTTGTAGGAGTGATAATGATGTATCAGAGTAGCGTCTGCCGTGGACACATGCGGCAGCGCAGGCCACCGAGGGAGGTGTACGGGCCGCACTGCTGCGGGAGCCAGCGGCTCTGCCCCTTCCAGAGAGTGAGCAAGTTCGACCCTCTGAGTCTTTACGGGGGCCTGCATGGTCTTTCCTTCGATCCCGCCAACGCGCAGGCCTTGTTGAGTGCGGTGAGTGCACTTCGATCCACACAAGACCAGTGCACCATTTCAGTTCCAACGCCGGTCAACTTGGCTCCATGTTTTTCTAATCCTTCCTCCTCAAATAATTCTGACACGAACTCCTTCACCAGACCAGCAACTCCTCCGCCACTAATTGATTCCTGTCCCTCCCATGCCCATGGGCGTAAGGTCCAATCCATAGCTTGCGAATCCTCTGGCTCTCATACGCCAGTGGATGTCGATCTTGGACAGCCGGAGAAGGATTTGTTTGACCGAGGAGAATGCCTGCGAGAAAGAATTCTGCAGGAGAGATTTTTGGAGCAGACGAGCTGCCTGCAGCAGGAAAGATGTCCCAAAAAGGGTAACTCTGAGTTGAATGCAAGTCAAGTAAGAGTCCGGGCTAAATCCTCCACCAAGGACGGTAAGTCCCCGAAACATCGAAAGGATTTGACTTGGATAGATTGGGGATGGCCCGGAACCCATGTGGCTTGTCCCTTCAACCTGCAGCGTCACTTGGAGCTGGATGACAGCCTCATCCGTCCTGAATTAGTAGGTCACGTGATACATAATCCCCACGAATTTACTCCATGAGCTTGCCAGCTAGCTCTCTGCTGCATAGATTAGTACTTTCTTGTGATTACACCACAATCATATGAACCGAGCTTCTTAACTGCCTTAACGACTAAAAGCAGGTATGGATCTTGTGATGAGATTCAATGGCTGAATATTGACCTCTTTGAAATGGTATTAAATACTTTGCCTTTTCACACAAAAGATTTCGGTTGGTACATGCGTAGGTACACAATGAATGATAAGTATCATTTACCTTTCCAATCGAGCTGCCTCCAGCATTGAAGACGTAAGATTCACTGTCTCTGTTCTGATTAGCAAGTGATTTTCGGGTGCATGCAGATCTCTGAACAAACCAACTTTTTCAAGAGCTGGACGAATTGCTGCAAGTTGCTTGTACGCCATTTGTGCGCACCTGCATGTGTATGCAACTGACATAAACCCCGGTACTTGACCATTTTCACTATCCGTGCTTGCCTTGTCCTTGTCCAAGCTAGCTTGTCGAACAGTTTTCTCCGCAAGAGAGCATGGGATACGCAACAACATGAATTCTATACTAAATGCATGTGAGCCAGAGCAGTCTATATTGGTTCAAGGCCTGACCCAGAGATTTAGAGACAGATTTGGCCAAGCCATAGTCATAATTCATTGTACTTTTTCTTCCCACATGTAAATGATTTGCCATAATGACACTTAGCATTGTATAGTACAGTAATAACCTCAAATTGAGCCACTTCTTCTAAAACCAATGCATGATAACAGTGTTGTGAAAGAGAAGTCATGGCAAGTACCGCTGTGGATGTGAAGGAGCTCGCCACCTCGTACGTCTTCGTTGCAGACATGCCTGGTCTGAAGAACACGGACGTCAAGGTATTATATATTAATGCATGTTCATTGGTCTTGAACATAAGATCCGCCACTGGTTTATTAACTCAAACATGACGCTAGTTATGATATCTCTTCTAGACCTTTATACTACCACAGCTGGAATGTGAGACCTAAATATGTTTACCTGGATGTGGTCATTGTCAAGCAACATTAATTCAAGCGGAAATTAAACAGCCAAACCTGGCCACAATTCTGTCTGCAGGTGCAAGTGGAGAATGACAATGTGCTGAGGATAAGCGGGGAGCGGAGGAGAGAGGATGCGGTGCAAGACGGCGAGGTCAAGTACGTGAGAGTGGAACGCAGCGCAGGCAAGTTCATGCGCAAATTCAATCTGCCGGCGAACGCCAACTTGGACGCTATCACTGCCGCATGTCAAGATGGTCTGCTCACGATCATCGTACCCAAGACACCACCTCCCGACATCTACCGGCCCCGGACATTCGACGTCAATGTTTCATCAACGGATTTGGGAAAGGCTTAGACCACTGAAGAGTTAGTCCAGAACATTTCAATCACCAAAACAACACATGTATTGTTCAAGCCCATTCTGTTCTACCCAGGAGAGCCGATATGCTATAATGCCACTGTTGACTGTCACCATGCCATACTATCATTGTTTCCTTTTCTTCACTCACCAAAGTCTGCATCGTAGTAACACTATCTCAAAGTAGCCTCGACGTTGAAAGCCCATGTCACTGCCAACAGCACATCGTGGGATGATTACTGACGTACTGAAGATGATTGCGTAGTCTGAATAGACCATTCTAAGCCCCAAATAGCATAGTTCTTAGATAGGAATATTCATTATTGCAACATAATGTCTTCGACATAATTGTTCTTGGTAGCACGAAAACACCTCAACCACCTCGTTCTAATGTTAACTTCCATGAGACATCTCCACATTGGATTCCTGGGTGTCCTCTTGTTGTCAACGAGACTCACACACCTTTCAACTTTGAATTACATTTGTCCCAAGTAAGAGCACTAGCGAAAGTTGCAATGGCTTCACCTCATTGCATGCTGTGATGGAGAATTACGATCTTGAAACATGATGCTGCCCAAGTCCAATCTCCGAAATCGTTTGAGCACTTGGACGAGGCTGATGGTGAGAACCTTCTCTCTTGAATCTGGGCAAGATTCAGAGAAAACAGTAAAATAATTTGGAACACAAGTTGGTCAAGTATCCCCTGGCCTCCAATTCTCTAAAAACTGTGACAAAGATCTCAACTCACAGAAATTCTAGTCCAACTTAAATGGGATCATCTTTGGTAAGTATACTTCTATCCTGTTTGTTGAAACAACCAAATGCAATAAGTAAATGAAGGTTGTTTAGGATGGTTCACACTGTGGGGACTTTGTGGGGAAACGGGTTGTGAAGCATAAAAGATAAGATGCTAAAATAAGGGCATTTCTTTATTGATGAAAGTCACCATAAACAAGGTGCCACTAAGAACACCTTATATTATTGGTCAAGTGACAATGCAAGGTCACCATGGTGAACATGATGGCTTGAGTCACTTAAGGAGATAAGACCTAGTCTTGTGGTTGCATCATGTAGTGTGTCACCACATATCCTTAGGAGGGTTTGTAATGAAGACTTGAGTGTCTCTCTACGTAACATTTAAGGGTTTGGTTAAAATGGAGAGTTTTACACAACATCTTACAAATGGTCTAAGGTGAAAGCTAGTTTCCTCCTTAAGGGTAACATTCATGGTGACTCAAGGTCTACTATGGTTGTGAATGTTAAATCACGGGAACTACTTGTTTCTGATATGATGGTGACAAAGTGCAGATAACAAAGAAGGTTTGAAGTTTTAGGAAAAAAAACACTTAATCCACGGGTCTGCTCAACTCAGCATCATTGGACTGAATTTTATCTTTCCAAGTTGGAATTCTCTCCCACGGTCATAAGCCTGAACTGCTACGAAAGAGCCGCCATCAATCCGTATAGTCGCAATACTCTCCCATCAGTTACTTGAACCTGAATGACCACCAACTAAACCTGTTACTCTTTCTCACAAGCAAACACTTCTAAGCAGAGATATCGACAACGAATACATATAGACAGAGGTTAACAGAAAGTTGTTTCCTTCACCTCATTTCAATGACTACGGACCTGGCGCAATAGACTGCTTTACTATCGTACCAAAAAGTTATTTGAATTAGCACTTATGCTCCATGTTTGCGACCTGAAGATATTGTAACTGGGGAGGACCTTCCTCACGTCTTGAACGAGCTGCCCATGTAGTTACACTCAAGATATTTATTTAGAATCTTCATATCAAATCCCTCAATCGGCGTTCATTACAATCTTCATCCTCCATCCACCAAAACCGCTTGGTCATCTCGTCTAACATAATCATATGTTCCTTCATCGCCATACCTGTTCATGCAAACAGCAATATTCGATGAGGTAACTTGGAAACTTCATTTTGATACGTACTCCCGTGCTGCATGACAATGACGGCACGAAGTATAGGGCTCTGAGTAAAGAAAACTCACCTCCGAGGATGTTGGTTCCAGGTTGTTGGATATCATCAGAACTTCGAATTGCAAGGCATACCAGACCTTCTGCCTGTGCCAACCTCCACAGTAAGCACCCCAGCAGTAAGAATCGCAGCACGTATCCTTCCATTTCAAAGATAAACCAATCCAAGAATTCAATCAGTCATCCTAGTTTGATAGCAGGTGATTACTATCCGATTTGAGTTCTCTTAAATTTTTACTGCTACTAGATTTCCTGGAGGCATTTTCACTCAAAATTAGGAGTGAACTCACCATTAGAGTAGCTAATAGTTCCTAGAAGTTGACAAGCAGTTACCGGGCTAACAATATAGTTTTCTGGCTTAACGAACATCCTCATTGGATTGGTTTCACGGCCGGTCCGAAACAGAAGTGTGACATTCTCGAAACCGTGTATGAGCTCCGCATCCCTTCTGTAGGACTCAAACCAACGACACACCATGGTTAGACACCCCGTCTCAGTAAAAAGGAGAATTGCCAGCATTGACAATCTTAATATTTTTCATATAGCCATGATATGGCTTCATAAATGGGTAATCAAAGCTGGTGGAGTCTAATCGAAGGAACTCCGCCAAATGATATATCGAGCACAGCACTTTGCAAAAAACAATGCTCGAAAAAAAAAAACCCATGTAGCACAGAGCTACATGACATACGAATGTTCGTCGTACGTATCTGATGTGACAAACCATATCATTGACAGTAAGCTGGTAGATTGTGATGATATGCGATCTTACACAGAGAGCTTCCAAAAACTCCAACAAGTGCCTTCCTCTCCTTCAATATCTTGTGATTCATAACCGTGCTTTTGCGCCCATTTCTTCACCTACTCGGTGATGGTTAGTAAAAAACGTCACAAACCTTAAATGATCTGTGCCAGTATTTAAGCATTTCTTGTGTGCAATAAGAATTTGCATACCATGTGCCAGATGCCATTTATATGAAACTTGTTTCAATCATCCCATGCGAACTAATTTTCATGATTAAGCAGCTTTCAGTCCTTTTTCATATGAATGTCGAAGTCGCAAAGGCTTCCATACTGCAGTCAAGCAAGTTGCAAACGAATGATAAAGAACGAAGAACTTACTACGCTCACGAAGGGAACAAAGATCTCGTTGGTAAAATACGAGAAGCGTAAGCTGCCGTCCAAGATGAGGTCGAAGCTGATGCCTTCCGATAATCTATGAGACAATATCATTTGTTCACCGTACTTGATATTTATCAAAGGCACCTCATAAAATCTGCAACATATTAATCATAGCATCATATACGCTTGATCCAAAGTGAGATGCTATCAGGACTTTCAGTAAGCTACAAGCTCATAGTCATAGGATTATCCCGAGCATTCATAACTCAGATACATCAAATCGGAGAAATATACAATTTTGCAAACTAGAATTGAATCCAGTAAAGATACCTACGCAAACTTCAGATTTGACGTGTCAAGGACCTTTAGTACCCAAACCTAGGATAACGTCAGACTTGTGATGAAGGAAAAGTTCTGCTTAGAACTAACATAGCTCAGGAAATACAATCCTGTAAGCTGTACGTCGATTAAAGTTCATAGATTAACCTTAACTGAGTATCTTGGATTGTAAACATACCCCTTATCAATAAGCAGTGGTACCCATGGTAGATTCCTGCCCAATCGCCTTAACGGGTAACCAAAGACGATGTATCCAGCGTTGTAGCCTCGGGTTTTGGCCAAGCATAAAAGGACACTATTCTCAGCCCTGTTTTTATCGAACAACTGCCTGGAAAAGGAAAGAGGGTGGCCATTCAAACCCAGAACACCGTCACTTCCCAACTTCTCTTCGTATGTTATTCTTTTTCCCGACGCTTTTGCCCGTCGTTTATACACGCACCTGCTTGCAAGACAACACTGCTATGTTAGTGCTACATAGAAATCAGATCAGGGCAACTACAAAACACCCTCCAATGAAATATCGAAGTTTTGCACGAGAAAAGGCTGTTAGCGCTGAGAATGAATCGTGCGATACCCAAATGCCATCTTCATTAGTCTGTAATTTGTGTCATTAACAGATACACTGTTATTGCAGAGAACAACGTTGGCCCTTATTAGGATTCCCTCGATCTTCTCGTTCTTTCCATATGAGACTTTGAAGTGGCAAAGATTCTTTTTACAGGAAGATGGTTCATTATCTCTCTCGTACACCTGTTCACACAACCGCTTATTACACCATGTCTCATCGGCTGGGACATGCAGCCCATGGGGGCCCTGCGCATATTTCAAGCCCCAAGTTCTGAGGTCAGACAGAGCATTGTACAGAACATTCAATCTCGCCTCTACTGACATGGATAGAGATTCAGTTAGATTACTACAAAATTCGACAACACAACAAAGGTTAATATGCCGTTTTCCTGCTCGAATCGACAAATGTTTCTTTCATTAAAGATCCCGGAAAATCCATGCAGAGAGAATCGGACTGTGGACTATATCAACGTCAGAGAGCAAGTAGACGAATGAGCAAACGACCAAATTTCAGAAAGGATTATCGACTCACAGCCAATTGAGATGGTTTTAATTTCTCGATCCACGTCGCCCACGTCGTTCTCTTGTCCTCGGGTCTCCACTTGCAATTTATCCAAATCAACTGGCCTCTAAAATCGAGATCCAGATAAAAAGATACATTAGCTACATTCAAGCTCACAAAAAGAAGTGACTGTTCAGATAAATGTCTTTTAACCTTCCATGCATTTCTGTAGGGGTTCCATGGGGGTAATGGCACAAGTGGCTCAGGCAAGTCGGCTGGATGCACCAAAAGCCGTCGAGTTATATTAGCAGTTATTGAGAGTTGACTTCCTAATGTTGTTGAATAATCATCCAGTTCATACTCCCTGGTGAACACAGGAAGCAGAACATATGGTTCTCGAAGACGACTTGTCCGCAATTTCAGAACTCGAAGCAACGGTAATAAAGCTATGGAGAGGGCGATCACCAGGACCAGAATAATCCAATGCCCTAGAATTCGTGTTGACCAGTTCCGGTGCAGAAAACCTGGCTGCAAGCACCAACACTTGATATCTTCATTCCAAAAAATTACTAAAACCTCAGCCTTTGAACTTATGAACTATGATCTAACATGGCATTGTGTTTCAGTCAACACAAAGAGAAGATCAACAGAGCAGTTATGTATGTTGCCGGAAAAACTTATCGTTCTGCACACCTAAGCAACGAAACCCAAATGGGATAGAGTAGACAGGATTGTCTGCCCCAACATTCTTACATGAAGGTACAAAACATTTCGAGCTGATACACGAATCCATCAGTATTTTTGAGAGATCGAATTACTGTTCTACCAGAAACTCAAGCTGTTATTGTACAGGTTCAAGAGCAAGATGCTTCCATTCTCACGTGAATTTGAGGCTCTACATGCGCATCTAAATTCTTGGTCATAAGCCACAGGTCTTGAGAGCAATCTGACCATGAACTTCAACGAGGAAGATTATGTTCTCCCAACTCTTAAATGAAAAATTATTAGGTCAGAAACCTAAATTATGGAACCCCCTCATTCACACTAAAATTCACATCCTTTCAAACTCTAATCAGATCAAGAGCAATACATGACAGATACAGTTATATTTGGATGCAAAAATGCGGAGCTAACACCTAACCTTCCGCATTGCTATACGTGGGAATAATCTACAATAGTCCCATGATGAAGTGCGAATTTGACAGAACGGAGAACTTGCCAGTACACGCCGTGGAGAGGTTCGCGCAAGCTTCCAAGGGCTTGAATTCATTCCCCCTCTCGTCTCACCATCCCAAACATCATGAACCTCGAAATAAACTGCAGACTGTCCACGCTTTCATTATAAGTGTAAGAAGCTGCGCATACCTTCTCGAACATAAGGTCCTCACACTGAATTTTTGAGCAAGAAGAACACCTTGCTCATGTAGAATGCAGCACCATATCATGACCCCCCTAACATGGGCATGGTGGCGCTCAAGGCGTAATTTGCGTTCCGAAATTCGTCCCATTTGCGAATAGAAGAGGTGACTGTTTTCTGATGTGGAGGGTTGGAAGGACGCATTCAGTGAACTGCAGAGGGGAGGGAAACGTGTCTCCAAATAATGGTTTTCCAGAACTGCCACGGTTGAATTTTTTTTGCTTGGATACGAGTGGAGGTCTGAAAGGGAAAAAACAACCTGCATGATAGCCTAACTGCTTTTCAAATTCTTTTAGCATTTGACAATAAGTTATTCCAAGAGAACAACCCCCGAAAAATATCCACCTCTGAAATTAAACAGCAGATATGACACCGGCCACGCACGAGGTCCTCTTTAATTTGATGCCCTGCCACTCTCATATCTCTAAACTATAGAGGCTTCACATTTCAAACTAAAAGTCAAGCAACAAAAAAATCAGCATACTGAGGGATTCCGAACCGTAATTGTGGAAGCAATTTCATATTTCGAACCGGTACTCCACCGTCCGTACACGCGACAACTCCTGAGGAGCTGCTACCGATTCTCCATGCATCAAATTGAAAATCGTCCCTCCAAGATGCCGGTCACCACTTGAAACAGCTCCATCTCTTCTTACATGTCAGAAACGAAATATTGAATAGTTCATAAATCCCTAAATGACGATCGCCTTCCTCCCAAAGGTAAAACCGCTTCAATACCTGCATTATAAAAAACACATTATGCAACTACAAACTGAATTTAAAATGGCGAGAGATGGAAAATTATACAAAAAAAATATAATAACAAAAGGGCGAGAAGAAAAAAAGACATTTATAAAAAATAAAACCTCCAGCTCGTAACACTTGTTTACAGCATTGACTTCAAACACAACTATGCGATCCTAATAAATTCAAAACTCTTCACAATCAAGACAGCACAAAACTTGAAACTCTCAAAAACTACACAAACTGAAACAGGCTTCAACCAAAATAAATTAAATTGCGATAAATCAGCAGTAAAGAATCGCAGTTTTTATAGAAACAAATGCTCTAATCCTCTTCTTGCAAAGGAAAAATCCAAATGATGCACCGAAAACTGCAGCATCGTCACAAAACAACGACGCGAAACTGCACAAAGCCGCAAACTAAACAATCTGACGCCGATTTTAACCGGAAAACATTTGAAATAAAGAGGGAAAAATGATTTATAAGTAAATAAACCTGAATCTTCCATCGTAAAGTCCGACAAAAGCCGAGTGATTACATCAAAAAATGCAGCATCCTCGCAAATGATTATGGAAGCCTTCAGCTCCAAGAACAGAGCAGCCTGAACAGAGCAGCCGATTGCAAAGTCCGACGGATGAACGTGGAACGATGAGTTTTTTTGAATTTATGTATCTTAGCATCCATCTACAAGATGAATGCCATCTAAAGTTTTCTGATGGAAGCATCTAGAATTCAAATTTCTGGATGAATATCGTGCAGGAAATTTGAGTAAACCAATAAAATTCCATGAACTACGCCTTGTCGTTTGGATGACTGTGTCTAACTTATGGATGTAATAAATTATGGATGATGATGCCTATATTATATCAAAGAATGGTGTGTCTTGGTTTGATGAATCCATTTTTAGCTCTCTTTCCACCTAAAAATAGAGTAGAGCAAGAGTTTAACCAAAGCAAAAAAATTAAAATGAGAGTAGAGTATGAGTTTAACAAAAGTAGGAAAAATAAAAATAGAGTACAATACAAGTTTAACCAAAGTGACTTTTTGGCATAAGTAGATGATGGATGCCAATTGGATTGACTTATGCTAAATGGATGCTAAATGGATGGATGCTAAATCAAAAGTAAATGATGAATGCCAATTGGATTGACCTATGCTAAATGCATGCTAAATGGATGGATGCTAAATAGATGGATGCTAATGGATGGATGCTAAATGAATGAATGCTAAGTGGATGCTAAGTGGATGCTTAGTGGATGCTTAGTGGATGCTTAGTGGATGCTAAGTGAATGCTAAATGGGTGCTTAGTGGATGCTAAATGGATGCTAAGTGAATGCTCAGTGGATGCTTAATGGATGTTAAATGGATGCTTAGTGGATGCTAAGTGGATGCTTAGTGGATGCTAAATGGATTTCTTTATATATGAGTTTGTAAATGGACTTTTCTTATATTTCATTTAGCTTTGCTAAATAGATTTACAAATTCATTTCTATAGAAGAACATTCAGCATTCATTTGGATGGTTGATGAATGAAAAGAATCAGATGATTTCAATTGACATCCATATATGCGAGTGAACGGGGCAACTGTCTCCCTTGAGAAGCACTTTGGTGAAGCTGGAGCTTCAGTTGGCTATGGATCCATCCAGCCAGCTTCGAGGCTGCAAATTTGCATTTTCGTTGCGGCTATGGCTGTGAGGCCGATGTCCATTAATTTACATGTTGAACAAGATATTTTCTGGAGTTTTGGCGGCCGAATTGCTGGTTCTAAGGTATATTTAGGGTTTCTGAGTTTTCGGAAAGGTATTGAATCCTATACTTTATTGAATCGGATACTTTATTTGAGTTATTTCGATTTGTCAACGTTGGAGCCGTCTTTTTTTAGTTTGAATTGAGCTTGATATTTTGGTTTATCACAGCTTCCATTGACACTACAGATTTAAATACCGCATTGCTTGCCTTTGTATTGTACTTTACAGGGAAATGTTATAGAGCAAGTCCGTTTTTTGAGGAGGACAGAATGCTGATGTCAAAGCTGATGCGAGGCCGCCTGTCGTCATCATTTCAAACCTTACGCAGCAATGTTTCATCTTCCGGTTGTTTCATCAAAGGTATAGTTATGAATCTTCAGTTCCAAGGATTTTAAAAGCGAACTAAACTGGTATATTATGCATGGACCGTTAATCAGTTCTGAGGATACTTGACACTCGTATGCTGAAATTCTTTCTCTAAATTCTCTATCATCTTAGTGGCTGAGTTTCGAAGTGCAACAGTGGAATGGATCATTTGTAGCATAATCAGGATCACAAGAAGTTTGCAATTCAGTGTATATATGGATTGGTCCCTTCAGAAGGTGCTTTATAGGCAGACCTTCAACATTATCCCTGTCATTGCCACATGATGCAGGGCAATTGGAAAGAGGAGTGTTGGGAGAAAGTCATAACCGGCTCGCCGCTTAGGCTTTTCGCAAATTCTTATTTTTTGTTAACTTTCAAGGATTCAGCAGGCCATGATATACATTGAATAGAATAAAGTACTAGCTCAAAATTCTCTTCTTCTTCTTGTCACAATTGTGTACGCATGGTTTTTATTAATATTTTGGAGCTCTTAGAAGAGATACAGCTGTTTTTGAAGTCAAACCTTCACTATTTGCGTCCAATAGTGATTCAATAATTAATATCTGGTGAGTGTTTTGAGGATTTTGAAACATTGGAGATTCGTAACATTTCTTGTAAATGAACCTACAGAACATGCGGGTGATCCGTTGAAAGGGACGCAAAGAGGCTACTGTATATACCGGCTATTTGGCTCAACTAGCATGCACGAAAGTACCACCTCAACTACATTGAAACATTTGCAACCAGTTTTTCAAATAGGCAGTAAGTGAAGTGGATCACTGTTTCTTTCCAGGTCCTTCAGAAGTCCTGGATGTCATGCAGAAAACTCTAACTGTTTCCAACAGCATTGGCTCTAAATGTGAATCTCTTAGTATCTCATGCCCCTGTGGTGAATCTTGTCTAGCAGGTAGGAAGTACCAAGTGCAAAACATCGTGGGATTGACATTTGCTACAAGCTGTTTGGCTACCCGGAATGGACATGCAAAGGTTATCATGTGTGAATAAGGTAAGATTTATGTCCACTTTGTTTTTTGTAGAGTTTTACAGTACTGGTTCTGTCAATCTGACATAGTGGAGAGAACTCAAATTATGGACATGACTTGCTCCTCTTGTTAGAATATCAAATCAAATGGAATTCCTTTGTGGTTACTTTGTTTGTTTACCACTTTTTTGTTTTCGTTGTTTGGCTTTTCTTTTATCCTCTTGTTCATTAGGCTTATGTTTCTTGTGGGCCTTTTGCAGTTCAAGTGGGAAAAGCGATTCCAACAGTGCAGCAAATTGTGATTAAAGTCGAGGAGAAGAAGGATTCTAGGGTTGTACTTGCACTGAAGTTTCTGATGATGCATGCATTGGTCTTTTTGACTGTGGTCACAGGATATCATTTCCTTTATTCCCTTGCAATAACCGTGGCTCTGCTCCTATGGAGCACAAAGCCGAAGGCGAACTCCATATATGACTGGGTTGAAAAGGTTGGTCGCGTTCCCATATTACAAGTTATAAGCTCATCAATCCTTTTATATACTTACATTGTTTAGCAATGTGTATTACTTACCAGTATGTAAATCTCAAAATGAGCATTTGTTTAAGATGTGCTGCTTGTCTGGTTTCATTTTTTAGCTCACAACGCATGTGTCCATTGTATTTTGCAGAGAAGATTGCAAGAAGCCATCGAGAAGCAGACGATTGAAAAACTTGGACTCAATGTTGGTCTCCTCTCCTTCCCTTAACAACTCTTTTTAAACATTTGTGCCTTTGAGAGTTCTCTTTCAGGGTTCGTCCCATGTCCCATATAGAATAGCAAAATGTTGACAGTTTACACTCTGAGACAAACCCTGTTGTTGTACGCATAGTGTCGAGGTTTCATTATTTACTTAGTATAAGCTTCTCTTTGAAATTTAGAGTAACAACGCAGTATGATAAATGGAGCCAAGTTTAGAGCGGTTGTTCATAATTTTGTAGCGAGAAGTTGATTTTTGTTTGCACTTGGTTTTCAAATGTGGAATTGAGGGGCGTTGTGGCTGTGGCAGTTCAACCTCAAAGCAACTGTGATGCACGTAGAAGTTCGTGACTACACACTTTTCTGTCTGGCTCAAGTGACGTCCATGACACAGACAGCGACTTTGGTGGGGTTTCTGGGCGGGTGGTGTGTGCTCTATTCCTCGTCATCCACCATTACAGCGCTTGGTTTGCGGTCGCTTCTTCCTACTACTCCTCTTGCTTTTAAAAAATTCCTCAACAGAATTGACACGGATTTGTTAACAGAGCATTCTGTTTTGGAAAAATGATAATTCAACAGCACTAGTAGTAAATTGGGCATTTTTTAATGTGATTCAACTTGGTAGAGCTTTGTACATAGACATTCCTGAAGGAGACTCGGTTGTATAACTTCTTGGAAAGTACGTGACCAAGGTTTATGGTACCATTCAGTAGCTTGTCATCCTCATTCGCATCATGAATCATTGATGGGCATCACTTTCTACTGTAACTGGTTTCTTTTTGGTTGAAGAGTTTAGCGTACAAAGTAGGGTTCATAATCATTTCAATTTTTACAAAATTAAGGGGTTCAGTAGATGCTCTCAAATATGTGGTTGAGGCCCAACGCCGAAAATAATCCATTGTAGTGATGGAATTCACGAAATAGGTGAAAACCACGGGCATTGGTCCCTACATTACTGGCATTTGGGCACTTGGATAATGACCTACTTTTATTGTATCCTTGTGCAGGGGCACTATCAGATTGTTCATCTTTTGTATGAGAATGTTTTTTTCACAGTACTATGGAATGTCATACCTAGAGGAGTACCAGATATTTAAATTATAATAAACACCAATGTCTAGCTCTAAGTAAAATGTCAACACCAAATTAAACCTCTGAAAACAAGACTTGCAAGGTCAGATTTACTTACAGATGCAAACAAAATGACGTATGTCTTAATAACCTACCAATGTTTTTCATGCTAACTTAACACTTGAGTTATCTTCTTCCTAAATGAGCTTATAGTTGTAGGTTTATGATACTCTAGCCAATAAGCCTTTAGCTTAACCCTTGAGCGCCCCAGCGACGAGATTCTGGTCGCTCCAAATTTTAAAGCCTTGTTTTGAGGCACTGGATCTAACTTTTTGGTCTTGTTATAAACTACAATTATGAAGATATTCAAGTTTTCCATGTCAATGAAGTAATGGCAAGGAAAGCCAAATTGTTGTATAAGCATTGTAAGATATTTGATTTGGTGAAACATCGTATGGGGCAACGGGGGTGATTTAGCAAGCAACTTTTTACATGCTGCAATCAATCAATATCCCATGCAAGCTTCCTTGTGTAAGCTTTGTGGTAGCGGGAAAGTTGTTAGCAAGGGTTCAAGCATGTTCTAAACCCATATTATGGCAGCTGTCATTGATTGTGCTGGTCATTGTTTTCCATGTATTAGCAATTTGAAGCCCTAGAACTTGACATAAAAAGAAGTGCAATCTTCAATAATTTACAAGTGTGTGTAGTCACATATGATCTTGCTGCTCACAAAATTTGAGATGAATCCAGGGCTTATAGAATTTTGTAAAAATCATCAAATAGCAGCTACCTACCAAAAATGAAATTTTGTCATCACATGTTTGATCAAATGTTATAATCTCCCATCTCTTGTGCTGAATTGTTCCCAAAATTTGCAAGCCATTTTCTAAATAGGTGTTCCACTATTTTCAATGGTCATTTTTTGTGAATCATCTGATTGACTGAGATATTATGCATCAAAATTGTCAGTCTCCAAAAACCCTGATTTTGGTTGATACGGCCTGGGCGCTCAGGAGTTAAGTGCTTTTGAATTAGGTGGTGGAATTGTATGTGAGCCACATGTGAGAACATGGAACTAGATTCTGGAACCAATTTGTTGGAATTGTATGAAAAAACTCAAAGTGCGGACAAGATCAGTTACACGTGAAATCTAAATGCAATAAATACATGGCGTGACAATTGATACTAGAAAGGGGAACAAGATCTGAGAATGATTTGTAAAAACAAGATGAAAGAATTTGATGCAATATTCAAATGAGAAAGAAATAGGTTGGAAGATTGTTTGAATTAAGAAATGGATAGAAAATTAACCCATAGAGGACCAGGCATTTAACTATTGACTATAAACCCATAAATTTGCATATAGTGGAACTCCTCTAAATTAATATTCTTAAAACTAATATCTCACTTTTCCAACACTACGCATCTCACTATAAACTTCACAAACCACTGTACCCACCCAGCTCTGAACATATTAGGTACACAAAACTTGATATTGCACATGCACAAGTTTTGATATTTACATCCATCCATATGACAATGTTAGATTCTTGTCTTGGAAGTGATTTTTTCCATGAATTCTATAATAAGCTTGCAATGAAAGCACATTCTTATACAATAGGGGCTTCTTGGGAAAGACAAAGCTTGCTTGAAGTGTCTTTGTTGTAAGGCAAAAAAATGAAGTTCTCTTGTACAAATTTGCTAATTTTCAAAAAATTGGATTTTTTTGGAACTTAGTGAGGTACAAAGAGTGCAAGCATGGGTTCTCTCTGTTGTGTGGGAAAATAAGGAAAGCAATTAAAAAAGCAACTTGTTGAGTATTCTAGATTTTTCCTTAAAAAAAGGAAAAAAATATTTGGCTAAGAACCATATGAAGCTTTGGAGGTGAAAATTCTTATACCATGGAAAGAAATTTGTTTGCTTTCATGCACGTTTACAAAATTGCAAATTTGTTGTTGAGAAATAAGTAGGCAATAATAAACTAGTTCCTTATTATATGTACACTAGATTACGTACGTGTTGTACCAACGGAGGCAACAAGAATATCCTTGCAATAAACCATTTGTTGCAATTATAGCAATCTTATCCCCGTGCCCCCATCCCTATGCCCCCCTATCCTCAAGCCCCATATCCCCGAGCCCCCCTATTCCAATGCCCCCTATCCCCGTGCCCCCCTATCCATGTGCCTCCTTTTGGCCGAGAGAAAGTTGTGGAGTAACTATCAGTGATGATGCAATTGCTAGTGACTTGTTGTTAACGTTTGGTGAAGCGGATAAAAGAGTGTTGTGGTGTAACTTGCATTGAGTGGTGTAACTTGCAATGATTTGTCATACTTTGTTGTTACTGTTAAGATAAGTATTCTATTATTACGCTCTCCACTATAGTTAGCTAGAGTTTACTTTAGTAAAGGAATCCCATGCACCAATAGAAGAGAAGGACCTTTACTTTATATCCTCTCTCCTTAGTATATATGTGGAAACCTACTTGGAATAAGAGGACTTCTAAACTTCCTCCTTCACATATATCTTTTGTGTCCTTGTTGTGTTTTCTATTTCCAACATGTTATCAACACAAAGCTCTAACCACCTAGTTTAACGTGTTATCCAACACATTATTAGCACGCTCTTCTGCTTTAATCTCTTTGAGGGAATTTATTTGTACTATTCTTCATCTCTCATGGCTACTTCACGTTCTTCTGTTGCCATATCTGTTGTAGTACCAGCAGCTACTCCTAACGTTGAGACACCAAGGCTTCAGCCTCTTCTCTTTGCACAATTGGAGGTTTATGGGAGCAATTATTATATTTGGGAGCAATTATTATTCATGGAAGCACTTATCACGGTACATTGTTTTGGCCAACCTAATACTATAAGTTTATCTACTTTTACCATTGTGTTTTATGAAACGTTGTTTCTGGCCTTTTTACTAAGAACAATGGTAAGCAACCATTTGAGATGCGTTCTTGTCATGAATATGACAAAGTGTGATATTAATATAGATTTGGGAACAACCTTTGCTCAACAAGTGGTTCATATCAAATTGCAAACTGACCATCTAATAAAATTGTGGAAACAACCTTTGTTGCAACAAGTGGTTTGTATTGGATTGCAATCCAACCACCTGGTATACTTAATTTTGCATTATCTTATGGACATTGAGTTATATTGCATTATATTGCAGTTGAGGTTGTGCGGTCAGGCCATCAGTGAGGAGGAAATGATTGAGAAAACTCTTTCAACATTTCCACCCGCCTTTGTTGTACTTGTATAGCAGTATAGAAACATGAAATTTGAGACTCTCTTAGATCTCATGTCTCTGTTACGTCTAGCTAAAAAGCAAAACAAACTCCTACTCCATAATGTAGAGTCACACCTAGTTAGTACCCCGGTTCCGGAGTCTCATGTTGTTAAAGTTTATGATGCCAAGTCTAAGGCACAGAAACATAGGAAAAATAAGTATAAACATTTGGGTCACTTTAGACGTCCTAATAATAATATTCCAAAGGAAAATACCACTCCTAATAATGATAAGCGTCCATCAGAGACGCATTCTTGTCACAAGTGTAGCAAAGTGGGTCGTTTGACCACTAGTTGTTGTACATCGGAATATTTTGTAAAAATGTTTCAAGACAACAAAAAGCTATGAGCTGAAGCCCGAGATGCTCATTCCATAGATGCATCTATGGATCCATTTGAAGTTGAGGCTTTTGAAATACATGTTGCTAAGGACACTCATACCGGTGAGTCATCTGATGTCCTCCTTGACTCTGCAACTACGCATACAATTTTGCGTAATAAACATTTTTTTGATGAATATAATTTTTTATCTTATAAAACAAAAAATTTGATTATTAAAGCTGGATTGAATGCGTTTCAATTCCAAGAAGGGCTAGCAAAGATGATACTGCTCAAGGGCACCACCATTACATGCATGCATGCTATGTATTCTCCCTCTGCACCGTCCCAAAGTCTGATCAGCTATCGAGATGTGCGTGCCAATGGTTTTCACCTCTCAACCAAAATTCTAGATAGTCGAGAGGCTCTGGTTTTTATGCTTAATAATAAAATTGTAGAAATAGCCTTTGCTGCGGCAAGTGGTTTGTATCGAATTGCAATCCGGCCACCTAGTATATATAGTTTTGCTATATCTTCTAAAGATAATAAAATTTCACTC
Organism: Ulota crispa; assembly: GCA_963920765.1. NCBI lineage: Eukaryota > Viridiplantae > Streptophyta > Bryopsida > Orthotrichales > Orthotrichaceae > Ulota > Ulota crispa. The sequence continues at coordinate 39,186,749 of OY987242.1, forward strand.
CAGATGGCATGGATGATTTTGTCATCTACATTATTTAGGAAGATTATTCCTTGTGTTGCTAGACACACTCTGCGGATTGCAGATATAAATTCTATGACATTATGTCAAGCATGCGTGCAAGGCAATTTGATTACCAAACCATCATTATAGAAGCTTCCTCATGAATTACCACCAATGCTTCCAAGGCTACATGGTGATATTTGTGATCCAATAAATTCTATATCAGGACCATTCCGATATTTCTTGGTTTTGGTTGATGCATCAGGCAAGCAATCACATGTCTTGTTATTATCAATGAGAAAAATGGCCTTTGCCAATTTATTATCAATGTTGATATGTTTCAAGGCTCATTTCCTTGACTATCCAACCAAGACATTGCATATGGATAATGCTTGGAAATTTCAATCAAGATCTTTTGAAAACTATTGTATTGCAATGGGGATTGATTTGACATATTCAGTTCCATATGAACATGCTTAAAATGGATTGACAAAGTCTTTTATCAAACGGATTCAGCTTATTACAAGACCATTGCTTCTTAATACAAATCTACTAGCATCTATATGGGGACATGTAGTTTTACATGCAATAGCTTTGATTTGACTTCACCCTTCTCTTTTGGAAAATGCTTCTACACAAGAGCTTATTTTAGGGCGTAATCCTAATGTATCTCACTTGCGAGTGTTTGGTTGCTATGTATGGGTTCCAATTCCGGAACCCCAATGTCATACTATTGGAGTTCATCGACAAGGAGGCATTTATATTGGATTTGATTTTCCAAGCATTATTCATTATATCAATCTTTCCACTGGTACGTTGTTTTAAGCTCGTTTTGTTCATTGTCAATTTGAAAAGGATAAATTTTTATCTTTTCAGAGAGGAGCATCTATTCAGAAAGGAGCATCTATTCAGAAAGGATCATCCATTCAAGGAAGAGCATCTATTCATGAGCATTCTAAAAGCATTATATTTGATGCATCTGAAACATTTATATTGAACCTTGATCCTCGAACATCTTTGGCTGAAATTGAGGTTGCTAAAATTTTGCATTTGCAAAAAGATTGCGGATCAAACACCTCATGGTTTCAATGATGCACTAAGGATAACCAAGACTCCATTAAATGAAGCTCAAAACCTCCATACTTGAGTTTCAATTCCAAAAACCATTTCTACTCCAACTATGCAACTAGTGGGCAAACGGACTTGTGGACCCAATAAACAACCACGCAAGCGCAAGATTATTTCATCTACTCCTCCAACAACCACCTCTACTTTTATGGGATCTGCAACTCCTGAGAGAGAAAATTTTGCTTCTGAACATAATATGCCCAAGTCAATATTGAATTACATATGATGTATTGCGATACACATGATATTTGGGACGGAGCAACCACTGACATAAATGAAACATTTATTTGTATGATTGCAAAAATCTTTCTTACAAAAAAGATGACCCTGAACCAATGGCTATTAATGAAGCAATGCGTTGCTCTGATTGGTTGAAGTGGAAAGTTGTTATTGAGGAGGAGTATGTTTCTCTGCGTAAGAGACAAATTTTTGGACCAATTATTAATAATCTCTCTTCTCATCCTCTTGGATACAAGTTGGTATTTGTGCTCAAACGGAGGTGCATTTGGTTGTTCAAGGTTTCATTCAAAACTTTGGTGTTGATTATAATTCCACATATTCACCAATTATGGATTCTATTACTTTCCGATATCTTCTTGGAATGGCCATACCCACCATCTTGGAAATGCGTCTTATAGATGTTGTTACTACTTATCTCTATGGCTTTCTTTATGATGATATTTATATGAAGGTTCCACCTGGCTTCAAAACCAATAAACAAGTTACTCCTATACAAAGAAAATATTGTGGTGTTAAATTACAAAGGGCATTATATGATCTTAAGCAATTGGAACAACAATGGTGAAGGACCTTATTACCCTTGCAATGAGGAGGAGGATCCATTGGATGATCTATATCTATACTTTGCTGCGGCCAGAGCGCTTTTATATTTGACTACATTTACAAGACTTGATATTGCATTTACAACCAATCAAGTACTTGAAATCAAGAAGATTATGCTATCAAATAATCATGTGGATTTTTCCACCAAGGCTCTTCCATTGTGTACTCATCGTCAACTTATTCATGGCATTGGAATGCAGCGACTCAATAATTTGGAGTAAGAGATTCAATAGATTTATATTATAGAAACCTTTGTTATCCTTCCATGAATTTTTCCCATTGGATTTTACCATGTGAATGGATTGTTGAAGGTGTTGTACTCTTTTTCTTTCATCTTTGGTTTTATAATAAGGTTTTTCCAGATAAGGTTTTAATGAGGCAACAACCGTACATCTTACAAGATTATGGGAGTTATCATATAGAACATTGTTATTTAGGATTCTATGCAACTATATGTCAAGCAAAAAAGAGTGTTGAGATAAGTATTCTATTATTACGCTCTCCACTATAATTAACTAGAGTTTACTTTAGTAAAGGAATCCCATGCACCAATAGAAGAGAAGGACCTTTACTTTATATCCTCTCTCCTTAGTATATATGTAGAAACCTACTTGGAATAAGATGACTTCTAAACTTCTTCCTTCCCATTTATCTTCTGTGTCCTTGTTGTGTTTTCTATTCCCAACAGTTACTTTACTCTATTTTACTTTTCATATAATATGGGATTCTTTTATATAAATAGACTAGGGGGTTTTCAAACCTTGACAAGCCAAATATTTAGATCAACTCATACAATTTCAAAATTTGAAGTATATTGAATATAGTCAACCCAAGCATTTACCATGTTTTAAAGGTTAAAACTCATATTTATCATTTTAAATAAACAAATTATATGAACATCAAATGCATCTACCTAAATATTTTCTGGATAGTTTTGGGCAACTTTGGGCAATCACAAAAAAACTTTTCTTCTATATATTTCTTAACCCTTGAGCGCTCAAGCCATATTCACCAAAATGCAGACCTAGTCACATTCAATCCAACTAATTTGTCATGACAAACTAGACCCATAAAATCTAGCCGTATTGATTGGTAGGGAATATAGGCCCAAAAGTATAAGAAAAAAGGACACATGATTTGTCTTTATTGATGAAAAGATTATAACAGTCAAACATGAAACTTTTTCAATTGTGAGAGGCAACATTTGGGGCTGTGGGGCGCTCTGGGGTTGAAGTATGGTTTGGAATTCTTGAGCCTAGGTTTCCGTGTAGTTGTGTGGAAGGTAACAGCTTTGCTACTTGAAGAGCTCAACAAGCACATTGTTTCAATCAATTGACTCAGATGGATAACATGGGGAAAAGAAAAAAATTCTCGAAGAAATCATATAAAACCAAATAAGTGCTTTATATGGCCACATAAACGCATGTGAAGGTGTTTATTTCACCAAAACATATAAATGCTTACCTATTCATTAGTAATTTATTTGTGGACAAGCAACCTTATTTGTCATTTTGATTTGTGAATAATTTCATATTCTATTGAGAAGTATTGAACCATTAGAATAGGGAGGCTTTGTACTAAAAATTGCAAATAAATTCTCCTATATTTAACCCCTCAAGGACTGTTGTCCCTTCGGGGACAAGTGGAGTTTGGGCATGTACCTTTGGATAAGCTACTTTGTGTGACTTTTTGAAACTTTTATTGAAGGTGAGGAATTCAAAAATCTTCGCGGGCATCTAATTTTTTCCTCATTTCAACAATTATTAAAGAAGTTATGCATGAAAATCTGAAAAGCAAGGGAGGACTGCCTGCCCGGGCAGCCCAAAAACTTCTTTAAATATTAGAAAAAAATTTAAATAAAAATTTGAAATTGGTTCTTTAAATTTTTTTATACATGAGAAGCTTTGAATCATTCAATATCAATCAATGATATGAAAGTTATGAGGAGTTTTTGTTTATGGGCAATTATGGAATCTCTACTCTAAAATAAACTTTAAAGTCCTTTATTTTACTCAATTTTTATTATTTTGGAAAAAAAACAAAACCAAAGGATGTAGATTGTTTATCACAACATTATGACCGTTGGTATTTGCATTTTTCATTTTAATAATTAAATTCTTAACAATTTAGTGATTTGACTCATTCTCTACTTTTTACTTACTGATTTTCCTGTGTGTTTTGTAGTTCCAATTGATTTGAAAATTCTCCCACACATAGCTAACTTGATCTCCTACATGGTAAAAATAAAGCTCAAAGTTGCATAGAGCAATTATTTTCATGTAAGAATGGTCAAAGGCTTCTGAAATTTTGCGGCAACATGAAAAAAACTTTTCTTTTCACTTTAGATGTAACTATCTCACTCATATCCATCCGAAATGACTTGATTTTTTTTCCACAAGTACCTAATCCAATCTACGGAAAGATCCTATGGTTGGCTTTCCCAAAATTTCAAAAAAGATTACCTTCATACTAACCCCCCCAAAAGTGGCAGTTTTGAGTGATTTTCATTGAAAAAATGGCTCAGTCCTTTAGGGGTTAAAGGGAACCTGATGAATCCTAGAGCTTAGATTCTTCCACATTTGTGACCCAAATTTTATTTTATAAACACAAATGTTTGTAATACACCCTTCAATAATTTACAAGTGTGTGCATTCACATTTAATCTCAATACTCACAAAATTGGAGGTGAAATAGAGGCCTTCATAATTTTGTAGAAATTAACAAACAATTGCTTGTCAAAAAGTGAGATTTTGTTATTATGCATTATTTGATCAAATGTTATAGTCTCCCATCTCCCATGGTCAATTGCTTACAAATTTTGCATGTCATTATCTAAGTAGGTGTTCCACTATTTTCCATGGTCACTTTTTGTGACTAATCTAAATGATTGAGTCATTATGCATAAAAATTGCAAGTCTCCCTAGACCCTAATTTTGGTGAAAATGGTTTGGGTGCTTAGCCCAATGAAGCTGAGATTTGGCATTGCAATGGGACTTGCAAAGATGGGATGTGGGGTGTAGTGTGAACCGCCCTTTAAAGTAGCAGCACCCATAACTGTCAAATTAAGGGTTTTGAACATGATGGTTATTAATAAACATCTAGCAAATTATAGGATCCTATTAGCAAGAGAAAAATTATAAGTTTGCACTTTCAAATGTATTATTTGGATCTTGTGAGAATAAGTTGTGAATTTTTAAAGAGCCAACTACAACTACACCTACCAACATTAAGTTTCATGTTCACATATACATCCTTGTAATTACATCTATTCACTTCCACAGATTTTCCAAGATTTTAGAGGTGATGGTTATAGGTACAGTGATGGTTCTAGGTGTTGCTACCTTAAAGGTTGCTACACAACTTCAAAGTTAGCAAATCAGCATTATAAGTATACCGTATGAAACTCAACCAGAAATCCCATACAATTTTTCTACGAAGTGTAGAATCCAGAAGCACAACCTCAAACTTACATAAATCTTGACATTTCCCCTTACCCCTAATAAATGCTCCAGAAGATCCCAAGGAAATGTTACAGAAAGTTGATTCAACTACTCCCTTCAACCTTTCCGTTTGTAGCCACTTCTTGAGACCAATTCAAACTAGATCAATAATAATAAAGAGTTTCCAGCTTAGAATTTTCTTTACTTATGTTTTTTTCGTTTTGCTGATTCCACTCCATTTTCATTGGCTTTGCACTTTCATACAACTTCCTAAAGTCCTCACATGCTCTCTGCGCATAAAGACATGAAGCCAACAAATCGTACACCGCAACTCAGAAACTTTCATTGCTCCAAATTCAGAAATCGTTAACCTCAAGAGCAGCAAAAATCACCGGTACTGCTCACCACCCAAGTGAGACGTATGTATTGAACAGAAATGAAAATGAAATCTCCACACTCACCACACAAGTCCTATGGTGTTGTTTCAAGATAGATGATCTCCTTCTAGACTTTGATTATACCAAATTATCAAGAGAATTCATGCCAACAGAAGTAGCTGGCTGCTTTATGGGAAGTGCTATGGAACTAGCGAATAATGAATCTCAGACTGAGAAATGTTGCAATCTAGACAAAAGACAAGTGTGCTATCAATGATTTTTTTTGCTAAGCAATTCAATGAGTGAGCTTCAGTATTCACTGCAAGCCACATGGCCATCTCTTGTTCCCGGAAATGATCTTGATTTTTCAGGAAAAGCTACTACAGGCCAATCACTGAAATGAAGAAGCAGTACTCTTGTATCAATGCGACTGAAAACATGAAATTTGAGGTGGAGTACACGGAACCTTACAGGTCCTTGTTTTCCTTCGTAAAACGCTCCAATGGTGGCGACAAATGAATGATATTAACAACCCTAAACTGTAAGAATCAGGAGAAATCAAACCTGCACTTGTAGAGGACAAGAATGCTTAACTTGTAGTTATCATCGTGATCCTATCCCGTCTCAACGACAGTTTACTATAAAGCTGGACCACCTGACGCGAGAGTGTCCAGTACCATTTGTTTGCAGCAGCTAAAAGTTCGAAAATTTCTGCAAAAACTCCGCCAAGTACACTGAGATTTAATGCACTGCACCCAAACTATAAAACTCTTCGCTCCAGAAAAACACAGCTTTCAACAGAAAATGTCTAATTTCGTGTACTCATCAAAGCGGAAATGGAAGGAGACCGCTTACCTAGACGTAACCGTAGATGAGCGTAGTCTAGTTTTGCCCTTGTGAACGCCCGCAATCCCTGTTCATGAAGACCTGCCATAGGACTCAAACATTATGTTATTCACCTTCAAGCATTTTCATCAACGAAACCCCAGAAAGTGCTACAAACTTGTCAATCGAACTGTCTCAGAAACCAAAACTGTACTGTACACTCAACACAAAAAAACCACACATACAACAAGATGCATCAATCCGGATTGAATCTCTACCAATGTTACAGAAATAGGCTACTCCATAAATTTTCTATAAAATTGATAAAATAGACAGAAGCGCGTACTTGGTTCGCCTGGATGTTGAAGTGCCAGGCCCGTAACAGCGTTCTTGACATATGCCATGAGACGCGTTTTACGGGTTGCCCCTAACCTGGTTGCCAGAGACCTTACCAGGCCACTGTCGAAGAACCAATGAGAAAGCCACAAAAAAAAAGGTTCATCAAACCAGGGAAAGGACTATAAACGAACATTCAAGTGAAACAACTCATGATGAATAATTCTAATGCTGGGTCATTTACCAAAGGCAATGTCGAAAAAAGAGGAATATTTATAAGAAACTATACATGACAAGACTTAAAACAATAAAAATAATTTTAAGAAAAAACTATTAAAAAGGCACATTCATGAGATAGGGATGAGCTTTACTCTGTCCGTAGCACGATAAGAAATTCACGATCTAGACCTTGCAACCATTCCGAGACGTCACCCATAGTGAAACGTTTCACTTCCTGCTGCAGCGCCTTCTGTTCCTCCGGGGTCATCATCTGACCAAAAGACGACTTGCTGCACAATTCCAAAACAGAACCTTTGCTAATGAATTTTAACTCAGTAAACAATGTGAGTTACTCATTGGTGATATCAATGTCACCAATTTTGTGACAGATGTCCTTGTTACAACCGAATGGTAGGAATCAAAAATACAAATTTCGAAATAAACTACATAGACAAGGAGACATTCATACCTTGCTATAGCCCGACCGGTAAATACGACAGGCAGGAAACGAGCATACTGCCCTGCTCCTAAATTCTTCCCTGCCTCTAGTATTTCCTCCCCATCAAGAAGGATGAGAGCCCGCCATAACCGACAAAAGTTTGTACGAAATTTCTCATCCAAGTCTCTGTACAACCCGTGATCTAATATCACTGCACAAGGCCAAACCGCAAGAATGGACTTAATATTACCTCCATGAGCTGGCATATTCAGCTTGTTAAGATCACATCACATACACAAAGGTATTCATCTTTCGGATTACCTGCAATATCTACACTAGATGAAAATTCCAAACCTCCTCGGTTATGTTGATTACCCACTTTCTCAATATAAGGTAGATGCACAATCAAAGAAGAAAGTCCTTCAATATGATATTGCAACGTGAGGCCTCAATGAGTATGGCAAATATATTGAACTACCAACCTATATCAAAATTGTGCTTCCCTGAACGAGAGGGGTCACGATGCACCAAAATATTTCCAGGGTGAGGATCGCCGTGCACGTATCCGTGGCAAAATATCATTTCCGCAAAGACGTCCACCAACAAAGAAGCGACCTGGTCATATTTATGGTATTAATGACCGTTAAATGCAGTAGCAGTTTTCAACGGAAAGCCAAAATGAATCACCCTAATTTGCATGTCACAGATTGAAAAACATAAATGCATAGCTGTTTTTAAAATGCACAGCAAGATCTTTTACAAAACTCACTCGCAAAAGCCTACCTCCTTGGGGTCAACCCCTGCTTTCTCTAGACTTTTGATATCGTCAACCTGCACAAAATACCATCGCGATTAAACAAGCAGTTCCAAGCTAATTTTCCCTCATTGCCTGAAATATCTACCTTTTATCGGCAAACATGCTCTCCATTAGTCTACAATATGACCACCAAAACATAACACGGATATCTATATACACACGGGCATTGGCTGTTGAGTGTTTCGACCACAATATACCTCCTAGTCCTGAAAACTGGAGTTAATGCCTTCAACACTCGGGACCATTCCTCATTTTTAAATGTAAACATCTGAATATTATATTCGTTATCAAAGATCTCAAACACCTATTCAAACCAGAAATGCAAGACTGAACTAGAAGTCAAAGCTATTGGCACATTAGCATCAATTTTGGTAGCATGAAATCCACCACTACAATAAATTTGGTGTTTCTGCTTTAACGTCCTTTGAAGTCCATTGGTAAATAGATGTGAGTCCACTATTATCATAATATCGCTGCACATTATACCCTCCCAGCAGCACATACCTTGCACCCTTCCATGAACTCCATGGTCAGAATCCTATTTGTCGATAATTCCTGCATTAGGACATACAGAATTCAGAAAAGTGTTCCTGCCCGACTAATGGAATTTGTCGGAAGCTAACTATTCTACAAAGAGATTCAGCGTTGACGGACATGACACTAATTGGAACTAAAGTAGTCAAGAATAGCCATGCTTGTTATGTGTTCTAGACCTGGTCTGAACAAGGTTAAGATGTTCAACCATAACAAGATGATGTTTACCCTAAAAACACGAGGAACACGAACACCCTGTTTTTTGGCAAAACTTTTGGCAGTTCTATCTGCATTATCTGCTTCTTGAGTAAAATCTGGACCACACAATGTAAGAGGATCAATAATGAATATCTGTGTATTAAAACGACGTACTAAACTCTTGGACCAGCATTGCTCATGCTACGACAGAAATGTAACAAGAAAGTACCCGGATCTTTGGAAAGTGAGCATGGGAGGATGACGAAACACAAGAGTGGAAACAATAATGATGTTGCGTGGCGACTCTAGATCAGTTACCAAGCTCTTTCGCTGAATTCAATTCAAATTCTGGTACTAGCCACTCAAATTGGTAATCTGGGAATACCTGGAACATAAAAAACGATATCAGCTACTTTCAACCATGCTGAGACGCACGCCCTATTAACTTCAAGTAAGCCCACGACTTTGAGCCTCTCAAAATAAGATTTGTCAGATTTGCATACAACGTATGTCAATGATGTGAGAATAAAAAGGGTTCTCTCGGATCTATCAACTCAAGGCACCAGCTAACAACATCAGAGGTATAAAATTCAAAACACAGCAAAAGAAAATCGGTACCCAAGCGAGAGCCTTGGAAAGAACTGCCATTGTAGCAATATCCGTTGCAAATTGTTTCTGCAAACCTGGATATTGCACCTGGCACAATATAGAATGTATTCAGATAAGTACGGATTCTCTTTCAAAATGCAAAGTATTAACAAATTTCAGCCCTGAAGGCAGATTACAAAAAGTGAAAGGTGCATTGCAGTATAATCACAACACCAAAATGCTCTGAAATGCAGGACTCTGGCTAACTACATTGTCCTTCAGATCCCGATGAGGACGGAAAAAACATAAAGCTCAAGCGAATATCTAGTTTCAACTTGCAGCTAAACGGAAGCCAAACTTAAAACCTAAATGAAGAATACCTAAATGGTGATTTTGTGAAAAAAATTGGAAAGAAGTATGAGTAAAGCAAAGCCAAAAACAAATTATTCCGATAAAACCTCATTTTGAGCTACAGAAATACCTTAATAGCAATTTCTTGACCATCTTTGAGAACGCCTCGGTGCACCTGAGCAAGCGATGCAGCTGCAATTGGCTGCTCATCAAACGCCTCGAACCTAGAACCCTCCACGAACCCCATTTTTGAATTCCAAAGAAACTCACCTAAAAGGCATAACCTTCTGAGACTACACTAACTCACGCACCCAAAATACTTGGAAATGTTCGATGAACAAGTCACACATCGCAGTCCTCAAGTAAATGCTAATATACTGCTGGTTAAATAAAGATATTGGTTCCAAATTGCCTGGACTAGAAATCGCCAACAGCACACAATTCCACTTACAGCTCTTCAACGCCTTTGCCAAACTCCTGTATAAAGACCACCTCCATTTCCTTGAATGATCGGAAACTTACCTGTCACAGATAAAACGTCGTAGCAGTGAGTGAAATTTTTAAAATCCAAATAAATGCTTTTCATTCCTGTACCTCACATTTAACCACGCACAAGTGCTCGCTTTTGTATCTAACAAAACCTATAATAGAGACGGAAAGGACGTGCCTGTATAGTACATTCTAGTTTTCAGTACGAACACTTGCACATAAAATGTTTTCTTCTCTGCTAATTCCTTGCACCCAGCGGTTAAATGTTGTCACAAAATCGCAAGAAAACAGGAAGATATACAATGCACTAACAATTCATTCCATTCTCTTAATTTATAGAGATAATTTTTCAATCACAGTGTGCTCAACGACTCGTCATACTTAAGAAGGTCATTCGGTCTTGCAAAGCAAAAATACATGCGATAGTACTTAGAGTCCTCATAAATTGGAACCTCCTCCGAGAACATCATCGTGCGATATGCCTCATCCCTTTTATAGAAAGCGTAACAAAAAAAAATCTCACCTTATCTTGGAGAACCGACAGTGTGGAAATAAACTCCTTCGGAACCTGCTGCATTGAAGCGATAAATTGCCCAGCTTTGATGTAGAAACCTCTATTCTCTTCACAAAGTCTCAGGAGCCGCTTGGCAGCTCGTTGATGCACCTAAAACTCAATAGATCATCTCCACTGATTCAAAAAAAATCCGATAACACCAACCTCATGACGGCAAAAACAAAAAAGCACTTATTCCAGCTTTCCTTCAATCGTGATCAAGTAATAGACTCCACGTAATCCTCCTGGAAGTCACGCAATTATCTACGAGTATATTACTATCTAACAATCCGTTTAACGAACTGTGACTAGCAAGCATGTACGAGGTGATAGTATAATTGTTCTAGACCATACAGAGAACACATCCCGTGTAGTGTGTTGGACAGTGACTGGACCTTGTCTCGAGCATCATAGTATGCATCAGATTTCTCGTCATGGCCCCGCAAGGAGATCTTGTAATCCAGACTGTTTGCTGCAAACTGCAAAGACAGCAGCATAAGTTTAAGAACAAACACTCTCACCGAAACAACAGACGAAGCAACTCCATCCATACAATTCTCAAGGCATTAAAGAATCAAGCCAGAAATCAAGCATTATATCATTGATATAACAAGAAGCAAGAGGTGCATCATCATGCAAGCCAGCCTAAACATTGATTCAAATCCTTAACTCATGACTATGAGCAAGAATTTTCTTCAACGGTCAAACGGACCAAACTCCACGATAAAAACTGGCTCCTTTGAGATCTTTGCTTCTACGATGTATGCAACCAAATTCATCAATAAAACTTAAACCCTAAACTCAGAGTCAACACTCCATAATTGCACATTGAATGTACTCTATCAAAAAAGCTAAAGCACTCACTGCATAAACTGCGCGCGACGATCGTATGAATCCTTGACCAGCGGAGAAAATATCTGCTACGGGACCGGTGTCATTCAATCGCGAAATAGATGGAGGTCTCCATGTGTTGGAATAGGTATAAGGCACAGTTGCGGTATACGACGTCGCAGCCGTTACAGAAATTGCAGATGCAGCAGCTACAACTACCAGCAATCGTCTGGCCATTCTCACTGCCTTGTGTTCCAACAAAGTCATCAAAATTAGCAGAAAACTCACATTAGATGAAATAAAAACCTTTCATGCAGGCCATAACCTCGGCATTCAACGCAACAAAACCGCAATCCATGATGTTCTTCAAAGTTAATTCCTGTGATTAGTTACATCTTTCTTTTGTGGACTGTCATTTGATCTAAAGATGTCTGTGATTTTTTGGTGACAGCCATAGCTGTATAAAAGTTTAAAATATCATGTTACTCAAGAATATTATCTTAAACACGGTAATGTACACTGAATAGACCATCCGAACAGGTGTTGTTCCAAATTCACTAGCACGGGCAAGAGAATTGAATCAAACCTGAATTCAAGCTAAACCGCTAGATCGATTGTCTTCTTCAGCGCTTTCCTCACCGGAGCACTACGGACTTCAATTTAAAAGGCGAGAATCTGATGCTTCATTCATGAGCGCGAAATCTGTCGCAAGTAACCTTCTAAGCTTGAGAAACGCGTTGCGAATAAGAGATTGAAACATCGGCACCAGACCTTTCGGTAGTCGAGGCTGCGTCTGCAATCAAAGCGAAGGCAAACCTTCGCCGTGAACCGCACGACTGCGGCGTTGTAGACGCGGGCACGCGGCCCGCGCGTCCGCGGGCGGCTCCCCCGTGAGCGCAGACGCGCGGCAGTGGGAGGCAACTGATGTTTGATTACTGTTCCAAGTGTCCAGAGCTTAGGACATCCGCAGTGCAGACCCTGGGAACAGGCCCTCTAAGTTAGGAGGCTCTAATTCAAAGCAGGCTTTAAGGTAGGAGGCTCTAATTCAAAGCAGGCTTTAAGGTAGGAGGCTCTAATTCAAAGCAGGCTTTAAGGTAGGAGGCTCTAATTTAGGCTCTAAGGTAGGAGCATTCATAAGCGTCATTTTAAGGGTTTTGAACATGATGAGTGTTAATAAACAGCTAGCAAATTATAGGATCCTATCAGTAACAGAAAATAATGATTTTGTACTTTTAAATGTATTATTTGGATACTGTGAGAATAAGTTGTGAGTTTTTAAAAAGCAAACTGCCATTGCACCCATAACTAACACTAAGGTTTCATGTTCACATGTTGTACATCCTTGTAATTACATCTATTCATTTCCACAGATTTTTCAAGATTTCAGAGGTAATGGTTATGGGGACAGTAACGCTTATGGGTGCTCCTACCTTAAAATGGAGCACCACCTCAAATGTACTCTCTCTATACATGTTTTTTTCATAGCCCTTCAATAATGTACAAGTCATGTACATTTGAGGAGGTGCTCCATTTTAGAGCCCTATGGCCTTTTCACTTCAAATATTCATAACTAATTCCACAAAGTTCCAAAAAAAGTGAAATAGCTTGGGTTATATGCCAATTCTTCTTGTCTTTCAAGGAAAGTGTATTGAAAATCATTTCAAGGAGTTTCACCTACCCAAAATTCAGTTTCAGCCCTTAGATGCTCCATTTATGAGCCTCCTACCATACTAGGAAAAAACGGGCTAATGAAACAACTTGGGTTAGATGCCAATTCTTCTTGTCTTTCAAGGAAAGTGTATTGAAAATCATTTCAAAGAGTTTCACCTACCCAAAATTCAATTTCAGCCCTTAGATGCTCCATTTATGAGCCTCCTCCCATACTAGGAAAAAATGGGCTGTTTCACAAGAGCTTTTAAGTTTTCATTTTGGGGAACTTACAAATAGGGGCATGAAAACGTGTTTTACAAGTAGGGGCTCAATTTCAAAAATAATTACAAATAGGAGCACAATTTCAAAAAAAACTACAAATTTTTGTAATTTTTTTTGATTTGGATATTTGGTTGATTTAGACACATCACATTAAATGTCAGTTAATTTCTAAAAAACTTAAAGGTCTCTCCAAATCAAGCTTAAATAAAGTAATTTTAGTAAAGGGGATGGTGATTTTTGGAAACTTTTAAATATTTTGGAGGTTAGCTAACATTTCATGTGATGTATCTTACTCAAGAAGTGTCCAAACCAAAAAAAAATTACAAAAATTTACAATATTTTTGAAATTGTGCCCGTGTTTGTAATTTTTTTTGAAATTGCGCCCCTATTTGTGATATTTTACATTTTCATGCCCCTATTTGTAATTCCCCCTTTTATTTTATTTCCATGGACAACACCCCAATGCACAACCGATATACTAGTCTACATATGAAAACCTAATCAAACGTTACTGAACACGTGGAGGCTAGGAACAAGGCTAGGAACAAATTTCTTATCAACTTGGTTGTGGCAAAAGTAACAAGAGTCTTCCAAGGATAGGCAAATTGACAAAATTCACAAATCTGAGCCCTTTGCATGCCGAGGCCGTGGAAATGCCAATGCCTATGAAGGTCGCATTGGGTTGCACAATAAATCAAAACGTGGGTACAATACCAATGCAGTTGTTGATCTCAGCTACATTGCGGATGCTCTTACCCCCCTAAAGAGTTGGTTTCCATTAGGACCGGAATTGGACCAGACATCTAGGTTGACCACGGGCAAAGAAAAAAAAACTTTGACCTCTTGATGCAGAGTACATTTTTGAAAGCAAGCTTTGATATAGGGTTCAAAAGGTCCAAGAATGTTAGTCAACTTTTGCAAAGCTGTAGATTGGAGGACCAAGCTTAGACCCCTCCAACCCCCTCTCCTCAAAAGCATCCCATATGTAGCTCAGGGACAAATATGAGGTGGCTTTTGAATGGATCCTCTTTATTTATAAAAGGAAAGGCATATACTATTGCAAGAGCCAATCTTATTCCTTATAAATTTCACCTCATCTCTTCATAAGTTGCATGGGAATAGTTTATGAAAGAACTAGAATCACAAATAGGTGTCTACTACATAAAACTTTGAAAATTCATGAACTCTTCAATATTGCTACAAAAAATATGAAAAAAATGTATTACGTTTGGCATCCATTTCTCTTTGCTTGAAAATTAGACCAAAAAAATTGTCTCAAAATGCCCACAAGAAAGCATGTGAGCCCTTAAAGTGTTGCTTCTCTAGCTACCTATCTTAAGCCAACCCTTCACCCTCAACCCCTAAACGCCAAGGCAAACTAATAACATCAGTGGTATACCAAAAAAATTACTCTGCAAATGGGAAAAAGTTGTATTTTTTTTAATATTTTTTTCAAAAATGAAAATAAACACATGGTTCAATCATGGAAGGCAAAAAATGACTTTATTAGATGCACTTATATTTTTAAATAACCCAAATTGTGAGAAGATTCAAAGACATGGTGTTAGATTCCATGTTGCCCTTCTTTCAATTTTAATGAGGGCACTATGCAGTGTTGACTTTTACAACTTTTGGAAACAATGTTATACTAGGTAGGCACTTGCAACACCGCTATAAAACATTGTAGAACATTGTAGAGGAGTTAGTTGTGGTGATTAGCCTAGCATTTAGGGATTAAACAACAATGCGGATTGGTAATGTCCATTGGTTATCAAAAAAAAACTTTATAGGATGAAGAAAATCCAATTCATTTATTTATTTTTAGAAGCAATCATGAAGACATGGTTTATTGTGGAAGGCAAAAAACATCTTCATTGAATTTATACATTTTTTAGGTAGTTCAAATAGTGAGAAGATTTAAAGACATGTTGCTAAGTCCCATGTTGCAAGCCTTGCAATTCCTTGAAACACCATATTCATTAAATTGGGAAAATTAGATTCCCAAGTTGTACCCTAATGCTCGGTTTAAGGCGGTTCCCTTAATCCCAAAATGTTACAAAATTCCCAATTTAATGAATATGGCATTTTGAGGTCATCATGCATTGTTGACCTCTGCAACTTTTGAAAATAGTGTATAATGGGTGGGCACTTGCCACATTATTGAGAAGAAATGTAGAGCAACTATAAAGGGTCAGTCATGGTGACCAACCCAAAGTTTAGGGGTTAACCCCTAAATGCCCAAGGCATCAAATTTTGTTGTGTAAAATATCAAAATATGGTGCCTTGGACATTTAGGGGGTAATTGCAACAAGTATGAGGGTGTCAACCACAATTGATACTTGGCAAGAAAGGTTAGCACCCAAAAACTAAGCCTAGGTTTTGAGGTTTTTTCTCTTTTTGGTTTGTTTATTGGCCATGTCATTTGAGTTCATGAATAGGAATTTTCAATGTAATCTTAAGTTTTAATTTTTGAACGCGTGGCACAACAATACCAAGGAGAGCACTAAGGTAGACGGCTCATAAACCGTGCACCGTCTTAATCCGTGCACCTTCTTAAATGTACCTTGCACATACATATTGTTTTTTACAATTTTCAGTAATGTGCAGGCAGTGTACATTTAAGAAGGAGCACAATTTTAGAGCCCTATGACTTTCCACTTCAAAATTTCATAATTAATTTTACAAAGCTCCAAAAAATATGAAACAAGTTGAATTAGATGTCAATTCCTCTTATCTTTCAAGCAAAATTTACTTAAAAATATTTCAAAAGTTTCGCCTCCCCAAAATTCAGTTTCAGCCCTTTGATGCCCGGTTCTTGAGCCGTCTACCTTATTGCTGCCATCATTACAAGAGAACTCTAGCATGTAACAAGCTGCCTTGCTTGTACGTACAGTGGCCTACAAACTTGTTTCGTTCACCCTGTTTTACATTTCTAAAATGCCAAAGTTTTTGAAATGTAAAACAAGGTTCACAAAATTAGTTTGTAGGCCACTATACAACTCGTTTTTAGTGCCAATTTTGTAAATAATCTAGAGAAGAAAAATAATGAGGCCGTGACTTGCTTGGAGAATGTAGTCATTGCATTGGGTTGATGTTCAATTTACTACTGAGGCCCTACTTTAGTCATGTTTGTGCAGTAAATATGTAATTAAACAATTAAGAGCCCTACTCAAACAATATTGAAATTGTCGGTGTGTCAAGGATTGATTGAAGATGTTTTAACCCCTAAAAATCCAAGGCACTTTTTGAGCTTCTTGGAATTTGTTCTAAGTTGAACAAAAAGCTAAAATTTTGATAAGTTGTATTAGTTTTTTTTTAAAATTGTAATCGCAAAGTCAAACGGCATATATTAGAGATCACATAGGAAAAGAAAACACAACAATATCACTTATGGATTGAAAGATTATGATGTTTAATCAAGAGGGTGTTAAAACTATGAAAATGACTTGAAGTCTTTCAATCCTCTTTTCACATATCAAATCTAAAAAAATGGTCACTTAAAAAACTAGGTGTTAAAGGATATAACATACATAACCCCAATTAATATACAGCTTTTCAAAGTCTCCTCTATAATTTTTTTAAATGAATTTCTAGTGTAAATTTTTCTCCAAGGTCTAGTGTATTTGAGGCTCATTTCCAAAGAGCTTTCAACACTAAAAAAAGGCAAGATTGCAATGGATGCCCTTGCACAAAATCTTGAATTGAAATATCATAGTCAATCATTTACAAAATCGATTTTTTGATACTAAAACTAGGCTTTAGAAAGAATGGTTTAAAAAATAAATCTACTAAAACTAAAAACTTTGTCAAGTTTAATAAAAGTTCAAAGTATTGTTAACACCATAATGTGGTGCCTTGGGCATTTAGGGGTAAAGGAGCTCAAAGACTAGATAATTTCTTGAGTTTCTAAGCAAAGCACTTTTCTATACCTATTATTGTTCCTCATTACATTTACAATCTAAAGCCATATCAAATTATAACAATGGTATTGGGTGGTTTGAATGATTCTCTAAACATGAGAGCTAAGGATTGGTTTACATTTATTTGTAATTCTCACTTTGAAAATATGTGGTTTAGTCATATAAGGTTCATAGATGCATCATGCAAAACATTTGTTTAATAAACAACAAGAACCAACCAAAATTATGTTAGTTTGATCTTAAGTTTGCTCAACTACTTCTTTGAATGCTATTTGATGCAATTATCTTACACCATATCTTTTCAGTGTCATATTTTCTAAAATTAAACTTTCAATATTTCACAACAGTCTATAGAATGAACACACTTAATCCAAAACTTGTTTCTTAAATTTTCAATGGTACAATACATTGCTATAACACCAAAAATCACATTTTCATCCAATAATAAGGAATTTTGACATGTATATACAAAAAGGATAATTTGACAAATGCTATGTTTTGTTTAAGAGAGATGATTAGAAAACTTATAAAATATGTACACAAAAAAAGGGAATGTGTTCTTTTTATATGGCATTGTATGAACTTTAGAGCCTTTAGCTTTAGCATCATTCTAATTGATTTTCTTAGCAGGGCAAAAAAAGATGTACACTAAATCCATGGAAATGTATCTTCAATACCTCCACACTTTGATCTAACTCTTGGATTTTAACAAAAGGTTTCTAACAATAGGGTTTCTTTTATAGTTGGTCTATTTCTAGAGCAAAACCTACAAGTTATAAATTATTTATACTTTGCAAGTTGCAAGTTGCAACCTTGCTATATTTTCAAATTTTGTTTTTTCTTTTAAATTATACTTCAAGTATATAACATATGTCTCCACAAGTCATTCACAATCACAAGGTTGTTATATAATTCAAACATAATGATATTTTTACTCCCTATATTACTCCCTACATTTCCTAACTTACTGAAGATTTTTTGAGATTGCATTATCTCTTGGAGGCCGTTTTTAGGTAGAAAAAAAACATTCCAAAAACAACATCACCATGATTTTTTAATTACAATAATTAATAGAGAATCATTTTAGTCTTTTGTGATGCAAATTTTTCAATGAAATTGGAGACATCATAATATTAGAACCTCAAAAGATTTTGCAAGTTAAAAGTTCAAACAATCAAAAATATCAAAATATTTTGAACTCTAAAATGAGTTGTTTAGAGGTAGTGGACATTGTTTTCTTTGCAAAAGGTTAGTTATGAGAGTGATTAAAATATTGATTGATAATTTAATGAAGTTGTTTTTTCTCAAAGATTTGATATAAAAACAACTAAAGCTATACCAAAACTCTATTAATCTTCATGTTTATTTCTAATTTTTCTATTTGCCAAGACATTCTTTAAAGTGGAAGTGGCTGAAAGAGCTCTTAGCTCAAGACATAGTAATAAAATTTGAAAGAAATTCTTAAATATAGTGATAAATTTTTTATTTATTAAAAGTTAGAATATATGCATGTTTTTGCAACGCTTTTGAAGAAAACCAACTTTGTAATTATAAAATGTCCAAAAAAAATTACAAGATAAAATTCCAATTTCTTGTGATACTAGTATATCAAACAATAGAAAATACAAATTTCTTAAAATCTTTTATTTTCATCATTAATTGTAATTCCAACAACATTCATAATTCTTTCTTTTGTGTGTTGTATCTATATGCATAAAAATCATACATAAGTATTTAGTTAATAACATGTATAAATATGAAAGCCTTTGAAATTAGAAGTAGAAAACAACAATCACTTGTCCAAAGCCAATTACATAATTTTATTGCATCATAAAACATCATAAAATGGCTTGCCTATTAGAAGCTTAGGGTGTTGTCATTGAAAAAAGAATCCATTTCAAATTTTTGCAACACAACTATTAGTAATTTCACTAAGAACATTCTAGAGATTTTTTGTGAACAATATAGTATTGACAATTACAATTTCAAGCTGGCGTTATCTTCTTTCAACTTTTTTGCATGCCCATTTTTTAATGATTATTTCTCTAAACCCTATATATTCTAGATAGCAACAAAAGACAACAAAATTCTAATTATCTTGCTCAATTATATTGCTACTTAGTTGTGAAAATTTCTTGCCAATTAAAGTATAGACTACCACATCTTATAGAAAACTTGTTTTACAAAGCTACTCTTTTCATTTGCAAACTTCAATAGAATCTACTAGAATTTTTTGATATAATTATCTTTGCAACTGCTTTTCACGTTGTGATTTGCTAATCCTTTTTAAGCATTTGAAATTAAGCTGCACCTGTAATTTTTGAATAGTTCCAATAATAAATTTTGTGCCTCCAAATCATTTATATAGAATAATTGTGCTTGTTTTGACAATATAACGCTTTACATTTATTCTTTCAAATTTATTAGATACCTAAAATAATGAAAAGCTTAGTAACAAAACATATTGAATTAAGATTTTGAAATTGTTGTAGAAATCACTATAACAATACCAATCATAAGTCTTATTTCTACAAGCAAGACATTGATATTATCCAAAGCTTTTTAATGAATCATCTATTACAAGATGAATCAAATTATGATTTATAGTGGTGATTTTTAGGTTTTTTTAGGATTTGGCAAGAGGAAAACATATCCTATAGACATCAAAATATTAAATCTATTATTAGCAAAATATAGCATTTGGATAAAATTAGAAGATAATAATGAAAAGGATATATTCAATGCAAATCTAATTTGTGGTTATTATACCAAAAATAACATAAAGGCTTTCTTACAAACATGATACAAAATCTTCAAAGTGACAAAACCGACTTATTGTGAGCTTGTGAATACGGTGAAAAAAATAAAATCCAATTAAAATATTGTTATCAGAATTGGTCGATGAGATAAAAATTGTGCAAAAATGATAAATAAAACATTTCATTCCTTTAAGTTGAACATCAAAATTATATATATAGATATTTCTTTTAGATTTTCCATTCATTAGGTTACCAAATAAAATTCAATGTGGTTTCTACCAAATATCATAAAAACAGGATTTTAATATGTGATCAACATACATAATTTCCAAATACAATAATTAAGATTTTATATTTTTTAAAAATTTCCAAACACAATAATTAAGATTTTATATTTTTTGAAAATATTTTATGTAAGTTTCTAAGAAAATTCTATATTATATACTTTGGATATGACATACTAGCAAACAAAGTCATAAAGATGTGATAAGAAACCACAAGGTCTTCTTCTCAAACATAAAATGACCAAAAACGGTTATGAAGGGAAGGTAAAGAACTATATTGTGCCTTCAAATATTAACTTAACATTTAAAAAATTAAAATTTGTACATAAAACATCAAACACAAATGTAGATATTCCAGCAACTCTTTATGTTAAGCATACAAAGTTTGCAAATGTTGCATCAAACTCTTCAAAAAATTCCTCAACAAAAACATCAATAGCCAACAATGTAGATGTAAAAATTTCTGGTCCATTTTATTCACAATTAAAAGAAAACGAGTATCATGATTTGATTCAACACAAAGATGAATTACAAGAAACTCATTTGAATGACCAACATTGTTTGAATGAAAATCTTATAAATGAAAAAGAGTATAGAATAGAATTTACTTTGAATCAAGAACAATGTTTGTCAAATGGTTCTTTGGATAAAGAAAAAAATTCTTTGGATGATGGTTCTTTAAATTGTGAAAATCTAAAACAAGAGTCATATTGGGTAGAAGATCCTCTCACTCAAAAACAAAATTTGATTGATGATTGTCTAGATAATAACCAAAATTTGGCCAAAAGTTTTCCAAAAGAAGATCATTATTCAACAAGTTGTACAAATCAAGATTTAAATTTGATTGAAAGTCTTCAAACACAAGAGTATTTAAATAGAAAAAAATACCATGCTGATGACTTATTAAACCAAAAACGATACATGACAAATGAAAATTGTATTTTAGATCAAAATAGCCACGTAATAGAAGGTCTTCCAAATGAAAATTTATATACAAAAGAAGATTCATTCAACAAAAGATGTTTAACAGAAAAGAATATAAACAAGTATACAAAAACAAAAAATATAAATATAAAAAATCAATGTTATGCTAATGATCCTAAGACTTTAGAATCAAACATACCACATATAGAATCTAAATCAATTAAATCCAAAAGGGTTGCAAAGAAGTCTCCAAAAATTATTAATTTTAAAACATTCAATACTAATTTATCAAATGTAAAGAGAGATGATAGACATTGCAAATCACACTTACACAAAACAATAGAAAAAAACTTAATAAAATTCCAACCGCCATTTTATGAACCATCTCAACCACAAAATAATAATTCAAATGTTATTCCAGAAATGAATTGTGTTTCTAATCAAAAGATTCAAAAAAGTACTAGCAAAATACATCACAAGTTTTTAAACAATAAAAAAACTAAGAGATATATAAATGGACAACTTAGATTTAAAACCAAAAATACAAACACTAGTCTTAAATTAATTCATCATAAGTATTCTAAAGTTTCAAAATGTACAAAAGATAGGAATCCAACTCCACCAAACTTAAGACATTACTTTAAATCAAAAGTTTTAAATCCAAAGAAACCACATGCTTACAAATCACACATTTATCATTCACAACTGTGGAAGATTCCTTCTCCAAATGCAAATCATGATGATGTGGAGTTTATTGACTTGCATTCAACACCAAGGCATTGTCATCAAGATAGAAAACCACTTATTCAACATGCTAAAAGCTATATTTCAAATGTACAAAATCAATTACCAAAAAATAAATACAAGAAAAGAAAATTCAACAGTGTACCTGTAACACCAAGGCATTGTCATCAACATAGAGAACCAACTCTTTGTTCTTCAAAAAAGAATTTCCCAAAGTTGCAAAGTCAATTAGAAAGGTTGCGCTATTATAACAAAAAATTTAGTAGTCTACCTCCATCACCACAAAATTGTCATCAATGTAGAAATCCAAATATGAAACAAATATATAGAAATCATCCAAAATCACAAAATCAGTTATCAAATCTAAATCATGACAATGCAAACTTCAATAATTTGGTATTACCTCCAAAGCATTTTCAACAAGAAAACAAATCTTGGAAAAACCCCCTTAGGGGAAAAATTGGGTGCATACCAAGACAACTTCAAGAAAACAAATCACTAGATCAAAAAGAATTTCAAGTACACTCTTTAAAAGCATTAAGTCCATTAAGAAGTTATAGTGAATCAAAAAATTGTATACAAGAATCGTCATCTTCAAAGTCATCTAGCAAAGATTTTCCTTATATAAATCAAAATGCACAAGTTGGAAAAGAACCAAAATTAGTAAATACAAATGATATTGGTTTTAAAACATTTTCTTTTGTTAAACTATTTAAAATTCCTATTTTGTTTCAATCATCTATGCCATCTAAATTCCCTTGTCTAACTCAAAAATGTTCACAAAATCCACAAACTAAAGAATATACTCAAATATCACCTTATTCAACATTGGAAAATTCTCAAATGTGGTCAAATTTAAGACAACAACCATCCAAACAATTTGATATCAAATTTCATCATGTTGGCAAGATGAAGTATGTGTACAATATTCAACTAAAATCATCTAATATTATATAAATCCTCAATTCATCATATCAATGTCTTGAAACATTTCTATAGAAAAGTTTGCTTACTTTAATACATTTATATTACAAAAATGTGCAATTATCCCAATACGGGTTTATGTATTTTAATTACAAATTAAAAATAATACTTTGAATTCATGATTGGGACACAAATGTAATTGAAACTATACCAGTTATGATCCTCTTTTTCAGCATCAAAATCCAACAAACAACATGTCTTGTAGAAGTATAAAGACAAAATCTAGTGATGATTCTATACAAAATAAAATCAACCCAAAAAGGTGTGCACATACCACTAGGTGCTTTGACTCTTGTTCTAAATTCTTTGTGCAATCAACATCTAGATTGAATTTAAAAAATGGCAACAACAATATAAAAATTTGCCTTTTAAATTCCACAAAAGGTCACATGTCACCTCCACCACCACTTTCACTTGTAGTATGTGGCCACAAAAACAAGCAAAAAATGGAAAAGAAGATATCAAAATTGAAATATAAATATGATAAGTTGCAAAAGTCATTTGAGTCAAAGAAAAGGGTGGATAGTAATAAGAAACACAATTCATCTATAGAAACATTAAAAGGAAAGGCAAATCAAGATACACTTGAAGGTAGAACATGCAATAAAAAGTTTGATTGCAAATACATGCCATGTGGGAAACCAACAGCAAGTAAAAACCCAAAACATACTATTAATGCATGTAGTTTAGAGCAAAAAGAAGGGAACTTGTCAATGATAACAATAGGTGTAAACAGCAAAAAAAATGACACAAAGGTAAACAAAATCAAATGTAGTAAAATAGATGTTATCCAAAGGAAAGTAAATAGAATTAAATTATTGATCCAAAAGAGACTAAAGTTGGCTTTTTTATGTAGTAATTTTAGAAAATATGGATTTTTCACAATACAATCATGTAATTGTTTTGGCAAACATATATGAGACATTGCAGTTTGATTCATTATAAAATATATTATTTAGTATTCATTTTTTGAAATGAAAAACCAACACACATCAAATTACATAATCAAGATTTTGAAATATTTTGAGATATTGTTTTACAAACAAATATGTTGGTGCTTTACACAAAAGTATTTTCAAAAAAATTACAGTGGAATTTTGAGGCAAATCCCTTAAGAACTTGGAATGGTTCAAAAATGTCTCCTACTATATAGTAGTACAAATGTATAGATATTGAGAAAAATACAATCTTCAATTTGAATGGCCTTCTAAGTACGTGGAAGATGTTTAGCCCCAGAACGGCTCGAAAGCCCTTTGAGGCCGTATATACAGACGTGTTTGAGCTGCTCTATAGGATTTCCAATTTTTTTATGCACCCATCATCATACATCCCTTCAATATGTATAATTGTAACACTTAATTTCCAACTGATTCAAACTTCTGAATTTTGGTTGCAACCGTATTTGGTACCGTATCTCCAGAGCCCAAGGGCCCTTCACAGTTAAGCAATTGGAGTTCTACAACTAATAATGGTACCCTATAAGATCTTGAAAAAAATTCAATTATGTATCAGTCAACCAAAAAGAATTCAAAACCTGATTGTGTACT
This sequence comes from Ulota crispa, assembly GCA_963920765.1. Lineage (NCBI taxonomy): Eukaryota > Viridiplantae > Streptophyta > Bryopsida > Orthotrichales > Orthotrichaceae > Ulota > Ulota crispa. Next base: position 39,211,811 of record OY987242.1, read on the forward strand.
ATTAAAATCATTACATTCAAAAATTACTCAAATGATCATAATCAATTATTCCAAATAGATTAATAGACTTCAAATTCAAGATTCTTTATGATTAAAAATTTGGAAAATCTAGAAATAATTACACATATAAATGTAAAGTTAAAATGGAATCAATTATGTGAAAACACTTGAAGCCACAATGCAAGAGACATTGTGTTATAAAATAGGAATGTTTTAAGCACAACACTATTTTTTGAACATAAAACAATGAGTTACAAGCAGTGAGCCAAGATTTTATGAGCACAAACTAATTTTTCAAGAGATGAAAGTTTAAAATGCACAATGATAGGGTCTTAGAGGATTGCAATGCTTTTGGGATTGACAATTGCATCAATATTGTACGAGTTTTTCTTTAATCATGCAACCCAAATGCAACTGTTATAAGCAACTGCATTTCCACGGCCTCGACAAACGAAGGAGCCAGACCAGCTATTTGCTTACTCCTAGAAACCTCTTACCACCTTTTCTGGAGCTTTTGAGTGAATCAAGCAAAACAAATATGCAACCCTTCTCCACGCAAACCTACCCCACGCAACAAATGACCATTGGTCAAAGTTTAATATGCACAGTTTTAAACCGACCTTGCATTGGGGTACTTTGGACAAAGAAAAAGTCAGGCACACAAAAGGTCTTGTGAAATAGCCCGACGTATATTGTTATAGGGCTGTTTTAGAGGGACGTTTATTGTTATAGGGCTGTTTTAGAGGGTATGCATTGTAGATGCCCTTAGTACATAGTTAGAGGGGGAATTTTTTATTTTGACAAAAAAATCCAGGCCCAGCTCACGAAATAACATTCCCCGTGATTGAGATTGACTTTACAACGGTGAGGGCTTATGACCTTATGCACTTTACTTTTAAGTGTACGTAAACAGTTTTCAAAAATGCTGAAAAGGAATACTTTCACGATTGAATTCTTTAAATGCGAGCTCTAAAATCCATTCCTGAACATGCTCTTCTATTTTACTTTATATACAGATATAAGACTTCAGAAATTGATCAACAATGAAGCCCACACTACAGAATGATGTTCCGGGAAATTTTCTATCCTACTAATGAAGGAGGTTTCATCCCATGAAGCCTAAAACCCAGGTGTTGCATACGCCTGGCGCAACACAATGTAATTTGCACCATCTAACTTCTGGATCCGCGATATCTTCTTCAAAATTGCTGCAAACGCGGCCTTATCCTGTAGATAAATAACGAATCAAAGTAAGGCACCATTAACAAGCTATGAAGACTTGGATTCCAGAAAAAAGTCCGGGTTGACCCCTAAGAGCCCAAATGGTCAAAAATGGTCTCTTCCATATCTTAGGGAGTTGAACAAATCGTCTACAAGGTAACAAAATGTAGCAGTGGAAAGAAGAATCATGCCATCCGATTTTGAACGATACAAATATGTTTTGGAAGTTACAGTTGTGAATTTTCTATTTTAAGTTGGGGGCACATAGGATGCCCGAGCAACAACACCCAAGGAATCATCAATCTCAAATCAAACATGCTAAAAAACAAACATGAGCCCCGGACAAATACATTAAGGAAAAATTTGCTTACTCCTTGATTTTTCAGTCGATTCTTGAACTTGGCTACTAGTTCCTGGCTCTTGATAGGTCCAGAATTTTGTAGCAAAGCTTTTGCTTCCTGCTCTGAGACCCCTCCGCCAACAGCAGGCTTAGCAGCAGCAGCAGCAGGAGTGGCAGCAGAAGCCCCTTTCGCAGGCCCACTTTTAGCAGATTCCTTCTTTGCCGGTGCAACTTTTGCCCCCTGAGACAAACGTATAACAGAGTTGGTAAGCAAACACCCACAAGTTTGCAATGGCGACAACAATCGTAGTACTAGTGAGACAAACAAGGTAAAATGGTCCAGCACGACATGTCTTGTCTAATCAGAATAAAAGAAATGTACGAAGCCCAGCACACAAGCTTCAAGGACCATCCTTTCTTGAATCCAAATATAAAATTGCCAAGAACACGAGGGTGAAATGAGATTCAACAACCTTCTCTCCATCTGCTTTGGCTTTCTTGTTGCTACTAGGCTTGCTCTCATCCCCTGCAGCAGGAGCCTTCCGCTTCCCCTTTGATGTGGTGGCTGGCGCAGATTTTCCGTTTCCTCCTTTCGCCGGAGTAGGATCTGAGGGAGTATCCTTTTCCTTGGGAGCATCCTTCTTCGTCGGAGCCAAAACAGGAGACATTCCGACTTCATCGTTGTCCAAATCAACCTATATACCAAGGAAACGTTCATGTAAGTGATGACACTTATAGCTGAAATAAATGCAAACACAATAAAGTGAGACATTCCGAAGGAAGACAGGTGTGAAGCTTCACACTCCACGAAGTCTGACAGACACGATGCACAAGACTTCTATAAGGGCCGACATCCCAACAGGACTCTTAACGCTCTTACATCTTCGTCCTCTTCTTCATCATCGTCACCACCATCAGAGTCGTCAAGGTCTTGTTTACCAAGCAACTTCTTCAGCTCACGACCGGACTTGCTCAAGCCCCCTTGCCCCTCTTCATTGCCCTGCCCGCCCTCTTGGTTGAGTTCCTCTTCTTCTTCATCCTGGAGTGCCAAAACCATGCACAAAGAAATCAGATGAGAACAACAGCCACCTTCCTAACCATGATGCCTGCAAGGGTACATCTGAACCCACATACTGCACCATCACAGGTTTGACCTTCAACCAAACAAACGAGCTAAGTAACGGGTGCTAATCAATCAGAAAATAGATCAAAATCCAGACAATAGAGGAGGGGCTGCTAAAGCGTTCTATAGCATCCAGCACGAATGAGTCACCACTTGCAAGATATGTAAAGAATCTCACGAAAGTTGCATGAAAGTTTACAAAGTCGTCATTCTCAGCATCTTGTCCCATGAGTCTAACGATAAAAAAACCAAACACTAAACCACCCAAAAACTAAGAATACCTGTTTGATTTCTGGTGGAGCTGGTCCCTCAGGAACCTGCTCGTCCCGCTCCTCTGGATCGTTGCCCACTGCCTCATCGTCATCTGTGAAAGTTTCTTCATGTTCCCAATCATCACCTGTATACATGCATTCCACGGAACCATTTAACAAACAGTCGACTTCTGCAATATTTCAAGGATACAGTACAATGTTTAGCAAAGCTAAATGATGAGACTTTTATAACAATACAACCACGGATATCTAACTTTTCAAAGCACCGCAACACAAAATATCATATGGCGTCTGTCCAACACAGAAGGAAATAATAGTTTAAAGCCAGAACCAACACCACACCAATAGTATCTGTTGATAGTAGATACCTCGCTCTGGCTCCTCTTCATCCAGATCAACGTCATTTGCTAACTCTTCACCATCCTCGTCGCCTCCTTTCGCTGCTTTATTCAAATTCAATCTCTTCTTTCCAAATTCGTCATCTTCCTCATCATCCCCTTTATCAGAATCCATATCGTCATCCTCATCACCTGCTTTCCTACGACCTCCTCCTGCGCCACCTCCAGTGCCAGGCGTCTTGCCCGCATCTCCACCAGTGGATGCTTTCATCATCCACCGCTGATAGCCGTCAGCTGTCTTTCGACGATTTTTCATTTGCTCTTCTGCCTCCTCTAATGTTAACTGCTTGTAGTTGGCTACTTTGTTGAAATTATACCTGACAAATGAACTACCATATTCAGCATGAACCAGAGACTCTTCAAAGCATGAGCCAAATGCAAACTTACAGCGAGTTACTTCGCAAACAAGTAACCTAAGACACATCAATGGACACCATTAAGGTATGACACACACTACTGAAGATAAATTTGAAGGTCATGAAGCCACCATATCAATTAAGAAGCATGTCAGAAAAATAGTGAGAATTTACCAGGCCCCAGCTGGAGAGGTGAGAAACTCAGAACCATGCATCAACAGAACAAAGTATGTTGCTTGCTGTCCGCCTTCAAGCTGCCCTTGAAACTGCTGAAGACCAATATCGTCTTCTAATATCCACAGTTTTTGTTTATATTTTTCCTGTACGACAAAAACCCTAGAAGTTAGATTAGATACACTCAGATGAGAGGCAGTGATTATAGAAAGGAAAAACAGAACGGAAGTCCATGTAACACAAATGCCGTACCCTGAGTGCTTCTGTCAACTGACGGCCCTGAAGCCCTTCGCGTTGCAAACTCCACTTCGTCCCATCTGACTTCTTCTTGGAGAAGATCGGCATCCCCTGTAAGAAGCGACCGATAAAGTGCTGCTTGTTGACAGTATGTGCACGCACATTATACTCCTGAATCGTAAAATTCCAGTGGTTCAGCACATAGATGTCACAATGAAAAATACTACACTAGCCGGTGAAGCAAAAGCAGGTTCATCAATTAGTAAGGTAGAGACTACTAATTGCGCACTTTGACAAATGTGGAATAATAGTTAAGAGATATATGGAGAAATCTTAGGGTAAAGGCCAAACTCGCTTAAGATCGAGATATTATTGTTGTTTACAAATTCCTTCTGTGATTTTCAAACTCGATGGTTGACCACTACAAGTAACAGCGGCAACCATATTTCCATTAAATGATCGGCGGCCATAGACATTCAACAAAGTCATGCTTGCACCACTTCACTGTTGAAGGCCAACCTAGTGACTGACCAAATGAGTTGCTGTTGGTAACGGAGAAAAGTATGGAAGACCATATCAGGTCCATAACAATTTAGTGTACTTTGCCGTAATTTGCCTACCTAACATCAAGTGAGGATGGACATCCCAACCACGGAAACGAACACATGGTTAAATCATGAACACTGAAAACAAAACGATTGCCTTCAAATCGGGTGAGCCAGAGAAATCGTCACTCGCCTTAATGAGACGCGTGACAGGAACACCACACTCAGAACAAGGAGCCGCAGTCTCGGCCATAGACTTGCCACATTTGAGACATAGTGTCAAATGTCCGCAATTGCTCCCGTAGAGGTCTGCCATTGTACGACATCCCGTGCAATAATCTTTCAAAACCAGGTCCGGCGCAGGAGCCATGCTTGTTCTTCCCGTTCCCGCAATCTCCGCCTTCACGCCAAGCTCTACCACCAAATTTCGAAATCAGCTTACACGCACAACGATCACTATAGAACTATCGATCACTCAGACCAAAAACTTTCGAAAAATATCTCATACATATTTTAAAAATTAAGGTATATATTCTAATATACAATGCGTGAATGAAATCCAAAATAAAATCTAGCACTATGTATAAATTATGATCTAACAGGTGTTGATCCATTAAAAAAATAAACACATTCTGAAAATTTTACAGAATGCGCATAATCCAGTAGAGGATGTGTGGAAGAAATCTCAATTAAAAACACCAACGTTATGTAGGAATTACGGCCAATGTAGTGCTGACCTTTTTTAAGTTAAAGAAGACCTGAGCGAACGTTAATATGTTCAAGGTGCTTATTACTAGGGTTTTGAAAAAATCGGCAAAACCAGTCCATCGCATGCCCTAGGCGTTCGTCCATACACCGACAGCTTCATTCCGCAGGGCATGACAACTCCAAGATGAACGAAGAAAGTATTGATAGACAAAGGAGCTGAGGCGTAAGGAATAAGACAGAAACTATGCAAAAAGCTGTGGCATTATAAACCTTGTAATCGAGGCATAAACATCAATCCTAAACGTAAGACAATGACTACTAAAGTGATCGTCACGGGCGCTCTGCATATCTTTCCAAACCCTAGCGGAATCAGATGCTCAGTGACCGCTCTGTGCAACACCCCGTTTCCTTCTACAGTACAACCATACCTATAGCAAATGGAAACTCCTTTGCATACCTAATCACAGCAACTGCCAGTTCCTGACCTACGCCATATCCTTTCCGCAGCAGTACCTCGACAGAAAGGCGCAACGGCGTAAACTCTCCACCTCCCGCACCAACAATTCCACCGCGCCTGAATTAAGTTACGCCAGGAAACAATAGAGGAGAAGAGAGAAAACCTCCCCGGCAATTTGAGAGAGTCTTGATGAATCCGAGGAACGACTCCACGATGACGCATCTGTAATGGTCAGCAGGAAAACTCCCGGCAAGAATCCCGGTACTTTCGTCCGGTCTTTTAAAGGGAATTGAAAATATTATTGTGAAAACGTAATAATATTTGGGCTTGGACATTGCATGATTTATGATTTAGATATACAGTGAAACCTCTTATAATGTAAATTCCCTATTTGTATAATAAATTGTACTTCTTAAACTACATATTCTCTATGTGTATAAAGTGTGTTACAATAACCATGAATGGAGTTATTTTTGTCACAGTGAGATCACTTGCAAAATACAACGTAGTCTCATTGGTGTATTTTTTTTATCAATTAGTGTTACTAGGAAGCAGTCATCTATAATTGATTTTTTTAGATGAGCCACCTACCATTTGTACATCATGCATATGTTGAAATAAATGACTTATGGCACTTGAACCTCTTAGTGTGCATATTACTAAAATACACTCCCCACCATTCCCATGCAATAAGAGAGGTTTCACTGTATCCCATTAAATGTTAGCTAACTTCTAAAAAACTTAGGGTCCCCTCCAAATCAAGCCTAAATAAGGAAATTTTAGTAAAGGAGTTATTACAATTGTTATCCACTTTACTAAAATTTCCTTATTTAAACTTGATTTGGAGAGGCCTCTAAGTTTTTGGGAAGTTAGCTAACATTTGATGTGATCTATCTAAATCATGCAATGTCCAAACCAAAATTTTATTACATTTTTAGAATGAAAATCTTCATGCCCATCAAAATGTGTAGTTTTTGTGTGGTTAACTATCTGGTATTAATAGATCAAGATTGATATACTGGACCTTTATGCAGGGTGGATTGAGGATACCTTAGACCATCTGCAATGGACCCAACAAGTAATCCTTGTATAGTACCCTAAAGAAAGTATATGGAAGTCCATTTTCCAGCATTCAAAGAAGTTGGTATAACATAGAATATAATTGGCATTTTGTCCTCATAATTTTTGCATATGATCCTTGTGCCATCCCAATCAAGCATACCAAATATCAGCTCCTAATAACCAAAATCCTATTTTTGGTGAATTATTTTGATTAAAATTCATGGTTTTACTTGATAATTGATTAAAAAACATTGATGATGAATTTTTGAGATTTGATTACACAAATATGTAGGAAACATCTGTACACACATCTTTCCTTTTAACTAAGATCTTCAAAAAGTTTCAAAATTCCTTCTTTTGAGGTTTTCATGGTAGAGTGATCATGCCCAAATTTAGTAAAATATATATTTCTTTAGGGTCATAAGATTTTTCTATTTGACTTGTATATTGTGATTGGGTTTGTACCTTTGAGCACAAAGATATGTTTACTTTGCCAAAAGCTAATTAAAAAATCAAAATATATATTTTACTAAATTTGGGCATGATCACTCTACCATGAAAACCTCAAAAGAAGGAATTTTGAAACTTTTTGAAGATCTTAGTTAAAAGGAAAGATGTGTGTACAGATGTTTCCTACATATTTGTGTAATCAAATCTCAAAAATTCATCATCAGTGTTTTTTAATCAATTATCAAGTAAAACCATGAATTTTAATCAAAATAATTCACCAAAAATAGGATTTTGGTTATTAGGAGCTGATATTTGGTATGCTTGATTGGGATGGCACAAGGATCATATGCAAAAATTATGAGGACAAAATGCCAATTATATTCTATGTTATACCAACTTCTTTGAATGCTGGAAAATGAACTTCCATATACTTTCTTTAGGGTACTATACATCATATATGATCTTTTAATAGAATATCAATTTAAACATAATTCTTAATGATTTGAAGAGCAGTGAAAATATTGTTGTGAAACATTAAAAAAGTCAGGTTTGGACATTGACTAATTCAAAATTTAGCTAGTTTCCAAGAATTTTAAAAGTCTCTCCAAAGAAACTTTATAGCCATTCCTTTGGCTAAAGTTTTTTTATTTTGAGCTTGATTTGGACAAACTTTTAACTTGGAAACTAGCTGACATTTGATGGAATGTATCTAAATTAGTTAATGTCCAAATCCAAATTTTATTATGCTTTCACAATAATATTTTCAATGCCCTTCAAATCATAAATCTCTCTATATAATATAATACAATGTCAGTTAGTTAGGGTCACGCATGACATGGATCAGAAAGTTATAAATGGAATGAAGTAAAATCACCTATGACTTTTTTTTATTTGCTTTCATTGGACATTAATAATAGGTCATTGGCAATTGCATCACACAACTTTTTTTCAACCAAAAGAAAACATAGGGATAGGGGGCACGAGGATAGGGGAGCACAAGGATAGAGGAACATGAGAATAGGGGGGCAAGGAGATAGGGGGTGGGAGGCATAATTTAGTTGGTACAACAAGTAGTATACTTGATTTACATGTTTAAATTTATTGTCTTTTAACCCCTAAGCGCTCAATCGACCATTTTCTAATGACTGCCCATTTTTTGCGGGCTGCTCAAGATGAGAAAAAAACTTTTTGAAAAAAAAGTTTTTTTTCTATAATAGAAAATCAAGTCTACTTTCCAACCCAACTTGAATCATGTCAATCCAAGTTAAATTTTATCAAGGAGAATTTTTCAAAAACAAACACTTCAATATTTGCTAGTGTTGTAAAATTTACTATTTTGGAAAACTAATGATGTTCTCTCCTTTGAAAAGATTGCATTTTTGAAGTTTATGATAAAATGTTTGTTTTTAACCAATCATACCAAATTTTAAAATCTATGCATATAATTTGTATTTTTGGTGAACATTAAATGATAAATGCTTTTAAATTCATTAAGTAAAAATATATATTTTTTTGAATGTCTGACTATATAAATAATTACTAAACATCATGATTCTTATTTTCTTTTTTGAAACAAACTTCATCAAAGTTACGTACATATTATTTTATAATACATCTATGTTTTGCCCTTACCCCTTGGGCGTTTGGGGGTTAAAAAAATCAAACATGATATACCGGGCCTTCTTGCCGGGTCCATTGGAGATGCGAACAGCCTAACCACATAGCCGCCACTTGGAGTTGAGTGACGCCGACAGACGGCGGTAGCCGCTCCGCAGACGCGAAGAAAGCGTCAAGGTTATTGTCGATGCTTTCTCGTTTCGTCGCACACTCGTGTTCTGTGGTTTCGGATATTCCGATGCTCCTTTGAGCTCGGTCTGTCGTCGCATCTCACGTGCCACTCACACGGGATTTTCCAACTTCATTTGCATTCGGTTCCTTGAATTTACAGCAATTCAGGGTTTGTCGCAGCAACGCAACAACTCACGATTTGCAGTACTTGTCTGCTCGAATCGACCAAAGGAATCACTGCCACCATGCCGTACCAGCCAGGAGATTGGTTAGCACAAGCTGCTCTTGGTATGTTCTATTGCCGTGTTCCTTTCCGTGCTCCTTTGCGTGCTCAAACCCTTTGCGAGGTTTTTAGTGAGAAAAAAACAGAGCATCTGCGGTACGTGATTGTTGCGAAATCTTCTGCGCAATGTTGTTGGGAGTGCACTGGTAGATTGGGTTTGTATGCACCAGCAGCTTGAGCAATTACGTGGCTAAGTACTGTTTATATGGCGTTTTTTGTGAGTAGCATCAGGCAGGAATGAGACTTCCGAGGTCGTGGGCCGAAAGAAGTGCCGCTCTCACCGACAACGATCTGACTCTGGTAAAAAATTTATCTGTTGCTTATGAAGGGGAAATTTCTGCAGTGTGCAAGTTTATGGCACTACTTCACTTGCTGTTGTCACGTTTGATTCAATCAGAATAGCTTCGTAACCCTAATTAGGGTTTTGCAGGAACTCAAAACGATGGCAGATTCTCTGATATCGACATGCGTGAGATGCGAGATTCAAAGGTTAGTTGCAGTCCGTGATTTTTTTCAGTAAGGTAGTATGCTCTAAATGCGACCCTTTGTCATAGGTAGCTCAAGAATGGATATGAAGTGGTCCTTGGATGGACCTCTTCAAGTCATAGAAAAGAAAGGTGTATTTGATTGCAAGAGCCAATCACACTCCTTGGTTTCTCCTCATCTCTTTCCAAGGAACGGTTTATGAAAGGTCTAGAGTCACAAATAGGTGTCTACTACATAAAACTTTGAGAAATCATCAACAATTCAGTAATGCTTCAAAAAATATGAAAAATTGTGTTACATTTGGCATTCATTTCTCTACAAACCTTTATGCCTTTGAAGCCCATAAAAAGGCAGATCAGCCCTTAAAGTGACGGTTTTCGAGCATACTACCTTATGGGAGAACTCTCTGTGAAACCTAGATAGATAGTGCGTCAGTAGGTGATGAGCTGATTTTTGGTTTTTAATTTCTTTTGCTTAGAGTTGACAGCTTTCACCTTTCTGTGCTGGATTTGGTTAATGTAGTTGGGCAGACGGCGTTATCGTCGATGGGCTAACGATAACATTCTGCGAGAGCTTGCTCCTGCGTTGACTGCAGCTGACATTGGCAGTCTCTTTGCTCCACCTCCTTGGGGTATGGAGCTTTTTATCTCGGTATTACAGTTTGTTTGTGCTTAGGCTATTTTTCGTATTCTTTTAAGTTAAATACGTCGCGTTTATCCACGTTTAGGCCCTTTATCGTTTCAGTAAATTTTAGCGTTGGTCACTTGTGTTTGCAGGTGATAAAAGTGTACAATCGCCACTAGAAATTGTAATGGCATCTTCTAGCGACATGGCGGCTTGGGAGCCCTTTAGAAACATAGACATGGATTTACAGGTATGCTTTGGCTCATGCAATTTGATAGGCAAATTTTGCAAATTATTTGTCGTGTACAAAGCCATCTTTTAATGTAGGTTGACAGCAACGGTAGTAAGTTCGTTTGTTGAGTTTTCGGTGTTGGCTTTGGGAGGTTTGCTATGATGGAGTCACTTTGCAGGGAAGTTGTTCTCATATTTTTCATTTTTTCTATTGTTGTAGGCTAAGGTCCTGCAGCAAGGTCTACACAGAAAAGCAGTCGGCAGCGTAGGCGAGGGAAGGCAATATTCAGCCATGAAAGCATGGTGCGGGGTAGAGCGGAATTTGCGTTCTGCTCTTCGCAGGAATTACACATCTTCCTTCTTACTGGAACTTGAGGTTCGTAGATTCTTTGCATGCTCATTTTGAATGTTCTAGTTGTGTCTAACTATGTGCGAGTTTCAGTAGATAAGATTTTTGAACACAGGCACTAGATTTTTTGAAGGTGAACTATGTCTTCAGCTTCTTTTTGGAACTAAAATTGAAAAGTATACCAATCATCCGTCTGCAGGAGAAACTGGCTCATTTTATTGAAGGAGATGGACAAGATCTTGTTCTTGCAGTTGGATCAGCATATGACAGACTACTTGTCCATGGTTCGAGTCAGGTAATGGAAATCAGTGACTTCACTGTATTGTTATACTGCAGGTTCTATCTTATTTTATGGTTTCTGTGGTAATAATGATACTCTCAGATCTCGTCATAGTATTACGTACATCACTAGAATAGCTGAGCGAATAACCTCCAATTTTTGATACCTGCTGAATTGAACGATATTGTATCTCTCACCTGACATGACCTCAAGATTTTGCAAAAGAAGAATCTGGATTTTGTTCGTTTAGGGTGTTAAGGCAGCTCCTCGAGAATGTTATGATATATCCATCTTCTTACTTATGTTGATTTGGACGTATTGCAGTTCCATGGGCTTAAATCGCTTACGGTAGAAGTGCCAGTTGATTCTAGTGGATTTGAACTGGAAACTTGCGCTCTTATTAGAAAGACAGAGAATACTCCCTCCAGTATAGCGTTTAACCTACCTGAGTTTTTGATGAAAATCAAGCACAAGGATAGTGCTGCGGCAGCTTGAGATTTTCAGATCTCCTGCTGAAATTTGGTCCAGAGGTTGAAGACATCCAAGGAATTGTGCGCACTCAAATATGGTGTATAGGAGGTGAAGACGTTTAAGTACACATGGTGCATGGTCATGTTTCCACCCACATTTGACTCCTTCCTGCCATAGTTTCCTGAAGGGGCTGTACAGTTTGCAAGGCGATTGTGCCATCCTGTAAGCTTTATGATCACATGATCCTGCCAAATATTCTTATGCTTATCATTTTTTGTAAAGTACCTACATGCTTTCTAGTTGCATCCTCTGCAAAGCTATCAATAATCGAAATGAATTTTGGGTTCATTTGAGAATATTCCGGTAAAGAGTCACTTGGGTTGTTTATCTTGAAACAAGCTCACACTTGTTTCATAGAAAAGAAATCTTTGTGTCAAAGTTTTCCAGACTCGTTCACAATGGCCTTAGCGCCATCGTTACTCTTTTCCTTTTGAAAAAGAGTTTTACATTGTCGATGTTTTCTAAAGCGCTTATGATGTCTCTAATTTTGTACTGATTTTGTTTCTTGTGGACAATACTAGGCGTTGTTATTTGAGGTTGGATTGATTAATGGAAACTATTTTTTCCTGTAACTAGCAGCGTTTATGAAAGGGGCTTTGATCTACATTGTAGAGAAATTTCTGTTGCCTTTTTAACAAAAAGGAGTCTTCTGAAGATAGTTACAAGTATGCAAAATCATGACTAATCTTAAAATGACACGGAAACAATTAAAATCTGAAAAAATACGACTGAAATTCGTATATAATCTTCTGAGGAATCTATACTTTTGCCTGAGTTAAAAGAATTATTTGTAAACTTTAGGATAAGATGCTATCAATAGAATTGCGGGTTGCTTTTGTAATTGTGTTTGCCGAAGTTTAGGTTGGGTTTTCGTTTTCTCAGTTGAGATCTTTTCAATTGTAGGCTATTGGGAAGGTTAGGTTGGATTGTGTTAGAATTCATTGGCACAGTATTGAACATGTGTGGATAAAATCAAATCAACACAATGAATAAAGTAGTGGAGCTTCTCAGTGAAGTAAGGGAGCCTAAGGTTGAGGGTTTTTTCAATAGAGACCCTAAGTGATTTTTCTTCCAATAGAAATAAATATCCTATTATGCTCATTGTATACCCAAACTTTTTATTTGAAAGGCTATTATTTTGATAGCCTTGCAACCTCAAACAGCAATAACACCTTCAAAATACCTCCCAAATCGGGAGGAACTCAAGCCCAAGGGTTGGACTATTGCATGTATGTGTGAGACCAGGGTGAAAAATCTTAGCTTCTTTTACAAACAAGGGTAAAAGTAGTAATCTATCCCCTATGTCAATGTTAGTAAGTAGTATCCTTGTACGTGGTCTTGAACTAAATTAAGACCTCTAAATCCAAATGTGAATTTGATATTTTCCAACTCAATTTGTTGATTGTAATTGTATAAACTCTTACATTTTTTGGCTAGTGAAAAATCGGAGCTTTTCCACCCTAACCTCATGTGGACATTTGTGCAACAACATTTTAGAAAGAATTGACATTAAGTGTATTGTTTGTTGTTTTGAGTTGCAATACAACCAACTAAATTTAAAACTACTTGTTAAAAATTGGTCAAATTTTACAAAAGAAAATTGATTATGGTAAATTGCAACTTGAATATAAAAAATACTTGATGTAATTTAGTGAAATGACTTGGGTGAATTGACCTCCTCATTGCCCCCTGGATGAACAAGGTCATGAGATTAGTCAACTCACTTCAAGAAATTGTGTCCTAATTGACATGTCCAAATTGACTACATGTGTCCAAAATGACAAAAAGACTGTCAAATGGGACAATTTATGTAGATTCAGCCATGTTAATTTGGACATATATTTGTCATTTTGGACAATTTTCCTTGAAGTGATTGGTTTGTGAGTTTACGGGGTTAGAGTAAAAACACTTTGCTTGTTGACATTTCAAAAATTATGAGAGTTTTAAATTTTATCATTTGCAAATTGAATTTTAACCCCAAAAGGACCATTGTCCCTACGAGAGACAAATGGGATTTTGGGCATGTACCTATGGCTAAACTACTTTGCGTGATATTTTGAAACTTTTATTGAAGATGGGGAATTCAAAGATTTGTGTGGGCATCTAATTTTTCCTTCATTCTAACAATTATTGAAGAAGTTATGCATGAATTTCTAAAAACATGTGAGATTGGGCAGCCAAAAACTTTATTTATTTATTCATTTTTTCAAAATAAAAATCTGAAATTGGTTCTTTAGATTTATATATATGCGGGGAGCTTTGGATCATTCAATTTGGATTTATGAGTGAAAAGTTTTAGTTTGCGGGCAAGTACGAGACTCCAATAATTCCTTCCTTTTGCCTTTGGTACTTTACTTTTTTGTGCTCTTTGTGAATTTGTTTTTTGACTTCTTTTTTTTCCAAGTTGTAGTGGACTAAGATTCCTTGATTTTCACCATTTGGATCAACATTATTCATATTTCTCAAATTTACATAAATCCTCCAATTTTGCCTAGTATATTTGCAAATTTCGTGGCCTTACGGCATTGCAAGATTTTACAAAGTATGATTCACACCTCCAATTCATTTGAAAATTCTCCCACACTTACCTAACTTGGTCTTTTACATGGAAAAAATAAACTTCAACTTTGCGTAGAGCAATTTTTTTGATTTAGGGGCAATCAAAGGCTTCTGAAATTTTTGGGCAATAGGGAAGTAAACTTTTCTTTTCACTTCAAATGTCAATATCTCACTCCTTTACTTCTAGAATGAGCTGATTTTTTCCCACAAGTACCTCCCATAGTCTAGGTCAACATCTTATGGTTGGTTTCCAAAAATAATTGTTTTTCCTACCTTTCTACTCATTCCCCCAAAGGTGGCAGTTTTTAGTGATTTTCACAGAAAAAAGGGCTTTGTCCTTTAGGGGTTAAAGGAGAAATTACAAATAGGGGCATAAAAATGAAAAATATTACAAATAGGGCACAATTTCAAAATAATTTGTAAATTTTTGTAAATTTTGTTGGTTTGGACACTGGTTGATTTAGATATATCACATCAAGTGTTAGCTAACTTTCAAAAACTTAAAATCCTCTCCATATCAAGCCTAATTAAAGAAATTTAATAAAGAAGATGGCAATTTTTAGAAACCCTTAAAGGACCAAGCCCCCTTATCAGGGACAAATGGGATTTTGAGCACGTACCTATGGCTAAACTACTTTGCATGATTTTTTGAAACTTTTATGGGAGATGGGGAATTCAAAGATCTGTGTGGGCATCTAATTTTTACCTCATTCCAACATTTATTGAAGAAGTTAAAAATGAATTTATGAGAATTTTAGTTTGGCAGGCAGTCCAAAAACTTCTTTAAAAATTGCATTTTTAAAAAATAAAAATTCAAGGTTAGTTCTTTAGACTTATATATATGTGGGAAGCTTTGAATCATTCAATTCTAATTGATGAGATGAAAGTTATGAGAAGTTTTAGTTTGGGTTTAGGCATTGTTTTGAGATTCTTCACACCTACCCGCAAACTAAAACTTCTCATAACTTTCATCTCATCAATTAGAATTGAATGATTCAAAGCTTCCCACATATATGTAAGTCTAAAGAACTAAACTTGAATTTTTATTTTTTTTAAATGCATTTTTTTAAGAAGTTTTTGGGCTGCCTGCCAAACTAAGATTCTCATAAATTCATTTTTAACTTCTTCAATAAATATCGAAATGAGGTAAAAATTAAATGCCCACACAGATCTTTGAATTCCCATCTTCCATAAAAGTCTCAAAAAATTACACTAAGTAGTTTAACTATAAGTACATGCCCGGAATCCCGAAAGTCCTCCAAGGGGACTTTGGTCCTTTAGAGGTTAAGTATTGTTGAAGTTAGCTAACATCTCTAAATCAACCAGTGTACAAACCAAAACATTTTACAAAAACTTACAATTTTTTTTGAAATTGTGCCCCTATTCGTAACACTTCTCATTTTTGTGCCCCTATTTGTAATTCTCCAATTTTAAAATATTGACTTCACATTTGGATTAGAGATCCTTGTTTTAACTAGAACCCTAGAAGAAGAGCGTATAATTTAACACTACCAAATTAGGTGATAAATTATTACTGCTATCCTCCTTATGAGATTATGGATATTTTCTGCCCTAACCCAAAACATGGATGTGCATTGGACAGAGCCCAAGGCCCCGTCCATCCGGGCGGGGGCAGTGTGGGGTTAGTTCAGCCCGGCCGCAAAAAAAACCGGTTGAAAGAGGGAAATGCCGGATATTAACCGGTGAAGTCAGAACGCTGATGTGCAGTAAATCGAACCAAGCCCGAGCCATCCGAGCCTTAACTCTGCGGAATCTCCACGAGATAGCCCTGCACGTTCCCGAACAAACGTTCCCAATCAAAATCCACAGAGCAGGGTTGCTGTAGGATCGGAGGGCCCAGTTCTCTTCCGCGCGAGGCTGGGCCGCAGGGTTTGGCCGAACCGGATGCCACAAAGTGACGAGGCAATTCTGCCGAACGACCAATCCAGAGCACCTTCGTGCGAATCCTAAATTTGCCGTATCCTATCCACACTCCTTCCAGAACAAAATCTAGCTTTTTCTATAGATTCCTTTCAAATCTTCAACTCTGTAGATACGTAATCGAATCTTCGAATCTGAACCGCCGAAGAATGTACACACATCTACCACTTCTGTTGTAATCTTCACATTCGCATTCCGGCTTCCCTCGCCTATGAGTTGTCGTCTCCTTGGAGGCGAGAAGGTTTTTGCGATTCGGTAACTTAGAGCATCTGGCTGAGTCAGGATTCTCTCTCGCAGGACGAAGTCACAGAAATTTTCTCAGAATCGATGTTTTTGCAGGAGTAGCAGTGTTTCTAACGTCTCAAACTGAGACAGAGCGGAAAAGAGAGAGAGAGAGATTGAGAGAGAGAGGAAGATTTATGGCCATGGCTACAGCGTTGCCGAATGCTGGCTCGGTTTGCCAAAGCTCGAGCTCCTGTAGCCTATCGAGTTCCAAGTCAAGCGTAGCGGGACAATCGTTCTCGCTGAAGCCTGCTCCTTGCAAGTCGATACGTTCAAGCGGAATCCGGTGGTAAGAACTTAATGTCATGCTATTTACTTGGAAGCTTAGGATTTGTAGTAACCTTTAGAGTAGCAGAATCGTCGTAATTATATGTACTCCACGGTTGTTGCTGCATTGCAACTTATTGATAGGAGAGTGTATTGAAGGTTTTGTTTAAAGTCGCCGGACCGTCAGTTAGCGATTATTCTTGGCCTCTGGTGGTAAGGAAGTCAAGTTATGTGGTGTTACGAGGTTAGCTGAGTACACGGAAGCTTAGAATTGGCAGCAGCTACTGGAATAGCAAAATGGCCGTTGTGCAGAAACTCAACGCACTTGGAGTAGCTGCATTGCAATTAAGCATTTAATTATGGTTACGGAAAGTGAGCGAAGTCTCTGTTAAGAGTACTCTGCACGCGTAAGGGTTTTGTATGGCATAGTTTGTTCCTTTGCCCTAATTTCTGTATCCTTATTGTTGTTTTCGGGAATTCGTTCATAATATTCCTGAGGAGCTACCTGAACACTTTTAGTATCAAAGAAAAACGAGCTAAGAAAAGGAATCCTGATTCTTTTTGAGCTCATGTTGAGGCTCACATTAGAATTGTTCATTTTTTACCATCCAGGCCTTATCGGCAGGTTTGGATGGGGACTTATTTGAAAGCATTTGCATACCTGGCAATGGATTAAATTGCTCCAAGAATGGAGCAGTTCTTCAGGGCTCCTCGTTTTTTTCGTGCTATAATGAGAAGGCTGCTAGTTGTATTCTATTCTAGGTTTTTAGGGCTGTGATCGCATTAGTAGAATGCTTCGAAGTGTTTTTGAGGAGATCCACAAACGCCTGATTTATTTGCATCGGTTGTGTATGGAAGTGTGAAGATAGGATCAGGTCGAAAACCGAAAAATGCGAAGACGGTGTTTGACAACGCAAGCAATATGCTGACGAATCTGCTGAAAGGAGGGAACATGGGCACCATGCCCATTGCGGAGGGAGCGGCCTCTGACCTCTTTGCACGCCCTTTCTTTTTTGCCCTCTACGATTGGTTCTTGCAAGTAAGTTCTTCGATTTTCTGCGATAATGGATCATAGTGCGTGGCACAGGTCGAAGCAAATAGATTCGTATAACAAGAAACCATAAAACTTTATTGATGCAGATGTCGTCTTTTACTTCCGCTACCTCTTTTTGTTTAATATTGATTTTACACAAGCGTAAGCAACAAATTGAGCATGAAGAGAAAGCAGTTAAATGACTCTTTTGTGGGCTAAATACATTTGATATTACGTGTTATCTCATGGAGGTGGATTAAACACTTGTAACCTCACATGCGTCATATTGTGCAACAATAGCAAACGGATTATTTTGAGCTTGTTACCCCTAGTTGCAATTGGTGTTTGTTAAAATTCAGGCTTTTTATCTCAAGCTTGTTGCCTCTACTTGTGAAGTCTAAAGTGGCGCTAGGGTTCAACCTGCTCAAGTCAAACTACAAGTAGATATTAGTATGAGTAGATGTTCTTTATCACGGCTCAATGTGGGATTCCATGTTTATTGCTTTCTCTCACCGGTTGATAGTAAGCTAGGCACTAAAATTCACATTCCTCGTGAAGCTGCTGCTTGAAGTGATCTGCGAGTGGCGCAATTGTGGCTCGGTTCCTCTTGTGAATGTGAGAACATCCTTTGAATGCGTACTCGCACCATTGCTATAGTCCTCGTGAGCTATTGGTCACTGGCTGTTAATATTCTGTGCTCTTCTTGTTGACATGCAGCACGGACCTGTGTACAAGCTTGCGTTTGGACCCAAAGCATTTGTTGTGGTCTCAGATCCCGTTGTCGCTCGTCACATCCTCCGTGAGAACGCCTTTTCTTATGACAAGGTCTTTCCATGATTCCTTCAATACGCCATCAAAAGTAGTTGTTGTGAGGTTTAGATTACAGTAACTACCTCCAACTTGTAGTTTTCTTCGTTTAGAGAGATCCATTTTCTGCGTTTGGTTGCCATGCTGCTATGTTAATGTAGAGATCAATGGTTGAATCAATTGTTTGGAGATTTTGTAGGGAATTTTAGCTGAAATACTGGAGCCAATCATGGGGAAGGGGCTCATACCTGCTGACCTTGCGACCTGGAAAGTACGAAGGCGAGGTCTGACGTCTGTATTAGCCCTGTAACGAATCCACCCTTAATAATTACAGAGGATCTCATTTTAGCTTCAGTTTTTGCGTAGCTGATTGCATACTTGTTCCACAGAATTTCTTGGAGTTATTTTCTGTGCATATTTTGATAAGAGTAGGCTTATAAAAGAATCATCACGGTTCTACCTTTTGTGATTTTTTGCTTTGTGAAATGCAGCAATAGTGCCTGGGTTCCACAGTGCGTATTTGGAAGCCATGGTTCAAGTTTTTGATAATTGTGCGGAGCGAACAGTGGAAAAGTTTGAAAATCTTTTAGACGCTGCCCAAAGGGAAGGGAGATCGCAGATAGAGTTGGACATGGAATCTGAGTATTCAAGTCTCGCCCTCGACATCATTGGGTTGAGTGTTTTCAATTATGACTTTGGGTCCGTGACGACAGAGTCTCCTGTGATTGCTGTAAGCTTTTTACGTGCTCTCAAACCTGCTTGTGATGCGTAGTTTAGAATTTTGCACCTAGCTAGATAATGACTCGATGTAGATTGTAGGGAGGGTAGACACGACAGTTTTCTAAGAATATCCTTCAAGGGGGATGTAAGTAGGCTCCTTAAACCTGGTACTGTACGAGTAATTATGTTCTTGCAGGCCGTGAGCAACATCTTTTTCCTCTCTGAAGTTTACTACGGCGCGTCTGGTCAATGCTCTCGATAGCTCCTGCAGTGTGTGATCTGCTCCTTTTGTTAGTTCATAATTATAAATGATGTTCACTTATTCTGCAGGCAGTGTATGGCACTCTGACCGAGGCAGAGCATCGGTCAACGTTCTATATTCCGTATTGGAAATTTCCGTTATCGAGGTGGTTGGTGCCCAGGCAACGAAAGTTTCACGACGACCTGAAGGTGATCAACGACTGTCTCGATAACCTTATCAAAAGAGCACAAGCAACTCGACAGGTAAGGCCTTTGATTGTGGCTTGTGTTGAACCCTTCGTTATTATAGAATCTTGATTTACATTACAGTGCTTATATTAACAATGAACCACTGAAGACACTTGAATATAAAACATCGGAGAAAATATTGTATAAGCTTAATTTTGAATTGGCCGGAGGCACGGCATTTCCTAGTAATTGATCCTTGTGTTTTGAAGAGCTCTTCATTTTCCCACATGTAGTTTTGAAATGACGTGTTGATTAAATATTAATCTCTATGTGCTTTTGTCGGTCAGGGTTTCAGATTTTTGTTTTTACTTGAGCTTGACATTTGTTGTGCTCATACAGGAAGCCGATGTCGAAGCATTGCAACAAAGGGATCTTACAACTTCTCAGGTTAGTATGGAATATTACCGGATGGTTAGTGTGCAGGGTTCCGAGTGATCTCCCGCAATCAAGGCTTATCAGTAAATACCAGTGAATGCCACGATTGCGCATTCATCAATTGGTTACTTCTACTTTTAGCAGTTCAAGCTCAGAAAGATTTACCAAAACTTTTGAGGAATTTATTTTATCGTAATAATCAATATTTTGGATTTGACAGGACTCTAGTCTTCTGAGGTTTTTGGTGGACATGAGAGGAGAAGATGCCACTAACAAGCAAGTGAGTTATCTGATTGCCTTCCAGACGCATTGTGTCAATTCTTTTCAATCTTAATAGTTCAGTTGCACAGATGTTGGCCCAATATACCCAATTTTTAGTCAAATTGAGCATCATATGAATTGCGCATGTCTACAGTTGAGGGACGACTTGATGACTATGCTCATTGCTGGTCATGAGACCACGGCGGCTGTCCTCACATGGGCAACCTATCATCTCGCTCAGGTATGTTCTTCTCATTTTACTTGTGTTGCCGTTTTCCATGACCAACATAAATATTGCAGAGTGGAGTTTGTTTCTCCATTCCGCCACCGTCCATGCATACTTTTGCTACTTGCTTCTCTACGATATTGTGGATGGTAATATCCTGCACATTATCACACCCGACGTGGTCTTTGATCAAGCTCTTTACCTGGCATACAGAATCCTGATATGGTTGCTAAGGCACAAGCTGAGATTGATAGTGTACTTCGAGGGCGAAGGCCAACCTTGGAGGATATTAAGAAGCTACAGTCAGTTCTCTAACATAGACTGCTGCGTTTTCTTTTGAGCTGTACTTAGTCATGGGTTCGTTCTGTATTTATTACACAGAACGGTCGTTTTATTTAGATAACTTAGAGTACGTGACTTTTTTTGAAACCTATTATGCGAAGATTAAGTCAATGTAAAACTAAGTCATGCGGTTATATTGTAGAGATGCGTAATATCGAACTGAATTTAGCTGTATAGACTGGTTGGTTATACCCAATTTTGCCTTTTTATCATAATTATGACTTGCTTGTTTCAGGTACGTGAAGCTCATTGTGGCTGAATCACTGCGCTTGTTCCCTCAGCCACCATTACTCATTCGTCGTTCTCTTAAACCCGATCATCTTCCAGGTTTGTATACCGAAGCTGAAAATTGCGACCAATTTCTGGGCATTTTCTTTCTTTTTTCCTCCGAAATTTGGACTCGTTTCTTTTTTACCTGAAGTATATGTTTTGCTGCAGGTGGTCACACGGGTGACCCCAATGGATATTCTATTCCGAAGGGGGTTGATATATTTGTATCTGTAAGAATCTCTCGTTTATAAATTCGCTTTGACTTGGCAGCTAGTCAGGTTGGTTAAGCTATCCTCCTTTTTCAAATATTCAGTTCAAGTAAGCCCAGCGGTTGATTTCAAAATGCATTGTGTTCGTGATGTGTTTCACAGATCTATAATCTCCATAGGTCCCCCTATTTCTGGGATGAGCCACAGAAGTTTAACCCTGAGAGGTTCTTGAAGGCGAAACCAAGTAATGGTATTGACAAGTGGGCAGGTTTTGACCCAAGCCGTGGTCAGGGAGCAATGTATCCTAATGAGGTTCGTGATATCGGATTCAGTTCCTTTTTCACTCTTTGTGATTTATGCTGACGCTTAATCTTTTTATGACACTACCTTAGATGCTTGATATTGATTGCATATATTTCTTGCTTGTGCTGATGTCTTGATGTCCACCTGGACAATTCTGGACTCCTGACAGGTAATGGCAGATTTTGCATTTTTGCCTTTTGGTGGTGGCGCTCGGAAATGTGTGGGCGACCAGTTTGCCTTGATGGAATCTACGGTGGCTCTTGCCATGCTGCTTCAGAAGTTCGATGTTGAGCTTTGTGGAACTCCTGAAGATGTCGGAATAGTGACTGGTGCCACCATTCACACAAAAGACGGATTGTGGTGCAACCTTAGCAGACGGAAGTCCATCACCAACTTGAACTGAAGTAAGCTTATTTATGCCACCATGCTTTTGCTTTTTGTATGCTTGTAGTATTGTCCAGCCTTCTTCTCTTCCACTCTCTTCACACCAGTCAATACTTGTTTTTTCCAAATCATGCAGTTTGGAGAATAATGGCCAAACGACTTAGTATATTTGTGTTGTGTGACTATTTCTGGAGCACATAGATTCAGTGTTAGTGATTACTACAATTCACCCCGCAGTGTCTGAACTAAAAAGAAAGTCCATACTGGGATGTCTCAGCCAGTCCTTTCTTTCAGTTCTTGTTGCATGGTTTCTGCTATTGATATATTTCTTACCTCCCTTGATGCTTCCTACTTATTTTAATCGACGTCTTATAGAGAAGCCAATTTTGACAATTTAGGCACCAATCGGTTAATGACCTGGTTCATTGTAGTGTTCCTTGCAGGACAGAAGAAAGCTGCAGGGTGAACCGCGAAAAGTATTTAAATGCTCGGATTCTCCAACACGTTTGATTTTTTCAACATTTATCAGCTATTCCATGTATTGATTGCCTCTCCATCCATTAGCAGCCCATGGCGAGGAACCGTACTGCCATCAAGTGTATTTTATTCAAGGATTATCTCGGAGATTTGCTGCTGTGAGAATTTCTTTGTCACTGAATGTAGAGCAACCCCTTCTAGAAATAAAGTGCTTTATATTCAATGCAAGTTGTAATGAGCTTGTTGAGTTTCCTTGGTTTCCATCATTCTAATTACAATAAGTTTCAGGGGTTGAGTTTTGCTTGAATTTTGTATGTAATCAAGTAAAGTCCCCTCGGCATAAATGGACTCATTATACACAATAGTCTGTAATCTAAAGTCTGTGAATGCTGGATATTACAATTGCAGTTTTATCACTTGCAGTGAGTTAAACATGTTTACACTGGGAATTAGAATTAAATTTGGAGTTATGAAATATGAATACCAATGATAGAGATTTCTTATATAGTTAGGGTTTGTCACTTACTTACAACTCAAGTTATCAACCAGTTTCAATTTGAACATGTGTTATGCAACTGGTGTAAGTTTATATTGATGCATTCCAGAATGGCTGTAGATTCGAACCAGTGGCCTAGAAACTCTAAAAAGCCATGAAACCCTAACAAACTAAGAAACTCAAATCGGATACCTTGTTCCTCGTAGCCAAGTAGAGGAGAGAAAGGAACTGTGAGCGAGGAGACCTTGGGAGATACCGGGGATATGGAATCTCTTTTTCAGGAGGCTGGTGAAAATGAGGCTCTTCTCACCAACGAGCAAGCTATGCAGCAGGGTAACCAATCGGTTGTTCGACAATGTTCCTGCACATGATGTTTCTGCCAATACACCGCAAGGGGCTTATCCTCTTCACCAGCTTATCCCGAGCGAAGAATGGAGAACTCGGATGTGCATGAGTTGAAAGCAGCAGCTAAGAAGGCCAAAGATGAAGAAGCACTTCCGCAGCAGAGTTGAGGCAAGCAGCCAATTTTCCGGTTTGTGTTTTAGGTTTCGTGTTGTGAAACGGGGTGACGGCCTGCATCAACCACGGGTTAGTGTTTTTGTCTCCAGCCGGCGCGCTCCCGCTCCAGCCGCTCGCGCTCTCCTGTCCCGTGAGACAAGGAGAGAAGAAGAGCAACTAGAGAGGAGAGAAGAGCAAGAAAAGAAGAGAGAAGGAGAGAGACGTACCTTGCGAGCCGACAGAACGAATGATGAGGGCAAAGTTTGGGCTCGTATTTATTGTGAAGGCTTGCACTCACGAGCCAATGAAAGGAGAGGCCCTAACTTTGAGTAGGCACGATTGTATTGGTCCACATTCTTCCAACTTGTGGTGTGGTGTCCATGTGGCGCCACTGGTCTTGCAATTCTGAGTTTGTGACTTGGTTGGATTTGCTTGAAGCACAAGGCATTGGACAAACATCCATTTTAAATAGCAGCTAAGTTTAATTAGTCATCCATGCAAAATGCAAACAAACAAACGGGGATAGGCCATTTGGAATGTTGGACCTATTCAATATCGAATGATTTTTTTTTGTTGATTTCACTATACATTTATTTATATGTCGTTCAAATGATAAAGCTAGGAATGAAAATCTAAACTGAAAATTTTCTGATAACTTTCATGGCATTGATTGAAATTGCATGATTCAAAGCTTTCCACATATAACTAAATCTAAAGCACCAACTTCAAGTTTTTATTTTAAAAAGATGTGATTTTTAAAGAAGTTTTTTGGGTTGCCCAAATTGTCCTATCTTTCCGTGGTTTTGATAAATTCTTGCATAACTTCATTGTTGCATGTTGAGATGAAGAAAAAATCAGATGCCCATATAGACTTTTGAATTCCCCACATTCAATAAAAGTTTCAAAAAATCGCACAAAATAATTTAGCCATACTTACATCCCAAAATCCCATTCATTTCCTAAGGGGACAACACTACAACAGTTTTGTTCTTTTAGATGTTAAAAATAAGGGAAAATTACAAATAGGGGCATGAAAATGTAAAATATTACAAATAGGGGCACACTTTCAAAATAATTACAAATAGGGGCGCGTTCTCAAAAAATAATTTAATATTTTGTAATTTTTTTGTGGTTTGGACATTCATTGATTTAAACACATCATATTAAACGTTAGCTAATTTTCAAAAAACTTAAAGGACTCTCCAAATCAAACCTAAATAAATACAAGTAAGTAAAGGGGATGGTAATTTTTGGAGATTTTTAAGTTTTTGGAAGTTAGCTAACATTTAATGTGATGTATCTAAATTAACCAATGTCTAAACAAAAATATTCCAAAAAATTTAAAATTTAAAAAAAAGTTGCGCCGCTATCTGTAATATTTTACATTTTCATGCCCCTATTTGTAATTTCCCCTAAAAATATTCTAATGATGTTTTTCGACTTTGGTTTTTCAAAAAATGGTTCATTAGTTAAACAAGATTCAATACATGTGAAAATCATTTAAATCTAAAATTTGTAGTATTTTGCATGTTTCTTGAAAATAAACTACTTATCCATAATGGTGAATATTTTTTTGAAAAAAGCGCCCATTCTCCTAAAGGATCAAGCCCTTTTTTATGCCAAAATCATTCAATAATGCCACTTCTAGAGGATGTGTGAGAAGGTAAATTTTTTTTTTGGAAATCTAACCGTAGGATCTTGCCTTAGACTAGAAGAGGTGCTTGTGGGAAAAAGTAAGGGCAATCTAGATGGAGAGGAGGGAGATATTTACATTTGAAGGGAAGGGAAAAGTTTTTTTCCATGCTGCTTGTAAATTTCAGAAGCCTTTGACCACTCTTACATGAAATAAATTGTTCTGCCCAATGTTGTGCTTTTAATCCCTAAACGCCGGCACGGACAAAAAACGTTCGTTGCCTCCAAAAAAAACTTTGTATCCCAGAAAAAGACTGATTTTGATCTGATTTTTTTTCGAAAGTGATCATATAAGCAAAGTGCATCATGGAAGGCAAATAATTTCCTCTTGAGATACATTCATTTTATTTTGTAACCCAAATTGTGATACATGGTGTTAGCTCCCAAGCTGCCTTTCTTGCAATTTTCATGAGGGCACCATGCACTGTTGACTTTTCCAACTTTTTGAAGCAATACTACTAGTGCCCATGTGCAAAACACTGTAGAATGCTATAGGCAGGGCAAGCCACGGTGATCCATCCGTCCTTTAAGGGTTAATTACCATGTCGGAGATCAAGTTTGGTACATGCGGGAGAATTTTCAAATCAATTGGAAATACACAACACATGGGGAAAAATAGCAAGTAAAAAGAAGTAGAGAATGAGTAAAAACACTAAATTGTTAAGAATTTGATTATTGAAATGAAAAATGCAAATCCCAACGGTTACAATGTTGTGATAAACAATCTACTTCCTTTGGTTTGATTTCTTTTCCAAAATATTGAAAATTATGGTAAATAAAGGATTTGAAAGTTTATTTTAGAGTAGAGAATTCATAGCTGCCTGCAAACAAACACTCCTCGTAACTTTCATCTCATTGATTGAAATTGAATGATTCAAAGCCTTCCACATATAAAAAAAATCTACAAAACCAAATTAAAAATTTCATTTTAAAAAAATTGAATTTTAAAGAAGTTTTTTGGGCTACTTGTATGGGCAATCCTCTAGAAATTTTCATAAATTCATGCATAACTTTTTTGTTGAATGTCAGAATGAAGAAAACATTGAAAGACCCTGTAGATCTTTGAATTCCCCATCTTCTATAAAAGTTTTAAAAATTTACACAAAGTAGTTTAACCATAGGTGCATGCCCAAAATCCCATTTGTCCCTTAACCCCTAAATGCCCAAGGGGTAAGGGCAAAACATAGATGTATTATAAAATAATACATTTGTAACTTTGATGAAGTTTGCTTTATAAAAGAAAAGAAGAATAATGATGTTAAGATTATCTGTATAGTCAGACATTTAGAAAATGTTTTGGATTTTTATTTAATGAATTTAGAAGCATTTACCATTTAATATTTACCAAATTACAAATTTTATACATAGTTTTTAAAATTTGGTACAACTGGTTAAAAATAGACATTATATTGTAAACTTCAAAAATGCAATCTTTTGAAAGGAGAGAACATCATTAATTTCCTGAAATAGAAAATCTTACATCACTTGCAAATATTGAAGTGTTTGTTTTTGAAAAATTCTCCTTGATGGAGTTTAACTAGATTGACATGATTCAAGTTGGGTTGGAAATTAGACTTGACTCTATATTACAAAAAAAAAAAAAAAAAAAAAAAAAAAAAAAAAAAAATTCATCTTGGACAGCCCATGAAAATCGGGCAGCAACCAGAAAATGGTAGATTGCATGCTTAGGGATTAAAGGGACAATTCTCCTTCAGGGGTTAAATTATTGTTGATAACTAAGAGAACTTCTAGCTCATCAAGACTTCAAGACCAAGTTTTGGATTAATTACAAATTGATATTATAAAACAACATATGTCAACCACACATCCTACCACTATGCATGAAGAGATATTAGTATTTTGGATTAATTTTAATGAAGTTTATTTCACCATGGTAAACCAATTCCAAATGATCTTTTTTTTCAATTTAAAAATGACACAATGCAAGAGCATGCCTTAGACTGTTTGACTTTACAAGGTATAATAGATGTGGTTCCAAGTTTTCTAAAATAAACAAAAGAAAAAACTACAAATATTGGTCACTAAATTGCACTGTCTTAGCTTCAAGAGCTTGTTTAAGTTGCAATATAGATGTACAAGCGTGATTTCAAAACTACGGTTTTTTTGGGCTTCTTTTGTGTAAAAGTAAAAAAGTTCAACAATTAAGTTAGTTCATGAAGAGAAATGGAACTGTGGCAAATGAAATTGTTTGGAAACATACTTACAACTTTATTCAAATGCATTTTCTTTTATGTTTATTTACTATATTTTTCCTACTTCAAAATCACCTAATGGATTTCACACAAAAAATCATCCTTTTCATTAGACATTTGCCATAAATAAAAAAGTGACAACAATGTTGTACTCCAAAAGAAAATATGTACTTTCTCTAACAAAACCAAAAATTTTACTATAAGTATGATTGAAGTAACATTAAATAGTGCCAAACTTGTTAATAATATGACAACGTACTAAAATAATTTTCATTTGGTCCAATTATAAGTGCAACTATTACCTTACCAGTTACCATTCATTACTTCAAATTCGAACCTCCACCACAATATGTGATTGAAGGTCTTATACCAAAGGCTTAAATGACTTAAATGTTGAATTTAGTGCAAACCAATCCTTTTGTACCAGAATTGCATCTTTAGAAGGATGTACCAAAATAAAATTATAAAAACATTTACATTTACATATATATATATATATATATATATATATATATATTTATATATATATATATATATATATATATATATATTTATATTTATATTTATATTTGTTTGTGTGTATGTACTTAGTTTAAAAAAGATATGTTCTACTATTGCTACTACATGATATGCCTAAATAATATTTTAAAAATCAATAGAATACTAGAAAATTCAAATGGGAATTGATACATGTACCACCCCTTCTTGACTATTCTACCACACCCGACTATACATGGTCAATATTTACAAGATTAAAATAGGTGTGGACCACGGGATAAACATCACTAATATGAAAATAAAATCAAAACTACCTTAAGCACTCCCAGCCGCTGAGTTATAGAAACTAGATTGCAATCATTGGGCAGAATTGCTCACCTCACGCTCGCCTAACACATTACGCTCCCGTGGCACTCACACTTGCCTGGCACTTTGAGGATTGATTTTTTAAAAGGGAGGTTGTGTGCTTAACGCAGCGGGACACCCTCACACGCGCGCGTCCCATTACACATCTTCTATGTCAAGTTGTATTTTCAAATTATTGATGTTTATCTCGTGGTACACACCTATTTTAATCTTGTAAATATTAACCATATATAGTAGGGTGTGGTAGAATAGTCAAGAAGGAGTGGTACATGTATCAATTCCCAATTCAAATTTGAACACTACATGGAAAAACAATACATGATAAAATATACAAGGAATAGAAGAATCGGTACACTTTTCACCAATATACCATGTGGATTTAAATTATTTGAATGAGGAAAAAGCAATAACTCAAGACTCTTGGCTACATTTAAAAATTTCTCTATTCAAGTTTCTTTTTCAGACCCTATCCACTATCCAGCAAATGAGAGTGCCACAAGAACCAAAGACCGGAAACCCTAATCCAAGGCCCGCTCGTCGTCTCCTAGAAGCTTTCCACATTTCGTTCTGAGGCATCATCGAGCATGGGTGGCGCCGAGGGTGGCAAGCAGCACCACGGAAGTGGCGGTGGCAACGCTGACCGCAAGCGCAAACGAGCCAAGTACTTGCCTCATGTACGCTAATCTGCTTCTCCGCTTTTTCTCGCATTTTTTAAAGGATTTTTCCAATGAAAGTTGAAAACCTTTCTGTGTTGCATATTGAAACGGACGCCATAATTTTCAGCGGATTCTAAGCAGTCCACATTGTAATGAGAGTTTCCTGATTTCTAGGGTTTGGTTGATCACCCGAGTTTTATAATGTACTAAGTTTTTGGACGCTCTATGCCTTATGGAGAGTTGTACTCGTAGTAATCTACTGCAATTCCGTTTGTGTTTCTTTTTCGAGTAGATCGGAACTTTGCTTGATCAAAGATTCGTCAATTTTTTTGGCTAATTTCTAACAAGGTTACTTCGCTGAAAATGATCGGATTCTAGGGTTTCATTTGGTCACCAGAGGTTTAGGGTTTAATAAAGATACGGATGCTCTAGGTTTAGGGTTTAGGTCAATCTATAGTGCAATGTCAGATCATTGGAACAGGAGGAGTGAGAATTGAGCTGGTTGTATTGCAGAACCAAAAGAAGGCGGTAATTGAGCATGGACAGAAGGGATTTTTGGTAACTTGTGTTGGAGGAAAAGAACGGGCAAGCATTCAGGAGATTAGCAACGTTCTCGACGAGGTGCTCATCTGTCACCTTTTCCCTTTGCCAGCAAATGAACTTGGAGCAGTATACTGTTAGTTCTTTGATTATGACCACTTTAGACTGTACAGGTCGACGTAGCAAGCTGGAGATTACAATAAATCTTTTACCTTTATTTATTGATGCGAAAATTGTCATTTATACGTTTCACCTCATTTTGTTCAATGTCAACTTTGCGGTAATCCTAGTCGTCTCAAAACACAAAGAGGTGGTGGTTACATGCCTCTTATTTGCTAAAGATACTTGAGTTAATAAGGTTTCAAGCTACCTCTTTTGAGTTGGATTAGCCACTTGCTACCGCAAACAAAAGGTGTCTTAAATGTAATGGATTATCGTGATGTTGTCCGCATTTTTTGCTGGTTGTTTTCTTAAGCATGTTGCTGTTGTCTGTGCAATTTAAAGTGACTCCTGATTCCTTAATCGATTTAAAAGCTGATGGTATCCATTTATGTCACTTGAGCGGAAAAAGGTAGCGTATTTGCTGAACGTTTAAACGATATGGACGCTGTTGCTTGCAGTTTTTCGATAGACCGAGTAGTATGGAAGCAAAGGACGTGAAAGCTCTGGATGATCGCACTGGCACCAGTGGCGCTTGGGAGCATTCAGAGGAGTCTGAAGAGGACGAGAAAGATGAGAGCGATGATGGAGGAGCAAAAAGAGTGACCAAGTTGGCACCTCAAGTTCCACCAACTGAGGAAGGCAAAAGCAGAGGCGGTGGAATTGACGATCTTCTAGCTGCAGAAATTGATGAAATTCGGACTAAGAAAAAGGTGTGTACATATTGCATATATCTAGTTGATAAATCTTGTATTAATGGTTATTCTGAAACCCTTGCCTATTTTCTTAAATTGTTTTTCTCGGAATAGCTCTGGTGGGCTTCTTTCAGAGATAGAGGTGACTAGCTCTTGACATACTCGGGCTCATCTACACTTTCAAAAATTACCGATTCTAAGGTAGATGGTACAGAACGTGTGAGGGATTTATTCTCGTCTTCTCTACCAATCTCTATTGCCAACATCAATTCATCTATTCAAACACTTGGTTGGATTTGTTATCAAGTGGTGTAAGCACGATTTAGGCTAATTGTCTGTGGCCACTTTGAATGGAAACGGGGTTATCTACTGTCACGTATTGTGCTCTTCGACCTCCTACTTTGACACTGCTAATGTAACTTATACATAGTGATAAAAATCTGATCTCAAGAAATTGTGGTTCTTGTACCTAAAGATATCTCCATCAATATTCTAAAGATCAAGCTCCTATACATGTTTCAAATGCTTATAGTGATGCAAGTAGCATCTTCTGCGTTAATGATAATAGTATTTTAATTAGGATTTCGAGTGACTATGTATGGAGGCAAATTGTTTGGATAGGGATGTAATTCTGTCTGTTCTGGTACAGGATGTGATTCATGGGTAGAACTTTTGCGCTTCCTTTCTGTGACATGTATCGTTGTCTTATAGAGAGTTGGAACTTCGTGCAGGCAAAGTTCTCTGGGTGTGAGACTGGCTGTCATGGTGTAGTTTTCATACGCATGAATAAGGATGCGGCTGCTCAGCGGTCTCCAATGGAACTTGCTGAGGCTATTATACGAGATGCGGCTGCTACTAAAAGATCTAGAACTAGGTACCGTGTTCTGTGCGATTCCCATTTATTGCCTTAAAATTAAGTCGTTAATTAGTGCACTGTCAGTTTATTTTCTAGAAGCGACATGAGTCGAGCATTAATGGCTATTTTCTACTGCAATATACTTCAGGTATAGTATGCGATTAATACCCGTGGAGACAACTTGTTACTCATCAGCTGCAGAAGTGGTCAAAGCTGCACAATCAATGATAGCCCGACATTTCCCCACTGGAGACGGTTGCTCTACATTCAAGGTATATTTCTTATGGTTGTTTTATGCAAGGCATCCCTTGGTCACTGCACAAAATCTGGCAAAATCACGCTCTAAGGTGGATATCCCATATTCACCTGTCTCCTTATACCATATATCTAAAATATCACTTACTTCCTGGCAGCCTTAAATCGATTAATATTGCCACATGCTAAGATGCCATTCATGAAAAGTGCCTCAGTTCTTTCTATCTCATCTAAGGCTAAGGAGCTTAAAAGTTCCGAACAAGTAAAGCCCGTGCATAGTTTTGTTGAAGACACCGTAGGGACTTTAAAAACTGATAACTATCTCGACACATCATAAGTTTCCTAAAACCGTCCAAGTATGATGAGAAGTCATTTCGAGTACTTTTAGTTGCCAAGAGACAATGAAACCAAACACCAGTCGTTTTTTAATTTCTGGAACTATATTGAATAAGTCGGGCACTTAAGTGGGACATCGAAATATTTTTATATCGACCGCTGTGCATTCCTATGTAATATATGTGGTAAATGTTACGAGGAGGAAGAGCTGATGACTGTTTGTTTGCAGTTCGCAGTGGCCATTGAAGCTCGAGCCAACACATCAATAGACAAGATGGAGCTAATCAACGCGGTAGCAAAAATTGTCCCCCCACCTCACTCTGTCGATCTCAAGAACCCTCAGAAGACAATCCTCATGCAAATAATAAAGGTGCAAATTGAACCATATTTCAAGTTTGGCGTGGTGCAATATATATATATTTTTGTAATGCTGTAGATGATCTGTAGAAGATAACTAGTGCTAGTGTACTTCTTAACATTATTGTCATGCTCTAACTAACTGCTTGCTGTAATGGGTCCGCCAATGGACTCTCGTTTAACCCCGAAGTTTCTAAACAAAATACAGAAAGGCCACATTGGAAGCTAATATTCAATTGTAGTAATTTCCGAACTATATTTCTGTTGTTTAAAGTGTAGGATATGATTTCTTCTTTTTTTATTGATACATTTTGTTACCTTTCTTTTAAGATTCTAGATCATTTCTTTTCAACGCTAATAGATATTGAAGCAGCCTTATATAGTCATTTTGGGCACTTAGGGGTTAACCATACTGATCAGATCAATTTTAATGAACCAACTGTTATTGTGTTTTCTGTACAGACCACTTGTGCATTGGGAGTAGTTCGTGATTTTAAGGAGCTCGCCAAGTACAACTTACGGATGCTTACCAATCCAGAGCTAGAAAAGCAGCAACCTAGCAGCAAGGAGAAGAGTTCAAAACCAGAGGTTGTTACACAAGTGCACCCAGATCAAGAGGACGCGCCACCTACCTCTATCATTGATGGTACTGCAGCTGAAAAATTGGAAGGTATACAAGTCTCCAAGATTGCAGACCTTGATAAAAATACATCAGTGGATTTAAAATCCACTTGTGCCTCGTAGCGTATCATGGAAGCTTAATTTTAGAAGTCATATTCAAAACGACAGTTTTGCCGTGGAAGTTTTGATACCAATTAGTTGGAAATTGTCATGGATCTGTTGGATCAGGTAAACAGACGCCCTTCTTTCCATCGTTGGTTGTGGTCGCTACTTATTGTATATTTCTACCTGTACTAACGGACAGTGGTTTTCCTGCTAAGAACCATGGATTTTACGTTGAGGATTGTTGTTTCGTCAAGTTTACTCGAGCGGGCAAATGTGGTTTTCCTAAAGCTTTTTTGAGGGGGCCAGTAAACTGTTATTCTCTTTCAATGATGATCTGGATATGTTTTCTTCTTTGCGGTGGGTTACTTGCAGTAATCGCTAAATCAAGGCTCTTTTGTCAGCTCTTCAACCGTCTTTCCTCCATTTCATCCTTGGGGAATTCATTTATGCTTATTAACATGAATTAATGTTGCTTGAACCCAATTCAAAAGCTTTTGTCTTTAAACAATCAACCCCTCACCACTTTTATGTTGTACTTTGCTATTTTTGAGTTTTAAAGTTACAACTCAAAATGTACAAAAACTCTCAAGGCCACTTGCTTTGAGTTAATTTCCTAGGTTCATTATAATCCTTATGCACTGATTAAACATTAGCATTCTTAATCCAGTTGGATATGCATCCTTTAGAAGAAATCATGCTTAGGATTTTGTGGGGAGTGAAAAAACCCGGTAGCCAAAATGTATCTTATAAAAAAACAAAATAACTCAAGGTATCTTTGTATGCAATAAACAATGAATAGTGTTTTTTTTAAGAATTTCTGTTCACTCCCAACAATAATAGTTGCTAGGAGATAGGCTATCTAAAACAAACAACTAGGCTACGTTGAGATTGTCCTTATGGCACATGCTGGGCATTCAATTACAGCTGTACTCAAACTTCTTTACATGTAGCTTGTGGCATTGGCTTTGAGGCTTTGGCCTTTGCACACCAATCTAATAGTACTAGCTTCTAGGGGCACATAAGGCAGAATGCAGTGTGTTTTTAGTCACAGATGTAATTAATTGTCTTTATTATTGTAAAATAAGAACACATGGTTTTGCTCGTTCACAAGGTCTTTATTTTGTTTCCAAATTTTGTATAAAAACATCACGTGCTATCAGATGTTGTTACCATAATTTGGTATTCAAGAGTAGTCAAGATATGGTTTTTGGTTGGAGAGATAGATGGAATTATTATTTTAGTGGTAGGAAGTGCCCTAACTTTCTCAAGCCAATTTTGTTTTTCTTTTCACAAAACTAAGAGAGATCATTGCACGATGACTTCAAAATTTTGTAGAGGAAGGAATATATTGGTTTTGCAATAGGGTCTTTGGTATTTAGACCGGAGTTACCTTCCTTCTTTTTGGTCAACAAATATTTTTTCCACATCAATTTGAGGTAAGAAATTATTGGTTCAATTCCTCCACATTTGTAAGAATTAATAACTTAACTTTAGATTAAATGGGAATCTTGATGATTTTGTCTCAAAATATCTCCATGACTTTAATTATCTCACAATAAGTTGCAACTCTATTATTCAAATTGATTCTAAAGCTAATGGAAGGCCTAATAAAGTGTTTAGAAGTTTGCATTTCAATGAAATATAAAAGCACTCCAAAATTGGTGTTTAATATAAAACCATTACTTTGAGAAGGCTGCCTCTACAGAGTATTTGCCTAAGATTTACTAAAGTAAGCAAAAGCTATTATAAATGCTCTAATATTGGTTAACAATCCTTATTTAGTTGCATTTCAAATTTTATGTGAGATTGTATTTTGTGTTGCAACAATGCCAAGTTACAATTCAAGAAAATTTACAAAGTAGAGCATCATTTCAAAAAAGGCAATAAAAACTAGGATACTCTTTGAAAGTAATTATGAATGGGGACAACCTACAAAAAAGCGTTGTTATTCTTTCTTCTCACATGGCATTGTTTTCCAATTCCCCCCACCCTTTGCCCACCCTCTATTTTTTTTGGAATGCCTCATTGACAATAACATTCATATGAACAAGCATTGTGCTCATTCTCGCTAGTGTACACTTTGTACACCACGCTTGATTTTCCAAAAGAGATGTTCCATGCTCTCATAGACAAACTCTCATTGTCCCAAATTACAAACATATATGCTTGAAGGGGCTTTGTCTTTGTAACACTTGCTTGCTTTTTGGGTAAAGATATCTACTCAAACTTCCTCAAGATGCCTTCACTTAATGCAAAGCCTCCACCCCATGTAGCCAAGAGCTAATAAGGCACCAATAATTGATTGAATGTGCCCATATTTATAATTACTTTCAAATTATACTTGTATTTGTAATAGTTTGTTGATCTCACACACATCTTCTTAGAATCAAATATTCTCCTACCATATCTTGTACAAATTAAATCCAATTGGAAGTACAGTGGTGCTTGGGTAAAGTCAACACTTCATGCTAGAAAAAATGTTAATTATATCCAAATATTGATCATAAGCAAGCATTCCATTTGCATGACTTCCCCTAGTTATGACGGTTGTAAAATTAGAGGTACTTTCCCACAAGCATTTTTAGTTCACTAAGCGAATGCCTTTCTAGTTGATGAGTCAAAATGGACATTGACAAAAAGCAAGAGCTGATTGTACACCAGCCCTTGACCTTCACCGGGCTCATAATACACGCTGTGAGCAAAAGGAGAGTGGGACTATGATCATATCTAATTGTTTTGTTATAAAGGTTGACGTTAACGAAGCACCACTCTAGCATGTCTTGTGAAAATATAGTGTGCGCAAAATTTAGTATATATTCGTGTTTTACTTGCAGTGCAGAACCAACAAAAACCACCGCGTCATAGTTTTTCCAAGCTTCG
This sequence comes from Ulota crispa, assembly GCA_963920765.1. Taxonomy (NCBI): domain Eukaryota; kingdom Viridiplantae; phylum Streptophyta; class Bryopsida; order Orthotrichales; family Orthotrichaceae; genus Ulota; species Ulota crispa. Next base: position 39,247,894 of record OY987242.1, read on the forward strand.
CAAAAAGCAGTGGCTTCCAGAGTCGGTTGCACAAAACCTCAGTGGGCCCACTGACGTGTCAAATTCGGAGTGGCAACTGAGAAAGGCATTGGCATTCCCATTCATCCGTCGCAGCTTATCCTTACCACCCAATCGGAACCCGCTTGTGGCTATGGAAATCCAGATATCAAGTTTCGCAACAACTGTGATATAAGAAAACTCAGTCGCCATCTCCACCTTGCAAACCCATCTGATTTCTCTTCTCAACTTTTCTGTCTAAGCTTACCACTGTGTGTGTTTTTATTTCTCCTTTTGTCGCAGCAAATCTCTGTGTGTATCTAGCTATGGCGTCCATCGCCGCTGCCGTCGCCGTGCCCACCTTCACGGGCCTCAAGGCCGAGACCAGAGCCGCGCCCGCCGTGGTCTCCACCACCACCGTGGTGCGCATGGCGCCCGTCCACGCGTCCGCGTCCGGCAACGGCAGCCTGAAGACGTTCGGCAAGGCGCTGTTCGCGGCGTCCAGCAGCTTGTTGCTCGCTGCCAGCGCCAATGCCGCCACGGTTAAGATGGGCGGCGACGACGGCACCCTCGGATTCTTCCCCAGCTCTCTGAGCGTCGCTGCCGGCGAGTCCGTCACGTTCCTGAACAACAAGGGCTTCCCTCATAACGTCGTGTTCGACGAGGACGGCGTGCCAGCTGGCGTCAAGGTCGAGGAGCTCAACCACGAGGACTACCTCAACGCGCCCAATGAGAAGTTCGACGTCAAGTTCTCCAAGGCCGGCACCTACGAGTTCTACTGCGAGCCCCACCAGGGCGCTGGCATGAAGGGCACCATCACTGTGTCGTAGATTGATTGAGGCTTTATGGATTTGTCGACCTCTTTTGCTCTTTGCGCTTTGTGTGAGTATGTGTAGTTGTTCTGTAGATGTGTACAAGACGAGCTTTATCTTCTGCTCCCTGTGACGCTGCTGTCGCTGGGTTTGCTTTATGTATCTTTTAGGTTTTTCGCCACGGGGGTGCTTTGAACCATACACGATTCTTTTGCATTTTCTCGTGCCACGTCGATCAATGCTTGTGCCTTTCATTGCCTCCTATCTTTGAGTTTGCATTTGACGTCACGTGTGTTCCATGTATTGAGTTGTTGCACTTCAATGGCGTCCAGAGTGGTGTCGGTGGCATAATGCAGGATGAAAACTTTCATATGTTGGAAATGAAGGATCATAGAAGCTTGATGGGTACGTCTGCATATATGCCACATTCTTGCAGATTCTGACTGTTTGAATCAGCTTTTTGACTTGCATAATTGTTTTGATTTGGGGGTTATTATGAGTACTGTGATAAATGGCTATCCAGATGTTCAGTCTGTTTATCTTCAGCCAGAAACTTGTGATACTCGAGGGAATGGACCAATGATTGTGCGATTCTAGCCATATGAGATTTCTTTCATGAGCTATCTCCTAAACACTTGTTTGATCTTAAGGAAATGTGCACTTAGAAACTAGAACTGGATTTCTTCTAAACCTCTTCGGACAATTCCAAGTTCTTTTGATAGAAGGATGAACAAACTCGCAACGAATAAAGCGGTGGTAACTGACTTTGCAGAAGATTTGCATCTCAATCCTCACATCGTGCGAATTGTGCAAATCAAATTGGGAACCTCGGTAATGAAGAAAGTCGTCATTACCCACTATCGTCAACCTCTTTACTCAAGTAACCCAATGAAGATATGCGGAAGTAGTAGCATCTAGCACTTCCTCTGTTTTACTGTAGTGGTAATGGTACGTGGTATTTTTCTACCCCCATGTACGGTACCTCACAATTTATTACAATTGAATTGTCACTAGCAAGTTTGAGGAGTTGAACTTTAGCATGGGCCTGAGGGGCCAGAATGTCTAGTATAGGTGATCTTCATGATTTTGTTCGATTGTTACCAAATGTGCTATGTTATGTAAGGTAGCATTTAGGAATTTAACCCCTAAACGTCATGGGGGCATAGTAGATACGTTGCCATATATCTAATATTTGCTGCCAACAAGAAATTTTAACTTGGGATCTCAAATAGCTTACTAGAATTGCATGTATTTATATTCCAACTTCTTTGTTGATCTCAAATGTAGTAGAGGTGTGGATCCATTCCAAATACAAGAAAAATACCATGTATTATATTGGTTGCAAAGGGCCCCTCTGACGTTTAACCCCTAAAGGACATAGCGTGCCGGTGCAACTAGTAGTTTTTCTTGTATTTGGACTAGATTCACACCTTTACTATAGTTGAGATCAACAAAGAAGTTTGAGTACAAATCAAAGCCATACTAGTGAGTTACTAGAGATCCCAAATTAAAACTTCCTTTTGGTAGCAAATGCTAATTATACTGCAGCGTATATACTATGCCCTATGATCCTCTAAGGGTTAAGGGTTAAGCAAGAGCAAACCATGATGGCTGATGGCTGGCATTATTGCAAATTAGGATGTTAATTATTTGGCAAACACCCCATTGGAAAGGATCACTGGGAAGCATTACCTATAATTCCCCTTAGACAAAAAGAGATACAAGTGGTCTTTTTGTGTAAGAATTGTTTGCTAGAGCATAAAACCATGTTGAACATTGGCATTGGTAAACAACATTGAAACATAGTTGTAATGTACAAAAAATTGGAGGGCAAAAATAGGATTTATGAATTTTCTTAAGGTTTAGAATTGGAGGTTATTTTGGATTTGGTTGTCCCAAGTTCCTTCTTAACCCCTAAAGGTCCAAGTGTCCCCTCGAGGGACAAATGGACCTCAGGCATGTACCTGTGATTAAACTAATTTTTATAAATTTTTTGAAACTTTTGAGGATGGTGGGGAATTCAAAAATGTATGTGCACATCTAATTTTTTCTTCAATTTGACATTTATTGAAGAAGTTATGCATGAATTTTTGAACAACAAGGGAGCGTAGGCAATCCAGGCAACCCAAAAAACTTCTTTAAAATTTTCATTTAAAAAAAATAAAAATCTGAAATTGGTTCTTTAGATTTTTACAAATGTGGGAAGCTTTGAATTATTCAATTTTGATTTATGAGAGAAGTTTTGGTTTGCGGGTAGGTACGGGATTCCCAAACCTCCATTCCTTTTGCCCTTTGAAAAATTTGGTCCTTTGGTTTTTTTTTTTGACTTTATGGGAAAAATCAACCTCAACTTTGCGTAGAGCAAATTTTTTGATATAGGTGAGGTCTAAGGCTTATAATTTTTTTGGGTAATAGGGAGAAAAACTTTTTCAAATGTGAATATCTCACTCTTATACATCTAGAATTAGCTAATTTTTTCTTCACAAATACGTGCCATAGTCTAGGACAAGATCTTATGGTTCGATTTTCCAAAAAAGACATGTTTTCTTACCTTTCTACTCATTCCCCCAAAAGTGGCATTTTTTAGTGACTTTCATAAAAATAAGGGCTTGGGCCAAAAAAAAAAGTATGAATATGGTGCGAGTGTGTTTTGTTGGTTTCAAAAGTGCACAAGCTTGTAATTATATGCACACAGAACAAAATGGCTGGTGTTGAAACGTTACCAACTTTCCATGTCTTTTTTTTTATGGCCATTTGTAATACTCTTGATTTTAAGAATTAATTAGTATAATTGTGCGGTGGTGCAGCTCACATCTGTGTCTGAACAACAGTAGCAAAAGTATTAATTTTATTAGGGATCAAAACTCCCCATTAGTACATATTTGCAAGGTAGGCAGATTGTATTTTATTTATTGTTTCCGTAATATTTAATTGTCATATATATTTATATATTTTTTCAATTTGAACATGAGATTCTAACCAAGATTACAACATTCAAGCCTCCAATCATACAGAATGGATCTTCAAATCAAAGATAGCCTAAAGAATATACAGAAAGCTAACCACTTGAGTACATGTTAATTATAGTTTGGGTTTCCGAAAAAAGAGGATTTTGCTTATCCAATATATGAAGAAAATTACATTACAAAGAATGATATGAAAATGTTGTGCTTCCATAAAAAACAAAAAAATTGCAAATTATATTTGCTACTATAGAAACTTATAAGATACTTTCATAAAAACCACTATTATAGACAAATATGCATCTCAAATCAAGTTGCATTTGAATTTGCTGCAACTATTCATTGTATAAAAACAATAAACACTAGTAGAAAACTCTCTTTTCTATTGTTTTGGTTGACTTGATCATGATACTTTTTTGTTGATGTTCAACACAAATTAACAAATATCTATTGAACATTAGCAGAAAAGAATCGTGATCAATGTGACCAAAACAACAAAAAAACAAAGTTTTCTACATTGAACACAAGTCAATGTCCTCATATTAGTCAACAAAAAGCCCATTGTATGAAATTGTTTAGTTTACTATCAAGTAAACAATAATAAGCCTATTGCATTTGATATATGTCCTACCTATTATCAACAAATGCTGCACAATTATTACTAGCTACCAAGAAACAATCTCTTGTTTAAAAAATTAGCACTAGCATCTTCTACTATGTCAAGTTGAATATTATTGCTTTTGGCAAAGACAAGGGCCTTCTTGTAAGGAAACCCTTTGATTTATGTAGATGAATTGGCTAAAAATAAGGTAAATTCTATTTACAATTGCACATATAGAACTTACTAAACATCATCATTAAAAATTTGAAAAAAAAGTCATACTTACAAATTTATTTCAATTATTAAAAAGAATCATAATTTCATACATGACTCAAAAACATCCATATTTTGTCAAATTCCTCTCAATATTTGAAACAAGTACATTACAACTCTACTCTAATGATGGGAATTGTTCAAAACAATCAAAGAGCTACAAAAATGATCTATTTTGTCACTGATTTATCATCCATATACTTCTACAAAATAGTTAGTCCTCAATCTTCTACTCTCCTTGTGCTACTTGCTCATGTTGCTAAAATAAAATAACAATTCTAAATTTCATAAAAACGCTTTGTTACATTATACTTGTATTCTATATATTCTCCAAAAATTGTAACAACAGCAAATCTATTTTACTATTTTACATGCTGGAGGGTGGCTAGTTAACTATGGAGATTTTGAAGGAGTTTTTGGTCGTTATAAGTACAATTTCATAACAATAAGAAAATATTATTAGAATTAGTGCAGCCTAACATCTTTAACCCTTAAACGTCCGAAGGGCATAGTAGATATGTAGCCGTGTATTTAGCATTTGCTACCAATAAGAAATTTTAACTTGGGATCTTAAATAGCTCACTAGAACTGCGTTTATCTATATTCCAACTTTTTTGTTGATTTCAAATGTAGTAGAGGTGTGGATCCATTCCAAATACAAGAAAAATATCCAGTGTTGTAAAGGGCCTTTCAGACGATTAAGGGTTAAAGGTGCATAGCATTATACACTGGTGGTAGATAGGTTCAAGCATTTCAAAAGTACAAGAACAACACAAAGATATATAGAAGAGCACAAAAACTATTAAAAAATGAATTGCTAAATAACTTTAGCACCGAAGGTGGGAAGGTTTCTTACCAAAAATTATTTACAATGTAAAATACTAGTAGTTGGGGTATTAACATTGCATATTGCAAGTGATTTCAAGGCTAGCCTAAAAATCTCACATAAGCAGATTCTCAAATTTCTATTAGTCATGGGGTACATTTGAAGTTTTTGAACCCTTAAACGTCCCATGGGCATAGTAAATACATTGTCATATAATTGGCATTGCTACAAACAAGAAGTTTTTTTTGGGATCTCTTACAAGTGTATAGATTCACATTGATACATACATATATATTTCAACTTCTTTGTGGAACTCAAATGTCATAAGGGAAAAATTTATGGATATCCTTGAAGTTTGTCATATATGAAACCCTTGGTTTTTCAGAAATTGCATAACCTCGGACCATAATTTTGAGGCATTTGTTTTGTTATGCATGCCACTTCCTTCGTGACCAATGTTAAAGCAAGGAGTGTAATAGAACAAAAAAGAAGCAATGTGTGCACAAGGGAGAAAGAAGTGACATATACACTCGCATATACAATAGAAAAAATGCCAAAAAATCATAGTTCAAGGATATTTGTGCAATTTTTGAAAAAGTAAGGGTATCTATATAAATATGGCAAACAAACTTAAGGGGTATCCATAAAACTCTCCCATGTAATAAAGGTGTGAATCCATTCCAAATACAAGATAAATACATTGTGTTGTACCGGTTGCAAAAGGCCTTTTAGATGTTTAACCCCTCAAGGCCTAAACAGAGTTTTTTGGCATTCTAGCAATTTTGGGCAGGTCACTACACATGGGTTTTTCATTTTTAGTTTTTAAAATTTTCACACATGAAGTACCCAAAGAGTAGCTTTAAAGCCCAACAATTTTCATAACTTTTGACTTCATGCGGTGCAAAGTTATTGCATGATCTGTTGTTTTCTTTGCTTGTCAAGGTAGCCCAGGTAGCTCAAAAACTTCTTTAAAAATTACATTTCAAGTTTCATTTTTTAAAAATCGGTTCTTTAGATCTATTTATAGGCAAGAAGCTTTGAATCATTCAATTTCCATTAATGAGATGAAAGTTATGAGAAGTTTTAGTTTGCGGGTTCAACCTTTGGACCAATCACAAACGAGGATTTCAGGCCTCTTACACATCAAATTGGCCCGCCCCCATATGTAAAGTGGCCCTAATTGTACAATGTACACTGCACAGTCGGCACCATGACTGACAGTCACAATTCCATGATCTCACAATGCCCAATATGTTAGATTGTCAAGGTTGGGCCACACATGCCAAAATCGTTGGTTCAAATTGGCAGTTTGTAAAAACTAGGTGACTGAGTTACTAGTTTTTGTAAAAGCAGATTCTTTGACTTTCAAGGGCCCACTTTTCTGGTTGGTTGAAAACTATCAGTTTTGAGAGTTCACAAACTACTATCTCAAACTTCTTGCCCTAGAATGGTGGAGAGGTTATCTTTAGCTAATAGTAGATTAAACTTGAAAAAGTGATTATCTCTAAATTTTCCAAAAATATAAGTTACTCTTCATCCATTTCAAACTACCGGTTCTAGGCCCTTGTGGCCCCGGCATCAGACTTTCAGAGTCAGAGCCAGGAGGAGACATTTTGCTACAAGCCACGAATGAGCTTAACCCCTGAACGGACCCAACGGCCCCAATGCCTTTCGCGGCCGTATGTATGACCGTATGTATGACCGTATGTATAGACGTATTTGAGCTACTCCGTGAATTTTCCAATTTTTTTAATACACCCACCATCATATAATCTTTCAATATGTATGGTTGTAACACTTAATTTCTAGCTGATTCAAACTTCTGAATATTGGTTGCACTCGTATTTGGTACCGTAGCTCCTGAGCCCAAGGGCCCTTCAGCGGTTAAGTTATTGGCGCCCTCCTCCCCGGAACAGCAGTGTATGCAGCACTGCTGCAGTGCTGCTGCAACCCCGGCTCCTGCACAATCCGGACCACGATCCCCCCCTCCCTCCCCCTCTCTCTCTCGCTCTTGAGCGTACATCTGCTCCGACGTCGCCCAGTGCTGCAGCGGTGCGAGTGAGTGCTGTTCAAGAGGTACTGTCTCACTCGATCATCGACAACGTTAGAGTTAGTAGTTGCAATTGGGTTTCATTGATTCTTTGACTGGGGATTCTCTTCTGCTTTCTAATTGTGTGGTCCGACTTGTTATGCCTTGTTGTCGTTGTTTTTTCTCTTCTTGTCGTGAGGTCGGGGTTTCTTGTGGAGTAGAGTCGTTGTAAGTTCTTACAAGTGCCTCGCTAGTTTTAATCGCAGGTGACACACACACCGAGAGAGATATAATTGGGCGCCATGGCGCTGCGCAGCTCTGCTTCTCGGCTATCCCTACTTGCAAGAAGCGTAGTGGGTGTGAATCCGTTGCGATCCCTACAAAGCACCACCGCACTGCATAGCACGAGCTCACACCCTCAACCTAGCAATGACAAAGAGTATTTATTGGGAACACTGCCGGAGACCATGAAAGCCGCAGTCTTGTGGGAGCCCCGAAAGTCTATGACAATCGAGGACCTCAAAATGCCTCGCCCCCAAGTCGGAGAAGTTCTGATCCGCACCAAAGGTATGTAAATTCGTTTATGTTTCATTCCCTTCAATTACCCCTACACGTTAAACAGAACCAAATTAGGTCAAGTCACATAATTCGGATCAAAGACAATAATCTCCTGGCCATCATTTAGTTCTGCTGCCAGAATCGTTGCTCTAGAATGATCACATCCGGAGCATGCATTCAGTACCGCTCCAATCTCTGAGATTGTTCAAGCTCTTGGTACTAAGCTCCTCTTCTATCTCTAAGGAAGTTCACAATAGGACAGGCTTATGCTAAGCTTCTAGAATGAATTCTAGGAAGGGCGAGCTGTTCTAGATTCGTATGACCTGTTTGTGGTAACACTCCTGGACGGCTTTGCTGGAATCGATACCGGTCCTGACGTTCCGCCTGTGTTCTTGCATTGGTCAGCATGTGGTGTTTGTCACTCGGATTTGCATGTCATAAACAAGGATCAGCCATATCCAATTCCATGTGTCCTTGGCCATGAGGTTACTGGCGAGGTTGTTGAACACGGAAAGCATACCGACTCAGCGACCATCAAGAGGTTCGGTTCATTTACGTTTCCTAGCAAGTATTTGTTGAGGAATACATCAGTTTCTTTTTCTTTTGCTGACTTTCTCCGACGAGGAGCACGTAATCCATGGCGAGACTGGGTTTTTGGAAGCTGATGTACGAAACCGTCTGTGGACGTGGATGGTGCAGATTACCTGTGGGGTCGCGAGTTGTGGGTTCATTCATCATGCCATGTGGTGGTTGTTTCTTTTGTGTGAAGGTATCCTCACTTTTATCCCTGATTTCAATGATTTTTTGGTGTCCTTGCTTACATGGAGTACACACGATTATGAGGTAGGTACCCGATTGGCAAAGTTTACCCTTGATGGTGATGTCTTAAGTTTTTCCTCTTATGCTGGCTGTTGTGCTGTTAACAGGGTCAAGAGGACTTGTGCGAGACCTTCTTTAAGTACAATCGAGGAATGGGAGGTCTTTACGACGGGACTACTCGATTATATATGTCTACTAGTGGTACACACTCACGTGCTCATCGCCCTCCACGTAGTATTGCCTCTATTCTATACAGCTATATGCAGCATGTTGTGCTCAATAGCCATTTTCCAACATTATGCTTTTTTTTTTCAACAACTTTGGTCACTGTCTAAAACTTTTTAGAGCTGAAAGTGAATGGTCTCGACAAATTTGCTACGGTAAATCATGTATGGTACATTCTGTGCAGGGGATCCTGTATATATGTACAGCATGGGTGGCCTGGCCGAGTATTGTGTGGTCCCAGCCAACGGACTGGCTGTAATTCCAGAATCCTTGCCTTACTCCGAGTCTGCCATCCTGGGGTGCGCTGTATTTACAGCCTATGGAGCAATGAGAAATGCAGCTGATATGCGTGCAGGAGAGACTGTGGCCATTATTGGGACCGGGGGAGTGGGATCTAGGTATCATTTCATGTGACTATCTCTAAGTATGACTCTTGTTGCTACTCAGCGTCGAATATCGGGCAAGTACAAAATACTGCACTAAATTTAGCTTGCGAGCAGGAAGCTAACACAACCTCAAGCATTATGCTACCTTTAATGTAATTCATACTCATAAGACGCTCTGAAGAATATTGACAAACTAAGACAATATACAACTATCTGATTGTTAAAATGACAATGCTGAAGAATTTGTTTTTTCAGCTGCGTGCAGGTTGCACGTGCTTTTGGAGGTCAAATAGTCATCGGTATTGACATAAGCGATAAGAAGCTGGAGATGGCTAAGGAAATGGGTGCAACACACACCATTAATTCTTTGACCGAGGATGTTCCAGAAAGAGTCCGGGTAGGTTTTACTGCTCTTCACCGATTCGTTATAATGTACTATTTTAGGGTAATGTAGGTTATGATTCTTGGCTGCCTTTAGCTAGTTTGAGCCACTAGATGGGAAGCCTATCTGAGGGTTTATGGTTACTGGTCGTGTTTTCTCCAAGGCAATCTAAATGGTTTGAGATTCTCCAGGATATTACAGGTGGACGAGGAGTTGATATAGCTGTGGAGGCCTTGGGAAAGCCAGCTACTTTTAACCAGGCAATTATGTCAGTCAGAGATGGGGGTCGAGCTGTCATGATTGGTCTCGCCCCCGCGGGTGCCACCTCTGAGGTTGAGATCTCTCGACTTGTTCGGAGACAGGTTATCATCTTTTCTTATTCTGATGCTTATTCTCCTAAGACTTCCAGCTGTGCTTGAATTTAGAGAAGGAAAGTAATGTGATTGCTATGCTTTCTGTTGGCTGCATCTGCTGGCACCAAATGACTTGTATTAGGCCTTCATTTAGCGGTACAATTCGTGCGGCTGATGCCTACCGTGCGATGCACCAGATTCGTATTGTTGGTTCGTACGGAGCACGAGCCAGGCAGGACCTCCCAAATATCGTGGGTCTTGCAGAGCTGGGTTTCTTGAAGATCGAATCAGCTGTGACTCAGAAACGGAAGTTGGAGGAGGCTGACAAAGTTTATGCCGAGCTAAACCAAGGAGAGATAATCGGGCGTGCTATTATCGAACTCTATTGAGCACTTAACCTATTGTACAGTTTTTGTTGTGTTGGTAGAAATTTAGATTGCAGAATAAAAGATTGAGGGTAAGATTTCTTTAATACACTGCTTGAACAATAAGGTTGGGGAAGATTTTTTTTCTTTCTATCTCACTGTTTTGTCTCATATTTTGTATAAACCTTGAGTGCCACCTTTGAAAGCAGTACTGAATATCCAAACCTTGTCAATCGTAATGTAGAAGCTGTGTTGTAGTACGCGGCCTTTACTATTTTTATTCTTATACCGAGAGACTATTTCTGCAGATCACTTTCTACATTATCAGGTCTAGGTTCTTTCAAGGTTAGCGTAGGCTATGTGTATATCGGGCCTAAGGGGTGCAGTGGGTTCGCAATTCATGGTGTCAAGCAGAATTCTGCCTGGTTAGATTTCAGGAAATCCGTGTAGGATAGGAGTTGCTCTTCTTATCTTCTGAGAAACTTGAGGACGAGTTGCTTCTTTGAATATGAGGATTTACGGGGACGAAAGCGAGCATGAAGCTGACAAGTGGATGGGAATCTTTGAGGCTTGGGCTGTTCAAGAGAATCTCAACTCCAAGAAGAAGATCCAACTGATTCATCTGGGGTTGTTCGGAGAAGCTTATGAATGGGCTCGAGAACTCGGTTTGGAGAAGTCCAAGTGGAAGGAGTTCGTTTGCTTGTTCCGGGAGAGATACGCTGCTGATCCAACGCCTTGGTCTGGTATTTCATTCCATGAACGCCAGGATTGGCTTTTTAGGTTGAACAGGGTTTTCAGTGTAATTGTTAAGTACTTGCAACCTTTAAACAACATCATGCAGAGAAACTTCTCCATGATTCGTCCGAAGATCTCCTAATGATTATATGGAGACCTCTCTCTCTCCCCTAATCTCTGTGATATTAGGAAAACCTCCCTTCGAATCATGGAGAAGACCCCTATTAACTTTGTGGTGTAAGAGATATTGGAATGTTCTTATTTTACTGAATACGTTGTTACTGTCGTCCTTGTATTTCTATAAAAATCACTCTTTCTTGGGCCATATTTTACTCTTTCTTTGAGCCTTGTCTTGTTCAATTTTATTTTTAGAAAAGAAATGCTACCCTCATGCGTTGTATTTGGTGCAGGATCTCCAAAGTTTCCATACTGGTTGTGTTTCAGCGGTTCTGCACGGCCAATGGCAGGTCAAGTCCAAGGGCGAGCAGGAGTTTGGATTGTGATTGTCAGTCCTCTGAAGGTATGTCTCCGTGTTCTACGTACTGTTTTGCATATTAAGTGCCACCAAAGTCCATGTACAAAAGCAAGTATGGTTAAACTGTGAAATGGACCAATTTTATGGAGCCTACAATGCCGAGATTTGTCAAATTTGAACCTGGTTTCCGAGCGGATGATGTAGTTTCGGTGATGGCAGGAGTTGCAAATGGCAAATGTCAGCCAATAACTGGGGCGGTTCTGCTCCATCCACGTGGCTGAATACACTGCTCTTGTTATGGGAATGGAAACTGCATTGCAACGTGGCGTGCGCCACCTAACAATCATGTGCGACTCCGAACTTGTCTTCAACCAGGTTAGCCTTGAACCGTGTGACCCTCAGTAGCAGGTCAGTTTACATTGGCAAACTTGCTCAGAGCTCAGTTAGTCTCAGTTTCTTATGGAAACTTTTTTGGTAGGTCAGGTAACTGGAAAATGGACTGCCTGTCATTCGAGCATTCGTGATCTCAAGCTTCGTGTGCGAGAGCTGTTGAACGAGTTCCAAACGTGTGGAGCGCTTTACATTTCCCCCAAATGCAACACGGAGGCTCAGTTGCTTGCCCAGAAAGCCATTGACAGCTCCTCGGACAGCACCTCTGTTGCCAGGTGAAAACTTCATTTGTTGCGTTACTGGCCTTTTTAAGATATTTCAACTAGAAAGTAGGAGGTTTTATCTGGACCAAAGAAATTTAGCAATGTTGTAGATCAAAAGGTGGAGAGTTCGTGCTTTGGGTTTTCCACTTTGTGGAAAGAATCTTGAGAATGTTTGGTAAAGTGACATGGATGCTTTTTGTGGCAACACTCTTTGTAAGCTGTCTTTTCTACTTGAGTATTTTGTCAAGTGCTTCAAGTACCAATGGTCAAATGAACAAGACCTCTTTAGCCTATTAAGTATATCTATGTCCTCCCACCTTATGTAGGTATCTCCAAACAGTTGTGTTTTGGCCTCCACTTTTGTGCTCGTCCTGAAGAAGTACCTAAAGAGATTAAATTCTTGATGTTACTTGGTTTTTATTTTTATTTATTTTTTATTATGTGAAAGAAGGTTAATCCAGACCATTGATAGAAAGCATGTTATGGATGCTTGAATGCGAAAGGGCTTTAAACCTGTATTGTGCATGGCCCTCACAAGGCGGTTGATGGAGCATCCATTGCTGCAAGACCAAATGAAAAAATGTGAACAAATGGGTTGGGTGCTCTGCATGACTTCCCTTGTAAGATTATGTTACCAATTTGACACCGGTGCTTGCCACTCAAGTCTCCGTTTGCCACATTCAGAAATTTAATCCCGGAGTGCCTAAAGCAATCAAACATGAAATAAGTAGGAAGCTTCAAAACTTTAGAGTCAAGCACAGTAAATTTTATAAACAGAATCCTTTTGCATAGCATGATTCCTTCTTTCTATTGCTACATTTCATTACCTCCATTGAAGTTTCCTCAAATTATTTCAACTCCTATTGATATGGAAGCAAGTCCTATTATTTGTGCACCTTAAGTGCCCAAACTAATATAGACAGTCACCTTTGGAAGCTAACTTTCAAAAACTGAAAATTTCATTTCTAAAAATTTAGCACATAAGCTTTGTTACCGTTATTTTGATGCTCTGTTACCATTTATTTTGGAGCTTCCTAAATGTTTTATTCCAAACTTTTATAGATGGAAGTAACCGGTTCGACCATTTGGCTAGTCAGGGGATTAACTTGAGTGAAATATTATTTGCTTCCCAAACGGAGCCTAAGCTTTACAAACTGAAACGCAGAAGGTGGCCGTCTGTGAGGAACACACAAGGCTGGCTTCTGAAGCAAATCCTCGGAGCCAAGTTTCTGTTGCCACAACAGAGCACTTGAGCAAAGTCTAGGACTCCAATTGTAAGTTGGCATTTGAAAGAAAATGCAAATTAAAAAACAACCAGAAACCTCACTGAATTTTGCAACCTAAGCAGTATGCTTGAATTGTAACCCTCTCTTCAACGGCGTCTCTCAAAAATGGATATGAAGTGGTCCTTTAATTAACCCATGGTTAAGTCATTAAGTGGATAGAAGAAATATTGTATTTTATTGTAAGAGCCAAACATATTCCTTGGTTTCACCTCATCTTTGTAGAAGTTGTAAGTGAATGGATTTTGGGAGACTTGGAGGTCACAAATAGGTGCCTATTACAGTGGTGCTTGGTTAACATCACCCTTTGTATGAGAAACAATTGGACAAGATCACAGCCCCACTCCCCTTTGTCCAAAGCATGTATTATGAGCTTGGTTAAGGTCAAGTACTTGCACATGGTCAATGTTTGCTATTCATCAATGTCCATTTTTACTCATCAATTAGAAAGGCGTTTGGTTAGTGTACCAAAAACATGGGCAAGAAAGCACCTCCAAAGTTGCAACCATTAGAACTAGGGAAAGTAATGCAAATGGAGTGTGTGTTTATGATCAATGCTTGGATAAGGTCAATACTTTTTCCTAGTGTAAAGTGTTGACCTTATCCAAGCAACACTATATAGAATTTTTTGAAAATTCATTAATAATTCAATAATGCTTCAAAAAATATGAATAAAATTGTGTTACATTTGACATCTATTTCTCTTTATCCCAAAAAAGTATTCTTTTCTTGGAAAGCCCATGAAAAAGCAAACCAACCCTTCAAGTGTTGCATTTTAAGCATACTATCTTACTTGGCATTTCAATAGACTGTGGAGACTAGTTTTGAAGTGTTGGTTTTTGTGTATGGGTGGTGATGCAGGACAAGTGAGCAACCTGGCGCAGGAAATGTGCCAAAGCCATGCTCCGATTATAAGACACTCTTGTGCTGAGATTGGGAAGACGGATACTGTTGCGCCAGAATGCGTTGTAGCCGTGCTCATGGCTTCAATGAGCTCTGAATCTAAATTTTAACCCTTGAATGGCCCTTGGGCTCTGGAGCTACGGTACCAAATATGGTCGCAACCAATATTCAGAAGTTTGAATCAGTTGGAAATTAAGTGTTACAACCATTCATATTGAAGGGTTGTATGATGGTGGGTGCATAAGAATATTTGAAAAACCCTCAAAGTAGCTCAAACATGTCTGTACATACGAACATACATACGGTCGCGAAGGGCTTTCGTGACCTTCAGGGGTTAACCCCTAAAGGACAAGGCAACCCTTTGTGACTAGTACAATACGGGGTATTTTTCTTGTATTTGAAGTGCATCCACACGTTTATTATATTTGAGGTGAATAGAGAAGTTAGAATATAGATTGATGTTGTTCTAGTGAGGTAGTCAAGATCCCAAATTAAAACTTTTTGTTGATAGCAAATGCTAGTTATACAACAGCATACATAGTATGTATAATAGTAACCTTGTCCTTTAAGGGTTAAGGTTAGCCTTGTCAACATTGGAAGTTCTTGCAAGCAAAAAGCTGAAGACTCAACTCTACCCCCTTTCAAAGTATTTGGAAATTATAGAATATAGTGATGCTTGGAGAAGGTCAACCTTTGGAAGAGAAATGTTTGGATAGTGTCAAGGTTTTTTCTTTTTTCTTTTTTTTTTGTATTTTAGGCTCAATTAAATGAAGTGTTTGTAAGTAGTCAAAGCTTGGATACGGTCAACTTTTTTTTTTGGTTCAAGGCATTGACCTTGAATATTTGATTGCTATTTTAGATGCACAATTGAGTTGTCAAATTTTTGTTGTTGTGTTGCTAATGCTTCATGTTGGATTGGTGCTTTGTGGATTATTCAATTGTAACCATCTTTGTGATTCTAGACTAATCAAGGTCTTTAAATCCAAATATGAATTCAAATTTTCCAAATTCAACTTGATGATGATAAATATCTACAATTTACTCCCTGTGTCCACATAACAAACCCCGCTTGTGCCTATATCAATTCCCTAAAAGTAACCAAATCCTATATATTGGTGCAACATGAGACTACTGTACCTAAAAAAATGACCTTTCCCAAACACTTGTTATTAGCTAAATTAATGCCAATGTTAGTGAGATAATTTATATGTATCAGTGTAGCACATTCAGCAACTTGAGTAAGAAAATCATAGTTTAGTTCATTAGGAGTTTGGGATTGTCCTAGAATGCAATCAGCGCCGCGCTCTTTAGAACCCTCCACCTCTCTTGCCAGCAAGCAGATGTCAAGATGCACCTTATCTTATCCAACCATTCATCTTTGCCATAGCCAACGCGGTGGCCCCACTGGATGCCACCGATCTCACTTCGCACCATTGTCTTCCTCTTGCAGTTTTTGTCAATCCCAGCATTGTTGTTGCTGTTTGCCATGGCCACCGCTACCGCCTACGCTTCTTCCGCCTTGGCTAGGGAGTCTCTGCTCAAGCCCGTCAATGAGCTTGCACGCTGAGTGGGTACCAACAATGCCCGCATTACCATGCCCAAGACCACTGCCAAGGCCACCAACAGCATCTAGTGCGTAGTATGCATTAAGTTTGCATCTTGGCTCTCTTGTTTTATATCTCTGCTTAGATTGATCAATGCACATTGTGTTGTGGCGTTTGCGTGAGCTTGCACATTGTTATTCTTTTACGTTTCCAAAGTGTTGCAAAAGGCTGTAGTTAGTTGTTCAATTACTAGATGTTATGTTGGTTGTGTGACTGGCAATGTTAGGGGCTGTGGATGGTAGCGGTATTTGGAAGCTGATGAAATGGATTTGATGTGGTGTGTTGCAGGTATGGCTCTGACTACCCCAAGTTCTTGGGCCCCTTCTCCAAGAACACCCCGTTGTATTTGAATGATGAGTTTGCTAGAGACTAAGGTTGGGACACCGCGGGGTTGTCGTCTGACCCTGAGACGTATGCCCGCAACCGGGAGTTGGAGGTCATCCATGCTCATTTGGCCATGCTCGGAGCTTTGAGGTGCCTCACCTCAAAGTTGCTAGCCAAGCAAGGTGTGAAATTTGGTGAAGCTGTATGGTTCAAGGCCGGGTCACAGATCGCATCCAAAGGCTTGGACTACTTAGGTAACTCAAGCCTGGTGCACGCGCAGAGCATCTTGGCCATCTAGGGGACACAGGTGAACCTGATGGGAGCTATTGAAGGGTACCATGTAGCGAGAGGACTGTAGGCAAGGTAACGGACCTGATCTACCCGGGAGGCAGCTTTGACCCCTTGGGCTTGGCTGATGATCCCAACATGTTCTCGGAGTTGAAGGTGAAGGAGATCAAGAACAGGTGCCTAGCAATGTTCTTGATGTTTGAGTTCTTTGTGCAAGCCATTGTGATTGGCAAGGGCCTATTGGAAAACTTGAGCGACCACTTGGTTGACCCCGTTGCCAACAACGCGTGGGCTTATGCCACCAACTTCACCCTCGGAAGCTAGATTGATAGAATTTGACGACGTGTCTTGCTAGATTTTCTACCGGCCGTTTATGAATAGCATATGTGCCTAGTTTTTGTATAATAAATTCTATTATCATACCTATCCAACTTTGCCATGGTTTTAAACATATTTGTGTCGCTGAATATGATTAAGTCTCTAAATTTCCATATTCTTGTGATATTTCCGCATTTACCTTGTGATAGTTAGTTGTTCATCATCTTCACCAGGCTCTCAACAAGTTTGATTTCTTCTAACATTGTTTATTGATGTTGCTTTTGTTCGTATGTGGGAATGTAGCACTAAACATACTACATAGTTAAGTCTAGTCTACTTTGGCTGATACTTGGCTAGATCACACTGTCCATCAAGCTATGGCAAGCGTTCAAGGTTTATCTAACCTCTGCATATGAGCCACTTGGTACAATCCCCTCCGAATTTGCGAAACTAGATAAGTTGATGTATCATTTGGCTAAGGGTTTGGGTGTCAAGTTATAGCTATTGATACCTCTGTGTATCAAGGTTGACGATTCTACATGAAAACTATAGCAAACTTGTGAATTAGCACCACGAACTTTGGTTCTATGGGTTTTAACCCCTAAAGGACCATGGCCTTTATTTTGTCAAAAGACACTCATAATTGCCACTTCTATGGCAAAGAGTAAAAAAGTTTGAAAATTGGTCTTTTTGCATAATTGACCATAGGATCTTCTACTAGACTTGTATAAGAATGTGTCATTAAAAACTTAAAAACTTAACTAGTACGGATTGCAAGATATTTGCATTTAAAGTGTAAAAAACAAGTTTTTTTGCACCTTGCACAATTAGATTATTTGACTTTAAACTTTTTTAACTTAAATTTTTTGCACCATGGAGTTTTGAGGTTTATTTTTTTATGCTGGGGAATTGAGTTGAGAATCTTTGAAAAATAACCAAAACAAAGAATACTTAATTTTCATTCTTTAATAAAACATTAGGTAGAAGAAGGTATGAGATTGAACAAAAACTTAAATTGCTAATAACCTTGCAATGGAATTGAAACTCAATAATCCCAATGGTGCGGTTGTTCTAGAAAGAAAACTTCACCCTCTCCAACATTTTTTTTGGAAAAAATGTTAAGCTTCCATTCCAAAATGAACCGTATAAGTTATTCTTTTCGAGAGGATGCTTGAATTGCTTGAAAAACAAGATTGTCCATAACTTTCTCATAACTAGTCCAAATGGAATGAATCAAAGCTTCAGATGTAAACAAAGATATAATTTACAAGGAAAATTTCTTTTTAAAAAGAATCAAATTTTTGTAAATTTTTTTTTGCTGCCCGGACCTCCCAAATTTTTGCTTATTTGGGCATAACTTTTGCTCCTTGACATTGATTGGAATAAAAATTATATTCCCCAAAAGTTAATGTGTTTTTCTATCTTCATAAAAAAGTTTTAAAAAATTAGGACAAAAATTGAGGCCGTAAGTACATGCCCAAAATCCCATTTGTCCCCCGAACAAACAATGGTCCTTTAGGGGTTAATGTAGACACACCCAAAACCGACCCCTCCCCTAGCCTGACCATTAATGTGTCTAGGAAGTACATTTCAATTTTGAAATGTACACCCTAACTAGGTACATAAGGTCGGAATTGGAGAGGCCTTGTTAAAGGATTGGGTATGGGTGTGTCTACCTTATATAGAAGTCATATGGTTTCTCCATGTAGTAGGCATTATTTGTTAATATGTTTTGATACAATTCACAAGGGTGAAAATATGTAAAATCAAGCTAAATAGCTGATTTTATGTAGTTTTATACTGAACCACTTTGCATGAATGTTTTTTGAGCAAGTTCAAAGTTTCCACGTTTCAGTTACTGTTTCTAATGGAGTCGGACTTGTAATGACTTAAACTTGAATGATCTATTTTTGATTATGTATGGATTGCTGTCCTATTGATCAATATTGCAATACATTCTTGTACTACTAAATATTAATTTTGATTAAATAGGAATTGCTCCAGAGAAACTAGCTTGTTATTTGGTAAGGTTGTCGGCTTGAAAACCGACCATCTAAGTGTTCATTCCCCTTTTTCATGGTTTTCCGTGGATAGGAGGATTTTTAATTCTTTTTTCCGACAAAGAGAAATAACTTAAATGTAGAATGTAACACAAGTTGTTTAGTATTAAGGTTTAGACCCAATTTTACATATCTCATGTAAAATGATAACAACACTATTACCATCTGAAATTGATTGAATGTCATTTAGTGCCACTCAATTTGTATTAAATCTCCTCATTATGTATTTTTAAATAATACTAAATATTAAAAATACAAAAGAAAAAGTGATTTTTTTTTCTATTCTTTCAAAAATAATAGCAAAACTCCATTTGCTCTCTGCAGAAACATTAAAAATAAAAATAAATAAAAAGAACTTACATGCAATTTTTTGCATTTTTATATTTGTTAAAAATATTATAAATTAGATAGGGAGTATTACATAAAGCAACTAATGTAAGCAATATGGATTATAGATGTGATTAGTAGTGACATTAGAGCATGCTATAAAATTAATAAAATGAATTTTGTAAACAATTTATTGAATTGATTGAATAGCCATTAAATTCAAGTAACTTTGATAAATAAATAAACAAGCAAAAAAACAAACAAATAGGTAGATAGACAAATAAAAATCTTGAGTTTAGTATCAAAGTAAATTTTTTGAACTTTTTTATTTTATGACAAATGTGACGCTATTTCCTCCACTATTGTGAAAACAACAAACATAATTGGATTCTAGGTAATAATGCAAAATAAACTTAAAAATTTAAGGTGATAAATGTTTGGTTCAATTTACGCCTTCCAAGAAATGAACAAAAATATTTAATTTCTATTTTTATTTTTTTTGTAAAGTTTAAAATTGATTCAAAAAATTCTAAATTAAAACTAAAACAAGAATGAAGCAAAAAAAAAAACTATAAAAAAGATGGGAGTTTGTACTTCCACTTTCCAATACTTCTGTAAACCAATTTTTATTCCCGGGCTTCATTGTAAAATGCTAAGATATACACAAAATAAAACTCAAAATTTTTATTTTTTATTTTTATTTTTTGATTCTTATTTTAGTATTTAATGATAAGAAAAATATAATAAAACATTTTTTTCAATATAAAAGGAGGGTTTTGACTCCTCTTTTGTTGGCTCAAACACAAGTAAAAAAACGGGTCCACAATGACTAAGTGACAATGACTGCAATGATTAAACAATGACTACAAAATGATTGTAAAATGATTGTACAATCATGGTTTAGTCATTGTCACTTAGTCATTGTGGACTTGTTTTTTACCTGTGAAAGTTTGATTTTTGAGTTTTTTAGATCCTAGCCTTTGCTTGCCTTTGAGGTTGTATGGATGGTTGGACTCTTTATTTGAACTCTGGACCTCAAAGTCTCCAGTGTAAATGCTAATGTTTTAGTCCTACTTGATCACATTTTGACCCTTGCCCTTCAAGTTCCTAATGCTACCATGCCAGTGGTGCGGTTTGGCTAGCATCTCATGCCACCATGCTGCTCTAATCTCCGTCTTCTTTTGTTCCCCAAACATTTTTGAGAGTTTTGGGCATTCCCAACTCTGCGGCTCATTCAATAGTGCCTCGCGGAGTTGATTTGGAGCTGTTTGTTGGTCTTTGTTGCGGCTCTGTCGCTCTCAATGTTAACTATTCCACCTCTATTGCCTTCTTAACCTTCTTGCCCTTGACCCTTCCATGTTAGCTAGGTTGCCACTTGGTTCTCTGCCGCTTGATCATGTCACTCTCTGTCGTGCTGGTCTCAACTCTTATTTCTTGCTACCAAATTGAACCTGTGTTTCTGCAACATTTTGGCTAGCTGTAGTGTTGGCTAGGCTATTACTGCACTTCAAAAAGACAAATTGAGGAGATAAAACGATAAATACTCACAAAATTTAAAGAATACAAAGAAATCTTAACACAATTCTAAATGAAAGAAAGCACAACTTGACTAATTAAAAATTACATGAAAATGACAAAGACAACAAGAATGAATTCTACAAGGTCTTGGTTAGCGGCATAGCCATGACACAATCAAGATCTATCTAGGGGTGATTTAGACACTTGAAAATCCAAGAAAAACTAGCAATTATAGGCTTCATCATGCCACAAATCTTTAAACATAAAACAAGGCAGAAAATTAATTTCAACAACTATTAGATTAATGTCTTTGAAAGGACCTTCAAGTCTTTCAAGGAGCAACCACTTATAATTAAAAGTAAAGATAAGCATGGACACAAAATTGCAAATGAATGCACAAAATAATTTTAATAATAAACAAAGGAGTGCAAAGAGAGAAGAAGGGTTGGTCTTGATTATAAAAAAACTCTAAAGCATTCATTTATCTTACTCTTAACTTATATCTACGATCCTAGTTTCATTTAAATTTTAAATTTGAATTTGTTAATGATAGTAATGTAGAGTAAAAGCTAATATATGAAAAAAAAATCTCTAAATCACAAACGAATGGTAACATTGGTTCTCTAAAGCCAAAATTAATCTGTTGAGGTCTCAAAGTTTTTTTGAGATTTTAATTATTTTAAAAAGCAGTATTAACCAGAAAAACACTAAAATTGATGTTATGAAAGAAACAACTCACGATTAACTATACTCAGTTCCCCCTAGCTTGTTTTACACTAAATTTCACCAATTTAGCCTAAAATAGGAGGTTCTAGGATTTTCAATGCATGACATATATTTGAACCCTAGATCCATATTTTACCAAGTAGGCGGTGAAAAGTGACCTATTGGACCCCGAGAAAAAGTAAAAAAATAGAATTTGGAAATGCAACATCAAATTTTAAAAATAGTTCTATCCAACCCTAAAAGTTTGATAGGAAGAGGGATCGAGGATCCGTAACACTAGATTCAAGCCAAATCTCCACAATTCCAGTAGTTTAGCTTGTTTACTTCTCTTGGCGTAATTACACATTGGGGACTTAATGGCAAAACTTGCTTAATCCACTTTGACCGTATATCATTAGTTTGTTATTTTTCCTAATGTTATTATCCGCCGAGAGTTTAACAGCAAAGCTGACTTAACATGCTTTGACTGTGCATCATTAATTTTAGTTTAGTTCATCTTTGTTTCATAAACCTCCGTGAGCGTATCCACAAAAAAATTTGGATCCTTACGTTCAGTAGAATAATTGGTTTTGGAAGATCAACTAGTCAAACTTTTGGTTTAAACACCGCAAGAATATGACAATCAGCAGTAAAATCCAACTAGAATTCTAAATACAATTTTCAAAGTTTCTAGAACTCCCGGACAAATTTCAGAAGATTTCAATTGCGGCAAGGGCTCAAACAAGCAACGACAACTACTTTCCGACTGCTTTCCGGGTATTGACCGCATTCTATGAGACAACGCCTGATTTGAACAAGCAAGGAGCGCTTTCTAACTCCTGCAGTACATTTGAGCAAGATAATGAAATTAGAAATGTCAAAGGAGGTAAAAAAAAATTATTGAAATTTTTTTTTTTCTCTAAGTGTGGTTGTTATAAATTAGCAATGATCTGAATACTATATATAACAATATTGCACATTTAAACAAACTAATTTGGTCATTCTGAAGTCAACAACACTATTTGTTTGTGATTTAGAACTATTCTTCAAAAGTTAGCATTTTTACCTCAATACTTATTATTTTTAGCTATTTTTTATTATTTAGGGTAGAATTAGGTAATTTTTTAAAACATCAAGAGGTAAATTTGAGGAGAGAGCGTTGAAAATGTATGAAATGGTCCTTCTCCTCTCTCATTTGTCCTCTGTTAGTTGTAAAGAGCTTCTTATGATTGTGTATAAGTTATGGATCCTTTGGAATACAATTTTTAGTCTTTTGTTTACGTCCACAGTGTTTTGGAGCCTTCTTTTTTGTGTGATTATAGAAGTAGACATTAAAAGACCGGAGAGTCCTTTCAAGGCATTAGTGGAGCATATTCTTTTGTGTCTTCTCTTGTCAGCTTTGTACCAATTAGTTTAGGGCCAGTTAGGCCCTGGCATCTTCATATTTTCTCTCTTTTATTTTGTTATTTTCATATTAAGCCGTCTAGAGCCGATTAAACATTGACATTTTTTTATATTCTTTTTGTGTTTTTTGCTTGAGAGTGATACTAATACTAGAAAATCTTTGTCGTAATTAACAATACTACTGACCAAGATTTCTTAGAGCCATTCTTTTATGTTGCTGAACTGGTCCAAGACATGATTAAGTTACTCTGACAATTTCCAATGTTGGTTTTTTGTTCCTTTCTTTTTTATATCAGTTAGGTCAGGACTAATTTGACAAAGTCAATTTCAGTGTGTTGAGACTTTATATTTTTGGTTGGATTTCTTCTTGGCTGGAACCTCTAGAAGCCAACTTTTATTTTATATTATTTATTTTGTTCATTCACCCAAAACTTAGTCTAGACCCATGGTCAAAACTTAAAGTTCAAGTTTGAAGAACGGTTGAAGCTATGGACTAGCAAGGAGTTGGCTAGTACTAGTAGAGAGGGCTGACAAAGTCTAAAAATTGTGTCAAAGTAAGAGAGCCAAGGAGCCACGTGCAGCTCTGAATGCAAAAGCAACAGAGCTCATGAGAGCGCTAAGGTAGCTGCAGCCATGGACTGCAAGACAGCGACAAGACCAGAGGCTGTGTTTGGGTGATGTACCGCAAACAAGTGCAGCAAAGACGTGCCGTAAACTATGATTGCTGCTTCGGGATCAAGAGTTGATGGGGCCAAAGTTACGGAAGAAATAATGAGCTTTGAGCTGTTGCAAGTCCAAAGATTTTGAGCTTAAGTCTCAGCAAAGCCAACTAATGGGCTAAGAGTTTAGTTTAAAAAAAATTAAAGCTGAGATCTTAAAAATCTGAGATACAAATTGAAGCCTAGCTCTCTTTTTCTTGTTTTTTTTAATTTCATTGTCTTTGCCTTAAAATATTAAATCATAAAGTGGATCAAATCAATATAAGGAAAAGCTATAATATTACTTTCTTCATCATCTCACGCTTTGTAGAGAAAAACTCAAGATCAAAAGAAAAAGGGAGAGTGAAAGAAGAGAGTCCACACATACAAACATTGACATACAATTAAAGTGAATATGGAGAATATGGAGTTTTTAGAAGGGAAAAAAAGAGAATAAAGTACTTATGTAAAGGGAATATGATCTTTGACTTTCCGTTTTTGTTTTTTCACTCATAAACACTTTTTACATGACAACATGCTTTATTAATTTGGCTAGCTTAGGAATATGGGATGTTTACATTTTTTTTCTATTAGATAGATAAATTAAATCATGTTTTATTGACTATTAGATTCCCAATATTGATTTCAAAACAACAAAAAATTCTCTTAGCAATTGAAGGATCTAATAAAAAAGAATGTAAAAAGATGATACAAAGACAAAAGAAGATCTAGAAGGAGAGAGCATAAAAATTAGAGTAAGGCACAAGGGACTTTTTGGACTACCCAACCAACGATATCGACGATGGAGATAGTGTTTGACTCTAACAAAAGCTCCGCACCCCATACGGACAAAGTATGGTGAACCAAACTTCCCATTTTCCTCTATTTTTTTACTTTGACAAACTAAACACTATTTGTGAGATAACTTCTTGTGTGTTGTTTTATTTTTCCTCCAAAATCTAGTTTAGCTTAAAAAACATAAAAAATAATTTATTGGTTGGAGGGTATTTTAGATTGGAATTTTACAACGCATTTTTCCATTTTCTTTTTAATTTGCCTTTTAGAATTTGATTAAGTCTTCCACTTAATCTAAAGAGAGTTTAGAGCACTAGCCACGTCATATTTTGCTTTTAGAAGTTATCAAGGCTAATTTTTTTCTAATTTAACTAAAATTAAAAAGAGTAAATATCTAAAATTATAATTTTATGTTATTTTAAAAAGTTTGTTCCAAGATATGGTCCAAAACAATTGTTGTAGTAAGAAAAACCTCAATCTTTATTGATGCAGACGTCAAATGCTCTTAAAATTTTAGTTAAAGTATTGCTTTGCATCAAAGCTGGTGAAATAGTTCGTTAAAATACTTTTTGCTACCAAAATATCTTAAAATTTATGAGATTATCTTTTTAATACAAAATATTTTAGACTAAATTTTTTGTGAGATTTTATTGCATTTTTTGGATTTATTAAAAATATCTTATCATTATTTTCATAGATTTATTGTTTGAATGTCAAATTTTGACGACTGAAACATGCTGAAACTTTTTATAACATCTTTCACAGAATATCACAACAATTTGTGAATTATCATGTTTTTTATTGTTTTTTCTAAGTCATCTCAAAATTATGGTTAAACTTAATTTTAAGTTGTTATGTTTTAAATTTTTATTTTTAAAAGTTTTGAAATTAAAAAAATAAAAGTTAGATGTTTAAAGTTATACATGTAATTCTATGTGTATTTAATTATTTACTAAAGTTAAATTTCAAACCTTTTATGGTCATTTTGTTCAATTTTTATGCTAAAAATCTAAAATATAAAATATAAAGAGCACTATATCTCCTCAATGCTAGTTTTAGGTCTCACAATTTTAAAAGCATTTCAAAATAAAAATAAAAATAAAAAGATATTCATTTGGTATTAATTGAATATTCTTTCATATAGTAAAACTTTAAAAGCAATTGATTCTTTGATGGATGGGGAATAAATTTACATTTTTATATAATAAAGGTATATACTGTCTGTATGTATGTATATGTATATGTGTATATACATATGTGTATATATATATATATATATATATATATATATATATATATATATATATATATATGCATGTTATTATTATGCAATACTTAATTTATACTAAATTTTAATTGCATATTTTATTAATCATTTGTAAATTTTAAAAACAATAACAAATATAAAAACATAAAAATTTGAAGACAAATACAAGTTCTTAGATATATGAAAAAACAAATTAATAAAATTTATATTTATATTTAAAATAATTAAAATTAATTTTTATTGTAATTTAATTATGTATTGTTTAAAATGAATGTAAAAATGCTCACAACATCTATTCAATAATTTATTAACATTGTATATAAATATACGCTATACTTTCTTTAGCTTGTGTTAAAAAAAAATTAGCTTCATTTATTCAATTTTGTTAATACAAATTTTCATTTTCTTTGTAATTAAACTATAATAGTACTTCATTTTTATTGTATGATTTAGCAAAAATAGCTATAAAGTTTTGCAAATTTAAAGAACTTTTATTTAATCTCAATTTTTATATTGTTTTGCATTTTTACAAATTGTTTATAATTACCAGTTTTGTTTACTAACAATATATTTTTTATTTTTTTTATTTTTTTATTTTTTTTTATTTTTCACGTATTTTATTAAATGACTCACTAAAAAATTTTATTTATTTTTGCTGTTTAATGACAAAATGTTTGATTTATTGCAATTTGACAAAATGAATCACACTAACTATCATTGCAATTACAATTACACCATGAACAACTATGCACAGCAAACAATTGAGATCCATAAATTTGATAGGCTGTAATTGACATCTCTCTTAAAGAAGGTAAGTCAAACTTCTTTCACAACATTTCTTGCAAAAAAAATTCAAGGTTAAGAACTCTTTGTCCTGACATCTTATTTGAAAAGATTCATTCAAGTTACAAAAAGAAGAAGTTATTAAAGATATATATCTTACTTGAGAATCAAACAATTGGGTGAGCAAAAACGTATCAAGGAGATGCATGCTGCAAGTTTCGTAAAAGATGATTTTTATTTTTAAATAAACTATGTAAAAATGTGAAGTTAAATTATTAACATTCAATAATTTGTAATGATAAAAATAATGTAAAATTTAAAAAAAAAACCAATGATCCTTTAAAAAGTTATTTCTTTATTAAAATATGTTTAAAAATCAAAAAATAAATTGTAAAATTGATTACTTAAATAAATATTTTACAATGAAATAAAAATGTAAAGTTTATGTTGATGTTATTAAATTTAAAAAGGTTATTAAAAAAAATTTAAAAAAATCTACAAATTATCTTTGTTCAAATTTGTAAAAATGTTTTAAACAAATACTCAGATATTTAAGCAAAATTTAAATAATAATACATTTCAATGAAAAAAAAACTTGTATAAGTAATTTATCATTTACTAGTTTTATTATCACACGTAATCATAATTGCCTTCCACCTATAGATTTGAATGATTACAATTTTGTATTTAATGTATAATTATAAAAATATTGCAATTTTTTTATCATTAGTATTTATAATTTAAAACATGTTTACATATAATAGGATTTTGTAAAGGTATTTTATTTTATTTTTTTAAAAGCTATATATGAGTTGTTTGAGAAGAACGTTTTCTTTATAATTTTGAATTTTTAAATGAAGATTTTATAATATTCAATCACAAGAATGTTGTAATATTTTTTATATATTAGTCTTTTATTATACAAAACATTTGAAAAAATTTAATTCACAAAATAGGAAATTCTTGAAAAATTGCTCTTTAGTATCACAACTATTAAAAGTTGTTAAAAGAAAAAGTCATGTAGTGTCCATTGTAATTATAACAAAAGCTATATATATTCAAAGTTGTAAGCAAATTCTTTTTGATAAAAAATAACACAAGCAATTGATAATTTTGTTACTTAGTAATAAATTAATAAATTTGTGTTTAATATGTTATAGAAAAATTTCATAAACTTTGTATTTATAAATTATTATTTAAATCACATAAAATATGCATCTCTTTTTAGTATTCATCATTTTTAATTAAAATTTAGATTTATAAATTTTTTTAAAATTGAATATTTTTTTACTATTCTAAATTTCTCATTTTTAAAATTTTTTTTTTCATTGTTTACTATAGATATGAATTATCATGTACAATTTGAGCTAAATTTCTTATTATTTTATTTTATAATAATGTATGAGCAATTTAAAGCTTTAAAACTAATCAAATAATGAAGTTCTTGAGAACAAAAATTTTGACCTATATAGTGCTAAAATGAAAATTTGTCATCATTTACGTATTTTAAAATATTCAAGTAAGAAACAATATTTAAAGCTTATGGTATCACAAGATTGGGTCTTGTGGTCAAAATCAAATTGACTTTTGTATAAATATAAATTCATTGATAATAACTTGTTTAATTTATTAAAAAGATGAAATACCAAAAGATTAATTGTTTAATAATCTTTAAATCCTTTGAAAATAATAATTAATTACACTACTATTATTATTAAAAAAATTTAAAGTATAAACAATACACTTGTGAATAACTATAAAAAATTTAGCTTTTATTTGCAACTTTTCATGTGCGCTCAATATTTTATAAATGAGCTAAATAAATAAATTAATTTTTTATAGATTATGTCTTTGTTTGAATTTGAAGCTTTTATTCATTCCATTTGGACTAATTATGAGAAAGCTATACACAATCTTGATTTTTGGGCAATTCAATCATCTTCTCATAAAAATCACTTGTAAACTTCATTTTTGATTCAAAATTAACAATTTTTGCAAAAAAGAATGCTGAATAGGGTAAAATTTGCTCTGTAGATCAATCTTGCCTTTGGGATTATTGTGTTCAATTCCATTGCACGGTTATTAACAAATTAAGTTTATATTCAATCTCAAACCTTCTTCTACCTAATTCTTTTTCAAAGAATGCAATTTAAGAATTTTTTGTTTTAGTTTTTTTTTCCAAGATTACCAACTCAACCTCCTACTACAAAAAAATAAAGTTCCAAACTCTACAGTGCAAAAATTCTAAGTTAAAAAAATTCAAAGTCAAACAATCTAGTCATGCAATGTGTAAATAAATTTGTTTTTTAAACTTCAAAGGCAATATCTTACAACCTATGCAATCAAATTTTTTGAATTCTTGTTTTACACATTTTGGTATTAGTCTAGTACAAGATTCTATGGTTCAATATGCAAAAAGGCCAATTTTAAAACTTTTTTAGCCTTTGCCATAGAAATGGCAATTTTGAGTGTCTTTTGACAAAATAAAGGCCATGGTCTTTTAGGAATTAATACAATTAGCATTTTATCACATTGATTTTTTTTTCATTATTTTAAATTTTTATCATCTCAAACAAATCAAATAAATCATGTTTTCCAATTTCAAATAAATGACAGAGATTTATAAAAATATATATAAATAATTGATGTGCTTTTTAGAGCAATGTAATTACATTCTTTGGTATTATATGCATTTATGTTTTTATTTCTTGAATCATTAACCATTCTTTTTTTATATAGTTTATAATTTCTTTCACAAAGATGTATCTCATTTAATAAACATACTAGTTTAAGCACCCGTTGTACCAACGGGTTGATAGGGTGATGCATAACTCTATGCCACATCACTTTCTATAGCACATCACCTCATATGCCACATCACCCCCTATCCTCATGCTCGCCTATCCCAGTGTCTCCTTAATTTTATGCCCTCCTATTCCTGTGTTTCCCAAATTTTACTTTATTCCTTTTATAAATTTAGTTAACCCCTAAAGCCCCAAAGTCCCCTTAGGAGACTTTTGGGATTTTGGGTAGGCTCATGTGACCTCAATTTTTTACATGATTTTTTGAAACTTTTTATGAGTGTGTAGGAATGTATAAGGTTTGTGGAATGCAAAAAAAATACGTGATTACATCACATGGTTCACAAGTTATGGGCTTTTTTGACCAAAAGCAATTTGAGGGGTAGCTTGGGCAAGGGAAAAATTATTGACTTTGGAGGAGGGGGAGTAAGGAGGGATTGCCACATGTTGCTCTGGTGGTCTCTATTATTCCCATTTCATTTCCAATTAGGAGGTCAGATTGGGCTTTGGGAGCTTCTAAATTTTAGAGTTTTTGAGATTTTAAATTTTTTTACATTTGAAGTACATGTTCATCTTCAAACATACCGTTTTGAAATTTTCATATCTAAAAACATGTGGTGGGAAAGATCACTCAAAAATGTCATAGTGTATTTGCAAAACTTGTCATATAGTGGCATTGCAATATTTTTTAGGATGTGTTTCATGTCTTTGATTGCCTTGAAAATTGGTGTACAAAGGTCTAACTTGATTACCTACAAGAAAGAATTACATCTTCAAGGTCCATAGTGCAAAAAAAATCAGCAAATGTCAGTCAAAGCCATCTGAATTTTTTGGGCACAATGGAAAAAAAAAAAAAAAAAAATTTCTCTTCAAATGCTCATAACTTTCAATCGGTAAAGTCAAATGACACATAATTTTTACCACTTCTTCTTCTACAAGTGCATTACAAGATCCTATGGTTAGATTTTCAAGAATAGCATTTTGTTGAAATTTTTGGTGAACGCAATAATATGGGCAGTTTTGAGTTGTTTTTGGCAGAAAATGGCCTTGGTAGTTTAGGGGTTAAACTTGTGTTGTACTCTGTATTACTTTTAATCCAATGTGGAATTCTTTTATATATATTATATAATATGGCAAATTTGAAAATACAAATTTTACGGTTAAGATATCCAATGCTAGTATTTATAGAAAAAAATGAATTATTTGACTTGTATAATTGTGTTATTT
This sequence comes from Ulota crispa, assembly GCA_963920765.1. Lineage (NCBI taxonomy): Eukaryota > Viridiplantae > Streptophyta > Bryopsida > Orthotrichales > Orthotrichaceae > Ulota > Ulota crispa. The sequence continues at coordinate 39,278,651 of OY987242.1, forward strand.
TGCATCTAATCATATGAATTTTTGATTTAGTTTATTGATTCCATAAAGATGCAATTTAGTTTTAAAGTATGATATAATTTATTTCAAGAATTACAATGCAATAATCCTATAAACATATATAAATTTAAAAACTTTCAAAGTATCAAATTGAAACATATTCAAAATTAATCAAAAATTAAAAGTAAACAAAGTGCATGAATTTTTTATCAAGAATCATATTAACTCCTAAAGGACCATGGCCTTTGTTTTGTCAAAAAACATTCAAAATTGCCATTTCTATAACAAAGAGTAAAAAAGTTTTAAAATTGTTCTTTTTGCATATCTAACCATAGAATTTTATACTAGGCTAGTATGAGAATGTGTAATATTTTTTTTAAACATTGACCACACAGATTGCAAGATATTTGCATTTAAAGTGTAAAAAACAAACTTTTTTGCACCTTGCATGACTAGATTATATGAGTTTGAACTTTGTTAACTTAAAAATTTTGCACCACAAAGTTTGGAGGTTTGTTTTTATATGGTAGAAAATTGAGTTGAGAATCTTTGGAAAAAAATTAACACAAAAAAATCTTCAATTTTATTCTTTGAAAAAGAATTGGGTAGAAGGTATGAGATTGAACAAAAATCTAAACTATTGATAACCCTGCAAGGGAACTAAAACACAATAATTCCAATGGCAAGATTGTTTTAGAAAGCAATATTTACCCTTTCCAACAATTTTTTGGAAAAAATGTTAAATTTACATTCAAAAATGAATTTTATAAGTTATTTTTTCAAGAAGATGCTAGAATTGCCCAAGAAACAAGATTGTCTATAACTTTCTCATAACTAGTCCAAATGGAATGAATCAAAGTTTCAAATGTAGACAAAACTATATCCTATGAGAAAAGAAAATCAAGTTTTTGTAAAATAAATTTGCTACCTAATCTCTCCAAATTTGTACTTATTAAAGCATAACTTTTGCTCTCAGGCATAGATTGGAACAAACGTTATATTCCCCAAAGCTAATGTGTCTTTCTATCTTCAAAAAAGGTTTCTAAAAATGAAAATAAAAATTGAGGCTGTAGGTACCTACCCACACTGTTGTCTACTTGGACAAATTTTGGAGTCTAGTTGTTGTGTTGTCTATCTGATGTTGATGTTGCGCATGACAAATGTCAACTATGTGGGACGTATTTGTCTAATAAGGCCAAATTTAACAATTAAGATAATTTGAAATTTTACTTTAAATATGACCCAAATTTAGAATCTAATAAATGTTTATTAAATTGAGATACCTCAATAAAATGAAATATTAATATGTCAAGATTGGAAATAGAGAGTGCTTTATTGAAAAGTCAACCTTAAAGCTCACTTTATTAGACAGACGGAGAGGCTCTTGTTTTTTTGTGACGTCATGTTTGTCAAGTTGTCACCAAGTTGGGGAAGACAACAGTGCTTGCCCAATATTCCATTTGTCTCCCAAAAGGACAATAGTCCTTTAGGGATTATATTTATAACAAGATACAATCACTTGTAGATTAAAGTTGACCAATAAATTTTTATGAATAAAATTGGACATTTTCTATTCAAATAAAAATGTCATTTCTTATTTAGTGTTATTAAGAGTACATCATCAAATGTGGTTTGGTTTATAAATATTTCAAATAATATTTGATACATTGATTATCTATAATTTTAAAAAAGAGTTGAATAGAAGAAGATGAATTGGAATTTATTATTCTTAATTCCTAAAGGACATTTGGGATTTTGAGCATGTACCTATGGCTAAACTACTTTTTGAAATTTTTTGAAATTTTCATTGAAGGTGGGGAATTCAAAGACTTATGTGGAAATGTAATTTTTATTTCATTTGGTTGTCAAATTAAAAAGGTAAACATGTTGTTTTGAAAAATGGTGATCGAGGGGCAGCTTGGGCAGTACTCTTTTTTTATAAGTGAGAGTTAACTAGCAACAAATGCAGTTTTCAAGGGCAAAATCAGCAGCATGGTTGGACATATGATATAATAGAGTCCTTCACTATTCCCAGCCTCACAGTTAGAATTGCTCGCAAAAGGGCAGAATGAATATTTTAACATTTGGAAGACAATTTAATGCACTAGGGTCCACGAGTGCGCAGCTTGCGCAGACTTTTACGGGGTGGAGGCGAATGGATGCTGACAAGGAACATTCTGGAAATAATACAAGAGCGGCTAAGGAACAAAAGGAATCGTGCACAACAATAAGGGAGCACAGGGAGAGCCACACAAGATTGCAGCAGGAGCATAAGGGAGCAAAGCAAGAGCGCAAGCGTCGAAGCTGCTGCAGTACGGAACGGGAGGCACGCACGGCTCCAACGATTGCTATGCAACAATAATCGACTTCTAGTTGATGTGGAGTGCGGTGCGACCGGTGGGTGCGAGGTCGACAACTCCAAAATCAACCACAGCGCCGTAGCAAGAATTCAAAGTCAAATCTAACTTTTTCAAAATTTCAAGTTCTAAATTCGGTACATCACATGCAATTTTGCTTTTTGTGCTAACAAGTGATTTAGAGGTCCAAATTTAGGATTGCAACATTGAAATCATGTATTTTCACAAAGCTGCGTTAATAATTTCATAAACTTTCATCATTTCATGCAAACGCTCCACCTGCAAAGCTACTTCTTTAAAAAAAAGTTTACATTTCAATAGTATACACATTCTCTACTTTGAAGAATCGTTTTGTAAGTGGAGCTTCTATTATTATATTGTCACTTGAACCACAGCAAAAAGTTCTTTCTACTAATTTTATGAAGAGTGGATTTTGATATTAGGTTTTTTCTTTCATTGCATTTATCATGTCAAAGCGTAGGCAAGACAAAGCTCCCATTAATGATATAAATAGTTCAGTGTAACAGTATTTCAAAAATTTGCATTCTCATTTTTGTTTGTCAATAATTGTTTTTGTATTTACAACACAAATTTCTAATTTGCAGGTGGCATAGAATGGCCTTTTAGTGAGACGTAGTTGTCGTCTGTTTCTTCAAAAGTCATCAAAGACAGAGAGTCCATCATCTCCAAGCAAGAGTGCAAGTCCGATATCCATTGAGATTTTTTTTCCATGTAGCAACAATTCAATCCTCGAATAATTTCTTCTTGTACCATGTGATGATATTCAACTTCTTTATATAAATTTTGGAGATGACTTTGGAGAGTGTGATCCAGACTTTGGAGAGTGTGATCCAGACTTCTTTGACAATTAAGACCCCCTCCAAACATGTACAAATTCATATTCTCAAGAATTTATAGAGAAAAAATTGGAGAATAATGATTTCATTTGTGAAAATGCCACTTCATCTGAAGCCATTTCATTTGAGGCCTTCATGTGCTCTCTTGAAGTCTTGTAAAATGTTGGGAGTATTTTACAGAAGTATGAGCATCGAGGCTCTTTCTGCATGCAATCTAGTTTAGTAATCTATGACTCTAGAAGAGCTGGCGGTGGGTTAAGATCTAATGCTGTAGGGCCAAGAAACAATTCATCGATGCTTGACGCAGAGGCATTGCTGAACAACACGGAATAATTGATAGACGAGCCTCTGGGTGACCAGAATCAACAGAGAATGGTGAACTTCAAGACTCATGTCTCATTCTCACTTGCACATTGAGCGGATGGTATCTTTAGCGTACCAACAACACTATATATTTATATCATGATTTTATTTTTACTGGATTTTTTAGAAATACGTTAGGTTTTCAAAAAATCGTCAAACTAGTATAATTTTTAGGCCATAAGGTCAACCTTAGAATCCTTATTAACTTACAAAGAATCCACATCTATTCTATTTTTTTAAATTTTTGCACATACTTAATTAATTATATAAAAGAGAGAGGTTTGCTCTTCAATTTTTAGGAGTTCTCATTCCAAGAACATTGCAAGCCTAGAGTTTTCAAAGTAAGTGTTTCATACCCTTCTCATTTTTTCAAATTTTGTCCATTTTGCTTAATTTTTTTTTGAACTTGAGCGTTTTAATTTTGTGAAGAGATTGGGAGACTTTAGAAATTTCAATTTTTCAAATTCCATGAATTAAAATTTCGTGAGCTATGGAGAATAGAAATTTTTATTTTTTTGTTCATTTGAGTAGAAATTAAGCTCTCTTACTTATGCAATTTATTATAAAACTCAAAAAAATTTGAATTTAGATTTGATGTTTTGAAGAAAGGAGGTAGTGGAGAGATTGCCATACTTTTGAGTTGAGGTGACATGCTATCTATTTATAGGCCAGAGATTTTCAAGTGTAAAATGTTAGTTAAATTTTGTACAATTTTTAGATTGTTTTAGACATAGTTGTTTTATTGTTGCATTCCAAACAAATAAAAATGTCAAATGCATTGTTTTATATTATGAGAGCATAGTAGGTGTTTGTCAAAATTTTGTGCAAGTGTTGCCATTTTTAGACAATTTTTTTAGAGGGGTGATAATGTTAAATTTTTTATCCATTTAAAAAAAATTAGTATTAAATTGTGTAGTTGAGATGGACAAGTAGATTTAGATGTGACATGTTGTTAAATTGCATTTATGAGATTAGACCATAAATTTTGAACTAAAATATAATACATTTTCATGTTTTAAAGTTTGAATATTAACAATTTTATTTGAGTTACGCAAGAATACCAAATTATATACCTAAAATAAATCTTTATTATCAATTTTTTTCATTTATAGATTTCTTGAATTTTTTCTCTTATCACCTCTTATAGAAATTGATAATAATAATGTCATTTTTATTTTTATTTTTATTTTTCTTTGTAATATTGTTGTTAATGATTGTTATAGTAAAAGACAACGTAGATAATAGTGGAAATTACCCCGCTCTCTTCACAATTGGAGAACCATGCATGAAATCGTTTTGCATTGCATTCCAGAAATACAAGATGCTAGATGACATTTGGAGTATTGGATGTCTTGGACATCATTTAACAGTTTATGCAATTTAGTACGTCCTTATGTGCAAAAAAAAATCACAAATTTTTGAAAACCTATAGATATTGAACGTGCAATTGCTATGGTTTAAAAAAAATTAACATTTAGCTATCCAATGAAAACAAATGCAAACTAATGTGGTACATGTAGTACAACTGTTATAATCATATACTTTTAATTACAAATTTTTTTACAAATAATGATAAATTATTTTTTAAATTTATTCATGTTCTAACTGGTCAAAAATTATTTAACATTATTCAAAAATTCAAAAATTTAACAAGAATTTTTCAAATAAGTGATATAATTGACGGAATTCATATTAGACTAACTAAAAAACCTAACTTAAAATTAGATCATGCAGAATATTGGAATCAACACGATCATTACAGTGTTTTATTGCAAACTATTTGCGATAACAATTCATATTTTTGAGACATAGAAGTACTTGCTCTTATAGATACACATGACGCAAATAATCTTTGAGCTTCAAAATTTTATCAAAATTTTATGAACTGGAAGATTTTACAAGAACCAAACATCATCATCAATAACGAAGAAGTTCTACTGTATAAGGTTGATGATTCAGTGTTGTCCTAATAGAGATGCCTCTATCATGTAGATACACGTTATTTATCTATGTTTATATTGATTTCAATAAATCAACAGTTAAGGCAAAAAGGGTGGTCGTGGTGAGAATCACGGTTTAAAGACAACGCAATGGCTATAGATTTTAAGACAATGCGCCGTCTTGTCGTATGCACGGCTTAAGGGGGGTAAATAGCAGGTTGGCTGGGCTAATTTTTTGCATTATTAGCATGCCAAGCTGTAGACCGTTATTATTGTTTGACAAGTCTGATTGAATTCAAATCCGGACCGGTGGGCGGCAAAAAACAACCATATTTTCAACCAACTAAATTTACGACTTGGCGTCTGAAAACAAGTGTTTAACGCTATTATATGCTCGCAAGAGCACGTGACCATTTTACAGTGATATTTATCTTGCCTTTATATATTTTAATATGTTTATCTAGATGTTTTGAAAGGCTCATATTTTTTGCCTTTGTTTGAACAAAAATATTAAGGACTTAGAAGAGAATTGGAAAAGTGTAAAAAGTCAAAGGATTTGGCATCTATGGTAGAGTTAGGATAGAGAAGGGTATGGGCTAATGTGCCATACCCCCCTGCCTTATATATGGTCAAAATGTATTAAAAGAAATTTCTTAGTATGTTGGAGTTTAGTGTACAATGGTTGGTTGGGAAAAAAAAAAAAATCCGAAATTTTAATGTAAAAGAACTTTTTGTGTATACAATGTTTTAAAGCAAAATTTGAAAAAATCATTTTATATGTGATTACATTTTCATAATAAATTTGCAGATTTTTATTTAGAGTTGAAATGCAAAAATTATGAATATTTGAATCTTAGAGTTAAAAAGCCAAACTATGAATGAAAGCTGAGACGTTGATAAGCCATAGCTTACAATTTGAATGTTATTTTGCAACAAAATTTGGAAAGAGTGTTCATCATAGTCTTATCTTTTTAGAAAATCATTAAATTTGTGATTTGGAGCTTAGATGAAAAAATTATCGAGATGTTAAAAATTGGAAGTGGGTGCTTTTTTATTGGGAGAAGACCGAAACTTTGAGGAACTATAATTTTTGAGCAGTATAGAAAAAAAATTTCAATTTTTTAGAGTGATAGGTTGTTGTTACAGTTTTTTGAATTGTTATCAATTATTTTATTTGGAATTTTATTGAAAAAGTTGTAGTGTGTAGAAGTTGGGGTTTGGATGCTCTCTAAAAAATTGAAATCTATACTTTGATGCACTAAAACTTACGGACAAAGTTTTAATTTGAAGTGAAATTTTAATGAACTTTAGCTAATTATATTGTCTTTTTAAATTGGTATCATAATTGTTTATGGGAGTTATAGAACAAAAATTATAGAGGTCTAAAGAGATAGTTATTAGTTTGCAAGGAGGAAGGAGAGCCTTCATTTTGAACCCGCATAACTTTTGGAAACAGTTTAAAATAAATTAAGTTTTAGAGGAGTATTAGGTGATTAGAAGGACTTTTTAAAATGCTATTACACTTAGCATTTGAATATAGCCATCTATGACATTAGATAGAAGGTCGCAGCTTTTCTAGGACTTGTTGATTGTGATATTCTCCATTTTTTTAATTAAAATATAAAGATTTGAAGACATGAAGATTTAAAGATCTGAAGATACAAAGATTTTAAGAAGAATGTTTTGGGTTTATTTCTTATGTGTGTGTAGGATGTGGCTTTATTATTCCTAGTCGGTTTTAGAAGTTTGGTTGTCATATTATTTCTATTTTGTTTTATAAACCTTGTTGCGACAATTTGGATGAAACCAAACTTAACCTTATTTATTGTCATGGTAACGAAGTGAGATTGATCACCCACATAATCGAGACTTGCTATGGTCTCACGATTTGAAATTTTGGCCAGCAGATCGTGAATTTGATTTTAGAGTTCTGTCATTTGAACGACAGCTTGTGTTTGTTGATCCGTTCTACTAATCCCTATCCCGTGAGTTTTTATCCCTATCTTGACATTTATACCCTCAGAATCAGGTTTAAGATAGGCCAACTGAAGATAAAAGATTGAGGATTGAAAAGTGAAGATCAAAGACTGACAACAATTCCTATTTAGCAATGTACAATCGCAGCTAGACACTTTGCGTGTTCCTAAAGTGCACTTTTCTCTATCTGACAGCGTATCTTCCATTGACATATTTAATAAAAACATACAACTCAAGAACCTTAGGGAATGCTACAAAAGATTTTTTTTATAAGGTTTTTAGGCGAGGCGTGTCAAAATAGAAAATTTGTTTGCTCAGTTGAAAAATAGATGGCGAGTTCTCAAAATTCTAAATTTTAGTGTACAATATGTAGGGCAAATTATTCTTGCATGTTGTATTTTGCATAATTTTTGCAAAACACACAACAAAGAATTAGTGTTGGATGAAAATAATGATATGGACAATCATCTAAATCATAATGACGTTAGAGTTCCTAGAGCACAAGCAACAAAAGGTGCTTCTAAAGCACGTTTATTTAGGATTTGAGATGCTTTGTATTCTAAGTGGATTACAAATGTAACTCAATACTAAAATATATAAATACTTGTATTTGAACAACAATATTAATATCCATCGGTACAAAAGAGCCATTTTTTTAACCTTTTGTGTAGGTGTAAACAACGGATTTATAATTTTTTATTGGCTTAGGTCTAAAAGATTAGGAGGAAAAAAAAACAACAATGAAAAAGGATTTTGGTGTAAATTGATTGTTCAAAATTTAGAATGCAAGTTAAAAGACATTGAAAGAGGAAGAAATGACATTTTTGAATTTAAATAATTTTTTCTTATCTACTTGCAATAAAAACATATTGAATTACAATTTTTATGTTAATTTTGAATTACATAAGCTCAAATACTTTAGTATTCATTTTTTATAGTGGACATATATGGAAAACTTAATTACTCTTCTTTATCAAAGTGAAATTTGAAATCTTGAAATCTTATTGTAGTTAAAATAAAAATTATGCAATTGACATAAATAATATAACTTCTCTTATACTACATTGAATTCAAATATTTATCATTAGGATTTGCTAAAATTAAAAACAATAATTCATTAATTTATAAAATCAATTTAACCATTCAAGTTTTTTTATTTCAAAAGATTTATTATTTAAAAAATATAAATTCATAAAAATTAAACAAATCAAATACATACTTTTAAAAATATTAAAAAAAGGTTTTGACAAGGGGAAAAAAAGCAATAACTTCTTCCCTCTTAGAATTTTTCCTTTTTAATAGGATTCCACCTCTTCAAATGGACTCTCTCCCTCTCATATGGAATTATGTCCTTTTCAATACTGCAACAAAGTGATCAGTTATATAGAACATATTGTACATGAAACAATTTCATTCAAATCTGACCAAAAATTTAACTTGACTACATGGGACCATGAAGTTGATAAAAAAAAATACACGCATGAAATCATTAAATCGATTTAAGATGCAATGCGTATTTTAAAATAAAATTGTATTAATATATTGCACTAAAATATAAAATAAAATAATGAGATTATGCATGATTTATCATTATTTTACACTTTTATATATGGGGATTAATATATGCACACTCGGATGTATTCTATGTATAGTACCCAAAAGAAAGAGTATATAACACGCTTTTATGGCATCCAAAGAAGTATGTATAACAAAGAATATAATAGACATGTTATTCTCAAATTTTTAATATGCAAACCTCATACAATCTTGACAAAGCATACCAAATTTTAGTTACTAAAAATCAAGACCCTATTTTTGGTAAATGGTTTTGTGTCAAAATCATGGTTTTACAAGAAAGTTGATTAATAAATAGTGGTGATGAATTTTTGAGATTTGATTGCATGGATATGTAGGAGACATCCATATGCACATCTTCCTTTCAAACAAACATTTCCAAAAAAAATCAAAATTCCCTCTATAGAGATTTTAATGTCAGGGTGATCATGACCAAATTTAGTAAATTGTATAATTCTTCATGGAAATTAGTTTTTGGCAAAAAAAAACATATCATCATGTTTAAAGGTACAAACTTAATCACAATGTATTAGTCAAATAACAAAAACTAATTTCCATGAAGAAATATGCATTTTACTAAATTTGGTCATGATCACCTTGATATTAAAATCTCTATAGAGGGAATTTTGATTTTTTTTGGAAATGTTTGTTTGAAAGGAAGATGTGCATATGGATGTCTCCTACATATCCATGCAATCAAATCTCAAAAATTCATCACCACTATTTATTAATCAACTTTCTTGTAAAACCATGATTTTGACACAAAACCATTTACCAAAAATAGGATTTTGGATTTTAGTAATTGGAATTTGGTATGCTTGATCAAAATTGCATGAGGATCACATATTAAAAATGTGAGAATGAAATATTAGTTATATTCTTTGTTATACATAGTTATACATACTTCTTTGGATGCCATAAAAGGGTTATGTACTCTTTCTTTTGGATACTGTACAATAGGAGACGTTAAGTTTTATATGTTTACCATCAAGAAGTTGAATTCAAAAATTGATTTCTAGTTTTAATTTGGAAACTTTGATTTACTCTAGTACTACAAAAGAGGTTATAGTTGAACAATGCATCATGCAAAAGCTTAGCTACAAAACAAATTATTACTTTTACCCTTCTTTTTAAAAATGCTAAATTTTTTAGTGGGTGTTGCTGTATTGTACTTTCATTTGCGGTTCTAGACTAAAACAAGGTTGCCAAACCCAAATTTGAATTCAGTTTTTCAAATTCAACTTCTTGATGGTTAATATTTAATTGTTACCATACCTCCCACCCCCTTCCCTTTGTTTACAAATAACAAACTCCAAGTGAGCACATTTGAATTCCTCTATTTATGTAGTTTTAGGGAATTATACCATAATATTATCAATTATTTCAAAGACATATGTATTACATTTGCATAATTAATCCTAATTAAGAAGAACAACTTGTACTCTTTTATAGTTTTGTAAGTAATTTAACTATGTTGAAATGTTTTTTTAATCACTAAATAAGTAGTGAAGGTAGATTGTGTTTATAAGTTAATTAAGTATATATTGTCTTCATTGTGACTCTTTGCTTTATGTTTCCAATAACATTATTGCTTTAGAATTACATTTTATAGAATTAAAATATACATCAAATTGTCAAATATTTTGGCTATGCCTATATATGGTTTGCATGTGTTACCATAAAGAAGTAAGTAATATATATTTGTATATATAAACATATACGTACATACATATAGAGATATGTTTATATATTATTGAAATTGTTTGTGCATAACTTTGTATTAAAACAAAAACAAATTGAAATATAGTTCAACATCAAATGTTCTTATGTGTTTTTTTTATGGAACTAGCCATTGGCTCTAGTGTATTCACTCTCAAAATTTTATTAGGATTTCTAGATGTTAGGTAGAATGCAAAACAAGAATTTCAGTGAGTTTTCAAATTTTATCTATGTGATAAAATTGAATAGACTAAATATGTGATATTACAAAGGTGCAAACACTAGAAGAAAAATGTGTTATAACCCACTAAATTATATCATGTAGTTTATGTTGAGTTCCATGTTTACAATGCAAAATTTTGCTAAACAACCCAAAATATTGTGCTGTTCATCAAAATTTTGAGTTGGAAACATGGAACTCAACATAAACTACATGACATAATGTACTGGGTTCCAACACAGATTTCTACTATTGAAATGTAATAATATAGGGTCCTTTTGATTTTAGTACTAGAATTTCAGAATAAATTATTTAGTTTGCATACAAAATAAGGGAATTGATATATGCACACTAAAGGATTGATATTTGCACACCCCCCCATGGGTTAAGTTTTAGATTTCTGCCATCATTGTGTTGAATTTGAGAATTTGAAATTCTGATTTGGACTTACAGATCTTGATTTAGTCTAAAACCAAAAAAAATTGCAATTCAACAATATCCAATGAAAAAGTTTAGCTCGGGGAAAAAGTGTTACTTTCATTTTTTTTGTAAGAAAATATAAGCTTTTTCATTGGATGTAGTTGAATTACAACTTTTTTTTGGTTCAAGACTAAATCATGGTTTATAAGTTCAAATATGAATTCAAAATTCCCAAATTCAATTTTATGAAGGTAGAAATCTAAACTTTACCCTAGAGGGCTGTGCAAATATCAACCCCCTTTGTGTATATCAATTCCCTAAAGTAATTATCTTTTGATTTCAAAAAATTGCATATAACTTACTAATATTCCAACATGTGTATAATTGGAATTTGTGTTTCTATTCAATATTGCATTGCAATAACAAGTGATGTCATTCCAAATAATTGATAATGAACGGTTGACTTTTCAGTATGAGAAATGGTAAAGATTTCTAATATTTTAATATAATGTTTTCTTATGTATCACATAAAATCATATTATGTATATCTTAATTGTGTTTGTTTTCATTGTTAATTCCTAAAGGCCCAGCTATCCCCGGGAACAAATGGATTTTGGTCATGTATCTATAGTTAATCTAGTTTTTGTGATTTTCTTAAACTTTTATTGAAGGTGGGGAATTCCAAGACCTACATGGGCATTTAATTTTTTCTTCATTTTGACATTTGACAAAGAAGTTATGCTATAATTTTTGCTGCCCGTGGGAGGGAGGGCAATCCGAGCAGCCCAAAAGCTTCTTAAGAATTTGTATTTTCTAAAAATAGAAATCTGAAATTGGTTCTTTGGATATTTTCATATGTGGGAAGCTTTGAATCATTCAACTTCAATTGATGAGATGAAAGTTATGAGATGTTTTAGTTTGTGGGCAATTATGGATTCTCTACTCTAAAATAAACTTTGAAGTCCTTTATTTTCCACAATTTTCAATATTTTGGAAAAAAACTAAACCTAAGGAAGTTGATTGTTTATTACAACATAACAACCGTTGGGATTTTCATTTTTCATTTTTATCGTTAAATTCTTAACAATTTAGTGATTTGATTGATTCTCTACTTCTTTTTACTTACTAATTTTTCCCATGTGTCGTATAGTTCCAATAGATTTGAAAATTCTCCCACACATACCTAACTTGGTCTGCTACATGGGAAAATTAAACATCAACTTTGTGTAGAGTAATTTTTTTCATGTAAGAATGGTCAAAGGCTTCTGAAATTTACTAATAGCAAGGAAAAAAACCTTTTCCCTTCACCTCAAATGTAAATATCTCCCTCCTCTCTATCTAGAATAGAAAGCTGATTTTTTCCCACAATTACCTCTTCTAGTCTAAGGCAAGATCCTACGATTGGATTTGCAAAGCAAACTTAATTTCATACTTTTTTACTCAATCCCCCAAAATGGTGACTTTCACTAGAAAAAAGGGCTTGGGCCTTTAGGAGTTAAACTCAACAAAATAAATAATTTCAGACTAAGCATATACATGCATCTTGGAATTCATCCTTCCCATGCAATTAGATGGGGACAACATGGTTTTGTTTGTGTAATTTTAATGTGCTGACTTAAGAATACAATGAAATGCCTTAAAATTGTTATAGTATTTTCCATACTAATCTGATTATTTCGAGCAATCATAAACATACACATTTGTATATTTAACATACACATATTTATATTACTTATAAAATAAAAATTGTAAACTTTAAAAGCTTCATTGTTGATTTTTACATGTTGATTATAAGAAAATATAATCATATTACACTAAAAATATATTCAAACATTACAACAAATAATACAATATAGTGTTGTTGTACAAAATCTCTATAATTTGAAACATGAATTCATAAATTAGAATAAAAAATTGTGGTTTATCTTTGCAAAAAAAAGTGCACAATTTTATTTTTAGGATGCAATGATATGTAACATTACATTTAATGATTGATACATATTAATAGTTATAATTTTTGGAAAACATGTACTGTAAATATATTAAAAATGACAATGACCTTAGAAATTGATAAAAAAAAATTATACAAGTACCAATACTTTTTGGCTAGTTTATTTGTTGCAATATCTAAGTTATAAACCTAAAACAAGCTCCCTCAAATAGTTATATGAATAAATAAATAAAATAAACATTAGAGAACCATGCATAATTAGGTTTCCACTTATACTAAAAGTTCAATCTCATTTTCTTGTCATTTGCACTAACAATGTTTTGCTAAAATTTACACTAATATAAATACAGTACACTTTTTTTTTTGCAAGTATTAAATAAAATACAATTTGTGGCTCTAATTGTGGATTTGAAGAAAGCTTACATCATAGATATCATAGTCAAAATAAAAACAAATCTCATTATATTGAAATAAATGCAAAGCTTTCAAAGATTTATAATATGATTTATGTAAAGAGGTTGATCAATTACAAAATATAAGTGGAATACTTTTAGTATTTCTTGTATGTTTGTTAAATTTTGCAAATTAAAAAAAAAAAGTGTCTACAAAATTTTTGTTAAGTTTATAGTTAATATAAAGAGATGTGATAAAGAATTGTAAATGAAGCAAATATCACATGTATGTATATAGTTTTTTCAATTTTGTGATTACCCTGCAATAAATGCTCAAATAAATGACCTTAAATGTTATACAAATCAAACTATCAAAGCATGAAGTATTCTCTTAGTACAACAAGTTTCTATGTATAAAGATTTACATTATTAAAGCCGAAAAAATTATTCTTTCAATACAACAAGTTCATATGTATAAAGAACTTACATTATTAAAGCAAAAAAATAAAAATAAAATAAACAAAGAATATGAATGTAATTGTACTAAAATATTAATAGTATTTTGGAACACATATTATTGATATATGATAACATCACTCATCAATATTTTTTGTGAAATCAAGTTTCATCCATGCACATGTGAGTTTCATATCCTCTGCTTGGATTGCTGCTTGCTCTTTCATCTCTAGTTTGAACTTTTCTAATTTTATTCGCTGAGATTCTACTTGCATTTGTTGAGAATGCATTTGTTGAGTTAAAATAAGATGGTCTTGAGCAAACTTACTTTTAACCTCCAAATTGTTTTTCAAAACATTCACAAAACGATCAAGAGAGCCAAGGAGTTTCATTGGGCTACCTTTGTCTTTCTTCTTGCGTTTTGAGGACAACTTGCCTTTGACACTTGACAACTTGCAAACGTTAAAGCGTGGAGATCCAACTTGAGGTAATGCTTGAGATGTACCAACTTCTCCAAATTGGCTATTTGGTGCAGAAGTTGTACAAGTTTCCAAATTGTTGGAAGTGAAAATATGACATTTTTCATTTAAATTAAAATTTGAAGGTTCTTCATAATCGTCTAAGTCCACCACACGCCCTGAAGGAACTTGAACTCTGCCATCCATGCCACCAAGAATTCCTACCTATTTAGGTGTACAACCCCATTATACATCACATTGCTCATAAAAAATCCACGTTGATGGTACACCTCCACTAGTTTTTACAACATGTTCTTTTTTTATACCATTTTTTCATGACATCTACTTTTCCCCTACAATGTTATTTGGTCAAACATTGGCCTATTCTTTGATTGAAAACAGTGAAAATTTCCAACCAATGTTGATGAGAAAGATTTCCTTGTGCAATATGGAAATACTTTTCTTCATACAAATCCAAAAAGGTGTTTATTAATTGATCGGTCTAATTGATTTTTGTTACAAACAGTGAAGTAAGAGTAACCATCTAAAAAACAAAAACAAAAACAAAATTGTTAGTATTGAAATGTGGACATGTACTATGTGTAGTTAAAAATTTATGGTCTAATCTCATAAATGCAATTTGACAACATGTCACATCTAAATCTACTTGTCCATCTCAACTACACAATTTAATACTAATTTTTTTTAAATGGATAAAAAATTCAACATTATCACCCCTCTAAAAAAATTGTCTAAAAATGGCAACACTTGCACAAAATTTTGACAAACACCTACTATGCTCTCATAATATAAAACAATGCATTTGACATTTTTGTTTGTTTGGAATGCAACAATAAAACAACTATGTCTAAAACAATCTAAAAATTGTACAAAATTTAACTAACATTTTACACTTGAAAATCTCTGGCCTATAAATAGATAGCATGTCACCTCAACTCAAAAGTATGGTAATCTCTCCACTACCTCCTTTCTTCAAAACATCAAATCTAAATTCAAATTTTTTTGAGTTTTATAATAAATTGCATAAGTAAGAGAGCTTAATTTCTACTCAAATGAACAAAAAAATAAAAACTTCTACTCTCCATAGCTCACGAAATTTTAATTCATGGAATTTGAAAAATTGAAATTTCTAAAGTCTCCCAATCTCTTCACAAAATTAAAACGCTCAAGTTCAAAAAAAAATTAAGCAAAATGCACAAAATTTGAAAAAAATGAGAAGGGTATAAAACACTTACCTTGAAAACTCTAGACTTGCAATGTTCTTGGAATGAGAGCTCCTAAAAATTGAAGAGCAAACCTCTCTCTTTTATATAATTAATTAAGCATGTGCAAAAATTTAAAAAAATGGAGGAGAGGTGGATTCCCTATAATCTAACACGGATTCTAAGTTTGGCATCCATGGCATGTGTTCTGATTGGTTTATCAATGTGAAGAAACACGTCACTCAAGGAAATTGGAAATACAAATGTGTTCTGTTACACGTCTAGCAAACGTCTTTCAAAGCCGCAATGGTGGACCCGCGTTTGGGAAAGAGACAAAAATCCTCTCACCAAAACGCGTCTATCGTTCCGGTGAGAACATGTCTTCAAACCCAGGGTTTAATTTTTTGGCAAAATTTTGCCACCTCAGACAGACTTATCCCAATCATGTTAGTTCCCTCCAGATATTCTCCATTGAGCAGCGCACAACGAAGCACCCATTCGCCAGAAAATTACACCCTGCTCAGGCCCAGATCCGCGTGAGCAGATCCGACGGTGTGGGGGAGAGCGATGGGATCAGAGGGAGGGCGCTGCAGACGGAAAGTGCATCATTCCCTTCTTTGTCTTTTTCTGGTTTTTCTACTTGCCTGCCTTTTTATAAAAAATAATAATTTCTGTCCGCAGTAATACGGGGGTTTTGCTTTAGTTGATGACCCATGGAATTTCTAAATGACGTCGACCCAGTCATTTAGTGGAAGCATTAGCGATTGTAATTTTTGTAAAACAATTATTGAATTTATTTTTTCATTCGGAATAATTTATGATTATGATTCAAATTGCTATGCATATTGTAAGCACAATAACTTTAAATGTTACATTCTGTCAATGTTGGGACGAAGGACATCATTGTACACATTAGAATTTTTTATTTTACTAGGAAACATGCACACGCATTGCATGAGTGGGACATATATGAGTACTGCAACATTCCACTTTATGGGACATTGATATCTCAAAGATCTACACTGAATATAGCGTTTAGGTTTCCCCACACTAATTTCTCGACATTTCACACTAAATAAATACTTACTGCTGCTACAGTAGTTTTCATGAAAATTTATTGCAACAAACAAATTTTAAAGGGCCTATCAACAACAATGAAGTTGCAAAAAAACAAACTAGCGGCTCCCAAGTCATAAATCATGTGAAATTTAAGTATTTGGAGAATTGCATGTAACATCATATTAGGTAATCTCGGAAAAAAGGAGGTACCATTTTGTACTCCACCTTAAACCCAAAAAGTCATCTTAAACCAGATTCAAAGGTATTATATTCAATCTAAGCCACTAAGATTTTTTCCCTTGCAAATTCCTCATCTCCGGTGAGGGCACGTGTACCCAAAAAAATTGTTGGGCTCAGTTTTAGGTGATCACCTAATACCTTCAAAAATACCAAAATGTACCCTTTTGCCCAAATTATTTTATATGACGTTATGTGCCTCCTAGTGGTCAAGTGATGAGTCATGAGGTAACTTATTGGGGTAAGGCAACCTAAATGCAACATTTAGTGTATTGATCTAGAATCTACAATTCATGTAATATACAACTCATCAAGATTCTCAAAACATGTGTGGAATCTAATCTATATGCACCATCATTTTGTTCCTTTTCTAATGTCTACAATACCAATTGCTTTCATTACAAAGCTATTGTTCTGAACTTTACTTGGAAGTGTTGGACGTTTATATTCTTTGAACTTCCACTAAGAAATTTTACAAAATTTTAGAAAACAACATGATTGTAGGACTCTTGATGTTCTCTATTTTGGACATCCTTCCTTGCTTCAACTTACAACATAAAGTCCTAGAGGGTTCTATAAAAGAGCGTCCTTAGGAAAATCCTCCCACTTATTATTAGTATAGATGTGAAATCAATAAATGAGAAATATCATATCATGAACTCCTATTTGCTATTTGAGGTTAGACAGTGGAATTTGAAGCAAATTTTATAAATTTATAAATGTAATGGCATTTGGTATGGTAGAACAATTTCCTAGTACATCCATTAGGGGCTATGGTTTGCAAAACCTATAGGAAACCCTCTCTGGTGATTGAGAGTTTAGGCAACGGCAGCATAGGATAAAATGGATTATTAGCATTCTAGGATGACAGAATATATATTAGTAAAAAACTTTTGGGATTTTTGATTGTTGACATTCTCTGAAATTAATATTCCTAATAGAGAAATATCCACGATTTGTGGGAATGTGAACTACCCTGAATATTGCGTTTAGGTTCTCCACACTAATTTCTTGAAATTTCACACTATATAAATATTTACTGTTGCTACAATATCTTTCATTGAAAATCATTGCAACAAACCATTTTTAGATAGCCTATTAACAACAATGAAGCAACAAAAAGATAAATGAGTGGTTTCCAAGAAATCTAAATATTTAATGAGTTGCATGTGCCTCCAAGTGGTCAAGTGATGAATCATGAGGTAATTTACTGGGGTAAGGCAACTTAATTGCTAAGACAACCTAAATGCAATATTCATTGTGCAGTTCACTGGGCGCTACCAATTATATCTTCTGGCATAGTACACATGGTAATTATGATTCCAAGAGAATAAGTTTGCACAATAAAAAGTTCACACACTGCTGGGTTTTCATTACACTTATGGTTTTGTATTCTCCACATATAGTGGGAGTATATCTCTCGTTTCTAATTCCAAATGATTTATAAAACATACGTATGTCATGACAAACTTTACTCTAAATTGAGAAGACAGGTATACACTATCACATCACTTGCATCCATGTACATAGCCCACACTCCACTGTCTCCAGTTTTGTATATGTGGATTCTCATTTTCACATCCTCATTTATAATAACCCCTACACGTACATACGGGAAAACAAAGAAGCATGTGTTATTATCATTTCATAATAAGGATCACATGTCGTCATAAGTTGATGTCATGTGTGCCATGTTCTTTTGGATATTGACAAACTCTACAAATATGTTGCTAAAAATTGATGTGTATCAAACTATTATATGAAATGTAATAGTAGAGATTTATTTCAGCAGGGCTGCATGGTAGGAATAGGTGCCCACATAAACTTTAGTGGAATCATTCGAGTTGTTGTCAATGGTGACCCTCTTCGGAGTCGTACTTAGGAGAACTGGCAAAAAGGAGTGGCAATTTTCATTGGGACGGACTAGGGAGACACCCGTAGTTGCTAGGGAGACACCCCTATAGTCCAACCTATTAAATTTGAGAGTATTGTTATGCTGAAATAAGAAATAAAATCAAAACAATATTTTATTTTAGCGCCCATTTGCATGTGCAAGCATTGTAAACATATAGCAAATATGTCTCATTTGTGACATGGTCAAGAATTAAAACTAGTCATTCTTTTTGTTTGTAAGTTTAACTCTTGACCATGTCACAAATGAGACATATTTATTGTATGTTTGCAATACTTGCAAATGCAAATAGGTGCTAAAACATTGTTTTGATTTTATTTCTTATTTTGATGTAACAATAATCTCAAAATTAATAGGTTGGACTATAAGTGGTGTCTCCTTAGCAACTGGGGGGTCTCTCCCTAGTCTGTCCCTTTTTATTCCATAGCTAAAATGTCATTTTGGGGCTGAAATTTGCACCCTTCACTCTTGAGAGGGTTAATGGGCCCATGAATATTTTTTGAGTAATTGCATTTGTTTTCAATGCTGGACTACTGTCCCTTACTCCCTTTGGAGTCAAATTTTGGGAAACTTGCGCTACAAAGTTTAGGGGGGCTGTACATTCAAATTCATTAGCAAACACTATGGGAATGTGCTCATTTTTCCGATACAGGGTTAGGGTAGGGCGAGGGTTGTCTCAAACTTTTTGTGGAATTAATTCACACTAACTTAGTGGTGACCCTTTTTTGGCACTATGGGGAAACCATGGTCAAATTGACAAAAAAATTGTGACCTAATTTACAATTATTGTAGATTAAGTCACATTATTTTGTCAATTTAACCATGATTTCCCCGTAGTGTGGGTCACATTTGGCAAACATGGTCAGAAGGGGGGCATATTTTATTCAATATCACATCAATTTGGATGGTCCTGAAATTTGTATCATGGGTACATGCTTAGGTCAAGGGGTCCATGAATTTTTCTGGAGGAGTTAGAGTCAAATTTGAGTGGCGACCCTATACGGTCAGATTTTGCCAAATATGCGCTAGGAGGAGGGGGGGGGGGGGATTTAACTTCATTAGCATAAACTACAGGAATGGGCTGATTTTTTGGCTAATTTTTTTTAGCATATGGTTAGGGTAGGGCAAAGGTTCGTTCAGATTTTTTGTGGAATTTATTGATACTTATTCGGTGGTCAGCCTTTTCAGTCATCTCATGTTCAACCTTCTGAAAGTATTACCTATATGATTTGAAGAATTTTAATTTTTTTAAAGCAATTTGTTGAGATTGCAATGCATTGTAAGAGTTATTGAATCCATGGTGAAATTTATTTCTGCATGCAGGTGTTGTATTACTTCATGGTGGACCAGTCGCATTGCAAGGGGTTTCGGACCAGGCAGTACATGGTTCTCATAGCCCACCCATGAGAAATGCACAAGAAGTATTGTATGATGACAACAACATTGGTCCTGGTTTGCTTGAAATACACTCGAGCAATGGAGATGATGATGGCCGCAGCGAAGCAAGAGATGATCAGGACGGTTTCACATTTATGTACTGAGACGAGTCATGGAAGCAGGAGTATTTCACATATTCTCCAGAACCTATGGTTTTTACGGGTACGTCCTATTCGAATGTATATTGGCATCGTTTACCAACTTTCATGCAGTTATTTGACATTTTCTGGCTCTTTACCGGATTGAGGGGCATTGTGACCGAGACCAATTGCTATGCTTTGACTCCTGATACTAATGGATAGAGCAAGGGGGGAACTTCTCGGGCACCGATCTGTGTGAGAGAGCTTTGAGCTTTTTGGGCTATTATTCTTTACATGGGCATGAAGCGTCTACCAAACCAGAAGCTTTACTGGCAGAGAAGTGGATCCATCTTCCATTGCCCAATTATTTTTGGCCTTATGTCCTGATCTCATTTCACGGCACTAACTAGGTGCCTACATGTTACAAACCCGGCGCATGTAGTGCACGATAGAACATTGCCAGGGTATGACAAGATGGGCCAACTGCGCTGGCTAATTGAATTGATTAGAAAAAGTTGTGAGTCACCATGGAGCATTGGGGAATTCGGTTCCATAGACAAGATGATAATTTGCTATAAGGGCACGTATTGTCCTACTAGACAGTACATGCCAAAGAAGCCAAAGAAGTCGGGGATTAAAGTTTGGTGTTTGGCAGACTCAAGCTCGAAATTTGTTTTTAACCCCTAAAGGACCAAGCCCCTTTTTAGGGGCCAGATGGGATTTTGGGCATGTACCTATGGCTAAATTACTTTGCGTAATTTTTTGAAAATTTTATGAATGATGGGGAGTTCAAAGATTTACATGGGCATCCAATTTTTTCTTCATTTTGACATTTATTGAAGAAGTTTAAAATGAATTTTTGGAAAACGGGCAAGATTGGGCAGCATAAAAACATCTTTAGAATTGCATTTAAACAAATAAAAAAAAATGAAATAGGTTCTGTAGACTTATATATACATAGGGAGCTTTGAATCATTCAATTTTCATTGATGAACTGAAAGTTATGAGAAGTTTTTGTTTGTAGGTAGGTGTGGTTTCTCTCAAAACCACACCTACCCGCAAATTAAAACTTCTCATAACTTTCATCTCATCAATGAAAATTGAATGATTCAAAGCAACCTATGTATATATAAGTCTAAAGAACCTATTTTATATTTTATATTTTTTTAAATGCAATTTCTAAAGAAGTTTTTATGCTGTCCAATCTCGCCTATTTTCCAAAAATTCATTTTAAACTTCTTCAATAAATGTCAAAATAAAGAAAAAATTGGATGCCCAAGTAGATATTTGAATTCCCTGTTTTCAATAAGAATTTCAAAAAATCACAAAAAGTAGATTAGCTATAGGTACATGCTTGAAATCCATTTGTTCCTCGAATGGACAGTTGGTCTTTTAGGGGTTAATTTTGAGAAATATTGCGGTAAGGACCAAACCATAGTACCAGGCACTATAACACCCCATGGGCACCATAGACTTGCCCGCAATGTAGTTCTAAGACTATTGAATGCATATGAGTGTGAATGCCATGTGATTGCCATGGACTTCTTTTCCAGCATTCCTCTTTTCCAAGATTTGTTGGAAAAGAAAATCTATGCCACTAGAATTATACAGACGAATAAGATTGGAATTCCCTTAGTGTTGAAAGACACCAAAACATTTGCAAGGAAACCTTAGGGAACCTTGGATTGGCGCATACATGAGAGTAGAACTATAAGTGCTATAAATTTGGAAAGACAAAATATTGGTCCGTCTTATTTCCATCCATGCAAGGCCGTTACAATTCCTTGGGGAACTTCTCTTTGCCCAAGTACCACTTCATACTAGTGCAATACAGCATATGGTGAATACGTCGCCTATTCACCTAGAGTACACCACGCATATGCGTGGTGTAGACGTCGCGGACTAGCTTCGAGCGTTGTATTCATGTCAAACCCAGTCCTACAAGTGGTGGCACCGGGTATTCTTCTTCCTCCTAGACACCTCGATCTTGAACATGTACATCATTTACATTGATAAATGTAAGAGGCATGACCCCCCTAAGACTCCTATGACGTACTTACAGTTTTGCACATAACTTTGTGAGGCTCTCACACGACGGTGGAATTTGAAAAGCCATATATCCTATGCACCACCATGCTGCAAGGTATGTAATTTGGCGACTAATTTGACAAGAGGATCATGCGTGGTTTGCAACAATGGTTCTAAACCCTTGACATGCCCTAAAACCTATTGCCCGTCAATGGAAACAAGTTCATGTGTTGGTGCAAAGGATATTTCCAAAAATTTCCCAAGAATCTCAAGTGAAACATCAAACCAAAGTGTAAGTTCATATTCAAAACCCACATTGAATTATATTCCCTAATTGTTTTTTTTATATTTTGATGTCAAAGTAAATGGTTATTTCATGGTGAAGCAAATGTTTTTGCTACTTACATATCATTATCCATGAATGCGTGAATATAAATGTATTGAAAGTGATATGGTATACCTAACAGGGACTCAGGGAGCATGTAATGATTTTTTCTTTGTAATATTGAATGTGGTTTGTGGTGGCAGTATTAGCAACAGTCCCTAGAGAAGCAGTGAGAGTTCTTGAAGAAGCAGTGAGAGTTCTTGGAGAAGCAGGAAAAGACCTTGGAGAAGCTGTGCAACTTATTGAAACATTACCTGCAGTACCAAGAGAGGCCGGGTAATCAAAGGTGAAGAAGCGGAACTAAAAGGGCAAAAGGAAGGGAATTTCTGGCTCTACTTGGAGAACATTGGGCCACCACTTGGGAACGCTGTGGCATTGCTTAGGGAACGCTAGGCTTCCACGACAAGATTGCATCAGCAATGGAGGCATGGAGCGCCACTTGCAAACGGGTGAGCAAGAGATAGAGCCAAAGATCCGGGGGGGGGGGAGGGAGAAGGGAAAGATTTCTGATTCGGTTTAAGATTTAAGAGATGCAGGGCCACTTTGAGGTTGCAAGTCCCACCGATTGACACACCTAGACCGGTGGGCCTATCAATGTATTGATTGAATGGGGGGTGCAGTGGGAGGGGGGAATGGGCCCATTTTACGGGACCCAAATCCCTCCACTGCACCTGCCCCATGTAAAAATCCATTTTTTAGATATTTTGAGTGGGTTTTATAAGTTTTTTTTTTTTTTTTAATTTTATTTATTTATTTTTTTATAAGTTTTAGTATACTAAAATTCCTTGGTTTTCACTTTTTGGATTAAAGTAATTCAAATTTTTGAATTTCTCATAAATCTTTCAATTTTGCCTAGTGTATATGCAAATTTCATGACCTCACGACATTGCAAGGTTTTACAAAGTATGATGCACAACTCCAATTCATTTGAAAATTCTCCCACACTTACCTAACTTGGTCTCCTACATGAGAAAAATAAACCTCAACTTTGTGTAGGGTATTTTTTTTGCACTAAGTGGTCAAAGGCATCTGAAATTTTTGGGCAGCAGCAAAAAACAAGTTTTTTCCACGCTTCAGATGTAAATATCTCACTCACATTTTTCTAGATTGAGCTAAATTTTCCCACAAGTACCTCTTGTAGTCTATTGTAAGATCTTACGGTTTGGATTCTTGTTAAAATCTTTTTTTCCTACCAGTGTACTATCTCCCTCAAAAGTGGCAGTTTTTTGTGTTTTTCACAGAAAAAAGGCCTTGGTCCTTTAAGGGTTAAAATTAGCTAGGCTAATGAATTTTAGATAGCATGCTTGGGGAGGTCACAAAATGCATTCTTTGGAAACCATGTGTGATCAAGTAAACTTTCCACCCCCTAATTACTTTTAAATAAATTTTTGATTCAGCTCCAATTTTTTGGATGTTCTCAAAATATCATGGTATCTTTTATGTGATTTTTTTTTGGATTTAGCTAATGTAAACAAGATATCCAAACATGCAATTGAAGATTGCACTAAAATGATTTAATGTTTACTTCAAATATTTATCAAGATTGTGTTTGAATGACAATTGTATGCAACTTTGGTATATAAATACTATAACCAAGCCTTCATTTATTGGCGATTTAAAATTATTTTTTACCATATACTATAAGGGATCAAAAAGAATTCTTGCTATACAATATATTTATTTTCTTCCAAAAATTGCAAGTATTTGTTTAGAATATAGAATTTTTTTAGTAGTTCACAATGTAAATTTTCAATGTAGAAAAACACATTGTAATACTTTCAAATTATTTAATTTATTTTTTACAATATAAGATAAGGGTCAAAGATATTGATCACATCAAGGGTCACATGTGGTTCCAAAGAATTTATTGAGTAACCTCCCCAAGATAGCATGCCATCTTGGCTACACCCCATCAACCCATATTTTTGTAGTTATTGAGGCATAACCGGAATAAGTCCATATTCTTTGTGCTAATATTGCTCAATGCAACTTTTGAAATTAAAGAAAATAACATCAAAACATACGAAAATGAACCCTTTATCAAAACGGCATGCCAAATATTCATGATTGTGACATGATTATGGTCTAAATAAGATTGCTTTTTGTGTAAAGACTTTTTTTGTGTGTGAATGGACTTGGTTCTATCAATTGAAGTTGAAAATGTGAATGAAACAATATGTTAAGTTGAATTAGAATAAGATCTAGCTCACATTATAAGTGTGTAATATTTGAAATAAATAGGAAAAGGATTCACTTTTTGTTTGATAGTAGCATATAAATGAAGTTATTTTTACTACAATATTAGAAGTGTATGTCATAGTGTGTACATCTTCTTAGTGATAAAACTCTTTCATTCAACTTCCACACTGCAATTACTTGAAGTGTTTTGAAATATAATCATACTGAAATTCAAATATTGCGAAGTATCTGAAGTTTCCTGTTTTAGAAAGTGTGAATTTAAAAGGTCAAGTTTACTATCTGTTCGTTTGCTTAAAATGGTATCATATCAAGTTAAGTCCTTTGTTTTTGCTTGAATGCATTCAAGTTAATATATTTGATTGTGTTAAACTAGTGCATGTTGGATAATAAAATATGAGCATTGTTGATTTGATTGAATAGAAAGTCTGAATTTCATGTGACTAGTGTATGTCGCATGCGCATGAAGGCATGAGGGAAAGTAAAATGAATTGAGAAAATGAACAAGAACTGCAGTATTTAGAGTTCCATTTCATTAGCCACAGTAATTTTAATCTTGACATGCAAAATATTGAATTGGTAAACAGTGTGTCAGAAAGACAAGTTGAAATGAGGTACTGGAATTAGTCAAGTGGCTTGAAATAAAATGTTCTACACAAATAGTTCATAACAGAAAACAAGAAGAGAAGTGATTCCAAATCCAAATTGACCTTGTGTTGTTTAGGAAAATATGCAAATAATTAACAATACATTTTGAGAGTGAATTTCCGTGATTCTTAATAGAAGCTCTATTTGATAAACATGTTGATCAGTGGAAAATTTGGGCAAGGAGTGTTTAGTTAAAATATACTAATATATACTATGCACAAATCCAAGAGGTTTGGTTGCATGAGTGTTTACATGTATAAAACAAAAATAAACCAGTTGACTTAGGAAAAAGAAATTTTGTAGAATGTTTCAAGTAAATCGATTGAACCCAATTTTTTTGAGATAAATTAAGTAATTTTTTTTGATTAATAAAATAAAAAATATGTGAAATTATGAGATACTGAGAAATAAAATGTATTAATATTCTGCGAGGACTGATCACTCTCTAGAATAACTTTTCTGTACCATTTCAAAAACTCCCAGAGTTTGAAAATTGACCAAAGTCATGAGATTGAATTTGGAAATTTTGATTTTCACATTTGGATTCAAAGACCATGATTTAATCTAGAATCTTGAAGGAGGAAAAATTGAACATGATAAAAATAGGGATAATTATTACTTATACCCTTGCTTGAGAACTACAAAGCTTTTCATCTTGGTCCAAAAACATGGATGTGCAATGGATAGATCCCCAAGGTTCCATTCATCTAGACACAAGGCAATGAGGGCTTAGCTTATTGCATGTACATCAGTGTGGGGCCAGAGTGGAAAAGCCTTGTTTTTTCACTTGCCAAAAATGTGAGAATCTAGATAGGGGTGATTGCAAGAAACACTTGTACTATTTTCTGTCCCCTTCATCTCCCGCAGGTGCATTTTGGCTTGTAACTTTTGCAAAAGAAGTCACATTGACTTGTCCTTTTAGAGTAATGCAACATGCAAGTTATTGACGTTCAATGATTTTTTGGTGTTTTTTAAAATTATTTTGCTATTTTTAAGCAGCCCCCAAATGGGTGTCTACCTTGGCCATTTTGGGGGTTTTTAGTAATATTTTGGGTCCAAAAAAGCTTTTCTAGGGCTATAAATCAAGGATGTTGTTTATGGAGCATGCTTACGCGCATTTATAGAAGGGTTTTGCAAAATTATAAATTCCATGGCATCTATATTGTCTCAAAGTGGGCATCCTATCTCCCTTCATTGGCAAAATACAAAGAAATTCCTCAGCAAAGCAATTGTACCATGTGAATGTGTTTAATGGGTTCTCAAATGGCCAGATTTTATTTTATATTTTTAAATTATTTTACTATTTTCTAAATAGCAAGAAAGAAATTGGCTTTTTGTTGGTGATTTTGTTTTGCGCATAACTTTTAGAATAAAATATTTCTAGGTCTGAATTTTCACAAGTATGCTATTTTAAGTGCTTTACAAAATTTCCATATTTTATTACATTTTTTAAAAAATTATTCCAAAAGCTTGTAGTACTACCTAGTACTACCAGTACTAAGGGTGTTTGAGACAAAATTGTGAAGTGTTTCTTGCAACTACCCATAGTCACCATCAAGAGATTAAATTTGAGAATTTTGAATTCACATTTGGATTCAAAGACCCTGTTTTACTTTGGAACCGTGAACGAGGGTATTATTGAACAAGAACAATATAGGGGACAAATTATTACTAGTACGCTTGTTTGGAAAAAGAAAAATTTCATGGATCTCCCTAAAGTTTGCAATATTTGCATCAATACTCCTGCTTATTCAAAAATTATACAAATACCCTTGAATCATAATTTTTAGGCATTTATTTGCTGTGCTTGTACTTCCTTCATGATTAATATTGAAGAAGGGAATGTAATGAAACAAAAAGAAACAACATGCCCACAAAGGAAGAAAGGAAGTGACAAGCACAACAAAATAAACGCTTGAAAATTTTGGTCTACAGATGTTTGTGCAATTTCTAAAAAAGTAGGGGTATCTAACAAATATTGCAAATTTCAAAGGTATCCATGAAACTTTCCCTTTGGAAAAATATTTGAGCTTTTCCACTTTGGCCCCACATTGACATATGGTAGCAGCACCCATAATCATTAACCTCTAAAGGCCCAACTAGTCCCTTAAGGGCCAAGTGGGGTTTTGGGCATGTACGTACAGCTAAACTACTTTTTGTAATTTTTTGTAATTTTTATTTAGGATAGGAAATTCTAAAACTTGCTTGGGCATCTAATTTTTTCTTCATTCTAACATTTATTGAAGAAGTTATGCATGAATAATTAAAAAACAAGGGAGAATTGAGCAGCTCAAAAAAAAAGTTTCATTTTTTAAAATCAAAAATCAAAAATTAGTTCTTTAGATATTTGTATATGTGGGAAGCTTTGAATCATTCTATTTTGATTGATTAGATGAAAGTTATGAGAAGTTTTAGTTTGCGGTTAGGTATGGGACTCCCAAACCTCCATTCCTTTTGCCCCTTGTAAAATTTGCTGCTTTACTTTTTTGAGCAATTTGTGTATTTCTTTTTTAATTATTTTTATCCAAGTTGCATATTCCTTGGTTTTTACCATTTGGATCACAATAATTCAAATTTCTGAATATTACATAAATCCTCCAATTTTGCCTAGTGTATATGCAAATTTCATGACCTTATGGCATTGCAAGATTTTACAAAGAATGATTCACACCTCCAATTAATTTGAAAATTCTCCCACGCTTACCTAACTTGGTCTTCTATATGGGAAAAAAAACCTCAACTTTGCGTAAAGCAATTTTTTTGATATAGGGGCAATCAAAGGCTTCTGAAATTTTTGGTCAGTAGGGAAAACAACTTTTTTTTCACTTTAGATGTCAATATCTCACTCTTCTACATCTAGAATGAGCTGATTTTTTTCACACAAGTACCTCCCACAGTCTAGGGCAAGATCCTATGGTTGAATTTCCAAAAAAACTTTTTTTCCTACCTTTCTACTCATTCTCCCAAAAGTGGTAGTTTTGAGTGATTTTCACCAAAAAAAAAGGCTTGGGCCTCTAGGGATTAAATTAAGGGATTTGAACATGATGACTATTAATAAACATCTAACAAATTATAGGATCCTATTAGCAAGAGAAACAATGATGACTTTGCACTTTTGAATGTTTTATTTGGGTACTGTGAGAGTAAGTTGTGAATTTTTAAAGAACCGACTACACTTTGCACCTAATACCAACACTAAGATTTCATGTTCACATGTTGTATATTCTTGTAATTACATCACATTTTCCAAGATTTTAGAGGTGATGGTTATGGGCACAGTGATGGTTATGGGTGTTGTTACCTTAATGGCTTAATCTGAGCAGGCAATGAGGAGGACAAGTTCACCGCGAGCCCGCCATGGCCGGCACATGCAAGTCTGCCATAACCCACTCCCAGACGTTTCAAAATTGCGTTTTCCGAACGGCCTCCATTCTCGCAGCACAAGTGCTCCTCCCAAACACAAGTCTGCCATCCTCGGAGCACAAGTCTCCATGATCCCGGCACAAGTCACCATCCTCCGAGCACAAGGCCTCTTCTTTGGCACGCCGGAGCAAGTCTCATTATGAGTCTTTTTCAGTCGCCTTCCATTCCGAACGCCAATCTACCGCACTGACTGTCAGAGCGCTCTCAACAATTCGTCGACGAGGACACCAATTAAACTCACAGTCTCGAATATCCACCACCAGGCAAATGCAAAATATTCCTCGCTTTTTCAAAAGATCGCGGGACATTCTCTCCTGGAAAACAGCCAACAACGCGACTGCCAATATTTGCCGTAAAGATCGTTGGACTGAGCTTAGTTGCGCGTTGGACAATCATCTCTGGGTGCCAAAACAGCCATCCGAAGTAATCCAAAGCATGCCCAATCTAATCCGAGTCCACCACCCCACCCAATCATCAGCACTGGCGATCGCATCAGTTGTTTCTAGCTTGCAGAGCTCCAGACCTGCAACAACATTTTTTCACATATAAACCACATCCCTTATCAACTTCTTTTCACGAACTGTCTTTGCCAATTATCTTTGCTGCAACTAGCTTGAGCAGTTCGTAGTTTCAGAATCTAGCAGTCATGGCTGCCGCTACCGCCTGCGCGTCCACCGCCTTGGCCGGGCAGTCACTGTTCAAGTCCGCGAATGCTCTCTCCCGGCAGGTGGGCGCGGGCAAGGCCCGCGTCACCATGGCCAACCCCTCCAACAGCCTCTGGTGAGCAATTGCCAAGTTCGCGGAATGGCCATGTTTGTGCAATGGCCATGTTTGTTAATACATTCTTGTCCTGTGATCTCGAGACTGAAATTTACTATCGCGGCTCGTTTTTCGGATTTGGATTGAGTGGAAGTCCTTCTCTCGGCCTTTCACATTGACGGCATTGGTGTGTGTTTTAGATCATGGCGGCTGATGTTGATGAGATGTGGTATGTTGCAGGTATGGATCTGACCGCGTTAAGTTCCTGGGTCCGTTCTCGGAGAACACCCCCAAGTACTTGAACGGAGAGTTCCCCGGAGACTACGGATGGGACACCGCGGGGCTGTCGGCCGACCCCGAGACGTTCTCTCGCAACAGGGAGCTGGAGGTCATCCACGCCCGATGGGCCATGCTGGGAGCTTTGGGGTGCGTGACGCCGGAGCTGCTGGCAAAGCAGGGAGTGAAGTTCGGAGAAGCCGTGTGGTTCAAGGCCGGGTCGCAGATCTTCGCGTCCGGAGGGCTGGACTACCTGGGCAACTCGAGCCTGGTGCATGCGCAGAGCATCCTGGCCATCTGGGCAACGCAGGTGGTCCTGATGGGAGCTATTGAGGGGTACCGTGTAGCGGGAGGACCGCTGGGGGAGGTGACGGACCGAATCTATCCCGGAGGCAGCTTTGACCCCTTGGGGTTGTCTGACGACCCAGACACGTTTGCGGAGTTGAAGGTGAAGGAGATCAAGAACGGGCGCCTGGCGATGTTCTCGATGTTCGGGTTCTTTGTTCAGGCTATTGTGACCGGCAAGGGGCCCATCGAGAACTTGAACGATCACTTGGCGGACCAGGTGGCGAACAACGCGTGGGCGTACGCCACCAACTTCACTCCCGGGAGCTAGATTGATATAGCTTGCGAGGGAATTTGTCGATTTGACAGTGACTAGGGCGAGTCCTCTTGCCAATTGTACTATAGATACTGACGATGGCTTCTGCTACGTACCTTTGTAACTTCTGATGAATGCAGGTTTCCTGTATGGTGCTGTCGGCTCTTAAATAAAGCTTAAGAAACTTATCTACGTTTTACTGAAGTTGGGATTGACATTCTAAATCGCTAACGGTGCTGTTACTGCAGTCACTGTCTTGGAGTTTTATGTTCTGGTTAGAACCATCGTTTAATCGATGCAAATTGGCTGTTGTTACTTGCAAAATCATTAGTAACAGGCTCTATAAGAAATTGCATCTGGGTTGTGCAATGTGAAGAATATGTGATATAGTTATACTACCAGCGTTGGTTGATTACCTTGATCTAGACTTTTAAAACCATTGTTTCTTTAAGAACTGCACTGTCTGATGCTTTGTCCTTGTAAAATCAGACAGAATGAACTAATCACATTTCTATGAGTTTGCAATTGTATTAGAAATTGTGAGCCGATCGTTACAAATTTGCTGTTCTACTAATTTTGTCATTACAACAAGTTAGTGAAGTAGTCTGGTATAATGTTATCTCACTCCCGGTCTGTTTCTATGTCTACTAGCTGATGGTTTTGCATATCATGACCGCTTTAGATAGAAGCTATTAAGTGGCAATTATCATTTCACCTGTGGTATACAGCCACGTGTATTTAAATTAAAATCAAGAACAACAACGCTTGAGAATCTAAGCGTGAGTCTTCACTATGCCCTCTTTCGCTACTGGAAAATTCATGTTGTCTCTTGCTCCATACCATCCAAGTGGTTTGATAATTTTCAAAAGAATATGACCATGCTCCAAACATCAATTACAAAAACAACGGGTGATAGAAAGGAAGAAAACATTTAAGAACTGAAAATTTTAAAATCTGATAGTTAATATTTAATAGAAGGCAATTCATTTGATTCAGTTTCATAGAATTTTAGACATACCAATGATGAATGGAGAGTTATAATATCTAAAGCTATTTCTAGAGTAAGAGCATGCACTTGGAGCTAATAGTTCAGTATTTGATAATTGACGGCATAGCACTTTGTACAATTTTTGACATGTATTCATATTTATTTCTCAAATGTTAGAATGCTTGTCTTTTTGACATCTGGATGCGTTTAGATAAGTTGTCAAGTTGCAAGTGAAATATTGAGCTATAAGGCAGCCTTTGGAGCAATGACGCGGTTGGGGTATCCATTCCAGTGGACAAGCCAGAAGTCCGGACAATCTGGAACCCTAATGTATTTTGAACCTTCTTTTTCTAGACTTGTAGTTTGCCATGAGTTTGGTGACAATTAGGTTACACTGATGGGCTACATTTCTGAAATCCAGCAAATCCAGCTGCGCAAAGCCGCAAACTGATGCAAAATATCTTCAGTTATGAAATATCCCTCATAATACATACCAGTCATCTATACCTCGGTGATGTGTAGGATCAAGCGATGAATTTAAGGCGTAGGATCTTGACCATCAGAGCGGTCAAGGGAAAGCTCGTTTGGCAAGTGATGAACAAGCATGATATAACTTGAAGTTTTGTACTTCACCCATAATTGAGGGTTAAGGAACTAACCACATCAGAGTTACCAAAAGATTTATCATGTGAGTTTCTTGCTGACTTGAAGTTCCATAATTTGTTTAATGGGTCTTGAATCTTGACCTACCAAGTGATGCACATGTTATGTTTTTTTGAGGAACAAGTGTATATTTTGTGCTGACAAGAATCGATATCCAACAGAGAACAATGAAAAACACCCACCTACTAATGGGATACCAGCCCATCTCTCCCTTCACCATTTCAGTTACTACTAAAATTCCCTTTATTTATTTCCTCCAAAGCTAACAATAAATGGTCCTATACGTCTAGTGATTTCATTTAATGCAAGATTGGGAATAGTGGGAGAGACCTCTTCACATTAAATTGGGTAAATTTTGTCTAACCAGTGCGAAGGTGTGGCATGCCCCCTACCCTAGTTTAAGAAGTAGGCATTTGGACACATGTCAACTTTTTACAATTTTTAAATAGCAACTTGGCGATGCAACTTCAGCAATGCAACATCTGTCAACATCTTTCATACACACCCTAGTTGAGAGATACGCTAGTTTAGCATTTTGAAATTTTGGCCACTTGTAACCTACTATTTGAGATAACATTCTAATACTATCTAGCTCACAATACACTAAATTGACCTAAATTACGGTGAACAGCTTTATTAGTGACCCTTGCGATTTCACGTACTTCATGAATTATTGCAATATAGCAAGCTAGTACTATTAACTGGGAGCAGTAATTGATGACTTTTGTATGTATAGTTAGCTCAGCAATTTTACGAGCTTTGCTTCAAATCCAGTTGGTTTCACAGCCCAATTCATTAAATTACTCCACAAATAAAGATTCTTGTCGAGAAGTTGGTCACTCATAGATGGCTTTGTATACTGCACAAGTGTATTTATGAGCCTTCGGCAATGATAAGTATTTGTTGTGCTTGTGTGGGATGTGTCATGACCAATGTTAAATAGTAAGTGCAATAAAACAAGAAAGTAATAGTGTGTGCACAAAGGGAGAAGAAAGTGACATGCACAGTAAAAAAAACACTAAGGAGATTTGTGCAATTTCTGAACAACCAGAGACATTTGTACAGTACAAATTTGACAAGCATCAGGAGTATCTATCAAGTTTTCCCCGAAATTTCATCTCCTTCTGTGCCTCATGACAAAATCAGGTCTGCCAAGATAATTATGAGTTCAATGATCTCAATCTCAGTCTTCCGATAATATGTTTTTAAAACCTAACTTTTTTTTTTTTTTTTTTTTTGCTTACAAGAGAAAATCTGAACTTTTCCTCCCAGTGCCAACAAAACACGTCTGTGGCTCTGTGCAGTATACCGAGCCTTCAAAGTCCGAGAGCCAGTGAACCCAAATGTGGTTTTCATAATTAGGTCGTGTGGCTAAAAACAGTGCTAAATGTGTTAAAAACACGGTATTTGCAGTTTACTTGCAACAAAAGAATCTGGTAAAAGTATTGCTGAATTTGGCCAATTTGGGAACACAGCTGGGAGCAGTGTTCGAGGAGAAATTTCAGATTCACCTGCTAAAATCTAACAATTTCCGTTTCCCAAAGGTTTTTCACCGCTTTCCACCGGATACTGCCTTTATTCATACTATAATATATCATGTTAAGTAATTTCTGCAAAATTTAATCGGTTTTTGGCCGGAACGTCAGAATTAAACCCGTTTTTCTTTTCAATTTCAACCAGCTGACAATACACTAAGGGCCACTTCACACTATGTTGAGAGTTTCATCAATTTCTACCAATAAAATTGCAAGAAACCAAGAGTTTGGCCTCTTGACCCTTCATACTAAATGCCAAAGTCCAAGTTTCTCATCTCCCATAACATCATTCTTTCATCCAAAACATCATTCTCTCAACAAAAATTTAAGTCAAACAAAAATGGAGACCAAACTATGTTTCATAGGTCGTCAATTTGTTTTCATAATATAATTGAAAGCCAACAAAATCTTAGCTATTAGATTTGGAAAGTCTAATAAATGATATGACTTTGGACTTTGGGATGGGCCTTTGGACACTTCACACAATGGTCATTCAAGTTGAAAGGCCGTGAAAATTTATGATTTTGACCTTTGGACTTGGCCTTTGAAGGCTTCACACTAAAGACTACCAAAAGTGTCAAAATTTTTTTATTTTATTACCCATTTTCAACTCACCTTTTTGACCTCTCAACAAATTTTGGCCACTCAATCCCACGGCCTGTGAAGCGGCCCTAAATGCCGGTCATCCCCAAACATTGGCTGGGAGCCATCGCCATCGGAAGCTAAATCAGCCATCCATGAAATCCACGGAAGGGCCAATCCCATGCAACCGTACCAACCCATCCAATCACGTGCGCTTGCGATCGCATCCAACCTCGATCGATCGATCAGTCTCTTGCAATCGAGCCTGCAGTGCAGATCCTTCGTCAAGACTATTATAAATCTGCTGAGATTCACTGCATATATAGCATCTCCCATCTCTCATCGATATATCTCACCACTGCTCTTCCGTACGAAGTCCTCACTTTTTATTTGTATTCTCCGCTCCGCTTGTATTCACTAATCTCGCAGTCATGGCTGCCGCTACCGCCTGCGCGTCCACAGCCTTGGCTGGGCAGGCTCTGCTCAAGTCCACCAATGCCCTCACCCGCCAGGTGGGCGCCGGCAAGGCCCGCGTCACCATGGCCAAGGCCTCCGGAGGCAGCCCCTGGTCAGTTGCTGCAGTACTCTTCACAGGGTCGTGTTACATGGTCGCATTGATCGAAGTTCGATTGTAGAATGTTGTTGCTATGTGTTCATGCAATGGGCATTTGGAGAAGAATTTTGTGAGAATGATGTGGGATTGTTGAGAAAATTAGTGCTGATGAAATGTGGTGTGTGTTGCAGGTATGGATCTGACCGCGTCAAATTCCTGGGCCCGTTCTCCGAGAACACCCCGTCGTACTTGAACGGTGAGTTCGCAGGAGACTACGGCTGGGACACCGCGGGGTTGTCGTCTGACCCCGAGACGTTCGCCCGCAACAGGGAGCTGGAGGTCATCCACGCCCGCTGGGCCATGCTCGGAGCTTTGGGGTGCGTGACGCCCGAGCTTTTGGCTAAGCAGGGAGTGAAGTTTGGTGAGGCGGTGTGGTTCAAGGCCGGGTCGCAGATCTTCGCGTCCGGAGGGCTGGACTACCTGGGCAACTCGAGCCTGGTGCACGCGCAGAGCATCTTGGCCATCTGGGCAACGCAGGTGATCCTGATGGGAGCTATCGAGGGGTACCGTGTAGCGGGAGGACCGCTGGGGGAGGTGACGGACCCGATCTACCCCGGAGGCAGCTTTGACCCCTTGGGCTTGGCTGATGACCCCGACACGTTTGCGGAGTTGAAGGTGAAGGAGATCAAGAACGGGCGCCTGGCGATGTTCTCGATGTTCGGGTTCTTCGTACAGGCCATCGTGACCGGCAAGGGCCCGTTGGAGAACTTGAGCGACCACTTGGCTGACCCTGTTGCCAACAACGCGTGGGCGTATGCTACCAACTTCACCCCCGGGAGCTAGATTGGTAGTTTTCGAATGAATCTGTCGAAATATTGACACAGGCTTTGAAGGGTAGCCGTGTGTTCATTGTACTATAGAGATCGTTGTGAACCATTGCAGTTCCGATTGCAGTCTTCTGTTCTGTTCCATAGGACTCCGCTCCTCTGCGGTGTCAGTGAGACTGAGAATAAAGTTTTGACTGCTTGACTTAAGATTCGTGTTGCCCATCGTTTCTCATCGTTGAAGAATTTGTTGGTTTTGATTTGCATTTCGGCATGCTCTGTTTGAAGTGTTGTTGGGAAGCCCGTTATGGATGATTAGTAGCATTTGGATTGCGAGCCGGTGATGAGGCCCTGCCCAAGTATGGCTGGAGTGTCCAGACACGGATTTCCTTGTCGAGCACTGGACTAGCTTTCTCAGATTGATATCGTAGGTGGCAATGTTGCTCGAGAAATTTTTGTGGCGAAAAGAGTCTTGAATATGACCTTGATAACATAATTAAACGCCGGTTTTTAATGAGAAATTTGAAATGAGTTAATTGGACCTAGATTGTTGCTAAATGTGCAGGTTTGTCAAATGATATCTTGATTCACCTTTGCTAATGGAGATCTTGTACGACTTGCAAATTTTGCTTCCTTTGTAAACACTAGGTTTGTTCGTTCGCTAGCCACAACTCTTGTCCTTCGCAGATGACATCGTATGAAAGGTTTACACTAAGGTAACCGCACGTCCGCACCCATACCTGAGCGTTTAAAGGCGTTAAAGGGTTTCAGGTACTGTACTTCAGACTCTCGGAAAATTCAAGATTTTTTTTTTTTTTTTTTTTTTTTAATTTATTTATTGTAGGGTTAGCCTTTCAACAAGCTATCATGGAACATAATTTTTGTGAATAAAAGTATTGTAAATTATTTTATATTAAAGGGCAAAGGTACAGTTCATAAGTCCCTATTAGCAACTTTAAACTACCCTTGAAGCTGCTTCGATGTGTTCATAATTTCCTATACATGTGTTTGACAATCCTGATTCCAGCCATCTCACAACAACTTAGCAATTGACATGTGACAAGATTTTCTTGTGCAAGGGACATCCACTGCTCCACTTTGGGTTCACAATGAGTGGTGAGCACCTCAAAAGTAAGGCTCCACTTTGAGAACTGCTCATGTATGGGTGCTGTTACCTTACTTTTAAAGTCCCAGTACATTCTCAATTCTTAGAATCTGATTTATTGAAAGGTTGAAAATCGGAATATGTGCGTATCACCAAGTCCCAAGCGCCCTAGTCCCTATGAAATGGCTACATGGCAGCAGCGTTTGAAAGTTTGACGAAGTTTTTGTGTAACGAATGTGCAACCCCGTGTGGAACTGGATTGCAAAAGTTGTGTTGCGCAAAAATGGAAACACAAATTCTGCAGTAACAATAATTTTTTTGAGTAGATTACGTGAGCGTGTTTTCAATAGTTCTGTTAGATATTTTGCAGGTATGCAGTTGAATGAGGACTTGTAGAATGATCCTTCCTGGAGTTTTCAACTTTGAAGAAGTAAACAGATATAAGCAAGTGGTCATATGAACTCTGTCCAAGATCCGGTTCAACATGCTGTGAAAACCATCCATTTTCATCCGATGTTCATATCCTTTTCTACCAAAATACAAATAAAATTGTGAAAAGGGTCGGTGTGCTGTGGAAATGGCTAGAGGCTTCAAACCCTCAATGGGTGTGTATAGAGTAGCTTTTAACCCCTAAATGCCCAAGGTACCAAATTTGGGTGTTCAATATACTTTGAAACCTAGTTAAAGGTAGAGATTTGATTGTTTTAGATTATTTTTTGGAGAAGTTGTTATTTGAAGTTAGTTATAATGTTTAAATTTGATATCCTCCGTACTATGTTCCAATTGATTTTGATGGAAGCTAAATTGCAAGCATGCCTCTTGCGCATCAACAAGTGTGATGAATAGTGTCATAACAAAACTTATGACAAGATGCCACATTGGAAAAATGGGTAGCAAGTTGAGAAAAAAATGAAGATCTCCCTTGGGTACTCCCTCAAGCAGTGAGGGCCTTTCTATTGTATATTCATCATTTAATAAAATTCAAATGTGTGCTTGGGCTAATTTCAATTGGAATGTCTTTGTTATGCAAATTAGATTTCATTTGTGGTTGAATACTTTTTCAATCATGATGATTTTTGGTTATTATTGGAGCTATAAAAAAAAATTTGTATTAGGTTGTAGCTCTTTGAGAGTTGCATTGTAAGCTCATTTGTGAAATTTTGGTTATGGATTTGGAAGGGGGTCTTCACTTTTGAAGTAACAACAATAAACACTAAATCATCATAAGTGGTTAACGCCATATTCATTAAAATGGGAAAACAATGGGTACCATTTTGTACCTCACCTTAATCCAAAATAGCCACCTTAAACCAGATTTGAAGGTATCATATTCATTCTAAACCACTAAGATTTTTTCCCTGGCAAATTCCTCCTCTCAGGTGAGGCCACTTGTACCAAAGAAAATGCTGGAGCTTGGATTAAGATGACCACCTTAATCCTTCAAAAGTCCCACTTTGTAAGCTTTTTCCCAATTTGATGAATATGGCATTGGTTGTTTCCAAAATTTGTATCCAAAAGTTACCATTTTTGCATTAGAAATTTTGGGTAGCTTCAAAAAAACCAAAATATTCCATGTTCATCCACATTCAATCACAAATATCTTAAAATCTACGTGGCATTTTTGGGGTTTTTTTTG
This sequence comes from Ulota crispa, assembly GCA_963920765.1. NCBI lineage: Eukaryota > Viridiplantae > Streptophyta > Bryopsida > Orthotrichales > Orthotrichaceae > Ulota > Ulota crispa. Next base: position 39,317,483 of record OY987242.1, read on the forward strand.
CTACACCATCTAGAGGCCTTAAATTTCAAGATCATATAGTTACAATTTCATTTTGATGTATGATAATGATCTTACAATGACAACTCAAAAACTTCAAAATTGCCTTTCAAAAACAAGAAAAGTACCTTTGAACATTAAGAGGTTAAAAAATTGACAATTTTTTGCCAAAATCTTACCCCAATTTGTGATTGGCTACCATATCATTAAAAATGCTGGGTGAAAAAATGATTGAAATTGCTAAATCCCTCCCCCAAGCAAACACTCCAAGTTTGCCAAATTTTGAATGAAATGTACTAATTAAGGATATTTTATGAATGAACATGCACACTTAGCTGATTCTATTGATTCCTATCCAACTTTTTCCTTACCTGCTTGCATTGTTGCATGCTTGTAGTGCAACCAACAAAAAAACCAATTTTAACCCCTAAATGCCCAAAGGTGTTTTTCTTGTTTTTGGAAGGAAGTTTTGAAATTTTTGAATTATCCTTGTAAGATCATTATTAAACATCAAAACAAAATTGTAACCGTAGAATCTTGAACTTCAAGGTTTCTAGATGGAGCTGCCCAAAAACAATACTATATGGCCACGTCAATTTTAAGATATTTGTGATTGAATCTTGATGAGTATAGAATTTTTTTCTTTTTTTGGAGCTGCCCAAAACTCCTAATGCAAAAATGGCAACTTTTGGATACAAAATTGGGAAACAGCCACTTATCATGCTTTAGTGTTTGTTGTTGTTACTTCAAAACTAATGGCCCCTCTTCCAAATCCATGACCACAATTTCACAAATGAGCCTGCAATGCAACTATAAAAGTGCAACTGTCTAATACAAAAAAAAAAAAAATTGCTTCAAATATTGACCAAAAATCATTATGAATGAAAGAAAATTCAATAGAGAATGAACTCTAATTTTTATAACAAAGAAATTCCGAGTGAAATTGGTCCAAAAGCACTTTTAGATTTTGTTAGATGTCAAAATTTTAGTGAGAGGGCCTTTATTGCCCAAGGGAGTGCCCAAGGGAAATCTTCACCTTTTCTCAACTTGATGCCCATCTTTTCAATGTGGCAACTAGCAACTTGTCATAGGCTTTGTGACAATATTCACAACACTATTCGTGACAATGTTTAGGACACAAAATATATGCTTGTAGTTAACCTTCCACCAAAAAAAATTGGAATAAGATATGGAGAAAAATAAAATTGAATGGTGAAGCTCACTTTAGCACAAAACTTCTTTGAAAAAATAACTTGAAAAAAAAATTTGTGCCTTCAACAAGGTTTCAAAGTTTCTTGAAGTTTTTTGAGCACCAAAATCTAGTGCCTTGGGCATTTAGGGGTTAATAACTAAAGAATATACTATCTATCTATATAACAAAATACGATTTACCCATTTAGAGATCCTTTTCCTGCAATATTTTTACGGCATGGATAAATAAACATGTATGGGTAAAAACTTGGTTGAGTAAAAACTTGCATAGATTAAAATTTGCATAGGTAAAAAGTTGCATGAGAAAAAATGTAAGGGTAAAAAATTGTATGTGTAAAATCTATCTACTTAACAGAATACAATTTACCCATTTGGCAATCCTATTACTACAATATTTTGCCGTGTGGGTAAATAAACCTACATGGGTAAAAACTTGGTTGGGTAAAAACTTGCATAGATTAAAATCTGCGTAGGTAAAAAGTTGCATGAGAAAAAAATGTACGGGTAAAAAATTGTATGTGTAAAAAATTGTTTGTGTAAAAAATTGTGTGGGTAAATAATAAAAAATGTAACAAAATTGCAAGGGTAAAGACAAAAATATGAAAAAAAAAATGTAAATAATTACTATGCGGGTAAAATAATTGTGTTGGTAGAAAATAAATAATGGTTTTTTTTTGTGTGAAAAATTGTGACATTTCTTTTACAACATGGGTAAAAAACTCTATGGGTATAGAACATAAAAAGCTTTATTGCTAGGAAATGTTTTGTAAACAAAGATAAATATTTAATGCATGGATAAAATTTGAAATTGGAATGTGCTGACAAAAAGTAAGAATTACTTTCTTGCGAAAAAATTTGTGTGTAATTGGGCTTGATCTTATTTTGCGTCCTGTCAAACCAACAGGTGCCTATACTAGTAACCTCATAAAAACCGAAGCTAATGTCTTTATACCATTGCATATTATCTTCAAGGCTCTATCCTCACAAATTTGGATGGTTATTCAGTACACCTTTTGAAAGCAATGTGAATATATGACACTCATATTTGACATGTGGCCTGTATATTATTTATAAAGACGTGAAATTACAAAGTGTCACTAGAGAAAGGTTGAAAACTATTAGAGTAAATAGGGAAGGTTGGTGTGCAGTACATGCAATTAATTAATAATTAAGACAAACTTGAGCCCTCCAATAGCCCCTTTTAAAGTCTCTAAAAGGTTTTAAGATATGTACTTATTACAACAAACAAATTATTAATCCCCTATTTTTGTTTATTCTTGGAATTCAATGCAATCATGAATATATGACACTCATATTTGACATGTGGCCTATATATTAATTATGAAGACGTGAAATTACAAAGTGTCACTAGAGAAAGGTTGAAAATTATTAGAGTAAATAGGGAAGGTTGGTGCGCAGTACATGCAATTGATTGATAAATAGTATGAAAATCTCATTAAGACAAACTTGAGCCCTCCAATAGCCCTCTTCAAAGTCTCTAAAAGGGTCTTAAGATATGTACTTACTACAACAAACAAATAATTAATCCCCTATTTTTTGCTCATCCTTGGAATTCAATGCAATCATGAAAATCATATTATTATGTTATCCCAATTGGACAAAAATTATGGGTACAAATGTACAATACCCGACAAGCACAGATAATCCACAAGGCCAAATGTGCTTGAGGTCTTGGGGGATCACACCACTTACGCTTGGATATCATGTGCAATAATGCGGTATTTAAAGGGGAGGTATTTATTTTCTTCAAGGTAAATTTTTCCTCCATATCTTTAGATAAAAAGTTACTTTTATGTATTTTAGGGTATTTATGTTTATTTCCAAATGGTTAGAAAGGCTAATTTTTGGCACCCTATTTTTTTTTAAATTGCAAAGTACCAAAACTAGCACAAGAATGCCACAATTTTTCTACTCTAAATCCTTATTTCCCAAGTGGAATACTACAAGAAAGAACTAAACCCTAATTCTAGCGTCCACCACCGTTATCCTCCCGCAACTTGCACCAAATTCTAAACACCAAAAGAAACCCTAATTTGCTTCAAACAATCACACAAATTCAAACCGTAAACCCTAAGTAGATCCTACAAAAGTAAAACAAGAATATCAACTCTTCAACACCCTAAACTGCCTCTATGATGCTTGCAAAATGCACCAGGAGGTCAAATTTGATAAGAAGATAACACAAAAATCATGGATTGTAAAGAGCCCAAAACTGCCACTCTCATGCCTATAGTGAACACAAATATGAAAGTAATAAGCGCGGTGAACAAAAACCCAAAAGGACAATAACACAAATAGCAAAAACTAGAAAGCGCTACTTCAACGTTCACAATATGTGCAGTCAGAGAATTCAAGAACAAAAATAACATATAAGTTTACAGCATAGAAGCAAACTAAATTGCATGCAAGAGTCTAAGGTGCCTGAACCCTTAGCAACGATAGGAACCTAAAGTGCATATAGGAATCCAAAGACCTCAAACTCTTATCAAAGGTAGGTTGTTTGTGTTTCTAGAGTTTTCAACCCTATTTTTGCTAAACAATGCTAGCATCCTTGCCATGTGTCTAATGAAACCCAAAACCCTAAAAGATTTTCCTCTACTACATTCAAAACTTGGATAGAAAGTGCAATATTTTTCATCCAAATTGGTCATACAATTATAATTAGAGTCATCCTACTAAGCTCTTTTAGGGAGATCCCATTTTCCTTACCCTATTTTTTTCTACAATATATTAAAATGGAAGTATTATTCACTACCCTATTTTACATATAATGAAGCAAGAGACATATTTTCAATGCAACAATATATCTAACAAAAGTATAAAATTTATCTCCAATGAATAAAATTGACCCTATTTTTTATCTCACCTATTTTTCTAAAATTTCAATGATCACCCCAGCTTGAGGTGAAGTGGCACTGTGGCTACTTTGAACCGCTCTTTCTTTGCCACCTTTTCAATCTAGGAGTTGTAATTACTAACATTAGATAAAACTAGTAGTCTTATTACAAGTGTCATGAAGCAATAGAGTAGTAGATAGAATAAAAATCTTCAAAAATATCAAAGAAAAATGAACATGTGTCATTGAGGTGGCAACACCCCTTCACAACTTCTAAAAACATCAATGCACATGGAGGTCACGGATTTGCTCCAATTGAGTTCAAATTTAGTCTAAATGAAGCTTATGAATGGACTCAAGGAATGCACATTTTGTTGTGAGAGATGTTGGAGGTTCATAGCAATTGAAGGTTTTGCATTTGGTTATAAAAAAGGACTTGGAAGTTTGCAGTCAAATTTGTGGAGGTTCGAAAAATCAGGTAAAAACTACTTGTCTTAACATTATCAATTTACTTGCATTTCCATTTAGCATTGCCATATTTCAATTTGGATTGTTGTGAATGTAATTCTCCTTTGAACACAGTTGTGAGAGGCCGTATGATTTGGATCAATAATTCAAGCAATGGAATACGGCTTTCAAAAGCTTTGCCTCTTGTGTTAAGCCTCTTACTCGTGTGACTAAGACCTTGTGTGAGTGTGACTGGCATTGAGGGTCCGTGCAGTGAGGGTCTTGAAGGAAGCAAAATGTCTAGAATAGCAGTAGTGTTGTTTGGGTGCAAGGACCGAGAGATCAAACTGAAGAAGTTTGTTGACCGTAGATGCTTACTATGAATACATTTAATTTGCATATTGAAGTGTATTTTCTTGTGTTCAAGATCTTGTGAGAATGGACGGTCATCCAATGACCAAGAAATTCAGCCCTCCAAGGGGCTGTGAGTTTGGCTATTATCGATGTTGGGAACTAGACCCTGTTGGTCATCAAAAATTAATTAATTAAAGCAAAATTTTAAGAAAAAATAAGAATTTTCACGTGGAAGTGTTTCCATGATGCGTCCAAAGTTCTCATGATTTTGGGGAAGGGGCCCCTTCTTGGGTCCAAATCCCTTCTATTGATTTGAACATAGACAAGAAAGGTATTATAGTTGACATGAGTCATTTTGGAATGTCACAAATGTTGCATTGCAACGAAGTTAGGCATACCACGTTCAACTATTGAATATGCTTTAAAGAGGTTCTAGAATTATGGATCAATGGTGAGTCGTGAGGTTGTATATCAACGTTGCAAATTAACATAGCAAGGTAGAAGGGAGTTGGAACGCATTTTTACACAAAATGTACGCATTCTGCTTGCATCCATCATTGAAAAGATGATTGAGAAAGTTTGTGTGCATACATTGAGGAAGTAGATCAAACCTATAGGATTTAGCAATTGTGTTATAGCATAGAAACCATTTCTTAGTGAGAAGCACAAGGCTAATAGATTGGCATTTGCCAAAAAATATGAAGCTTAGGAATCATTTGACTAGATGAATGTGATATGGACAAATGAATCTTCATTTGAAGTATGCAAAATTTTATGGCAAGTGAAAGTTTGGCGACAATCATATGAACATTACTCATGGGATTGCATAGCCCTGCTTTTAAATTTGGCCACATATCTATCATGATTTGGGCTGCTTATACAAGTTATGAGAAGTGCCCCATAGTCATTATTCCGTTTGATAAACAGACAAGTGTTGATTTTGTGGACATTGTGTATGAAGGTCAATTAAGCGGCTTTTACTTTATGCATGATAATCCTTAGAGTGATTTGTTAATGGAAGATGGTGCTCTAATGCATCGAAGTATCTTACCAAATCAATGGCAAGAAGCGCCCAAGATCAAGAAGATTACGTGGTCTACAAGCTCACCAAACTTGAATTCCATAGAGAATCCTATATACATTAAAATGAAAGTTTTCCAATGACATGAGAGATTCTAATACCTCCTTTTTATTTTTTTGAGTGGTCAATTCACTTCAATTTGAGCTAAAATTGAAAGATTTTAGGTTGATTTTACCTAAATTTGAAAGGTTCTAGGTCGATTTGACCTAACTTTGAAAGGTTTTAGGTCAATTCACCCCAATTTGAGCTAAATAGTCAAATTCATACTCTCATTTTAATGAATATTCTCATTTAATGAAAATTGGTGCTTTGAGTTAAGCTTCAACCTAAATCAATATGGTTATTTTGAGAGGTCCCCATTCACTCAATTTAATGAATATAGGGTTAGAGAATGTGTGGGTGATTCTAAAAGACCTTGTACAAAATGAGACTAGGCCAAACAACAAAGAGGAATTGATCAAAATCATTGAGCGGGCAAGGGAAACCACATCCTTAGAGACTCTTCAAATCCTTATTGCTAGCATGCCTTGCTAAATGAAGGCCATAATTAATGCCAAGGGTGGTAGCACTAGGTGGTAGATAGTATGTCACACAAGGCTTTGTTGTTGTATGGTTTTACTACTTCAATATAATAAATCATTATGTTATAAAACTAGACTTGATGACTTTTCACATCCATTTAACAATTTGGAATTCCATAGATTTTTGGACCTTTGGTGTCATTGTCAAATTTCAAGTGAACTACTTAAATTTTCAACAGCAAAAGAGTGGATGATTTGTGCTTGCTGGGTATTGTACTGTACAATAGGACCATAAACTCTACTTTACTCTATTTGAATAGATGAGTGAAGTACTTGAAGTACTTGGATAATGACTAGTGAGTACATTTACATATTTTATGAGTGCAATGCCTTTTGTATTATTTTGGATTGTGCGTGTGGTTAAGGTCCTTCATACAAGATAGGAATAGATATAAGTGACTTTCTTGTGCTCATGCGAGCCAAATAATAGCTTGGTTTGTCGAACATTAGGGGGCTCTTGAAGGCCTCAAATTTTTACTTTGGCTAAAACCCACAATGGTACGTTGAAAAGCCAAAGTTATTGTTGAGACCAAGATTTTTTTTGGGCAGACTTTCACTATAATTTTGGACACTAGCTAACGTTGAAAATAAAATAAAAACTGGCTAAAATAATGAATGAAACTATTAACGGATGAATTTCCATACATGGATGATTTACGTATTTTTTATTACTTTTACGTGCGTGCATTCTAGGGTGCGTGAAGCTGAATAAACAAAAAAACAAAACAAGAAAACAACTGACGCACAACATTCGGTGTAATGATAGAGGTGAGAAAGGGTATATATTCCAAAGTTATGTAGCATGGACATTTGTCATCCCCAATTTTATTCCCCAATTCCACAAGGATCACGCCTGTGCTACTGTGAAGTGCACGAGGGTCATGCCCTGAGTAGAAAATGTCAAACAAAAGCTACTAGTCCTAGTGTTCGGATACAAATACATACTGTATGTCTATCTGCTCTTCACTGTACCCTAACACATGCCGAGGGAACGTGCGAATAAAGGTGAACACGTGACTAAACACAAAATTCCCTGAAATTGCAAAAAGACACTTGATATTTGGAGTGTATCTGGACGAGCGCAACGTCCGAATACACCCCAAATATCAAGCACATCTCTAAATTTCATTGAATTTCGTGCACACCGTGCATGGTGGGCTAAGCTTGACAACAAGAAGTGGACATATCACATGTGTTCAAAGCCATTCCCATTTTAAAAACAATCAATGCATACTATGCTAATCATTCAGACTTACCGATACTGAATATAAAATACGATCACAGAAACGTACCCAGAGTAAAATGTGCCCACCAACGTTGGCCTGACTGTAGTGGAAAAACAGTAAGTCAAGTAGTCCATGCCCACGAAGTTTTCATGTTCCACAGGGCATATGCACGGAAGCCAGAGCACTACGAGTCATTGCAGACTCCAATAATATGCAAACAATTGGTCTGAATTGAAAACCGGAGTCTGATAACTTGGTGTCAGTAGGCCCAGCAGTGAGAAGAAAATCAAAGCAGAAATATGATGTGGCACCGCCTCTTTGATCCAAATCAGACTCTCCAAGAATGGATACTGACGATACCACGGTCGCCATGCACGTGCCACTTGCCGGTTCTCTGTTTGCATGGGCAGTCGTGTCATGTGTATAAGGACTCGCCTTCTTCCACAAGAGGCTCATTACTTGCCGAACGCATTGCACAATCTCTTTGTACAGCATATCAAGGTTTGAAGCATTCGTGGCATTGTTGAAGCAGATCTGAGTGTCTCATCAATCATGGTGGGAATTACGTACGAGGAGGTGAAGCCGCACCTGGTGGTGAAGCCGCATCAAGTGGCGGACGCCATCGCGTTCTACAAACAGGCTTTCGGTGCTACAGTTGTGAAGAAGCAGACGGTGAAGAAGCTGCATCCCACCGGAGCGGACAAGAATGTCGACCACGCGCATCTTCGCTTCGGGCAAGCGGATATTCTCCTCGTCGAAGAAACAGAAGAGCTAGGGTCCAGGTACGTAATTCTTGCAATTCCCATACTTGCCAAAACCTAAGACAGCAGTCTTGGTCGTCTGCAGGATACTCAACCTTTCTTGGATTGTTGTCAGTGGAACGCCTATGCAATCGTTAAGCCAAATAGAGACAGGAGAGCTTTCTGGAGAGAAGAGAGATTTTCACCTCCTAATTGTTAATACCGGTAGTATCTTGCTGCATAGGGAAGCAGTTAAAGTCTCCTCTCTTCATCGTCTCACTTACGAAGATTACACGTTCGTCTGAAACCCCATCGATCCCTGCCTCATCTGCATTGTTTTGTCATTGACAGCCACGTTGTTCATTCTGGTTACATAGGAGAGTGAACAAATTTGTGAGAAGCTATGAGATCGAATACAGATTATGACTGAAAATGACTTTGGTTTCGGATTGACGATCGAAGCAAAATGGGGGGCTAAACGTCCCGTATTCACCCCTTGACCTGCACAATGAAAATTCATTAGTTTGTTTAATAGTGCGGTTGTTTTAAGCATAACTCTGAGATTGAGATTGAGATTGATACAATGGCATGATGCAACAGTGTACATAGTGCATCATCGCTGCACGGAACGCCCGTTATCCTGCACCTTGACACCAACGATGTAGATGCGGCCTTCAAGAAGGCGGTGGACGCAGGAGCCAAGGTCTCGGAGGCTGTGGCAGACCAGTCGTGGGGACAGCGTTACGGCAAGATCATTGACCCCTACGGCTTTGTATGGAGCCTTGCTACCTCTCTGCACAAAGCTTCGGCTTAAGATTAGAAATCAACGCATGATTTCAGAGGATGCTGCAATTTGCAGCTCTGGACCGATTTGTATAACCTCCAAGTTTTGTAATTAAGTTGAGATTTGATTGTGCATCCTCTCAATTGAAATTTGCTAAATCAAGCTTGCATTTACTGTCATAATGTTAGTAGTGCATACAGTACGAATACGGAAGATAAGAACTGCTTGAGACGTATCCAATAATATCAAATCTTGCACGGATGAGTTACTAAATTGTGAGTACACTCAACCAGTTCCGATTTTCTCTAATAACATTCAATTGTAAGTTTACCCTTTTAACTTCTTTGACACGAGAAATTTGTCCAAATAATGTCACAGATCTTGAAGATGTACATAGAATTTGCAATTATAAAACATACCCCTAGAGGAAGCGAATTGTGAAGTAGGAATCCACTTGCACAGTAAAAAATCTTCTTTCGGCAAATCTCACTTGCACAGTTGTATCCAAGTCGCCTACTGAATTCAACAACCTAGACAATGAGATAAAGGCAGCTGGCCAATCAGTTGTCCAATAGTCGATGGGCTATACGGAACTGCCAGATGAAAATATATGTTATGTACTGTCAATGTTCTTGCATCACAAATTCACAACGAAGTGCAATACGTTTCTTGTTTCTTTTCGACAAATCTATACATCTTTCGTATCAAATCTGGACAAGTAAACATGCAGCCGTCACTTTCCTTTAGTTTAGCATGTTTTGGAAAACGAGATTGAATAGAACCTTTGCAGTACCTAAATAATGCGCTCGAATTAGCAGTGGATACCGATACCTTCACTGAATGGCACCGCGACAAAACAATCGTACAGCTTGAGAATAGTAGACTCTGCTAAGTATCACCAAGAGATCTGATGACGGTCTCAAATTCGAAGAAGAAAAATTGTTTGATAAATTGGAATAGTAAACAAGCTAAACTGTACATGAAGCAACAGAACCCTTCAATGCGGTTCAAGAGGTAATAGAGACGAGCATTTCCAAATCTACAATCGGAAATCTAATACACACACGGTGTTGTTAGAAAAGCAAGCGGCCACTTTATCTCCATCACGATTCCAGCAAACCTCAAAGATACCGCCACTACCCCGGTAGGTCTTCACCAAGCTTCCATCTTTCACCGACCAGATGTGTAAACATTTGTCGAATGACCCACTTGCGAGATACTCCCCATTAGGACTAAAGGCCACAGAGTACACAGGCTCGCTGCAATCACGCCAAAAAAAAAATGGTCACTGAAAGTCAACACTTCATCACCAGAAGGCGACAAAAAACTCTAATAGCAAACAAAGCCAAAGAATAGATCCGCATAATAGTGTGTATCAAGACAGGAGAATGGAGTGGAGGATGACTTGAGTGAGTTCTACAAAGATGGATAACAGGCAAAGCAAAGAGGAAGATAAGGCCACCTGCTTTCAATCAACAATTAAAAACCACCTCTTTGAGTGGGTGCTAGCGTTCACTAGTGACTAAGAGAACAACAAATAGGATCATTTTTTTTCTCTTGAAAACTACTGAGCCATTCACCAGCTATACCAGCCACTAACAGATATCTTCGAAGTACACAAAAATGAGCAGTGGTTCCAGAAACGCACCTATGATGTGTAAGACTGAAGAGTTGTGATCCTTGCTCCATGTCCCAGAGCTTGATTGTAGCATCAAAAGAAGCACTGCAATCACAGACTTTCAAAATCAGGATCACGGCCAGGGATCTATTTAGTCGTAGGCCGAGAGAAGTCATTGCACAAAAAGCACCGCTCAATTTCACTTCGATGACCAATGAACGTTACCTTGCCAACACCAGATCTCGGTTTGGATTTGCTGACCCTGGTCCAGTAGGACTCCATTTGATAGTATAAATCTCCTGCGTACGAGTGAATGAAACGTAAACAATTGATTATCTCAAAACCTTTCATCTTGGTAGAAAATCTTTATGCAAGTGACGAAGAAAACGGATTGACAAGTTCATAGCATCTCGTAGGCATCCACCGTTACCTTGGTATGTTCTTTAAGATCATGAAGACACCTGTCCTGCTTCAAGCTCCAAATCTGCGAAGCACTCGTCGTCAGCTTGGAGTATGCTAAAACCCGAACAAAACTATAATGAAGCCACAAGCACTACAAAATATTGGAATTCATGAATGAATGACTAGAGGGGAAGCGAGAACAACATGCCTTAGCTGTGTAATCGTCAGAGCATGATGCCAGAAGACTGCCAGTGGGGTCCCACTTGATAGCATTCACCTCATCCTATAACCAATACGTATCAAAGAGTCAGATCTACAGAATAAAGCATCAAGAAAATTCACTGAGGAAAACTTGATTTAACAAGCCCTAAATTGGTGGTTTGGAGTTTGATGGCAGCGAAGCTCCAAACTCAGCTGAATCCATATGCTTAAATAATCTACTTCAGTGAATGGCACCGACAGTACCTGGTGACCCTGGAAAACTTTCACTGGACGAGTATCTCCAAGCTTGCAGACATATATCATCTTGTCAGTAGAGCATGTTGCAAACGACAGGTTGTTGCGCCAATCGACGTCCAATGTAGGTGCTGCACGATCACAAATCTTAGCGGTCGATAGGTAGTTCAAACTATGACCATTCATTGCAGTGATGACAAGAATCCGATCGGTTCCATAGACAAACGTAGACAATTTAGATGACTGTTGAGAGGAGATAGCAACATTAGAGCTGGATTAACTGTTCAAAAAGGACAGAATACAGCGTCAAAACCTGCATTTATGGAATACACTTTTAAGCGTGAAGAATGCTTCAGAAGAAAAATATTGATGAAGTAATAACACCACACATTTCCAATGTGTGAAGAAGTACCTACCAGTATGATATTCAAACTGTTGCTTCACATCACCAGTCTTAGCGTCCCAGATAATGGCAGTCTTATCCACACTGCCACTAAGCAAGCAGTCACCTTTTTTGTTCCATTTCAAAGAAAATATTGGACCCTTGTGTTTATTGAGGGTGTTCTTCAACTCTCCTGCACCAACAGAAAAGAGTAATTTAGCTCAGGTATATATCTAGGAGTGTCAAAACAACTGTGCATTCCCCGACTGTAGGAGATCTACGTCACGAGCAGAGGCATTTGCAGAAAATGGTGAAGCAACTTAACTACACTAAAGTTTCTTAGCGTAAGATGCTAGAAAAGTAAAGAGTTGGATTCCAATATCTTAGTTCCGATTACATGGAAAGGCCTAATCATACCGTCTTTACTCCAAATTCGAGCTTGCCCATCGTATGATCCAGTGGCAAGAAGCGTACCCTCTCCCTGCAGCAGCCAAGAATATCCATTACAGAAGCAGATTTTGGTGAACAGTCTGATGGTCCACATTGATCATAAACTATCTCGAGTAAATTCTAATAGGCCAGTTACCAATCCCCTATAGTATTCGGGATCATCTAATTACTACGGCTCGAGAAGGCTATGGGAGAAATAAACTTCAACCAGCTTACATTCCAGTCCAAGGTAGTGACATCCTTGCTTTTTTCGTTCGTCTTGCCTTTAAAATGTTTCAGCACAAGAGGCCTGGGAGCCGATGCAGAATTTCCAGAAAGGCCATCACCAATGGTCCAAATTCTTGCAGTTGAGTCCCCGGAGCTGCATACAAGTTTTTTAAAATTAGCTGCATACAGAGGTTAAGTTACCTGTAGTAGGTGAGAAAGACGTGATGCCACCACATCTTCATATGATTAGTGGAACAACAATATGTCAAAGGTGTACGTCATTAATTAGTCAGCAATATATAAGAAAACAATGATCGGCTACTTACCCAGACGCAAGGAGAGATCCAGATGGGCTCCAAGCACATATGAAAACCTGCACACACAAAGAACAAAACCGTATCAGCATAAAAGTGAAATCTCTAGTTTCACAACAGCGACCGTTCTGTAGGTAATGCCGGTCATGTACAGCCAATGTACAGCCAATGTAAATGAGAACTATCGAACCCTAAACCTAAGAAATTAATTCAAGTAAATAAGGCCGAGGTTCAGACATCTCTAATTCATAAAGGTCAGTGAAGGTGCTGGAGTTTCAAACAATTTGTACCTCAGAAGTGTGTCCTTCTAAGATAGTGACGTCAGCTTGAGATATTTCGTTGCCTTGGAGCGACGTCCCACTTAAAACCTCCATTTGATCTGAATCCAACAAATCACGAAAGTCATCATTCGCAGTGGACTCCATTGAGCTTGACATATTCCATGTTAAAACTTGACTCTTGTGGGCCTGACAGCGGTAAAATTTCGATGGTGACTCCCGGTCAAGCACAGAAAACAGGTGATAGGAATGTGCTTAACTCCATGAGTAACTAGGTATATCATCACCTTTTAACCCCTAAAGGCCCAAGCAGTTTTCTCCAGTGAAAGTCACTGTTAACTGCCACTTTGGGGGAATGAGTAGAAAAGTAGGAAATAAAGTTTGTTTTGCAAATCCAACCATAGGATCTTGCCTTAGATTAGAAGAGGTACTTGTGGGAAAAAAATCAGGTCATTCTAGATGGAGAGGAGGGAGATATTTACATCTAAAGTGAAAAAAAAAGTTTCTTTTTGTGCTGTCCAAAAAATTTCAAAAGCCTTTGTCCACACTTACATGAAAAAAATTACTCTACACAAAGTTGAGGTTTTATTTTTTCCATGTGGCAGACCAAGTTAGGTATGTGTGGGAGAATTTTCAAATCAATTGGAACTATACAACACATGGGGGAAAATAGTAAGTAAAAAGAAGTAGAGAATGAGTTAAATCACTAAATTGTTAAGAATTTAATTATTAAATGAAAAAATGAAAATCCCAACGGTTATAGTGTTGTGATAAACAATCTACTTCCTTAGGTTTAGTTTTTTTTTAAATATTAAAAATCATGGAAAATAAAGGACTTCAAAGTTTATTTTAGAGTAAAGAATCCATAACTGCCCACAAATTAAAACATCTCATAACTTTCATCTCATCAATTGAAGCTGAATGATTAAAAGCTTCCAACATATAAAAAATCTAAAGAACCAATTTCAGATTTCTATTTTTAGAAAATACAAATTTTTAAGAAGTTTTTGGGTTGCCCAGATTGCCCTCTCTCCCCAGGCAGCAGATATTCTTGCATATCTTCTTTGTCAAATGTCAAAATGACAAAAAAAATTAGATTCCCGCGTAGGTCTTGGAATTCCCCACCTTCAATAAAAGTTTAAAAAATCACAAAAACTAACCTACATTAGGTATAGGTACATGCCCGAAATCTCAACTGTCCCCCGGGGGGACAGCTGGGACCTTTAGGGGTTAATGTCTCCTGGCTTTCTATCTTCTAGCATCCTTTAAACTGTAGAGCTTCTACTAATGAATCAACAGGCTGCATTCTTAAATGTGTACAAACCTAGAGTTAACAGGGTAGCACAATCTGTCAGAGTTCGAGAATGTTACAGGATGTCTCGACCCATTAGTCATTTAGTTAGTTTGCGGTTATAACATACGCGCACACATTGCATCCGATGACATGGTCATTTTTTCTCTAAAACTTAGCGGCACTTGTTTGGAGCGGTATTTATGTGAATGCTCTAAGCAAAAATGCATACAAGATAAATGACATACTCTTTACACATCCAGGACATATAAGTAAATTCGTACCTCCACTTGGCACTCCTCGAGGCTCTTCCACTTTGACTTTGATTTTCTCATCGCGTTCCTTCTCTCGCTCAGACCGGTCTCGCTCTCTCTCTTTCTCTCTTTCTTTTTCCTTCTCTCTCTCTCGATCTCTCTCCCGTTCTACCCGCTCTTTTTCTCGCTCCCTCTCCTTCTCACGTTCTTGACGCTCTCTCTCTCGCTCTCTTTCACGCTCCCTTTCGCGCTCTTTCTCCCGCTCTTTCTCTCTCTCCTTTTCTTTTTCCTTTTCTTTCTCCCTTTCCACTCTCGATCGCTTCTCCTTGATCATCATCCGCAGCTCCATCATGTCTTTCGTCAGAAGGTCCACAGGTTGAAGAAGAGAAAAGTCACCATCAACCTCCGTTCCATCCTGAAAACAAATTTTCGCATCGATCAACACTTTTATCAGAAAAATGCAAATAATTTGGAAACACTTGCAGAATGTGACAAAAAAAAACTAAATAGCTACAAAATGAAACAATTATGTTTTCATTTACACGACTCATAAAGCACCGCAGAATAGTAAAAGAAACTTCTAACAGGTACGACAAAATCTCTAGTCTAAAACAAAAGGCCGGTTGAGTTCCTCTTCAGAAATACTAGGAGTAAGTTATCAACTCACATCGTTTAAATTGGCCTCCATTTCAAGATACTGCAATCCTTTCTGAACGAACGATATAAGCGCACCAGTAGGAACATTGTTTCCATCAATGCTGCTCTTATACAAACCAGCCTCATAACCTAGCACAAATGCTGAATGCGTGAAACCTGACCAACAACAACAACAACAAACTAGTTTAGTTAGCTGAAACTCTCTCTAGTCACAATACGACTACAACACAGTTAAACAAACGCACTTAAACTACAGAACTGCGCTACCTAGCTGAATACTTCTCACTCGACACAGAGAACAGCTCACGCTTGTTCTAAAACCCTAACTATTAATCCAACACTAAACCGAATTGCGTTTAACTCTCTACTTAAACGACCTGCACAACGCAGTCCAAGAGCTCTTTACTGCCAGATTTTTTTCAGCTTCCTCTCACCTTGACCATAGCAACAAACTAAGACTAGAAAAGAAACACTCGTTCACCTACACAATCATTAACGAATTTTTTTCAAATGCCACACAAGAAATTACAAAAAAAAGAGAGAAACGACAACAAATGCGTGAAGAGGAATGAAGGCGCACCGGACTCGTGCAAGTATCGGAAAATGAGAAAGTTCATCTCCTGCGAGGTGATGGTCGTCATGGTGGTGTTTTGAACGGGGAGACCTGCAGGAGGGGAGATTGTTAGAAAAGTGACGGAACGGAGATCGGCAGGGAGGCTACATAACTGAATAACCTGGCGAGAGAGAGAGAGGCAGCAATTGACCGGAGTCAATTCCGACAGATATGCAAAAGGGGAAAGGGTGATGCGAGGGAGAGTGAAGCAGAGGGAGTGCTCTCCGGCATACTGTGGCGGGAGAGTCGGGTACTCTGAGGCTAAGGAATTAGGGTTTGTGGGGCCCGCGGTCTAGGATCCTTGCCCTGTTCGTTACGTTAGAGGCTGGTCACATTACGTCACACGTTCGGACTATTCAAACTTTGTATCCAATATTGTTGGTGTTATAAATGGTCAAAAATAAGCACGTCTTATGGATGGTGGCCATTGAATTGGTCTTTCAAATTCAGGACTTGAGCTCTCAATTTCAGGACGTGAGCTCTCAATTTCAAGACTTTTCTTGATTTCAAGACAATCATACTTAACTATTGTTTAATCATGCTTAACCATTCTCATAACTTAAATTGCTTGACCTTCAGATACAACTAATACAATCTTAATCTATTATATATATACTAGTTTACGTACCCGTTGTACCAATGGAGGCAACAAAAATACCCTTGCAATAAAAAAATTGTGCAGTAGCAATGTTATCTCTGTGCCCTCCTATCCTCATGCCTCCTATCCATGTGCCCACTATTCTCGTGCCTCCCTATCCTTGTGCCCCATATCCCCATGCCCCCTATCTTTATGCCTCCTATTCTTGCACCTTCTATCTTTATGTCTCCTATTCTTGCACCCCCTATCCATGTGCCTCCTATGCCTTATGCCCCCTATCCTCATGCCCCCTATCCTCGTGCCCCTATCCTCATGCCTCCTATCCCCGTGCCCCCCTTTGGCCAAGAGAAAGTTGTTGTGCAACTGCCAATAACTTGTTGTTAACTTCTAATGAAGCAAATAAAAGATAGTGTTGTATGTGGATAAAAGAGTGTTGTGGTATAACTTGCAATGAGTGGTGTAACTTCTAGTGATTTGTCATACTTTAGTGTTACTGCTTTATTTTACTTTTCATCCAAAACAACTTATGGGATTCTTATATATATATATATATATATAAAAGTTCATATGTTAAAATTTGAGACCAGATTTGTGACAAAGTGTGAAGCTATGAGTTCCAATTTTCAACCTCTAGATTTGTGGAATTTTTAAAAGTGAGTAGAGTTTGGAATTTGGGACATGGAGTGCATAGCAAGCTTTTTAGTTCAAATTTGATTGGCAACGTAAGTTGTCATCTTGAACCCCTAAATGCCAAGGAGGATGTTCTTTGTCTTTTATCTCTAAAAAAATATTTTGTATGATATAACAAAGCAATTTTCCATCTAATTTTTTTTCCAAAAGTGATCAAAAACACATGGTCCATTGTGGAAGGCAAAAAATAATCTCATCAAATACACTCATACTTTTAGGTAGCCCAAATTGTGAGAAGATTCAAAGATACGGTGTTAGGTCCCATGTTGCTCTTCTTGCAATTTTCATGAGGGTACCATGCAGTGTCCGGGGAGAATCAAGTTTTAGTTACTAAGTCAGCTGACTTTTTTTGAGAATTGCCGAAAAAATGAAAGTTGGTGGATTTGCTTCTGACCATAAAAACATGGCTTTAGGAAATCAACCGAGTTACAATTTCATATTTAGGAAATTTAGCCAAACGTGCACTTGTAGATGAGGAAATGGGCCAAATGAAGTTTGAAACTATGGGAAATCAACCTATGAACTTTTCCATGATAAGGAAATTTCCCAACCTTCTAAACAAAAACCAAATGATTTTTTTATTTCACAAGCAATTACAAGGTGCTAAAAGTTCAACAAAATTTAAAACAAGAAACATGAGTGGGTGGCCATGTGGGTGAGTGGGTGTGATTGATTGGGTGAGCAAGTGAGTGGATGAGTGGGTGAGTAAATGAGAGGGTGACTGGGTGACTGTGTGATGGTTAATGGGATAAATGATGCACTTGATGGTTAACGGGATAAGAGGTGCACTTTGTGCACCAATCCTTGGAAGAAATGTGATGCTCAATCCCAAGATGGTGAGACTTGAACTAATTCAAATCCAGTCAAAGATATTTAAGTAACAAAAGTCAACAATAAATCCTTTTAAAGTATAAAAAAAATTGCATTAGTTGGGAGTAACTTGACAGGTTTTTGATGTCTTGATTATTGTCTTGCTTTGCTATGCATGCACATGGTAAGCAAAAGATTGATCTATTTGCAGCATTTGTAAGAAAAAAATCTAATATAATACATTGAAATTCAGATTTCAACCAAACTATTTTCCTAAACTTAGGAAATCAACCAAGTGAAAAAAAAACAAAGGTTATTGACTGACCAAAAAATACATGTTTAAGCCATGACCAATTCAAAAAAACCAAGTGGACCAAATAAGACTAGGAAATTTACCTAGTTTTTTAAAAAACCTCCCCAAACATTGGTACCATGCACTATTAATTTTTGCAACTTTAGAAACCAATATTATAATGGGTGGGCACCTGCCAATCAATTGTAGAGACCACTAGTAGAGTACTATAGAGGGGCAAGCATTATCACCCAACCAACGTTCAAGGGTTCATGAAGTTCCATAGTGATTTGCATGCAAAAATGATGCATCTATGTTGATGATAAAGGTAAATATACATATCACAAGCACTTTAAAGTTTGCTCATTATCTTGAAACACATTCACAAGCCATTTCCACTTTGATTTTGAAATCCTAATGTTGTCACATTTTGTGTTTTGAAATTTAATTAACATTGCATTTAGGTGATCCTACCCTTATGGTTTGGTCAACTCAAGATTTTGTATACAATTCAACTAGCCCCTTTGAATGATCTCTATGGTTTATGAGCTATGGCAATATGCAAAGTGGAGGCAATGAAGAGAACACCAATAAAACTTGTTGTTTATGTTGACCATCTTTGAAGGGTTCCTTATCATTGTGTGTAATAACTTTGTGAAGCCATTTTTTGAGGACAGCCATTCTATATGTGGACTTTGTAGGTGCTAGCAAGTGCAAATCTTGCTCAAATTGTATTGACCTCAGTCTTTTTTGAACCAACAACAAAGTTGTCAAACCTCCTAATAGTTAGAAAAGGTCACGTTTCATTTCTTTAACCCCTAAGCACCTAGCTCAAAATTTGGTTTAGGTAGACTTCCTTGCACTCACAAGCGTGTGGTTTATACAAAAAAGAGATGCCTCATGTGAAACCAATCAACTACACTACGTACCCATACCCACTCCTTACCACCCTCATACCACCTTGCCTTTGTTCCAATATGATTGTATTCCCAAGTCTAAGGACCGTGTTTTCTAATCCCCACCGACAATATAATGTCTTTGGGGCGCTCAAGGGTTAAGCAACTTTAATTTACAACTATAGAAATGGCTCTTGTTGAGACGATACATGAACAACCTCACAAGTCAACCCTTTAATGACCAGTTGACCACTTTGTGATCGATTCAGCCCCTTTTCCAAGTGTAGGAAGAGAATGACAATGAATCTGGTGATTAGCCAAAGAGGACGTGTATGGGGAATTAGGAAGTGAAGAGTTTAGGACAATAACCATGTCAATTTGAGGTAGCATGTGGTCAAAGGGTTGAAAAAACTACAAGAGTACTAGCTGAAAATACACCAATGAATGCAAAAAGATGGCCATAACAACTAAAAAGTGAGCATAATTCATTCATGATACTAAACACTAAACCTTGCAAGATACTTCCATCTATACGATCAGATCTGTGGTAGAAATCTGTCTTCAACAATTTCAAAATTTCCCCCAAATGGCCATACAAAGGATTGCCCACCCCCAGAATCGACCATGGTCGTTAAAGGGTTAACCTTGCATTTTTTCCTACATATAAAGAACTATATTTAAAATTTTACAAATACAAGGGCATTGCAAGCAATTTAACTTTAAGATTGTCAATGTTTATAAATGATTTAGAAGGATTTTTTATTTGATTCTTCAAGTTCTGTTTCATAAATACTGGTGATAACTTAGCAATAGAGAACTCGACTTCACAAACGAAGTTCAAAAATTCAAAGTCAAGTTCAATTCAGATCCCTTACTTCTCTAAGTTATTAGAAATGCATGTTTCAAAACTTCAAAACTTCAAATTAAGAGATGAATAAAAGCATTCATATATGAAGCAATTTACAGTAAAAGGTCAACAATGCGTGACAAGGAGGTGATTGCACAATAAAGTTGTTGCAATTAGAGAGCACACACTCTTAATTTCCCGTAAAAAGGAAGTGCTGGTATAACACCACATCACACCAATGCAAATTTAAAAGCAGAAAACTAATAGCCGTAATTGCATTGCACTTTATTTATCACACTAGTAGAATCTCACCTCTGTTTTAGGGTTCTGGGGATCAGAGAGATTAGAGTTAGAAAGACGGACAAGCTTGCGCAGAGACTCGCACAAGGTACCATTTCCACGACTATCTCTAAAATTAGTCACGTCTACATTGGCATGCAGTACAGCACTGCAAACCGTAGTTAAGATGACACCATCTTTGTACACTCCGCACGACAAAATTTGATAATCGCAGACAAAAGGCCACGACATACTCACGGATTGCTCAAGACCGGTCTCAGAATCCAAGGCAGTGGAGCAGAATGGCGTTTTGAGCGTGCATCCTGTTCTCTGCTTGTGGAAAGACAATAGATTTAGGGCCCTCGATAACACCATCTGTGACTTCCACTCCTCTCTCAGCTGGCAGACAATGCATAAAATAAGCTTGCGGTCCTGCAGCTTTCATTAGACCCTCATTCACCTGCAAAGACAGGACGGTAGATGTTATATAAAATTCACACAGAAGGATGACAAAACGAAGAAGATGTACAAGGCTAACAGATCAGTGACGCCTTAACCCCAAATGTAAATATATGTCCTATCCATCCTCTTTCAACGTTGTTTCAATCATTAGAAGGTCCTAGGAAACAAGAAGTTTGGTGTAGATACAAATCATGCTGCTAGCCTCAGCGTTTTCACATATCACTCCGAAATTGAAGTATCGAAGATGAAAATTATATTATTGGTGAATTCTCAATGTTAAACGCTTCCAAAAAGTTATACACTCATGTGAATACACAAAGGTTCTACCTGAAACCCCTGGAAAACCTTCTTGCGATTGTCTGCGTCCTCTTTCTGACCCATGCTGGCCCAAACGTCGGCGTAAATGACATTGGCATCCTTCACGGCCTCGGCAGGGTCGTTACTGATTTCGATTTTGCTTATCCCAGCACTGCGAGCTCTTTCGACTGTTTCAGCATCAGGCTCGTAGCCAAGTGGACAGGCGCATACGAAATGGAAGGGAAGCACAGCTGCCAGGCGTAACCAGGAGTGCACCATGTTGTTGCCATCTCCCACGTACACTACCTGCATTCCACAGTCGCTTTCTCAGTGGAGTTTACAATACACCTTGAAAAATGAAAAATATAATTTCGACTTAAGATTCTTCATGCAGAACTCTAGAAGATGTATGCAATCGAATACAGTATTCAGCAAAGAATTATGAGAATCTGCCACTTCCTATGCTACTGATTAAATTCCTGGGCAAAATAAACCTCATACCTTGAGGCCCTCAATACTGCCAATAAATTCGTTGATAGTGAGGACATCTGCCATGATTTGGCATGGGTGGTTGTAGTCAGTGAGCCCATTGATGATAGGAACCTTCGAAAATTTCGCCAAATCTAACAGATCCTGCATTCTCCACATTAACACTTGTCACAACGTAAGCAATTAATCTAAGATTGTCCCCTACAGGACCAATTCAAACTGATCATGTTGTGAAAAACACAACTCAGATTAAGTAATGTTCTATATCCCCACAATCAAAGAAGAACATTACATGCGTTGGTCAAAGAATGTACAAAATTACACAGAAGAAAGTCCTAACATAATCTACTCAAAAGTACTTCAAAAAACATGAGATAGAAATGTACCTTGTGCGCAAAAAGACGAGCCATGATGACATCATTGTAGCTAGAGAGCACACGAGCAATATCACGGGTTTCTTCCCGCTTCCCCAGCTGGATATCATCTGGACCTAAGTAGACGGCATGGCCTCCCAACAGATAAAAACCAGTCTCAAACGACACTCTTGTACGCATGGATGGCTTCGTGAAAATCATGGACATAGACATCCCCTTGAATGGTTGATAGCTTCTGTCACCGGACTTCAGCTTGGCCTTCACTTCCGCAGCCCGATCCAGGATTTGCAGCAGAGTTTTCTTATCAAAGTCGTCAAGATGAAGGAAGTGTGTCTGTCCTTTCAGTTTCTCACCTGAACCCGCCCTTGCCCCGAAGCTTAGGAAAGCGAATTATTCAATGATAATACTCAGAAAAGCAGCTCGGCAAACCTTTAGGTTAGTTTATACTAAAGAGGAAAACTAGCAAATTATACAGAATTTCTTGGTCCAAGACCCTTGATCCCAATTTCAAGATGCTCTTTGGATATCTTCATACATCACAAACTATACAGAGCAGAGGGGTGTAGTGACACTCACCATCTTGTTTACCTCCTTCCAAAGTATCACTCCTTGTTACAACACCTGAATGTCAAGATGCACGACACTCAGAAAAAATATGAACTTGTTTACTGGAGCTCTCACCAGTCAAACGTTCAACACCAGGAAATGCAACAGTGAGTACATTACAAATTCCTGAGAATTCTAGTCACAACAGCAACCACCTGATCCAAATCTTGCTAAGCTGGACATTATCATCAGAACGTATGCTTCCAGGAAACACGACATATATAGCAGTCTACAACTCACCTACAACGTCATTTTTATCGTTTAATACCGAGTTAGTAATACTCAGAGAACGTGAAGCACAGCAAAAAGGCGCATTCCTCCTCTTCAAGAACGCACTCGTAACCCTAGAGCCTGTCAAGAACATACAGAACTTCAGTAATTCGGTCCACAACAGAAAAATTCCAGCCGAAAGTAAGAAAACTCAAAATTCTTAGACCTTCTAAAACCTTACCTTAATGAAAACATCTCAATACCAATTCCAGGAAATTATCTCAAATTTTAGTAGAGAACAACTCGGTATATCTAATGTAACCATTGCCACACACCAGGACGGCAAGTACAAAAAAATGATTCCAAGTCTGCAAAGACCTCTCCAAGTACTAGGATTGCACCAAATTGATAACCAGAAAACTTGAAATCGAGCTGAGCTCGGGAATTGTCCACACTCTTCCTCTCCAACCCTACAATCATGGTCAACCTCAACAAAGAAGAGAAATCCAAACCCCTGCACATTCCTTCCACATGACCAGTGTTTTTTGAGCAAGTCTGCGAGCACTGACTTTAAATTTAAAGCTGTACAGTCCGTTTCCAAGTCTCAGTCCGTTTCAAATGCGGCTTACCGAAGATGGACGATGAGGATAAATCGGTTGCTTGTTGGCTGAGCTGCTGGAAAGCAGAAACCCCCGCGATCGCCATGCTCGCACAGGCCATTGCAGCAGCAGCAGAAGATCGCGTGGTCAGTTGCTGCAGAAATGCTGCCTCTGAATGACGGACGAGATGCTTTGTTGTGTGTGAGGAATGGAGGATGGCTATGGCGGACCGTAGCCGCGCAAGAGAATGTTTACCCTTAAGTGCATGCGAAGCGTCAAAGTGGCACTTGGATGATTTCAGATGTAATATTCTGGATGAAGAATCACGATTGGTATGGATGAAGACTTCCAATTACTCATCTAATTTTTGCTCTGGATGAAGAATTACGATTACTCATCTATATTTTTTTTAGATGAAGAAATGCGAATGCTGCGGATGAAGAAATACGAATGGTGTGGATGAAGAAATACGAATGGTGTGGATGAAGAAATACGAATGGTGTGGATGAAGAAATACGAATGGTGTGGATGAAGAAATACGAATGGTGTGGATGAAGAAATACGAATGGTGTGGATGAAGAAATACGAATGGTGTGGATGAAGAAATACGAATGGTGTGGATGAAGAAATACGAATGGTGTGGATGAAGAAATACGAATGGTGTGGATGAAGAAATACGAATGGTGTGGATGAAGAAATACGAATGGTGTGGATGAAGAAATACGAATGGTGTGGATGAAGAAATACGAATGGTGTGGATGAAGAAATACGAATGGTGTGGATGAAGAAATACGAATGGTGTGGATGAAGAAATACGAATGGTGTGGATGAAGAATTCCAATTATTCATCTAATGTTTTCTCTGGATGAAGAAATACGATTACTCTGGATGAAGAATTACAATTACTTATCTAATTTTTTTCTCAACAGTTTTTTTTCTTGATGTATTCGTAGTGGTTAGGGGTGGAAATTCTCTAGTTGTTGTTTTATTGACTTTTCTACAATAAAAAATGATAAGAAAATGAATTCACAAACAATGGCATTTAAGTGTAATTTGAAAGCATGTACCTCTTTGTTCCAACTTCTAAGTCTAAAGTTCAGTCATTACCATAATCCTTTTCTAGTTAGCTTTAATTAATGAGCTTACTAAGTCTTATTTCCACCTCGTTTTGAAAACTTGAATATCATGCTGCAATTTGGATTTTGGGCCTATAACCAAAGTTTATTAATTTTCCAATCATAAAAGTACATGGAATTTGGTTCAGATTGTGATGTTCTACATTATAATGTGCATTTATGATAAAAAAAATAGAGTGTTCAAGCTTATTTTGTCTCTTATACAAGTTGTTTCAGTTATTCTTTAGAAATTCAATATAACTTACATTTCACGATTTTTTTGAAATTTTAAGAACATATTAAAGACTTGTAACGTCATTCCTAAAATACAAAACAAAATAACTACCACTCATATTTAATGAAAAATAAGAGAATTCAAAGGAAAAAAAATCCAGAAATTAATTACACGGTTTTAGGATAAGTGTTAACTGCAATCCTCAAGGCAAGCTTTCCAAGTTTGGTGAGGTAGAAGTCATTTGTTTACGTGTCCATATTTGTATCTTGTATTTTGTATCTCTTGTGGGATGCGGTATAATATATGCATATGATGCTTTCAAATGGGGATAAATGGTATTCTATAAGAGCCGGTTTCCATTGAAGGGCCAGAGGGATCTAGGTTTGGACCTCCAGCTTTGTAAAAGTTGAATAACATTTGTAAACCTTCTGGACTCTAGATTAGAGTTTGCTTTCAAAAATGCACATCTTGTTTAGATTTTAGAGTTTTTTATTTTCTCTCTTGGTGGTCAACATGGATGGGCCTCTAGTTTCGATTACCAATGGAAACTAGCCCTAACTCAATTTACAATGAGTGTTATCAAACGATTGCAGTACGAGCTATATAGATGAATTACATCCAAAAATGAAATGAAAATAATGTTTGTTTATTCTTCAAATATGTAAGTAGTTTAAATATTAGATGCTTTTACAATTTCCCTGCAAAACTTTGGATCATTTGTGTAGAGAATGGAAAAAAAAAAAAAACCAAACTTCAAAGATAATTATGTCTAAATGCTTCTTAAACCATAATTTATTGTGCCTGGAAAAGTTCTACATCTTTGAACCCCATCCGATCCCTTGGACTTTTAAGGGCTAATTTGATCCGATTCCTTTAATTTAGGTACACTTCAAATACCTAAAACTGAGAAGATGCATTATAAAGTGCACTTGAGTTATCAATGTCAATTAATAAAATTTACACAATGCTCAATTTTTGGGATTTTATTAATACCATAATTTACAAATAATTTAGCAACTATAGATTTTATTTCACTCTTGTTACTTAATGAGAATTCAGTCAATTGCCATGTAACTTAAATATAACACTACGACTATATAGCTTGTTTCCACTAGAGTGTTTGTTTTTTTAATTTTTGTTTGATCATTATATATATTTCAGTATCATTTAATGCAATTTATAATGTCAGACCTGTGTTCAAGTTTATCATGATGTTAGTATAATAGATAAGGATTCAAAGATCTTTTGAACTGATCATTGGTATTTGAAAATAGCAAGTTAAAGTTTACATTGTTGTAACATGATTATCTTCATGATTTGATAAATTAAAATTTCAAAATAAATACTTGAGATTCTTTACCTGCTTTTTGAGACAAAATCATAATTACTGCTTAAAACAAAAAATCAAAGGAATTATGGGTTTGTAATTATCATCTAACGTAAAAATACATATTCAAGCTAAAAACACAAGGTATATTATTGATGTAAGATTGTAGAAGAGACAAAATATACGAACTTCTGAAATTTGTCAAGTTTTCAGTTAAATGCTGATTTCTACACATAAGACAAATATTTATCTACTTATTTATTAATGGATTTGAAGAGTAACATAATGTTAAGAATTAAAGCCGCAAATCCTAAAGTACAGGAGGAGTTTCATGTTATAAGTTTCATTTTTCGTAGATATATTGCTAATGGGAATATAAAACAATTGAGATGTAAATTTTGATTTCTAATAAGCTTGGGATTTATTGAGAATTTAATATGCTCCCCCATATATATATATATAGAATAATGATTTAAAGCTCATTTTAGTGAAGGCTCTACAACTCTTAAAGTCAATAGAGAGATAAATAAAAATAACAACAATAAAAACCAAGTTTTGGTTTAACCCTTGAACAACTGAGCTACTATAATACATACAATGTAGGTTGCTATATAACTGGCATTTGCTACCAACAAAAAGATTTAATTTGGGATCTTGGCTACCTCACTAGAACAACAATGATCTATATTCTAACTTCTTTGTTAATCTCAAATGTAATAAAGGTGTGGATGCACTCCAAATACAAGAAAAATACTGTGTACAAGACTGGCTGCAAAGGGCTACTCGGTCATTCAAGGGTTAATGATATATTTCTAGAATGATACTTTTTTACTTATTAAGCCAAATTTCTTCTTATCTAACTTTTCTTTTCAAAACTATAATTCATCACTTTTTGAAAAAAAATTCATTCTAAAAAATGTAATTCTTCTCGATGATCTATAATAGATACCAATGTAACCCAAAACCAACATTTTTTACAAATGCATGGATTTTACTCTCTTCAAGGTCTTTGTACTTCATATAAGTTGGCAATTGTTTTTACTTTATTTGAACGTATGATTTTATCTATTAATTTTTTCATCCACACAAGTTCTACAAATGTGTTGTATGAATTGTTGATCATATGTAATTTTGAATTTTCAAAGTTTCTTTGTAAAGATGTATTAAATCTTGAAAAATCAAAAGTACACAATTTTCAAAAACAATAATTTGATCAATCTCTTGTTAAATCATTACAAAAATTGTGCATTAAAAAGTAGAATCAAAATTGCATTGTTTGAAAATTTCCTTGTACAAATTTAAAGCAATATTCTTTTTATTGTAGATTCAGTCATACCAAAATAACGTACATGATTTAGCGTAAAGGTTATTTATTATATTATCACTAAACTATTCTTCTACACTGTATTCCATTGAGTTTCAATGTTTAATAAATCACTGGCTTTCCTTGGAAGACATATCAAAATCAATCAAAACTCAACTCTAATTGTTTTGTACGTTGATGTACAATACAATCAGTATACAACAAAGGTGATAAGTAGGTTCAAAACTTGTTTTCACTTAGTTACTTGCAAACAAATATTACAAATATACACTTTTTATTCTTAGGATCTAAAATGCTCAGTTAAATTTTGAAGTTTTTATACAAATTATTTTTTTGGAAATTTAAAAATTATTTGAACGTTGCTACTATTGCCTGTTTTGCATTTAAAGTATAACAAATCATAACCCCAAGTCACATTTAACTAAATGCAGATTATTTATAATTTTAAGCTTTATGTGCAAAATACAGAGACTAATCTTCCAACACACAACACCCACCTTATGACACACAACATTCATCACACCCATCAATTAATTTACATCATTCATTATGGTGTATAATGCACATTTCTTGATGTAAATTATAGCACATGTCTCTCAATGTTTTGTACAAATTTATCATGTTTTTTTGCTTTTAATTATTACATCTACAATAAACTTTGCATAATCCAAGTTTTAATTTAATGTGGCATCCACTCTTCGTTGAAATCATCAGATGTTCTTAAATTCAGGTTTCTAATGCACGTGGTCTAATCACAATGTCTTATGATTGATTGTAACTACATTTATGATTGTAATTAAAAAATCTTGTACATTGAGTATTGCGTTTAGGCTCCCCACACCAATTTTTTGACATTCTACACTATACAAATATTTACAATTGCTACAATTATTTTCATTGAATATTATTGCAACAATTTTTTTTTATAAGGGCCTAGCAACAATAAGTTCAAGTTGTAAACCATGTGAAATCCAAGAATATAAATAGTTACATGCACCTCCAAGTGGCCAAGTGACTAGTCACAAGGTAACTTACCAAGGTAAGGCAACCTAAATGCAATAGTTAGTGTAGCATATGTACGTGTTCTCATCATACATACTAAAAACCATTTAATACTTGAGCCTAGGCTCAATCTAAAATTACCTCAATTCACAATTCATTAGACCATTAATTAAGTCATCAATTAGGCCAAAGTGTTGATGCTGGGTTAAAAGTTGAACTCAAATATAAGGCCCTTGAACGGTTAAAACTAATTGACTACCCACTATCAGATTAGCAAGTTGGACCCATGTTTTTGAATTGAGTCAATGCATTGTGATGACAAATTTTTGGGCTTGCAACATGAATTTGGGTGCCAAAGAATTGGCACAAAAGTGGCCACATCATTAACAAAACCAATTGAATCAACTTTTAACATAAGGCCTTGTGACCCAACTAATACTCCATTCTAAAGTTTGATCAATTTTATTGGTCAATCTCAATAATTCTTGAATTTGACCAACCAACAACCCTAATGCAAGTGACAACAAGATGCACTTAGATCTGTTTTTCAACATATTTTTCAATGATAAATGATTTGGATTTTTAAGATTGGTTTCAACATAAAAATCATGCTCATTTGCTTGACCTAAATGATCCCACCAAGTTCAAGAGATTAAATTAGTTTCACTACTTCCCGTTATTAAATCCTTGTCAAGGTAAGACATCCCATGCAATGAATGTTCCACCGGTGTACAACCAAATGGATTTACAAATGTACACCCACTGTAGATACTACGTACTTCATGAAAAGACTCAAAGTGCAGACTCAGCCAGATAGCGAAGTGACCGGCAGTCAAATCAAATGGCTAGTCGAATCCACAAACTTGTGCAATCAATGTGCATATGTAGAGCAGAAATCTATCGTCCTCGTAGATATTACAGGCTGAGAGCGAGTTGCTGTTACCGGGGGCGGGACCGGAGGTGGCGCGTAACGAGTCGCAGAGAGAGGGAGAGGGAGAGGGAGACAAAGAGCAACAGAGAAGCGAGGAGTGTATGCTTCTCTGTAACCCTAGGGCATCGCCATAGTTTGCAGGGTACTCCGCATCCGGTGCGCGTCCGGGAAGAGACGTGGGGGCGGGGTGAGGAGTCCGGCATCACGGCCAGCCGGAGCTAAGGCGCTGTTCGAAATTTGGGCCGGATTGGTGCTGCGATGCGATTGATAGCGCAGGGTGAGTGAGAGACTCGTGGAAGGGTTGGAGGGCATGATCTCTCGACGCGTTGTTACTGTGAGCTCGCAGCTTATGTGCGGGAGCGCCGTATGGTCACGTAGATCGGAGGGCTGGTTTTGTCAAGTGGAAACAGGGTTAAGGTTTGATACTGGAGAGGCTGAACGCGCAAGACATTAGGAAAGCAAGCAGGGAAAGCGAGAGACGGAACGGCCATGTGTATATTGGAGGCTTTTTGTGCGGAGGATGATTGTGCTGTCACCACGAGGTGATTCTTAAGCCAGCAGGTGCTTTTTCCGTCCACCTCCAGATTTTCCAGGGCGCAGCATGTGACTTGTCGCTTGCTGTTCAACATAGAAGGAATCCGTACATATTAAGAAAGATACAACGGCGTCGTCTTCGATGGAACCGCGCGTCGGCAACAAGTATCGTCTTGGCCGGAAAATTGGAAGTGGTTCCTTCGGCGAGATCTATCTAGGTGAGTCTAAGGTTTTAATCGATCGCCGGATACCTGAAAACTATTCCGGAATGTGCAGTATGGATCGCAGCCTCAAATGTTCTGGATTTTGGAGTGTTGTAGGTGAGGACCATTTTGCACGGCAGTGTTATGAAGACTTTCTGGCACCTTTCTTGAGTGACGTTTCACATTCTTTCAGATCTGATTTTGCCCAGCATTTCGCTGCGTTGACAGCGTGCAAGGATTATGGATAACACCTCCCTCCTTCATGTCTTATACATTTTCTCGTTCAGCTCTCGAAGTGTCTATTGGCTTTAATGTTCAGTGTCCTGCCGTTTATTGGTTCATTGCATTTTTTTGACAAACATTTGACATTGAGGATCATTACCATGTCTTCGTTGTAGGGACCAATATCCAGACGAATGAGGAGGTCGGTATCAAGCTGGTACGCACACTCGCCATGTTCTCAAGCCCTTAACCTGTGGTTTGTGATTATAATCGATTCGATAGACCTCTGAATAATCAGTTAGAGCGCATTCCGCGGCGATGTGGGAGTCGCTTTGTTCATTGTAGCAATTAGAGGACCGTGGCATGTGTTTTGTATGGCGTTGCTACATCTATTAAGGTTTCTATTACTTTTCATGTGCCAAATTTTCGGGGCTTGAGAGGGATTGCTTAATCGTTCCTGTTTGCGAAGTATTTTTGCCGTATAAAATTACGAACAGCGTTTTGGGAAGCTAGGGACGGCTGTCTGTAGAGCTGATTGATCATGTCTGTTTTTTTAGAGCTTGAATCAGAGGTACTTGCCGATTTTATTTTATTTAGCATGCGTGGTGTTAGGGAGGCTTCTAGTGGAAGCAAGATTGTGCAGTATACTAATCATGACAGCCTTGAAATCGTTTGAAGCTGATTCCCACAATTTGGGCGATTTTTCTTGCAGGAAAGCATCAAGACGAAGCATCCACAGCTTCTCTATGAGTCCAAGTTGTATCGGATCCTTCAAGGAGGAAGTAAGGGGAAAGAATTCTTTTGACGTCCGATTAGTTCTGTATTATTTTTAGTTTCGAAATTGTTCTTTCTTGTTCGTGTTATGACGTGACATGATATTTCGCAAGTTTGTGGAGTAGCAGAATTTAAACGTAGTACTGCTGGTTATTTTAGGTTTTAAAATGATGTTTGTTTCATTGTAACTACATTAGGTTTAACTTGAAAGCTTTTTCTGAGTTATACACATTGTATTGCAATGGCTAGTATAGCGCACGTGCTATCATTTTTTTGTGGCAGTGTCGTAGCTCTATCTTCAGTTCATGGCTTCTAATCTTCTATTTCTTTACTCTCAGCTGGGATTCCCAATATAAGGTGGTTTGGAATCGAAGGAGACTACAATGTACTGGTCCTTGATCTTCTGGGACCAAGTCTTGAAGATCTTTTTAATTTCTGCAGCCGCAAATTTTCCTTGAAGACAGTTCTCATGCTCGCAGATCAGCTGGTACGTTAGAATTCTGGCCTGTTCCGAACCCTCAGTGCGTCTGCCCTGTAGGTGCTTTTATCAATAATTCAGTTTCCTTTTTTTGTGTGTTATATACTGATTATTAGCCGATGACTTGGTCGTGATTGCAATTATGTCACCAGCGTGCGTGGCACTGTTATGGAAAAATATGTTCAGTGAGCTGTGTATGTTGCTCACCATTGCTCTTTAATGTGTCACTTTTTGAGAGTGGTCTGGTCATGGCCAAAAAATCTTTGTGTCAGCTTTTGGATTGTGTATAAATTATTCTTATATTTGTGTGTTTCCTTTAAGCTTTAGTTATGTTGTTGTCATCTATAGCCTATTACTATTTGCAGCACAAGAAATTTGTAGGTGAGATTTCGGAAACCCTAATTTTCCTCATGAGGGTCATGCCGTTTTATCAGTTTTTTTAATCTTCTTTCCTATCTCTTGCACGATTTCAGATCAACAGAGTGGAGTATGTGCATTCAAAGAGTTTTCTTCACAGAGACATAAAGCCGGACAATTTCTTGATGGGGCTAGGGAGGCGAGCAAACCAGGTACTTTGAATGACATATACACATGGTTATATCACACCAATCACTGTGTGTGTTTGAGAAAAAAGCAGATAAAAACGAATATCTGTTAATGTTGTTAACCTAACTCGAGACCAACTTTGTGGTCGACTGCTGTAATCGTAACGTTAAGTCGCTCTGTGTTGGTTCTTGGTGCTGAAATAACACCAAATGTGTTCATTACCTCCATGTCCTTGTTCATGATGTGCAACATGCTCTGTTTTCGTACATCCTTTCTGACGTATATGTCTCTATGAAGTGGCTTACATGTAGTTCAAGATTAAATTTTTACTTATTTCGTGTTTAAACGTCCGAATCGTAATGGTTAAATATCAACCTCTCACACTTAAGTTGCGCTCTTTTTAGGTTTACATCATCGATTTTGGGCTTGCAAAGAAGTACCGCGATCCTTCCACTCACCAGCACATTCCTTACCGGTAATTACCAATCTTCCGTTAATGTTTTTTCGTTGTGGACTGAAATTACATTTAAGTCTTACACGGTTATCATTCTCATCTTTCAACACATTATCGATAGTATATTAAGTGTCGCTGTGATTTTCCTTGTTTAGGGAGAATAAAAACCTCACTGGAACTGCCCGGTACGCAAGTATCAACACTCATCTTGGTATTGGTAAGTTATTTTCTGTACTCCTGAACGCTGTCTTTTCCTCGGGGATGCCTTTAAATCTTATATCATCCTGTACCCCCTGCCCGCCCCCTTCTCCCCCCTCATTTACTTTCTAATCTAGGGTTTGTGCTATAATGGAATATCTCTTTGTTTGCAGAGCAAAGCAGGAGAGATGATCTTGAGTCTCTTGGCTATGTTCTCATGTATTTTCTCAGAGGCAGGTAAATTATCGGCTGTACATTTATGACTAAACACAGCTTCCTCTGTGAGATCAAGTTAGATCATGCTGTTTTAAGTGATCAAAGTTCGGTATGAAGTAGATAAGGCGAAATCATCCTCAAGCTTTTCTTTAGAAGAAACCTGCATTCAGCAGCTGCCTGGTCTTATGAGTCAATGCTGCTTCAGAATTTGATTACTATGTTTTGTGGTGTAGTCTTCCTTGGCAAGGGCTGAAAGCTGGGACGAAAAAGCAAAAATATGAGAAGATCAGCGAGAAGAAGATGTCTACTCCCATTGAGGTGTAGTTTCACTCTTCATTACAAGAAAAATTTACAAGATCCAGTCTTTGTTGTGCTCAAAGGTATTATTTGGTTTTAATTGATGTTGTGTTGTTGTGTTGTTTGCAGATCCTTTGTAAAGCTTATCCATCTGAATTTGCTTCGTACTTCCACTACTGTCGGTCTTTGCGGTTTGATGACAAACCAGACTATGCGTACTTGAAGAGAATTTTTCGAGATCTCTTCATTCGTGAGGGTGAGAATTGTGCAGATAGAATATACTATTTGTTATGAAGTCGTTGTGGCCTTATCTGGTATCTTTCCATAGAGGTCGGCAAGGGTTGCAGCCAGAAAGGTGTTGCATGAAAATGGAACATAGAAGATTCTCAGAATGCGTAATGTTTGGCCTGCTTATTTCTCTTGATATCTCTGTAATATTTAATATAATTAACTGGTGTTCTATATCCATGCCACAGGTTTTCAGTTTGATTATGTTTTTGACTGGACAATTCTGAAGTATCAGCAGTCTCAAATTTCTGGTGGCCCCTCACGTACAGTGGTATGTGAAATTTCTTTATCCGACCTATGTATTTCACGATTTTTTGATTTCACCGTCTACCCCGTGTTTATGTGGGTTTTTGAAGGTTGGAAAAGAGATCCAACAGCTTATCATGCATTTGCTATGTATTTCAATATTGGGTGTATATTTGGTTTCCTATATGAGAATTGCACCTGAAATGTTTAGTTTAGTTAGCTTCTTATTTTTTCGGCTTGTGCAACCTTCTATTTTGTGGACCTCAGTACTATGCCTTGGAGGCTAACTTTTATGTAACAACTTCCTCTGTTTAACTAGGCTGCGCCTGGAGGAACAAGTGGGGCAGCAGCAGCTGCTGGAGGAGCAGGAACAGGTGCTGGAACTGGAGTCGATCGGTCATCAGGAGGTCAGAACCCACGGGATACACTGCGGACGACTGAGCCTGCTGACGCTGCACGACGCCGACTAGTTCCTGGGAGTGGCTCTGGTGGAGCGAATACATTAGATGCACCAAAGCACAAGAGCCCTGGCCATGATGAAGTTGTTACCAAGGATACTGTAAGCTTTTCCATCCAGATGTTTGCGTGGATTTTTGAGAAGTTAATGTCTTTCATGTGACCTGGCTTTTGAAGGTTCAGTTCAGAGTTTGTTCAGAGTTTAGACAATTTGAATCCTTCTAGGTGTAAATTCACTTGGTTTTTCTGATTGCCTTCTGGATGTCATCTCAGGCCCTTGGCGGTTTAGCAGAACCCGAGCGCATGCATGCATCTTCCTTTGTTCGTGGAGGCTCATCGTCAAGGAGAGCTGTCCTTTCAGGCACCAGGCCAGCAGGGTCAACAGATGCCGTAGATGGATCACGGTCGCTGGCGAGCAAGATTAATCCCACCAGCTTGCGCTCTTCAGGAGGAATGCAGAGGAGCTCTCCGGTGGCGTCCACAGATCCTAAGCGGACGGTATCTAACCGCCATCCGCCGCCTAATGTTATGGGGCGGAATTATGATGCCGCCCTGAAGGGAGTTGAGTCTCTTTCTGTTGAGGTGGATCAAAGCCAGTAAAAAATAGGCCCCAGGTTTGTGGCTAAAGGGCAGGGCTGGTTACCTCCCTGTCTCTTAAGACCAAACCCCTCTTCCTATTATTTTGTTATGTAGCCGGGCTAGAGTTGTTTTATCTGGCAATAGCCCTGATTGAGGACAATCTTAATATTATCACCTGGGCTTTTATGTGTGTCAGGAGGCATTTCATGTTCAACATGAAATGACTTCATTTAATTGACGAAAAGATTATTATTTTTCTTCCCTTTTTGATAATAGATTTGACATGTCATTTATATGACTGAAGTAAATGCTTCTAGCTGTTCTTCAAATCTTTCACGAATTAGTTATCCTTCTCTTTTATCTCAGAACAGTATTCTGAACCTAGTACTTGTAATCTCCCGAATCTCTGTAGCGGGCTTATCTATTTCTATAGTTCTTCCTCAACAAATTAATTCTTTCGAAGAATCTTGGATTCTAAATTCGGTTACTGTGTTCATTTATCTGTCCGTTTCTTCATGCACTCGATGCATGTGCATTTGTTCATATGTCAGTTCTTAAGATTATGGTTGTTTTTTTGGATTAGCTTTGTCAGCCAATGAGTTGTCGAAGAACTGAGTTTTAAATCCTTTCAACGTAGTAGCTTAGTGTATGTAGTATTTTTGTCAAGTAATACTCTGGACCATGTAGTGGCTGACTAGCTAATCAATCCTATTTTATTAGCAAGTGATGAGTGATGAACTGGATTGGATTCCTCTCGGACATATGGGCCTGGCTTACGTCTTGGCAGCCTGGCGGTTGTGCAGGGTCGAGATTCATATGCTGGAAACTCCGGAAGAAATCCTAGTTCCTCTCGAAATTCTAAAGAGTGAGGCAGCAGATGGGCTGAAGCTGGTATGGGTCGTGTTACCTGGTTCGAAGAACATTGCAGCTTTAGTAGCTGGCCTTCTGCAGTATCTGCTGTGCTTCTTTGTGAATATCTGGCCTTTGTATTTGATCACTGAACTTCAGGTTCATATGTAGATGAGTATGGGCGTCCAGTCCAAGAGGATACAGCTTTTAATTACTCCAGTCCTAGTGTTGTCTTGCCTTGGGTCTTGGGTAATCATGATTTTTTATGTTATCTGATAAGTTCCCACCTCTGAGCTGTTTGCCCTTAGCCCTGGTATACTAGTCATCTTTCATAGCTTGTAGTTAGCAGAAGTTTATTGCCTCCTGTCCAGTGCATGTTAGAATGTGGTTGACAGATGGGGCTGTTTATTTAGCTTTTTATGATAAAGAAGATCGGGATTATAGCTAACATTTTGGATCGCTGCACAGACCTTGACGATTTGTGGCTGTTCCTCATTACGAATTTAGCAGCTGCCCAGAGCATGTTGTACTTGTTATTGGTGTACATTCGTCTGTTGGAAGTCAAAGGAAAAAGCTTGTATTAGCTGATTTTCTTACTGTATGCCAAGCTCTGTTTTTATTGCTGTTTTGATTTTTAGAAGCTCACCTGGAATCCCTTCAGTGTGCTGGAGTGTAACTGAACTGTGAGGTACAGTTTTGTGGTCATTCTTTGTCTTACTGTTCACTGCTTTGGTCGTTTTCAATGCACCTCTGGCGACTTTCGTTTACAAACTGTCCCTTCCAGCCTCTTGAGCTGGACAAGGATTTTTCAGGTGTCAAAATATGGTGATGTACTCTTTCCAAATGACAAGACTTCAGTGAACATGGGACATCCAATGTGCTTCTGGTGAGCCTCAGATCTTGACAAATGTGAAGTCCAGAATCATCACTCTTGGATGAAGTCTGAATATTGTGAGAGAGTTGTAAGATGTGAAGGTCAATTGATAGGTTTTAAATTCAAACCCTTGTTTTCAAGTCCACTTTTTAGGTTTGAACACGCTGCAACGAATGTTGATTTTTGCTACAGGACAATGTTGAAATTGTAGGCCTTTTTTTTAGGCACTTCTCTTCCCACTCTCTTCCCACACAAACTAAAATTAAAAGTGCAACCAAAAAATAGCAACAAAATACTGATGCTTCTTGAGCAAGTTCTTCAAAATAATGTTTTTGATTCACATTTAGGGAAATGAAGTTTGATCAAATGCAACTTGTACCAACTGCTGTAAAGAAGCTAAAAGAGTAGAGTCTATCAATATCATGACTTAATTCACTAGTTGATGGATTGTGCTCTCTCAATTATGATTGGGGAGAAGTGACCAAGGCTATTGAGAAGGATGACAAAGTAAGTGACATTTCATTTTGTAAGCAATTTTGGCAGTGAGGGACATCAACGCACTTTTATGGAACTTATACTTAGTAGCCTGTTAGGAAGAGATAGCAATTTATGGACGAGACCACTATTTCAAAGGAGAACAACACGATGTGTTGAAGACCATTGCCAAAAGACTTGACTCTTCTTTTCAATTTTGAAGTTGAATTCAACACCTTTCACATAGTCAAATATTCATGAAAAACATGAAAAATATTGAAAACAACCTTGGAAGAGGCAGACCTTGCATTCTTCAATAATCAAGAGGTTGACATCCTAGAAACAACAAGAAACTCGGGTTGTGATCACAACTTGGAAAAGTGTCCTAAATGATTGGTCCACAACAACTACAAATGTCCTAAACAACTATACAATGACTCAATTATAATTGTTTAGGACATTGCAATTATTTAAGACCAACTATTTATTGCACGTTATCTTCTAGTGTGAAGAGATTGACAAAAACTACAAGAAACATTTATGCTTGTTGGATTCAATACCCATACCGTGAAGACACATATATTGAACCTCCAAGCTTTTACAATACCTTCAAGCGCAAGGATGACTACAACAAGAAATGCAATTTCAAGAATATGGTACCCGCTTGCGTTAACATTAGTATTGCCACTTGACAATGGTAACAAACTATTTGCTAAATGCAAAGTGTGGAATGAGGCTAAAGATAAATAAAAAAATTCTAGCTCTAGCAAGAGCATAGAAGCCTCCAAAAAGAGCCAAAACATGCCAATGGTGCTTGCCCATTATAGTTAATAATGGCTAGAAAGAACAATTTTCATTGGCTTGTCCCATGCGCTGTTCTTGATTATATCCAGCAAATCATGGGTTCAAGTAGGCGAAGGAAAAGTTTGTATGGACCAAACCCATCATTTTCAACTTGTTGTTCACTATAGGGCCCAATTCCTTTCAATAAAAATCCCACAATTAGATAGGAGTGAAAACAAAGGAAAAATATAAAATGGAAGAGACTGACAATTATGATAGAAACAATACAAATACAAATAGTGTAACATATTTGTATCACAATGCATTGTGGTTTTATGCAAATCTTACCTTTTTTGGGCTATAAAGGAATCTTTGGGCATTTTAAGTACATCTAAAATTTAAATTGAATTGTCTATAAATTTGAGGTTGTTTATCTATTTTGATTTAATTAGTGCTTTAGCAAAATCAAGGTAGAAAAAAATCATCATGCATCAACAATTGATGGTGATGGAAGGTTGACATGAAGGGCTCATAGAAGGTATTGACCATTTCTAAATTCAAAGTTTCTTCTATTTATGTCTATATGGGTCTGAAAAAGAAACCAAGGAAAAAGACACATTGACAAAGAAATGTGTTTTTTTCATTGTCTAATTATTTTTGAGTTTAAGTCTTATGATTATTTCCAAGCCAATATTTGGTGTGTTTGTGTTCCAAGTCTAGCTATTCATGTGAAGATTTGAAAGAAATTCACTTATGATAAGATGGGTCAAGTATATTGGCTAGTAAATGGAGAACTTATGGCAAGCATGGAAGAAATGTCATTAGAAAAATATGTGACTGTGGACATAATGATACTTTACAAAGATCATATTGTTGGCTTATCAATGTAAGCAACAAAAGTCCTCCAACTAGTTTGTCAAAGTATGGTGCCTTGCAAACTCATTTTCAAAATATATTTACAATTCTTTTATTAAACAAGAACCAAGATGCCAAATCTTTTACAACATATAGAGGACACTATTACAAAAAATGTAGTTTTCTAAATGGTAGAGGAACTTGATACAGTGGAGCATGTAGTTGTAACCAATAACTCTCTTTTAAGTATCAAATTGTTCATAGGGTTGGCATCTTGTAAATCTATGCTATATGCACAATGTGCTTAAACCAAATTGGTTTACCACTAAATTTGAAAAACTAAAAGCTTAAAAGCAGAACCATGCAAGGTTTACTAGGACAATGCATGTAATCAAGTTGTGTACTAGTTTGTTGCATTTGCAAAGATAACAAGATGTCCTATTCTCAACACATATTATGTTCATTCAATTTCTTTGCATATATTCCATGAAGATTGTGAGCTTGTAAAAAAGGATGGAGTTGTGTGGAAACTAATTAAACATCTCTGATTCACTTAGAAGTAGTAGCACTAGATTAAGATTTTTTATTTGACACTACCATTGTGAACTTGTGCATTTTGTACATTGGATACATGTGACACAAAAGATTTCTACTATCCAACCACATTTTGTAATGGAATTTTTTGTGGTACTTTTTAAGGTTACTTAGGTTGATGAGAGCATGGTGTTGAAGACCACTACAATAATATCCAATACTTTGTAAAAGAGAATTTAAAAAAAGTATCCAACAATTTCTTATTTCCCTTTTTGTGCCTTTTCCTCTCCCTTCTCCCCTCTCTAATAAAAATTGTGATGTTAATAGAAAATTATACCACGAGATAGAGACAACCCATCTATTATAATATAAAATATGTAATGCTTCTTGTTTGCTTGTAAATTCCTTCTTTTACAACATTTTTCTTCTAAGCATACTTTTGTATCACTCAATCTTATTTATTCTACATAATATTTATAAAACTTGTGATGTTTTATTAGAGTCTGCAAAGTTGTTCATGTGAAGTATGGTTTGTTGGATGCAAACATAGGAATGTGAGCATGGACATTGTAACCTTCCAAAACATGTGTTAGCTATGGATGTTTTGGTAGGTGGTCACACTTTTGTGCAAAGCACTTGCACCAAGTGGCAAGAGTAGGATTCTAGAAGGCCATGCACAAAGCAATAAAGAATAAAGATAAACTTGCAAAGTTAGAAAGAATCTTCAACAGGGACTAGTTGCCCTTCTTTTGTATATTGGGGGGAGGAGTGTTTCACTACACCTTTCAACCATTTTTCACAAATTTTACTAATGAAACCGCCAATGGCGGGTCTAAATTTGTAACCCCAAAATGCCCTAAAAGGCACTTAACACTTGCACCAAGTGAAACATGATATGAACACAACAAACAAGTACTCTAGGGCCACTTGGTGGCATGAATTACAAGGTTTGACCATTTACTAGCAAAGCCAATCCATTACTCATTTTTCATATCAAGCCAAGTTCAAAAATGACACTCAAATAGTGATTAAGAAAACTTGTTAAAGGTTAAAATTTCATTTTTCCTAATCCAATGCTTTAGATTCAATGCTCTAGTGTTGAATTGCAACTATCATCAACTTATTGTCTAAGTTTGTTTAGACCACACCTTTGAGTAGACACTCACATTTTGAGATTACCATACCTTATGTTGCAAACATAAAAGCCCAACATAGCATTCAAAAAGATTTGGCATTTCCCATTTTCATGTGCATGCAATGGATATTGCCTACTTTAATTAGACCTTTATTTTTGAAAAGCTTGACTAGTTTTTATTGGACATATTCAAAATTCACACAGTCCTTTTTGCCATTTCAATCAATTGACTTTATATTGATTTCCATAAACTCAATATTATACACAAACATAATCTAGATTTCATATTTATTTGGTTATAAAGGTGTTCAATTATCCCTTCAAGAAATGCAGATTTTCAGCTATTTCTTCTTACCCTTTTTCCCTTTGTCTTTTCCTTTCTTCCTCTCTACAATCCTTGGTTGTGTAGCCTACACAACAGAACGGATAATGAGTAAGACCATTAGCATACCTGCAGTATTTTATGCAGCACTTAGAACATAAATATACTAAAAAAAACAAGAATAAACACTTATTACATTTACACTAATAAATGGAGGGTTTCCCTTCCCCTATGCTCTTTTCTAGAGCCTTCTAAAATTCTTAAGGTAAGTTGTAAGGATAAAAGGCACCCCTTAGGTCTAAAGGTGCCCCTTGTGGAAACCATGTACACCTGGCTTGTGCAAAATGCATGCTCATATACAAGTTCACTCTAAATATTTCACACTTATCATGTGAAGCTAGAAACAGGTAGCGCTTGGCAATTATACACCAAGAATTGGTAAATCAAAGGGTTGGAGCAAAGAAAATTTTCTTGGTAAAAATTTGCTTAAATCTTACCTTAGTTTCTAACTAGCGACCATAACATTAGAAAAATTAATGAATAAATGAATGAAGTCACCAAATCTCTCTCCCAATAAGCACCCTGTTTGACAGATTTTGAATGAAAATTACTAATATTAGTGTATTGCATAGATGAACATGTGTATGTGGTTGATTATACCCTACTCTATCCAAATTTTTGTTACTTGCTAGCATTGTGGGGTATGTGTTGCTTTACTAGCAAAAATACAACAAAAAACACTTAGTTTCAATGCCCAAAAAAACGTGGATGTTAAATGGATGCTAAAGCCATTTCTAAAAGCATGGCTTGGCTCAATGGCTTAGCCCTTAAATGTCCTAGGCATAAAATTTTGGTGTTTAGAAGACCAAAATTTGGTGCCTTGGGCATTTAGGGGTTAAAATATCAATCTTTCAATGGGAATGGAAATGGGTTTATTTACAATCCTTGATAGTAGTTTACAATATCAAATTGGTTTGTTCTAATCTTGCTAGGAAATGCAACTTTGGGACAAAAGAGTTACATGGAGCATCAAACCATGACTATGGGATTCTCAAAAGAAATCAATGCCTCTGGATTTGTACATGTGGAAGAGAAGGCGATAGAGGTAATCACACCTTCTTTGAGAATGAAACTTCCATGAAGAATGAGAAGTTGGGAAGTGAAAATAGAAGCCAATGAAAGCATTTCTCCATGAAGAAGGTGTGACTTTCTTTTGTGGGTGGTGAAGAATGGAGAGTGATTTTACCTAAAAAATAGTGATGCAATAAGAAAGCAAGGTACATTCACACTAAACCAAGAACAAAGATGGTGAAAGCAAGAAGAACAAGATGAAGAAAAGACAATCATTGATAAAAACTTCTATGCATTCATTCTTCTCTTTTGGAGCTGAAGAAAAAAACTCCTGAATCTTCAAAAATTGAGACCTTTGCAATTCAAGGAGAGAATGCAACATCCCCATTGTTTGAAGATTGAAAATAAGAGTGAAGAAGGTGTAAATACCCCTTATGTATACTAAGACCACGTCAATCACAAATCAAGGGACTACTCATAACGTGGACTCCAGCACTACGTGATCATGTTGTGGCAAGTCTTTTCATAGAAAGAGCCTACGCTCTCTGCCCTCATTTGGCAAAAATTTCTTGAGACTCGCAATGCCAAATGCTCAAAGGCATTCTAGGAGACTCAAAGTGTCTACGACACATTCAATTACTTATGGATTTTTTATGTCCTTGAACATTAAAAATTTCTCAATCTTTTGCATATGTTTTTCCTAAAGGTCTGTATGTTTACTGATCTTAACATTTTCCTCAACAATTTGTAAATATCACTAAATGATTTGCAAAAACCAAAGCCATTCTTGTACTAATACTGATGGGCTTTGCATAGTCCACACTTGGTTAAACGTGGCATGCCTCACACCTCAAGTCCCTTCTGAATAAAAGGGATTCACACAATGGATGTGAGCTAAAACATTTTGGTCCATAGAGAGTTTAAATTCAATGGTAGGCAATTCAAATATGAGAAATCTCTCCATCATGATCTTCCAATGAAAAATACTCTCTTACATGTTTGGTTACAATACAACAAATGACAAAATGTGTATCCTCTCACCTTAATTTGGAAATATATGCATACACACATGCACACACATATGTATATACTAATACACAATTGCATGCTTTACACAAGCTAGACCCCCAATCCCCAGCGGCACTCAATTCAACAAATGAACCCAAAGTGGAGCACTAAACGTTGCTTGCACAAGTTAATTTTGCCACATGTCAATTGCTAATTTACTTTGGGAAAGTTGGGATTAGGACTGTCAAATGCAATTATATGAACACATCCAAACAATTCCAAAGTTAGTTTACAATCACTTTTAGGTACCTTATAAGTTGTAACTTTGCCCTTTAACCCTTATAGGACCAAGCTACTATAATACATAGTTTGTATGCTGCTTTATAATTGGCATTTGCTACCAACAAAAAGTTTTAATTTGAGATCTTGACTACTGCATTAAAACAACATTGAACTATATTCTAACTTCTTTGTTGATCTCAAATGTAATAAAGGTGTGGATGCACTCCAAATACAAGAAAAACACCTTGTATTGTACTGGTCACAAAGGGCTGCTTGGTCCTTTACGGGTTAATATAAAATATTCTACAATATTGTTTTCCGCAAAACTGACATCTCATGATAGCTTGTTGACCCTACAAAAAAAAAAATTCCTGAATTTCCCAAGCTCAGGTATGGGTAAGGTTACCTTAGCAACTGCATGGGGAGGAGGCGTTTCCATACCTAAGAAGCGCCTTTTTATCTTTACAACTTACCCCAAAATTCTAAAAGGTTTTGAAAAAAGTACAAAGAAAGGGAGAAAATCCTCACGTTTAGCATATTTATATACATACACCATATACATGCAGTTTTTTCTTGTTACCTCGGCGAGAGCGACAACAGCAGCAGCACACTCTGCTTCCAAGTCCAAGTTCTTCTGCTCCAACGCCCGGTTCTCTGCACAGATTTCAGTAGCCTGCTGGGAGGTGGGAAAGGCCAGAAACGGGCCTCCTCGGATGTGAGACCAGTTGGGACGAGGGGTAAACGTTTGTGCCTGGCGCTCAAATTTCTGCGCCGTTTGCAGCTTTGATTCAAGGTCGTAGAAATTATTCTGCAAGTTGTTGAACAGCTCTTTGGAAACTCTGAAAAACAAACAAAAGAGAAACAAACAAAAATGAGAAGCAGTCATTGGATTGCTCATGCAAAAGCAACAAACAAATTTGAAATATCTTAACCCTTTAACGGCTCACATGTCACATTTGGGTAATGTATGTTTGCCCACAACAACACGGTTTATGTACAAGAAGTTCGCTTAGAAAGCCCAAAACAAAAACTTCAAAAACGAACAAGAGATCAATCTCAGAATTTGTTACTCAAAAATAATCAATTCGATGCATCTATCAACACAGTTGGAATTGTAAACACCATTCTAGAATTGGCTTGGCACTACCTTTAAGTTTTCCACTTGGAAAAGTTAGAAACGTTCTACTTATATATCCAAGAGTATTAAATTGGAGGGTTAACAAGAGAAATCTTACAGCTTGATAGTTACAAAGATCATTATTATTGTTATTCCTTGTATTTAACCTCTTTAATTTAACGTGACCAACTTTCTTGGCTTTTTGCAAGGAGAGATGTTTTTCACTTGTGATCATAGTAATCACAAATAGCAAACGTGGACGTCCTATATTGAGCATGCTGGAAGTGTGAGAGACACATTTAACTAGTTATGGACTATTCAAGTAATTATGGACTTTCTATGATCAATTTCCCAATATTAAGCATGTATTTTTTTCCAAAGTTTTGCATGTTTTCTGATTTGGACACATCTCTCAGTGCTTTGTAAGTATCCTCCAATGTTTTGCAAACCAAAGCAATTTCTGGAT
Organism: Ulota crispa; assembly: GCA_963920765.1. NCBI lineage: Eukaryota > Viridiplantae > Streptophyta > Bryopsida > Orthotrichales > Orthotrichaceae > Ulota > Ulota crispa. The sequence continues at coordinate 39,362,328 of OY987242.1, forward strand.
TATTACTTATAGACTTTGGATTATAGTCCAAATTTAGTTAAGTATGGCATGTGAGATCTTTGCCACTAACTAACACTTCAAAGGTTCCCACGTGGCATGCTACAAATACTTGCGAGAACATAAAAAAGACACCCTTATAACGCATATGAGGGAACAAGGTTTCAAAAGCTAGATTGAGTACTTATTTTCTCAGATTCATCATAAGATGTCATAAATACAATGGAATTATTTCAAGCTTAGCAATATATCTATACAAATTTGTGGGCTTGTTATGGTCCGAAGTTTAGAAAAAAGCATAGAAAAATTCAGTGATACTGAGGAAGTGTGTTGGTACCCATCAGCTGCTTCCTGACGCGCCACACCGAGATTTTGCTGAAGACGCTGCACCTCCTTGGTGATCTCCACGTAACGCGTATGCAAGTTCTCATTTTTGCTCAACTCCTCTTCCTGCAATTCAGGTCTGAGATACATAAACACCCTAACAAACTAGATGCTTGATCAGTGTGAATCTCATATTCAATTCTAAAATTATTCAGCAGCAAGGTACCTAGAAACTTTCGTATTATCTAAACCCCAAAAAACCTCAAAAAATCATGGCTACAAACCAGCCAAACTCAGTACATCGTGTTAGAAGATTTCAAAGCTCGGGGAAAATTCAAATTTTCTGAAGCGTTTTGCCCAAGAGAAAATCAATATTTTTTCCAACAAGGTGCTGCAGAAAAGTGCAAGCATCAGCTGTCTCTCTCTCTCAAGTGAGAAAGCAACGAAAAATACAAGAAATCAGCCTTGAAATGAGAAAATGAGGAATTCCTCCTGCAAGAAGGGCTCTATTGTGAAACAACTGTTGTTAATAGAGCTAGATTTCAGAACACGAAAACCAGTGAAGAGCAATGCATGTATTACTCAATTAAAACAACACAATCAACCAAAAGAAAACCCCAAAATGGCCCTTTCTATTAAAAACTGATAAAAAAAACATGAAACCTAGTTCGAAAGACACGCTTACATATTGAGACTTGACGGTCGACGAGGAAAGAACGAGAGCTCTCGACTGAGTGAGTTTTTTATCAAGCTCTGTCACCTACAGCAACCAAAATCCACGGTACATAAAAAATCTTAGTGAAGGAAATTGAAAAAACACTAAGAGATATGCTTCGTAACAGTTTGTTTTTGAACAAAGCGAGCCAAGGGGTGACGACCCAAAACACCTGTTTGGTGGCTTTCCTCAATGACCTTTGCGCTGTTAGTAAGTCCTTTTGCAGCTCCGCAACTCGAGCCTTCTCCCTCATAAGCGTGTCATTCAACTCCTGGCAACCAAAACAACATGCCAACGTCTCACACTGCAAAACTACAAAACTTCAAAAAATCCTGTTGAAATGGATACAAATGAGGCAAATGACCTAATTGCAAAGACATGAGTAAAAATCCTGTTGGAAATAGAAACAAATAAGGCAAATGACCTAATTGCAAAGACATGAGTTTTGTAAGAGGCTTTTGTGATGAACCTCCATGTGTTGCTGGATGCCGTCGGTGGTGGCTTGGTTTGCACTCACCATTTCTTTCCACCGCTCTTGCTCTGCAACCATGCGTTGATGCTGAGTCTCCAGCTTCGCCACAAGCTCGAAATACGGAACCTGGCGATGGCAATGGCTATGTCAATGCTCCTCATGATTAGGGTTTTTTTTGGGGGGGGATAGGAGGAGGAGGAGCTTGGGAGTTGAAGAAGCTTTAAAACAGGATATTAGGTAGACATGGAATTATGCAACTATTTGTGGAGTGTTAACTACCAAATTTTCAAGCTAGTGTAACCTGCCATCGACCTTTTTTTTCCCCATAATACTACAATACACTCTTGTCATATTAAGCTTCTCATCATTTTTCTACAATAACTTCCAAAATTTTCCCTCCTATGGTGCATGACACTTACAACCAACAAGTCCCAATTCAAGTGGTTAGCCTAAGGCTTTGTCAAAAATAAAGGTATCAAAAATTCAAGTCCACCAAGATGAAGCTTAGGGTTTATCCTGCTTGGTGGTGGAATTGCTTTTGAGCTAAAGAGTATATGTGTTGTGCTTTAGTATTTCTTGTTTGGCCAATAGTTGTTGGTTATAAGTGTCATGCACTCTCTGAAGAATTTGATTTTGAATAAGACTCCATAAATAAGCGCATACTCCATATCTACCTAATATGGGGTGCAAAGTTTGCACCTGATCAAAGGTGCCACCGTCGTGGGGAGTGATGTAGTTGCTGTAGATGGCCTGCTCCAGGTTGTGCAGAATGGTGCACAGCACGCGAGAGTAGGGCGTGTCCATGTTGCTGATCTCCGCAAGCAGCTGCACCCTACGCAACACGCCAGGGGGTCGTCAAGAGATGCATTCAACTTGCATTGCAGCATCACGACGTGCGTGACAATTTAAAACCTCTCCAAGGACACACAGTGGAGGTTTATGGTGATAGCATTTATTTGCTTTCATTGCTAATCTCTTTGCAGGATTCTCGACGATAGGTGAGTTTAAATCCAGAGCCAATCGCTAATTGAGAGGGAGGATGAGATCCAGTATACAAAGTGAACTGGCATTTAGCATGTTATTAGCCAACTAATATGCAAAGGGAGCGATGGGCAGCAAAGCGACGCTTACGAGGCAACAAATGCTCGCTCTGTACACATCCGGCGCGTCCTCGTACTTGCCCGGCGTGATGGGCCGCGCTTGCGGGCCTGCCTTCCCCAGCAACTCCATCAGCTTCACCTGCAAACAGCTCCATAGGTGGAGGTCACAATCTGTGAATCTCGTCCTGGATTTGAGGTTTCGGTGGTGGGAGTAGCAGCAAGCAAATCCTAACCTCGCAATACACGGCCTTGGATTTGAAGTGCGAGGGCTTGAGGTCGCCATCACCAGCTGATTTGGCATGCGCCTTAAGCTCCACGCCCGGCCTGTCGTTCAAAAAGTTGAGCGCGCTGTCCTCGGCGAACTCCATCACCGGCGGCTCGTGGCGCGGCTTGCCCCTGCACTCCAGCCGGTGCCGCACTTCGGGCTTCTCCTCTTTCGGCTTCGGCCGCGTGGGCAGGATCCCCACAAGCGAGTCGTGAAAGCTGCTGTACGGCTCGGGACCGCATTGCATCGCCTTGATCTTTTGCTTCGTCTGACACTGCTTGCACGTCTCGTGCTCCACATCCTCGTCGACATGACTGTGCGTTCCCGTCATGGCGCTTAGTCTCAATTTCTCGGCAATTCGCAATCATACACCTCTCGCATCCAGAAAAAATTGCTGAATCGCCACGAGCAGTAACCCTAATTCAAAAAAATCTCGGTAACGCGAGGAGAGAGATGTTGTGGAGATGATGAGACTGGAGCCGAAGGGGTGCGTTGGGAGTCACTGGCACAGGTCGGGGTAAGTTAGTTTCAGCTGACCCGACTAGGAATCATCGCATAACCGACGAACTATTCTTTGCCCATCCACTCCACCATGACCGTCATGCAAACCCTAACCCTAGCCCTAATTCCACATTCCAAATCCTCGAGCTCAGCAGAAAACAAAAGTAACTTAAAACGGTTTTTCCCCCAAGTGGGGTTTTTCAGAAAACAAAAGTAAAAGAAAAGTGAAAGGTGAGCAAGCAAACTAGAAAGTTCGACTCCCGCTCACTGACTTTTACGTTCACGACAAAGGACTTCAACAACGAACTACAGTATATAAACTTATATTTCGTCGCTTGTGAGGAAAGAAAAAGTCTTGTAGTCTCTTCATTGAAGGAACTCTCTGGAGTCTGGACCCTACCAAAGGTTATTATTTTAGTGTGCTTTGCAAGCGAGCGCCTTACTGCAGAAGCTTCACTGGCACATACCGACCTTGAGTCCGAGATTGTATGTAATCAATCACCACCTTTCCTGCCGACCTTCGATTCCGCAAACTGACCTGCTTCCGCTTCTGCTTCTTCTTAGTTTTGCTCTTTCCCGTTTGCTCTCAATTTGAACCTACACACTTTCTCTTCCCTGCACCGCGTTTCTCCTACTCTTGTTAACTTAGGTACCGGTGTAGAATCTCGTCTTGTTTCCGAAGATATCTGCTTGCTCGCTCGCCTTTCTTCGATCTTGTATATGTCAGTTCTGCGATCGCTAGGGTTCGTGCTATCGTACCAAGTTTCGATTGACTCTACAGAGGTGAAGGCATTCGGGAAAATCGCTTGCGTGAGGTGCTTTGAAACTGAACTTTACTCAAAGACTCTCTCACTTGTTGGAATTCCTTGGAGGTTGATTGTTTCGTTTTGTAGTAAACCCTAATTTTATGATTACGCGGTTTTTGGCTAGGAATTCTTGGGATGTTCAGAGGAGATGGTCGTGTCCAATATCGTAAACCTAAAACCCTCAGAATTAGAGAATTCACTGGATTGGTAATGAAGGTCTGAGAAAACGTTGTGTTTCTTATAGTTAGTGTGACTTTTGCAGAGGGTTTTGAAAGGAGGAATGGATTTCGAATTGCGAGCTGCGAAGGTGAAATGGGAGAAGGAGCAGAATGAGAAGAAAGAACGGGCGAGGAAGCGTTTGGAGCAGGAAAAGAAAGCCAGAGATGAAGCTGCAAAACGACAGGCAGCGATCGAGGCTGCGCAACGGAATCGGCGAATGGAAGAATCTGCTGCAGCTCTTGCCGTAAGTCCTCAACCTCTCACAAAGCCCTCTCCTTTCCTGTTCTTCCCCTTTCAACTTGTTTCTCTAGGAGCTTTTGCTTTAAACCTAAAACTCTGAGTATGAAAAGCCATTTGAAACCCTAGACAGCAACTTTCAAATGGTCACTGCTCTTCGAGTTACATACAGCTCATTAGAAGCACAATTTCGGCAGCTTTTCAACAAGACATCACTTAAGACATTTGGTAGAGAATTGAGTAAAAAAATCACTTATAAACTCTTGCTGTGATCTCAACCCTCTTACAAAAGCCCTGTTCTTCCCCCTCAGCTTGTTTTATTAAGAGGCACTTTCCAGGAGCTTTTTGCTTTAAACCTAAAACTCTGAGTATGAAAAGCCATTTGAAACCCTAGACAGCAAACTTCAAATGGTCACTGCTCTTCGAGTAGCAGCTCATTAGAAGCACAGTTTTCGTAAGACATCACTCAAGATATTTGGTAGAGAATTGAGTATAAAAACCACTTCTAAACTCTTGCTGTGATCTCAACACTTTAAGCTTTTTGTTGCTCGTTAGGAGTGCGTTTTGCAGTACCGAGCTCTGTTTATTTAGTGTATGCTTTGCCTTTGTTGTGTTTTCAGGCATCGGAGCAAGAACGAGAGGATCTAGAAGCCGGAGATGGGATCATTTACAATAGAGTATTTAAGGCTTTATCTATCACAAGCAAAGGCGACAAAATCCGGTTACCTCCTTCCTCCTTTGAGCAGCTGTCTTCTCAAAGCGCAATTGACAAGGGGCCTATGTTTTTCGAAGTGTCTGCCGAGCACTCACCGAGCCGCCCAAGCTCAGTAGCTTCACTTCGCACAGAAGAGGTAAAGTGCCTGTAGCTTAGAAACACCTACAATTTTTTCAAGTTAGAATACAGTGGTGCTTGGATAAGGTCAACCTTGTTTGGATAGTGTCAAGGTCCCATTCTCTTTTTTGTGTCCTGGACTTAGTTAAATGGAATGTTTGTTTGAGGTCAATGCTTGGATATGGTCAATGTTTTTTCCTCACCCAAAGCATTGACCGTATCCAAGCACCGCTGTAGTTTGCCACAGAGCTATTTTGTATTCTTTTTCTCTTCTGGTCTGGTTTCTGGTATTCACATGAGCTTATTGTTGCACTCACCCAGGATGAGCAAAGCTCAAAAACGAGGACAACTCACGCCGGGGTGCTGGAGTTTACTGCTGAAGAAGGGTATGTGGAGCTGCCACCCCATGTTTGGAGCAACGCTGGATTCACTGACCCGGAGTACCTTTCCAGTAGCATCATCCAGAAAAGCACACCCAAGGCGAGGGTACGTTACATGAGGCTACCAAAAGGCACATATGCAAAGTTGCAACCTGAAGGGCGAGATTTTGCAGATGTGCTGAATCATAAGGCAGTGTTGGAGACGGAGCTCCGGCAACACGCCTCATTGACAGAAGGCGACCTACTCACAGTCCATCATGGAGGCATAGAATACGGTCTACGTGTGCTGGAGCTGAAACCTCAGAGTTTTGTGTCTGTACTCGAAACGGACTTGGAAGTGGACGTGGTTGGAGCTGGTGAAACAGCAGCAAGTTCACAAAGCAGATTGGCACCTCTTACTCTGGGAAAGCCAGAAACTGGCCTGGTGGAAGAAGGCAAATTTTCCTACTATCGGTTTACTGTAGACTCTCAAGTTGAGAAAGGCGTTGAGGCAGGTACGTTGGATGTTTTGGTGCATTTAGAGGTAAAGAACAAAGGCGGCGGCGGTGATGCAGACATGTACGTGGCTGCCCATCCGGTTCTGTTTCCTACCAAACATCAACACCAATGGTCGTCCCATGACATGGGATCTAAGGTCATTTGCATGACGGCCTCTCCAAGTACGTCGAAGGTTGTTCGTGCTGGAGGGTATAGTGTTGGAGTTTTTGGTTTTCAAGGGAATACCAGCTTCAGGTTGTGGGTCGAAGCGAAGGCCACTGAAGTCGGAGCTAGTCAGGGGCAGAGACTGGGTACATATGCGAGTAATAAGGAGGTTGCTGGTAGTAGTAGTAGTAGTAGTAGTAATCCATCTCAGTCAGATGATGGGTTCAGTCTCTGTGAGAATTGCAAACAATCAGTGCCTGCAAGAAGTCTCATGCTTCACGAAGCTTATTGCCGGTAAGACCTTCCTGACCACATGCAAGTATTTTTAGTACTTAACTTTTTTTTGATCGTATTGAACCTCTTTTTTATGTATATTATACACAAAAACTCAGTTGCTCAGGATCAACTCATTAGGTGGATGTGGGCTTGTATTAATTGCGGTGTTTTGTTTCGTGTTGCAGACGTCACAACTTCGCATGTCAACACCCAGGCTGCGGTGTGGTGCTACGCAAAGGAGACAAAGACAAACACGCGCATTGCACCAAGTGTGGGCTAGGCTTAACAGCAGAAGAACTACCCAAGCACATGAAAGTGTTTCACGAGCGGCTCAAGTGCGAATGTGGAGTAGAGCTCGAGATGGAAGCCATGGTAAAGAAAAAAAACATTCAGCGTCCTCTCTCTCTCTCTGTTGTCTCTGAATCTCAAAACTTCGCTTTTTTTTTTGCATATTCCAAGCTTGCTCTTTTTTGCAGTCGCTTATCCTGAGACCTTTATTTTATTTTCCTTGGTTTTCCATGGAAAACCTTAGCCCTCACTGATACTTTTCCATTTTATTTAAATCTTTTGTATAAGAATTTTTTGGGTAAACAAAAAAAAAGCTAGCAAGTACTATATTTTTAAACGTTAGTTAAGTTAAAAAAGGAAATTTTCCCTTTAATGAAGAAACACAATTTGGTTGATATGGAGGGTATAGTCACAGAATCATTTTCTAATGCAATGTTTCGAGTTCCTTTAGACAATGGATGTGAAGTTTTAACTCATATTTCAGGAAAAATAAGACGAAATTATATGAGAATATTACCAGGAGATCGCGGTAAAGTAGAATTAAGTCTGTAGGATCTAACTAAAGTTCGTGCTTGTAGGTTGAGCATCGAGCGTCCACTTGTCCAAAGCGACTAGTCAGCTGCCGCTTCTGTGGAGACATGGTGCAAGCTGGTGCAGCGGCGGACAACGTGCGAGACAAACTGAAAGGCCTCAACCAGCACGAAAGCGAGTGCGGCGCTCGCACGGCAGATTGCGATGTCTGCAGCCGAGCCATCATGTTGAAAGAGCTGGACATTCACAGAGCTGCAGCTCACGGAGCCGGAGATCCTTCATATAGAATGGCAACTGAAAGCTTTTCACCTGCTCCTTCAACACCCATGGCTCCGTTCACAGATTCTGCAGCAAACAGGATTGTTGAAAGCTCCACATCAGCAGCACAAGACACTCTCGTAGAGTGCCCTGTTTGTTTGACAAAGTTTCGAGGAGCAGACCGCGAGCAACAACTGAATGCACATCTCGACAGCGAGCACTTCGCACCGTCGTCTCTTCCAACGGCGATGGACGTCGACAACGATGTCGATGCCGTGCCTGTTGCCGTGCCTGTTGCCGTGCCTGTTGCGGTGCCTGTTGCTGTGCCGCTCCGAAGTCGGACTGTGTCGTGCCCGATTTGTGGCATGGCTGTGCACAGTGAGAGAGATCTGAGCCAGCATATTGACCTCGTGCATTAGAAAGAGCAGTTGTTTAGATTCTTTCCCATTTTGATTGAAGCTCGAAGGAACAGAATGTTTTGGAGAGGTTTGAATATTTTTATGTCCCGGAACACTTTCTTTCATGTGTTTTTTTCTGTATTTTTTGTAAAGGAAAAGGAAGGAAGTTAGTCTCTATTTATGAAACTTTATTATTTCAGTTACTTTGGCTGTTGTTGTCCAAGGGGAGTTTGTGTCCGTGTCTGCGTCGTTGTAAGGATTTGTGGTAAGATTTTGTAAGCTTTTTTTTATTCCTTTCTGTAGGAATGCTGCTCAACCCTGTAAAGATCACACAAATTTTCTCAAAATTCACTAGAAACAGGGGTGGTAAACTTAGATGTGCAATTGAATAAGGGAAAATATCAAAAATGCCTCTCAGTTCTTTCAAAACATCAAATATACCCTATATTATTTGAATATCCTAAGTTTTCTTGCACGTGCAAATTTTTGTAAATATTGGGATGACAATGGGAAATTGGGAATTACAAAAAAACTAGATGCAAGTTGAATGTAAGTCAAATCTTGGAAGCAAGCTCTTCAAGCTTTATGTAGGGTTTTTGCATTTACATTTATTGTGGCCAAAGCCATTGCATTGACTAAACAACATGCTTTTCTTTGCCAATGTCTTTGGTGTAAATGTGACTGACAAAAAATGTAGTAAAGAGGCACAAGAAAATTAAGGGTATTAGGTATTTTCATAAATAACTAGGGGTATAATTGATATTCTTACACAAAACTAGGGGTATTTTTTATATTTCAAATAATATAGGGGTATATTTGATATTTTGAGTAACTAAGGGGCATTTTTTATACTTTGAATAAAACATGGACCCAATTTTAAATAATCCAACCATACAAATGGGAAGAACAATTTCTTTATTTTAAAGTATAAAGATTTCAACCAAATCTACCTTTGAAGGTGAAATATTATAATGATTGAGTGAGCCATAGGTGGAAAACCTTTAGTTTTTCACACTTTTGTGGTTTTGGATGTTCTTGCTTCATGTGACCTCTACTTGAGAAGAGCCTATTTTATATATTTTTAAAGCAAGGTTTTCCACCTTTCTAATTAGACTAGTTTCACACAAAATGAATAAAAACAGCAATCACAAGGTGTAGCTAAGTGGACAAAAAGGGTCTAAACCCCTGTTTTATTTGCCACCTTAAAGGGGCTTTACAAGAAATTTGATAAATATCATGGAAAATTTGATTGGTGAAAACAATCTAGAATTGGCCCTAAATGGAAGACAACAAATTTTAAACATGAAATGGCAACATCATTTTGATAGATTTTTAAATGTTGCAATTAATAATACAAAAGTATTCCTTAAGCAATTTGAAATTTTTTAGGACCATGCAATTGAAGTGTGACATTCTTTCTGGATATTTGATGTAATGTATTGTTGCTTTGATCCGTCTTTAATCCTTGAACGTCCCAAAGGACCAAAATGGTCCTCAAAGGATTTCCCATGCTTGTTTGAGGTGTTGGATCTTATTTTTGACCTTGCTATAAACTACAATTATTAAGGTATTCAAGTGGTCCATGCAAGTGGAGTAAGGTAGGAACACCCATAAGCGTTACTGTCCCCATAACCGTCACCTCTGAAATCTTAAAACATCTGTGAAACTGAATAGATGTTGTTACAGGGATGTAAGGTAGGAACACCCATAAGCGTCACTGTCCCCATAATCGTCACCTCTGAAATCTTGGAAGATCTGTGGAAATGAATAGATGTAATTACAAGGATGTACAACATGTGAACAAGAAATCTTGAAAATGGTTATGGGTGTAATGGCAATTGGCTCTTTAAAAATTCACAACTTATCCTCACAGTATCCAAATAATACATTCAAAAGTACAAACTCATTATTTTTCTGTTGCTAACAAGATCATGTAATTTGCTAGATGTTTATTAATAGTCATCATGTTCAAAACCCTTAGTTTGACATTTATGGGTGCTCCTACCTTAATGGCAAGGCAAGTAAAATGTTATACAAGTGCCTAAAGAGTTTCAAATGGGTGATACATTGTATGGGGGGTGGTAGCAAGCATTGTCTTACAAGCTACAACTAATCAATACTCATTGCAAGCTTCCTTGCATGCGCTTTGTGGTACAGTAGAACTCCTCTAAACTAATAAACTAATATTTGACATGTCATAACACTCCCCACCCTCTTCTCACCCCATTGTATGGACTAACAACTCCAATCCCAATCATATTAGTTTAGAGGAGTTTTACTGTAGCAGGAAGTTCACCAGGAAGGGTTCAAGCATGTTCTAAAACCTTGTTAGGGCAACCCTAACTAATTGTGCTAGTCATCGTTTTCCGTGCAATAGCAAATTGAAGCCCTAAAACTTAACCTAAAAAGAAGCAAAATCTTCAATAATTTGCAAATGTGTGCATTTACATCTAATCTTATTGCTCAAAATTCTTGAGATGAATCAAAGGCTTATAGAATTTTGTAAAAACCATTAAATAGGAACCACTTGCCAAAAATGAGATTTTGCCATCACAAGTTGTTTAATCAAATGTTATAATCTCCCATCTCCCACTATCAATTGTTCCCAAACTTTGCAAGCAATTTTCTAAGTAGGTGTTCCAATATTTTCAAAGGTTGCTTTTTGTGGATCATCCAATTGATTGAGGTATGACGCATCAAAGTTGGAGGTCTCCCAAAAAGCCTCATTTCATTGAAAATAGCATGGGCGCTCATGGGTTAACAAAAAAAAAAGTATATGTATTGTGAGACCATATTGTATAATCACCATTATTGTCAACTCACACACCTAATTTCATTGTTAATTTTTACTTGGATGCAAAATTCTTATGATCACATACATTCTTCAAGACCAAATCCCAAATTATTGAGCTATTTTGTTTTGTATTCCAAAAACCACTCTCTGCAACCAAAATATGGTTGCGTGAGCTCTATAGGGTTAAAATTGTTACAGCTGACAAAAATATCTGTGAAGTGTATCTCTACGTTGTTGACCTGTCTCACTTGTAATGTTGGGCTTACATGAATCGGTCCTTTTACTTAAACGTTTAAAACGTGGAAAGAATGTTTCCCGATCATCAAGCATGGACTTGGTATTTAAAGTTCAAATAAAGCATCAAATTTGGTATTTTTGCACTTGGGCTTATAATAAACACACTTCATTCCTATGCACTTGAAAAGACAAAGAATAACGATTTCAAAGAAACTGTTTTTGGAAATGCACAAAGGCGAAAAATAGTAGTACTGTACACAAGTAGAAGCAACAAAAGATGTTAGATTTGCCTTGAATGGTTTCTCAAAAACCACATTTATTTGTGTGTAACAATTTTAAAACAAACTGCAGTTGGCCGAAGTGCCAAATTGAAAAGAACTGAGTGTTCTGATATCTATTTGGTGCTAGTAAAAGACAGATGGTTTCACAACACCATCAGTTCCTCACAGAATCCTTTGCTATGGAACGCTGTTTTCTAATATAAAAATCTCTAGATCAGTCCAATTCTTTACACGAGATATGGAAAGAAGTGACAGTCCAATTCCTTACATGAGCTGTGGAAAGAAGAGGCACAGTCCAATTCTTTCCACGAGCTGTGAAAAGGAGAGGTAGAGTCCAAGTCCTTACAGGTACTGTGGAAAGAAAAGGTGAAGAATAAAAGCAAGGGCACAGAAGCAGAGAGAGAAGAAGGTGGGGAAGATGAGCACCCCGCCGGCGGAGAACCGCTTGGACGCCACGCCCTGCGAGTATCCCCGCCAGTACTGAACGCGCGCACCGAAGTATGCCGCGCCCAGCACGGCGGACACGACGGGATACTGCAGGCCGCCCATGAGCAGCACCGTGATCAACATCGGCAGAAACTCCAGCGTGTTCTGGTGCGCCCGTTGCACGCAGTTGAACTGCTTGCCGTGCTCGAACTCCTTCTCGTCCGCGTACATGGTCGGGTACTTGACCTTATACTTCATCCGAGCCTGTCCAACCTGCACAGACAAATTCACTCCGTCATTCCAACACCCTAGCACACCGCTCCTTATATGTACATTACATTTTCATTTCTGTAGCAAAAACAATACAGGACACACCAGCTCGAGAACAGCTTCCTCATTGAATTTTACTTCAGTGCCGAAACAAATTAGGAGACAACAGATCTAGAACACATTCGTCCACATGCAGGAATTTTTGTCATAAGAGGTGTAGCACGGTGTTACGTTACAATGTCACAGCTAGGTTAAGCTCAGGGTCTCTTTTCTAAAGACATTTAACATTTTCATTCACGTTACCTCTGATTCTTAGAGATGTTGTATTCCCTGTCAGGTTAGTGTCACGACGGCATACTCCTACATAACACATACTTCTTAGGTTTCGTTCTTCGATACAATACGTTAGAAATAGGAGTAGGAGCAGGAATTCGGATGAAATTTTTTATGTTTAGTCTCCAAGTCCTACTTCCTTTCCCACCTAATTTTCTGCAAAGAATCAGTTAATGCAAGCATTTCGCAAGGGAAATACGAACTTAAGACTTCGGAAGTACAGTATAATTTCAAACTACATTTTCGTTCAAACAAATTTGAAAAAAGAAGAAGAAAAAGAGTAGTGAACTTTAAGACATGAAGTAAGGTACTTAGCATTTCTACTGCGACCCACAAGTGATGAAGTGCAATACTTGGACGGCAGCTTTCAAACTTCAATTTTGAAGTGAATGAGCCATGTGTCACATGCCTATTGCTTGGCCTCCTAAAAAGGCTGACGTAGTACGAACGGAATGAAGCGATAACGTTGCGAATCCTACGAGTACGGTAGGATGGACCTATGAGAAAAGGAGGTGTGAATTTACCATAATTGCCATGTATAAGGCGAGAAGGATGTTGGCAAGGACTGCAACCAGCACCCACCGATAGCTGTCCTGGATCACCAACTCCAACGCCATAGCTGCAGCACCTACAAACTCTCACAAACTCTTCACAAAACCTTCGCAAACTCGTCACAAAATCTCACAAACTCTTCACAAAACCTCACAAACTCTTCACAGATTTTTCACAAAAACCTTGGCTGAACATTCACGAGATTCAGAAGCAATCAGAAAGACTAACGGAAAAACCCTTTGAGCTGGAGCGCATAAATAGAGCACAGTTGGTATTAGCAAGGTGGGAGTTTCAGGAAAGATCAGGAACATCAGGAAGCACGGAAAGAGTAGAGGAAACGAGGAGTGGAGGAGCAAGCAATCTGATCAGTAACTTGAAGCTTAAGTCGAATAGCACTTGAGGTGAGAGCAGTGCAAGCTCCGATGAAGCTCGGAGGAAGTGACGCACTGACGCGTGTTACTTTTAGGGTGCTCCTTGATTGGTCAGGGATCTAGGAGAGCCGGTATCAAAACAAAGTCAACCGGTAGCCAGTTGAATTGCCAAAAGATGACCGGTTGGAATTTGAAACTACCTGATAAAAAACCAGTCGGTTTTTTCAAGGAAGTTTAACCACTAAATGTCCAAGGCACCCAATTTGGGTGTTCGCAAAACTTTGAAGACTCATAAATCTTATCAAATCACTATTTTTGGTAATTTCTTTTGAACACAATTTTGTTTTGAAGTCTACATCAAAATTTTGATTTTGAAAATGAATATTCATGATTTTTCTATTCAAAATTTTGTACAAGGACGTCCACTGCAATCTTGAGTTTTTTTAATGTTGGAAGATCTTGAAAATGAGCCTCAAATACACTAGAGGTTGGAAAAAGATTTGCATTAGGAATCCATTTAAAAATATATAGGAGTAGATTTTGAAAGCCGTAAATTGGTTGAGGTTGAACATGCAATGACCTTAAACCTCATATTTTTTTAATGACCAACTTTTTCAATTTGACAAGTGAAATGAGGATTAGAAAACTTCAAGTCATTTTTGCAGTTTTCACACCCTCATGTTCAAACGTTATAATCTTTCAAACTACAAGGGATATTATTGTGTTTTCTTTTTCCATGTAATCTCTAACATGTCAAGTTTAAATTTGTATGGTTACAATTTTTTTTTAAATGATGAGATTTATGAAAAGGTTGGTTAATTGCTCACTTTCCTGAAAATGTCAAGAAGTTCAGAAAGGCCTTGGGCATTTAGGGGTTAAGTATGATCTATATATATTATTTATATAAAAGAATACATCCTTTTGAGGCACAAAGAGTGTTGTGGTGAGGCATCAAAATTTTGGTGTTCTACACACCAAAATTTGGTGCCTCTGTCATTTAGGGGTTAAAGGTTAACCCCTAAATGCCCAAGGCACTTTTTGAGCTTCTGGGAATTTGTTCTAAGTTGAACAAAAAGCCAAATTTTTGATAAGTTGCATCAATTTTTTTAAAATTGTGACCTCAAACTACATATGTTAGAGATCACATAGGAAAAGAAAACACAACAATATCACTTATGGATTGAAAGAGTATAATATTTGATCAAGATGGTGTTAAAATTGTGAAAATGACTAGAAGTCTTTCAATTCTCTTTTCTCATGTCAAACCTTTAAAAAACGGTCACATGAAAAATACGGAGTTAAAGAACATAACATACATAACTCCAATCAATTTACAGCTTTTTAAAATCTCCTCTACAAATTTTTTAAATGAGTTTTTAATGTAAATTTTTCTCCAAGGTCTAGTGTATTTGAGGCTCATTTCCAAGAGCTCTCAACACTAAAAAATCAAGATTGCAATGGACAACTTGCACAAAATCTTGAATAAAAAATCATAATCAATCATTTACAAAATCAAATTTTTGATGCTAAAACTAGACTTCAAAAAGAATAGTTAAAAAATAAAATCTACTAAAAACAACAACTTAGCTAGGTTTATAGAAGTTCAATGTACTGTCAACACCATAATTTGGTGCCTTGAGCATTTAGGGATTAATTAGGAGAATTGGAGATATACACAGGTTTGGAAAATCCAAGTGGCATATGAGCCCCTTCTCCTACAAAAAACCGTGGCGCACACTTGAGGGAATGGTAAGGTAGGAGGCTCAAACTCCATTAAGGCATTAAAACCGCTTACCTCCCCAAATGAACTCGGTCAGAACATGTTCTTATTCATAGCCTTTAAGTAATGTACAATGGATGTACATTTGAGGAGGTGGACGGTTTTAGAGCCCTATGACCTTTCCACTTCAAAATTTCATAACTAATTCCATTGAACTCCAAAAAATATGAAAAAACTGGGATTAAATGCCAATTCCTCTTGTTTTTCAAGTAAGTTACTGAAAATTATTTGAAGAAGTTCCACCACCCCAAAATTCAGTTTCAGCCCTTAGATGGTCGGTTTATGAGCCTCTTACCTTACGACAAGTTCCACTGTGGAAGAACTTAACTTTTGGGTGAAAAGGCTGGGGGTTCAAGTTTCAAAATCCAGGGCCTGTCCGTTCATAAATTACTGCTTTCTAAAAAATACTTGAACCTCAAGTCACGGGGAAGAAGTTGTTCCCGTACCTTCCTAAAAGGTCATATTCTGGGGGCGGAATAGTGTCAGATTGCATCACTAACGTGGTTATTAGGGCATTTCCACCGGTCCGGTGGCTTTGGAACGTGATCACCAGGCATTTGAGCGGGGACGGTTCGGGGAAAAATGGACAGCAGGGTCGTTGATGTTTACGGTAGAAGCACCCAAATGCGACACTTACCTAATTGGGAGGGTCTTCTGAGAATTTGATGGCACGGGCTTGGTAGGAAATGGATATAGATGCACGGAAAATTGTTTTTGGAATTTTCAGAGATCATATGAATAAATTATGAATTGTTGAAAACAACTCCCTTGACTTACCTATTGTAGACACTAGACTTTTTAAAAAGTAACAACAACAAGACCATGTCATGCGCATGTCACACCCAATCAAAAACTGTCACCTACACAATTTCTATTCCCTTATGTTAACTTGCATGTCTAATTTGGGTGCATTTGTGTCTTGTGGGTGCATTCGTATCTTGATTGGGTGCAAAACTATCTATTTTAGGTTTAATTTTAGATGTCAGAGAACGGCTAGTGTTACAATTGGGTGCTCCTATCTTAGCGGTTTGCAAGAGCAATGGTCTGCAAGCGTGTTTATTGGGTATATTTGTTTTGACACCTGCCATGTGTGTGCCATGTAGGGCCAGTTACCATGAAGGTCACTTTCCAAGTTGTTGAAAGCTTTGCTGCTCTCCACCCACGGCCTTGTTCCAACTCAGGATCATTGTGCCTTGGAGCACCTCCACCCGTAGACTCCAGCTGCTCAAGTGACAAGTTGTTTGGGCACTTTTCAGAATTTTGACCCCCACCAGTGGGACGCCCAAATTATTTTTCCTTGCGGGCTTGCTAAATGGATGTCCGGGGACGGCAACTCGCCAATACTGCTCAGATGTGTAGCGCGCATGACTCCCACTCATTTCTGCAAATTGCTGGCTATTCTAGGATTGTGTCACGATTGCGTTAAGGCGAGTGACCCTGGACCCACCCTAAACTGTGACCTAGTCCTGCCTAAACCAAATCAAAATGCCCTTTTTGTATGGTCTGCTAGTATAATTTGGTCTTCATTCTCTGCCGAGTCCGCCCCACTTGTAATCGGTGGGGACTGAAACTAGAAATGCTCAATTTGGCAGCCGCGGCCCCTGACAAAACTACTTGGCGAGTTAATAATATTTTGGACCGGTGGAAGTGCTCTTAACCCTAAATACCCAAGCGACCAAATTTGGGTCGCCAAGAAACTTTGAAGATGAATAAAACCTTATCCAATCATGATTTTCAGTATTTTTTTTTTCATTATGAGTTTGTTTTGAAGTCTACATCCAACATCAAAAATCTGGTTTTGAAAAATAAAAGTTGATGATTTTTCTACTTGAGATTTTGTACAAGGGTGTCCACTGCAATCTTGAGTTTTTTAGTGTTGGAAGATCTTGAAAATGAGCCTCAAATACACTAGAGCTTGGAGAAAAATCCACATTTGAAACCCATTTAAAAATAATGTAGGAGTAGATTTTCAAAACCGTAAATTGATTTGAGTTAGACATGTAATGACCTTAAACCTTATATTTTTATGGTGATCAACTTCTTGAATTTGACATGTGAAACAACAATTGGAAGACTTTAAGTCACTTTTGCAGTTTTAACACCCTCATGTTCAAACATTATAATCTTTCAAACTATAAGTGATATTGTTGTAATTTCTTTTTTCATGTAATCTCTAACATGTTTAGCTTTAATTTATATGGTTACAATTGAAAAAAACTTAATGAAATTTGTGAAGAGGTTGATTGATTGTTCAGTTACATGAAAAGTCCAAGAAATTCAGATAGGGCTTGGGCATTTAGGGGTTAAATGCACACAATCTAGAATTAGAAGAGCTCACCGCATCATAAGCTTGCTCAAAAACCTGTGAGCCCCGGGGGGAGAGCGTCTCCAGCCACCTATTTGGCAAGGCACGCTCAGCCCTTCTTATTGAGCGATTGCCGATGGAGATCTGAGATGTGGACACACCCTCCGGTCCCGCTGACAGACTGTTTTTCTTACAATTGGTGGAGATGCTCTAAACTCCTAAACGTCGAGGAGGACAAAAAATGTCTGCAGGCTCTAAAAAAAGATTATGTGTTACAGAAAAAAAGTTTTTTTTCATCTAATTCTTTTTTAAAAGTGATCATAAACATATGGTCTATCTTGGAAGGCAAAAAATTATCTCATTTGATGCATTAATGTTTTAGGCAACCCGAATTGTGATAAGATTTAGAAACATAGTGTTAGGTCCCAAGCTACCCTTTTTGCAATTTTCATAAGAGCATTATGTACTATTGACTCTTGCAACTTCAAAAATTTGTATTTTAATTGCTAGATGCTGAGGTGAACAATGTTAGTACTGTAGCCAAGCTAGTCTTAGTGACCAGCCCGGTGTTTAAAGGTTAAATGCTCAAGGCCCAAGCCTTTTCTTTTGTGAGAGTCACTTAAAATTGTCACTTTTGAGAAAATGAGTAGAAAAGTAGGAAATAAAGTTTGTTTTGTAAATCCAACCATAGGTTCTTGTCCTAGACTATGGGAGGTACTTGTGAGAAAAAAATCAGCTCATTCTAGATGTAGAGGAGTGAAATATTGACATCTAAAGTGAGAAAAAAAGTTTTTTTCCCTATTGCCCAAAAATTTTAGAAGCCTTTGACAGCTCTTATATTAAAAAATTTGCTCTACACAAAGCTGAGGTTTATTATTCCCATGTAGAAGACCTCGTTAGATATGTGTGGGATAATTTTCAAATGAATTCAAGGTATGATCATACTTTGTAAAATCTTGCAATGCCGTAAAGTCATGAAATTTACAAATACACTAAGCAATATTGGAGGATTTATGTAAAATTCAGAAATTTGAATTACTTTAATCTAGATGGTAGAAACTAAGGGATCTTAGTCTAATACAACTTGGAAAAAAAAAGTCAAAAAACAAACACAAAAAGAGCTTTCAAAATTAAAGCACCAAATTTTACAAAAGGCAAAAGAAATGGAGGTGTTACAAATATTACTTTTAGAACATTGCTTTTAGCTTTAGTCTTTCGAGTATCTTTTACTTTAGATTTCTTTTAATTTGATTTGAAGGGAGGAAAAAACGGAGCAGCTAATGACCATCGTCTGCGGGAGTCTCGTCCTCATCGTGGTAGATATTCTCAGCCATTTCCCAAATCAGTACTATGTTGTCTTCAGCAACACTGGCTATCAAAAAGTCTTCAGACGTATTCCACGAGAAGTCTGAGTTTTTGCTAGTATGACCACCGTGAATAAACAAGAGCTCCGGTGGACCATCCTCCGCATCCTCTGGTGTTTGCTCTTCTCCGATTCTGCTGAGATCCCACACCATAAGCTTGCGGTCAGCACCGCAAGATGAGAGTATGGCCTCATTGTTTGGAGACCAGCCTATCTGGAATACTTCCTTTGTATGATTAATAAAGATATGAAGGCTCCTCGACATTTTCCGTAAGTCGAATAAGGCCACTGTTTTATCTACAGAACCAGTCGCCAACACCCATTCGTTCTTCCGGTTGAATTCTAAGCAATTGACCTCTGCCCCGTGAGCATCAACAGCATGTAGAGGGTTGTCTGTAGGTGAAGCTCGTGTATCCCAAATGAGAAGCTATCGATCATCGCCAACTGAGCCAAATAGATACTCATGCTGGACATGCCATGCCACGTCCTCCACCGCACCAACATGCCCCTGGAAAATCTGCAGAGCTTCGACGACGCGGTTCGGTTTTGGTGCTCCCCGAATGTCCCATAGACAGTGCGCATCCTCCGAGCCACTGAGAAGGTGTCCATCTTTGTTGGGGCTCCAAGAAATGCCGTATCCTTCGGTTTCGTGCCCACGTAGCCTGATATCCGGATTGCATTGCCCATCCTGAGGAGGCTTCGAAGGATGCTTGCTGTAATCGAAAACGTATACCTCAGCACTCACTGTCTTAGTAGCAATGTAAAACGGATTTTGGGGCATGTATCGAGCTCTATTCACTTCTCCCTCGTGGTTGATTTGTTGCACCACTTGTACTTTGCTGCCGAGGTCCCCGCGCTCGTCGGCTTTGTACTGGCGCGCATTGGTTTCGGAGTCCTCGAGCGGCAGCTGCACCTGCGCGATCATCAAGTAGTTGGGCTCATTGTCGCTGGTGTGCGTGCCGAAGATGAGGCGCTGCATGTAGAAGTCTTTGCCCCCGCCCTCTTCGCCATTGGGCAACCACTGCACCGTGAGCGACGGCCACTCCACGGCGTGCGTGATGACCAGATCGTACAGGATTAGCGTGTTCTTCTTCCAGATCTTGTACTCCTCGTTCACAAGACACTCCTCCATCTCGTTGCAGTTACTCCTCGTCCTCCCTCGCCATGGTCGCCAGCTTGTTGTTGTGGAGAGAGACTTGTATTATGAAACTCAAGGTCTTTTTGCAAAAAGTTTGATCAAGAATAACAAATGATTTATATAATAATTGAATGTTAGGTAGTTGCACTCAATGGTTCCATAGGTGAGGAGGACAATTCCGCAAAGTTCATTTTTAGTTTCACTTAAAAATAAAGTACAGTACAAGTTCAACTAAAGTTATAAATGGAATAAAGTAAATTTCACGGGCATGGAAATATGGGGCATGAAAATAGGGGGGCACAGGGATAGAGGGCACAATGATCAACCCATTGGTACAATAGGTGAGTAAACTAGTAACTAATAAATAAACACTATATTCTCTCAACATATACATATGTGAATTCACAAACACAATAAGTCTAAAGATCTCTTCATTCTTGACTTCCATATACACTCTAAGCTAAAGTAAAAGGAAGTCTAAAGTAAAAGAAATCTAAAGTAAAAAATACTTAAAAGACTAAAGCTAAAAGTAACGTTTTAAAAGTAATGTCCCTAACAGGAGGTTTGGGAGTCCCATACCTACTTGCAAACTAAAACTTCTCACTCATCAATTGAAGTTGAAAGATTCAAAGCGTCCCACATATATATAAAGCTAAAGAATCAATTTCAAATCTTTATTTTAAAAATATATAATTTTTAAAGAAGTTTTTTGGGTTTCTTGGATTGCCCACCCTCCATTGTTTTTTTTAGAAATGCATGCAGAACTTCTTCAATAAATGTTAGGATGAAGAAAAAATTAGATGCCTGCGTAGGTCTTGAAAATCTCCACCTTCAATAAAAGTTTCAAAAAATCATACAAACTAGTCTAGCTATAAGTACATGCCCAAAATCCAATTGTCCCCCAAGGGGACAATTGGGCCTTTAAGGATTAATGAGCCAAAACCTAAGAAATGTATTGTATCAACACTACAACAAGTGACATTCCATTTTCTAAAAAAGTATCATACAAAATCATCAACTTTATATGAATATAACATAGTTTACAAATGTCCTGTATGAGTTATCTCAACTATTGTGTCCCTTACTAGTAACAAAAGCTTGCGCTGATTTATAGCAATAAATAGAAATAAGTGAATTTGCAAGGCCAGCTAATAAAGTGGTTCACAATGAATTAACTGAGCATACTATGTTGTGAGATACAATATTCAAATATTATTTCATTTATTGTGACTCAAGTGTCAAAATTTCCAAGAGACTTTGTGAGCATGTATCTTAATCCGTAAACAACCGCAAGGCCTTTTGCAACCACTACAATATATGGTATTTTTCTTGTACATTGGTGTTTGGATAAGGTCAACACTTCGGGAGGGAATATATTGTTCATTATATCCAAGCATTGACTTTAAAAAAACACTCCATGCAACTAATTTGGTATACAAAAAAGAGAATAGAGACCTTGACACTATCCAAACGATTCTCTTACAAAGGTTGATCTTATCCAAGCTCCACTGTATTTGGAATGGATCCACACCTTTATTACATTTGAAACCAACAAAGAAGTTAGAGAATAGATCAATGGGGTTCTAGTGAGCTACTTGAGATTCCAAATTAAAATTTCTTATTGGTAGCAAATGACAATTATATGTCATTGTATATACTATGCCCTATGGTCGTTTAAGGGTTTACTAGAGAATTTGTAAGGATGCTGCATTACAAAGGCTTCGACATCAAGCGGCTACATGAGGGACAATAAAAGATTGTGTTGATGCCCTTGAGGGACAAGATAGGGGATAGCAACCTCGGATTTGCCTAGACAAAAAATTTAAATAACAAAAAAATCAGAACACAATTGAAGGTTGTACAGCCAAGTGACTTATGGCCTATTGATTTGGACCATTTGGCCATGAAAGAACTCTCTAACCCTTAAAGGACCAAACTACTATAATACATACTATGTACGCTGCTGTATAACTGGTATTTACTATCAACAAAAAGTTTTAATTTGGGATCTTAACTACCTCACTAAAACATCATTGATTTATATTCTAAATTCTTTGTTAATCTCAAGTGTAATAAAGATGTGGATGCACTCCAAATACAAGAAAAATACTCCAAATTGTATCGGTCGCAAAGGGCTGCTTGGTCGTTCAAGGGCTAAGCTAAACATAACTTCATTTGATATAAGAGATGCATGTATTGCACACCATACTGCTATGGCAAAAGGTTGTGACCAGAGTCCTACTTTGTAAACACGGGCAATTGACATACCACATATTCACACTAACTAGATAAAATGTACCCAAGTTAGTGTGAAGAGTCTCACACTATACCATGAAGTCTCATACTAACTAAAATAGTTGACATAGTGATTTTTACATGAGTGCACTAATTTTTATTTTTATCACTTGGTGTTTATTTTTGTCATTCTAGCACTCTCTAAACTATGGAAAAATAATTTTTTCTCCATGTGCCTTTGAAAGGCTCTCCGATTTGCCTCCACCACTAAAAAGATGTTATTTTCCTTTTCCACACTTCCTAATGACAAAATTGGATCCATATGTATATTTATACACGGTACCTTTTGTTAAACTTGAATTGTTTTGTGTTGGACTAGAAGTCTACTTATAATGGGCTTTTACAGTACACTACCAAAGTTCACCTATTAATAACGCCTTTAATTTTTTTTTAGTAGAATAGTTTTGGAATGTTGCAACGCTTTACTAGATTATAACCCAAAAAAGGAACAAATTAATTCAAATACATATGTGTATACATACACATTTACATGTATGTTTAAAAATAAGCATACCCATGTATACTAATACATACATATAGATATAAAGTATATACTAGTCTACTGATGAACTTGAGCAATCGAAAAAGGACTACATAATGCTTCTAAACTATAGAATCTGTCAATTATACAACCTTTCCTAAACAAGTGATCAAATATTCAAATCTAACACAAGTATTCTTGAAACTTTACTTTATATGTTAAAATATAGTCCTCTAACACTAGTAAAAATATGGGAAAATACAATTATAGTAAACAATTACATTATAGTCGTTTATGGCATGAATTCACTCATGTGCAACTAAAAGGGTTATAATCGTAATCTAGTTAAATACAATTGTACGGTAGTGAGAGTGGACCAGTCACATTTTATCACAACTTTAGAACAACTATGACATTTCATCCATTGCCCCTCCAAAAAATTTGTGAAGACCTACTGACTTTGCCTTTCTTTCTTCTTTGTTGGAAGAAATCATTCTCACTAATCCCAATGTATTTATTAATACACATCTGACGCACAAATGGTTGGGTGCCACTTGTCATATTTCTAGAGCCTTTGGTCAATTTCTAGCATATACATGAAATGAGAAATTGATATTCTATAATGCCACGTATCCCAAGCAATTGTGATACAGTTGTATCTTAGTTGTAAATTAGTCATTAAGCAGTTGTTTACATAAATTTCCTCAAAAAATATCACCTATAAATATAATCACCTTTACATCAATGATCTTTAGTCAATACATAGTCAATTTATAGTCAAGTTTGGGACATATGTGACTCTTCACTCTCTTTTGGTACTACAATACAACTACAATGTATAGTAGATTGATAGTGGTAGTTGCAATTTGGTTGTATCTAAGTTGACATTACAACTTGCATGCCAACCTTGCAGCTGTACTGCAGTTGTATTTTGGCACCGTGCTCTCACTTAGTAGAGATAAAGTTGTATTTTAGTCGCATTTCACTTACAACTCAGTTATATTTTAGTTGCAATACAATTGTAAGCGTGTCACATATATAACTCATTATAGTCATAATTAGGTTGTAGTGCAATTGCCACAAAGTTGTAATCTAGTTGCACGATAATGACAAACAAGTTGTACAGAAGTCACACACTAATGATTAAATAGTATATTACAACAAGGATTCAACTGTACATGATGAGGGTAAATACTAATACAATAGCTAGTTGTATTGTACTTGCACACAAGGCTTCCCTATTGCTACATGATTTTATCCTAGTAAGATTTAGGATAAAATAGAGAATGCGTCTTCAAGAGTCAATCTTTAGATGCTTCACCTCCCACAAAGTGCTGGTCTTCAACACTTCTAAATAGCTATAAACACCACATTTGAACATTAAAGATCAATGGCAAGCAACCTAACTTCAATGACACAAATCAGCACTTCTAAACTCCTTTAAACACCCTAAAATCAACACCAAAGCCCAATGGAAAGAAACTTACCTTCAATAATGCAAATCCACCCCTTCTAAACTTTTCTAAACACCCTAAAATCAACACCAAAGCTCAATGTTTAGCAATTTAACTTCAATTATAAAAATCAACCCTTCTAAACTTCTCTAAACACCCTAATACTAACACCAAAGCTCAATGCTAAACAAACTAACTTCAAGTATAAAAATCAGCCCTTCTAAACTCCTCTAAATATTCTAAAATCAACACCCAAGCCCAATGGAAAGCAACTTACCTTCAATGATGCAAATCAACCCCTTCTAAACTCCTCTAAACACCTTAAAATCATCACCAAAGCTCAATGGTTAGCAATTTAACTTCAACTATAAAAATCAGCCCTTCTAAGCTCTTCTAAACACCCGAAAATTGACACCAAATCGCAAAGGCATGCAACCTAGCTTCAAATATAAAAATTAGCCCTTCTAAACTCTTCTAAACACCCTAAAATCAATACCAAAGCTCAATGCTAAGCAACCTATCTTCAATGATGCAAATCAGCCCCTTCTAAACCCTCATACATACCACAAGTGAACACCAAAGCTCAATGGCAAACAATCTAAGTTCAATGATGCAAATCAATCCCTTCTAAGCACTCATACACCCCACAAGTGAACACCAAAGCTCAATACTAAACAACCTAACCTCAATGATGCAATTCAACCTCACTCTCAAGGTTTCCTAACACCAAAATTCATGTGTACTAGGTGCAAAGTGAGATATGGACTGCGCCGCCTTGAAGAAGTTAGGTTGCGCCGCCTTGAAAAAGTTAGGTTTAGGGCGTTGATTAATACAACTGTAATACAACTACAAGCTAACTAAAAAACAACTAAATCATCACTCAAGAACAACTAAAAAATGACTATGCCACTAGGATACAACTAACGCACGCCACTAAAATACAACTAATGTCGTCTAGCAGTATTATAGCATTTATTGCTTAGGTATTGCATGATGGCAACAAAAAACAACTGAAATATTACTCAAAAACAAATAGAAAACAACTATGTGACTTAGGTACAACTAATGTTGTTTAGCACTATAACATTTATTGCTTAGTTACTACATGGCAGCGGCAACTGTGACATGAACTACATTAAAAAAATGTTTACAATTCCTTACTGAATTATGTGGGGGTGTTGAAAGATGTTTTGAAGTTGAACTATGGTTATCTTAAAATGCAAGTGATTCTCTTTTGGTGTGAGTGGGTGAAAACAAATGATGGTAGAGGGAACACCACGTACTTCAGAGACGAGGCCATTTTCCTATTTGTAAGCTATAGTCACAAAATGCCCAAGATGGAGCCATGGAGGAACCTTTCATTTTCTCAAGCCAGACTACACATGTCTTTTTCTCTGATGTTCACGAGAGACCAGGGTAGAAAGTTGTCATGCAAAAACAACCACGCTCTAGGAAGGAAGTGTTGAATACCTCAAATGTTTTCATCACCACTACGGTGGAACCGAGCGGGTTGATTGCACCTCAGCAATTTCCAAGGCAATCAAAAACACCATTGTTGGTGAACACAGTTGAATTATCAAATGAAGATAATGTACTAGCACATGCCAAGTATTAGTTTTATTGTTGAGTGTAAATCCATTTCTAAATATTCAGTACCAATTTAGTGGATTACAATTTTGAGGATGAATCTATACTTTCCAAAATTTTGAACCATAATCAATTTCTTAACTCTTAAATATCACTTTAGAATAAGTTAAGGCGTTAGACAAGCAATGTATTACCCTAAGTTGTTGACACAATTGAAGGCAATGCAATAGCAGATGAGTTGTTCCTTCAACAAAGACAATTGTTAGATGGGAATGTGACTAGAAAATGACTGAAGCACTCACCCAAAACCACAACTTAAGGTTGACTAAGATCAAAGATGAGCAACTAATATTCAACTACAAAAAAATTGCATTAATGCAATGCATTGATAGCATGACTATGCATGATAGTAGCAACAGATTAAAGAACATGCAAGAGTAAAAGAAATGAGGCAATTGTTACGGTCGTAAGGAAATAAATTGTGTGGAAAGAAAGGAATGTGGGAGTTATTTTGTAGTCGGTATGTAGTTGTACAATAGTTGTACCAAACCAACAAATAATTGTAATACAACTGCGTTACCACTAGAAAATTTAACCATATTCTCACGGACAACTATGGAGTAAATTTCTAAACCCTATGGTACCCAAGGCTAGTCCAGGATCTCGGAAAACGTGCAAAACCATGGAAATTGAAGAATATATTGAAAAAAAATGGTAGAGTCAATGGAATTGTTTGCCAGTTGACTTACAGTTGTTATAAAAGTCCAAGAACAACTAGCTTGCAACTGTAACTATAATTTGCATTCACACTAGCTCTCAAGCAAGAGTAATTGAACAAATTTTGATGCTCAAAGTACAGAAATGGCAACCGAAAATGATAATGGAGCTAAAAATAAAGACCATACTTAGAACAGCCAATACAGTTGCAATTGAGTTGTTTTGTAATATTACCGTAGTTGTAAAAATCACTAAAGAACAACTACAAGGATACTTGAGTGAATAATGGTGCCCATATGAACGGTTAGCATCCATTACTAGATTGAAAGTTGATGATGATAAAAATTCTCTGTCCTTAGCAGTTGTTTATATGGTTTTTGTAATTGTGTGTGGAACTAGAGTACAACTCGCAATTGTTTAGAATTAAATTTTTACTATTGAACTATTTTTATGGATTTGGAAGTGCTTTTCTAGTTGTTATGCAATTGTCCCATGACTAGTTGTTTTTCAGTGGGGTGATTGCAGTTGTATTTTCTTGTTTTTTTACTAGTGTAACATGACAACAAATGTCTATATGCTCTAAAGTTATAAGGTTCTAAACCTTAGCAAATAGAGATTAGCAAGCTACACCCCTCCACTAAGCTAGGGGGTGTCAAGATTAGAAGCTTGAAAGGTTAGGTTTTCATAAGATATGCCTAAAATCATAAGTGACCAACTAACGTTTTAGGTTTTTCCAGAATCTAAGTGGAGGACTCACTTTTAAAAATTGTCCAAATGCTTGAATTCCTTTTTGTTGAGACTCACCCTTGCCTTGTTTTTTATGAGGAAAAAATTGTATGTAATTATAAAATAGATATCTGAATCCTTTTTTAGTTCTATTTTTTGTATGCAACACATGTCTTGTTCAAGAATTCAATGTTTTCTTGCAAGTTCCAATCTTGACGCCTACAACTATTGACATCTTGCATGGAAGTCAATACTTCTAAGCACAATTTGGAAGGGTTTTAAGCAAAAAATGTACATCAAATAGTGCATTTAGGTTGCCCTATACTAATTTCTTGACTTTTCACATTATTTTAATATTTACCACAACTATAGTAACTTTTGTCAATAATCACTATGATAAACAATGGATGAAGCAAGCATAGGTTGAGCGTATCAACAAGCGTCAAAGCCAAGGAGCAAGGGAGCTGAACTAAGAATTATTATAGTATAAAGAGAGTTGCATGCTTGTCCAAGTGGCCAAGGATGAGTCACGAGGTAATTTTGCCAAGGTAAGGCAGCCTAATTGTTAAGGCAACCTAAATGCACTATCTAGTGTACACTGAATATTGCATTAAGATTGCCTTGACAATTAGGTTGCCTTACCTTGGTTAGTTACCTCATGACTTATCACTTGACCACTAGGAGGCACATGCAACTCTTTGAATACTTAGATTTCACATGACTTTTGACTTGGGAGCCACTAGTTTTTCTTTTTTTTTTGCAGCTTCATTGTTGTTGACATGCCCTTTAAAATTTGTTTCACTAGTAGAAACTTGTGTTTCTTTGAACTCATTTTTTTGGATGTCCAATTTTTTTATGTTATAATTGATGTTAAAGTAAACATCTTAATGTTATTTTTGATGTCAAAACTAACATTTTTGTGTTATGTTTGATGTCATTATTAACACACACACAAAATTGGACGTCCAAAAAAATGCGTCAAGAAAAACACGGATTTCTTCTAGTATTTGTTGCAGTAATTTCTCATGAAAATTACAATAGTAGTAGTAAATATTTATATAGTGAGAATTGTTGAGAAATTGGTGTGGGGCAACCTAAACACAATATTCAATGTACGGTGCATGACACTTATAACCAACAACTCCCAATTCAAGTAGTTAGCCTAAGGCTTTGTCAAAAAAAAAAAGTTTTCAAAATTTTGAGTCCACCAAGATGAAGTTTAGGATTTATCCCACTTGGTGGTGGAATTATATTTGAGCTAATGGAAATATGTGTTGTGCTTTAGTATTTTTTGTTTGGCCAATAGTTGTTGGTTATAAGAGCATCTCTTGCAGCACGCCAAATTTTCAGGCCCCAACCCTTTCCAAATGAAAAGCAATTAAGATTAGCGATGTTGGCCTCACTACATTTACCTTCCCCCTTCAAATAAGCCATATTTGAAGGAGGCCTCTAAACCCTCTACAAGCTATATTTTGTGATAATCATAGCTTACTTTATTGCTTTTGGAAGTTTTTTGACTTGTGATTGGTTGGCACTATACTTAGCAAGTTGCACTGTTGGAGATATAAGTGGTCATTCCCTCTAAAATGGTTAGAGAGGAATTGGAGGGACTTGAAAATTTGGAGGGTTGCAAGAGATGCTCTAAGAGCATCTTCTACAACACGCTACTAAGCCTTGCGCTCCCTAGCCGTAATGGCTTAGCTCGTTTTCAATCCCCAACAGCACTCGACATGTCCTTGTGCAGGTCGCGAGGCCTTTAGATTGAGTCGCATACTCATCAAATTTAAGCTTTTTCCAAGTCCCTTTCATGGTCCTGGCAAGCACTGTTCACCCACAACCCCACTCCATAGCCAGGTGTACCCGTGCAATTTGCTGTAACACAAGTGTAGGCCCTGAAGGTTTCACGGCTGCAAGAGAACTTCAAGCCTCGCCGTGAAAGTTTGCATCATTCTCCCCGTGAAACCTCATTTTCCAAAGTGTGCTACAGGAGATGCCCTAAGTTAAGGGCCGGTTCAGACTACGTCCCAAGTCCCAAGTCCCACTGAAATCTGAGAATCTGATTGGCGAAAGGGCGAAAGATGGGACTTTGTGTTTCAGACTATGTCCCAAGTCCCACATCCCACTTGCTTACATGGAGCCTACATGGCAACACTTTTCCAAATTTTGACGTTAAAAAAAGTGGGACTTCACTCCAAAATTGAGTCTAGCATTTTGACAACCCATCTTTTTACCCAAGTCCCATCTTTCTTAACCCACAAAGATGGAACTTTGCATTCCCGTGGGACTTCGTGAACTGACCCAGTCTGAACCGGCCATAAGTGTCATGCACTGTAGAAGTTTTGTTAAATTTAGGGTTTGGGTGGCGACCATAAGCACAGATGGGTGCCACTTGCTCATCATGGGGGCCAAAACTTTTTTCAATCCACCAGCCACTCACCGCATGACGCGTGGCTCGTGCTCCCGCTCCAGCTGAAGCGCTTTTCCTTTTCCTCTGTCGCTGGTTCCGCTGGCCGTGAACCTGTGATTCCTGCATTCAGTTCAGGAATCTCGTTGCAATTTGAAAAGAAGTTGAAGCACTAGAGTCGTCATCCTTTACAAATCTCGGCGCTCTTTTTAGGTCACTAACAACTCCAATTTCTGCACAAATTCTCAACTCCTGGACTGCCAAATTTTGCAAAATCCTTAGCGTTGGAGTTTTGTAAAAATGATGCAAGTGAGGGAAATCGTGAATGCGTTTGCAGGCAATCCTATAGTAGCAGGGAAAAGAGACGCGGAGGAACTGGAGCAATGGTTGCGCTCTCCAGACGCCGCTGCAAAGGTGAAGGTGCTGCCGATGTGCGATGCGAAGCCCTTAGTCGTTGCCTCTGCGCAGGGCCAGCCGTGGCGCTTGGCGTGGCAAGCGCTGGATGACATTCACTACTACTCTGACTCCCTTGACGACCGGAACAGTCATTTGGTGTATCTTGGCGACGGCGATGGATTCTCCTACTTTGCTGTCGGTGTACCAGCGAACAACTTCGGAGACAGGCAGGAGATCAAGCGTTTGGCGGATGCGTTTGGACAGCCGGACCTTACGTTTTTTGATTTGAGGTTGCTTATGCAAGCGGCGGATTATGCGGACAGTGAAATTATGAGCGAGCTCTCCATCGCTGGTCATGTATGTGTTTGGAATTTTCTTAAGCCTCCTCGTTTGGAATCTTCTCAAGCCTCCTTGTTTGGAATTTTCTTAAGCCTCCTTGTTTGGAATTATCTTAAGCCTCCTTGTTTGAAATTTTCTTAAGCCTCCTTGTTTGGAATTTTCTTAAGCTTTCTTGTTTGGACCTTCTCTGAATTATATTCTGAAGTAGAATTGCCATACTATCATTTTATTGACTATAGCATATTTGTCATGTATTCAAATTTTGTCACGGTGAAAGAAAATTGAGACCCTAGGTGGTGAGATTAAAGAGGTTTGCGTAGAGATTGTAGAATCTTCGGTAGCAATTTATAATCTTGCCTTTTTTTTTATTTTGAATTCTGAAAGGCAGAAGCTGTTGTTCTAGGGTTCACTTCAGAGCCCGTCATGTGTCGTAGTGAAAATGTTGAGATTTCAGGTGATGAGATTAAAGAGGTTTGAGTATACAGGTTTGGCGGCAATCTTTACTCTTGGATTTAAAATCTAAAATTCTGACAGGTTGTAGTCTGTGTGTTAGGGTTCATTTTGGTGTCCTTCATACGCCATTGCTGTGACTTATGTAATAAACTTCCCGCTTTTCCCAGTTAGAATCCAGTTAAGATGGTCGTGACTTGCATGAATATGCACAAGGGATGTCCATGCATGAAGGAATTCCCTTTTTTGACGTTCTTTATGTTATAGTTCATGAGAATTTGAATCCAGGGAAGGGTTCTGGTTTTGAACTTTTGTTTTCTTTTTTGAATGACATTGCATTTAAAATGAAATGTTTTTTTACGATGTGGTTTGGACATGCAGGCAAGGGCAATGTTAGAGTGGCACAAGCAGGCATTGTATTGTGGACGCTGCGGGTCTAGCTCTCGGCCCATCTTGTGTGGACAGAAAAGGCAGTGCACTAATGTTAAGTGCAATAGTAAGTTATATCCAAGAACAGATCCCGTACGTTTCCACTCGCTCCTTTTGAGTTTGATCAGCTACGCCATTTGTGCTTGTGCTTCACATTTCTGATTCTGGAGATGCACAGTCATTTTCATTTAATGCTATTTAAAGGCTGGACTGCACATGGCTGGGAAACTGACGGGCAGATCATTTCTGTAAATGTAGATAATTGTAAAAAGTCTAGAGTTGCACTAAAAAACTTTGAAATTTCGAAGTTTATTTTGAGCTCTTCAAAGTAGCTGTTACTTTCTCAATAGCTAGTCATTCCAATCCTTAACGAACCAGCCAATCCAACATCTTCCAACCAGAGGATCGTGCCAAAGGCAAACTAGAACCTTGCAAATAATGTCAAAACAGTGTCTTTGTCTCTCCAACAACTAAAACCAGATTTTATGTTTGATAGTCTGGCTGGCAGTCCGTCTCCAAAGCCTGCTTAGCCCTGGCATAAAGGATAGTACATCGGTTCTTGGAGATTTAGATTTCATGAATATAACAATAATTTGCGAAATCATGCAGTGAAGGTATTGTGGGATTGATTTTGCAGGATATTTTGGATTCTGGATTTTGTATTGCACTAAGAGCTCTTGGACACGGATGATCCCTGTAGGTTGTAATAATGCTGGTGATTGATAAGGAGCGTGACTGTGCAATTTTAGGCCGGCAGTCTCGTTTCGTTCCACGAATGTGGAGCTGCATAGCAGGCTTTATTGAGGTATCTTTTAGCTCGTCTATCTACTTAAAGTGAGCTACTATGCTGCGGATTAAATCTTCATGAACTCGTGTTTTTCAGCAGTCTTGAGTATCTGATATGAAGACTTTCTTTTGTCCAATTATATTTGCTTTTTGTCAATCTACACATGCAATGTGCTTTACTACTTCTGATTGTGAACATTTTGTATACAGCTAAATTGTGTTTTTCACAACATGATTAATCCAATTGGCCATTTAAAACCCCTGAACCCCTGGCCTCTAGGGTCAAGACAAAATTGTCTTGGTGTAGTTTGTCTCATTGATCTAACCAAATAGCGGTATACAGAGGCTGAGCCCTAGTTTTTACAGTTGAGATCAATCAACTAACGTTTGTTTTTGAACCGTTTAAACTTTTTTTGCAGCCTGGTGAAAGTTTAGAGGAGGCAGTCCGACGAGAAACTCGGGAGGAAGTAGGTCTTGAAGTTGGAGACATAGTTTATCATAGCTCACAGCCGTGGCCAGGTACCATCAATTTACTTCGTCATTCCTTACGTCTACAACGAATTTAAAGGCTTTTGATTCTTGTTCACATGTCCTGGTTCCATGTTTTGTCAATGAAATTATGGCTGCTACCAGTCTCTATTTAGTAGGGTGCTCAAATTTCACCAAAACACCTCTAACAATTGAATAATAATCCCCTCAAAATACCAACCTCAAACTACCAAATACCAGATACTGAAAGTCTGACATTAGCTTATAGATACTGCTGTTGAATTTGATTTTAGATATAATTCCATGTTCATAGAGTCTACTTCCGAAAGGAGGCAGAAAGAGTAGCCCCTGCTATCTGACATAATTCATAGGAGTACCGTCAACAGACTATTCTTTTACAGTGTTCTTTTTACTAGAGTTAATTTATTATCAAATTATTGGTTGATTTGGGATTTTATTACAAGTGTGTAAACTCCCTACTAAGCCACATTTGTATTTTGCAATCCAGTGGGACCTAGCTCAATGTCGTGCCAGCTGATGATAGGGTTTTTCGCATTTGCAAAGACTTTTGATATTCGAGTCGACAACAAGGAGCTTGAAGGTAACTTTCGAATATACATATCCCTTTCCAAGCATTGTAAGACTTTGGAATTGTGGAGATTCTCTAAGCAAGCGTTTCATTTCAATTCAACTGACTAGTATTAGAGTAGTTCTCGATACGGCTTTAAAGTATAGAGACAACATTACACCAAGCACTACTTTATATGTATTCTATATTATCAAAAGAGATTGTACATTATTCTCAATACGGTTTCTATGTTGAAACAGCAAAATAACCAAGCTTGTCGGAACAGTGTATAGTATGGCAAAATGGCTCCCTTTAATCAATAAAACTAGATGCAGAACATTTGACTGTCGTTGAAAACCCTATCAAAATTGAAAGAACGAAGTTACAAAGTTCCTCACCAAATACGTTCTCTATCTTGGTTAGTAAAGAATTTACGTGATCTGTTTTGCATGATTTCCAACGACTCCCTCCTACCATTGCTATTGCTTAAGATCCTTATGATATTGCACGTGTATTAGTCTACTTTTGATATGTAATTCCCCTTCTTGTGAATTTTCCAACGCTCAACTCGTGTTGCATTAGCTGGTTCCATGTGTAGTTATTGTATAGAATCCCCTTCGTGAGACTTTTTTGATACTCAACTGGTGTTGTAGTGCATTTTTTCTTACATGAATTTTTGTTTTGTGACTTGTCCAGACGCTCAGTGGCACCGACGTGAAGACGTCAGGAAAGTACTGCAGAACACGAAATATAAAAGAGACCAGCAAGAGGCCATTTTGAAGATCCAGAAGGCAGCCAGCAGTGACGGTGGAACAAAGCAGCCACCGAAAACACCCTCGGATGTTAAGGAAACCACTGAAACGAATTTTGTGCCCGGGCCTTATGCCATAGCGCATCATTTAATCTCCACTTGGGCCAACCAGGGCCCATTCCTGAGTCAATCCAATATTTGACTTGGACACCACAACTAGAACTAGAACCTCACCTTGTTGTTCTTATTTGTATAATTCTCTTCACTATAATTTATTATGATTTGGTAGCCTCTGAAATGCGTGGTCCAATAAATCCCCGGTGTCTGCTGAGCGTATCTTGTCAACGCTTTTGAGGCTTTGGCTTTTGAGGCTTTTGCACGAGTATCAGATTTGGTCTGCAAGGGTGGAAGGTTTTTTGCAGTGTTGTGCAGGTCTTGGGTTTTTTGGATATCACTGGGTATTTTTAGTGATTTTTTAATGTTCTTTTTTCATATAAGGTGAGTCATGGTCATAATCCTTCATGAGTACACACATGCCTTGATATTCACGATGATGTTATGTTTAAGATAAGTACTACACGCTAGTATTTAATCTTTCTAAACACGAGCCTAGGTCAAACTTTTTGGACAAGATTGTAATCGCATTTTGAAAAGTTCTCATTTTATTCATGAGGTGTCCATAATACACACTTGCGGAATGTCTACTTTTCAGAAGAGTGAAGGGATTTTAAAGGTTGGTACATTTTGGGGGTAAGGTAGGAGCACCCATTACCAACATTGTACCTAATGGTGTCACTCTCTACATAAGGTAATTAGACTAAAACTTAAATCTAGGTACATCATAGATAGCTTATTGTTTTGATTCACAACAATAAGCTATTTATGATGCACCTAGATTTAAGTTCTAAAATGATTAGCTTGTGTAGAGAGTGATGCCATTAGATACAATATTGGTAATGGGAGCTCCTACCTTCTTTTCTTTTGGACTCTTCTGCAAAAGAACAATCATGACCTCATGGTGGTCTTCTTGTTTCCTCATGCAAGAGAGCCCCATGCTTGGACTTCTTTTGCACGTTGTTAGGTGCGCAAACTTTTTTGGTTTTTCATAAAAAGATTTGGCTTTTGTATGAGATGACCATGGTTTACTCCTCCAAAATGCTTCCACAAATTTTTTGTTTTCCTAAAGGTTGGAAATCTCTTATTGTTAACAAAACTCAAACAAAAAATAAGATATTAAGTGACTCTATGGTCTATGGACAATTCTAGGTTCTTTGGGCACTAATATTGGTATGGAATGATGGGATACCTGTGTATACCTATTTGTGTCCAACTTGTCAACTTGGTTGGTATTGTAAATAAGCATTCAAGGAGATTTTGAGATTTGCATGCTATTATAGGTCAATTCCTATATTCAACCACTTTCTCATGTGTCAAATATTGCCTCTATTTATATAATAACTAGTATATAGGCACACGCTTTGCGTGAGTTGGACATACATGAGTAATGCAACTTGGCATTTTTGTTTATTTATAGCACATGGTTGGAGGGTGTTTGGTGTTTCATATTTGGGGCATCCTTTATTGTTTCAACTTCCTTGAAGAAATTCTAGAAATTTTTGGAAAATGACATGGTTGGAGGGCACTTGGTGTTCTATATCTTGGGCGTCTTTTGTTGCTTCAACTTACAACAAAAAATTCTAAAAGGTTTTAGAAAAGGGCGCGCTTAGGGAAATCCTCCCACTTAGTAGTATAGATAATAAGACGTCTTTTTGACAATTTGACTCATTTTTATCTCTTGGTTTCAAAGTCCAACGCCATTCTCACCAGTTAACAACATAATAATTTCCAATTCTTCCCAGTTACCAATTGAAATTTGCACTACCTTATTATTTCAGTACAAAACATTTCAATATTAAGCTAAGTATCCCTTCACTTCCTAAACCTTTGGCTGAAAGAATTCAAGCTCTTTTCACCAAACCCAAGTACCCAACTGATCATCTCCAAAGGACACTACCTTTCAAGAATGAGTGCTAATCGCTCACCTCCCCCATTTTCTCTATCAAAGTAACGACATGGACACTTCTGGCTGACCTAATTGTATTAAGATTTGTAAAGGGAAAAACACCGGCACACTAATTAGAAAAAACTAAGAGTCTTCTGAAAGATTGGTAGACTTCTGGAAGATTCAAGACTTCTCAAAAGATTCGAAACGTCTAGAAGATTGGAGGATTCTGGAAGCTCAGAGAAAGGGCCAGAGAGAGAAGAAGCCTTCGCAAATGAACACGAAGCTTGTGTCGCATACCATCTTCCTCATCGCGCTCTTCGTCTTTTTCACGTGTCTCTTCTCTTTCTGCTTCTCCTACATCACTCTCAAGTTCCTGCCGCAGCTCTGATCCTCCTTGATTTCATCCTGCCTCTGGAGTTTCTTTCTGCAACCACTAAGCACACAAAAGGGCGCTCATGGAGGACAGCAGCATCGCCTGTTCTCGACGCTTCTTCTTCCGGCATGCGGTGAGTGATCTCAAATCCGTTTCAAGATTGGCACAAAAAAACAGTTCCTATCGATAGAAGATTAAGAAGAAGAATATCTCCAGTAAACAAAGGATTTTGTTGTTTGGTGTTTCATCGCAACAATGTGAATGATGTTATTTTTTTGGTCATTTATCATGGTAATTTATTATTAAGTATGTGATGATCTGCATGCGGATCATTGTGATGTAAATTTGTTTCAGTTTTGAATTTGTTGATGTAAGAGTGTAAGATGCTTTCCTCCTTCTTTTTTTGCTGTAGATTTCTGTAAGTTTTGTTGAATTCATGGTTGAGTTTCTTTGAGTTTGTTCCTGTAACAATGCCTCATAGATGTGGATTTGCTTTAGTGAATTTAGATTTTATATCTAAAAATATAGTGTAAGATGCTTTCCTCCGTTTTTGAATTGTGTAGGTTTGTTGAATTCATGGTTGCGTTTCTTGGAGTTTGTTCTTGTAGTAATGGCATATGGATGTAAGTAGCAAATGCTATCCTAGGTACCTCATTTTGAATAAAAATATTATGTTTTCTTTTTGAATTTTTTTGTTTTCCTTTGTTTGAAAGTTTTGATGCATGACTACGTTGAAACTTCGAATACTGTTCATTAATCCTAAGGGAATTTTATCTAATTGGAGCTCCCCTGACGAAATTGTGTAAACTTTTTTTACCATAGACCTGAAATTAAACCTGAGGAAGGAAAAAGGACAAAGCAAGATGTTATGTCATAGAGGAATAATTTTCTAGAACTAGTGGGTAGTAATATAGAGTCAATTTAGGAGTTGTTAAAAATATCTCCTTGAAGATGGTTTTTTTTTTTGTTGAAGCGGTTACAGAATTTGAAACATTTTTCAAAAAATTCTTCCGAGATACGTTAGTGCCAAACTTATTCTAGGTTGGCTAATATTGTTTGAAACCTCTTCGAGCTAGTTATAAAATTTTCAAGTTGAAATGACATAGTATTTTAAAAATGTTTTCCAG
This sequence comes from Ulota crispa, assembly GCA_963920765.1. Taxonomy (NCBI): domain Eukaryota; kingdom Viridiplantae; phylum Streptophyta; class Bryopsida; order Orthotrichales; family Orthotrichaceae; genus Ulota; species Ulota crispa. The sequence goes on from OY987242.1 coordinate 39,399,796, forward strand.
TAGTGTGATGCTTGGATAAGGTCAATGCCTAGAGCAAGAAAAAAACATTGACCATATCCAAGCATTGATCATAAGCAAACACTTCATTTGATCAGGTTCATAGCACAAAGAAGAAAGTAAGATCTTGACATTATCCAAGCTTTTCTCTTGCAAAGATTGACCTTATCCAAGCATCATTATATTTGATATATTTAGAAAATATATTTGAGACCTCTCAAATGGACTTGCATTTGATATGCTCCAAATTTTTTGCTCAACAAAGAATCATCATAAAATGCACAAATCACCATTTACAATGTATTACTTGAAGGGTTGTTGTTTTGGGCATTAGTTTAAACTACTCCAATTGTTTCAAGGAGGCCATTTTTTGAAAGCTTCCTCCACAATCAACCAAGTGAGTGTAACCACTTTAACATTGACACCAACCTCAATATTAACCCTTAAAACATCAAAAGTTTTAAAACGCATTCGAGTCAATCCAAGGGATTGTGTGACATTCTAAATTGATAAATGAGGTTTAGAACGTTCAAGGCAAAATTCTATTTGATAGTACTCATTAATTCCTTTCTTTCATTCCTTTTGTTAACCCCATTCTTTATAATGTGTATATATGCCACAAAATATGAGTCAAACACATGGTCACCCTATGGGTGACACTTGCTATTTATGTCCACATGGTATCATTGTTTTAAATACCTCTGTTGACTTAAAACTATCACTAAAGTGAACCAAGACTTATATAAGTTATTCAGGTCTATTATGAATGTACAATAAGATTATTCTGTTATGGCGCACCTATTGGCGCACCTATTGATTAAAATAGACAAATAATTAAATTGAAAAAAATTCAACATAATAAAATAAAGTTGTCATTACCTTGTTGCATTTGAAGATGAGAAGTTTGTTGATTCTAGTATTCTTCAATAGTCTCATGCATACACCAACCCACGTATGCTTGTGCTTGAAGTTTGTAGATTATGATCACTTGTTAACGTACTATTATTAATTAGCTTTTGCTAAAATCATAGAAAATTACCAGATATTATCACAAAAAATTCAATAAAAGAATAATGACATAAAGGCGTAGATTTGGAAATCTATACCAAATAGTGCATTTAAGTTGCCCCATACTAATTTATTTGAATATTCTACACTATTTAAATACTTACTGGTACTACAATATATTTTATCAATAATTATTGCACTGGACATTTTTTAAGGGACTTGGCAACAACAATGAAGTTGCAGAAAACAAACTAACAACGTTTGGGTGGAAAATTACATGCCCCTCCGAGTGGTGAGGCAATGAGTCATGAGGTAACCTTCCAAGGTAAGGCAACATGATTGTTAAGGCAACCTAAATACACTATTTGGTGAACCTCATTGAACTTTGCTTGTTCTCAACTTTTATTTATAATTTCAAATGTTTTATTTGAATTCTCCGAGAAAATTGTAGATATGCAACTTTAAAAATGGACCGCAAGTATGCACAATCTTGAGTAGTAGAGAAATTTACTCAACAAAAGATGATACAATCTTATTAAATTTTATTAATCAAAATTCTAAACTTGTAAATTCTTGCAATCGGAGGTTGTCTAACTTTTGTGCTTCCTACAAAGTAATTAAAATGTGTAGCCTCCAACTTTCTATTGGCCACAAGAAAAGGGCCCCTAGTTGTTTGTGCTTGCTAACACCACATCCAGCATGAGGTCCACTCAAGTCCCTTATACTAGAGGGTATTTCTAAGAGAAAAAATAAATAAAACAAACATTCAATTTACAAGACTTTGTCCATGTCGCTCTATTCAAACTTCATCAAGGTAGCTTCTCTTTATGCAAATCCTCCTCCTTTGCAATACATCCATCTTATAAAGCATGGGTTGATGATATAATGACATTTTATGACATAATTCTTTAGTAGCATCACAAATTCTAATACATAGGGGAAATGAGCGGAAAAGGCACACAAAGGGAAGGAGAAATGTCACTAAGCGGAGGAAAAGGCACCCAAATGGGCAATGAAAACACATTGAATTTTTTAAATTTTACATTTCAAATCATTGGATGTGAAGCATTGGGTGGCTATTCTTCACCTAAAACTTGAAATTCATAAAATTGTTGGAATTGTTTTTTTGAAATTCTCTATTATGAAGTATTGGGTATCAAGCATTGGGTGTCTCTCAATCTCCCAAAATTTGATATTCAAAGGAGAGGAAAGGAGAAGTAAAGGCACTAAAAATTTGAGGATGAAGGGAGAGGAAAAGGTAGGGAAAGGGAGGGTGAAAGCCACATGTAGCAAAGTGTGTGCACTTGTAGCCAATAAATGTTAATGTGTACACTTATCCTCAACTTAAACCCTAAAGAGCAAGCTAATCACTATGACCAACCCCCCTACATTGTCTCTATAATGCTCTGCAGTGGTGTGGCAAGTGCCCACCCATTATAATATTGTTTTTAATAATTGCAATACTCAATAATAGCACGCTAACCTCATGAATATTGCAAGAAGGGTAGCATGGGACCTAACACCGTGACTCTGAATCTTCTCACAAATTGAATTACTTAAAGGTATGATTGTATTTAGTGAGGTAACATTTTGGTTTCCACTATGAACCATGTGTTTATGATTGACTTTGTGCAAAGTTTTTTTTGTTTTCCATCGAACAAAAAAACGTTTGCCTTTGCATTTATAGGTTAAATGAACAATTTTAGTTAGTTTATTTTCGTTTTGTTTTGATTTTTTTTACCATGGACCCCCATGGACACACACAATAGTACATGCATACAGAGAATAGTGATGACTAAGTTACTACCCCAACTAGAGTGGCAACTCGAGTTCAACTCATCAAAGTGGACTAAGTTAGGAGGCTCAAATTCGGAGCACCTCCTCAAATGTACTCTTTCTGTACATCTTGTTTTTCATAGCCCTTCAACAATATACAGCTCATATACATTTGAGGAGGTGCTCCATTATAGAGCCCTAGGACCTTTCCACTTCAAATATTCATAATTAATTCCACAAAATTTCAAAAAACATGAAACAACTTGGATTAGATACAAATTCTTCTTATCTTTCAAAGAAAGTTTACTTAAAATCATTTTAAGGAGTTTCACCTACCCAAAATTCAGTTTCAGCCCTTAGATGCTCCATTTATGAGCCTCCTACATTAACTTAAGTCCTGCCTCCCTTTGCCTCTCCCAAGACTTTCCATCAATCCATCCTATGTCCATACGACCCTTTAGGAACATGGGGGTCATCCCAGGATGGGACATGGCCCAGCAATTATATGTAATTATAAAGGATTTGGACAGCAGTTATGAGACAAACACCCTGCGTCGCTCTCCTGACTAGACGAGAACATGAGTCCCTTGCAAGGGGCATCATGAAATTGAAAGCCCCTTCCCACTAAGGCCCTCCAAATTCCACATTTTATGATGAGTTTCACACTCATCGGCTAAAATCCAGCATTTCTCATATTCAACTGATTCTTCACTGACACGCACTGTTCTTTTTTTTTGAAATCATATATTTAAATTGTACTATGAAAGAATTAAATATATTTATAAATTCTATCATTTGTGATGATTTTTACGCTCATCAACTAAATTTTGGCATTTTTTAAATTTTAACTAGATTTCATAGACATGAACAAATTATTTTTTGTAAATTTTCTGAATAATATTAAACATTAACTAAGGGCTGCATTACACTACAAGTCAAAGCCTGCTTTCAGCCTCTGACACAGGGAATATCAAAATCTGATTGGCCCATATTTTGAAAACAACCTCAAGGCCTTTACACTAGGAGTCAAGGCCCATTTTTTAAAACACATTTTAATATTTAAAAGATGGGATCTGACATAGTCTCAACTCCAAAAATTGGGTCTCCTAAAAATGTGAAGCCAATTCTTAGCCTTGGGGCAGTTGTCAAATTTTATTAAAATATGATTTTCTTAATATATATATTTTTTTTTTGAGATAATCAACACTGTAGAATGGAGTAAAAATATCATCAATTATCCTTAATTTCTTTTTTTATCCATTTTCTCTTGAATTTTTCAAAATTTACTCTAATGATCCCAATTTTTTGGCCTCAAAGCCTTTACACACAAGAGAGTTGGTCCCCACTATATACATATAAAAATGGGCACTTGGGGCTGACCTTAAGGCCATTTGGGTTGAAATTTGGGCTAAAACGGCCCCAAATTTTCATGGCCTCGACTCCTAGTCTAAAGCCGTCCTATTTTCATTGAAAAGTTTGGCTAGCCTTTATATCCATTGATTTCAAAGTTTCAATCTGTTTTTTAGCAATTTCAACGGACTGAGGGTACACTAAGGTAGTGTGCTTGTAAATTGTTTGTCTAAGGGCTGAAATTGAATTTTGGGGAGGTGAAACTTTTTGAAATAGTTTTCAGTAAATTTTCCTTGAAAGACAAGAGGAATTGGCATCTATCCCAAGTGTTTTCATATTTTATGGAGTTTTGTAGAATTAGTTATGAAATTTTGAAGTGGAAAGGTCATAGGTGCTCTAAAACCGCCCACCTCTTAAATGTTTGTCTCATGTACATTGTTGAAAGGCTATGAATAAGACATGTACCAGTAGGGTACATTTGGGGAGGTGAGCAGGATTAGAGCATGAGCGGAATATGAGCAGACTACCTTAAATGCGGGTTCTCCCTTGATCCCACATGCTCTCCAATGGCTTTTCGACGTGGGCAAACTTGAAATTTTTATGTAAGTGACCACCATTGCCTTGTCAGTGCATGCTTGCTCATTTGGTAAACGACCCCCCTTTCTCGTTATTTTTAAAACAAAACAAAATGAATTGGGATATAAATACAAAGATGTACGTGATGAAGCCACAATATTTATACATTTATGTATGTAACAAGATGGAGTTATGGTAAGGGAGACCGGAGACATGTCCCTTACCATTAGTTTAACAATTATGTCCTTGTGTATGTATTAGTATTTTATATTTGTTTTTCTAGAATAGAATGTAAGTTGCTAATATTTGAGGATGGAGTTGGTAATTGATGTGTTTACCTTTAATCGGTTGTACCACAAGAACAAACAAGTGATATATCTTCTACATCCCACATAATCATATTATACATTGCTACTAAAGATGCCAACATTGTTCGAAGACACCTTTTCTAAAAAGGACGCTAATTTTTTCTTTTTATTCTTTAGTTTTCATGAGATCCAATTATAAGGTTTTTAAATCAACTTGTTGCTTAGAATTTCATCATGGAGAGTTTGAACTATAGCAACATTCAATAGCCTAAAAAGAGGCTGTCTTTCCCTCTCTTCAAGTATCACTCATGAATTTCATCTTGATTTTTTTCTTTCTTTTTGACATGGCTGGGATCCCACATCGACATATGTGCACTAAACTGAGCCTCTCTTTCATAAAATCTCTAATAAATTTAGCCAAGTGTCTCCATAGCTAAAGAATGGTGTGGAATATTCCACACCATCCTTTAGGAGGGAGGACAACCTTTACTAGTGCCAGTGAATGTAATGACAATAAGGTCATGATGTTTAATTCCTTAACCCCTCAAAGCCCAAGCAACGTTTTTTCAACTTTCTAGAGATTTTGGGCAGGTCACTACAAATGGGATTTATTTTTATTTATTTTCATTTTCACACATGCAGTACCCAAGGAGTAGCTATAAGGTCCAACAATTTTCATGACTTTTGACTACATGGTTCAAAAGTCATTGCACAATATGTTGTTTTCTTTACTTGTTAGGGCAGCCCTGGGAGCTCAAAAACTTTAAAAAAAAATTACATTTCAAGTTTGGTTTTCTTAATTGGCTCTTTAGATCTATATATAGGTAAGAAGCTTTGAATCATTTAGTTTCCATTAATGAGATGAAAATTCTGAGAAGTTTTAGTTTCCGGGTAGGTGTGAAGTCTCTCAAAACCATACCTACCCGCAAACTAAAACTTCTCATAACTTTCATCTCATTAATGGAAACTAAATGATTCAAAGAATCCCACCTATATATAGATCTAAAGAGTCAATTAAAAAAAACCAAACTTGAAATGTAATTTTTTTAAAGTTTTTGAGCTACCAAGGCTGCCCTAACAAGCAAAGAAAACAACAAATTGTGCAATAACTTTTGAACCATGTAGTCAAAAATCATGAAAATTGTTGGACCTTATAGCTACTCCTTAGGTACTTCATGTGTGAAAATTTAAAAAAAAAAAAACAAATGCAAAACTCATTTGCAGTGAACTACCCAAAATCCCTAGACAACATAGAAAAGGTTGCTTAGGCCTTGAGGGGTTAATCTCTCCATGATCAATGTATGCTCCTAATTTCCCAAAATTTGAAGATGTGCCATAAAATGCAATCTAAAAGAGTAACAAAATGATCCATCTCAAACAATTATTTTAGATCATGAGCCAAAATAATCATAATTTTAGAAACCATCATTCAAATCCTTAGCATGTAAAATTTTTGCTACAACAATTTCAATAACCATGATATTTTCTATAATGGAAAACAGATAACCACTCTCTTGGGAATCCTTTATATTTTCAATACTTCACACTAGTTTGAACTACCAATCTCAATAAGAAAGTATGATTCACGTTCTTTTTTGAGACATTTATATGTTTTTAATCCCTATGCATAACAAAGGACTTATATTGGTTAAAGGGTTGCACAAACACACTTTCCTCGAGTACTTGACATTTTGTTCCAAACTCAAAGCCACAAGCACTTCATCTCTTGTATGATGAGTTGAAATTGATACATGCATAAGCATGTTTTCATTAACCCGTAAACGTTGAGGTAGACTAAAAACGTCCGTTGCATACCAAAGAATGATGTGCAAAACAAAAAAAATCTTGTTTTTCATCTAATTTTTTTCAGCACTGATCATAAACATATGGCAAAAATTTGCATTAGATGCACTCATATTTTTAGGTGGCCTAAATTATGAGAAGATTTAGAGACATAATATTAGGTCCCACGTCACCATTCTTGCAATTTTCATAAGATCACACTATTGACTTTTGCAATTTTTAAGAATAATATGTATTGGGTGGGCACTTGCCACACCACTATACACCACTGTAGGGAGATTGGTAGCCGTGACCAGCGAGGCATTTAGGGGTTAAATATTTGACAATTAATATATTTTGGAGGTTTTGTGGCTAAATACTTGACGTTCTGGTCCATAGTGCGGGAAAAATTGGAGGCTAGTTCATTGTTAACCAGTGGAATTGGGGAAAAAATTGGTTGCATTTTGAAATTGCCGGCAAAAAACCAGTTAGATTTTATTGAAAATTCTAAATATAGTATGTTACTACATAAATTTAGAAAAACATCCAGCACAGTTTGGTAGAAAACCGGTTGAACATGCAAAATGCCGGTTTTTAGCTAATAAAGTCCAAAAAAATTCCCGAACACTGTTCTGGTCCAAACTTGAAACCACAAGCTCTTCATACCTTGCATGGCGAGGCAGATTTGACAAATAACAGTGCACATGCACAAACACATTTTCCACAAGTACTTGACGTTTTTAAATGATTTTTGTGCACAAAAAGGATTCCACCATGAAATGGACTGGCAGCAGAGGCCAGGTCAATCAAGAACTGTACGCCAGGCACACCAAATCAAAGCCATTTTCCAGCGTGGAACTGTACTGGAGACGGTAGTGCTGGTGCAGGACTGCAGGGGTTTAATATGGTAACGGTTTCAAATCCAGTAGAAGGCCAATAATAAAGCGCCCTGCCTGACAAACAGTCCACGCCACGGTGGCTCCCAGCCAGGGCCAGGCCATTGAAAACCATTTTTAATCTCAAATATCACCTGACAAGCATGCGAGCTGGCCACGATGAAAACTGTAACAGGGAACGCCCCCAATCCCACGTGTCTTCTATAACTTTATACAGAATTAGCTCTAGTGTTTATATACGCTGCTGCATGTGCTAAGGTAGTACGCTCGAAAACCGCCCATCTAAGGGCTCATCCCTCTTTTTCATGGTCTACCGTGGATGGAAGGATTTTTAGTTCATTTTTCAGACAAAGAGAAATAGATGCTGGATGCAACACAAGTTGTTTCATATTTTTTTAAGTATTTTTGAGTTATTTATGAATTCTCAAAGTGCATGTGCCATAGGTATCTATTATTAATCTCAGACCTTTCAAGAACCGTTCACTTGCAAGTTGTGAAGAGATTTGAAGAAGCAAGGAGAATGATTGACTCTTGCAATTAAAAACAAATTTTCTTTCATGCATTCAATGAGTTGTAAGAGGCTAATGTAAGAACCATGAGGGTACACCATTTCACAACAAGCTACTGGATGGTTCAAAATGAACGAACGGTTTTCAAGCGTACTACCTTAATATTTGGCTTGAAATCCTGCACAGATGTGTTTGTAATGCCAGGGTGGAAAGCTTTAATTTTTAAGTTATTTACTGCAATTCGAGTCTGTATACATCAAATTTTTTGCTAACATTTCCATTGTCATCTGCGTCTTTTTTTTTTGGAAAATTTCACTCTTCTATAATAACTTAGGGTATATGAAAAGGAGAACACCATGTGCCACACTCTAACTTCTTGGTTACTGTAACCTCATATAATTGCCTCAATTTTTAATCGTCGTTGTCAGTTTTCATGGGGTTTTTTAGTTTCTACTACAAGATTTCATAATTCACATATATTTATAAATTTTTTAATGATTTGAAAACTGTGGAACATGTGCACTCTAAACATGACATGAGAACTTTTACTAAATTTTGTGTTAGACATAGATCTCTCTTGCTAAGCAATAGAATTAATATTCCATCAAACTTTGAAATCTTTGATTGCTTCCACCTTGTGCAACTTTCCACTTAGGGCCATTTTCCATTGGTGAAATCGGATCTCTAGACCCCTGGGACTTTCCATTAAATTCTTGCTCACTCGCATGGCCAATTGGACCTCCCGGTTGCGGCCCGTGAATTCAAGGTTTGCAGAGCCGGGAGGCCTTGGAGGGGAGGTTGGAGATTTTAAATCTCAAGGTAACTGCAGTTCAGTTTTTACCTGTGGACTTGTCCAAGTTACCTTTGAGGCCTTCAATCTTCATAGATGGCTGGGACCTATATATTAAGCATTTTTTTAATGTTTCATATTCCTCCTTTTACAAGAGCAAACCAATTTTTCTCAATATTGATTGGGTTCATCGTCTTCCTTCTAAAATCTTCAGGTCTTCTCTTCTAATATAACAATTGCATCAGTTATTTATTTTTGTCTTGGGTTTTTATAATTATTTAAAATCCTATAGTGCTATGGAATTGACCATTCACTTTCATTAGGGGGTTTCAATTATGGCATTATGCACCAAAATCGTTCACATGAAAAACGTGGGCAAGTCACTATGTGAACAAGTCATGACAACCTCCGGAAGGTTGTCATAGCATATTTACCGGTAAACAAAAACTTGTTCATGTCCATTTGTTCACCAATTTTTTGAGATATATGAAACCCCCTATTAACAATTATTGAACTTGACAAAGCCTTTCACCATATGAAGGCTATAAATCATTTTAGCTTCTCAAATCTAAATTGGCATCAGAAAGAAAAGAGAATCTCAAATTAACGTTAAATCATTTTTGGGTTACATTATAGAGTATTCACCTTCATCTAATAGCTCATTTGATACCTTTGCAATGCATTTCTAAAATTTTGTAAATAAATATTAAGAATTTGTAGCATTCTTTCACAAAGCAATGCCATTTTTTTGTACACACTCAAAGTTTTAGGTTGATCCTTCAACATGTAGCCATTTGCAATTTTGCACAACACTCCCCAACTTTGTTGTTGTCATGCAATGTTATTATTATTTTCTTATTGCAATTATACTAGGATTTGGAGACCTTGATATAGTTTAGAACTATAACAGAGATTTAGAGTTGAACAACGCTCAATGAAAAATTCCTTTAACTTTCTTTATTTTTATTTGTATATTTTTTGTAAACAAAAGTAAAAATAAGTATTTGCCCCCGAGCTAAGCTTTTCCATTGGGCTCTATTCAACTGTAACTTCCTTCACAATCCTAGACTAAAGTAAGGTCTCTGAATCCAACTCAAAATTCAAAACTTTCAAATTCAACTTTTGGATGTGAAGAATATGAAATTTACCCTCTCTAGGTGTGCATATATCAAACCATTGGTGTGCCCATATTATTTCCCTTTACTTTTTGCACAATGAAATATAGGGGTTATTCCATTGCATTTTGCACTTCAGTGTAGCAACATCTTTGAAAAATTTAGGATTATATGAGTTATTGTTAACTTCAAAGTGAAATAAAGAGGAGGTGAACCATTTTAGAGCCCTATGACCTTTCCACTTCAAAATTTTATGAGTACTACCACAAAGCTCCAAAAAATACAAAACAATTTGGATTAGATCTTAATTCCTCTTGTCTTTCAAGAAAAAATTACTGAAAAATACTTCAAAAAGTTTCACCTCTCCAAAATTCAGTTTCAGCCATTAAATGATTCATGTATGAGTCACCTACTTTAGAGCCAGCCATAGTAAATCACACACCAAAAAAGTAGAAAAAGTACCCTGCTTGGAAATGTTGAGGGAACTCCGGACCGTCCATGACCTGGAGGTACGAGTGTTAATGGAAACCTATTGGAGCAATTTTCACCGAACATCTCGGGACAGGCCCACCCTCCAAGACCCAAAGGTCCGATGGCACTAGTAGAAAATTCAGCACAAAATCAACCAAAAACTGTTGATTTTTTCTGTGAATTTGGTTAAGTTGATTTGGGTACTTTTCTGTTGATTTTCTGCTGATTATTTACAGTTTTCTATTAATTTGTTGTTGATTTCTATTACGTATTTTATGTTGTTCAATTCTATTTCTTTTCATTTTTAAATTTTTTTTTCATAGAATTTGTTATTATTTTACAAAAATGTGAACTTTTTAGGGGGATGGGCAGCTGCCCGAACTTTTGGGCAGCTGCCGATAGCAGGGTTTGAACCCTCCACCTCTCTTCTCACATTCCACAACCTTAACACATTCTCAAAACCACTAGAGAATGTGCAAATGCACATGCACACATTAGTATCTTGATTCTATTTGTACATTAAATGTTCATGTCTTTAGTAATCCAATAGACTTTGGAGGCTATTTCCGCCCATTAAAGGACTTTTTTTCAAAAAACTTAGAACTAAGAAAAGTTGGTAAATGTGTTTTACTTTCACCTCCAACAGTTTTTTTTGGATTTCAATCTTTTTATCAAAAGTTATGAGCTAAAATCAGAGAAGGTGTTTAGAAATTTAAAATAAATTGTTTATTTCCATCCTTTTGATTTTGTTTATAATTTTTTTTTGGAATTCACAAATCTCATAAGGATTGTTGCAAGCAAAGGTTGGATTCATTAATAAATATTATTTAATGTTAGTTTTTTTGTAAAAAGAACCTTATTTTGTTAAAATAGTCTCCATAGTTTGATAGCTTCAAATAACATGAAGTCGTGAAAAGTTATGAAATTAAATCCTTGCAATTATAAAATCAAAATTCTATTGACTTTTGAATAGTTTTGGATAGTTTTTTAAGGGCATTAATATGTGAACCACACCCTTTGAACTACTGTACCACACCCTTGGGGTAAATTTTAGATTTCTACCATCAAAAATTTGAGTTTGAGAATTTTGAATTCAAATTTGGACTTAGAGACCATGATATTGTCTAGGACCATAAAAAAAGTTGCAATTCAACAACACCCAATGAAAAAGCTTATCTTTTTTTACAAACAAAAGTAAAATTAATAATTTTCTCCCTAACTAACTTTTTTCATTGGGTGTTGTTGAATTGCAACTTTTTTTATGGTTCTAAACAATACCATGGTCTTTAAGTCCAAATCTGAATTCAAAATTTTCAAATTCAGCTTTTTGATGGTAGAAATTTAAAATTTAACTCATGGTGTGGTATATTAATTGGAAGAGTGTGGTACACATATCAATTCCTATTGTTTAAAGCTTATAAAAATAGTTTATAAGATTGTTTTTTTTAATTCATTTGGTTAGTAATAGAAGGAAGAATTACTAAAAATACCCTTTAAGTCTTTCAAAATATCAAGTTTACGCCAAAAATATGTGAAACATAAAAAATAGTCCTTATTTTTTGTAGGAATATCAATTATACTCCTATTATTTTGGAAAATTCATAAAAAACTCTTCTATGTTGAAATGTTAAACATATCCTTGTATTATTTGAAATGTAAAAAACACCTTTGGTTTCTTATAAGAATTTGCATTAAATTATACACTTGGTTATCATGTAACACAAAGATATTTTTGGTACTTTTAATCCTTAAGGAACATTTATGATTTCTTCAAAGAATCGAGGAGCATCATTTGTATTTGTTTGTAAAGAAATTTTGGTATTTAAAACAACAAAATGTTGTACTTTTTATATAAAATTTTGTTAAATTAGTGAAGTTGTGTCCAAAAGTATCTAGATCAACAAAAAATTGTTGAGTTTTTTGTTATTATGGTCATGTGTTTACTTGACTTTAAAGGTTGCTAATTTCAAATCTTACCAAATTGTGAAAAGTAAAGAAAATAAAACCAGTCAATGTACACTCAAACTTCTAAAAGATTCTTTTTTTTTTGAAAACTTCTTTTATTTTTTAAAACTTCAAAACATTTTAATGAGGTTCAAAAAGGTTTTAGAAAGATTTCAAAAACAAACCTAAACTATTGTGATAGTTTTTTTGAAAGAATTTTGATGATTTACAAAAAGATTCTTGAAGGACTCTAATTCAGTCTAAGAGATTCTATTTCTATGAGTATTTTGAAGTACTTTAACAAATTCCATAAAGATTTTAAAAAGATTCTCAAAGATTCCAAAAAGATTCTTGAAAATTCTTAGAGATTTTCAAAGATTTTTGGAATTTTAAAAAGGATTCTCAAAAGATTCCCAAAGATTCTCAAAGATTCTCAATTGTTCTCAAACATTCTCAAAGATTCCAAAAAAACTTGAAAAGATTCCCAAAGATTCCAGAAGATTCTCAAAGATTCCTAAAAGATTCTCAAAGATTTTCAAAGATTCTCAATTGTTCTCAAACATTTTCAAAGATTCCAAAAAAACTTGAAAAGATTTTCAAAGATTCCAGAAGATTCTCAAAGAGTCCAAAAAAACTTGAAAAGATTTCCAAAGATTCTCAATTGTTCTCAAACATTTTCAAAGATTCCAAAAAAACTTGAAAAGATTCCAAAAGATTCCAAAAAGATTTTCAAAGATTCTCAAACATTCGCAATTGTTCTCAAACATTCTCTAAGATTCCAAAAAAACTTGAAAAGATTCTCAAAGATTCTCAAAGATTCTCAAAGATTCTCAAACATTCTCAATTGTTCTCAAACATTCTCTAAGATTCCAAAAAAACTTGAAAAGATTCTGAAAGATTTCCAAAGATTCATGAAGATTTCTAAAAGATTCTCAAAGATTCTAAAATCTCAAAAAGATTCTTAAATATTCTTAAAAATCATGAAAAGATTCTCAATGATTCCCAAAAGATTCTTGAAGATTCTTAAAGATTCATAAAAAATTCCCAAAAGATCTTCAAAAGGTTCCAAAATTTCTGTTGATTTAGATAATGGTGTCCAAATCAACAGAACGTATTTAGTTTTTTACAGAATTCTGTTAAATTAGTCAATTAGCATGGGCAAGTGCCCAAATCAACAAGAAACTGTTGGTTTTCTGTTGTTTTGGAAGGAGTTTTCTACTAGTGTGGCCCAATGCAAAGAGGCCCTTAGGTTAAGCTTATATACATAGAAGCCTGTGTTGTGAGGGTTTTCTTGACAATACATTCTTTGACGCATTTTATTAAGAGGTAATTCACCTTGCATTCTTTTTTGGTTTTTTTTTTTGCAATGTTGTATCATATTGTGAGCCTGTTTCTAATATTGTGAGATTGTTTCACTTGTAAGGTAGCAGCATTCATAAGAGTTATGTCCCCATGTTCGTCACTTGACAGTGGCAGGGCTAATTAATAAAAAAACAAATGGTTGTGGGTGACTCGGTGATGGTTATGGGTGATGTAGTGATGGTTGTGGGTGACTAGCATGAGGTTTTGAGTACCCATCTCACTATTTAAGAACCAATAAGCCTTATGATTACTCTTACACATGGTTCCTACAATTTCAATGATTTTGGACTTTGAAATTTTTTGTGAACATATGCTTGCAGTTGGAACCTTGAAATTGATGCCAATATTTTTGGTTTCCATTTCCTAACATACAATAAATTTTTCAAAGTTAATCAATTATTTTACCTACTCCAAAACCCTTATTTCCACGCTTATGGGTGCGCCTACCTTATTTCTTCAAAATCTATGGCAATCAATTTGAAGTTTTTGTTTTAACTCCTCAACAGCAGGTCTATTTTCTATTCTTACATCTAAAAGGTTAATATTACTAGTCTACGCTCCCGATAAGTTTTACGTTTCTTTGAACTACTCTGTACTAAATAAAATATCTTTGCACGTTTGACCTTAGTTTTAGTATGAATTTTTACCACCAAAAATTCTAAAATGATAAAGAACGAATGAATTTGTTGGTGTATGATCAAGTCATTAAAGTAATCCATTTAACTATGATAAGACTCATTAACTTTAGTAGTGCGTAGTGTAATTCAAAATTATGCTCGTCTATCTATATGCATAACAAACTACGATTTAACATCCGACAATCCTTTTACACGTGGGTACATAACCCTGCGTGGGTACATAACCCTGCGTGGGTACATAACCCTGCGTGGGTACATAACCCTGCGTGGGTACATAACCCTGCGTGGGTACATAACCCTGCGTGGGTACATAACCCTGCGTGGGTACATAACCCTGCGTGGGTACATAACCCTGCGTGGGTAAAACTTGCTTTGGTAAAATATTTGCATAGGTGATATAACCTGCGTAGGTAAAAATTTGCATGAGAAAAAAATGTATGGATAAAAATTAATGTGTTTAAAAAAATGTGTGGGTAAATAATAAAAAATTTAACAAAATTGCGTGGATAATAAAAAAAATAAAAAAAAAAAATTGCATGAATAATTACTACATTGGTAAAAAAATTATGTAGGTGAAAAATAAAAAACATTTTTTGCGTGAGAACACAATGACAATTTTTTTACCGCATGGGTAAAAATTCTATGGGTATG
Source organism: Ulota crispa (assembly GCA_963920765.1). Classification (NCBI taxonomy): domain Eukaryota; kingdom Viridiplantae; phylum Streptophyta; class Bryopsida; order Orthotrichales; family Orthotrichaceae; genus Ulota; species Ulota crispa. The sequence goes on from OY987242.1 coordinate 39,414,969, forward strand.
GAACAAAAAGTGCTTTACCGCAAGGGGATGTTTTGTAAACAAAGACAAATGTTTCATTGCATGGGTAGAGATTGAAACTAGAATGCATGGATAAAATTTAAGAATTGTTTTCTTGCAAAGGAAAGTTTTGCATAATTGGGCCTAAAATTATTTTGCCTCCTTTCCAATGAACGGAGAGAGCCAAAAAACAACAGAAAATCAGTCAAATGAAACGAGGAAAAATTTGATTGAAAACTACCAACTAGCAAAAAGCTGACTAAACTTTTGAAAATATTCTAATTGTAGTTTATGTACATAAGGAATAGCCGGTGCAAGTATTAAAAAAATCAAAAGGAAATGAGAAGTGTAGGCTTTTTGTTGAAGTAGCTCAAAAACTCCTCGCACACTGGTCTCATTGGACCAACGGATGCCTATACTAGTGTTAGATATAAACAGACTATAAATTGATCACTATGGCTGTTATTGTCTTTGTCACTCATATATTAAGATAAAAAACTTAAAATTACTTGCATTTTTATTTTGAAATTTTGTCACATCATTTTCTACTTTGTGTTTGCCAAGTTTTGACAATGATGTGCTTGATACACCTTGTACCATACAAATACATAGACACAATATAGTAATAACAAAAATTAAAATAAAACATGATGGATCTTATCAAAACTAATTACTCAAAACTTGCTTGAGAGTTGGTAGGTTCAAGAAATCCCAACGAAAACGAGAATGGAAAGAAATTTAAAAAAGTAAAATTTTAAAAAGCTGAGTCAGATTAGCCGGGCAACGGGGGCTGGCTCATGTGCAAAGGAATCCGGGCAGCATAGGTCCTGATAGCCTATGGAAATGCCCAGGCTGGAAGTGTCAGCCAATCAGCATCCACCTCCGACTCCTCCTCCGCTGCACACGTGGCGGCCCTTCTCGCTTGGTTATCCCCCTCCCTTTGGCATTTCTGTTTTCTGAGTACAGTACCAGTTATTATTGATAGGTAGAACCTATTTTGGCATTTCAAAGAAGTTTGTGTAATAAAAAATGCAAAGGTCAATGTAATCTCATATTTTTGACATGTGATTCTCATGCAATCCCAATGAACCATACCAAATCTTGGTTACTAAAAATAAAAATTCTATTTTTGGTAAGTTGTTTTGTGTCAAAATTGTTGTTTTACAAGAAAGTTGATTAAAACACATTGGTGATGAATTTTTGAGATTTGATTGCATGGATGCATAGGAGACATCAGTGCGCACATCTTTCCTTCTAACAAACATCTTCAAAAAGTTTAAAATTCCTTCAATGGAGACTTGAACATTGATGTAATCATGACCAAATTTAGTAAAATAAATAATTCTTTATGGTAATTAAATTGTGCTATTTGACTCATATATTATGATTAAATCTATACCTTTGAACATGATGATATGTTTATTTTGCCAAAAACTAATTAAAAAATAGAAATATTTATTTTACTAAATTTGGTCATAATTACATCAACATTCAAGTCCATTGAAGGAATTTTGAACTTTTTGAAGATGTTTGTTAGAAGGAAAGATGTGCGCACTGATGTCTCCTATGCATCCATGCAATCAAATCTCAAAAATTCATCACCAATGTGTTTTAATCAACTTTCTTGTAAAACAACAATTTTGACACAAAACAACTTACCAAAAATAGAATTTTTATTTTTAGTAACCAAGATTTGGTATGGTCCATTGGGATTGCATGAGAATCACATGCCAAAAATATGAGATTAAATTGACCTTTACAGTTTTTGTTATACAAACTTCTTTGGAATGCCAAAATAGGTTCTACCTATCAATACTAATTGGTATTGTACAGTATGAAGTAGAGGGCTCTAAAATGGTGCACTTCTAGGAATGGCTGACATGTTCCCCTCAAAAATCTACTATTGTTATTGATGAGTTATGTGGGACTAGCTTTATGTCCCACATAACTCATCAATAACAATAGTAGATATTTGAGGGGAACATGTCAGCCATTCCTAGAAGTGCACCATTTTAGAGCCCGCTCCATTTTAGAGCCCTCTACCTTAGAAGCTAATTGGGAAGTTTATTCAAGTTTTCATGAGTACTTTCCCTTCTCTTGTTGGAGTAAAAACTTAAAAGGTACGTCCACACTTGGTGTTAACCCCTAAAGGACCATTGTCCCTTTGGGGGACAAATGGGATTTCGGGCAGGTACCTACGGCTTCAATTTTTGTCTTGATTTTTTGAAACTTTTTTTGAAGATAGAAAAACACATTAGCTTTTGGGGAATATAATTTTTATTCCAATTGATGCCAAGGAGCAAAAGTTATGCCCAAATAAGCACAAATTTGGGGATTAGGGGCAGCAAAAAAAGTTCTTATAAAAACGTGAAAAAAAATTTTAATATTCTTTTCTTATAGATTATATCTTTGTCTACATCTAGAGCTTTGATTCATTCCATTTGGACTAGTTATGAGAAAGTAATGGACAATCTTGTTTTTCGGGCAACGCAAGCATCTTCTTGAAATAATAACTTGTAATCTTCATTTTTGAATGCAGGTCTAACATTTTTTCAAAAAAAAATGTTGGAGAGGGTGAAGTTTGCTTTCTAGAACAATCTCACCATTGGGATTATTGCATTTCAATTCTAGTCCAGGGTTGCTATCAATTTAAGTTTTTGTTCAATCTCATACCTTCTTCTACCTAATGTTTTTTTAAAGAATGAAAATTAAGTTTTTCTTTTAAAAAAAATTTCCCAAGATTCCCAACTCAACTTCCCACCATGCAAAAATAGAATTCCAAACTCTATGGTGCAAAAATTTTAAGTTAAAAATGTTCAAAAATACAAAATCTAGTCAAGCAAGGTGCAAAAAAAGTTCATTTTTACACTTTAAATGCACATATCTTCCAATCTGTGTGGTTAAAGTTATTGAGTTTTGTACGACACATTCTTATAGTAGTCTAATACAAGATCCTATGGTTGGATATGCAAAATGCCTGATTTTCAAACTTTTTTACTCTTTGCCATAGAGAAGGCAGTTTTGAGTGTTTTTTGACAGAATAAAGGCCATGGTCCTTTAGGGGTTAAGAGGAGTATAAGCAATATGAATGCATTTTGAAGGTGTGTCCAATTGCGTCTAATTTTCCTTTGCTACTACCACTCTTAACATTAAATGGGCGTGTAGGTCACATTTTTGTACCTTGGTGGTTTGAAATTGTGAAAAAACAAAGGCCAAGTGTAGTGAAAAACACCACCTCCTTGAATACTCTTTTGTCAGAATGCACAAATTTTATCACCAAAGTTTCATATTTTCAAATTAAATTTTTTTTGGTGAGAATCCTTTACTGTCATAAAATTGTCAATTTACTCTTAGCCATTTCATTTTTGTTGTATCTCAGGCTAGAATCAAATTTGAAATAACCTTTTGCTATAACCCATGGGTATCAAGATGGCAACTTGACAAGGACAAAGATCTTGAAATCCACAGAGGAGACAAGTCTTGCAAGGTTGGGAGGTCTAATAGTTATTGAGGAGATTTGACTAGTTTTTTGTACTAGCACTAAAGCCTTAGAGTAGCAAACTAATAGATGGCTTGGCAAAACGCAAAGTGAAGCGAGTTTTGGCACGGTGCCCCTATTCAATGAAGGTAAGATATGTACTCAACTTCAACAATTGGGTGTTTGCCAAATGAGAATTTTGTCACTAGCATACTACAAGAACCAATCAATATGCTACTTTGATGCAAGGAGCTAGAGTGGTAATCAATTTTATATCTCAATTGTGTTTTCTTTGTAGTTTTAATTTCTAAGCCAAACCAGTCCCCTTTATTATTTAAAATCGTTCGTTTTTAAAATACATTTGATTATTTGATCATTTTCATCAATTAACTTTCTACCAATGGCAGTGCTTTGTACATGTTAGTAGTTGTCATTGTATTGTGGATATAAATCATTTGAATCTTAGAGCATCTGCACCCTTACACCTTCATGGTTTGACACATGCAATACTTGGATGGTAAGTGCTTAAGGCCCCTCAAAATGTTCTCTTGAACCTCACATTGAACGTGTCAAGCAATGACCCTTAAAATCACTATCCATCCTAAGTTTAATGAGTTTTATCCTATACTCCACTTGATGATTGATCAATTGACTATTTGTGGAGCACACACGAAGGGTAAGGGTGGGGGACAAAAAATTTAAGGGATCTTCAAAAGTAGATGTAAACACTTGGTGTGTCAGTGATCATGTGTAAGGGAGCAGATGCCCTTACTAACAATTTGGAAATTCTATTGTCCCTTTTCAAACAAGAACACAACCCAACAAATAAAAAAGTAAATCTAATAATGAAAACCATGCCCACATGCTTACAGATTTGATCCTATAGGTATAGTTACCCTAATCTCCATGGAGTCCATATTTGAGACCATGAGAGAAAGGCTTGGGCCCCAAGTATTTTTTGTACTTTTGTTAGCAACATGCACCCCCGCCGCACCCCCACCATGCAATCAGGTAAGGAAAATTTGGACAGAGTTGGATAGAATCAACGACATGTGCACATTCATCCATAAAATCTACTAATATTAGTAGTTTACATCTAAAAACTGGCAAATCTGGTGCAAACTTGGGGAGGGATTTGGCGACGTCATCCATTTTTTCAATGAATTTTTCTAGTATTCTAATCGCCAATCGGGTTTTGAGGTAAGATTTAGGCGAATTTTTGCCAATAAATTTTTCGCTGGCTTGCATGGGGGTGGGTGCTATTTTGTTCAAATAATTTCTCCCTCATCTCTAGCATTACTCGAATCTATGAAAACCACTCTTCCTCACTTTTCGCCAAATGTGGTAACTTTGACGTAAGTAAAAAAAATTCTACACAAAATACAGAACTTGTTAAAAATATTTGTTTCAAGGGAAACATACAAAAGTTCGAAGTAGATTTAGGGCATGAAAGACAGAGTTACCCGTGCTTTTCAAGGATCTGGACGAAGAAGTAAGCTTAGCAATGAACGAGCCGCCACGAATGCATGCTGTTTGCAGTTGTGCATGGGCGGCGAAGGAGTAAAAATGTTTTTGCTCTTCCACCGAACAGTGAAAATCAAAATGGAAGGTTCCACTTGCTTATATTTAGCATTGGCAACGAGCGGAAGTCGGGTTTATAGCGCCATTCGGTGTTGCCAAGTTTGTTGGGCTTGGTTGGTGCACAGTGGTGCTTGTCCTCACGTCCTCCTCAGATCCGCGTTTGTTTAGGGCAGCATTCAATCTGGCATGGAAAAACAGAGGAACGTTTCTTCACTTCAGCTGAAAGAGAAGCAGTAGAAGGAGTTGAGAGTTCTTCACGTTTTGCTGAAGGAGAAGCAGTAGAAGGAGTTGAGAGCTCTTCACTTTTACTGAAGGAGAAGCAGAAGAAGAAGGAGTTGAGAGTTATTCATTTTAGCTGATGAAGAAGCAGAAGCAGTAGAAGGAGTTGAGAGAGAGGTAGTCTTGATCGCTTGTCAGGTAGCGACTACTGTGGCGGTTTCAAAAATTTATTGCTTCGGAGCTCGGTGATCGGTTTCTTGTGAGCTGCTGTGACAGGATTTGTTGATACTGTTGGCGCGTTTCTCGGAAGAGATTGAATCGAAGCTGCAGCAACAGCAGAGGTGCATTCGTGGATCTGCAACGTGCGAGGTTTTGTTAATATCAGCACGAATGATCTGTAATGGAAATGGTTTGCTTTCGCATCTACCGGTGAACGTGCAGCGATTTGTAATGTGAAGCAACTATTCTAGCCTGGCTTGGTGAGATTGACAGAAGCGCGCGCTTACAGAGGCGGCATTACGTCACCAGCTTTGCAATGGCTGGATGTCCATGAACGCTTTGAGAATGGAACAAGGCAGCGATCGAGATTCATACCAACTGTTCCGCGGTTGATGAGGTGTTGTATGAGCTCGGAAGAGCCGGGTTCCTCGTGATGCGATCGTCACAGAGCTCGTGATGCGATCGTTGGAGATTTGATTGAGGAGGCCTTGGAATACATCGGGACGTTGCAATGGGCCTCACTCCGTTTGCGTGCATCACGTTGCCCGACAGTGTGCGAATTGTGTACCCTGATGGGCACGTTGCCAGCCTGAGCCGCACTTGTAGCGTCTACGAGCTTCTCCGTGGCAATCCGGAGTACTACGTCTGCAGGAGCTTCCCGCACACGCTCGCGAATCGCTTGGCTGCCGATGAGCATCTGCAGAAAGGCACGACGTACTTCGTGTGCGCCACTCCGGACGCGCGACCGTTCCAATCGAAGAAATCCTCCGCAAACCGGCCAGCTCGGAAGATCTTGCCTCGGTTGTCCCGTCGGGAGATGCGCAGTCCGACGCACCACTCGAAGGTCTTCGACGTCCACTCCGCGGCGATGCAGCAACAGCTGAAGTCGATGCGAGGAGAGCGGCCTCCGAAGCACCTGCACCAGCTCAAGCTTGTCTTCGTCCGGCATTGTCTGCAGGCGCTTCGGCTTCCCCCCCGAATGGACGAGCCCGCGTCTTTTTCAAATTTAGTTACTTCCGTTCCCGCTCCCGCCCCCGCCACACCCGTCGACGTCCTTCCCGTTTTCAAAAGTGCCGCGCGATCGGAATTAGGGTTGTATGTCTCCAGGAGGCAGGAGTTTTACCTTCGGCGAGCGCGGCGACGCCGCAAGGTCGTGTGGAAACCCGTGTTGCAGAGCATTTCCGAGATGGCGCCCGTCGTCGAGTTTTACTTGCCGGGGGCTCAGCAAGACGACGAGTCCGAATCTGCGTCCGAAGCGCGATTCTCGCCACCAGCTCCTCCTCCTCCTCCGCGGAAGAATATCTCTCCCCCTCGGCAGCCGATGATCGCCGTTGCTGCTGCAGCGCCGAAGATCATCTCTCCACCTCGGCTGCAACCGGGTGTTGCGACATACTCTGGTGTTGTTGCACCGCACCAAAAACGACAACGACGACCTCGCGGGAACAGCAGATCTCTCTACACGGCGTAAGCTCATTGAAATCTTTCGTCCCTTGGAGCCAGCTTTTCCATGATCGTGCACACCGATCCTCATTCCTCTTCACGCAAGACCTAATCTACTCCTGTGTTGCTCTGTATCCCGCTTGCTTGCGACTTTTCCTACTGATTTTGCAACAGAGGAGGTTCAGTGTTAGACATTCCACATGCTTCATGAAGAGTTGTCTATTAAACGTGTTGAGCAAGGGTTTAAGGTCCGACGATTGTAAGACATTCCAACTTTGCTACGGTGTCATCTTGGCTATGAAGAAATTCTTTGTTGATTTTGTGGAGCCTTTTTGATGATTGACAGCATATGTACCATAGTTTAGAAAGACAAAACTAATTTATATATTGTCTACTAGTTCTTTTCCTAGAAGACATGATCTGATGTGTTCATCGACATGTCACCGTAGGTCAAGTGTACCTCCGCTCATATTTCATGAAGAGAATGGCAGTGCAAGCCTTCCTTTTTGCAAAGACCTTGTTACTTCAACGTAGCATTCGAAATATTTTCTGGTTTGCAACTACTTGATATGATGTTTTTGAGTTCAATGGCTCTAGAGATTACAGGCTTGATGGAATGCTATTTGCATGTTCGGTGTGAATAAGAGCAAACCTCCACATGCTGGCCATGTAGTTTGAAAATCCTGGAATGACTAGCAATTTTTGGTTGAAATTGCTCGTTGTTTCGCGGTTATCAAACTGTATGGCCAGCATGTGGAGGTTTGCTCTTATTCATACCAAACATGCAAATAGCATTTCCATAAATTTTATACTTAAAACTTGCTTGTTGTTTCTGAGTTTTTTTGATTGCAAGGTCAGCATGGAAGTTTTATAAGGATATAGTGACAGTGTGCAGCTGCTCCAACTCAAGGAGATAGTTTCATTGTTGTTGAGAAGGTTTGTGCTGGAATCCTAATGCGTGGTGGCAAAGGTAACTTAGATTCTTTCTCTTTCCATAGTGGGAGTTAAGTAAGTTTTGGTGACAAAATGTGCCAGTATTGAAGGCCAGCCACACCAACACCAAACTGGCTTGTCATAACAGCATTTTGTAGTAAGGTAGGCGCACCCATGGGCGTGACTTGTTGTTTTAACCAACTTTGCTGTGGTTTCATCTAACTTTGGTGTTGTTTGTTCTTTATTAGTCAGAATAAGGTCAAAATAGGGAAATGTGCCAGTGCCTGGTGGGTTTAGATTGACCAATTTGTGGGTATCAAGGCTTTGGTTTTTATAACAATTAAAGGTAGTAAGAGGTTCCATGATGCATGGTTTAAGCTCACTATGTCAACACCCATGGATAAGAAAATATTTAGCACTTTGAATAAATTGCACAAATAAATGGTTGTGTAAACAAGTTTTTTATCATATCCAATATTTTTTACTTCCATTTCCTAACCTAAGAATATTAATTTCAAACCTATCTCATAACCTCAGATATCCTGAAATAGAAAGTTTCTTGGTTATGGGTGCTCCTACCTTAAACAAGTGGTGGCACTCACTTCTTTGTGTAAGAACATATTTTGTGAATTTCTTTACTCATCTTTGTGTTTGGTTCCAAATGGATGTTAATGGATTTTGCAAACTATTATCTTCAAAATATTGTCCTTGAATGGTGGACAAGTTATCTTTATTAAAATCAGCTTATGGAACCTTGAACGCATCGGTTATCCCCAAATACTACTATAGAAAATAAAATTTTACTTCTCCTTCCGTTCCTAATTGATTGCTGTGACGTGTATGGCCTTGGCATGAGGGAGTTGGGAAGAGGAGGATCAATAAACTCGAGCCACAGTGTTTAATATATAGAACTCTCTGTTCTTTCTTTTGTTTAGAGTTTGATGAGTTTTCCTACTATGTAGGAGCACCCATAAGCGTGAAACTAAGGGTTTTTGGGGGTAGGGAAATCAGTTGATGAACTTTGAAAAAAAATAGTGTTAAGTTGAAGAGGAAATCAAAAATATTGGTATCAATTTGAAAGTTTCAATTGCAAGTATTTGTTCACAAAGATTTTTCAAAGTCCTAAATCACTAAAATTGTATAGTTTTGTATAGGTGAAGTTTTTGGTGTGCTCAGATGTTCATAATATTAACTTGAGGAGTTCTTAAATAGTGAGATGGGGCACTCAAAACTGTTATGCCAGTCACCCAAAACCATCATTTTGTCATCCATAACTATCACTTTATCACCCACAACCATTTTTTTTATAAATTGTCAATCACTAACATCACTGACACAAGTAGGTATTGGGGTGGGGAATGGTGAGGGGTACTCCTACCTTAATGGCAATGTGAAAATAGGACTCTTATCACAATGTATATAAAAGCTACTTTCAATTGTGGTATCCATTACCTACTTCCTTGACGTGGAAGTCGTTGTTGAAAATTGTGATGTCTAGTGCTTGCCAAAAAGATTGTTGCCTCTCCTTTTTTTTTCACCTTTTTCAAAGTTATCTTTAGCAACAAAATAAGACAATATGTTGTTTTTTACTTTAACAAGTTGCTTGTTGAGAAGGATTGTAACCATAGCGGTGGTTTGGTGCATGTATTCTTAATCCTAGAGCTACTCTATGCTACAAAAGGAGGTTGATAAAAATAAAAAAAACAACACTCTTTTTGGTAGGCCACAATACATATCTTTTGACCCAACTAAACACTATCCTACTACTAAAATCACAAGGACTTTTGTAGTATCACATATCCACCTCTAATATTGCATGTTCGCTTTTGTAATATCACAAAGATTGGAGATGTTAGATGCAATATGAACACTTACTGAAATTTTTACTTTGCATTTTATCTAACTTATGAAAATCCCAATCAAGTTCTAATGGTGATCTATAATATCACATCTTACCTCTGTAACATCACATCTTCAATCAATTTTGAAATTTATAACAATTTTAATGGTGAATGTGTAGTTGAGCAAGTGCCAACTGCTAGTATGTATGAAAAGAACATATGACATGTGAAAATGTCACAAGTGATATCTTTGCAAATTTCAGTTTAGTATCATCACTAGTACGTACTTGCACTCAATATCTTTTGTTGCTTATAGATGCTATTGTGAGAATGGCAATAACAAGTGCATGGAAATGATGAAACTACTTTTGTAAAGGCAATTCCATGTTATTGTTCACTAGGTCACTAATATTGAAACTAAAAAAGATTATTGCTTGTAATATTCAAAATCCTCACCCACACCTAAGGAAAATTTACATTGTACGTGAGGAACTTATTTCATGGGTGTAACTTGAAGTTTGATTGGCCTTACAAAAATATCATATGTCAGTTTGACATTTTCACAAATATAACGTTAATGAAAGGATTTTCTTTTGTAGATCTTGTAAGCTTAGGTAAAAGAAACGTCTTAGTGCCCATAAATTTTGACAATTTAAGTAAAAGATTGAGAGAAAGACATAACTTTTCCAACAACGGAAATGGTTATTAAAAAACCCACTAATGTCATTTATTTTCAACTGCTGCAAGCATACAAGATATTGTGTATCCATTATAACATTTGTGTGTAATTATTTATTTATTGTGGAATTGATTTTTTAGACGCGTCTGGCATATCATTTTGTTGTTATCAAAAAGTTAAATTTTGATCAAATATCAAAAGTTCAATAGTTTTAGTGTTTGCTAGACCTACAACTCATGAAGTCCTTTTTTAGTGGTATTACATGTTTTCAAATTATGGAGGTGCAATTTTGTATATTTTTTCATAAAGAAACTATGGTGTATAACACAATAATTTGTTTTATGTTCTATATGAAATTTTATTGAACTAGTTGAGTGGTGTCCAGAAGTGTCCAAAATCAACAAGAAACTATTGATTTTTTGTTGTTTTGGTCATCACTAAAAGAAACTTGGGTCTCTGTATTAATTTGATTGTGTTCATTGAGTTCACTTTATTGTTGACTTACACAAAAATCTATTAGTCTAAACAACAATCTATTGATCTCAACAACAAAGTGAATTCAATTAACACAGCCCAAACAACAAAAAAAACAAGTTTGCAATAACATGCATTTGTTTAGTACACTTCAAAGTCTACTAATTACAAAAAATATCAAATTGTGAAAAGAGAAAAAAAAAACATTAGATATACAACAAAAACTCCAGAGGATTTTAAAAAAATTTGAAAGATTCCAATTTTTTTTATTCATTAGACTTCAATGAAGTTTTGGAAGATTCTAAAAAGATTCCAAAAACAACCACTAGTAGAAAACTCCGTCCAAAACAACAAAATATCAACTTCTTGTTATTTTGAATACTTGCCCACACTATTTGACTAATTTTACAAAATTTTGAAAAAAACTATTTATGTTCTATAATTTAAACACTATTGACTAAATCAAAAAATTGGAATCTTCTTGGAATCTCTTTGGAATCTTCTTGGAATCTCTTTGGAATCTTTTGGAATCTTTGACAATCTTTCTATAATCTTTAAAAATCTTAGAGAATCTTTCCAAAATCTTTGAAAATCTTCTTGAAATCTATGAGAATCTATGAGAACATTATTGGAATCTTTGAAAATCTTAATGGACTCTTTGCAATCTTTGAGAATGATTTTGAAATCTTTAACAGTCTTTGAGAATCTTTGAAAATCTTATTGGAATCTTTGAGAACCTTTGAGAGTCTTTGAGAATCTTTGAGAGTGCTTGGAGTCTTTATGGAATCCTCTTGAATCTTTATGGAATTTTTGAGAATCTTTTAGATTGTTTTTTAAATCTTTTAGAATCTTCTATGAAATCTTCAAGAATCTTTTGAAATAGTTTTGGAAATCATTGGAAATACTCCAATTTTTTTATAAAAATCAAATCTTTTGGAATCTCTTCTAAAATCATTTAGAGTTCTCTAGAATCTTCTTGAAATTCATTAAAATAAATCAAAATCCTTTATATGTAGAAAAACTTTTAGAATATTTTTGGATTGTTTTTGGAATCTTTTTAACATACTTTTGGACTTTATTGAAATAATTTGAAAATTTAAAAAACAAAAGAATCTTTCAAAAAAAACTTAGAATCTTTTACAATTTCTATTGTGTATTAGTTGTTTTCTTTCTTCACTTTTCACAAATTGTTATACTTTGAACTTAATAGATTTTGAAAGTCTACTACAAACATGACCTAAACAACAGAAAATCATCATTTTTTGTTAATTTGCACACTTTTGGATATAATTTCACTTATTTAACAAAATTCTAAACAAAAAGTACAACCTTATATTGTTTGAGGTACCACAATTCATTTATGAAAAAATATAGAAATAGCCCCTCAATTCTTTGAAAACAACAAATCATCCCTCAAAGATTTGAATTATTAAAAATACTCTATGTTTTAAAAAAAAACATCAATTATATCCCTAATATTTTTAGAAAATATGAAAAATGTCCCCAAACTAATTTGAATTATCAAATCTATTTGTTATTTGAAAACTATTTTTTACCATTGATTTTGTGTAAAATGCCAATTAATCTTTATTCTTGGATTTCAGAAATACCATACATACCTCTCTATTTTTTGTGCCTTTCTCTTGCAATTCTATCTGAAATATATACAAAAAACAACAATAAACACTATGCAGTTGATGCAATAGTGTTTGCAATGACAAATCTATATTCAAAAATCCTTCAAAGGATTGAAGTACTTGTGTATAAGAGTGGCTTTGCATTCAACCTGATCAAGTTTTTGTGATTTTCATTTTCATTGTAGTATTGACAATAAATTGTAAAAGAAAAAAGCAAATGACAAGAACTTCCAATATCCTTAAAAATAACAAAGAGATAGTTTAATTGAAATTCTTACACAAATCAAAGGTAATTTTTATTTTTCAAATCACACAAGAGTATATTATATATTTCAAAACAAAAGAACATTTTTGATATTATCTACAAAATACTAGAAGTACAATTGATACTCTAGCAAAAAACAAGAGTATTTTTTACACTTTAAATCATTAAGTGAGAAATTTAATATTTTGAAAGAATTGAAGAGAATTTTTTATATTTTCCCTTCTTTTATTATCTAGATCAACAAAAAAAATTAAAATCTCACAAAATATCTTTTGAATCTATAAAAAAGATTAAAAGATCTTCAAAATATAATAGAATATATTTTAATCTTTTGGATGCTTTGAAATTTGGATTGTATAATTGCAAAGTCTCAATTTTATAACTACTATGAAATTGATGTTTTTGAAAGCTAGCAAACTATGGAGGCTATTTTCACCTAATAAGAATTCTATATTTCAAAAAATCACAATTAATTTTTTCATAAAAATGAAGCCAACCCTCGGTCTTAATCAAAATCTCTCTACTCATACGGATAGGAATATTCATAAATTTTCCACTTATACATTGTGATGTTGTATATAACAATCATATTGTGCTTGGTGTGAACCTTGAATGTGATTATACCATCCACACTAGAGCATTCATAAGGAAGTAGTGCTTCATCTTTGGTGGAGACCAATCTTTGGTAGAATAAACTAAGCATGACTCCATAAGGCACTTTCTTGTACACGCCTGTAAGGGTGCCGTCAGTTTACAACTCTACTTCAACAAGCCATATGATCGTCTAATGCTGATTGAAAAATTAATTTTTAGATTTATGTATTTCAATGAAAAATTATAAGTAACAATCAAAGGGGTGTTAATTTAAAAAAAAGAATAATTTATGAACATCTTCTTTAACCCCTAAAGGACCGAGGGCCCTTTTGAGGGACAAACAGGATTTTGGGCATGTACCTATGGCTAATTTACTTTGCAAGATTTTTTGAAATTTTCATTGAAGGTGAGGAATTCAAAGATCTACGTGGAAATGTGATTCTTTCTTCATTCCAACATTCATTGAAGAAGTTAAAAATGAAAATCTAGAAAAAGGTCTAGATAGGGCAGCCCAAAAAATTCTTAAAAATTGGATTTAAAAAACATAAAAATCTGAAATAGGTTCTTTAGACTTATATAGATGTGGAAGCATTGAATCATTCAATTTTGATAGATGAGATGAAGGTTATTAGAAGTTTTAGTTTGCAGGTAGGTGCAAAACCACATAAATTGTATGTAACATAAAGGTTTGATGGACAATAATCGGCCCAAGCAACAGCAAAGGTTCCCCTACAATTTACATATTGATTTTGACTAAACTTGTACCTTTCTACATACTATTGTGTTTACTTGGTCAAAACTAGATATCATATGAAATTAGAAATTTTCCAAAGCATGAGAATGTTCTAGAGGTCCCTAAACCACGTCCTTGAAGGTGTTTGCTTAGCATGGAAGATGTGCATATGGATGCTTTCCTATAGTAACATGCAATCAAATCTTAGAAATTCATCACCAATGGTGGTTTTTATCAATTTTGAATTTTGACACAGAATTGCTTATAAAAAACTAGAATCTATTTTTTTGTAGTTGAATATTGATATGCTTGTCTAGGATTGGGGATGGGAAATAAACCAAAAAATCGGAAGACAAAATTTTAATTACCATGCAAACATGGGAAAAAGTATAGGACATTTGAAATTGTTGGACAGGTTTTGTTTGCCAACTTGCATGTATATAAGATGCTTGAAATTGTTTGTGTTGGTTGGTACAATTTGAATTTATCCACTCAATTACCGTGGAAGAGGCATTTCTATTAAGAACAAGGTATGTTTTTGAATATTTAAGACTCCATATATTCTCGAATACTCCATATTCATCCAATATCCTGTTTCAAGTTATTTAGATAGCTAACATTTGCAATTTCTATGCAAATGTTACAACATTATGCTTTGATGTATCACTTATGGAAGTAGATCTTTTCAAGGCCACGTAGGTACTTGGTTATATCTAAGGTTATTTTGATAACCTAGCTTTTTTCTTTCTACTTGAGTTTTTGATTAGAGCTTCTTCCAAATTGTTTCAACAGAGGCGAGGTTTATCAAAATTTCAAGTTTATGAACAAATATGCAAGTGCGTGCAACAAGGAAAAAAAAAGTGGTTTGACCTTTGCCAAGAAGCTGGCTTTTCACCAGCCACAATGTTGGAAATCAATTACTCAAAATCAAAAATTGAAGAAGCTATGAATGAGCCTCTTGGACATGGACTCAACAAGTTTGGGCTTGTTCTGGTTCAGTATGGTCATCATGTTAGGCATTTACCTCTTCTATGTGTTCTTTTGTCATTGCTTGAAACTACTTTGATTCTAGAAGTAATCAAATTTGTCACATGATTTGGGGTGGCGTAGTGATCTATACTTTCAACATAGTGTGGAGAAACGCTTTTGAAACCCAATCATTCTTGTTCTAGTGCTTAATCACTGGGATTGTTGTTTTTTGCTGGTGTAGGTCACTGATGTTCATGGCTTGTTATATAATACAATGATGGCTTGTGGGATTACACCACATGAAATGTTTTGTTCCCCTATTAGGTTGCCACCAAATCAGGTTCATAAGAAGCCACTAGCTTCAAAGAAAGCTCTCCTAAATTTGAAGCCAAATATTGAATCCAAGAGAGTGGCATCTACTGATGTTCCTTCTTCTGGAAATGGGCTTCCCAATGTAAAGCTTACGTCTACTGATAAAAGTCCTAATCTAGAAGAAACACACACAAAGAAGACGCCAAAGAGGCTGACTCAAAAGCACATGCTGCAATGGATGACCAACAAAAACCGCGTAAAAAATACCGCATTTATTATGAAAAAGCTACATTGCCATGTTTCTTTGTTACTTTCATGTAATTCCAAAGTTTTTTTTAGTCATTTTAGTCCGTAACGGGAAAATATGGTCAAGCTAATGTCTTGATCTTCATCACGATTTGATTTACACCAATTGATTCTAATCTATCACGCAAAAGTCATGACTTTTTCAACCTGAAGGACCTATTGCTAGTGCTCTCTTGGTTTGCATCATGTATGTTGAAGTAGATTTTGTGGTTGTCAACCTGTATTGTAAGTGTGTTATAGTGTCCCAATTATAGGGCTGTTCAAAAATCTAGGTTTGTTATTTGTATCCTGGTGACCCAAACATCTAGTTATTTTTCCAAATACAAGAATAGCTATCTCTTGTATTTTTAATATACATCTTCTGCCATTTGGTCAAACAATTGGTGTACGTAATCCACTTAGACTTGTAAAGTGTTTGATTTTTGATGCAAGGATTCTTGTTGTTTCTCTAGGTAACATTAATGGAGCTTGTTTAGGAGTTTCAAGGTTATAACAAGTGTCAGCTTATGCAATTTATCTTATTGCTGGAGAGGAAAAAGCTTATTCAACTGAGTAAGGACATTTTCACAGTGACTTCACTGGGTGAAGAGCAAACTATATAAGATGTAAGCCTTGATGTAGTTGAATTAGACGGTATGTTGATACACAGTCACGACTAAATATACATTCTCATCTGTACTCCTTGATCTAAGAGACGCGCGACAGCCATGTTGAATGAGTCTTGCAAAACACCTCATATTTCTTTATTACCGGTAGAGCCAAGATAGGGTATGATTCTCACTCATTTTGCAATCTCAATATAGTTGCTTTCTATTGTGCCTCATATGCTTCACTACGCCTAGATGCAACAAATTAATCAAATTGACCTGAAAACCATGATGTACAGCCACCCATCTATAGAGCTCTTGTTGAGACTGCAAAGTAATACTTTTGACAAAATCACTAACATTGTATAAACAGATAGATACAATATGATGCTGGCAAAGAAACTTCAAGAGAAATACTTCAACTAGGGCCTGAATAGTGCAGTGCCTAAATTTATTTCAGCTCAATGCCTCACCAAAGGCGGGCAACCAGCAAAGAAGAAGGTTTGGTTCTAATGCTTTCTAATCTTGCAAACACATGGTAGACTTTGATGATTGCTAACAGCAAGTTATATGAAAAAGAGTGCTATGTGACCCCAATAAAATTGGCCATATAATTACCAAAATAGAAACTTTCACTTCATCCATACAAGCCTTCTTCCTCCCATATGTCTACCAAAAAGTCCACCATTTCCTGTGACAAGCAAAAACATTGCTCAACCAATTTCCCATGCTAGTCACTAGCAAGAGTCAAGACTAGAATTTTGTCTAAGGAAGAAAACTAAAAAAGAACTTTGATGCCCATGCTTTTAACTACATATAAGTATGTCTTCTTTTCTTTGATAAGAGGAAAGGCTCAATAACAGGAATTTTAAACATTTGCAAGATTCTCAAATTTTAACACCTCTCCATGATAGTTTAGAATAATTAGAAGAAGAAATCTCCAACGCTAAAGTTGGTTACCCAAGATTTCAAGCATATTTTTGAAAATCTAGGTTTTTATATCTTCCAGCAATTTTTTTGATCTTGACAACCCTTATTGTCTACAAGTGTAGAACATTCTAGAACATTCTAGAGATTTCTTTCCTTGGGCTTTCTACTATATCCCAAACAAAGAATAGAATGTTTTCCTTGAAGTACTTAGGGAGGAATTATATTTGTTGTTACACCTTGCAAATGTGAAACTTCACAACACAAGTTTCACAACACAAAAATTGTCACATTTTTATGACTATAACTAAACATTTAAGCCCTAAATGCCCGGCTAGTTACTTTGATTATCCCTTTACAATACCTCTATAGGGCTTTACAATGATGTGGCAAGTGCCCACCCATTATGATACTATTTCTAATAGTTGCAGAAGTCAAGAATGCATGGTGTCCTCATGAAAATTGCAAGAAGGGCAGCATAGGATTTAACACCATGTTTATGAATCTCACAATTTGGGTTACCTAAACAAAATATGAGTACATTTGATGGGATTGTTTATTACTTTTCATGATGGACCATGTGTTTAGAATCACTTCTGAAAAAACTAGATGAAAACAACTTTTTTTCAACTTACAAAAGAATTTTTTTTGTTATACACCTCTAGGCGTTTAAGAGTTATCAAGTGACGCTTGTGAAGAGTGGTTACATAACACCCTAACAAATAGTCTGCCATACATGTTACAATGCAATCATGTCCTTTTTTTTAGAGAAGCCTTATTAATAAGACTTCACAAACAAGACCCTATTTTGGACCATGGTACAACTAATTAATAATGTTATGACATGTCACAAGCAAAAAAAAAGAGGCTTGAGAGTGTGTAAAAATGGGGAATCCTTGAGTAGCATATTCAAGCTGGATACTCAAGGAAAAAACATTGTAGACAAGGGAACCAATTGTAAAAAATTCCTCAGTAGAAACCCTATAAACAATTGGGTGGGAGTAAAGACACCAATTTTGTAACTTAGGAGTTAGAAAAAAGGTGAGAAAGAGTAAGACATATAGTGAGTGGTACAAGCTTTGTGAAGGGACGACTAATGCCAAGTAGCTCCTCATAAGTTGCACTCCATTTGGAACTCAACAATCACCACATTCAAACAATTGAGCAAATCCATCCAAACAAAACAACATTGGCATAACAAAAAGACTGCACTTTAATAAGAAAATTGTAGATTCTTGTCTATATGTATAATAAACTTGGTTTGTATTAGTTGTATTTGTTGGTCAAGTGAAATATGTTTTAAAAATTTGTGATTGGCTGTTGGATTAATTATGTTTGTCTGTCAAGCAAAGTATGATTTTAAAATTCATGATTGGTCAAGACTTGGTTTGCATTAGTTTTGCTTGACCAAGAAAGTATGATTAGCATCTCATTTAAAAATTTGTGAATGGACAAAGGCCAAGAAGCAAAGTGAAAAATTTGTGATTGGTTGAGGGCCAAGGGGCAAAGTGATGAACATGGGTGTTGAGTGTGAAATGGCATCTTTGGTAGAACCCATTGAATCTTTTTCTAACTTGAATTTGAAATTCAAATACAAAAGGGTGGAGAGGGAGATGAAGAGGCAAACTGATTTGAATCTAAAATTGAATTTGAAAATACTACTTGAGGTAAGCATCCTAAGCTTTGTATAAGATTTCACATGGCTCACAAACACAAACCAAGGTCACCTCATGGCTTTTTTCCAAAATGTGTCCATAGGACATAAAGGTATACTAGTTTTGGTAATTAGATAGCAACACCCATAAGTGTGAGCGTTCCCATAACCATCACCTCTAAAATCTTGGAAAATCTATAGAAGTGAATAGATGTAATTACAAGGATGTACAACATGTGAACAAGAAACCTTAGTGTTGGTATTAGGTGCAATCGTAGTCGGCTCTTTAAAAATTCACAACTTACTCTCACAAATACTACATTCAAAACGGAAAACTCATTGTTTTTCTCTTGCTAACAAGATCTTATAATGTGCTAGATGTTTATTAATAATCATGTTCAAAACCCTTAATTTGATGGTGATAGGTGCTGCTACCTTAAAATTATTAAGAAAGGTGAAAGAGAAGCAAACATTTGCAGGCATATGGGCAGAGAAAGGTCAGGCACCTCAATACAAGTTTTTGCAGTTGTTGAGGTTGAGGCTTTTGAAGGCCAATCCATTCGTGTCTTTGTTTGTGCCAATGGGCTAATGCTGTTGTAACCCAAGCATTTACCACCAACCCCTTGCACATTTTAGCAATCAAACATGAATAGACATCTAAGTGGCACTAATACATTGATCCTTGGATAAGGTCAATCCATTAGGTGAGAAAAAAAGTTGTAGACCATATTCAAGCATTGTAAACAAACACCCCATTTAATTGGGCCTAGAACACAAAAAAAGAAGGAAAAAATGTTGATCATATCCAAGCATTGACCGTAAACAACCACTTCATTTAACTAGGCTAGAACACAAAAAAGAGAAGGAGACCTTAACACTATCCAAGCATTTCTCTTAAAAATGTTGACATTATCCAAGCATCATTGTATCTGAAAATTTTATAAATTTGAATTTCAACTAAAAAGTAGAATTTTTCATGACAAATGGGATTTGAAATTTTGATGTTGAAGAAAATCAAGTCCATATCACATAAATGTTGTATTCTATATTCTTCATAGATACTCTACAAAAGTAAGAAGCTACAATATTTGCAAAAAATGGGTTGCACTTTAAGTTTTTAAACCAAATTTTGTTGATTCCAAGTTTTCATGGATTTTTTGTATTTGTCAAATTTCACATTTCTAGATGAATAGACTTTTGCAAAAAAGCAGAGATATTGAGGGTGAAGAGTTAGTTACCATAGTTTTCAAAAGGAAAGTTGTCATTGTTAATATCGGATGAGCCAGGTCGTTGGAGAGACATTGAAAAACTCCAAAGCCCTTCAGAATTGAGAGCAAGCAAGCTAGCCCCGGAGCTCTTGGTTGGACCTTCTCTTGAATGGTTTGTTTACTTGCTTTGGCAACATGGCAGTAAGAGGTGGCTGCACGTACCCTGCTAAACAACCATTGATGCCAAATAGAGCAAAATAACCAATGATCGGAAAAAAACAAAAAAACAACCCATTTTTACCACAAATTTACATGAACCTTTTTGCTCTTGTAAGCGTGCACCTTTGTACGTTCAGCATATAAGGTAGAACCACCTATTCTTGATCATATAAGCTCCTGCAAGATAGCACATTAGAGCAACAATGTGGCGCAAATTTTTCTTTGGCGGCTTCATACAAAATATTGCGACACAATTTTTTTTTGAATTTTTTTCATGCAAAACTAACTTGTATACAAATTTTGGAGTGCATAAGTTGTTTTGAATCCATAGACAATCACTGGACTCTCCTAATCCTGGTCATAGCCAAACTACTTCTTGCTCACTATTTCCTACTTTCTTTTGGGATACATGTCATGACCTCATTAGTCTTAATTTTGAAAAGGAAAAAAATATGCATTCCTAGGCTTGGAAATAGGCCGGTTGGAAATAGCACACCCTACAAGTTGGGTTTGGATCCCTGGTCGGGAATGGATGGTCCTACCTTAGAATGATAACTAACTTGCTTTCTAAACATGAATTCTATCTAAGAATTTTTATATTCATTCCCATACAGCTCCTCTTTGCTTTATTCCTACGTATTAAATAGCAAGTCAACATACAATTCTTTAGCAAAGAAA
Organism: Ulota crispa; assembly: GCA_963920765.1. Lineage (NCBI taxonomy): Eukaryota > Viridiplantae > Streptophyta > Bryopsida > Orthotrichales > Orthotrichaceae > Ulota > Ulota crispa. The sequence continues at coordinate 39,435,919 of OY987242.1, forward strand.
ACAAGAGAAAAGATTGCAAAACTTGAGCTTATTCTAGGGAGGTGCAAAGATGTGTCCATGGTTGGGGTTGAAACAACCAATCATTGACATAATTTCCACGACAAACAAAGAAAAATTGAGGTGGAAAAAAAAAACCGAATTGTTTTTTTATTAATCCTTAAACATCCCATAGGGATAGTAGATATGTTGCTGTATAATTGACATTTCAGTTTTATTTTGGGATCTCAAACAACTCACTAGAATCGCATTGATCTATATTCCAACTAATTTTGTTGACCTCAAATGTAGTAAAAAGGTGATTCCATTCCAAACACACAAAAAAAGTACCTTGTATTGTACTGTCAGCAAAAGGGTTTTTCAGATGTTTAAGGGTTAAGTTGGATTTGAGAAAATCAAAATGATGGATCTGCATTGAATATTGCATTTAGGTTGCCCACATTAATTTATTGACATTTTACACTATATAAATCTTTATTATTACCATAATGATTTTTTTAATTGATTTTTGTCATAATCAAAATTTAAGGACTTGTCAACAACAATAAAGCTGCAAAAAAAAAACTAGCTATGTGAATCATTTGAAATCCTAATATTTAGAGAATTAAATCACTTGCATGCGCCTCCAAGTGGCCAAGTAATGAATCCTTAGGTAACTTTCTAAGGGAAGGCAACCTATATATTTAGATAACCTAAATGCTATATTTAGTGTAGATTTTTTGAGTGTAGCACAAGACTACTACAAAATGCAATGGATGCTTTCACACGGTCAGCAAATGATCAAGCACTTGCAAAAAAACAAATATTAATTAATTAAAATGGGGATTTAAAGTAAAAGGGAGGACAAAATGCACCCCATGCATGTGTTTTTCCTTTGCAACTAAAAGGCAGGAATCCTATAAATCCAAGTACAATGGCGTAGATGTTGCATATAAATGTAATCCTTGCTCTAATAAACCCTTTGGAAACATACACATTAAAATCAATTCAACATTTTCAAGTATTTGACTTCTTTTCTCCACCTCCACCTACCATCCACCTTTTGAAAAAGAGCCACACCTTCAAAAACTAGGTACCAACAAACATGTGTCAAATTGGAATAAAGGTGCATAACACTTATAACCAACAACTACTGCTGCAACAAGAAATATTAAAGCGCAAAACATATACCTTTGGTTTAAAAGCAATTCTACCACTAAAAAGAACAAAACCTAAACCTCATCCTAGTGATTTCAAAATTTTGATAGCTTTTCTTTTGACAAAGTAGTAAAATGACCATTTGAAATTGGAAGTTGTTGGTTATAAGTGTCATGTACCATATGAGCACAATACTATCATACTACTAAAATCATAGTGACCTCTATAATATCACATATGTCCTTTTGTAATATCACACATCCAATCTTTGTGACATTATCACATATATACAATTTGAATTTGAAGACTTACTGAAATTTTTAGCTTGCAAATTATCTAACATATGAAAATCCTAATAAAATGCTAATGGTGAATGCGTAGCGTAGCAAGTGCCAACTGCTAGTAGAAAACTATAAAGAAACAAGAAAACATGCATTTGGCTGCAAATCTAGAGTATCATATTTAGAGGATCATTACATACAATGCTGCTATCAATTGTAGTAAGTTAGTATAGTTAAACCTCTGTAAATGCATACAATCGGAACTAGGGTAGGATATGAACTTAGATGGATTAGTCAAAAATGGACGTTACTTTTATTATGGATCTTGAAGTTGGTACCAAGAGATTTTGCTACTTATGCAAGGTATTGAATTAGAAAGATTCTACTATATTACAAGCTTGACCATTTCAAATAGCTCTTAACTTTAAGAGTGAACTTCCATCTAATACCGCAATTGAAAAATGCCAAAAGCAATAAACAAATTTACACTAGAAACTTGTTTGTTGTTTTTGTATTTTCCCATTTGAGACAAACATGGAGGTTTGCCCTAAAAAGAAGTGAAATGCACATATTCTCCAATTATACATATCTATGAATTTCAAGCTAACTTCAATAAATCTGATGATCCATAAAAACAAAGCATTTCATTCAAAAAAATTAGACATAGCCTGATGAAGACATCTTAGAGGGGGGGCACAAGGTTATCTATACTAGAAAGAGAAACTTGCTAAATCATAGCACAAAAATATTTAGAAACACTTTGTAGAAGACTAACTAAACTTCTATGAATGTTGTTGCACTTTTTCCAAAAATATTCAAAAGCTTCAACTGCAAATTCCAAGACGAGAATTACATTGTACGACATTTCAAGAAAGAATTATGTGCCACTAAAACTGAGCAGGTATGGCAGTATCACTAAAACCTAGGCAAATTTGGCAAAAAATGGTAAAACTCTAAGAACTAAGCAAGAGAGTAAGCAACTAAACATTTTCAAAAAAAATTCAAGAGCTTGAATTGCAATTTCCAAGACAAAGATTGCATTGTATGACATTTCAAGAAAGAGTTGGGTGCATTGAAATTGAGCAAGTATGGCAGAATCACTAAAACCCAAGAAAATTTGACAAAATGATAAAACTTTGAGAACTAAGCATGAGAGTAAGCAATTGCACTTTTTCAAAAAAAAGTTCAAAAGCTTAAACCGCAAATTCCAAGACAAAGATTGCATTGTATGCCAATTTAGGAAAAAATTGGATGCCTTTGAAATTGAGCAAGTACGGTGGCTAAATCACTCAAATCCAAGAAAATTTGGCAAATATGGTAAAACTCTAAGAACTAAGTAGGAGATTTAGCATCTTTGACCAAAAAATGCAGCAACAACAAAACCAAGATTGCAAGGAAAATATGAGCTTGGTACTAATCCAAATACCATATGAACCAATTTTGATGATCTCCGTGTTGAGAGCAGGACCCACATCCAAGTTTGCGCAGCAAGTTGTGATTCCACCACTCTAGCTAGCGCATGCTCTAGAGAAAATGGCACAGTAATGGAGGAGGAGCAGAAAAGCTTAGTTGGGTTGGAGCAGTTCAAATTATTGTGTAGGCTTTAGAAAAAATGGCACAGTAATGAAGGAGGAGCAGTAAAGTTTAGTTGAGTTGGAGCAATTCAAGTGATTGTGCAGATTGTGAGCTTTGCAAGGTGGAAGGGATTTGCTTTGAAATGCTAGGTATGGAGATTATTGGCATTGTAAGTTTATTGGTGGAATGGGCTGCGCCCCGGAAAGAGATGAGGCTAGAAAAAACCTCTCTTTTTGCAATTTGTCTTGGTTGACCAGAACACAACTTTATGTAAGGTAGATAGAACCATACCCGACCATTTAACCCTTGAGCTCCCAGGCCACTTTTACCCAAATGAGGGTTTTGGGGACCTACAACTTTGATGCATCATATCTCAATCAGTGAGGATTACCTTGACAAAAGTCAATATATTTGAACCCTTGCTAGTGAATTCTTTGCTACCACAAAACACATTGCAAGGAAGCTTGTAAAGGATATTGACCGATTGCAGCGTGTAATATGCTCCTTGCCATCTTGCCAAGTATGGTGTTCCATGCAATCAAGACTTCCTAGGTACTTGTACAATATTTGACTTGGCTTGTCATTACTCCACTTGCATGGACCACTTGAATACCTTGATAATTGCAATTTATAAGAAAGTCAAAAAGTTAGATCTAATCCTCAAAGCGCCCCATGATATCCTAAGCAACAGGATCCTATCATTGTGGCACTTAGGGGTTAAGGATCTAGGCGTCCTCAAGGTTTGAGAAAATCCATGCTAAAAATCAATAGGGTTAGTCTTTCAACAAGCAATCATGAAATGTAAATTTTGTGGAAAAAATATGGTATATTATTTTATATTAAAGGGCAAAGTTGCAACTCATAGGGTCCCTATTAGCAACTCTAGACTAATCTTGAAACTCCTTGGATGTGTTCCTATACCTACACTAGATGGTTCCTCACCTAATTGTCCGAAAGTAGCGTAGCAATTGACATGTGACAGATTTGCTTGTGCAAGTGGCATTCATTGCCCCACTATAAGTTTGGATGAGTTGTCCAAAAAAATTGGTCATATTTTCAAGAAATGGCTACTTTTTGAGGATTGTGCATCAATTATCAAGGACTACTAGACAACATCAAACAACAACATTGTAGAATGTCTATTGGGGTTTGAACTGTAAAATTTAATGAGTAACTCCAAACCATTATATTGTTTAAGTTTAATTGGTTGGTTTAAAAGTCTCAATTAGGTCATGGAGATAGGAAAGATGCCAAATAGGACAAGAGTAAAAAGGATGCATTGAAAAGACAAAGGAAGAGATCCAAATAGGTAAAAAAATACTATAAAAGAAAGAGGAATCTAATAAGAATGGACCCACAACGTTGGAGAGCGTGAGAGTCTCAGCCTACTTGGCCGTGTAAGTGCTTTTTACTTGTTTTTGCTTGTCTATAATATAGTAATATGTTACTACTTGTGTTGTGTGTCATTGTATGATTGTTTGTGTGTTGTCTTTGGAGTGGATTGTGAGAAGTGTTTATGTGTGTGCATGAGATTGAAGTTGTATTCCTATTGAGAATTGGATCAAAGTGTTCTAATTGTGTGAGGAAATTAATCCCAAGTTGGAGAGTTTCTGATTCAAGAAATGTTTTGATTTCTTATAGCATGTGTGTGAAATTTTCTATTTGAGTGTGTTATCAAATTGGATTGAATGTGATTGCATGAGTGCATATGGAATTCTACTTGGATTGAATTTGTTGAGTAGGATAGAATCTTGAGAGATGTTTGTTTGGTTAAATTTGCTTATTTTGGTGTCGTTGTAGTGTGTTTGTACCAATTGGGTGCATGAGAGATTTCACAAGTGGAATGCTAAATGCTTAAGTGTTTTAAATTTGAGTGGGTGGGATGAACCTAATAGCTTGAAAATTGGGAATGATATGAATAAAGTGAGAAGCTGAAAATGTTAAATAAATTAAATCCTAGTCGGTGAGATAACTTCAAGTGGCTTATAAGAGAGAAAATATCATAACTAACTTGAAGAGTGATCAAGAGTTTGATTAGAGCCAAATTGGAAAGAAAAAGAGAGAACAAGGAATAGAAAATTCCGAGTTGAATTGGTGAGAGATTGAAAGAATAAAAGAGGCTTTGAGAGTGACATAAATCCAATTTGGAATGATTGAGTGAACAAGCCAAGTCAGAGTGAAATTAGAGAGTACAAGAAGTGAATATTCCAAGTGGGTAAGTTGAATGAATAGAGAGGAATGATTCCAAATTGGAGTAAAAGCCAAAAGGAATTTGAAGAGAAATTCCCAAGTTGTATGTGAGAAGTTGAGAGAAAATGAGAGACCAATTTGGAAGTGATTGCTTGAGTGTTTGAAAGAATGATTAATTCCTGCTTGGAATCAAAATAAAAGAATGTTGTGAAGCCGATTCAAAAGATTGTTGCAAACTGGAAAAGATAAAGAAAAGATGGAGCTGGAGAAAGAAAGCTCAAAGAAAGTTGATGATAAAAGATGCAAAAACCAGATTTGACCTACTATAACTCTACTTGGGTGTTCATTAAGAGTGAAAGGCATAACAAATAGTAATTAGACTTAAGTCTAATAGCCATGATCCAAATTATGAAGAAATGTCCTACTCAAGTTTCTTATAGTAAATTAGAACGAGTGTAGCAACCTATGCAAGATAATCTCTCCAAACAAACTCGTCCCTAGATTAGGATTATAAATAAGTAATCCAAATTACTAATCTACAAACATCAAGCAACAAGATCAAACAAAAACACATGTTGCGCTTTGTGATTTCAGTGTCAAATAGCACTTTTAGTGCTAAAATTGGAGTTGTATTGTATTGCTTGTTTCAACAAAAGTTGGATCAAGTTGTTTGTTTAATTGAAGTTGGATCATTACATGTGTTGAAATTGAAATTGAAACTCAAGTGGGAACACATTAAGTGTCAAAATTGACTTTGCATTATACAACTTGTTAACTTGTCAAAAGTGACATTAATCCCAAGTTATTCTTGGTCATGGACAAGTCAAAGGAGACATAGGGAGTGATAGAAAGTGACCCTTTGAAAATGTGCAAATAAATTTGTTTGGGTTTTTTAATAAAGGGTATTTTAATGGAGAAAATATTGGAAGGGCCAAACATCAATTAGTGAGGCAACAAAACTAGTGGCTATTTATAACTTTTAGTTGGTGAATTCTAGGCAACTCTTGTTTTAGTGACTTGTCATAATGTTTAATGTGATTTGTAGATTATAATAGCACCTTTCTTAAAGCTTATAGTATAGAGCTAAACAAGTGGTGTTGGATCTTACGTAGAAACTAGCTTGGAACCTAAACTCTAATCTGATTTTTATTTGGTATTGTACAAACTTTTTTTATAATCCATTTTGGCACACTCACAAATGATGTGAAATGAAGTTTTATTTGCTATCAAAAACATTTTAGTTAGGTTCATTTGTGTTCTTTTTTATAATAGAGGAAGTGATGCACAATGGTCTACCCAATGCATTGTTTGTTTAATAACAAAAAGAAGTTAATTGGAAGGATCTTAGGCCCACATTTGGTAAAGGGTAGGCGTGTGTTTGATTCTTGCTAAGGGCGGTATGAAAATGAGTATTTTAAATTCTTACACCAACAATTTCATGTCAAGAAAAGACTCAAATAAGTGAAATTTTAAGGTAATGAGATAGTAGGTAAAAGATTTTGGAATTAAGTGGATGAAATTGGTGATAGTTGAAACAAAAACTAGTGTATTCTTAGAAAAGGACAAAAGTTATTGGAGAGAGTTTGAAAAACACTTAGAAGAACCTACAAAGCTACCAAGTGCTTTTCATCTATTTTTTATGTATCCATTTATTGTAGTCTTGCCGGGTGGATCAATTGTTATCTTACAAGTTATGCTATGCCTCTTTTTCATTTTGGCATTTCTACTTTTATATTTTAATATAAAATGCATTTTAATTCATATTTAGTTAGTAATGATTTTGGAATGACAGCATGGCAAAAATGCGTGCAGTCTAATCATGCCCAATTATTTGCCTCTGTATTGAAGCATTGGTGCAACTATTGTAAAACTGGGTTGCAAAAAGGAACAAAGTTGACCACTTCTAGTTGTTTGGATTTTTGAAATTGCAAATAGAACCTTGCTTGTTTGATGTAGTCATTGTTTACAACCAAATATTGAACTTAAAATGTTTATTCTTGAGGTAAATTGTACTTGTTCTCCTTAGAGTACAAAAATATTGAATATCACTTTAGAAAAGCTAAAATAACTAGAACGGTATTTTACAAAATATAAAAAACGTACATGAATTCTATTGAAAACTTTTGGTTTTGTATTCATAATCAATTTCAAAGATTTGAAGTTATTTTTGGTGTCAAATCCCATTGATAAATGTTGGTACATGCAATGGAAGATCATAGTGTGTGGACATGCTTGGTTTATAGTCTAAATTGTTTCATTTGCAATCATCATGTAATTGGTAATCCTAATAGCACTTTGTAACTCACGATAGTAAACTCAAGTTGAAAATCTAGAAAATCTCACACTTCTTAATCCCTAAAGACCAAAGAGCCCAATATGGCCAAACAAGGTTTTTTGAGGTGCAAAAAGTAGAAAAAAAGGCATTGCATGCTCAAGTTTTGGTCTACCACTCAACTCCAAATGGCATTGCAAGTCCAACAAAACTTTTGGATTGGCTTGTTGTTCCTTGAAGCGCCTACTTTGCTCTAGATTCTACAAGGAATATGGAGAATATTCTATGTTTTCAACAATTAGGAGAAGAATGTCTTTGGACAATCAAAGGAAGCAGCTTAGAGAACGAATGGGATGGACGCTCCCATGTTTTATATTGCACAAGGGAGAAGTTTGGTGATGTGTCACTTCTTTTCTCTCGATTGGGCAAGGTTTTTGTAGCTCTGAGGTAGTGAGCCAGCTAGATCTAGTTACTTTGACTGACCATATGTTTTGGAGTTTTTACCTATTTAAGGAGTTTTTTTTTCATCAAGTACATTTAGACACGGTCTCATGGGATCAACCATTAGGAATTTTTTTTTTGAGGAAAAAGTCTTACCAAAGTCCACAATCCATATTGTGGACTGCTATTCAAATTAACAAATATGAGATTCTCAATGGTGGGGATTTTGCAAATTTACTTGGATTTGAAACAAGATTGGCATTAAACATTTGATTTATAGTTGGGGATAGAATGACTAGTTTGGGTTGTGTGAATAGTTGTTCAACTTCCTAAAAACTTAGGGAATGTGCTGAAGGTTTCATACTAGAGGCATGATAAATTTTCTTAGCAAGATGCTTAGGGTTTAAGAAGCCAAGAAGAGATTTCTATTGTGATGAAAACCTCTTAAGTATTGGTTTTGATGAAATCTTGATATTGAAACATTTGTTAAATTCAAAATGTAAATAACCATGATTTCAAAAAATAGTAAGCAAATTAAAAAATAAAAAATAAACACAAAAATATACTACTTCCTTCATTTCTATGATTTTTCTAATTGTCAAGCAAGTTTTTTTATTACTAAGATTTTAATAGTTTTGCAAAAAACTTGACCAAAACTAGAAGTCCTAAAGGTCCACCTCATGAGCATTTTTGGAAATCATTTCTAAGAAAAAACTGGTTTATGTCAAATATTGAAAAAATTCATAAAAACATTTTGGAATATGTTAAACCATGTGCATTCTACAAATATAAACAAACTTCTTCATGAGTTTGTTAAACACTATTGCCCAATCATGAAATGCCACGTGACACTTTCACATTCAAAAACAATATTACTATGCTATGCTATAAGAAAGGTGAAAGCACCCATTGCCATTGATGCCCCATACCCAACCAATTGGGTCACTACAAGGGAGCAGTGTTAATTTGAACATTTTTTGTCAATTAGGTCATCTTAATTGGGACATTTTTTCTTTCAATTTGGACATGTCTTTGTCAAATTTTTGTCAATTTGGAGATTTTAGTCAATTTGGATGTTTCAATTCAGTCCTTGTTTCTTTGTAGTGAGTGTGCCATTTCCAACATTAGCATGGATGAGTGCTTTGGAATGCGTTCTTTTGTCTTTTTCAAGGTTTGTACCATTTAAGTCATGCCATGTGTCCCAAAGTGAAGTAGGAAGTAATGAGCTGAAATTAGTTTGGCTATTGGTGAAATTGCATGAGTCTAGACATTAGCCATGGGCTCAAAACACTTCTGACTCTCAAAACATAGTAATTTTAGTTTTGCACATATAATTTAAAAAAAAAATTGCAATCTCAGATTTCTTATCTTCCTACATGAAAAAAATATTTGTTAATTCAAACTCTTTATAGATTGTTGCAGAATCTCTTAACCCTCAAATGTTGGGCTAGTCACCGCAACTAGCTTGTTACAGTGACTTCTACAGTGGTTTTGAGAAATTTTAGTACTATGATTGGTGCAACAAGTGCCCAATTCTTATAATATTGTTTTCAAAAGTTGAAAAAGTGGACAAGACAAGCCGACCTCACAAAAATTGCACGAAAGATAGTATGAATCTTCTCACAATTTGGGTTCTCTAAAAAGACGAGTGTACTTGATGAGGGTGTTTTTGCCTTGCATGATGGAATATGTGTTTATGATCACTTTTGGAAAAGAATAAGATGAAAATTGGTGTTTTTCTGTCATATAGAATGTTTTTTCATAAGCAAAGGACAAAAAAAGTCCTTTGGATGTTTAGGGATTAGGTTATTGGGTATGGCTGCTTCCACCTTAGAAGTCAAGTAATTTGAGAAGGAAAACCAGTACTATTGGAACCTCAAGAAGCTAGGGTCTCAAGTTTAGTCACTACAAACATCCGAGGTCCCAATATTTGTCACTTCAATCAACCTCACAATATGCTAGGCAAGATTAGGATTTAGATCAGGGGCAGAGCTTATTGAGACTGAACCTCCACAGCACTTCCCCTTTTTTGAATCTTCATTGCCACAGCCGCGCTCCTCTGCAAGCATGACCTCTCTCTCACCATAGGTACGCACCTCTCTTTGTCTATTGGCAGAGTCCATGTCGTGCACCTGCTTGTTTCATTAGTCCGTTATCAAAAAACAAATTCAAAAAAAATCTATTGCATTGAGAGACAAGTTTGTTGGAATGATTTTACAGGTGCATACAAGTACACTGAGGAGTTGTGGAGGAAGAAGCAATACGATGTGCTACGTTTCTTGCTTTGTGTGCGTTGCTAAGAGTTCAAGCAGCTGCTCGACATTGTTTGTGTTACCCGCCCCAGCCGCCCTGACAAGGCTTGCTGTCTAGGGTATAAGGCCAAGCAGGTTAGTTTACAAAGTCCACATTCACCTCTTTGCTATTTACAATTCTATCTCATTGTTTGTTTTTGTCGAGGGGTCACATACAAATCTTTGCATTCAGGCTTGGTTAAGTATAGTAGAACTTGGTTGGGACTAAATGTTTTGTATTAGTTTAATAGGTCATTGATTAGGTCTATGGATGTGTAATTAGAATAACTTTGAGGGTCGTGTTGGCTTGTCAAGGATAGCATTGAGAAACATGATAGATGCTTAATGAATTATTTTGGTCCATGAGTGACATCTATTTTTTTGTGCCTTCTTACATAGTTTTGTATTTAAATATTATAGAGCTCACATTGAGATCAGGGGATATTAGTTTAGACAATATTAGCTTACAAAAGTTCTTTTGTATTGTGAACTGCTGCACATATCGTCTACTTCCTTGACCAAGTTGGATTCTTTTATGATCATTTTTGTGAGTTTATCTGAATACTAATTTAGGCCAAACTACTTCTAAACCACACTTATGCCATTTCTGCTCTTTTGTGATGACCTGTTTTATTCTTGATTGTAGGGATACATTGTCTACCGTGTGCACGTCTGTTGTAGAGGCAAGAAGAGGCCAATGGCCAAGGGTATTGTGTATGGAAAGCCGAAGAACCAAGGTATCATGCAACTCAGGTTCTAGCAAAATTTGAGGTCTATTGCTGAGGAGCGTGCTAGATGCAAACTTGGAGGCTTTAGGGTTTTGAACTTGTACTAGATCAATCAGGTTTGTCCTCCATTTTTTTTGTTGATTTTTTATTGTCAATGTTTTTGTTTTACTCAAACTAGATATGTTATTTAACCTTCCAAAACTACTTCAAAATTACAATTGCTTTCATTGTTTTGTAAGCTATTGTACTCTATTAACTACGTTCCATAAATTGCTCAATTACACACCCCTTAATGCTTACTACTTCACTCTATAAAGTTGAGCTTTTTTTCTACAAGTGGCTGTTTGTTTGGCAGTCATGTTTGTCAGCTTGGTGTTTAGTTACAAAGTATTCTCCTAGTGATGTTATGAATCAAGCAGTTTCTAGATCATTGTATGTGCGGCTCTAGCTGGAGTCTATTTGGCACACTTCATGTTTGCTAATTATTGCAAATACTTTGTATGGAAAAATTCATGGATACCCTTGAAGGTTGCTATATTTGCATACATATCCCTGCTTTTTCCAAAATTGCACAAATACTCTTGGACTAAAATTTTCAAGCGTTTGCATTGTTGTGCATGCCACACTTCCCTTCTTCCTTTTGTGTGCACACATTGCTTCTATTTTTGTTTCATTACACTCCCTACTTCAACATTGGTCATACAAGAAGTACAAGCACAATAAATAAATGGCTAAACATTATGGTCCAAGGATATTTGTATAATTTCTGAAAAAAGAAGGGGTATCTATGCAAATATTACAAACTCTAGGGGTATCCATGAAACTTTCCGTAGTTTTTAACAATGTCTTCAGCTTTTTGTTGCATTTTAATTATGGTCCAAGGGTACTTGTGCAGTTTCTGAAATAGCAGAGGTATCTATGCAAATATTGCAAACCTTAGGGATATCCATGAAGTTTTTCCTCCTTTTTTATATTGTCTTTAGCTTTTTTGTTGTTTTTGAAGTACAATCCAAGGGTATTGAAAATGCAAGGGTATCTATGCAAATATCGCAAACTTCAGGGGTATCCATGAAATTCTCCCTATTGTTCTTATAGGGTTTTCAGCATTTTTGTTGTTCATGAAAATTTCCTTACTTTTTTATAATGTCTTCAACATTTTTGTTGTTTTTGAATTACAATCCAAGGGTACTTGTGCAGTTTTTGAAAAAGCAGGGGTATCTATGCAAGTATTGCAAAGTTCAGAGATAGCCATGAAATTTTTCCTACTTTTTTAATAATGTCTTCAGCTTTTTTGTAGTTTTGGGCTATTAAAGGCTTGTACTAAAAGCAATTTCTTCTTCTTTTGCAAATTTCCACCTACATGTACTTTGAAATCATCTTGGTGGACCCACAACACACCATTATCCGTAAGGACCCGTGCATTAGCTGGATTGCGAATCCGATGCACAAACATTGTGAGTTGCATGGACTGACCTCGACAGGCAAGAAATACAAGGTCTTTGTGGCAAAGGACACTTGTACACCAAGGCTTGCCCTTCAGCCCGTGCCATGTGGAAGTGCAATAACACCTTGTCTCTCAAGTGTTACCAATGAAGATCTTAGAATTTTGGCTGGAGTTCTTGCTATCATGTTGGTCAGCATCTATTCCTTAATGTAGTGGCCTAGTATGATTTTGAGAATGCACATCTCTATCATCTACCTTGGCTCTTACGTCCAAGTTGAATATGATGAATGATGTCACTTGGTCAGGTATTCCTACCTGCAAAATGTGGAGCTGTTAACATTATGTCCCACACCTTTCTCAAATCTAAGAATTTGGTTGGTTTGGAGCCTCTTTGGGTTTGGGCAATTCACACTATATCATACGTTCCGGGTTGCTGAAGATTTTGGGTCAACCAGTTTGCTGAACCAAACTTTCAATCCAAATTCCATTAGTTTTTTGCCTAAAATATCCATGATCTTCTTTAGTATTCCTTTTTGCCTGTACTAAGCCAACAAAGGTGGGAGGTTGGACATAAAGTAGGATCACCCATTCCCAACCAGGGATCCAAACCCAACCTATAAGGTGTGCTATTTCCAACCAGCCTGTTTCCAAGCTTTGGAATACGTTTTTTTTTCTTTTCTTTTCAAGATTAAGACTAACAAGGTCATAACATGTGTCCCAATAGAAAGTAGGAAATATTGAGCACGAAATAGTTTGGCTATGACTGGGATTAGGAGAGTTTAGTGATTGTCTATGGGTTCAAAACACTTCATGCACTCCAAAATTTTTATACAACTCTATTTTTGAGTGAAAAATTTTGAAAAAAAATTATGTTGCAATATTTTGTATGAAGCCACCAAAGAAAAATTTGCGCTACATTGTTGCTCTAACATGCTGTCTTGCAAGAGCTTAAATAATGGAGAATGGGTAAATGATCGGGAATGGGTGGTCTTACCTTAGTGTGAATTGCTCCTTGTTTGTATTTTTGGGAATTCTTTTGGAAATGATTTGAGTATGGATGTTTTGTCATACACTTGCCGCAGTATGGCGTGGACTATCAATCTTCACTTTGCTATTGTGTAGAATGCGTAGTTCATTTACAATTGAAATTGTTGATCTCTAGGGAAGTCATCCATTAGATTAATTGCTTCAGCAAATAGCTTGTTGACACCTCTTTATCATCATGGCAATCCCAATTCTTCTATATCATACCATGTGGCGACCTAGAATTTGGTGGAAGAGCTATTTCCAGTAAAATCATGTTAGAAAATCCATATTGGATTAATTTTTTTGCTTTTATAGAACAAGAGTGAACTAATTTTCAAATGTATGGATTTATTAATTACCAGGTTTCTCAAATTATTAAATAGGTTAAGGAGAGATTGTAAATTTCCTCCATAACCGGAAATCGGAACCAAGAACAGCAAACCAAGATCAGAAGAAGGTGGCATTGCCATTGGGAAAGGTTATAGGAAGCAATCCGGAAATTGGCCAAAATCTAAACCGGAACCTAAATTGAAACCCAACAAAAACTTAGCAGAACTTAACGGAAACCTAAACGGGAAAAAAGACAGAGTTAGGGTAATCCACAAATTAGGGCAACAGTCGCAACAGTCTGACCAGTGCCGTTCTAGGATTAGGGAAAGAAGGAAAGTTGTCCATCTTCCTCATTTGCACCATTTTGCTCCTAGAATTTTCCTTGTGCAAGTTTTGAGTTTGCTGATTGAGGTTTAGCAAGTGAGGTTGCAAAGTTGTAGTTTTCGGTTTTTAGATCCACCCAAAACAGTGGAGAAGGTAGAGAAAAGAGGGAATCAGCACCTCTTCGGTCAATGAATCTAGGTATTCCAAAAGATTTGAGGGAGAAGGAGTTGTTGGAGGATGACCTAAAGCAGATGGGGTGCTAAGGACTGATTGGAGTGCTGTGGAGCCTGAAGAATGAGGCTATGGTGGGAGAGCTAATGGCGGATCCATCCAACGAGTGGACTGGAATGAAGAGAGCGGATCTGGAGAAGTGGTCAACCTTGTTGTGGTGCAAAGTTCACAAATTCTCTCCAAAAGGAAAAGGTATGGCTTTCCGGATGCCCAAGAGATGTGAGGGTAAGTTTGCTCACCGCAACCACCCTAAAAATGATTATGCAATTTTGGATTGCATAAACATCCAAGAAAAGAGAGTGTTAGAGGAAGAGATAGTGGTTAATTGGGGGCACATAATCAAGGAGCTAGTGCTCAAGATAATAGAGTTGCTCAGAAACACCAAACCTTCCGGGCTCAGCCTTTTTCTCTTCCATCTTTATAGTCATTTAGAAATTTTGAGAGAAGGGAAGCTTTCCAAGTATGAGATTGGAGAGACCATGTTGGAGAATGACATTCCCTCAAGTGCGGAATTGGTACATGAGTATGATGAGTCCAAAAATGATTCTCTGGAACCCATGAGAGTGAAACATACGCTGTCCTGATGGAGATATCTCCATCATGTAGATGCTTGTTATATATTTATGTTTGTGTTGATTTCAATAAATCAACAGTTGAGGCAAAAGGGGTGGTCGTGGTGAGGACCACGGTTTGGTGACAGCGCAGCGGCCATAGATTCCAGTGCGCTGCGCCGTCTTGTCACATGCATAGCTCAGGGGGGTAGGTAGCGGGTTGGCTGGGCCAATTTCCTGCCTCACTAGCTGCCAAGCCGTGAGCCGCCATCACCGCTCGACGAGTCCGATGGGATTCGAACCTGGACCGGCGGGCGACCAGAGACGACCGCTTCTCCAGCCAACCAAGTCCACGACTTGGCGACTGAAAACAAGTGTTTGACGCTATTATATGCTCGCTAGGGCACGTGGCCACTTTACGATGGCATTTATTTTGTAATTTAATCATTTTCATATGTTTATTTAGATGTTTTGGAAGGCTCATATATTTTGCCTTTATTTGAATAAAAATACTAAGGGTTTAGAAGTCAATAGGAAAGGTGTGAAAGGAAAAGGGTTTGGCATCTATGGTGGGGTTAGGATAGGGAGGGCTAGGATAGGGAGGGCATGGGCTGATGTGCCCCACCTCCCTACCTTAGATAGGGACAAAATTATGGAGGAAAGATCCCTTAATTGTTGGAAGTTAGTGTATGAGTGTTGGTGGGAAGAAGGAAAAAAAATCCCGAAACTTTGATGTGAGATTTTTTCTGTGTATACATGATTTTGAATTGAAATTTGAAGAGGTTGTTCCTTGTGTGATTAACTTTTCAAAATGAGTTTGCAAGTTTGATTTGGAGTTGTGATGCAAAAGTTATGAGTGTTTGAATTTTGGAGTCAAAAAGCCAAACTATGAAGAAAGGCTGAGACTTTGACAAGCCATAACTTATGATCTGTATATTATTTTGCAACAAGATTTGAAGGGAGTGTTTATCTTAGTCTTGGCTTTCTAGAAAGTCCTTAAACTTGAGGTTTGAAGCTTGGACGAGAAAATTATAGAAGTGTGAAGGTTTAGAGGTGGCTGCCCTTTTGTTAGGAGAAGGCCGAAACTTTGAAGAACTACAACTTTTGGACAGTATGAAATTTTCTTTTCAGATTTTTAGAAGTGATAGTTTGTTGTCATAGCTTTTTGAATTGTCTTTAATCATTTCATTTGGAGTTTTATTGAAGAAGTTATAGTGGGTAGAAGTTGGAGGTTTGGATGCTCTCTAAAAAATTGAGACCCTTACTTTGATTGACTAGAGCTTTCGGACAGAGTTTTATTTTGAAGTGAAAATTTTATGAGTTGTAGTCAATGATATCATCTTTCTAAATTGATATCACGTTTCTATGGGTGATGTATAGAACAAAAGTTACAAAGGTTTATAGAGGCAGTGTTTAGTTTGTAAGAAGAAAGAAGAGCCTCTACTTTGAACCCGCATAACTTTTGAACAATATCTCAGATTGAGTTGAAATTTGAAGAGATGTTAGAAGGTTAGAAGAGCTTTTCAAATTGCTATTATACTTAGCATTTGAATCTTTGAGCCATCTGTGGCACTAAATAGAAGGTTGCTGCTTTTCTAGGACTTGTTATTTGTGATTTTCCTCATTGTTTTTATTAAAACATGAAGACTTGAAGACTTGAAGACATGAAGACTTGAAGACATGAAGACTTGAAGATCTGAAGATATGAAGATTTCAAGAGGAATGTTTTGGGTTTATTTTTTATGTATGTGTGGGATGTGGCTTTGTTATTCCTAGCCGGTTTTGGAGGCTCGTTTGTCAATTCATTTCCATTCTGTTTTGTAAACCTTGTTGCGGGCAGTTTGGGTTAAACCAAATTTAACCCCATTTATTGTTGTGGTGACGAAGTGGGATTGATCACCCACATGGTTGAGACTTGCTCTGTTCTCACAATCTGGAGTTTTGGCCAACAGATCGTGAATTTGATTTTAGGATCCCGTCATACGGATGGCAGCTCGTGTCTGCTGTTCCGATCTACCCGTCCCGTATCCAGTGGACTCTTATCCCTACCTTAACCCTTATACCCTTAGAGCCAGTCACAGGATAGGCCAACGAAAGACTGAAGACTAAAGATTTGAAGAAAAGATCAAGATTGAAGACGATTTTAGTCGGCAACGCACAATCGCAGCAAGACACCCTGCGTGTTCCCAAAGCGCGCTCCTCTCAACCCGACAACGCGACAAAAAGGGAAGGGACGAGTTGATTCAAAGGAGAGAATAGAGAGATTGGAAAGAGCCAAAGGGACCAATCTTGTATGGGGAGGAAAGACGGAAGATGATCCGGTCACCAAGGTGATCAAGGAGCTCAAGGAGATCCAGGAATTGATCCTATTTCAACAAGATGTTCTCCGAAAACTTTGTATAGTGTTGGGGGTACTTTTGTCGCAGATTGTGGGCAAGGTGATGGACCTCTATCATTTGAAGGACTTGAAGGAAACAAAGGAGGAGTACCGCAAGCCAATGTGAAGGAGCTTCAAGAAGAGTTGCTAATGTAAGCAAAACATAAGAAATTGGCTAAAGAAGCAATAATCCACATTGCGGATCTCCAAAAGTTTTTGGGGAATCCAGGCAATGTGGTGGCTACAACAAAGCTCTGTGATGCTGAGGTGATGAATGGAAGGAGCAGCGCTAGTAGGGCCCAATATAGTCAAGGTGTTGGTGGAGTACAGTCAGAGGATTGAAGCAATGCTGGTCAAAATGAGGATTCTCACTCACGCAAAGACACCGGAACTGGAAACATTGAGAGGATCCAATTCGGTAAAGGAGGCAACACTTGCCCAAAAAGACGCCCCATTCCTTTCTTCCAAGTTGCCAATGCCAAAAAAGAAGGACAAATTAGAAACTCTTGATTCCGAGCATCTTCTGCCCAAGCTAGATTTTAGACCAACAAAAACATCTATCCAATGCTTGCTCAAAAGTCAATCCTAGAGACCAACAAAGGATCCAAGTATGAAGAAGGATTCAGATACATTGAAAGAACATAGTATAAGAATTGATCCGGGCACAACAGAAAATCTAAGTCCAGCCAAGATACCAAGTCTGGTAAAGCAAAAGACAACAAAGGTAAACAAAAGGGCGTCAGCTTCACCAAGTAAGGAGAAGATTATCCTCACCATTGAGGAAGACTCCTTTCTAACTAAGTCTGATACTAATAGCAGGTTCGGAACCTCTCG
This sequence comes from Ulota crispa, assembly GCA_963920765.1. Taxonomy (NCBI): domain Eukaryota; kingdom Viridiplantae; phylum Streptophyta; class Bryopsida; order Orthotrichales; family Orthotrichaceae; genus Ulota; species Ulota crispa. The sequence continues at coordinate 39,453,948 of OY987242.1, forward strand.
AGATAAATCAAAATACTCGGATCTAGATGTTTATAATCTAGCACTTGGAGGGAAGCGGAAATTGTCAACCAAGAGGGCGCAACAGACTTCCGCTAAGAAGAAGAAGATTGGAAGGATTTTGAAGGCCTAGAAAGCGCAAACAACTACTAAACCTAATAGATAGGTTCACCACATAGTAGCAGTAATAGGTGGAATATATAACTTAGAATAAATAGCTTGAGTATTTGGAAAGTTGAAATTTAGTCACTTTCTAGTTACAATAAATTTGAATGTCCACATTAGATAAAATCAGATTTGAGATCTTTTTTTTGTGGAGCTTTGCGGTAGGTAATTAGATTCACAATTTTTGGATAAGGAAATTGTTCAAAGGTTGGAATAGGGCATTAGGAGTTTGTTCTAAGCCAAAGGAGATATACTAGTTGAGGCACTTAACATTGGAGAGAGAGCATGTGGTAGAAAGCACCTCATATAGAGGATTAGACCATGGGTGTGGTTATCTCATATGGTTAGGTGAAAAGAGAGTGGTTGAGAGAGTATATAGATGAGAGAGTTTGGGAACACTCACATCTCTTCCATTTGTATTTGAAACATTTAAAAATACCATGTGTGCCTTTACTCTTTTATCTTCCCTATGTTTTCAGTAGGTTATGGGCCCACTTCTTAGAGTTTGGAGGTGCATTGTGATGAATGGAGATCACATTTGAGGTAGATCAGCCTTTAGATTTTGACCTTGTGCACTTAGAGGACTTCTTTAGCTACTTTTGGATGTTATGGGTGGTTTTGTAGTAAAAGTGCTGGTCGTTTGAGCTACTTCAGCACTAGTCCTAGTTTGTGGAGCTTTTGGAGGACTTGTTGTGCTTGTTTTTTATGTTGGAGGTGCATTGTGGTGAGAAAGGACTTTTGAGGAACTTCATCTCTCTTTGCATGCCCTTTAGAGTCTTTGGAAATCTTGTTTTGCCTCTTGGAGAGTGGCTGATCCTCATTTAGCTTGGTGGAACACCAAATTCAAATTTGTGGAGTTGTAGAGCTTGTTGGAGCTTGTTGGAGGATATGATCTATCATATTGGAGGAATTGATCCACTTTGGAACTTATTTAGAGGTCTATTTGGTATTGCATAAGCTTTTGGAGGAGTGGAGTTGCTAAGGGTGGAGTTGCACCATCAAAGTGCTTATCTAAAGTACAAAGAGGTGATTTGTGAGTTTGTACTTGCTTTAGTTGGTTTCTATTCTTGCTTGAGGTTGTTTGCTCAAGTGGATGCATAGTATTTGCTCAAAGGGGGCTGAAATTGCAAGGAGTGAGTTTGAGGGTAAGGTTTGAGTGATAACCTCACATTTTAAATAGATTTTGTGCTCTTTTGAGGATTGGGTTGTATACTTCAACCCCTTGTATTTGGAAAGATCTATTATTTGCTTGGAAAATGGTTAAGTTGCATATTTCAACTCTTTGTATGTGTAGTGAACTAGAACTTTACTTGAAAGGTGGTTGGTTTACATACTTTCAACCCTTGTTTTTGGAGCTAGCTAGCTAGCATTGAGAGTGGTTGAGTAGCATACTTTATCCTTTTATGTGTGGCAAGAGCTAGGGTTTGCTTGTTTGGTGGTTGAACTCTTTATTTCAATTCCTTGCTATCTTCTTATAACATTGAGAGAGCTTTGAGTTGCATACTCTAGCCATGGCCACTTATGAAGGTGAGACACCCTGTGTTGTGGACAAGTTCAATGGAGACAACTTTTCCTTGTTCAAATTCAAGATGGAGATGGTCTTTAATGAGAAGGATCTTTGGGACATTATAGAGAGCAATCATGAGGTTCCTTCAAGTGATAGAGACTCCAAGGTCATCTTGGCCTTCAAAAAGCGTAAAAAAACAACGTTTTGCATCTTGTGCACTCACATGGTGGATGCACAAATTCAACACGTCAAGTCATGCAAGGGAGCTGCGGAAACATGGAAGACTCTACAAGACATCCATAAGATCAAGGACTTGGCCCATGTGTTGTTCTTGAGGTGTAAGTTCTTCACCATGAAGATACAAGAGATGGATGACCTCTTGCATCATATTAATAAGATGAAAACTCTTGTGGATCAAGTCGAGGCTCTTGATGTGCCCGTGACGGAAGGGGACATTGTCATGATGATTTTTGAAAGCTCGCTACCTTCTTTTGAGAATTTGATTGTGGCAATGGAGATCAAGGACGTCAAGGAGCTCACCTTCACATAGGTAATGTTGCGGTTGATGCATGAAGTTATAAAGGATGCAAGAGCATCACATTGTAGCTATGGAGAATGCAGCGTTAGTTGCTTGCCACAAGAATGGTGGAGATTCAACCAAGGTTCAAAGTGAGCCCCTTTTATGCTTCCATTGCGGTAAACCGGGCCATTTTGTTTGTAATTGTTACAAACGCAAGAGTGGCGAAGGTGAAAAGGCCAACAAGACCAAGGAGGATGAGAGTGGTGAGGACTATGCATTCATGGCCTCTTATGATGGTCCATTGAGTTTGGTAAGTGATTGGATTATGAATTCAAGGGCTACCATCTACATGTCACCCCATAGAGTTCATTTTGACACCTTTGAGGCCATTTCAGCAAAAAAGATGTTCATGGGTGATGATTTGGTACTCCAAGCCATTAAAAGAGGCTCTGTTTTGGTGGACTCCCTTGTTGAGAGATGCACCAAGGGCATTTGATTCAAGAATGTGTTGTTTATGCCCAAGTTGCAAAGCATCATCCTTTCCATGAGCAAGATAGTAGAGGGAGGGGTGAATGTACAATTTGGAAGCCTTGAATGTATTGTGAGGTCTTCTAATGGAGTCACCCAAGCCATGGCATCATGTGAAGGCAACTTATATTATTTGTGATGCAAAATTGTGTATGGAAGATAGAGTGCCAAAGTTGCTACTTCAAAGAAAGACGGGTAGATTTTGTGACATCAACGCGTAAGGCACATGAATGTGCAAAGTTTGAGGGTTCTTCCAAACTTGGTGAGTGGCCTTGACCTTATCAAATCCCATGGTGATAGTTTGCTTAATTGCTTGTGAGGATTGTATTGAAGGCATACAATTACGGCACTTGTTTCCAAAAGATGGTGTCATACATGGCACCAAAGTGTTGGGCATTGTGGAATCAGATGTGTGTGGCCTCATGAAGATCACGTCTTTGGGTAGAGCAAGGTACTTTTTGACTTTCATTGACGAGTTTTCAAGAAAGATGTGGGTGTACCTTCTCAAGGTCAAAAGCAAGTTTTTTGAGCGGTTCAAGGAGTTCAAGGCTTTGGTGGAGAAAGAAGTCGAATACTCCATAAAGATATTGCGGTCAAACAACTGGGGGGAGTACACATCTAATCTGTTTGAAGCCTACTTGAAAGCCCAAGGTATTGTGCACCGAACCTCAATTCTACATTTACTACAATAAAATGGAGTAGCTGAGAGAGCCAATCGTACCATTGTGGAGATAGCTAGGAGCATGATTCATGGCCAAATGCTTGAGTTGGAGTATTTGGCCAGGCGGTGAGCAATGTGGTGTACATTTGCAATCGATGCCTGAGTAGTGCGGTGCATGACAAGACCTCAGAAGAAGAGTAGAGTTGGAGAAGACCTTTGGTGAAATATGTTAGGGTTATTAGGTGTGCTGCATATGCCAAGATTCCCGACGCTTCAAGAACCAAGCTTAATGCGAAGGCGGTGAAATGTTTAATTGGGATATTTTGAGGGTTCCAAAGCATACATGCTAATTTGTTTGGAGTCTAAGAAGATAATTTGGTGTTGTGATGTGACATTTTGGGAGCTTAAAGATTTGCAAAGAGAGTTGGAATTGGGACCTTGTGGGAGTAGTGGTGACCTTGTTGTAGATACATCTCCAATGCCTTTGCATGATGATGATGGTGATGATGGAATTGATGAGAACCAACTTTGTGAGAATGGAGATTGTGACATTGTGGAGGATACAAATGCAAGCCAAGATGATGAAGGCTGCAAGCTCAAAAAGGTCGCAAAGAAGAAAGAAATACAAGGTATTGTTCCAAGCGTTGAAGTCAGAGGTAGCCAACATTTGGAAGGCGTGCAGTGGTCTACAAGGATAAGCAAGCCTTCGGAAGAGTGGTAGAAGAACCACTTCTTTCCTTACCAACTTTCTTTTTGGATCATATTAGTGTGGCGCTTATTTATGATCCAATTGCACTTGGGGAGGCTTTGGAGTCTCGCGCTGCAAGCAAGTGGGAGGCAGCCATAGAGGAAGAGTACCACTCTTTTCATGCAAACGGCACGTGGGAATTGACTACCTTTCCATCTTCTCACAAAGCGGTGGAATACAAATGGGTGTTCAAGACCAAGAGAGATGCTATGGAGGAGATTGTGCGCCACAGGGTAAGGTTGGTGGCAAGAGGATTCTTTCAAATCCAAAGAGTGGACTTCAACGAGATATTTGCTCTTGTGGCCAAGTTCACCACCATACGGTGTATTGTGGCCCTTGGAGCATCATTGGACTTAGAGATGCACCAAATGGATGTGAAGACGGCTTTTTTCAATGGTTACATGGAAGAAGACATCTACATGGAGTAATGTAAGGAATTTGTGCAACGTAGTTACAAGCACCTTGTTTGCAAGCTTACAAAGTCTTTGTATGAGCTTATGCAAGTATGAAGGGCATGGTACCAAAAGATTGATACAAGTCTTTTGGGGTCCTGGTTTTGAAAAGAATGTGGCAGACCATAGCTTGTATTTTGCACAAGTAGGAGCTCATGTTATGCTTGTGCTTGTAGATGTTGATGATTTGGTCATTCTCTCTAGCAAAGTGGAGACCATGGGTGCATTAAAAGCCAAGTTGGAAGCGAAGTACAAGATGACGGATTTGGAAGAGTTGCACTATTGCCTTGGAGTGGAGTTTTGGAGAGATTGAAGTGCAAAGACTATCACCATGAGTCAAATCAAGTATGTAGAAGAAGTGCTGAAGCAGTTTGGCATGGGAGATTCCAAACCCATCGGCACTCCGTTAGACACCAAGGTGAAGTTGGTGAAATTTAGCATGGAGGAGTATGATGCAGATGCCTTGAGGATGATGAGTGTGCCTTACAAATTAGCTATTAGATCCTTGATATATGCCATGGTAGCTACAAGGGCTGATTTGGCCTTTACCATTAGCACGGTGAGCCAACCTATGGCAAAGCCAGAATATAGTCATTGGATGGCAGTAAAGAGGATCATGAGATATCTCAAGGGCATCTCTCATATGAAATTGTAATTGGAAGGGGGGCACATGTGCTTGGTGGGGTACTGTAATGCAGATTGGGCTGGCGACGTCAACAATAGGAAGTCTACTACAGGTCATGTATTTAGCCTTGGAGAGGGCATGGTGTCATAAAGTAGCAAAAAGCAACCCACGGTGGCTTTATTCACAACGAAGGCAGAATACATGGCCGCGAGCCTTTGTACAAGAGAGGCAATGTGGCTAAGACAACTCTTAGAGGATGTGGGGTGTGAGGACATGGAAGGCACCTTGATCTTGTGTGACAATGAAAGTGCCATAGCTCTTGCCAAATATCTGATGCACCATGCGAGGACAAAGTACATTGAGGCGCAACACCATTTTGTGAGGGAGAAAGTAGAGTAGGGAAGCATCACATTGGAGTATTGTCCAATAGAAGATTTGTTGGAGGATGTGATAACAAAGGTGTTGGCAAAAGATAGACATGAGTGTTTGGTAAGAGGCATGGGCATTGGAGACTTTGGCCATTTGCAAAGTGGGAGTATTAAAAGGTTGGAATATAGCATTAGGAATTTGCTCTAGGCCAAAGGAGATATGCTAATTGGGCTATTTAACATTGGAGCAAGAGCATGTGATAAGTACTTCATTGAGAGCATTAGACAATGGGCGTGGTTATCCTATATGATTAAGCAAAGAGATAGTGGTTGCAAGAGTACATAGATAAGAGGGTTTGACAACACTCACATCTTTTCTATTTGTATTTTGTACATTTGAGTATACCATGAGTGCTTTTGCTCTTCTATCATCTCTTTGTTTTCAATATTAAAGACATGGAAAATGGTACTAACATTCATAAATTCAAACAATTGCATAAGATGACAACACCCACTAACACTGCAACTTAAACCAGAGAATCTGAAATTGGAATAATTTAACTCAAATTTTGTTGAAACTAATGATTTCTTTGTTTATTACAGTGATGGCAGAGAATCGAATTTCCAAAGTTGCTAAATAAGTAAGGGCAAAACAAAAGAAGAAACTCTTATCCCATTTTGACTAGATAAAGCTGACGGAAGAAAATGTCAGCAAATATAGAGATAAATTTGTTGTTGGTGTATGTTGGGAACCAAAGGCGTCCCACAATATTGAGTATTGGAAACTTACACTAGTGCCTATGAAGACTGAGCTCAATTTCATGTCAAAATTCAAAACCTGCAAACTCAGAGCTTCTCGTGTCACTTGAGGAGAAGGTGACATGGCTTAGCAATGGGTCAAGTGATGTTGTCCTCACCTCTAGCATAACTATCTAACCAAGAGGTACAATGAATCAACATAACTTCACGTACGCCATCCTCAGCCAAATGACAACATTTTTTCTATCAGCACAGTGGATGAATTTGACAAACAATGACTCCAACGGTATCCAAGCAGAACTAGACCAACGGATTGAAAGTGGTTACTATCTAGGTAAGGACGGAGCCCAATTACCTCCAAAGACTCTAGTATCAAGGTGCAACGGACTTGTAAAGGATTTCCAACACTTGAAAGAAACAATTATGCTAAATAAACAGAGCTTGGAACCTTTATCCCTAACTCGTGATTACAACAATCAAGGTGGACAAAGCTGTGGTTTGCTGGTTATTGAGACTCTAGGTTTACTCTAGAGCAGAACAAAGAGGAAGACAATACGGATCAAAGGTAGGGCTGCACCAGCCAAAGGACTAACATCGGCTAGTAAAGAAAGACAATAATCAGCAAAGAAGCTAATAGAGAAGTCTAATCTTGCAAAGAGTAGCATTGCCTCTAAAGCTGTCAGTGTTTCCAAGGATGTTGGAATAAACCAAGAGGATATTGACAACAAAAAGTTGTGCCAGATACATAAGAAGTATTTGGCGAAGTGCATGGACTCATATATCCCATTGGTCAAAAACAAGTATTCCAACAGTATAGACCAGCTAGAGACTCTACCACCTCATCTATACATTTGCTGCCTCAAGGAAGCTGGAGTTGGAAAGCCCAGAACTTCCTTATCCACATGCTTGATCCAAACAATGGGATGACTTTCTACGTAATGCCAAAAGCCCTAATGCAGAAATTGACATCATTTGCTAAAGTGAGGGATGGGGAGTTTTGGATAATTAATGGGCAATACATGGTGGAGGCTTCAAAGAGAATCTAGACCATGAAGCAGATAGAGGACAAAGCCAATATTTTCAGAACCTAGGATTGCTTTGTTCTGTGCAATAAGAAACAAAAGATCATTCACAAAATCTCCGCGTTCTACAACTGAACCAACCACTTCCAAATTTTCTTGCCAGTATGGGCCACAATTATTATTGGGGCCCAACACCTAGACCAGTCTTGGGACCCACCTCCCCCAAAAGATGTAAACCGTTGGGTAGGCCAGCATTCAACAATAGGAAGTTGACCGCAAAGGACATGGTTAATATGGCAAAATACAAGGTAAGAATTAATTTAATCCAAGTTAAACTTCTCTTTCATGAATGTAATCTGGTTTTATCAAGGATGCACAGTAGGCCTTGATTTAACTTGACTGGAGTTAAATTACACTTCTCACTCACTACAAATCTTTGTATGAATCTATAGGAGTTTGAGAACGTAGTTTTTCTTCATTTTGCCATGATTGACATCAAGAAGAACTAGAACGCGTTGAAGAAGAAGAAAAATGTTGACATCCACAATGAGATCAAGATCATAACTACACCTCAATTGGTTTACAATTTGTGGAAGGAAGTCATCTTTAGCAACTCAAGGGGGGACCTCATCAACCCCAACACTTGTACAAAATTTAATGCCAACAAATTTTGGAATGCCAAAAAAGATGGCGTGATTAGCGGCAAGTTCTTCAAGGGGATGGGAATGTCTCAATGGACAACTTCAAGAAGCTTGCCACACATTTGTTGAACCGCATCCATAAACGCAACCTTTTGTATCCAAAGGTAGTTATGAAGAAGCCTTTGGATTGTATTCTAGACTGCTACACAACCAAGGATTGGCTTGAACTGTATAAAAAGAAGTTGCCGGTGCGATGGCAACTCCACAACCTCAACAACAACTTTCATTTGTTCAGTCATAAAGGCGTGTTGAGGGTGGAAGAGTGGAAGGCTTTCAAGAGAAACTACAACATCACTTTGATTACAATGAACACCCTTGTTACAAGCCCAAGGGAGGAATTTTGTGGCAAAGTGAAGAAAACCTGCAACAAGAACAAGCCGATTCACACTTTGTCTCCCTACACAAAGGAGTTCTTCTAGCTCTTCTTGAATAGCAAGGGCAAATTCTAGAAACTAGAGGCAACTACCTTCCTCAAATCATACGGCATGGCAAATGGCAAACTTGGAGAATGGTCAAACAAAGGCAGGGATGAGTTGCAAGAATTCAAATGTAACTTTGCGCTAATTGACTTTTGCAATATTCCAAGAATCATCAGCAAGGGGATATCCTCGGCCCCTTATTTCACAATTTTTCTAGAGGAGTTGGGCAGACAAGCCAAACCTTGACTGATGGATTTTAATGTCTGGTTCTGGATTGCCAATGACCACAAAACCAAATTGCTGCTGAGGTCGTACATGTGTGCCAAATTAGTTGCATAGTGCAATCTACCCCCTTGTCAGAACAAGCTCTTTAAAGATCTACTTGAATGGATAGCAAAGTAAAAGGCTCCTTTGTAATTGATGTTCCTCATCAAGAAGGGCTTGGGGTTTAAAAAAGGTCAAATCCCCAACTAATTCAACCCACTAGTAGCCAACGCCTGACAAGTTTCTCTAGTTGGGACAATACAACGAGCTGCTATATAGGATCTACAACATTGAATTGAGAATGGAGTTCTATTTGAAGATGTTAGATATGTTTTGCAAATCAAATGATGGAGTTGTCTCCATTTTTGGTGGAGGGGAGATCATCTGCGTTGCTTGGGTGAGTGTCCTTTAACTTGACCCAAGTTAAATCCATGCTGCTCCTTCACGCATCTCCACTAGATTGCCATGTGCTGATTTTTTTCTTTAGGATCTCCTTGCTGTCTGCGTTAGTTCCATTTAACTCAACCGAGTTAAATCCTTTCAACCCTTCTAACTAGTTTATGCCATCTACTCAAATGAGTTCCTTGAAGCATTTTGTCATAATGGACAAAGAATACAAGGAGAGGTTCCTTGAGCTCACATTTGGGTCAAGAAATATAGACAAGGACAATTTCCTTGAGTCCAAATATTTGCTTGACCAAAGCAAATACGCCAAGAAAGAGGAGGCAAAAAGATCATTGTCATTTGTGCGTAAGAACACAAGCATTGACAAGGAAAAACAGAAGATCTACAAGGAGGAGGAGCAGAAGGAGGAAAGAAACAAAAGAGATAATCCTATAAACCATGACTCAGATGAGTTGAATTGTTGGAACAACATTCCCCAAGAGCAACCTACACCAAATCCATCAACACCTCTAGTTTCTAATGCAGATTTTGATTCAAGTGATTCCTCAAGTTCATTGGATGTGTAGGAAACAAGTCCAATTCCAACTCTTCGGCGTAGCAAGAGGAAACAAGTTGTCTCTTCAATGGTTTCAAAAGAGCAAAAGGTGATTATGAACTTTGTGTAGGAGGCTATGGATAAATACAACTCACAAATCAAGAAGAGAACAAGCGAGCCTGAAAAGACACGCAAAAGTTCATGACAAATATGGCAGAGGCCTTATTGAAGACTATCCCAGCAATGGTTCAAAGTATTGTTGCCAATATAATGGCAGGCACGCCTCTACAAATTTCTATTCCTCGTGGCAATTCAAGCCCTTTCATAATCAAAAACCGTGCCCATGGAACTGTCGACAGTGCTTGCAGAGATCTTTTAGAGTTGCTTACTTGGTCGCAATTGCAGAATACCCTGCAGCCAATGCCGTCTCAACCGTCCTCGACAACTCATCCTATTAAATAGCTTGTAGGTGTTTGCTCAGTTTAATTAGAGACTGCGACCACCACACCTGCAAAAACCAATCCTTTATCAAACAAACTAGCCAAGGACATTTCTTTAGTGGATGTCGCAATTAGCACAAACAAAGCGCCATAGGCAAAAGAGCAAAAGCATCCAGAGCAGTCACTAGGCCCTGTGACTGCTACTCCTCTAGGTTGTTCCCAGCGATTCTTTATCTATCAATTCAACTCAAATTGAATTGAATGGTCTTCCATTCAATCTTGCTAGTTAGAGTTTTAGCATACTGAAACTTCTTAAGCAGATTCATTGACCGTGTACACATCTATTAATATTTTCCCCTTGGGGGCTATAATAAATGCATATTTTTCACACATATCTTGTCACTTATAATGTCCATATTGGCAAGGCCACTCAATATCAAACTTGAAACTCCATATCCTCCCATGGATGAAGTTCAGTTCTTCCCCACATCTAATTCCCCATAGCGTTGTCTCCAAGAATCTGCTGCCCCATCAAATTCAGTGGATCAAGTAGGAGCTAATCCCTCTAAAGCCATAGATTACAGTTCTGATGAACATGATAGTCCCTCTAGAAATGAAGTTTGGATCATTCAAGGTGAGGACTTTGAGTTTGAGATGGATGGTGGTGTTTGTGATGTAGAATTTCTAGAGAGTTCATCAACGCTTATGAAGATTGATGATGTCAAAGACTCACCTATTGAAGATGAAGGGCCATTGAATCGCGTAGACTCCTAAATTGTTATGATTTACATGGGGTGATTTAGCATGTTTGATAGTCATGTCTTGTGCTCTATATCTGTTTGTTGTGTGTAGAGTACTTCTTGGTTAGGGTCAATAAAACTCTTGCAAGCATTCATTTAATATTTGTCTGCACATTCTTTTGTATTTGTGAATAAGATTGTAGATGGAATGCAAGCATTACACTAGGTAAACGAGTTCCTTCAGCAATCTGGTCCACTGTGAGACTAAAATGGCTTCATGTGTTCTTTGGTATCAATAGGGTCCTTTGAGTGGTTGAGAATAAGAGATATCTCTACATGGAAAATATATATAGTTACACATTCAATGTGCACCCTAATCTGGAGCAACTCAATCTTCCTGTACGCCAAGTAGTTATCCATCCACATTACAAAGAGTTCTTGAAAGAATTACTAAGCATATCAATCGTGTGGATATGGGCCACCATGCGTGTGCATACAGCCGTACTTATTTGCAAGTACCTATTCAAGGACCTGCCCTTCCCAAGTCTTGTTCATGGTCAAAAGCATTGCGACCAGCTACCATGTAGTACATTGAGCAAGAATCATGTTATGTCTAGGGTTCCAAGAAGTAGGAAGAACTTGTTTTTCAAGGATCTTTATAAGTGGTACTTTTAGAACAAACTCCTCTTCCTCTCCAAAAAAACACAATGTTTGTGGATGACTCTTTGGCTCAGCATGTACAGAACACTCCAGAGAATGTGGAGCTGCAGAAGAGGTGGATCCACAAGTTGGATGGCGTACACAATAGGTTCCTTGTGGAAAATCTTTTGCCTTCAATTCTATGCCTTGAATTGACGGGGAGAGATAGTCTAGTGTCTTTTAGGAGTTCAGACAATTTAGGTTGTAAATTGAGAAAAATTGGCCCTAACACTTTTGACTACAACAATGATCTAAATGCTGTGAAGGAAATGAATACTATGTTCCTCCAATGCTTTGATCAACATGGAAATTGGGTTACATAAGCTTAAGTTGGCATGTAGTTTCTTGGTTCCCTTTTATCTCACATTAACTGCCATATTTGTGGACTATGAACAGTTTGCTACTTTGCAACAGGATGTGCGGTGCATCATGTTCTTGGCAGCCATTGCGCAATCATCAATGGAGTATTCCACCATGCCTGTGGATGACAATGTTGTTGATAGTCCTCCCAGTGGTGGGAAATGTCCTCTGTCTATGAGCTCTCCTTTGCCACTAAGGTGCCGTCATTGGTTGTGTTTACTTAAAATTCTAATTGAGAAGAATTCCGTACCTCAAAGGCAGCTCTATGGCAAAGATGAAGATACAATTATTGTTGCTACTTTGGATCGAAAGATTTTTGTTCTTGGAATTTTCAATTTTGTTTGTTTATGTGCTTGATGAATATTCTAGAATGCAATTAATTGTCTAATGTTGCTTGTTTTTATAGTGCCCAAATTTTTTGTCAAACTACGGTGCAATCAATCTAAGACAACCCACATTGTCCAAGGATTGTCAACATCCTTTACCACAATCTTGGTTAAGGGCTGTTGGACAACGTCTTTGCATGACTCATAATAGGCATTTTCCTCTTCCTATTGGCAAGCGTCCTTGGAACGCATGGGAAGAAAAGTCCTTGAAGATGCAAGTACTAGAACAAAATTGGCACTCACAAGGAAACAATTCTGGATATAGTTGTGGACCCAAAATAATGAAGACTTTAGAATAGCTAAAAAATAGGTCACATTCATAGGTTTGAGATTACAACATTGAATACTCTCTCAATTTAAGAATGTATAGTATCCAGTTTGTAGTGATGCTACTAGCTCTATCTTTCAATGGCATGTACCTTACTACCAAAATTTGCAATACCGTATGCCTTAGAGCGTTCTAAGGCATTTTCAAATTACATTCAATAGTTTATCTCATAGTCTTTATTATGTTTGTGTTACTCATAGCTTGTTTCATAGTAATGAGTTTAATTCTATAGGAGAATGCAAAATATTTTAAATTCTTTCAATTTTTAACTACTTCTATGTGAACGCAATGATTCATTTATGTTCACATACAACTTATTATGATGAATATGTTATGTGTACGGCTTCTAGAATCTCTCATTTCACTACAAAACTCTCATTTTAGTGAATATGGTGTTTTTGGCCCTTGGCCATTCACAAATTTTTAAATCAAATGCTAACCATACTTTCTTAATCAAGCAAAACTAATGCTAACCAAGTCTATTATATTAGTGGACCCATGCACTTGCCATTCCAACAGAGGGCTATGGTATCTCCCATCTTTCCATTTTGTTTCCCCCATTCTTCCATCCCATGCCCACCATCCCATGTCCTCGTCTCATGCCCCCATTCTCCCATTGCATAAACCTATCCTATGTATTTCCATCCCATGTGGCATTTCACACTTACAATGACATTTTACAATTTAGTGCAAATGACTATTCACTTTCCAATAACCTTTCATAATTCCAATGCCTTTTCCTTCACAATTTCCAATAACTTTTTACCTTCCAATGTCTTTTCACCCTCCATTTGGATTGAAGTAGAGGCTCTTTTTCAGACAATGGATGGGAGGACAACATGACATAACCACCACTACATTCTATTATTATATAGAAGATAAGAACACTAGTATACCCTATGCACCCATTGTACCAACAAAGTGATGCCCTCCATTGCCCCTGATTCACATTAAAAAATATCCATGGAATAATAAAAATTCAAATTCTATTTTAGATTCAAATCAATTTGTCTCTTCATCTCCCTCTCCATCCCTCTTATATCTGAATTTCAAATTCAAGTTGGAAAAAGATTCAATGGATTCCACCAAAGATATCCTTTCACACCCAGCCCATGTTCATCACTTTGCTCCTTGCCCTTGGCCAATCAAAAAAATTTAAATCATATGTTGTGAACTACTTAACTATTGCAGACAAATACACACCTCACTCTTTGATAGAAAGAAGACAAGGAAGTCTTGTAATTTTTATTAAAGTGCAATTTTCTCATGTTATGCCAATGTTGTTGTTTGGATGGATTTGCTCAACTATTTGAATGTGGTGATTGCTAAGTTCTAGATGGAGCGCAACTTACAAAGAGCCACTTGGCACTAGTCACCTCTTTACAGAGCCTACACCACTCACTATATGTCTTACTCTTTTCTCACTTTTTTTCTAACTCCAAAGTTACAAAATTGGCGTCTTTGCCCCTATCCAATTGCTTTTGGGGTTTCTACAAGTGAATTTTCTACAGTTGGGTCCTTTGTCTACAATTTTTTCTTCCTTAATTAACTAGCCTAAATATGCTACTCAAGGATTCCCTGTATTTACATGTTCTCAAATATTTTTGCTTATGACTTGTCATAACACTAATAATCAATTGTACCAAGATCCAAAATAGGGTCTTGCTTGTGAAGTCTTAATTAGGGAGGCCTCTAAAAAAATGACATGATTGTATTGTAATATGTGTGGGAGACTTTGTTTGTAAGGTTGCTACGTAACCACTCCTCACAAGCATTAGCTGTTTAGCGTGTAGTAGTAGTTATAAAAATTTGACACTTTCATGTTGTGAAGTATCACATTTGCAACAATAATTGTAATTCCTCCATAAGTAACTCAAAGAAAACATTTTGTCCTAAGTTGGAGTATTGTAGAAAGTTTAAAGAAAGAAATCTCTAGAATGTTTTAGAAAGTTCTAGAATGTTTTGCACTTATAGACAATTGAAGGTGTCAAAATTGAAATGCTTTTTGGAAGATATAAAAGCTCAGATATTTAAAAGTATGCTTGAAATCTTGGGTAACCAACCACATTATTAGAGATTTCTTCTTCTAATTATTCTAAAATGTCATGGGGAGGGGTTGAAATTCAAAAATCTTGCAAATGTTGGAATCCCTATTATTGAGCCTTTCTCCATGTCAAAAAAAGAGGCAAATTTATATGTAGTTAAAGCATAGGCATCAAAGTTCTTTTTTAGTTTCCTTCTTTAATGCCCCATGTGTACTAGCCTAAAGTTCTAGGCAATATCTAGTCTTGAGTCCTGTTAACAATTGGTATAGAAGAATGGTTGAGCAAATTTTTGCTTGTCACAAGAAATGGTGGACTTTTTGGTAGACGTATGGGAGCAAGAAGGCTTGTATGGATGAAGTGAAAGTTTTTTTTTTTCTAATTGTACACGATGGCCAATTTTGTTGGGGCCACATAGCACTATGTTTCATATAACTTGCTTTTAGCAATTATCAAAACCTACCATATGTTTGCAAGACTAGAAAGCATTAGAACCAAACCTTCTTCTTTGCTAGTTGCCCTCCTTTGGTGAGGAATTTGAGCTGAAATAAACTTAGGCATTGCACAGTTTAGGCCCTAGCAAGTTGAGGTATTTCTCTTGAAGTTTCCTTGGCAACATCATGTTGTATCTATCTGTTTATACAATGTTGGTGATTTTGTCAAAAGTATTACTTTGCAGTCTCAACAAGAGCTCTATAGATGGGTGGCTGTACATCATGGTTTTCAGGTCAATTTGATTAATTTGTTGCATCTAGGCGTAGTGAAGCATATGAGGCACAATAGAAAGCAACTATATTGAGATTGCAAAATGAGTGAGAATCATACCCTATCTTGGCTCTACCGGTAATAAAGAAATATGAGGTGTTTTGCAAGACTCATTCAACATGGTTGTCATGTGTCTTTTAGATCAAGGAGTACAAATGAGAATGTATTTTTAGTTGTGAATGTGTATCAACATATTGTCTTACTCAACTACATCAAGGCTTACATCTTATATAGTTTGCTCTTCACCTGGTGAAATCACTGTGAAAATGCCCTTACTCAATTGAATAAGCTTCTTCCTTTCTAGCAATAGGATAAGCTGCATAAGCTGACATTTGTTATAACCTTGAAACTCTTGAATGAGCTCCAATACTGTTACTTGGAGAAAACAACAAAAATCCTTGCATCAAAAATTGAACACTGCACAAGTTTGAGTGGATGATGTACACTAACCGTCTAACCAAATGGCAAAAGTTGTATATTAAAAAAACAAGAGGTAGCTATTCTTATGTTTGAAAAAATAACTAGATGTTTGGGTCACCAGGATACAAATAACAAAACCTAGATTTTTGAATAGCCCTATAATTGGGACACTATAACACACTTACAATAGAGGTTGACAACACAAAATCTACTTCAACACACATGATACAAATTGAGAGAGCACTAGCAATAGGTCCTTTACATTGAAAAAGTCATGATTTTTGCATGATAGACAAGATTCAACTAGTGTAAATCAAATTGTGATTAAGACCAAGACATCAACTTGACTGTATTTTCCCATTATGGATTGAAATGACTAAAAAAACTTTGGAATTAAATGAAAGTAACAAAATAATATAACAATGTCACTCATTCATGATAAATGCAGTTTTCTTATGCCGTTTCTATTGATCATCCACTGTAGCATGTGTTTTTGAATTAGCCTCTTTGGCGTCTGCTTTATGTCTGCTTCTTTCCAACCAAGACTTTTGTCAGTAGACATAAGCTTTACATAGGGAAGCCCATTTCTAGAAGAAGGAACATGATTAGATGCTCTTCCTTTGGATTCAATACTTGGCTTTGAATTTAGGAAAGCTTACTTTGAAGCTAGTGGCTTTTGAGGAACTTGACTTGGTGACAACTCCATAGAGGAACAAAACATCTAATGTGGCATAATCCCACAAGCCATCATCTTTGTGTATAACAAGACATGAACATCAGTGGCTTGCACCGGCAAAAAGAACCCTCAATGATTAAGCATTGGAACAAGAATGAATGGGTTTCAAAAGCGTTTCTCCATGCTATGCTAAAATTATATACTACCATGGTTGTCTTCCCCAACATTATAATAACTCAACAAACTTGACGTCACAGACGGACAAGAGACCCTCTGTCCATCTAGTAAAGTCAACTTTAAGGTTGACTTTTAAATAAAGCATTTTCTATTTCACATCTTGACATATTAATGTTTCATTTTATTAAAGTATCTCAATTTTTTATACACTTATTAAAACCTACAATTTGGATCATATTTAAAGTAAATTGAAATGATTACCTCATCTATTAAAAAGGGCCTTATTAGACAAAATTATCACTCATACTTGACACTTGTCATGTGCAACATTAGACGTCAGACAGACAACACAACAACCAAACCCCAAAACATGTCCGACAAGACAACTTTGTACACTACTATACCCACCCCAAATCATGTGACGGATTTGAGTACATCCAAGATCAAGGTAGCTTTTAGTAATGAAAAAAACAAGCAAAGAAGAGGTAAATGCCTAACATGATGACCACACTAAACTAGAACAAGCCCAAACTTGTCAAGTTGATGTCCAAGAGGCTCATTTATAGCTTTTTCAGCTCTTATTTTTGCGTCATTGATTTCCAACATTATGGCTAGTGAAAAGCCAACTTCTTGGAAAAAGTCAAACTAGTCTATTATTTTTCCTTATTGCATGCAATTGCATATTTGTTCATGAATTTGAAGTTTTGATAAACCTTGCCTCTGCTAAAATAATTCAAGAGAAGCTCTAATTAGAAACTCAAGTAAAAAAGAAAAAACTAGGCTATCAACATAACCTTGGACATAATTGGGTACCTTTGTGGCCTTGAAAAGATCTACTTCCATAAGTGATACATCAAAGCATAATATTGTAACATTCTCATAGAAACAGCAGACATTAGCTATCTAAATAACTTAAGCTTTTGACCTTTGCAAACACTCTTGAAGCAGTTGCTACTTACACCACTCTCCTTAACACTATGATTCATTGTATGCCATAGCTTCCAACTTTCCAAAAGATCATTTGTGCTATTCCAACATTTTTGTACCACATAACAAAATTGAATACACCTAGTATGAACCCTATCATTTATCATTGAATTTCAGCAACTTTTGAGAAACTCACAAACTATGCAAAATTCCACAACAACTATGCCACAAGCTTCTCAAATAACATGCTAGCCGCAATTTGCGCTACCTCAAATAGAAATGTATAATTTTCAAATGCGTCTTCAAATAATCCACACCAATTTCAAAATTGTGCTCAACAATCTCAAAATGACACTATTCATAGAACTAAATATCACAATTTTCCTTAGATAATGGGCCATAACATGCTACTACTGCTAAAAATGCATGTCTCATTCTCATTGGACATCATAACTTTGTACAAAGCTTTTATTTAGGAATTAGGGTTTAGCGTACAAAAAAACTTAGTAAAAAGAGAGATCAGTCACATACTTGGACCAATTACATTGGGCAAAAGTCACCTCATGTTTTGTTGTCATTTGCATATTCACTTCAAATGGTCAAATTGTTGATATCTTGAAATTGGAAATTAGTAACGCTTTTTAAAGTTATTGGAAAAGAGAATTTTCTCCAAAAACAAGGAAAACTAACACTTACTTTAAACCAAGAGATGCCGTGTCTTTGAATCAAAGCATTGCCAAACATTTTTAAAACAGGCTGCATAGATATGTACATCCAATGTGATTTTTATCACAATCAAGAATGGGAGAATCAAATAATGCTGGATTTGCAACTAACCTAATTTAGCCCTAAAGGATACAAAATCCACAATTATTCCCTTGTGTCACGACTGATTCAAAATGAGTTGCAAGTGATCATTATAATTACATTTGACTACTCTCTTTTGCCTACTAACAATAAGTTCTAAAACAAAAGTACAACTATATAATTGCTATACATACCTAAAAAGCAGCGCTAAAATTCTTATACGCTGACATTGAGAATATCCATCACCTTAGCAACGGATTTGTGATGATTTTAGGTCATCTCTAGACAAAACTTTGAACTCTTGTTATTGCTCTGCATACAATAGCCATAGAAAGCATATTCCAAGGCATCAAATTGCCTATAAACAATTTGATTAGTTCAATAACAAGAACTATACTCATTGTTTATTGCTTTAAAGTCTAGTTAAGATAGATACGCTACCTACCAATGAATTACGAGGGGGAAATAATGTTGTCATTAAGCCGTCAAAACTCTATAGAGGTGGATGAAAGATGATTGATGCAGTAAATCACTTGAAACAAAAATAAATAGAGTTACCAACACTAGATAGATAGAGTGGAGTTTTAAAAATTTCAAAAATGCAACTATATGTGTCTACTTGACCAATTATTTTAAGAACTAGAGTTATAGACTTGCATCTATTGGAAGAATTCAATCATCTAAAAATGTGTGAAAACTTTATACCGGCTAAGGCAAAATTTTGACATGGTGATGGTGCTGGAGCTTTGGGATACTCAATTTGTTTAAATGGTGCTTCTTGATGTAAAGCTCTGACCCAACCTAAAACTTCTTCCAAAATGCTCAAAACTTTGCCTCCCTGACAAGATGCGCGTGTGCAAGTTCATGGCTCATGAAAACCCCCAAAAGCTTGATTCCTTCAAAACCTCAAGACTCCGCAATTCAAACACGCTGCTTTTTTGAGTGCTTCCTAGAGATTGGGCTCATGTATGGTTCTCAATGTTGAAAACCTGTCAAGAACTTGTTGAGAACATGTCAAGAACCAATTAAGAACATATTGAGAACGTGTCAAGAACATGTTGAGAATTTGTCAAGAACCTATTGTGAGCTTATTTGTTCTCCTTCACTGAGTTTAATGGTACACTAAATATTGCGTTTAGGTTGCCCCACACTAATTTCTTGACATTTTAGAGTATGTAATAATTTATTGTTGTTGTAGTGATTTTCATCATCAACAAACATTAAAGGGCCTAAAAACAACAACAAAGTTACTAAAAAACAAACTATTGACGTCAAGTTGTAAACCATGTGAAATTCAAGTGTTTAGAAAGTTGCATGCACCTTTAAGTGGTCAAGTGATGAATCATGAGATAACTTTTCAAGGCAAGGCAAGGCAACTTAATTTTTGAGGCAACCTACATGCAATATTCAATGTAGTGAGCTTTCAAATGCAATTTTTAATGTTGACAATCTTTTGAGAGCTTTTAATTTGAGCTCATAAAGTAAGTTGAAATGCGGTTCCCTTAGAGCATCTCTTTTGTTGCACTTTGAACTTGACATGTCAAGAGATATTATTTTTGAAAGGCCTTCAAAACTCTTGTTTTCCACCTTGCACTTCAAACATGGCCTTTGCACTTCAAAGATGTCACATAAATAATCATTTGACCATTCACTAAGAGGAATACAAGATAAACTCACTAAATTTAGGGTGAATAATATTTTGAAAAGACAATGTTTTGACACACAAGGATAGAGTGTCATGAATATTTTGAGAAGCCCTAAAAGCTTATCATCCATGCTTCAAGTGCATCAGATTCTACAATATAGCAATGCTAGAGCTGTTTTTACATCAATTACAATGGGTCCATGTTTGAGATGTTTGACTATGGCAAAGTAGTAGTGGTTTTTGCCAACCAATTCCAACTCAAACTAACTTCTTCTTTTGGGGATAATTTTGGTTTGGTGCCACTTTTGATGTTGGATCAAGGTAATTTCTTTTGCTTCTAAGCTTTCTTATCATCATTTTGTTTAATGTAGGTTATAAATTAATATTAGAGGTACCTTTAGAATAATTCTATTGGTAAGATAAAGTCTTTTCAATCACTTTCAAGACCATGTGAGCAAGAAAAGATAAGGGGAGAAGTAAGATAGGCTTATTGTTACATAAATATGACATTTATTGAAATTCACAATATGTTATTATCATCAATATAACAAACTTCCAAAGAAGGATACTTTTCCAAACCAAATTGGAAACATGCTTTATCATTAGAAAGCTACTATAACTAGAGAAAAGGCACAACATAAACCTTAGATATCTCAAAACTTGAAGGTATGGTTTGGAGAACAATTAGCTTGTAAGCTTAGGCCTACACAAATTTTGAAGCGACATTCACCAGTAGTGAAAGCCAAAGTTCATAAAGATGGTGAGGAGAGTATATCACAAGATGATTGCTTAAATACAAAAGGTGTATTGAATTTGGCTTGGATGTGGTACAAAAGATTGTATCAAAAACACATTTTAGACACTATAAGTGTTAGAATGTGGGTTATTGAAAATCCAAGTTCAGTTTTCTTCTACCAAGAGGATTTGAGTACATGTGATCAATCTTGTGTTTTAGGTATTCAATTAACTTGGCAACAAAAAAAATGTTTGATTTTCAACATGATAGAATTAGTGCTTGCGATGCTACATTTGGCACTAACAAGTATAAAGTGGTAATCTAAGCTTTAGAATTATTAAATTACTTACAAGCATGCAATTTATAAATTTTTGTGGGCTTTTATTTACAAATGTCTTTGTTGGAATTTATGCAATATCATCTATTTACTATTATGGTTTTTGATTTGTTTTCAAATGGCATTCTAGTTGCGTAGATCATAACAAGTAGTGCTAAGGCAATAGACATAGCAGTATGGTTGAAAGCGGCAAATGCAATAACACAAGAACATGACTCTACATGGAAGCCTAATGCATTTATAGTTGATAATGCTGATGCAAAGATTAATGCTATTTGGTGAGTTATTATTATTCCTGATATATGTTTTTTTTTTAAATTTTTATAATTTGCATATGTTTTATATATAGTATACTATAGTGCTTATACTTTCATAAATTTGTAATAGTAATGTAGGTTGTTAACATAAAAATCAAGTAATCATAACAACTTTACATGTTTATGAAAGACTTGACACTCAAACCATTTTTATGTATATTTTTACAAGATGGTATAGAGGGACTCTATTGCCACAATTCTTTGTTTATGGCATGTTTGAAGGTGTTGGCTGAATCATCTTCTTAAAAAATATCAAGCAAAGAAATTCAACAAGATATTATGCATAGACTTGGTGAAATAATGTACATGGATACATTTGGAAAATTGGTTGTTCAAACAGTAGCAGAAGCAACTGCTAAATTGAATCAAATATTTTTGGATTATGTATAAAAAGTTAAGTTTTGTAATTACTTCAAAACAACTTGGATGAGAAAACTTGGTAAGTGATTCTCACCTCTTTTTTTATTGATTTTGTCTTTTTTTTGCTTGCATATAGTTAAATTTTATACACTTTACGTGTATATTTTTTACTAATATGTGGATAAAAGTTACACATTAGTTTTTCCATGCAAGCCAAGATACTAATGCAATAATAGAATCATATCATAACTTTATGAAAACAAGACAAGCACTGAGCAAAAAAACTTTATTGCCAAAAAGATTGAATTAATTGGTATGGACGATTACAAAAGATTTGGCACAACATTATTGGTACATGGACCTATTAAAAAGACATGGTCATATTTCAAACATTTATCAAGATGACCAAGGTTGTCTTATCTGACACATTTTGGGCTTTACTCATTGTGTTGTCTGTTTGACATCGCATGTTGTGTATGACAATTGTTGAGTGTTATAAACAACATCATCAGATAAGGTTTTAGGGTTGGGAGCTTTTTTTACCCCTTGGTAAATAGGTTTTGTCCTATGTGGCTGCTTGCAAAGGTTGATGTGGAATTGCCAACGTCACCAAAGACAACCTTGGGTCAAGGCGCGTGCAGGATTTGATTTGTCGACCGTATTTCCAATACTAAGGATGATTTCAGGTTCCAAGACCAGGGCAACCATGGGTCTTGGGTTAAGGCGACCGCGGATATGAGGGCCAAAGCAATTATGGTTTTCAGGGTCCAGCTCAACTACAGGTTCCATGGGAGGGCGACTTTGGGTTTCATGGAAAGGGCAGTTGCGGGTCTCTTGAGAGTAGTAGCTTCTGGTATGATTTGAGGGGCGACTGCAGGTCTTATGGGAGGGGCGTGTGTGGGAATTATTGCCAAGCAAAGTATGACCCCTGCACGCTCAATGTAGCACAAGTTGGTGTGGAGAACAACATGAAGTTCAATAAAAATAAACTAAGCTACGATTTTTAGTAGTTTGAGCATGAAAACTTTGATGTTGAAAATTATTTATTGTAAATTTTGTATTACAAATTATGTGCCTGGAGTCCTTTGTAATGTTCACTTTCTTATATGAGAGCTTATGAAAATGAGCCTAGCTCCATATATTCCAAATTTCCAACTATAAAAATCCACAAGTTTGGTGCCCCAAATTTGTATACTTTTTGCATGATCATATTCATGAAGTTTAGAAAATGTAAAATTCTTTTTCATATACATGGTTTAGCTTGAAACTAAATTAACGATGAAGATCAATAATAGAAACAGAGATTTCAGAGATAGAAAAATTCACATGTCTAAAAACTTACATACTCCTACGTATTAGCAAGAGGTGGGGAGGTGCCTTGAATAATTGCAGAAATTTTCAGCATATTTGTTGCATTCAACACTCATAGGTTTGTAGAATTGCACACACAAAAATTTAATCAATGCTATTTAATTAAGACATTGCAATGCTTAGGGAAACACAACAAAAACCCAACCTATGCTATTTGCTTGTGTACTTTAGTTACATATATTAGCATTGACAAATAAATTTGTTGATGCTAACAACTATACTTATTGCCTGCACATGTAAAATGCTATAATTCTACTAAATATAGCATGAACGTATCATTGCTAGGTTCTTCATTTGCATCAAGATCTGTGTTGTCACGCAATGAATATGTATGCTCATCATTGCTAGAACTCTGGTTCTCATCCTCCCCTCTAGACCTTGGTACTCGCTTTAGCTCTCCTTCCACCGCAGAGTTCAGGTTCCGCACCTCAGTGTCTACATTTTCTGCTATTGTAGTGCAAACTAAATGTTTTTTTACCCCTATTGTATCATTGATTCTATCAATGTTGGATCTTGGGTGTCTTGTAGCTCCTCCGCTTGATTGTCCAAGGTTTATGGTGGAATTACTACCATCCATGATAAATTGTTGGATAATCCAATTGGGAAGTCTACAATTTATACTAGGTCATGTCATCTGTTTTTCTAATACGTTTCTTTGATATACGGCCATGTGCTCCCATTGAAAATTCTCCAAAGACAGACCTCTATGACTATTAAGTGGGTTGAGGGGCAAAGTTGCTTACTTTGTCATCAATGGTCTGCACAAGACTATCATTCCTCTTTGGCGCTATCGAGATTGTTGGAAAAAACTTTCAAACGCTAGCAACGGCTCTGATTACTCCCCCTAGATTGGAAGATGAGTTTTGCTGCTTCTGCATCATGTTCCGCAAAGTTCCCAATGGCAAATGGTCATTGTCATCTGTTCTTACTGTTGTTGAAGTGCTATGTACAACAATGACTAGAAAACTTGCATGCGTAATCACTTCTTCTTCTAGTATTGCCTCCACTTGCCTTCCAATTTCAACAATAACTGGCATGGCAATTGTTGTTTTGTTTAGGTGAGTCACTTATATAATTGTGGACGGAAGATTTGGGGTGGAAGATATGGCATGGTCCTCTACTAGAGACACTAAAGCGTTTGTTGCTTCTATGTTCAACTCTAGACGTCTTGCCCTTAATGGTGGAGAATTTATGATCGGAAATGCATCCCAAGCATAGATGTGGGGTTGGTTGTTTGTGTGGTGCTCTTCCTCCTCTAATGAACTGTTCTCATGAACGCCACCAACAAATGTGTTCACATACTGTTGTTCATGACGTACATGTCTCTCTAGTATTGGGTCCAGTCAAGCCCATATACTTCAGTCTAGACATTCTTGCACGCCCCTATTATAATCCAACTCTTGTGCAAAGGTCCCCACTAAATCATCATCAAATCTTGAGGACATTGGCTCCTTGTTCTCTTCATCTATATCTGTTTCCTCCAAATACTTCTCGTAAAATTAGCTAGATTTTTTCCACGTGTCTCCCTATCCAGTTTGTTGTTGGCATAAATATACACCAAAGCCTTTGCCTTTAGTGCAGTCAAGCGGTTTTGCACTTTATTGTGCACAAACAAGCACATGCTCCAATTCCTTTTGCATGAGGATGTGGAACATGTCAAAGACAAAATCCTCCTAGCAATTTTTGTGACAGCAATCTCGTTGACACAATTCCACCAGTGATGAGGCAATAGTTTACAATGGGTGATACTTGGTGCCTGTTGCAATGGATCAAACGAGCTTGTCTTTTCTTCAAAATCCGTCAACTTGCTCATAGCATCGTCTTCTGACACTCCCAATGGCCCGCTCAATTTTTGGATTACTCAATTCAAGGTAGGTTTGCCCTGGCCATTGTGATGAATGATAAGTATGTCAACCAAATACGGATTGAATAGTGCTGCGGCAAAGCGGAGGTTGTTGTGCATCAATTTCCATTGAACGTCAAATTGCTTCTCAAATTTTGTTGTTTTTTTATCATCTAGGAAAAAAAGCTCATTTTTGAGAGAGTAAACATAAAGCTTCAGTTGGTGCATAACTATCCAAGCTTGGGGCATTGCTGGAACTTTTCCATCAAACATTCAAAGGTCTAATATAGCAAGTTTCATTATGTACAAAAATTAGCACATTCTAGCCAAAACATATTTGAATGGATGTCCTATTGAGCTCTTTGTGCATGCAATTGGACACTACAACCATTACTCCAATAAAACAAATGACTCTCAAATTCATCATATGGGGGTTTGTAATCACAAATAACAATGCTTGCTTACGTTCCACCAGATGGTCTATCATGAGAAAGTTCATTGCAAAATGTATTTGTGAAGGAAATTGCAATGACAATTTTGGTGAATACTTCCAAAAAAGAGCCAATGTATGATGGTATTCTTTGATGAACCTCACAATAGCTTGGCACCTCAATACCAGTTTTGAAACTCGCTTCTCCTTTTTCCAATCCTCCATAAACAAGTCCATACTGTGAATAGCACATCCTTGTCTTAATATGTGTGGGTGTTTATCTACCAATTTTGTGAGGGTCCTTGTCATCACTGCCGCATTGTCAGTACATAGTTGGACCACGTTTGGAGGGCCAACTTCCTCTAAGTATTTTGGCATCATACTTGTTGTACACGCAATGTCCTTTTTTGCTCTGATGGTGTCAACAGATCCCAAAAATACATCACCGGCTGGATATACAAGCATTAGGTTTAATAACGAGCATAAGTTGGTATCAAACCCTTTGTCCAAACAAATGGTTGCTCCATACAACTCAATACTCTACTTCGTTTGCTCCGACACCATTTTTGAAACTGCATCTTTCTTTGTATCTATCATTTTAGTGCGCATAGCATTATATGGTGGTGGTTGATACATCAAACCGGATGCCGTTGTTTCTTTTATTGCCTTCATGAAAGCTAGATGTTGCACATCGTTGAAAGCAATGTTTGCCTTGTAGAAAAAAAAGGCCCCATCATATCCAACTTCTACCTGACACCCACCTGTAATGCTTTATCCATGCTCATATGGTAAGAACTAGAAGGAGTAAACCTCCTTTTTGCAACTGATGCTAGAATAAAATCCACTGAATCTAGATTAGAAGGGCGTACTTCCTCTATACTTATAAGATTTGCAGATTCTTCCTGTGACAAAGCCACCACATGGTTTGCTGAGGGCTTGGCCGCTGACTCAGCAATACCATCACTTTCTTCATTCAACCAAAACATGTCCATGTAGAACATTTTTTTTTAAACAACCCCTTGACAATTCTTGAATTTCTCCACCACCAACCTTGGAGCACGTTTAGAACAATAAAAAGAAGGGTTGTTGCCATATTCAAAGTGCATGAGAGCCCTTTTCCGTATAAAGACACAATTCCAGCTGCAAAAAACACATGTTCTTGAATTCACACTTTTACTATAATCAGTCTCTAAAGTCAACCAAGAGTTCCATTTTTTTGTGGCCCTCCATGTATTGTTGGCAGTAGCCCTTCCAACAGGTTGTGCAGCCATGCTGTTCAATGTCCACAAGGTCTTACACTCAAAATCAGAGAATCCAACAATGTAAAGTATGGAAAGGAATAGAGATAAAACAACTATGGAAACCATAGGGAAGATAGGAGAGCAAAGGCACACATGGATTCTTCAAATGCATAACATACAAATGAAAGAGATGAGAGTGTTCTTTAACACTCTTATCTATATACTCATCTATGGTTTCACCTCTTCATCAAACTACATGGAATAAAACCGCCCATATGATTTTTCCTCCCTGAGAGGTGGTTTCTACCACATGCTTCATTTTTAATGCTAGACTCATTTCTAGCAATCTACTTTGGCCTAGAGCAAACTCCACAAGCCTTAATTTAAACTTTCAACACTCCCACTTTGCAAATGGCCAGAGTCTCACATGCCCATGACTCTCATCAAATGCTCATGCCTATTCTTTGCCAAAGTCCTTATTATCACATCCACCAATATGTCCTCCATTAGACAATACTTCAATGTGATGGTTTTCCTCACAACCATCCTTGGTATAAAGTGGTATTGTACTTTCATCTGCTTTGTCCTTGCATGATGCATTGAGTTCTTGGCAAGAGCTATGGCACTTTGATTTCCACACAAAATCAAGGTGCCTTCCATGTCTTCATACCCTACATCCTCTAATAATTACTTTAGCCATATGGCCTCTCTTGTGCAATAGCTAGCTGCCATGTATTCCACCTCCATTGTCAATAAAGCCACCATGAGTTGCTTTAGCTATTCCACAAAACCATGCCCTCTCCAAAGCGCAATGCGTATTTTGTAGTGGATTTCCTATTATTTGCATCTCCAACCCAATTTACATCACAATATCCCATTAAACGTATGTGTTGTTTCCCCAATTGCAACTTCAAGTAGGAAGTGCCTTTGAAGTACCTCATGATTTTCTTCATTGCCATCTAATGGCTCCACCCCGGCCTTGCCATGTGTTGGCTCACCATATTAATGGCCAAAGCCAAATCAGCTTTTATTGCCACCATGGCATACATCAAGGATCCAACCGTTGATTTGTAAGGCACACTCATCATTCTTGAAGCATCCGCATTGTAATTCTCTGTGCTAAGCTTCTCTAACTTCACCTTGATATCTAACGGAGTGCCAATGAATTTGCAATCTTCCATGCTAAACTACTTGAGCACCTCCTCCATATACTTGACTTGACTCATAGTGATGCTCTTTGCGCTTTTATCTCTTGCAAACTCAACTCCAAGTCAATAGTGCAACTCCTCCAAGTCTGTTATATCATACTCTGCCTCCACCTTGGCCTTCAATGCATCCATGGTCTTTACAATGCTTGAGAAAATGATCAAATCATGAACATATACAAGTACAAGTATTACATAGGCTCCTACTTGTGCAAAATACAAACTATGGTCCGCCACACTCATCACAAATCCAAAACCCAAAACCCAAAAGATTTACATCAATTTTTTGGTATCATGTCCTTGATGCATGTTTTAGCTCATATAAGGATTTTGTAAGCTTGCAAACAAGGTGTTCATAACTCCGTTGCACAAAACCCTTGGATTGCTCCATGTAGATGTCTTCCTCCAAATCTCAATTGAGGAAGGCCGTCTCCACGTCCATTTGGTGCATCTCCAAGTCAAATGAAGCTCCAAGCACCACAATGCACCGTATAGTGGTGAACTTGGTCACAAAAACAAATGTCTCTTTAAAGTCTACTCCTTGCATTTGAAAGAATCTTCTGGCCACCAACCTTGTCTTGTGGAGCACAATCTCTTCTGTAGCATCTCTCTTGGTTTTGAACACCCACTTGCATCCCACGGCTTTGCGAGATGAAAGAAGGATGGTCAACTCTCACGTACCGTTGGCATGGAGGAAATGATATTCCCTCTTCATAGCCGCCTCTCACTTGTTTGCATCCCAAGATTCCAAAGCCTCTCCAAATGTAGTGGGGTCATGCACAAGAGTCACATTAACATAGTCTAAATTTGAATATGGTTAGGAAAAGATATGGTTCCTCACCACTCCTCCAATGGCTTGCTTACTTTTGTAGACCGCCGCATGCCTATCACATACAAATTGCTTCTCACTTGAGCACGTGAAACAATTCTTTGTGCATTCTTGGGCTTGGAGCCTTCATCATTTTGGCTTACTAATATATCCTCTGCATAACTACCATCTCCATCATCAAAAGGCTGGTTGTCTTTCTCTCCATCCTCTTTGCCATCCTCCAAAGGCGCAGAAGATGTATCTACAACATTAAAGTCTCCACCACTCTTTTGGACACAATTCCAACTCCTTTTGCAATTCTCCATGCTCTTAAAAGGTCACATCACAACATCAAATGATTTTCTTGGACTCCAAACACATCAGCCTAGAAGCCTTGGAGACTTTACAATATTTTAAAAACAAACAGCTCATCAACTTGACATTAAGCTTGGTCCTTGATGCATCAGGGACCTTGGCATAGGAAACACATCCAAATATTAATGTGTACTACCTATGGCTTCCTTCCACTCCACGCCTCTTATGAAGTCTTACCATCTACCGCACTCATTGTACACTGATTGCGGATGTATATTGCATTATTCACCTC
This sequence comes from Ulota crispa, assembly GCA_963920765.1. Taxonomy (NCBI): domain Eukaryota; kingdom Viridiplantae; phylum Streptophyta; class Bryopsida; order Orthotrichales; family Orthotrichaceae; genus Ulota; species Ulota crispa. The sequence continues at coordinate 39,483,291 of OY987242.1, forward strand.
TTTGGCCCAGTACTCTAGGCCAAGCTTTTGGCCATACATCATGCTCATTGCCATCTCTACAATGGTTTGATTGGCTCTTTTTGCCACTCCATTTTGTTGTGGAGTGTGAGGGATGGAAATTTGGTGCACAATACTTTGAGTCTTCAAATAGGCCCCAAATTGGTTAAAGCTGTACTCTCTACCAATCTCCAATTGTAACATTTTTATGGAACAATCCGCATCATTCTCCGCCAATGTCTCAAACTCTTTAAACAGCTCAAAACACTTGTTCTTGACCTTGAGGAGGTACATCTACACCTTTTTCAAAAAGTTGTTGATGAAGATCAAGAAGTACATTGCTTCACTCAAAGACAAGGTTTTCATAGGGCCACACACATAGAAGTGCACAATGCCCAATACCTTGGTGGCCCGTATTGCACCATTTTTTGGAAATGAGTGTTGTTGTGGCTTGCCTTCAATGCAACTCCCACAAGCATTAGACAAACTATCACCATGCATTTTTGGAAAGCTCAAGGCCATTCACCAAGCTTGGAAAAGCCTTCAAGCTTTGCACATACAAGTGCCCTATACACCGTTGCCACAAAATCAGTCTCTCCTTGCTTGAAGTGGCAACTTGTGCACATTCACCCCTAAGCACAATTTTCCACTGCAAAAGATACAAGTTGCTTTCATGTAATGCCAATGCCTGCGCTTTTCCGTTGGATGATTTGACAAGGCATCCATTACCTCCAAATTGCACACTCACTTCTCCCTCCACTATCTTGCTCACCAAAAAAAAGTTGCTTTGTAACTTGGGCACAAACAACATGTTCCTGAACAAAATCCTCTTGGTGCACTCTTTTACTATGGTATCTATTAAAATGAAACCATACTAATGACTTAGAACACCAAATCATTACTCATGAGCTCTTTCCTTACCAAAATAGCTTTGAAGGGGTCAAAGTGGTCTCTATGAAGTGACATGTGGATGGTGGCTCCCAAATCCATGATCCAATCACCATCCAAACTCAATGGACCTTCATGAGAAGCCATGAAAGCATAATCATCACCACTCTCATCCTCCTTAACCTTTTGAACCTTCTCTCGTTGTTCACCTTTGCATTTGAAACAATTGCAAATATAATGGTCCGGTTTGCCACAATAGAAGCAAATAAGAGGCTCACCTTGTGTATTGTTTGTGTCTCTACTACTCTTGTGGCGTATCACCAATGCCCATTTTTTGTGGCCACCACTTGATGCTCCTTCTTCCTTATCATTTCATGCATCAATCAAAAGGTCATGTAAGTAAAGGTGAGCTCTTTCATGTCATAAGTCTTCATAGCCACAATCAAGTTCTCAAAGGACAATGGCAAGCTCTCCAAGATGAGTATGATGATGTTTCCTTCTATCACGAGCACATTAAGCGCATCGAATTGGTCCGCAAGAGTATTTACTTTATTCATGTGTTGGAAGAGGTTGTTCATCTTTTGCATCTTCATGGTGAAGAACTTGTGCTTCAAAAACAATACGTTGACCAAATCCTTGGTCTTGTAAATGCCACAAAGGGTCTTTTATGCTTCTGCAGCTCTTTTGCAAGACTTGACGTGTTGGATTTAAGCATCCACTATGTGAGTGCACAAGATGCAAAACGTCATCTTCTCATGTTTTTTGAAGATCAAGATGACATTGGAGTCATTGTCACTTGAAGAAGTGCTCTTGATGCCTTTTACAAAGTTCCAAAGATCCTTCTCGTCAAGAATCATCTCTATCTTGAAATTGAACAAGGAAAAGTTGTCTCCATTGAACTTGTCCAAAACACAAGGGGTGTCACCCTCATAGGTAGCCATGGCTAAAGTGTGTAACACAAACTCTCTCAAAACTCTCACCAAATTCAAAAGGGCTGAAATGCACAACTCAAATCACCTCCAAGGTAAATTATACCTCTCTCCATACATTCAAAGGTTGAAGTATGCTATTCAACCACTCTCAAAGCTAAGCCTAGCTTGCTTCAAAGGCAATGGACTGAAGTATGCAACTCAACCTCCTTCCGAGCAAACCCTAGCTCTCTCCACACACAAGGGGCTAAAGTATACCACTCAACCACCTCCTTAGCAAACCCTAGTTTTCTCTACACACAAGGGGTTGAAGTAAGCAACCCAAATCCTCAAAAGAACTCAAGATCTACCCAAATATACAATTTTTACTCAAACCCCACCCATAACCTCACTACTTGCACTCTCCACACCCTCAAAGCAAATGATATGCTTCCACTTGAACAAAAAAACTCAAGCAAGGGTGGATAAAAGCCAAAGTAAAGAATGAATAAACAACAATTCACAAATCACTTTTTTGTGCTTCCAACAAGCATTGTGATGGTGCAATCTTTAGTCGTAGCAATGCTACATCTCCAATAGCTTGTGCAACATCAAATAGAAGTCCAAATCAGCTCCAAAGTGGATGAGCCCCTCCCAAATGATAGATCAGGTCCTCCAAAAAGCTCTAACAAGATCCAAAACTCCAAAATCTTGAATTTGGTCTTCTACTAAGTTAAATACGGATCAACAACTCTCAAAGAGGCAAAACAAGATCTTCCAAGACTCCAAAAGGCATGCAAAGAGAGATGTAGCCCCACAAGAGTCCTCTTCTACCACAAATATACTCCAATTCAAAATCTAAGGTGTGAGCTACCTCAAGAATGATCCCTCCTCACCACATGCACCTACACTCCAAGTTGTGGACCCATAACCTATTGAAACCATATGAAAGAGAGGAGAGCAAAGGCACACATGGATTCCTCAAATGCATAACATACAAATGGAAGAGATGAGAGTGTTCTTTAACACTCTTATCTATATACTCATCTATGATTTCACCTCTTCACCAAACCATATAGGATAAAACTGCCTATATGGTTTTCTCTTACCTAAAAGGTGGCTTCTACCACATGCTTCTTTTCTAATGCTAGACTCACTTTTAGCAATCTACTTTGGTCTAGAGCAAATTTCTAATGCTCTAATCTAAACTTTCATTAGCCACCACCTTGTAGGGTTTTCTCAAACCCCACAATGCAAAATTGTTGCCTTTCAAAGAATTGAGGTCTGCATAAAGCCTCTTTCAAAGTTTCAAGTTGTGAATTCATCAATAAAGCAAAGGTAGTTTAGGATTTAGTGCTCTTCTAGCTTTATAGTCCCTCTCCCGCTTGCACCAGAGGTTGCCCAATCAGCAACTACGGCTTACTAGGGGCAAATCTCCATGAATCTCATCCACATTCATGCATGTTTGACGGCGCGACCGCGAGTCATCCTTGGGCAACTGCAAGTTCCTAAGGAGCAACTACAGGTTTGTGCAAGGCGACTTTGTTTCCTTCTCGGGCATCTTTGGGTTTTTCCAAGGCCACTACGGATCTAGCACTAGCAACTGCAGCTTCATGGAGGGCAATTGCTGCTCCTATAAGGCGGCAAGAGCATTGCTAGTTAACACCAGAGGTTGCCTAAGGGCAACCGTAGGTAAGCAAGGGCTACCGCCAGTATGTAGAAGGCGCCTATAGATACGGAGAAGGCGCTTGCAAGTACGCAAGGGGCGACCGCAACTTTGAAAAGGGCCACCACAGCTCCAAAAAGTGGGATCAAAGGTCCACAAGCATTGACTTCAGGTGCGGAAAGGTCGACCCCACATCCTCCCATTCAAGGCGCGCCAGCACATCCCAGCAATTATGTAATTGTACCAGATGCTCTGGGCATAGCATGACTTCAAATCACCTAATTTCACATTCTCCACCATGGCATTCCAAACAATTTCATACAACATGAAACACAAACCTAAATAATCTCAATTTCATAGTATGAAATTTTAATACAATTACAACCAACAAAACCAAAATTTAGTTACTACATACAAAAATCTTTTCTTGGATTGAGTTGTTGGAATGAAAATATTGCTTTTGCAACAATTGATTACAAATCAACGATAATGTATTATTGAAATTTTTTTTCATCTATGTATATTACACATTTGCCCATTAACAATTCTTTTTGATAATCATCTTCAAAATGATCATGTTTCTATAAACGTATATATAAATGCCAAGTAGAACATGACTAAATTTAGTCATGTTCTTTTACAAAGTCTTTGCTTTTGCTTTTGCAATTTTATACCTATCCTCATATTCATAGATATAGATTTATGGACTATCATGAACATTACCTTTATTTAAAAGTAAAAAATATAAATTAGTTCTTTAAATTCTCTTATAAATAAAAAGCTTTGAATCAATCAATTCTAATCATTGAGATGAAAGATCTTAGGAGTTTTGTTTGTGAGCTATTATGGGTTGTATACTCTAAACTTAATTTTGAATTTTCATATTTTACTACATTATTTTCCAATATTTCTGAAATAAAATCAAACGAAAGGTAGGACATTGTTTGAAAGAACATTAGAACTATTGTAATTTGCATGCCACTTTGATGTTTAGACTATTAATAGTTTCAACTCATTCTGTAGTTCTTTTAACTTACTATTTATTCTCATGTATTGTATACTTTTAGATTGTACAACAATTCCCTCACACATTCCTAACTACATGTCATAAACTCCTACATGGAATAAATAAAGTGCAACTTTGGATAGAGCAATGATTTTGTTATTTTAGTGGTCAAAGGCTTTTGAAATTTTGGGCATTGCAAAAACAAAGAAAAAACCTAAACTTTACATGTAAATATGTCACTCCTATCCACATGGAATGACTTCATTAACTTTCCACAAGTACCACTTCCACATTTAGGCAATACCCAATGGTTGAATTTCCCAAAAACACAACATAAAATCCCTATGTACTAAATCTACTACAAATAGCATTTTTAGGGGTTTGGCAGCAAAAGAACCTTATATGTTAATTACAACTGATCACCACTTCATATAATAGAAATATTGCCATCTCCTACTACAAATATTCATTCAAGTATTAGCAATACATAACTCAAAATAAACCCAATTGAAACTTTATAACATAGAAATCTGCTTTATACATTTATGTTTATATAACCACATACATAACTCTACAAAAAAAATGTAGTCCCTAATATCATGAAACATCAACGTTGCCCTATCTTAATTGTTATTCCTTACTATATTTTCATTACCCACTGTCTATTCCTTTGTAGCATACTAGCATTCATATAGTTTGCGTTAAATGTCTATAGTTAACAGCTGTTCTATAATGTGTTTGTTTTGTTCCCGCATCTCTAGTTTTTGTTTTTCAAGTGCAATACCCTCTCTTTTCTTTTTTTCCAATTTCTTCAAAGAAGCCAATTGCTCCTTCAATTCTTGCACTTCCTTTGTAGCAATATGTTGATTCACCCCTACATAATCTTTGTCCACATGCAACCCTAGTCAATGTCTGGAAGGTCCTTGATTTCTTTCATTTTACTGAATCGTGCCATTGCTAACTCCAGGTAATCTAGCTCTTCCATTGTCTGATTCTCTTCCATCTGCCTATGTAAGACATCCAAATGTATTTCTCCCGTTTCAATAAGTGCTTCAAGAGCCTTAGCATCATTCTCCTCCACATTCAGCCTAATCCGCTCTTGGAAAGTCTAACACTTGCGTTCTGTATCCTCCAACTCTTTCAAAAGATTGTTCATAATGGTTCTATAATATCTTCTTGTTCAGTGATTATTGTTTGGTGACCTACACTCACCCCTCCACTTTGTTCTCCACATCCATCTGCATCCATGTAACTTTAGCTTCATCAAATTTATCTGCATTTGCTTTATGGCCTTGCACATGCTCCAATGGTTTGCCTGGTTCCATATCAGTCTATTCTTCACCTCCCATGGCCACCACTTCTGGTACTAGTATAGATACATTCCTTTCCACTAGTGGTTCTTTTGTCTTGGCCAAGAATTCCTAACCGTTGTCATCATCCAAGCTGTGTGCATTGGATGAATCTGAGAACTCATAGTCTACATCAGCCATTTTGTCTTGAAATTCTTCAAATGCCCCAACCCATTTTGTGGATTAGTTGAAGGACCTGCATGTGCTATGTCCATGGTAGTTGGCATGGTAATTTTCTTTGATGCCTTCATTGTTCTCCAATCCACTATTTGGTTTAGCTTGATCTCCACGTACACCATTTGACATATGTTCAAACCAACTCCACTTTGTGGAATTCTTGGTATATTGTAAAGCACTTTGTACACCTCAACACATTGTTGCACAAATGCGTTGTTCCTGCAATTATGCAAATCTGCATACTTTTGTTTCACATGTACATTGTGCTGATGGTAAGGAAATAACTTGTCAACGTGGCACCATCCAGTAAATTCCTTGCAGTTTGACAATGTCCAAACTCCTTGCATGGCGAGCCAATCAAGGAATGCCACCGCTAACGGGTCTACAAAGACTTCTTGTTGCCTATGGTGACAATCTCCTTTTGGTTTCTTCTTTTTCAAACTTGGATCCATCTTTGCAATTTGCTCAACAAATAACTCAAGTAAAATTTGTCTTTAATCAAAAAACAGTAACCTTGATAGGTATAGGTTACATGAAAAATTGGCACTAGTTTGCCACTTAGACCCTGACTCCTTGCACACGTGCACGCATCAAGACGCTACATGGTGTTTGAAAGTCAGTGCACAGTGCAGGAAGTGCCAAAAATGGGCTTCATGAGGGCTACGCAGAAAAAGTACCTGCAATAGCCCCTGGGCAAGTGCGGATGGGGAGACCGCCAATCTTGGTATGACACAATGACAAGGGGCGCGTGCGTATTGAGAGGGTGACCACAAGTCACGTATGATGACACTATTAGAAAATTTAGCACAAAATCAACTGAAAATCAACTCGAAACTATTGATTTTTTTTGTTGCTTTAGATATGTTAGTTTTGATACTTTCTACCAAGGATTTGTTGCATTTTTGTTGATTTTCTATTGTTTTTTGTTGATTTTTTGTTCTTTTGTGTTGATTTTTTGTCATTTTTATGTTAATTATATGTTGTTTTTTTTAATAAGATTTTTTTTTTATTTTTTTTTATTTTTAAGTAGAGCAAAGAAAAAGGATTGATTGGTCTAGCCGATCGTCAGCTATTGGAGCAGCCAGCCAGCACTGCGGCAATTGGCCTGAGCGGCTGCTGTCTAATGAACCAGCTGGTCACCCTAGGCTACCGAAGGTGAGGTTCGAACTCCCAATCTCAAGGGTGGGAGGCCACAACCCCAACCACTACAATACCTCTATGGGCATATGCACACATAGGGATTCAAGACTTACTTGTATAGTGTTTACTTATGTTTGGAGGCAATTTTGGCCTATTAATGATTTATTTTCAAAAAATCTTAAAACCACAAAAAGATGTTCAATGTAATCTAATTTTAGCTTCAACATTTTTTTTAGATTTCAAATCTTAAATCAAAAGTTATGAGCAAAAATCAAAGAGTGTGTTGAGAAATTTGTAAAAAATTATTTATTTCCACCATTTTTATTTTCCTTTATAACTTTTGATTGGATTACATAAACCTCAAAATGATTGTTACAAGTAAAGGTTGGCTTCATTTCTAAAAAAGCTCTAGTTCTAATTTTTTGAAGAAAAACTCCTATTAGGTGAAAATAGCCTCTATAATTTGCTAGCATAACATCAAATTTTGAATAGTTATGGAAACAAATACCTTGCAATTATACACAATCAAAATTTCAAAGGATCCATAAAATTAAACAAGACTCTATAGTATTTTGAAGACTTTGGAATTTGTTTTAAAGATTCCAAATACATTTTACAAGAAATAATTTTTTTTGTTGACCTAGTTATTAAAAGAAAGAAAAATGTCAAAAATGCTCTTGCTTTTTGTAGGAATATTAACTATATCCCTAGTATTTTGATGTGATGCCAAAAATGCTCTTTTATTTTGAAATGCAAAAAATACTCTTGTGTTTTTTGTAATATAAACATTACCTTTGGTATTATGTAAGAATATCAATTAAACTATACCTGTGGTTAATTTTGAGGATATTGGAAGTTCTCATGATTCATTATTTTTTGTTACCGGTTTCCGTAATTACTAGAATGACAATGAAAATTACAAAAAACAGAATCAAGTTAAATGCAAACTTAATCTTATAGTTGATGTCAAGTTGTTCAAACTCTTTGTAGAATTTTTGCATATCATTGCAAGAACTATTGCATCAATTGCATACTCTTTTTTATTGTTTCTATTCATATTTAAAATAGAAATTTCAATAAAAAGGCATAAAAAATTAGAGGTATTTATGGTATTTTCAAAATTCACAAATAAAGATTAATTGGCATTTTTACACAAAACCAAAGGTATAAAATATTTTTCAAATAACAAAAAGATATATTTGATAATTCAAAATAGTTGAGGAGCATTTTTAATATTTTTCCAAAATAGTATAGGTATAATTGATATTTTTTCAAAAAGCCAAGGATATTTTTGATAAAGTACAAGAAATTGTGTCCTAATTGACACTCTTGAATTGACTAAATGTGTCCAAAATGACAAGAAGACTGTCAAATTAGTCTATTTATGTACATTTAGTCATGTTGATTTGGACATATTTTTGTCATTTTGGACTTTCTCTCATAGTGATAATTTAAATCTTTGAGGGATGTGTTTAATTTTTTCAAAGAATTCAAGAGCATTTTTTAATATTTTTTATACATAAATTATAGTATCTAATGCAATAAAATGTTGTACATTCTATATGAAAATATTTTGTTGAATTAGTCAGGTTGTGTCTAAAAGTGTCCAAAATCAACAAAAAACTACTGACTTTTTGTTGTTTTGGTCATCTTTAGTAGAAACTTGGGTTTTTCTATTATATTGATAGCGTTGATTTAGTTCACTTTATTGTTCACTTGGCCATAAATCTATTAATCTAAACAAAAATCTATTGATTTCAACAAAAAAATAAACTCAATGAACACAACCAAAAGAACCAAGTTTTCATAAACATGCATTTTCTTTAGTAGACTTTGAAGTCTACTAATTTCAAATCATGTCAAATTGTGAAAAGTGGAGATAAAAAATTCAATATACAACAAAAACTCCAAAGATTCTAAAAGAATTTGAAAAATTCGTTTAATTTTTAAAACTTTGATATATTTCAATGAAGTTCAAAAAAATTCTAAAAAGATTTCAAAAACAATCCAAAAAGATTGTAAGGTTTCTTACACATATAAGGATTTGAATTATTTTAATGAATTTTAAAAGATTCTAAAAAGTTTTTAGAAGATTTTACTTTTATGAAGATTTTGATGTATTTTGATGAATTCAAAAGATTCCAAAAAGATTCCAAGAAGATTCCAAGAAAATTCTCAAAGATTCTCAAAGATCCTAAGAAGATTCTCAAAGATTCTCAAAAAGTCTTAAAATATTCTCAAAGATTTCAAAGATTTCAAAGGTTTTGAAGATTTCAAAGATTCTCAGAGATTCTCAAAGACTCATAAAACTTGAAAATGTGCTCAAAGATTCTCAAAGATTATCAAAGATTCCCAAAAATATTCTCAAAGATTCCAATAAGATTCTCAAAAGGATTTTTAGAGATTTTAAAAGATCCAAAAAAGATTCTCAAAGATTCTAATAAGATCTTCAAAGATTCCAAGAAGATTTTTAGAGATTCTCAAAGATTCCCAAAGATTCAAAAAGGATTCTCAAAGATTTCTAAAAGATTCCCAAAGATTCCATAAAGATTCCCAAAGATTCCATAAAGATTCCCAAAGATTTTCAAAGATTCCAATAAGATTCTTAGATATTATCAAAGATTCTAAAAAGATTCCTAAAGATTCTCAAATATCCTAAGAAGGTTCTCAAAGATTTCAAGAAGATTCTCAAAGATTCTCAAAGATTCTCAAAGATTCCAAAAAGATTCTTAGATATTGTCAAAGATTCTAAAAATATTAAAAAAGATTCTCAAATATTCTAAGAAGATTTCTAAAGATTTCAAGAAGATTCTCAAAGATTCTCAAAGATTTCTAATAGATTCCTAAAGATTTCTAATAGATTCCTAAAGATTTCTAATAGATTCCTAAAGATTTCCAAAGATTTTCAAAGATTCTTAAAGATTCTTAAAGATTCCAAGAAGATTCTTAGATATTCTCAAAGATTCTAAAAAGATTCCAAAATTTATTGTTGATTTAGTCAATAGTGTCCAAACCAACAAACAAAGAGTAGCGTCTGTTCTTGGTTGAACAAAAATCAGTTCAAATATTGCACTTGTGGATTCCAATGCCCCAAACAACAAAGATTTGTTGGTTTTCAGTTGGTTTTTACTTCATTTTCTACTAGTGTGAGGGTCTCAGGGAATGTGTAGGTTGATAGGGAGATTGGAGGTCCGACAAGGCAAGTGCAAACCTCCCATGCAACCGCAGGTCCGCCAGCAAGTGCACACGCCCCACTCAATGAAGGGTCTTCAAATGCGTGACCACGCCACACACAACCGCTGTTTCTTTGGCTCTTATTAAACAACCACCTAGTACCAGTGATCCAAAAAATGATTTTCACTTTTAGAACAAGCTGCTAAATACAATGCTAATAAGCTAAAATATTTAAATTTACCATTGAAAAGTTTACATATTTTTTAGCTGCATTTAATAATTGTCAACATTCTTGCTAAACTTAGATAGTTCAAGGAACGTTGCTTGGCACAGCTCTAGCAACACTCTAACATATGATAACCAAGTTTTAAAATTGAATTAAAAGAAATATGAACAACGGAATTTAATGAGGATAAGAGATTTGTGGGAATATTTTGGGATTTTAATGAAGCATGGAACAATGTGACCCCTTAGGAGGTCATGTTTTAAGATACATTCTAAGGAAAGGGATGATTAGAGGTTATATCAAAAGTAATAGCAGAAAGTGTGGGAATGATCTAAAATTTGCACCACAACCTCCAATAATGGTGATAGTCATGTAGGAATATTTTGGGATTTTAATGAAGCATGGATCAATGTGACCCCTTAGGGGGTCACAACAGGCTAAATGTTTCAACTATGGGACCATTTATGAGTACATATATTATTTAAATTATGGTTTCAATGAAATCTCAATGATTTATATTGGATACCAATATGAACCTCATTTACATTTACTGTAGCCATTGGATTCATTTTCAGCGGTGATCCCCAAATTTTGAGCAATTACAATGTCAATATGTGTCATTTTTGCACTTACCTACAGTTAAGTTTAGGTCCATGTGGGCTTGTTTGGGGAATTTAATGAAATATACAAAATTGTACATCCTTTTTGGGTCACTTTTGTTAAAGTGGCAATAGAATTCAAATTTGGTGGGGAGGCGGATTCAAATTAAATTGGTGAAAGAGAGGGAAAGGCATCTCCCGCGCTTGTACCTGCAGTTGCCCTCACTTGTTGTTAACCTAAGCTGAGGTCACCAAATCTCTCTTTGTTGTTTTTTCCAAAACATTTCATTACCCGTGGTTGCCCCACCTTCAGTCGCCCAATAACCATGGTCCTAGTCTTGAGCACTTGCCTCTTTTTCCCTATTTGCATCCAATGATGCATGCGCCCCCTAACCTGCAGTCGTTCTAATCAACGGTCGCCTTGGCCAACTATTCCCGTGGTCTTTCTCTCGCAACCCCTTATTTTTGTGCATGCGCTTGGATCAGCAATCAAAATTGGCACTTGTGGTTGCACCTACCCGTTGTCGCCCTTATCCGCGGCCGCGCCTTGAACGCCAAGTGCCCCACGTGCGACCGCAAATACTTAAGGGCTCCAAGGCACACTAAAGTCCATTTTCCTATCTAGGGCCATGCGCAACAACTTCCAACAACCTCGTAGTTGCTGGATGCGTGCATGTGGCCTGGAAATTCTATAAATTTGGGGTAGGAGTTTTTGCTTTTTTCACCTACAACGTATTTGCACCCTTTCTCTACACAATGGTGACCATGTCTGCTCCAAGGGAAGGAAGTAGTTCTTCACATCAGGCGTATGTTTTGAGTTCGGATTGGGACCTCAATCATCCTTATCAATTTATTCCACAAATATCAGCTCATGCAAAAACGGGGGGCAGGGTTGTACCAAATCTGAAGAAAGCAAAGTCAGCTAACGCAAAGGATTCAAACTACTTTACACTAAAATATTAAAATTATGTGTACCGCATGGCCTTGCAATGGTACAAACGTAAAAGCACTGACAAGTTGGAGAGAAGGTATTTGAGACATCTAGATACCGGCATTGACTAATTGAAGGACAAACTGACGGCCTTATTTCTACAAATATACAACAACAGAGAAGAATTCATGGACATGCAAGATATGTATTACAATTGGTTTAGGGCATGGATGGCAAATTGTATACAAGTATGCATTTTCAACATCAAGAAATTCATGCTAGACTTCTGTCTTGAATTGCTAAGGTATATCAAGGGAGAAGCAAAAAAGGTGTTTTGTCAAAAGGTGGACTGGCAGCAGAATGCAGTGAGAAGATCGTCCAAGACAAATATTTGGGGTCTTGAGTGGCAAGCTGCTGCTTTGAAAGCTCAATTGTCAAAGGATAGTCCATCTTGTGTAACTTGGATCTCTAGACAAGCTCGGCTAAAGGCCCTCACTGGATTGGAGAGCTAAGGTGGGTACAAGAAGGTGCGCAAATTACGCATTCTTGGAATGAGTAATATTGAAGAACACATAGAATTTGCAGGGAAAGTTTCAAAGACAGTAGACTTGCGTCAAGCCAAGATTGAACGTTCCACTGAGACACTGGAGATTCCATTGAATGATCCAGGCATTATCAAACTTCTGGCTGTCCATGACTAGATAGTGGAGGCGTATACGTTATGGTGGAATGGTGGTCACTTTAAGGACACAATTGTCTTGAACAACATGGTGTACTCAACTGCTGACTAGCATGAAATCAAAGGAGTGAAGGAATTTGAGGCAGAACAACTGAAAATTGTTAGCATGTATCAAAGGCATAAGGCAAAGTTGGCGTGGACTTTGGCGTATGTCATAAGTCTTGTGCACAAGGCAAAGGTGCTACTCAATGATTTGTCTCCATCAAATATACTTTTTGTTGAAAGGTTGGAATAGGGCATTAGGAGTTTGCTTTAGGCCAAAAGAGATATGCTAGGTGGGGTACTTAGTATTAGAGAGAGAGCATGTGGTAGGAAGCACCTCAAAGAGAGGATTAGACTATGGGCATGGTTATCCCATATGGTTAAGTGAAGGGAGAGTGGTTGGGAGAGTAAATAGATGAGAGAATTTGGGAACACTCTCATCTCTTCCATTTGTATCTTATTCATTTGGGTATACTATGTGTGCTTTTGCTCTTCTATCTTCCCTATGTTTCCAATACTTTTCCATTTCCTAATATATTCAAACGAGGTTTTACACATTGGAATTTGTGATTGAAGGATATCTAGTCAAATTCAGGAAGGGTATACTTCACATTACATATATAAATCAGAAGAAGAGAAAACCATTCAGTCTAGAGCAAGTGGTGGATAGCTCTAGAGTTTTTTTGTACATTGTGGAAAGGAAACCTAGAAAAAAGCCTAGAGATGATGCGAACAACACACAAGTTTACACTGAAGTTGGACTTATTTTCTATAGGAAATTGGTGTTAAAGATGAGGGTTGGGGATGATTGCAAGTATAACAAGGACTTATTCAGAACTGTTGTGATGCAAGATTACTTTGTAATGAAGTTAAGGGAACTAATGAAGCCTGACGTTGCAAAAAGACCTACTTGCCATGACTTGGTGGCCCAACTCATGGGCCCTCCATGGTTCATGAAGCCTCTTGAACTTCTTTTCAGAGTTGTTTTACTATAGTATAGAACTTGGATTTAGTTTCATTGATTATTGTAAAGACAGAAATGTACCATATAGTTTTTTGATAGATCTAAAGCATTTATATAAATGCAATGTGGAAATTTTTATTTGCTCATTTTTGAATATTATGAATGATGAGTTATGGAATTATTGTGTCATTGTATGTGGAGATAGTGTAGTTGAAAAATGAGAGTGTAGGGCACTATAATTATATGCATTAGTTAATGAGTGTTTGACATTACAAGTGATTGAGTTCTTTGAGTACATTATCAAGGACAATTTTGGGGATGAGCAATTCAATATCATACATAAGGGCAATGTTTGTAAAGGGTTTGGATTTTGTCAAATCCCCAACCAATGGATAGTGTTAGTAGTGCAATAGTGTGATAATAACATAGTGTGTTCGAGATAGAAAGATACCATAGAGAATGAATAAATCCTATTAAACCCATAAAGGATTTTGCATTTAGGATTTAGGGTTTAGATAGAATGGTTGCTTTTGTTGCAAATATCATGAAGTTTTGAAATAACCTACTTTTGAATATCCAAGCGTAGGATCTTTCTCTATACTAATGGAATACAACAAAATAGAAAAATCATGAAATGTTAATACATAGGCTATAGTAAGATAAATTTAAAGTGTCAAAACCAAAAAATTTAGTTCCATGCATTGCTTGATTATCTCACATGAGACTTGTGAACTTCTAATTTTTTAAGCGAGTTCTTTTGAAGGTATTGTTCATACTATAGAAAATGAAGTTACTTATTGTTGGAATAATTTAATAGATAAAACTACTTGTTCTCCATCTTTTAAAGAAACAATAAGTACATGCATTAGAAATTGAGAAAAAACTTGAATGGTTTAACAAAAATCATGTCTTCAATAATATAAGAAGCTAGTATGTGGTTTGAACAAAGAAAATGAAGCTTTGCAAATTCTCTTTCTCAACCATGTCATAGTTATGGAAACTATTGTAACCCTTAAAGGCTCTAATGGTCCCTTAGGAGCCATGTGAAGATCCGGGCATGTTCTAACAACTAATTTTTTTTTTGTGATTTTTTAAAACTATTATAGAAGATGGGGAATTAAAAGATTTGAGTGGAAAAATGGGAATCTAATTTTGTCTTCATTCCAACATTTATTGAAGCAATTATGCATGAAAAATTAAGTAGTAAGTGCTAACCCCGTAGCTTAAAGTCTAGGAAATTGCATTTTCTTAATTTGTACTTGAATTATTATGAAGAGGTACATGCAGCACTAGAGATTTGGGTATATGTCAAAGGATTATTTTAATTCTCACACTCAAAACAACTACAACAAATGATTTAAAGTCAAAATTCACTTTCAATTCAAATTCATCCTTACATTTAATAAATTTATAAAATTTTGATATGTTTTGCTAGAAGACATATTCATTTTCTATTCACTTTTTCTTTTTGATAAGTTTGATGGAAAACTCAAAATATTGTGATTTTCTGAAGCTAAATGTGGAAATAAAATCATATCAATTGGAATGAGTATTTGAAACAATATATAGTTTCAACCAAAAATGAATGGTTGAATGAGAAACATAGTTTTGTACTTAAAAATGAACTTAATGAATATAAAATATGAATGAAAAACACACCATGTTTTCATATTTGGAATCTAAAGCTTGTAGCTATTATTGACATTAACTCTTTTGATTTTTGACATTTTTTCAAAGAAATTATATGGTTTATGAATAAATCTTGTCAAACTTCATTTTCTCCAATTGAATTGCGTACTAAATATTGCTATTCTGCAAGTTACAATCATGGTTGACCAAGGCGCATCCACTTTTTGGATACAGTGACCATTGAGGGTTAAAATGCTATAATGGTGCTTCATATTTCAACATTCATCTACATATTGGATAGAACATATAAAATAAGCACATATTATATGTCTAGAAATTGGTTTTCATCCACATTGTGGCGATTTCATCCAAGTTCTTTTTAAAACTTTGAAGCTTTTTGGCAATTTCATCCTAGAAAATGTGGTTTTTTCCCGTTGCTCTTAGTTCCATTAAAAAAGAAATTGGTGCAATTTTGCCTCTGAATTGCCAGAAATAGAAATTATGACCCCCAGGCGACTAGCATTTGATTTGCATCAGCACTCGCCCTTTCCACGACCAGTGATTGCTGCCCTCTGCACTCGCTCCTTCCACAACTGCCCATGTGCACTCACCCCTTTAACGACCAACAATTGCTGCCATGTGCATTTGCCGCTTCTAGAACCGCCCATGTGTAGTCGTCCCACCCACGACTAGCAGACACTCCCATGTGCACGCGCGATTGAGCGGATTAGGAGAAAACCAACCCAAACCTGCCCAAGGCAAGTGCTAGTATGTATCCGCACTTGCCTGAGGCAACCACAAGTAAGTGAACCGGCGCCCCTTCACAACTATGGGTACATAAGGACCACGTACGAGGGACTACGGGCCTCCTCTACTCCCCTCTGCGCAACAACTTTCACTTGCCTTGATGTGGCTGACTATGCGCACGTGAGGGGGGTAAAGACTCTTTTTGGGGGGGGGGAAGTTTTGCCCTTTTTTACCACATCTTGGTCTACACTAGCATTTAGGGTCTGAGGCCAACACATCAGAGGTTTGACTTAGTGTTTCCAATAGCACTAAGGTATTTCAATGATTATTATGGTGAATGTGATGGAAGAATCACATCCTTCTAGACCAAGAGCAGTGATAGCCTTAGAAAGGAAGGCCATTTGAGACAAGATACGAGATCATAAAGGAAAAATTCAGAAGAAGCATGTGCCAATTTTGTTGAATCTAAAGATGAAAGCTTTTAGAGGTTGGGAAACAAAACCAGAAACTTGGAGGTACAAAACAGTCAAGAAATATGTGGATTGGTGCCACATTGACAAGTTGTTTCCTCTTTGTTGCCATAAGCGACACTTGAACCAGAATAAAGCAAATCTTGGATATGCCAAAGATGAAGAATTCAAGAACAGATGTTGCAAAGTGTGGCGGCAATTATATTTGGAGGCTTCAACTTATAGAAACAATAATTTCAATTTATTTCTTCTAAGAATGGTGTATGCTGAACTAATATTATAAAAGAAGGTGGATTGGACAACACTAAATGAGTTTCCAATTGTAGTGCATCCGACGGAAGCATCAATTTTGAGGGTTGAAGAACGTGCTGTTTGGAAGGAGATGTTGTCTTCCGTGAAGCCAAGAAAATCATTTGTTCCAGATGATTTGGTACAAGGGTCACCTTTTTCTAGCAAATATGAGCACACCCATCCATATGATGGTTACTCCTTCTTTAGCAATGATGACAATGACAACACCGCCATGAATATAGAAGACAAAGAGAATTGAGCAAGCCCAGCAAAAGAGGAAGTGGAAAGATGATTCAATGGTACTTCCCAAGTGCTCTAAGAATATCAAGGAAAATGTGGCTTATGAACTTGGAAGTCCTAGTTTGCGGCAAGAGCATGTAATTATTGCTAGCGTCAGCAATTTAGAGGACAATGATTCTATGTGGATTGCAAAAATAGAGAGTACTAAGATATCTTTGCATGCCAAGATTGAAGAGTTGAAGAATATAAAGGAATGTGAAGCAAATTGGAACGCCATGAATGTCTTGAAGCAATGACAAAAGGCTTTGGCGGATGTCATTAACTAGAGAGAGAAGGATATTAATGAATTGAAGAGAAAGCGTGACTTATGTGTGGAAGGACGTGGTCATGCAAAATACATCTCTGAGGACGTCTACGCTCAATGGAAAAGTAGACTAGCAACCGCTTGAAGCATGTATGAAGATGTAGAACAAAAGAAGAGAAGCTCAAATATGAAATCATATAGATTGGAAGAAATTTATTTAGCAGCCGTTGTTGAATAGGTCCTTGAGGTGGACAATGAGAGCAAGTACATTGCATATGGGTGTGAAATTGAACACGTATTAATGCTTGATAAATAAGTACAATTTCATGAGCAAAGAATAAAAATTTTGGACTATGAGTATGTTGATCTAGTGGCTAAGAATAAATGGCTACGTGAGCTGTTCAAGTGGAGGAAGGCAACAAAAGGAAAGACATGTATAGAGTTAGAAAAGGAGGGTCCATAGCCTTTGTGGACTGACTTTCTCTCATGAGAAAACCAAAATGTAGAAAGTATTGGATAAAACATGAGAGACAATGTTGTAGATTGACAATTGTCAATTTTGACTATGCAAATAAAAAGTGTTGACGTACATTTCCTTGTACATTGTAAGCTTGGTGAAAATGTTATACACAATAGTGTGGAGTGTTTTTGGGTTACCTACTTACCTAACATTACATAGTGTGAAGATTTTGGATGTTTGGTAGGATAAATTGTAATTGAAATTGATGTATGAATTTTCATGTATAGTAATACAATGCAAGGGTGAATTGTGGATCAAACTATGAGTCTATGATTCAAGAAATGGTCTTGATTTCATGCCAACTTATTTCTAGATGTCAAATTAGTTTGATTTTCAAAATATAATATTGAAAGCAAACCCACAAAGTCTAAGACTCTCATGGCATGTAGCTTGAAAAAACAGACTCTAAAGTACCATTTCCATAGAAAAGAATCAATAGTTTTAGAAATGTTATATATGTGTCATAGCACAAGAAAGTAGTTATCTTCAAATTAGTGTTCAAAACAAGCAAAAACACTATATGACTTGTTTATTGTTCTGCAGGGATTTAGTTTGTAGCTTCTAGAGAATTAGCCGGAACAAGATCCAATGATCCCTTCTAATACAAAAACACACATAAACAAAATGCCAGACCAAAAGTTCTACTCATGTATTGTATTTGTCTCTAAATCTTGTCTCTTGCCCATACAAACTACTAAAACTATCCTTAAATCAAAAGGAGTATTTGAAATCCTATAGCTCTCCTGGATGCAATTACTCCACACGGTAACTAGTTTAGAAGTTTACCCTCTATATCAAAGGGTTCCACTTTTAGAATTTAGGAAGAATGCGTTAAATCCTACCCTTCTAGAAATTAGAGTGATTGAAGTACCACTTAAATAAAAGAACAAAGAAAACAAAGACAATAAGAGGTAAGTATCCCTTTACAGGAGATCCAAAACTATTTTGGAATTGTTCTGGATCAACAAGTCACACAGGAAACCCCTACCACTCCGACTGACTACAACAACAGATCAATCTGGATCTAGTTCCCTTGGTTGGGATTGGTAACCGGATAACTAGAAGAACTCTATCCCTCTATTTACCCCACTTCTGGCTGTAGTGGAATCTCATCAACTTGTCAACAAGCATACACCTGGAATCTGTCTAGATCAAACCAAGTGTAAAGGTGGTTATTCCTCATAGAATTCTCTCGGCCATGAACCAAACAAAAGTTACCCTCTAATACACACAATCTTCCAACCAACTCAATAATACTTTGGAAACCAAATTGGATAAGATCCAAGGGTTAGTCTTCCTTCCCAACACACAACAAAGCTCAGCTAATTGCACAAACCATATGGTTCTAGCATTGCCGGCATACCAACATCACACACAAAAATCAACTTAGTGCTTTGAAGTGAAAATTTGGAACTTGCTTGCATTATGGAAATCAAAGCGTGAAAATACCCAAGACTCCAGTCATGTTAGTGGCCCCAATACAATCCTTCAACAATCTAGAAGGTACATTAGTAGGGACCACTAAATGGAAAATGACACGTTTCATTCTCTGATCCAAAAAAGGGTGGTACTACATTCCTACTGCAAAAAGCCTCGCTAAAAGCGGATCTCAGATCCTATATTTTTGGGTCTATGTCTCCAAGCTCCTTTCTATCAAGAAGCAACTTTACAGCTACTTTCTGAATAAGGTAGCTTTATTTTATGTTTCCTACTCCTATTACTGCAACTACAACGCGGCTAGGTACTCTTCTTCTACTTCAAAGAGGTACTTGCCATCTTAGCCAATCCCCTCCAAGCTGGTAGCTTTTGAGTACCCCGGCATGGGTTCCCTTTTGCTAAAGCCGGTCCTTTCTTCTTCCGTTTCCTTTGTGCTAGTGCCACTGCTTCCAAATCCTAGTTGTTTGATGAAGCCGAATCTTCTAAATCATATGAAGAAGCTAATGCCTCCTCACTCTTGATTGGTTCTATTGATGAGTCATTCGGAAGGTTGATCTTGATGGGAGAAGTTGATTCTCAAGCTTGCTTTGCTGTTGAATTCCTCTTCACCAAGCTTGATATCTTGGTTGCACCTTTGTCTTCCAATGTCATAGGATTTAGTTTTTGGTCTTGCAATCTGGGAGTTGGCTCTTCAGTAGCCCCCACATCAATTTTGCTGGGTTTTTGTGCAGAAGCCAGATTCTTCACCACGTCCTTCTCCTTTGGCGTGCTTAGATTTAGTGAAGAAAAAGAAGGGGTTTTTTGGGCAAGAGTGAGTTCTTGATTCCTATTGGATCCTTCTCTTGCTTCTGGTATCCAACTATTGCCCTGCAAAAGGGTCCTCATCTCCAGCAGCATCATCTCCATTGTTGCTGAATACTCCACCAGAATGCTAACCAGCTTGGATCCCATGTGTGATCCTTCCTTCAAGATTTTGACATCAAACAGCTTGGCCTTGTTTAACACATCACCCAAATTTCCCACAAAAGTCCAAAGCTAGGTGACTTCCTTCAAAGTCTTGCGGGTCATTCTTTCTTCCTTTGCCTCTTGCCTTAATTGGGCATGAAAGTCTTTCACTTGTTTGGTCAAGGTGGTAATCTCATTCTCCTTCAAGGTCTTAAGTTGAAGGAGTATCTGCAATTGATCAAACATTTTGGGAGGTCTAGGAGCATCCAGCATCACACAAAGTTTCCGCGTGAGTTTTTCTTTATAGAGGTTCAATTCTCTGATTTCCTCAAGTTTGATCACAACTTTGGTGATGGGGTTGGTTGCCCATTGATCTGTCCAAATAGGCTTAGTCCTCTCTGGTCTCTTTGATCCCTCAGCTTTATCAGCTGTCTCCTTCCCCTTCTCTTGGATCTCTACGTCTCCAACAGATTCTTGTGACTCCTCTTCAGATTCCTTGTCCTTGATTTCTTGTCATGGCTCTAGTTTTGGAAAATTGCATGTTGCAGCATCACCTCTGCTTTCTTGTACTCTGATTTTTCTCCATCATTCAACAAATCATAAGAATCATAGAAGTGGTATAGGAACGGGGTAATCTCGGAAGCTTTCATGTTTCTCAATGCCCAGAACAACCTGGTTACAAAGTCTCTCACTATTCCTCTCCAATGTACCTTACCCTCATCTGATAGCAAATCAAAGACAGTGTTTGCAAAGAAGATTGTAAGGTAGGTAGGTTGTTCCGGAAGTGAAATTGGAATCAAAAATTCTAACATTTTCCTTTTCCTACGGTTCTTACAAACAGCTACAATGTAGCCAATCCTTGCGTGTGGTGCCCTGGTGAACTTTCCCTCACTAAATCTGGCCGCTCAAGAAGCTAATCCCTCACTTGTTTGGTCAAGGTTGTAGACCTTGCACCAAGCCTCTTTTGTCCGGCTATTTGGTTTGGCCTTCATTGTTAACTACCACTTGCTGGAGGGTTTCCTTGTCAGTTCCCTCACCATATCCTTGTCTGTTAGACTCCTGGGCACTAAAATCAAACCATGACATCCCATCTTCTTCAAATCTTCTTCTAGGATTCTTTTTTCCTTGGAATTGGTCAATGTACCCAAAATTATAGATCTAAGAGCTAGATCTATCCTCACCATCATTCCTAATACAATTGGAAACCAAAAATATAGACAAGCTAACTCTCTTAGCTAACAAGCAGTAAAACTTAAGCACACCCACAAAAGATGTATAAAATGCATAAGAAAAGAGCAGGATCAGAAAACAAGAGAATAGTGGTGGTATGCTCACTTCCCTCTCTTTTCTAGACTCCTGTCTAGTTCCATAATTACAATCGTTAAGGGTTGTTGCACTTAATCATGCTTATTTAAACCCGTACTTTATTCACATTTTAAGATTCTACTAGTGGGTAGTATATTTGGCTTGACTCTTGTTTATCACCAATACTAGTTCTGCTATCAAGAATGTTATATTCTTGATTTAGGGCAACTATTCCGACTTTTGATTTTGATTAGGAGGAAAACGTTATTTTCCCCCCTTATCACTTTAATCCAATTGCACTAGACCAAGTAATCTTAGTATACTAGAACTTATAAAAGAATATGGAAAAAAAAAAAAAAAAAAAAAAAAAACTACAAAAAAAAATGAAGCAACATTTTTTATGAGGGGCAACTAAAAAGGGGGGTATGTAGTCACATTCATGCCTTCAATTTAACCAAAGTTCATGTTTGGAGAGAAAACAAAGCAAATCAAAGGTGTAGGAATACCTCTATATGGATCCCCCTCTTAGTTTGGTTTGTGGTTGTCAAACAGGAATTGTTCTAAGAAACTAGCAAATGAAAGAAGGAAAATGTTATTAGAAATGTAATAAAGGTTGTAACTTTTAACTATTTTTTCATAAACAATATATAACCCTCATAAAAAACAAAACTTTTATGTACATAGTACATAACAGTTGGAATACCATTATTTTCTAATAAACACGCAACAATTCTTATGGAACAAGAGTTGCAATTTTGAAATATTTATAATTCTTTGCAATAGGCCTTCGGATTTTAGAGTTTTGAATGGTGAAGACTGTCCTTGAAAGAATAAAAAAATAAGTTCCACTTTTTGTAACAACAAATTTGCAAAATTAAGAGTATAAGGAACTCCAAAAGAACCATTATCCCTTACAAGTACAATTAGGGTTTTATGGATTTCCGTGTAAGGAAAACTATTGTCATTGTATTTAGATACATGTTATGAATAAAAGGTAGTTGGTAAGGATTGGAGGGATATAAATGTTTTGTTAAGCAATGCCAGTTTATTATTAAGAACTACAAAGGACCTAGCTCATATTTGGGTCTAGAATGTATCATCTTATTTTCCACATGATATGCATGAGGTTTTTGTATTTCTCCAACAATTGTGATATTATGTGTTTTTCAAAAATAATTATTCATTTCATTCAAATTTTGGATTTGTTTTCAACTAATCACGGGGTTATTTGTTTGTTGCCGTAAAGGAATATAGGATTTTCATCATTTTTTCTCCATGAATGCCTTGTAGCATTTATTTAATTATTTAAAACATGCAAGTATTAGGTCTTTGAGAATTTCTAATTTAATCATGGTTCATTTAGTGGTAGATAATAACTAACATCTGTAACAATCCTTTGGTATGGATTACTTCATGTCATTTAAATGTAGATGATATAAGAATATGGTACTATTCATTCTATCTCAATGTAGTTGTACAAAACAATGTCTTCTAGATTGTGCATGAGGTCTTCCAAAGTAGTGTTACCCTATACAAAAAATTTCATTAATAAATGTAAGGCTGAAAGTAATGAGTGTTAGAATCTTAATTATAAAATGATTGAAGCCAAGAAAATGAACTAGAGGAAGCAGTGAAGACCTTATGCTATGCAACATAAACCTAAGTATTTAGCAATGTGTGCTTTGAAAGAATTGAAACTCATTACTACACCCTTCTATACTGCTTAGGTCAAGTACATGTAACATGCTATGATTATAAGCTAGAAAAGATTATATTGAGAAAGGTTTTTTATCTTTAGATCTATATGTATAGAATTTGTTGTTCTCATTGTTCATTAGCTAAAGTATCCCCTGGGAACTCTGTAGCTTATAAATTGTTTAAGTTATAAAAGAAGCCGTTTTATTCAAGGGTTCTATACAATAGAAGTTGAAACATAGTAGAAGATATAAATGAGTCTCAATGGTTCCATATTTCCATTCTTTCCAGAAGTAGGCAACTATTTATCCTAATTTTATTAGTTAGAATTTTGAGATTGCAAGCATTTTGACATTGAAGATTTGTAAAATGAAGTTCCATAAATGATCACATTATTAGATTATTGTGACTACACCAAGAATTTCTGATCCATTAAACACAGTCATGGAAAGTGAAATGAAGAGAAACCCTAAAGCCTGTAATAGTGGTCCTCAATGTGGACAATGATTTTTGTATGTAGTGAGTGACAAAATATAACAATCTCAATGCTCAATACTTGAATTCAGGTACAAAAAAGAATGTAGTATATTATCAAAACGTAATCAATGGAGATTGGCATTACATCCGTACAATTTGCAATTTTGGAATAGTTATTTTTTAAAAATTAGCAAAATAACATGATAACACAAAAATGACTAAACATACCAAGAGTGGATATGCTATGAGTCTATGACCACATGATGCTGGCCTATCTACAGTGTTACTATTATAAGAAGTGTCACTTGTGCAGCTACAGTGCAAAATTCATTACTTGATAACATTAGGGTCCTCATGTGTACCACTACCGCTTCCTTTGCCACGTTCATATGTGGACGTGTCTCCAATCCTAAGCCTCCTCTTTGCACGAGTCCGAGAAGCTAGCCCATCAACATTCAAAATGGATTCCATGACATGGGAGTCTTGTGGAGCTTGAAGGGTCCTTGTTGTCCTTGGAGAATGTAATTCCAACAAATAGTCAAGTGCTTGACTCACATATCCTGGTCCGTGCATGGTATCAAGATACGCCTGAGACATTGATAGATTGTAGTTATTTGCATCAATGTCAATGTCTTTGTTACCCTCAAAATTCCAACGGTGCCCTTTTGGGTGAGGATCCCACTTGAAGATTGAGGAATGCTCATCATAATATCCTCCAAGGCATTGATAGAAAAATGCCCTCTTCCCTTTGTATGTAGAGCCTCTTCCCATAATCCTTGCTGCAACTTCTACGGTTTTAGCAGGATCAGTTTTCCAATTCAATTGCGTGATACCTCTTCCCTTCTCCAAGTCATGTTGGGCCAATCTCCAACTCCAAATCAAGTCTTTACTCCATAATGTTGCATCTGGCGTTGTATCTGGGTTGTGTTTCCAAGAAACTAGCATGTACGTCATGAGATTGAACATGGCGTACAAATGCTTATGGAATGGAGTTGAGCAAAGAACGCAAGGACGTCTAGTCAAGCAATGCGCAATAAGACACTGAGGGTGGTAGACGTGGGGACATGTTCCAAGCGCCCAACCACCTTCTTGTCCAAACTGATATTGGCAAATGGCACATTTCTAAGCAACCTTGAGAAAAGAAGCAAGATTCGCCCAAAGCAATGTTTGGTCCTTTGGGTCCTCATGGCACAACATCCAGTTTTTGTAATCCCAGCCATTTTGTGCCTTATCTATTAGATTTAATTTTTCTTGATCCACCATGGCCATGTCATCCGGGAACATGTCTTCTAGCAATGCCTAAGAAGTTATTCCATTTTCTTGTTTTGGACTTTTGGCATGAAAGTTCCTTGCAAGTTTAGCCAATTTTATTCCAATTTGATTAGAATGGTCCACAGTTAGAATGCAAGCAACCTTCCAATGGCATAGTATTCTCATGATCTCCTCCAAACACTTTCTCACCAATCCATTATCCTCAAGAAGTTCTTTTTTTTTGGTTGACAATAGCAAATGCCCAACTATTAGATAAGAGAGAGAGTCTTGTGTGCCATGTAGATCACCTAGGTCATTTGCAGTGTGTCACAACAGTCAAGGTAGCATTGCTTGAAATTAGTGGAGCATGTCTAGTACGCTTGGAAGGTGGAGCACAATGATCAACGTGGCAAGTCAAGTCACCTACAATCTTCTCCAAATGTAGTGGATTGTGTTCAATGAATGCGTCGTCCATGTTAGCCAAACTAACAGCATTGCGTTCTATCTCTTTGAGGCATTGTAGCTCTGCAAACTATTGTGAAAAGAGGAAATTCTTGTGTTCACACTCTAATTGCAATCTACTCGTGTCACTTTGTAAAGTGGCAATAATGGCATCCTTTGTCTTTATGAGATCTAGGGTTTCTACTATAATAATCTAGTCCCTAGTTGGATGTAAATGGGATTGTTGAGGAGGTCCATGGGTAGTTGGTTTTGCCGTCATGTCTTTGTTATGGCTGAAATCATTAACACGGCTTGCATTTGGCAGGAGTAGAACTAACACATGCAATGCCATTGCAGTGGATTTCAATTTATCACAATTGATTGAACGCTGCATTGGTGCCAATAAGAGGTTCTACCGTCCTTGCAAGGTTGATCCTAATGTAATATTCCCACTAGGAGATGCAGCAGGAACTACACTTGGAGCTGCAACAGGAACTACAATAGGAACTACATCAAGACCAGAGGTCGCTTGAACAATTTGTCTTGTCCTAGGAATATGCAAACCATCAGAAGCATCATCCTCTTCTGGTTCATCAATATCCTTTTCAGCTAGCTCTTGAATATTTGGATTACCTTAAACAATTTCAAGTCCATAGTGCAGAAAAGTCAAAACACCAAATGGTATGGAATAATTCTCTTGGATGACGCTATTTTGCTAGCAGAGAACGGCAAACGGCAAGCACGGAGCGCTGATTTTAGGATTTTTTTTTAGAGTTTGGGAAAAAATAATGCTGAAACAAAAGGCAAAAAAATTTTGCATATAAAAATCAACTAAACAATACAAATTCAAGAAAAAAAAATTGTCATCTCCTAAGACTGTGCAGAGTGACTACCCTATTACCAAGTACAAAGATGCAACGGAAATGAAAAATTCTATTACCAACTTCCATTAGATGAAAATTATGTGGAACTAAGATTCAAAATTTTGTTTGTACTAGATATTTTTGATTTGAATAAGCCATGATTTCCTTAAAGAACAAAGCACAATTAAGACAAAAGATCACAATTATTGACATGAAATGTAATTTTGTTATTTCCTATAGAAATATCAAGACAAAAATGTCAATGTTTGATTATAGGTAAAGGATGAATCATTACTCAAGACAATCACTACATCCCTTGTAAAATATTTATGTAATGAGATAATCCATGTATGTGGCTTGATAAAATGAAATAGTAAGAAGAGATTATTAAAAAAACAAGAAGAGGCAATCAACCATAATGCTTAATTGAGTTAGAGAGTGCCAAAGAATTGAAATACAATTAATACATAGTAAAGAAGATTAGATAGAAAGTGGTCAATTGTAAGCAATGACAAACAATTGCTAAAGCAAAAGTATGGTGGCACAATAATGTATCCGCATCAAAAAAATGGTAAAAAATATATTTATGGATTTGAGATACATACAAAATTGCATTTGAAGCATCTATAATGATCTTGTACTTCAAATGCTACAAAATGGTATTAGTGCATACACATTGCACTAGTTCAATTAGCAAAAAAGTAATGCCAAGCACAACTACAGAGGACCTAGGCAAAGCAACACACACTTAACTTCTAAAAAGCTAAATGTAGGGGCGTGGATGAAGATGTCTGTATCAAGGTCTAGAGAGCAAATCATCAAGAGTAGAAAGTATAGGTGCTTACAATGAGCAAATGGTCCATGCTTTCTAAGGGCTTGAGAAACCATGCTCATAAAATATGGGCATGTACACTCAAAGAGGACCTAATGGATATTAGATAGTTCTCAACTTTGGAGTTGGACTTTGAATCCAATGACACAATACAACCAAAACCAAGATGTGGTACAAGGGTAATTTTCTTCACCTATCCTTGAACCATGCATCTAGAAGCACAATTTTTGGATTGCTTTGTTGTTGGACCTTCAAGTTTCATCCAGCAGGCTTACTTGCTCTGACCTTAGGATACTCATTTGCAAAAGAAGGTGTTGGATGTTGACTAAAGTTGACTGCACCTGATGACTCACCAAACAAGCAGCAAGGTGAAATTTCTTGCTTTTGAAGAAGTTGAAAGCCCACATGCTCAAGGTAGAAGATCTCCTTTGTGCTCAAATTTGTCCCTAGCTTTACAGGCTAGATCTCAGGAACAAGAGGCCTTGATACCACCCATTTACACTTGTTGTCTTTCACACAGTGGTTGATGTCATTGTTGCAGAAGTAGAACTACATAGTGTCAATCCTATTCTTTGTGTACACCTCCATACCACCAGTGTAGGATGGTGCAAGAGTTGTACAACCATCTTGTACAATCCTTGCCGTGCATTTTTTCTTGGTGCTAGCTTGTTGAGCAAAGCAAGCTTTTGCAAAGGTGTTGGGGAGTCTAGCAATGTGCCACATAGTCTCATCGCAAGCACTCTCATGTACACTATTAATATGAGCTAGATTAGGGTTAATAGGAGGAGAAGAAGTCAATCCTTGGACAATTCCAACATTCTCTTCATGATTGTTACAAAATGGTTAGTCCTCATCAATTAGAGATAAGATTGCACCTTGCACTTGACGACTACAACCGCCAATATCAACTTGTGGACGGGAGAAATTCACCTTATCTGGATGATGTGACTCCATCTTTGATCCCAAAGGAATAGATGCTTTGCGCTTAAGTGAGCCAAAGACCTCTTCACCTTCCAAGTGCGGTTGATGTGCACAATAATTATCAGTGCCAGCACTAGTAGAAAACTCCTTCCAAAACAACAGAAAACCAACAGTTTTTTGTTGATTTGGGCACTTGCACACGCTAATTGACTAATTTAACAGAATTATGTAAAAAACTAAATACGTTCTGTTGATTTGGACACCATTATCTAAATCAACAGAAATTTTAGAATCTTTTGAAGATCATTTGGGAATTTTTTGTGAATTTTTAAGAATCTTCAAGAATCTTTTGGAAATCATTGAGAATCTTTTTAGGATTTTTAAGAATATTTAAGAATCTTTTTGAGATTTTAGAATCTTTGAGAATCTTTTAGGAATCTTTGAGAATCTTTGAGAATCTTTGAAAATCTTTTCAAGTTTTTTTGGAATCTTTGAGAATGTTTGAGAACAATTGAGAATCTTTGAGAATCTTTGAGAATCTTTTGGAATCTTTGGGAATCTTTTCAAGTTTTTTTGGACTCTTTGAAAATGTTTGAGAACAATTGAGAATCTTTGAGAATGTTTGAGAATAATTGAGAATCTTTGAGGATCTTTGGGAATCTTTTTGGAATCTTTTTTGAAATTCAAAAAATCTTTGAGAATCTTTGAGAATTTTCAAGAACCTTTTTGGAATCTTTGAGAATCTTTTTAAAATCTTTATGGAATTTGTTAAAGTACTTCAAAATACTCATAGAAATAGAATCTCTTAGACTGAATTAGAGTCCTTCAAGAATCTTTTTGTAAATCATCAAAATACTTTCAAAAAAACTATCACAATAGTTTAGGTTTGTTTTTGAAATCTTTCTAAAACCTTTTTGGACCTCATTAAATTTTTTTGAAGTTTTAAAAAATAAAAGAAGTTTTCAAAAAAAAAAAATCTTTTAGAAGTTTGAGTGTACATTGACTGGTTTTATTTTCTTTACTTTTCACAATTTGGTAAGATTAAAAATTTGCAGCCTTTAAAGTTAAGTAAACACATGACCATAATAACAAAAAACTCAACAGTTTTTTGTTGATTTAGGTACTTTTGGACACAACTTCACTAATTCAACAAAATTTTATATAAAAAGTACAACATTTTGTTGTTTTAAATACCAAAATTTCTTTCCAAACAAATATAAAAGACGCTCCCCAATTCTTTGAAGAAATCATAAATGTTCCTTAAGGATTAAAAGTACCAAAAATATCTTTGTGTTACATGATAACCAAGTGTATAGTTTAATGCAAATTCTTACAAGAAACCAAAGGTGATTTTTACATTTCAAATAACACAAGGATATATTTAACATTTCAAAATAGAAGAGTTTTTTATGAATTTTCCAAAATAATAGGAGTATAATTGATATTCCTACAAAAAATAAGGACTATTTTTTATGTTTCACATATTTTTGCCGTAAAATTGATATTTTGAAAGACTTAAAGGGTATTTTTAGTAATTCTTCCTTCTATTACTAACCAAATGAATTAAAAAAAAACAATCTTATAAAATATTTTTATAAGCTTTAAACAATAGGAATTGATATGTGTACCACACTCTTTCAATTAATATACCACACTATGAGTTAAATTTTAGATTTCTACCATCAAAAAGCTGAATTTGAAAATTTTGAATTCAGATTTGGACTTAAAGACCATGATATTGTCTAGAACCATAAAAAAAGTTGCAATTCAACAACACTCAATGAAAAAGTTTAGTTAGGGAGAAAATTGTTAATTTTACTCTTGTTTGTAAAAAAAGATAAGCTTTTTCATTGGGTGTTGTTGAATTGCAACTTTTTTTATGGTCCTAGACAATATAATGGTCTCTAAGTCCAAGTTTGAATTCAAAATTCTCAAACTCAAATTTTTGATGGTAGAAATCTAAAATTTACCCCAAAGGTGTGGTACAGTAGTTCAAAGGGTGTGGTTCACATATTAATGCCCTTAAAAAACTATCCAAAACTATTCAAAAGTCAATAGAATTTTGATTTTATAATTGCAAGGATTTAATTTTGTAACTTTTCACGACTTCATGTTATTTGAAGCTATCAAACTATGGAGACTATTTTAACAAAATAAGGTTTTTTTTACAAAAAATCTAGCACAAAATAATAATTATTAATGAATCCAACCTTTGCCTGCAATAATCCTTATGAGATTTGTGAATTCTAAAAAAATTTACAAACAAAATAAAAAGGATGGAAATAAACAATTTATTTTAAATTTCTAAACACCTTCTCTAATTTTAGCTCATAACTTTTGATAAAAAGATTGAAATCCAAAAAAAATCAATGGAGGTGAAAGTAAAATACATTTATCAACTTTTCTTAGTTTTAAGTTTTTTGAAAAAAAGTCCTTTAACGGGCGGAAATAGCCTCCAAAGTCTATTGGATTACTAAAGACATGAACATTTAATGTACAAATAGAATCAAGATATTAATGTATGCATGTGCATTTGCACATTCTCGAGTGGTTTTGAGAACGTGCTAAGGTTGTGGAATGTGAGAGGAGAGGTGGAGGGTTCAAATCCCGCTACCGGCAGCTGCCCGGGAGTTCGAGCAGCTGCCCAGGAGTTCGAGCAGCTGCCCAGGAGTTCGGGCAGCTACCCAAAAGTTTGGGCAGCTGCTTGGGAGTTTGGGCAGCTGCCCGGGAGTTCGGGCAGCTGCCCAAAAGTTTGGACAGCTGCTCATCCCCCTAAAAAGTTCACATTTTTGTAAAATAATAACAAATTCTATGAAAAAAAAATTTAAAAATGAAAAGAAATAGAATTGAACAACATAAAATACGTAATAGAAATCAACAACAAATTAACAGAAAACTGTAAATAATCAACAAAAAAGTATCCAAATCAACTTGACCAAATTCACAGAAAAAATCAACAGTTTTTTGTTGAAATTCTGTTGATTTTGTGCTGAATTTTCTACTAGTGCAGGCATTTGATGTACAGCTGCAGTGAGCTTTGCCGAATCATCAAAGTGCATAGCAAGACAATGTGTTGCACAAATGTGCAACTCTTCTTTCCTTGGACCATGTCCTCCAACTTCACCTTGAAGGAAACGATGGCATTGAACCACTTGCATAAACGCATAAACAAAATCATCCACAAAGGCAACATAAAGATCATTCCCATGATTGGTAGATTGCTACTTTCACTTGTAATGCACTGATTTTGCAAGGTTGCAAGAGGGCATTTTTGCACGCTTTGGATCACTTGAGCCCTAAAAAAAATATAATAATTTTAATCAAAATTTTATAAATAAAAGATCCCAAACATGAGAGGAGCAACTATTTTGCAAAATGTTCTGCACCAAATTTACTAAGATGTAGAGGAATAATACAATTAGTAAACAAGACTTACCAAAAGCATGAAATTACCCCATTGACGGTAGCAAAAATGCCAAAAGGCTAGCCACAACTCAAGGCGCTCAATACTTGTTGAAGTTGCTGCTCCAAAGAAATGCCACCATGCCCAAATTGCAAGATACCTTGTCTCATCTTCATCCATTGACTTGGCATTCTTGTATTGCTTGCATAGCATGCGATGCTTGTTTTGCAAGTCTTGTTGGATATCTGCTTTAGTATGCTTTTCTAGAGATTGTTCCCAATGGAAAAGACATGTATGTTTGCAGTTTGGCATGGAAATAGAAGCATTGCCATTGCCATATATAGTCCACATTGCATTCCAATTGGCTTGATGCCACCATGCCCAAATTGCAAGATACCTTGTCTCATCTTCATCCATTGACTTAGCATTCTTGTATTGCTTGCATAGCATGTGATCCTCTTTTTGCAAGTCTAGTTGGATGTCTGCTTTGGTATGCTTCTCTAGAGACTGTACCCAATGGAAAAGACATGTACGTTTGCGGTTTGGCATGGGAATAGAAGCATTGCCATTGCCATATATAGTCCACATTGCATTCCAATTGGCTTGAGCACTATCAACCATAAAACCCTTAAATGTAGGTGCCATCATGCCATGCCTGCTGCAGACTTTGTTCAAATTATCCCAAAATAGCCTATAGGCAGAAGCATCTTTTGATTGCATGTCACAAATAGCAGTTGTTAGAATTTTGCAGTAAATAGATTTGTAAATGTGGCAAGCTATGGTTGTCCATTGTTTAATATGCTTGACATGGTCAAACATGACCCAGGCATCTTAAAGATCACCACCACTTTGCATTTGATGAACAAAGTCAACGCCACTAGCTGGTTCCATCT
The DNA here is from genome assembly GCA_963920765.1 of Ulota crispa. Classification (NCBI taxonomy): domain Eukaryota; kingdom Viridiplantae; phylum Streptophyta; class Bryopsida; order Orthotrichales; family Orthotrichaceae; genus Ulota; species Ulota crispa. The sequence goes on from OY987242.1 coordinate 39,515,701, forward strand.
CTGACATCTTGAACAAGAAAACCTAGTCTTTGTCAATGCCTAGTCTAGGGAACTTGTTGTCTTGCACAAACGCCCACTTGTTGCAACCTCTAAGTCTAGTAATGTTGTCCATGACACCATATCTACAAAAATAACAAAATGACACAACGTTGTTTCTAATATTTGTTGATGACATAGAACAACACTTCTCTAATATTGGATGAAGATCATGATCATTCAAAACTTCAGGTATAGCGCCTTCTAATGCAAGTAACAATTCACCAACAAGATCTTTTATTGGCCTCCATAATGATTGAAGAAGTTGTTGCCAATGGAGTCCTCTAAACTTGCTCTTCAAGCAAAGAGCAAGTTCTATCTATCATATCACGGTCTTTTCCAAGCTTTGCATGGTGAATATGTGTGCCAAAATGAGCACAAAATCGGAACATCTTCTTGTCCTCGAGAATATAATAAACCTTAGCTGGACACTCACTAATACAAGTGGGAATTCTCTTACAGATCTTGCAGACAACACTAAATCCAACTAGAGTAAACTCACCTATTGTGAAAGCAAGTGCAAAAGAACCCTCCCACTCAATTTTGTTCACAGGATAGAAACGGTGGACATGATCTAAGTACGCACAATTCCTATAAGTGCACTACAAGTGACCCATACAAAAAGATGACTTGAACTTCAAATTAGCAAGGTTCTTGATGTTGTTGGTTATAGTCTTGGTCTAGAAATGACCATCATAGCGTTTATCCATTCCCCTCATCAAATCGGACTATATTTGTAACTAAAAAGAGGAGAGGCACTAGTAGAAAATTCAGCACAAAATCAACAGAATTTCAACCAAAACTGTTGATTTTTTCTGTGAATTTGGTCAAGTTGATTTGGGTACTTTTCTGTTGATTTTTTGTTGATTACTTACAGTTTTCTGTTAATTTGTTGTTGATTTCTAGTACGTATTTTATGTTGTTCAATTCTATTTCTTTTCATTTTTAAATTTCTTTTTCATAGAATTTGTTATTATTTTACAAAAATGTGAACTTTTTAGGGGGATGGGCAGCTGCCCAAACTTTTTGGGCAGCTGCCCAAACTCCCAGGCAGCTGCCGACGGCGGGGTTTGAACCCTCCACCTCTCCTCTCACATTCCACAACCTTAGCACGTTCTCAAAACTACTAGAGAATGTGCAAATGCACATGCATGCATTAGTATCTTAATTCTATTTATACATTAAATGTTCATGTCTTTAGTAATCCAATAGACTTTGAAGGCTACTTCCGCCCATTAAAGAACTTTTTTTCAAAAAACTTAGAACTAAGAAAAGTTGGTAAATGTGTTTTTTTTTCACCTCCAACAATTTTTTTTGGATTTCAATCTTTTTATCAAAAGTTATGAGCTAAAATCAAAGAAGGTGTTTAGAAATTTTAAATAAATTGTTTATTTCCATCCTTTTTATTTTGTTTATAATTTTTTTTTGGAATTCACAAATCTCATAAGCATTGTTGCAGGCAAAGGTTGGATTCATTATTAATTATTATTTAGTGTTAGTTTTTTTGTAAAAAGAACCTTATTTTGTTAAAATAGCCTCCATAGTTTGATAGATTCAAATAACATGAAGTTGTGAAAAGTTACAAAATTAAATCCTTGCAATTATAAAATCAAAATTCGATTGACTTTTGAATAGTTTTGGATATTTTGTAAGGCCATTAATATGTGAACCACACCGTTTGAACTACTATACCACACCCTTGGAGTAAATTTTAGATTTCTACCATCAAAAATTTGAGTTTGAGAATTTTGAATTCAAACTTGGACTTAGAGACCATGGTATTGTCTAGGACCATAAAAAAAGTTGTAATTCAACAACACCCAATGAAAAAGCTTATCTTTTTTTACAAACAAAAGTAAAATTAACAATTTTCTCCCTAACTACACATTTTCATTGGGTGTTGTTGAATTGCAACTTTTTTTATGGTTCTAGACAATACCATGGTCTCTAAGTCCAAATCTGAATTCAAAATTCTCAAATTTAGCTTTTTGATGGTAGAAATCTAAAATTTACCTCATGGTGTGGTATAGTAATTGGAAGAGTGTGGTACACATATCAATTCCCATCTTTTGAAGCTTATAAAAATATTTTATAAGATTATTTTTTTTTAATTCATTTGGTTAGTTATAGAAGGAAAAATAATAAAAATACCCTTTAAGTCTTTCAAAATATCAAGTTTACGCCAAAAATATGTGAAACATAAAAAGTAGTCCTTATTTTTTGTAGGAATATCAATTATACTCCTATTATTTTGGAAAATTAATAAAATAACTCTTCTATTTTGAAATGTTAAATATATTCTTGTGTTATTTGAAATGTAAAAAACACCTTTGGTTTCTTGTAAGAATTTGCATTAAACTATACACTTGGTTATCATGTAACACAAAGATATTTTTGGTACTTTTAATCCTTAAGGGACATTTATGATTTCTTCAAAGAATCGAGGAGCATCATTTATATTTGTTTGTAAAGAAATTTTGGTATTTAAAACAACAAAATGTTGTACTTTTTATATAAAATTTTGTTAAATTAGTGAAGTTGTGTCAAAAAGTATCTAGATCAACAAAAAATTGTTGAGTTTTTTGTTATTATGGTCATGTTTTTACTTGACTTTAAAGGCTGCTAAGTTTAAATCTTATCAAATTGTGAAAAGTAAAGAAAATAAAACCAGTCAATGTACACTCAAACTTCTAAAAGATTCTTTTTTTTTGAAAACTTCTTTTATTTTTTAAAACTTCAAAAAATTTAATGAGGTCCAAAAAGGTTTTAGAAAGATTTCAAAAACAAACCTAAACTATTGTGATAGTTTTTTTGAAAGTATTTTGATGATTTACAAAAAGATTCCTAAAGGACTCTAATTCAGTATAAGAGATTCTATTTCTATAAGTATTTTGAAGTACTTTAACAAATTCCATAAAGATTTTAAGAAGATTTTCAAAGATTCCAAAAAGGTTTTTGAAAATTCTTAGAGATTTTCAAAGATTTTTGGAATTTCAAAAAGGATTCTCAAAAGATTCTCAAAGATTCTCAAAGATTCTCAATTGTTCTCAAACATTCTCAAAGATTCCAAAATACTTGAAAAGATTCCCAAAGATTCCAAATGATTCTCAAAGATTCCTAAAAGATTCTCAAAGATTCTCAAAAATTTCCAAAGATTCTTGAAGATTCCAAAGAGATTCTCAAAGATTCTCAAAGATTCTCAATTGTTCTCAAACATTTTCAAAGAGTCCAAAAAAACTTGAAAAGATTTCCAAAGATTCCAAAAGATTCTCAAAGATTTCAAAAAGATTCTCAAAGACTCTCAATTGTTCTCAAACATTCTCAAAGATTCCAAAAAACTTGAAAAGATTCCCAAAGATTCCAAAAAGATTCTTAAAGATTCTCAAAGATTCTCAAAGATTCTCAATTGTTCTCAAACATTCTCAAAAATTCCAAAAAAATTTGAAAAGATTCCAAAAGATTCTCAAAGATTCTAAAAAGATTCTCAAAGATTCTAAAAAGATTCTCAAAGATTCTCAAAGATTCTCAATTGTTCTCAAACATTCTCAAAGATTCCAAAAAACCTTGAAAAGATTCCCAAAGATTCCAAAAGATTCTCAAAGATTCTCAAAGAATCTCAAAGATTCTCAACTGTTCTCAAACATTTTCAAAGATTCCAAAAAAACTTTCAAAGATTCCAAAAGATTTCTAAAGATTCATGAAGATTCCTAAAAGATTCTCAAAGATTCTAAAATCTCAAAAAGATTCTTAAATATTCTTAAAAATCCTAAAAAGATTCTCTATGATTCCCAAAAGATTCTTGAAGATTCTTAAAGATTCACAAAAAATTCTCAAATTATCTTCAAAAGATTCGAAAATTTCTGTTGATTTAAACAATGGTGTCCAAATCAACAGAACGTATTTAGTTTTTTACAAAATTCTGTTAAATTAGTCAATTAGCGTGGGCAAGTGCCCAAATCAACAAAAAACTGTTGGTTTTCTGTTGTTTTGGAAGGAGTTTTCTACTAGTGAGGGGAGGCAATTCAAACATAAAATCTCCATTGAAAGAGGCTGGAAGATACTCCACAACACAATAGCAAATGGAATTGTAATCTAAAGTCTTGAACAGGTTGGGCATACCTTTTGCAGAAGGAAAATGCTTCAAGAGCTCAAAAACACTTAAAATTTTGTGAGGAATAACCAAAGATGCAGCAAAGCATCTTGGATCCATAGATATTTGAAAATCTTCTGGCACAAACTTCTCAATATTTTGAGATGGGGATTGGATAGGTAACGGAGAGTTACCAGCAAAATCATCACTTAGCAGCTGCACCACTTCTTTGCCTGGTTCTACTTTGTTAGAACAAAACAGATGTGCATCTTCAATTGAAATACTAAACTTAGCATCAATAGCACAAACAAGAGGTGTCTTTGGTTTTGCAAATAGAATTCCATTAATTCTATATCTTCCTGGAGGAAGTGGCTACTGGAATCTCACATTCTAGTCAAGGAGACGACCAACAAAATATGAAACAATCCTAGTCAAAGGATCACGCAACTCTTCATCAATGTGCATTGACTCTATCTTAATTGAGAAACTTACAACCAATCTAGAGGTAGGAGCAATCACATAGCAACCATTCTCCACTGAAAAAAAGAGCGGGACATCCAATTCATTACAATAAACAAGTGCCATGGACCTATGATGATTGCAAACAACCAGATGCTCCATCTTATAGAAACAATCAACAAAAAAAAATGCAAACAGTGAAAGACAGTGTAAGACGAAATCCAAAAGCTACGAGCAATGAGTCATGTGACACCAAAGAAGACATGAATACAAGAATACTGCACGTCTTATATCTTCTTTCCAAGGAAGTTGAATTTCAAAATGATAGTGACGAGACCTGATGCATATTGTCTAGTAAATCTAGCAAACGGCGCTCCAAATGAAGGAGAGTAATATAGCTTGCTAGATTACAATTGTAATATAGACATCTAAGATCAATCAAATCAAATCAAGCTAAAAATAATTGTGCTTAAAAATAGAAGACCTGTTAGATGATCACAGGTAGATGGTATTTAGTTAATCTAGCCTCTGCTCCTACAATAATTATTGTCAGCAAGAAATAAAGACAACCTCCAAAAGCTTGTGCATTGATTGAAAGCTTCTCCAAAATCACGGAACAAAAGGATGCAGTGTTAGCATATAACAAGCATCCTACAAGAGGCTTGGAATATTAGATAGAAATTGGTAGTAATGGATTCAGTTGTGAGGTTTGCGGAACAAGAAGACAGCAATGTGAGTAGGAGAACTAGGAGGCATTCTAGACTTAGGTTTAGTAGTCCAAAGTCTCTCAAATAAGCGTGTTTGCAAAGGAAAGCATTGAGAGGTGAATGTAATGATTTGCTTGTAGTTGGTAGGAATTTGGACTTCTCTTCAAACTTTCTTGCAGATTCAAGCACTCTAGATCTTGACTATAAAGGGCATACTAAGTTTAAGTACTTGAATACCATGAGCAAAAGTGATGCAGAGTTACAAACTTTGGAACAGTTTCAAACGGTCAACTTGGACAAACAAGACAGCTTTGTTGAAATTATTGTAAGTTTCCATAACTTATATAATGTTTCACTTTGATTATGATTATATTGTCCACATAGCATCAACAACGTGGCTGCCTCTAGATTACGCTCATATTTGATTGAGTAAATAGACATTCTAATATAGTTGCGTGTGAATATTCTTGCAAACGTTGTACTGTTCATGAGATGATCATTTGATGTTCAGATGAAGACCCTACATCAAATGTATGGAAATTATTTAGGGATAACTGCATTTTATCCTTATCCCTAATCCTTAGATTTTTGGCTCTTTCTATGCTAATAGAAAAGAAATAATTCCTCTATATGCTAAAAATGATAAAATATTTTTTTGTGGATATTAAAGTTGTGTACTAAATTTGTAAACGCACTAGCAATTCCTTTCATTAACTATTCAAATTGATGCAATTATTTAGTGAAGATCTGAGTAAAATGAACTAGGACAATTTTGTCCCTTGAAAGTACACAATGACAAGATCCCACAAGGCTAGGGTTTGTGACTCCTAATTTCATGGACTCCTTGCCTCATTTCTCCTCCTTGCCTCATTTCACCTCCTTGCTTCATTTCTCCTCCCTTGAGAGGCATCAACATGGTTTGGCTTCTTGGGTTGGGTTACAGTAACAATTCTTCCAATGTCAAGCAGCAACAAGAGCGGCATGTCCGTGGATCTGGTTATTGAGTAGTTTAGGGTTTTTGTGGAGCTCATGATTTGCAATTTGGTTTTTGAGTGTTAAAGTAGATTATTGTGGACCGCGTGATTCTTGATCTAGTTTCTAAGTGTTGGTGCAAATTTTTGTGGAGAGCGTGATTCTCAATCTGGTTTTTGAGTGTTGGTGCGGATTTTTGTGGAGCGGTGTGATCAGAGTGGAGGTGCGCCATATCTACGGAAGCTTTTTGTTGATGGTACCACGCTCATCAAGAAAGTTTGTCAATTGTTCATTTTCTTCTTTAAGTTTTGTTCAATGCCTAGTGTGAATTTTGCGAGCCTTTGGCATCAACAAGAGATGGGAAATTTGGCAGGGCATTGTAAAAAACTCCTTATCTGCATGATTAAGAAGTAATTGAACTAGTATTTGGTTGCGTGTAGATAGAATTCTAGAAGCAAGGGTCTGCGTCCACGTAGAGGAAGCTAATGTATTTGATTACAGATTTGGAGTTTTTGCCAATGCTCGAGTGGTTTAGATGGTCTGCCTAGTGCCAACAAGCTTGATTTTCATGAGTGGGGCATTGTCATGATTTAATCCAGGCTACAGGTTTTGGTTAAATTTGGGTGCAATGCCAAGAGTGGAGCCTTGCAACTCAGCTAAACAGTGTACCTTCTTTGTAGTGTTGTCACAAATTTTTTCTGTCCTTACTAGATAAGTAGTGACCATCTCAGCTATGGATGCAATGAAATTTTTTGATGTTACAACAAGATTTGCATTGATATTGACCATTTTGGCATTTTCAAGATTCTATCTAGAGTACTTCACTACTATTAAAAAATGGCAATCTCGGAGAGTTGGCTTTGGATGTTGGCTCATGTTGCACGAGTTTAATCATCTTTAGATCTATTTGAAAGTTGTAATTTGGACCACTGCTGATTGTTTGTGAGTTGTTGGACCTTGGGATTTGCGTGAGAATCACATTACAAGCACCTTTAATGATGCTTTTGTGCTTGCAATTTGTTGAAATTTTGCCCAATGCCTTGGTGCAATATTTTGAGCTAGAGGCACCAATGAAGTGTTTGACTAGGGCCAAGGCATTGACAAGAATTGGGTGTTATCTCCAAGTTTTGGTTACAAATGTGTGTGTTGGCAGGGTTATTAGGCTTTAAGAGGGTGCAAGTAGAGCATGACATTGTGAGCGAGAGTCCAACAAGATGTCACATTTCATTATTTGCTACAATCATGTCAATGCCCCACATCAACAAGTCTTGCTCAAAGGCATTGACGATGTTTGTTAGTTAGGACAAGGCATTCAACTTGTATTGCTCAAGAGCTGCATTATTGCTACCTATATGCAATTTAGCAACTTAGGTAGTTTCTAGCTATAGCAAGGAGTCTAGGGCACATCAAGTAATGGGTCACTTAGATTAGTTGATTGCACCTTCTTGTCCCTTTTGTCAATGCCCCGGCCATTCAATGGCAGCCTTTGGCGCCAATGATGTGCTTTTGGGTGGGCAGGGCATTGAATTATTTGTAGTTTCAAGCCTATTCATCTGCTCCAAGCCTAAGAATGACAAAGATTTGCAGTCAAGAGTGCACCGCAGCAGCAAAAACTGCAAAGGCAAGGTCTTGGAGGTAAAAAAAGCCTCATCCATCTCTTATTTTGATTTTCTCTCAATACCGCATTGTGTTTTGAGCAACCCTCAAGTGCCGACAATTAGTTTTTTAACAAGCATGGCATTGAGAGCATGCCATTGATAAGCTTTGTCTTAAAGTTTTTTACTTTCTCAAATTGTGCACAAGGTAGAGCCGCATGCTGCAAAGGCAAGTACAAGTGGGCAAGTTGCAATTGAAATTGTCTTTGATTTAATTCATGCTTGTATTTCTTGCTATACCCCGCGCCCCCTTGAATTGGCTAGCGGTAGTGACAAGGTATAGCCAAGCATCAAGGGCATTGGCAATTTTACTTTAAAAGCATTTTGTCTAAGATTTTCAAGGTCTCAGTTGGGTTACAATTAGGTCCATGTTGAGAGTCTTGAGTTCTACAAGTAGGGCTTTGATTGCTATAGCAATGATTGCAAAGGGAATCATGTGTGCAACTAGCTAGAAGGGATGGAAAATTTTGCGTGCAAACGGCTAGGAAAGTCTTTTATTTGTAGTTCTCATATATTTTCTTCAATGCCCCACCTTGTCAAGGGCAAGCCTTGGGCGCCAACGAGCTACTTTTATAGGAGCGGGGCATTGGCTAGTTTGATGGTTTTCATTAAAACTCATTGTGAGCTCTAGAAGATACTAATGACTGAGCGCCGTATGTGCTCATTCTCTGTTTGCAAGTAGAACATCAACTAATGAATGCTGTGTTTGGAAAGAGAATCTTGCTTGTTTCCGGCTCATAAGCCTGGGAAATTCTTAAAACAAGCTACTAAGTACTTCAAGCTACTATTGTAATATTTTATTGTCAATGCCCCCTTGTGGAGGGTGCTTGCCTTGAACACCAATGAGCTGCACTAATCATAGCGAGGCATTGGGCAGATCCTAGTCTTTCCGCAATTTTTAGCTACAAGCTTGCAGGTGCTTGTAATGAATGAGCGCCGTTTTAGATCATGATGCTCGTTGGACTGGTCTCTGGACATAACATTCAAGCTCATGGGATTATTAGTAGTTCTAAATTACAAGATTTTCAATAATCATCCGGATGCTCCACTGTGTTATGAACCCTCTTTTGGTATCGACGACCTTGCTTGCATCAGGCGGGTCTTTAAATTAAATCTATTATTTTGTACTATATGCTTATTTCAACCTGGTCAATAGCTCTACTTGATACTATCTTGATGTTGGTTACGGTATATTTATGGTGCTATTTACAAGAGTTGATATTAATGGTACCTAGTAAAATGCACTTGCTGTACACAACTCTTGGCTTCTCAGAGTTTTCATATGAGTATTCAACCATGTAATCCTAACATTTTGTCTTTATGATTTAGCATATTGGTTGGCTTTTAATATTAATATTTTGCTGAAGCCAAGCTTATTTTCTTTGACAAAATAAAGAGCAACATAATCTTTTCACCACAACATTACAATGGTATGCTTCATATTCTCAAACACATTGCTTTTGTCAACTCTGATTTTTTAAATTTACAACCAAGAAATATTGTTCTAGGGTTGAAGTAGGTGTGTTTAACTGTTTCAGTATGAATGCTTGAGAACGTTGAATATGATCTAATGTAGTTGAGCAGAGCCTGAAGAGCAACATGGCTACTTCATCTGCGTCTGTCAAAGAAGATGATGACCTTGAAAATGTAGGCACTACAATGGCATACACTGTAGCAAACACAAAAGATACTGAGGATGTCAATCTTGGGGAGGAAGACCTTTGCTTGCAACAAAATAGTAATACAATATAATTGATTGAAGACCTGCGTATTATGCCTTGGACCTCATCTAGGTTCATGGTACCTCTTTGTAGGATGGTGTGTATGCCAATTGTTTGGCCAACCTTGCAACAAGACATTGATCAATTAGAGGTGACCTGAGGACATGGTCAGAACTTTGGCTTAGCTCTTTTCTATGTTTCTCTCACCAATGAGAACTAGGACACTGTACATTACAATGACATTGATACTGATGGGTGGGGTGCTATTTGGAGGGAGGAAAACAACATTTTTGAGAGGTTCCTAAGTGCATGGCCTGAATTCATTTCTTACAAAGGACGTATGTTCTTTATTTGTGACAGTAATCACCGACATAAAGCTTGGACCTCGTACATCAGTTGTATTCATCCTCAAGATTGTGAGTTGCACATGTCTATTGATTGCATTGTCCTTGATACTTGTGGGAAGATGGGGACTCTAATGAGTGCCATGCATGACATCAACAAGTGAGTTTTGTTCTTATCTTTGCATTTATGTTAATAATTTTATCTCATATCTTCTATTTATTGTCTACTTGATTGTAATCTAACTTGCTTTTTTGTTTAGTATGATAGAAACTTCCCATGTCAAGACCAATTTGGTTCACACACTTCATCGTGTAAAAACTATTGGTTTGCAACCTTTGGAGGTCTTTAAAAACACACTGATTGAAGCCCAATATCTCAAGTGTGTGGGCCATCAAGCAAGGGAGAAGACGTAGTATTCTTTTAATACAAATGTGTTTGTAAACGTCATCTTTTGGGTATGATTTTGATTTGAACATTGAATTGATTTATCCTTTCATTTTATTTGATTTCAACTCTAACTACTTCAATCTTATAGCATGATATTTCTACTGCCTCCAAGGAAGGAAAGAAAACTTATTTGGCCAAGACCCCGGTGAAGGCGAGGATAGCTATTGGCATCACCGCAACAATGCAAAGTGCTGCCAAGACCAAGACTATAGCAATGCGTAACACATTTGGGAATACTTGGCTATAACCAATCCTGAGCTTGGTGACAACTTTCTTCAAGAGGTTTGCTATTCAATCTTCTCTTTTTGTTGTTGATCTATTTGCAATGATGATTTATTAGTTCTAATGCTATCATATTATGCATCATGTAGAATTTACCTCATGAGTGGTTTTGAATATAAAGTCATGGATTGATTTGGATGTCTTTCATCATAGGTGTTCTATTAATTGTTAGTTTTTCTTTAATGAGTTATTCGATTTGTTTTTAGGTTACCAAACATTACAATGACAATTTGTATGTGGAGATGTCATTGGAGAAGTTGCAATTAATTGCAATTGCTCATGTCTCTGCCCCGCACAAGACCACTTGGCTAAAGTGGTGGAATGCAAGTGAACTTGGGAGATGTTTCCTTTGATTTCCTGCTAAACCTGCATTAGAGAGGGATCTTGAAAGTTAGCTTAACAAAGCCGCATTTTATGCAACAGTTAGTCTACTTCACTTTATTGCATAGTTTTTTGTACATCGTTGCTTAATAATGTGTTTAATATTGTATGATTTAATGGTAATGTTATGATGCTTTTTATTAATTTAATTTTGTGTTTATATTGTAATTGAGTGACGCTCAATCGGAAGCATATTTGAAGGTTATTTGAGAGGACAAGGTGGTAGTGAATATGTTTGTGAATCCAAAGCCTCTTTCTATTCATGAGTATGTTGAAGTTTGGCAAACTCGTTTATGGGATTTGGGTTTCATGGCGTTTTTTAGAGGCAAATCAGCTTATTCCAAAAAGAAGGACTTTGACAAACACGGCAATGTGGATCTTGTGGTGAAGAGAATCATTTATAAGTTAGTTCTTTGAACTTTTTCATTCACTTTTATGCTTATTCAATTATGTGAAGTCCATTTCATTAAATCTATTTTCTCTTACATCTATGTTTGCTTTCTAAGTACTTTGCCTTAGAGCTTGTTCCTAAAAGGGCTTTGAAAGCCAAAGATCTGCCTTTCTTCTTCACCACTGAAGTGGAGAGAGCATCTATAGATTGCATTTATACTCCAGCTCAACAGCATGAGTGGTCTGCTATACACCTCAAGCATGGAGGGCGGTATTTTGACTGCATTCCTAGTGGTTGCCATGAAAAGGAGAAGGCAATGAAGGCTGTTTGTCATGGTTTGGACCTTCATAGGATGCAGCCTTCTAATGTTGATTGAGAAGAGAATGCAAAAGTGGAAAAAGACCTGTCGCAATTGGATGCTAAGGAATTGAAGAAGGTTTTAGCAGAAAAAACCAAGATTGTAGAGAAGGCAAAAGCAAGAGATGCTAAGGAGGCTGAGTTACTTCTAAAAAAGGAGGCTGCAGCTCAAGCTAAGGCACAAAAGGTGGCTGAGAAGGCTATTGAGAAAGTTACAAAATCCTCCATGCAAAATTCAAGATAGTCTGCAAGGAATGTAACTGCAGTAGTAGTGACTATTGCAATTCTTATTTCCCCTCTTATCTCTATTAGCAACTCTCCTTCTATTGGCAAGTCCAAACGTCAAGCATCTTATGCAAGGCTTACATCTTCAACACTTGAGCAAAAAGTATTTGTCCTATTTTGGCAAATTTAGAGTCAACATCCTCATCATATATGGAGTACCTACTCCATGGTTCATTGCTTACAATGGATCAATATTTTCTTGACAATGGTAGCTTTCCTATAGAGTGGAACAATATGCATACTTTCATCAAATTGGTATGATTTCTATTTTTTCTTTGATTTTGTTATATTTTTGTAATGTATCAGACATTTTTTGCATTCTCTTTCATCATCACCATCTCATTATGTTGTGCAACATGTAAGTGATTGGCCTATGTCATTTAAGGGCGTGATTGGAGGCCAATATTGCAATGCGGACTTCATTTTTGCCAACATACCTGAAGGCTTGCTTGTTCCCAATATCTCAAGTCCTCCAAATGCCATTCCACATTGGAATGCCCATCAACATGGATTTTTTGATTGCTTCTTTGATTTTACAAAAACCCATTTGCAAGATAATGGTGCAATTATCATATTCTATGCTAAATCAACCAAATTTGATGAATTGATGACTACATTTCTCATAGCCTATGAGTTTGTTGTGAAGAAGAAATACAATTGGGCTAATTAGATGCATCTTGCATGTGCCACCTATCCCTCTAGTACAGTAAGTCTCAAATCTTTTTACAGCATTTTATATTATTTCATTTTATTTGAATTGGTTTATTGTATTCAAATACCTTGCTTTTTGTTTTGCAGATACTTCTTTTTTATATTACACTATTGGTTTAAAGCGTTGCAAAAAAGTGGATTTCCAATTTCAAGATCATTCAAGTTCTAGCTCATATAGAGGTGGGTATTTATTTAGAGAGGGACAACTTAGTGCAAAATTGCATATTGCACAAGAACCAATTTCATCTACATAGTCTTCTTTTGCAAGGCTCTTGCAAGAAAGACCATGGCCTATTCCAAACGTTGATTGAGTTAACAACTCAACCAAGCAATATAGTCGTCGATTGTATGGTTGGCATTGGTAAGATTTCTTTTCTCATTATTGTGAAAATTTGTTGTTTGCTTTGTTCCTTTTTAATTATAAAATTGGTGTTTTGTTTACAATTAATTGCAATTTGTGCAAGTGCTTCCATCCATGCATGCTGCAATGCTGGAAGGAGCTTAGTTGCTATGGAGGACAACGTGTTGCTATTGACAAAAGTACTTCTGCCGCTGATCACTGAAGCAAGAGCAAGTACTTCAAAGAAGCAACGCATTGATGTCCCTGCTGAGTTAGAAGCAGAGGAAGATGAAGAAGTAGCATTGCCTATTTCTTCTTTATTCCTTCCTATTATTTGTAGTAGATTTAGTATGTTTGTGTTTTGTACCTTCAGTTATATTTAACTTTTTTATCTTCAGTTTGTGATTTTTGGGTGATTTCAATGGTTCATTATTTCTGATGCATCTATTTGTCTATGTAGCTCAGGCCTAAGTCTTCCACCAACAATTTATCTTGACCACCACTCTTTTGTACATGGCAATCATGATTTGTCTTTTTGTTTGCTGTCTTATGCTAAAAAGATTGCACATCTTTATGCTACCGATGATATTGTTTATTAGGAATCACAGCCATTTTATAGAGATGAGAGGGTGGAGTAGTTCTTGCAAGTCTTTGCTGTTGAGTTAGATGGAGATGATCTCATACCATCTATGTGTAAGATTGATCATGACTTTGGAGTATCTTTAGGTCATACTATTTGTTTGATAGACTCATTTGCAGAGTAGTGCAGAGACACCGGGTGTTGCATCATAGATGTCTCTAGCTTTTTAGAGTTTCTATACTCTAGACACTACATTTTATTGATGTTTTGTCGCTTATGACTTTATATATTTGGATTTGATTGTCCTATTATCATTACCACTTCTTCACTAAACCTTATTTCTTTTTATTTTCATGTCTACATGTTCTTCTTATTGTTATTATTAAGTATTTTGATGTTCATTGCTATTTGAAAATTTGCAAGTATTTTCTTCATGATCATTCTTTATTTTTTTTGTCTTAATGTTACCTTTGTACATTTTTAGGATGCTCACATCTTTGAGTTTTCCTAAACCCTCTAATGCTTTAATCCCTATACCTTGCTAATTTAAACATGCCCTTTCTTTCTATCTTGGTCTTGATTTTTCATAAATCTCTATTTCTAGATTTTTCACAATCATAGGAAATTGACATGGCTATAGGTACCCAAACCCATGGTAATAGGATTTTTCAAATTTCTAGATCAAAATTTTGGCTCTTTGTTCTTGGCTCTCGGCTCTCGGCTCACGAAATAGCATTCGGCCCATTCTTTGGGCGGATGACATACTTAGTTGGCTTCACCATGCTCTAATCAACCTCCTTTTTCAATGACACTGAAGCATATACTCTTCTTGCAATAAAGAGGTTGACTTTGTTTCTATCAACAAAGGGAATTTTGTAAAGAACTTGCACCACCTTGATATATCTCTAAGTGAAAGCTAGACTTCCACTATACTTCAAGTTTGCTTTGTTTGAATGCCAATTGAAATGGTGGCGCGTTGCTAGAAATAACTTGTCAATGTGGCACTAGTCAATATACTCTTTGCAAATTTGTATTGTCCATGGCTCCGGCTCCTCAACCCACCCTTTGAACGCAAGGTGATTGGGACTATTTAGCACGTGCCAACATTATTGTTGTACATTTCCTCTATGCTTTCGATTTTTGTCTAGAAGAGCCTTTCGTGCAGCTTCAACAGTATGTGCAAGTGTTGGAACAAGAAGAGATCCACCGTTGTTCTTTGTGCTAGCCATCAGCAAAAGTCCAACAAAGATCCCCCAAAATTTGATAAAGTGACCATAGATAATATATAAATTTTCCTCACTGAAGGGTATCGCATGTAGTTACAAATGGTTATAAGTTGTATAGCCTAAGTGATGAAGAAAGATACCAAATTAGACATGGCAATGGACTTATAAGAAGCAACTGCAATTGGGGGATTGCGCCTACGTGCATGCGGATGAGGTGGAGCAACTGTGTGTCCAAAGAAGCGACCACAGGTCCAAAGCAGCAATTGCGGGTGCCAAGGTCCGAGGGGCACATACGGGTCCGACAAGTCACATGGAGGTCCAGCAGGGCACGTGTAGGCCCAAAGGGGCAACCGCAGTTTAGAAAGGGTGCGTGCGGGTTTGTATCTTGCGACCACGGGCCTGGGCGCGTACCTACCCTACACCCTTAAACCGCGGGCCGGCAAGCGACTGCGACCTGAAGTAGCTTAGATGCAAGAGTCGACCTCTCCCGCAATTGCCTTGTAGGTGAAGTTGCCCCGACACCTCTAGTTGCCCCAACACCTCTAGTCACCCCTCCTATAGTTGTTCAAATACCAAAATCGCCCTAAACCTACATGCGCCTCCAACTATGCCACACAAATGCCACATGGCTTCCAATTGGGCTAATAAATTGGAGGGGTAGTTTTCAAAAAGTCAAGGGTAAAAGTTGACCCTACTAGACGGACGAAGGGGCTCATGTCTGTCTATGATGTCAAGTTTGTTGAGTTGTTGCAATGTCCAAAAAGACAACCCTAGAGATGACCTAATCAAAGACATGGTGTTGAAAAGCAAAGCTATAAATCAAGAAGATATTATATTTCCATCTTCAAAGATGGACCTTATTATTGTTCTTAATCACTTTCATGGTCCAAATGTATAGTATCATTTTTATTATCTACATACAAAATGGACTTCTTGAATATGTGCTTGGATTTGCCAAGGAAATATGTGTAAACATATATTATGAGTTCTAAACTTCCTAATAGAAATTGATGATGAACAGCTCATTAAAGTATGTGAGTGTTTTTACAATTCTTTAGAAGGTGGAACATGGATAATTCCTACAACATTAGATCATGGAAAAGACCTTCTTGCTTTTCCACCTATAGAGGGTATTATTAAGGAAAATGAAGAAAATAATGATTCCACATCATGTTTGAGAGAGAATTCATCATCCTCAAACCTGGCAAAGTTAAGCAAGAAGACACTACATGATGAGATTTTAAGACTTCAAGAAATAGTTTTGGCCAACCCTGCCCTTGAAGATCATGCTATTGCAATCATTGTCAACGCTCAAGGCTATTTATTACAATTATCAAAGCCATTGAAAGATACGCATTTACATCCTTTGGATCCATCAACAATAGTTACAAATGATTGGGGTACTTCTACTCAAAGAAAAAAACCAAGGATGGAACGCATTTTGAAAAAGAGGAGAAATTGAAGTTTTGGTAAGTGCTAATACCAAAAATAAAATGTGTATTCTGATCTTTTCCTAACAATGTAAGATGCTTTGTACTTATTGTGTTTAATGCGGTACATAATTTTCCTTCATTCTCACCCTAATTTCATATTTGTATGGAAATACATTGTGAGAAGCAAATGTTCTTTTAAGCAATGCAATTTTTTCATCCAATCTTTGTAGGTCAGCTTCACTTGTGATTAGTTGATTTCTAGTTTCATGCTTTTGTGCTCATGCAGCTTTGCATCACTCAATGGCTGTCTTCATGAGTGATTTTGGCATTGTTGAAATTTGTTCGATCTATACTTTGCAGGTTTGTTTCTTTTACGCTTAATCACAATCTACCAGTTTCAGTGCCTTTCCAAGAAATACATCCCTTGGATGATCAATATTTATATTGCTAGATTTGTTTTTCAGAATGGAGGTTGTGATTATGGAGAAATTTGATACGTATAATCCACAACTAGCAAGATTTCTTGTTTGGCATTTTAGAACCGGCTCTTATGCTGCACTTTTGCAATGTTGTTGTAGTAGGGATTTGTATTTTGGTTTTCTATTTGGTGCAAGGGGGGCATTTTTTGAAAATGGTTTGTAGTCTAGCAAGCTTCATCTTATTATTTGTTGGATTGGAGGTGGCCCCTATGCATGGATTTTTGTAGATTTTTGTAGTACCATGGGTTTTTTTTGTAGGCAAATAATAATCACTAGCCATATTTTGAAAGTGCCCAAATAACCATTGCCTTCTTCTAAGTATTTCATTGAATTGGATTAGGCAACACCTCAAAAAAAGTTAAAATGCTCAAATAGTTCAAAATGATTGCATCAATTCTCAATTTGACAAGAAATTGTGCCATGATAATTTTAGATGGAACTATTAAGCATTCTCTATAATACATATTGAAAAGTATCATATAGGTGCGTAGCATTTTGTTGAGAATCTTTCATCATACATTCATAGCATTTTGTCTTCAGTCAAAAATCCAATTTTTTCCATATAAGATTCTCTGAAACTCTTCTCAATATTTTTGACGTGGTCTCAATTGACATCAACGTGACTTTCAAGATGATATAACAAAGCAATAGCATTACCAGTGTCAGTGCCAAAGGATGACTATAGTATTAAGCAGCAAAGATGAAGAAGTTGGGAGTACATCCTCTATCCCATGACTCCCATTGGGCTTATTTGGTCCTGTTTCTCCAAACAGTGAACTTGCAAAAGTCCATGCTATTGACGTTTTTGTTTTTGTAGCTCCCATTGCTAATCTTATTGAGTATGAAAAATAGTTGTCTTTGTGTTCTTGCGCTTTTTAAGTTTCAATAGTAGATTTTTTGATGATTGTTTGTGTTTGGTGATTTTACAAGAATGGAACACCACAACAACTAGTGATACTCACTTTAGCAAAAGCAAGCCTTGTGTTGTGATTTGTGAAGTAAGAATATAGCAACTAAAGTGCTTGATGATCTCTCACAATACTCAGAGTACTTGCACTGCTGGCTCATTTATGTGTTTCATGAAAACACTAACCTATCTGGACTTTGGAAGCAAACTCCACACAAAGACCTGAAAGCTAAGGTAAAGAAACTTATCTTTTCATCAACAATTTTTCACATTGTTCATAGATTCAAAAGATCTGTTGGTTTAGAGGCTATAATTAAATTTGATAATATGTCCTTAATTCTAGCCATAGACTCTATTGTCATTTCATCTTTATTGGTATTTTGATTTGAAATCAAATTGTGTTTGTGAACAAATCTTTAGAGAAGCATTTTTCAATATTAAAATGGGGACATACCTATCTTGCTCTTGTGGATAAGCTTGTTGGTGTATAGCACCTATAATGAGAATTTGATCACTGTTACTTCATTGATGTTGTTGTTATGAAGTCTAGGTCATGGTGGCGGCTACATTTAAATCATAATATTCAAGGGTTATGGTTCTCAATGAGAGACTTCTAACATTATATGGTTTTCAAAGATTGGAGTAAATAAGCACGGTTTGTTTACCTTTTATGTTTTTTTGGAATTTGTCATTAGTGTGCTACTAATGAAGATAAATTTTTATTGCAATTAGGTGCAAGTACCTCAACTGGATGGAGGCAGGGTTGTCTAAACCCATGTGACATTGGCTTTTTACATCCAAATGTCATGACGCGTCCGTCATGACGTGTCAGAAAGCGGCAAGATCCGTCCAAAATGCTGATGGACCGTCCAAGCCGTGGATGATGTATGTCAATCATCTCGTTGTCTAATTCATTGACTGGACGGTGAGTTTGTTGACTGGACAGCAAGTCCGTCAATCGGACGGCAAGTCCGTCCAGCAGCGTCTACCAAATGCAAGGTTTGTCCACTAGACAGCTCCCCAATGTTTCCAGTCTGTTGTGCAGGTTTGGCTGTTCACAAAAGCTTTAGGGTTTCAGGACCATAAGGACTCCCAACTATTCAAGGTCACATTTCCTTGCTAATCTTTGCTCCTATGACTTGGTTGGTGTATAACCATTGCATTGGAGGGAAGTCCAAAAAGAGTGTGTGTGGAGAGCACTTGTAGTGAGAGCAGCAAGTGTTGTTTCTACACCACATTTCATACAAAATACTAATCTTGTTATTTTGTTTTTAGGGTCAAGAAAAAGAACAGGTAGTGACAATGGGCGGGGGCAAGACTCAATGGAACCCATGGTACATGCAACAACTAGATGGGAAAAGTGCATGCAAGTATTATGGAACTATCCTAAGTTATCAAAAAGATTGTCTGCTTTTCCATTTAGGGTACAAGGGAACTAATAACCTCCTTGAGTGAGATTGTGCAACAAAGCCAATGCAGCTGTGAAAACAATGTTTTTCAATTGCGGAGGACATGTACCTGCAATATCAATGGGTGAGAATGAAAATAATGTAGAAGTGACATCGCCGTCAACAACTCCAACGAGTGCTATACATGGAGAGCGACAATCTAATGCTTTAGTCTCAGCAAATGAAGGTGGAGAAAACTATGAGGGATAATGCTCCCAAGTACAATCATCGGACGTATCCGGCCGTAGTTTACTCGCCAGTCCACCTTTGAGGCAATTATCTTTACAAGAAGGAATGAACTTCTCAAAGCATCAAATGCTAGACAAGAAATGGGCTAAGTTTTTTCATGAAGCTAATATACCATTCAATGTAGCAAAGCATCCTGCATTTATAGATGGAGTGAGATCTACATCGGATGCAAGGATATTGTACAAACCTCTAGCTTACCATGCAGTTTGTACAAAGCTTATGGACTTTGCAAATGACAAAATGGTCAAATTAGTAACAAAAAAGGTAAAGGGACCAATCCATAAGTATGGCATGACAATATGCTCCAATGGATGGGACAGTGTGTCACATTGACCATTGATCTATATCATGTTGGCATGTACAAGTGGAGAGGTTTTTCTTAGATCCGTAGATACAACAGGTGAAAGCAAAGATGCTACCTATGTGGCTAATTGTATGCTGGCTTTCATTGAAGAGGTGGGGGGACAAAACGTAGTACAGGTTTGCATAGACAATGCAGGGAACATGCGTGTAGCCGCAATACAAATAGTTTGTCGGTTTCCACACATTTACTTTCAAGGTTGTCCAGCGCATGTGCTTGACATTTTACTTGAAGATTGGGAAAAACAAGATTGGATATCAACAACTGCGGTGAAAACAAAGGTCATTGTAAAATAGATTTGCAAGCATCACATGCAACTTTCAATCTTTTGTCAACATTCTCCCAATCACATGCTAAAAAATCCAAATGACACGCGCTTTGGAACCATGTTTCTCATGATCAAGCGTTTGGTGGAAGTAAGAGAAGCCGTGGAATTGACTATCCATGATCTGCAATAGAATAAGTACTTGAGGAAATTGACAACAGATGAAACGCGGAAAAAGGCAAAAAGTGTACAACGACATGTGCGATCAAATTCATTTTGGAAGTTGTGTTTGAACTTTGTGCGCATGGTGGAGCTTGTCTTGGTTGCTCTTTGAGGGTTTGATGGCAAACACCCATGTATGGGGAAGGCATGGCTTTTGATGAAGAACGTGGAGAAGAGCGTTTTATCTTTCAAGGATCCACCATTCTTATTACCAACAGAGTATGCAGGTTGGGCTGAATACAAGTTTTACACACAGTGGGATATGATGAGAACAGATCTACATTACGCAGGTGCTCTATTGAATCCCTTCTTACTTGATGAAATTACGCTAATGGACAATGACTAAGCACAAGTGGCCATCTTGAGAGTACTATGCAAACTATTGGTTGGAGACCAAGCATTTGCGTCTGCTTTGTTTGAGTACCAAGCTTTTTGAGAGGGAAGAGGGATCTTTAGTGAATCCCTTGACATATACGCTTTAAATTTGGAGCCCCATGAATGGTGAGATCTTCACAAGGCCCTTGCTTGTACACTTGCGTTGATTGCAAAAAGAATCCTTGCACAAGTGTGTTTTGCATCATCACGTGAACATAACTAGAGCATGTACTTGTTTGTTCACAATAAGTCTTGCAATAGATTGATATGAGAGTGCGCAAAGCAATTGGTTTACATTTACACCAATCCCAAGACTCTCAAAGAAAGGGAAGCAGCAAATCCAACACGGTGGTATACCAAGAACATGATATCAAAAGATTCCATGACAAAAGAATCTGATGGTTTGGACCTTGGGTCAGTTCTCTCTAACCTTGACAATGATGATTTTGATGAAGACAGTGACCCATTTCCTAGAAGTAGTGGGAGGCATGAAAGGCGTAATCTAATTGATAAGTTTATATTTGACTTCAATGAGGGGGATAGTAATGGCAATGGCCACAAGTGACACAAAGAGTTTCCACTACAAATGCCAAATACATGGGTTGTTGGTCCAAGCGGGGTACATATGGGAGAGGACGTGATGGCACAAACTCCACCAAGTCTAGGCCCTATTGATGAATGTGTGGCCATTGTAACAGATCCAAATGGCATTGATGTTCAAAGAGAACGCAACCATGATGCGGTTGTTTCACCATCATTGCCTGTTCAAACCACTTGTACAAAAGGGCCCCCTCTTACCCTAGATATTGACATGCCCCCTCCACATCAATACTCAATTGGAGTGCGACGTCAAGTGCCATTAGAGGATAATCCACCATCAAGGCCTTCTACTTTTGAAGTTCATCCTTGTAGACCAACTTCATCAATAGGCACATGATTGACTAGTCTCTTTCCACCTTTGAATATGACAGAGCAATTGATTGCAAACTAGACATTGTCACGCCTAGTTCTACGTCCCAATACCCAATCTAAGCGGCCACATCAATAGGATACTACTAGTGAATACTTGAGTAAAAGAACACGCCAAAGGATGAGAAGAGAGCAAGGGGCAGCCCAACCATTTGATATTGTAGGGATGCCCAATACAGGTGGTGTTGTGGATGCAATTGTGCAAAGGCCTATTTGGATAGTGTCCTCTAGAGGTCATCCATCTCTTGTATCTTCATGGTGAAGAACTTGCACCTCAAGAACAACACATGGGCCAAGTCCTTGATCTTATGGATGTCTTGTAGAGTCTTCCATGTTTCCGCAGCTCCTTTGCATGACTTGACGTGTTGAATTTGTGCATCCACCATGTGAGTGCACAAGATGCAAAATGTTGTTCTTTTACGCTTTTTGAAGGCCAAGATGACCTTGGAGTCTCTATCACTTGAAGGAACCTCATGATTGCTCTCTATAATGTCCCAAAGATCCTTCTCATTAAAGACCATCTCCATCTTGAATTTGAACAAGGAAAAGTTGTCTCCATTGAACTTGTCCACAACACAGGGTGTCTCACCTTCATAAGTGGCCATGGCTAGAGTATGCAACTCAAAGCTCTCTCAATGTTATAAGAAGATAGCAAGGAATTGAAATAAAGAGTTCAACCACCAAACAAGCAAACCCTAGCTCTTGCCACACATAAAAGGATAAAGTATGCTACTCAACCACTCTCAATGCTAGCTAGCTAGCTCCAAAAACAAGGGTTGAAAGTATGTAAACCAACCACCTTTCAAGTAAAGTTCTAGTTCACTACACATACAAAGAGTTGAAATATGCAACTTAACCATTTTCCAAGCAAATAATAGATCTTTCCAAATACAAGGGGTTGAAGTATACAACCCAATCCTCAAAAGAGCACAAAATCTATTTAAAATGTGAGGTTATCACTCAAACCTTACCCTCAAACTCACTCCTTGCAATTTCAGCCCCCTTTGAGCAAATACTATGCATCCACTTGAGCAAACAACCTCAAGCAAGAATAGAAACCAACTAAAGCAAGTACAAACTCACAAATCACCTCTTTGTACTTTAGATAAGCACTTTGATGGTGCAACTCCACCCTTAGCAACTCCACTCCTCCAAAAGCTTATGCAATACCAAATAGACCTCTAAATAAGTTCCAAAGTGGATCAATTCCTCCAATATGATAGATCATATCCTCCAACAAGCTCCAACAAGCTCTACAACTCCACAAATTTGAATTTGGTGTTCCACCAAGCTAAATGAGGATCAGCCACTCTCCAAGAGGCAAAACAAGATTTCCAAAGACTCTAAAGGGCATGCAAAGAGAGATGAAGTTCCTCAAAAGTCCTTTCTCACCACAATGCACCTCCAACATAAAAAACAAGCACAACAAGTCCTCCAAAAGCTCCACAAACTAGGACTAGTGCTGAAGTAGCTCAAACGACCAGCACTTTTACTACAAAACCACCCATAACATCCAAAAGTAGCTAAAGAAGTCCTCTAAGTGCACAAGGTCAAAATCTAAAGGCTGATCTACCTCAAATGTGATCTCCATTCATCACAATGCACCTCCAAACTCTAAGAAGTGGGCCCATAACCTACTGAAAACATAGGGAAGATAAAAGAGTAAAGGCACACATGGTATTTTTAAATGTTTCAAATACAAATGGAAGAGATGTGAGTGTTCCCAAACTCTCTCATCTATATACTCTCTCAACCACTCTCTTTTCACCTAACCATATGAGATAACCACACCCATGGTCTAATCCTCTATATGAGGTGCTTTCTACCACATGCTCTCTCTCCAATGTTAAGTGCCTCAACTAGTATATCTCCTTTGGCTTAGAACAAACTCCTAATGCCCTATTCCAACCTTTGAACAATTTCCTTATCCAAAAATTGTGAATCTAATTACCTACCGCAAAGCTCCACAAAAAAAAGATCTCAAATCTGATTTTATCTAATGTGGACATTCAAATTTATTGTAACTAGAAAGTGACTAAATTTCAACTTTCCAAATACTCAAGCTATTTATTCTAAGTTATATATTCCACCTATTACTGCTACTATGTGGTGAACCTATCTATTAGGTTTAGTAGTTGTTTGCGCTTTCTAGGCCTTCAAAATCCTTCCAATCTTCTTCTTCTTAGCGGAAGTCTGTTGCGCCCTCTTGGTTGACAATTTCCGCTTCCCTCCAAGTGCTAGATTATAAACATCTAGATCCGAGTATTTTGATTTATCTCGAGAGGTTCCGAACCTGCTATTAGTATCAGACTTAGTTAGAAAGGAGTCTTCCTCAATGGTGAGGATAATCTTCTCCTTACTTGGTGAAGCTGACGCCCTTTTGTTTACCTTTGTTGTCTTTTGCTTTACCAGACTTGGTATCTTGGCTGGACTTAGATTTTCTGTTGTGCCCGGATCAATTCTTATACTATGTTCTTTCAATGTATCTGAATCCTTCTTCATACTTGGATCCTTTGTTGGTCTCTAGGATTGACTTTTGAGCAAGCATTGGATAGATGTTTTTGTTGGTCTAAAATCTAGCTTGGGCAGAAGATGCTCGGAATCAAGAGTTTCTAATTTGTCCTTCTTTTTTGGCATTGGCAACTTGGAAGAAAGGAATGGGGCGTCTTTTTGGGCAAGTGTTGCCTCCTTTACCGAATTGGATCCTCTCAATGTTTCCAGTTCCGGTGTCTTTGCGTGAGTGAGAATCCTCATTTTGACCAGCATTGCTTCAATCCTCTGACTGTACTCCACCAACACCTTGACTATATTGGGCCCTACTAGCGCTGCTCCTTCCATTCATCACCTCAGCATCACAGAGCTTTGTTGTAGCCACCACATTGCCTGGATTCCCCAAAAACTTTTGGAGATCCGCAATGTGGATTATTGCTTCTTTAGCCAATTTCTTATGTTTTGCTTACATTAGCAACTCTTCTTGAAGCTCCTTCACATTGGCTTGCGGTACTCCTCCTCTGTTTCCTTCAAGTCCTTCAAATGATAGAGGTCCATCACCTTGCCCACAATCTGCGACAAAAGTACCCCCAACACTATACAAAGTTTTCGGAGAACATCTTGTTGAAATAGGATCAATTCCTGGATCTCCTTGAGCTCCTTGATCACCTTGGTGACCGGATCATCTTCCGTTTTTCCTCCCCATACAAGATTGGTCCCTTTGGCTCTTTCCAATCTCTCTATTCTCTCCTTTGAATCAACTCGTCCCTTCCCTTTTTGTCGCGTTGTCGGGTTGAGAGGAGCGCGCTTTGGGAACACGCAGGGTGTCTTGCTGCGATTGTGCGTTGCCGACTAAAATCGTCTTCAATCTTGATCTTTTCTTCAAATCTTTAGTCTTCAGTCTTTCGTTGGCCTATCCTGTGACTGGCTCTAAGGGTATAAGGGTTAAGGTAGGGATAAGAGTCCACTGGATACGGGACGGGTAGATCGGAACAGCAGACACGAGCTGCCATCCGTATGACGGGATCCTAAAATCAAATTCACGATCTGTTGGCCAAAACTCCAGATTGTGAGAACAGAGCAAGTCTCAACCATGTGGGTGATCAATCCCACTTCGTCACCACAACAATAAATGGGGTTAAATTTGGTTTAACCCAAACTGCCCGCAACAAGGTTTACAAAACAGAATGGAAATGAATTGACAAACGAGCCTCCAAAACCGGCTAGGAATAACAAAGCCACATCCCACACATACATAAAAAATAAACCCAAAACATTCCTCTTGAAATCTTCATATCTTCAGATCTTCAAGTCTTCATGTCTTCAAGTCTTCATGTCTTCAAGTCTTCAAGTCTTCATGTTTTAATAAAAACAATGAGGAAAATCACAAATAACAAGTCCTAGAAAAGCAGCAACCTTCTATTTAGTGCCACAGATGGCTCAAAGATTCAAATGCTAAGTATAATAGCAATTTGAAAAGCTCTTCTAACCTTCTAACATCTCTTCAAATTTCAACTCAATCTGAGATATTGTTCAAAAGTTATGCGGGTTCAAAGTAGAGGCTCTTCTTTCTTCTTACAAACTAAACACTGCCTCTATAAACCTTTGTAACTTTTGTTCTATACATCACCCATAGAAACGTGATATCAATTTAGAAAGATGATATCATTGACTACAACTCATAAAATTTTCACTTCAAAATAAAACTCTGTCCGAAAGCTCTAGTCAATCAAAGTAAGGGTCTCAATTTTTTAGAGAGCATCCAAACCTCCAACTTCTACCCACTATAACTTCTTCAATAAAACTCCAAATGAAATGATTAAAGACAATTCAAAAAGCTATGACAACAAACTATCACTTCTAAAAATCTGAAAAGAAAATTTCATACTGTCCAAAAGTTGTAGTTCTTCAAAGTTTCGGCCTTCTCCTAACAAAAGGGCAGCCACCTCTAAACCTTCACACTTCTATAATTTTCTCGTCCAAGCTTCAAACCTCAAGTTTAAGGACTTTCTAGAAAGCCAAGACTAAGATAAACACTCCCTTCAAATCTTGTTGCAAAATAATATACAGATCATAAGTTATGGCTTGTCAAAGTCTCAGCCTTTCTTCATAGTTTGGCTTTTTGACTCCAAAATTCAAACACTCATAACTTTTGCATCACAACTCCAAATCAAACTTGCAAACTCATTTTGAAAAGTTAATCACACAAGGAACAACCTCTTCAAATTTCAATTCAAAATCATGTATACACAGAAAAAATCTCACATCAAAGTTTCGGGATTTTTTTTCCTTCTTCCCACCAACACTCATACACTAACTTCCAACAATTAAGGGATCTTTCCTCCATAATTTTGTCCCTATCTAAGGTAGGGAGGTGGGGCACATCAGCCCATGCCCTCCCTATCCTAGCCCTCCCTATCCTAACCCCACCATAGATGCCAAACCCTTTTCCTTTCACACCTTTCCTATTGACTTCTAAACCCTTAGTATTTTTATTCAAACAAAGGCAAAATATATGAGCCTTCCAAAACATCTAAATAAACATATGAAAATGATTAAATTACAAAATAAATGCCATCGTAAAGTGGCCACGTGCCCTAGCGAGCATATAATAGCGTCAAACACTTGTTTTCAGTCGCCAAGTCGTGGACTTGGTTGGCTGGAGAAGCGGTCGTCTTTGGTCGCCCGCCGGTCCAGGTTCGAATCCCATCGGACTCGTCGAGCGGTGATGGCGGCTCACGGCTTGGCAGCTAGTGAGGCAGGAAATTGGCCCAGCCAACCCGCTACCTACCCCCCTGAGCTATGCATGTGACAAGACGGCGCAGCGCACTGGAATCTATGGCCGCTGCGCTGTCACCAAACCGTGGTCCTCACCACGACCACCCCTTTTGCCTCAACTGTTGATTTATTGAAATCAACACAAACATAAATATATAACAAGCATCTACATGATGGAGATATCTCCATCAGGACAGCGTATGTTTCACTCTCATGGGTTCCAGAGAATCATTTTTGGACTCATCATACTCATGTACCAATTCCGCACTTGAGGGAATGTCATTCTCCAACATGGTCTCTCCAATCTCATACTTGGAAAGCTTCCCTTCTCTCAAAATTTCTAAATGACTATAAAGATGGAAGAGAAAAAGGCTGAGCCCGGAAGGTTTGGTGTTTCTGAGCAACTCTATTATCTTGAGCACTAGCTCCTTGATTATGTGCCCCCAATTAACCACTATCTCTTCCTCTAACACTCTCTTTTCTTGGATGTTTATGCAATCCAAAATTGCATAATCATTTTTAGGGTGGTTGCGGTGAGCAAACTTACCCTCACATCTCTTGGGCATCCGGAAAGCCATACCTTTTCCTTTTGGAGAGAATTTGTGAACTTTGCACCACAACAAGGTTGACCACTTCTCCAGATCCGCTCTCTTCATTCCAGTCCACTCGTTGGATGGATCCGCCATTAGCTCTCCCACCATAGCCTCATTCTTCAGGCTCCACAGCACTCCAATCAGTCCTTAGCACCCCATCTGCTTTAGGTCATCCTCCAACAACTCCTTCTCCCTCAAATCTTTTGGAATACCTAGATTCATTGACCGAAAAGGTGCTGATTCCCTCTTTTCTCTACCTTCTCCACTGTTTTGGGTGGATCTAAAAACCGAAAACTACAACTTTGCAACCTCACTTGCTAAACCTCAATCAGCAAACTCAAAACTTGCACAAGGAAAATTCTAGGAGCAAAATGGTGCGAATGAGGAAGATGGACAACTTTCCTTCTTTCCCTAATCCTAGAACGGCACTGGTCAGACTGTTGCGACTGTTGCCCTAATTTGTGGATTACCCTAACTCTGTCTTTTTTCCCGTTTAGGTTTCCGTTAAGTTCTGCTAAGTTTTTGTTGGGTTTCAATTTAGGTTCCGGTTTAGATTTTGGCCAATTTCCGGATTGCTTCCTATAACCTTTCCCAATGGCAATGCCACCTTCTTCTGATCTTGGTTTGCTGTTCTTGGTTCCGATTTCCGGTTATGGAGGAAATTTACAATCTCTCCTTAACCTATTTAATAATTTGAGAAACCTGGTAATTAATAAATCCATACATTTGAAAATTAGTTCACTCTTGTTCTATAAAAGCAAAAAAATTAATCCAATATGGATTTTCTAACATGATTTTACTGGAAATAGCTCTTCCACCAAATTCTAGGTCGCCACATGGTATGATATAGAAGAATTGGGATTGCCATGATGATAAAGAGGTGTCAACAAGCTATTTGCTGAAGCAATTAATCTAATGGATGACTTCCCTAGAGATCAACAATTTCAATTGTAAATGAACTACGCATTCTACACAATAGCAAAGTGAAGATTGATAGTCCACGCCATACTGCGGCAAGTGTATGACAAAACATCCATACTCAAATCATTTCCAAAAGAATTCCCAAAAATACAAACAAGGAGCAATTCACACTAAGGTAAGACCACCCATTCCCGATCATTTACCCATTCTCCATTATTTAAGCTCTTGCAAGACAGCATGTTAGAGCAACAATGTAGCGCAAATTTTTCTTTGGTGGCTTCATACAAAATATTGCAACATAATTTTTTTTCAAAATTTTTCACTCAAAAATAGAGTTGTATAAAAATTTTGGAGTGCATGAAGTGTTTTGAACCCATAGACAATCACTAAACTCTCCTAATCCCAGTCATAGCCAAACTATTTCGTGCTCAATATTTCCTACTTTCTATTGGGACACATGTTATGACCTTGTTAGTCTTAATCTTGAAAAGAAAAGAAAAAAAAACGTATTCCAAAGCTTGGAAACAGGCTGGTTGGAAATAGCACACCTTATAGGTTGGGTTTGGATCCCTGGTTGGGAATGGGTGATCCTACTTTATGTCCAACCTCCCACCTTTGTTGGCTTAGTACAGGCAAAAAGGAATACTAAAGAAGATCATGGATATTTTAGGCAAAAAACTAATGGAATTTGGATTGAAAGTTTGGTTCAGCAAACTGGTTGACCCAAAATCTTCAGCAACCCGGAACGTATGATATAGTGTGAATTGCCCAAACCCAAAGAGGCTCCAAACCAACCAAATTCTTAGATTTGAGAAAGGTGTGGGACATAATGTTAACAGCTCCACATTTTGCAGGTAGGAATACCTGACCAAGTGACATCATTCATCATATTCAACTTGGACGTAAGAGCCAAGGTAGATGATAGAGATGTGCATTCTCAAAATCATACTAGGCCACTACATTAAGGAATAGATGCTGACCAACATGATAGCAAGAACTCCAGCCAAAATTCTAAGATCTTCATTGGTAACACTTGAGAGACAAGGTGTTATTGCACTTCCACATGGCACGGGCTGAAGGGCAAGCCTTGGTGTACAAGTGTCCTTTGCCACAAAGACCTTGTATTTCTTGCCTGTCGAGGTCAGTCCATGCAACTCACAATGTTTGTGCATCGGATTCGCAATCCAGCTAATGCACGGGTCCTTACGGATAATGGTGTGTTGTGGGTCCACCAAGATGATTTCAAAGTACATGTAGGTGGAAATTTGCAAAAGAAGAAGAAATTGCTTTTAGTACAAGCCTTTAATAGCCCAAAACTACAAAAAAGCTGAAGACATTATTAAAAAAGTAGGAAAAATTTCATGGCTATCTCTGAACTTTGCAATACTTGCATAGATACCCCTGCTTTTTCAAAAACTGCACAAGTACCCTTGGATTGTAATTCAAAAACAACAAAAATGTTGAAGACATTATAAAAAAGTAAGGAAATTTTCATGAACAACAAAAATGCTGAAAACCCTATAAGAACAATAGGGAGAATTTCATGGATACCCCTGAAGTTTGCGATATTTGCATAGATACCCTTGCATTTTCAATACCCTTGGATTGTACTTCAAAAACAACAAAAAAGCTAAAGACAATATAAAAAAGGAGGAAAAACTTCATGGATATCCCTAAGGTTTGCAATATTTGCATAGATACCTCTGCTATTTCAGAAACTGCACAAGTACCCTTGGACCATAATTAAAATGCAACAAAAAGCTGAAGACATTGTTAAAAACTACGGAAAGTTTCATGGATACCCCTAGAGTTTGTAATATTTGCATAGATACCCCTTCTTTTTTCAGAAATTATACAAATATCCTTGGACCATAATGTTTAGCCATTTATTTATTGTGCTTGTACTTCTTGTATGACCAATGTTGAAGTAGGGAGTGTAATGAAACAAAAATAGAAGCAATGTGTGCACACAAAAGGAAGAAGGGAAGTGTGGCATGCACAACAATGCAAACGCTTGAAAATTTTAGTCCAAGAGTATTTGTGCAATTTTGGAAAAAGCAGGGATATGTATGCAAATATAGCAACCTTCAAGGGTATCCATGAATTTTTCCATACAAAGTATTTGCAATAATTAGCAAACATGAAGTGTGCCAAATAGACTCCAGCTAGAGCCGCACATACAATGATCTAGAAACTGCTTGATTCATAACATCACTAGGAGAATACTTTGTAACTAAACACCAAGCTGACAAACATGACTGCCAAACAAACAGCCACTTGTAGAAAAAAAGCTCAACTTTATAGAGTGAAGTAGTAAGCATTAAGGGGTGTGTAATTGAGCAATTTATGGAACGTAGTTAATAGAGTACAATAGCTTACAAAACAATGAAAGCAATTGTAATTTTGAAGTAGTTTTGGAAGGTTAAATAACATATCTAGTTTGAGTAAAACAAAAACATTGACAATAAAAAATCAACAAAAAAAATGGAGGACAAACCTGATTGATCTAGTACAAGTTCAAAACCCTAAAGCCTCCAAGTTTGCATCTAGCACGCTCCTCAGCAATAGACCTCAAATTTTGCTAGAACCTGAGTTGCATGATACCTTGGTTCTTCGGCTTTCCATACACAATACCCTTGGCCATTGGCCTCTTCTTGCCTCTACAACAGACGTGCACACGGTAGACAATGTATCCCTACAATCAAGAATAAAACAGGTCATCACAAAAGAGCAGAAATGGCATAAGTGTGGTTTAGAAGTAGTTTGGCCTAAATTAGTATTCAGATAAACTCACAAAAATGATCATAAAAGAATCCAACTTGGTCAAGGAAGTAGACGATATGTGCAGCAGTTCACAATACAAAAGAACTTTTGTAAGCTAATATTGTCTAAACTAATATCCCCTGATCTCAATGTGAGCTCTATAATATTTAAATACAAAACTATGTAAGAAGGCACAAAAAAATAGATGTCACTCATGGACCAAAATAATTCATTAAGCATCTATCATGTTTCTCAATGCTATCCTTGACAAGCCAACACGACCCTCAAAGTTATTCTAATTACACATCCATAGACCTAATCAATGACCTATTAAACTAATACAAAACATTTAGTCCCAACCAAGTTCTACTATACTTAACCAAGCCTGAATGCAAAGATTTGTATGTGACCCCTCGACAAAAACAAACAATGAGATAGAATTGTAAATAGCAAAGAGGTGAATGTGGACTTTGTAAACTAACCTGCTTGGCCTTATACCCTAGACAGCAAGCCTTGTCAGGGCGGCTGGGGCGGGTAACACAAACAATGTCGAGCAGCTGCTTGAACTCTTAGCAACGCACACAAAGCAAGAAACGTAGCACATCGTATTGCTTCTTCCTCCACAACTCCTCAGTGTACTTGTATGCACCTGTAAAATCATTCCAACAAACTTGTCTCTCAATGCAATAGATTTTTTTTGAATTTGTTTTTTGATAACGGACTAATGAAACAAGCAGGTGCACGACATGGACTCTGCCAATAGACAAAGAGAGGTGCGTACCTATGGTGAGAGAGAGGTCATGCTTGCAGAGGAGCGCGGCTGTGGCAATGAAGATTCAAAAAAGGGGAAGTGCTGTGGAGGTTCAGTCTCAATAAGCTCTGCCCCTGATCTAAATCCTAATCTTGCCTAGCATATTGTGAGGTTGATTGAAGTGACAAATATTGGGACCTCGGATGTTTGTAGTGACTAAACTTGAGACCCTAGCTTCTTGAGGTTCCAATAGTACTGGTTTTCCTTCTCAAATTACTTGACTTCTAAGGTGGAAGCAGCCATACCCAATAACCTAATCCCTAAACATCCAAAGGACTTTTTTTGTCCTTTGCTTATGAAAAAACATTCTATATGACAGAAAAACACCAATTTTCATCTTATTCTTTTCCAAAAGTGATCATAAACACATATTCCATCATGCAAGGCAAAAACACCCTCATCAAGTACACTCGTCTTTTTAGAGAACCCAAATTGTGAGAAGATTCATACTATCTTTCGTGCAATTTTTGTGAGGTCGGCTTGTCTTGTCCACTTTTTCAACTTTTGAAAACAATATTATAAGAATTGGGCACTTGTTGCACCAATCATAGTACTAAAATTTCTCAAAACCACTGTAGAAGTCACTGTAACAAGCTAGTTGCGGTGACTAGCCCAACATTTGAGGGTTAAGAGATTCTGCAACAATCTATAAAGAGTTTGAATTAACAAATATTTTTTTCATGTAGGAAGATAAGAAATCTGAGATTGCAATTTTTTTTTTAAATTATATGTGCAAAACTAAAATTACTATGTTTTGAGAGTCAGAAGTGTTTTGAGCCCATGGCTAATGTCTAGACTCATGCAATTTCACCAATAGCCAAACTAATTTCAGCTCATTACTTCCTACTTCACTTTGGGACACATGGCATGACTTAAATGGTACAAACCTTGAAAAAGACAAAAGAACGCATTCCAAAGCACTCATCCATGCTAATGTTGGAAATGGCACACTCACTACAAAGAAACAAGGACTGAATTGAAACATCCAAATTGACTAAAATCTCCAAATTGACAAAAATTTGACAAAGACATGTCCAAATTGAAAGAAAAAATGTCCCAATTAAGATGACCTAATTGACAAAAAATGTTCAAATTAACACTGCTCCCTTGTAGTGACCCAATTGGTTGGGTATGGGGCATCAATGGCAATGGGTGCTTTCACCTTTCTTATAGCATAGCATAGTAATATTGTTTTTGAATGTGAAAGTGTCACGTGGCATTTCATGATTGGGCAATAGTGTTTAACAAACTCATGAAGAAGTTTGTTTATATTTGTAGAATGCACATGGTTTAACATATTCCAAAATGTTTTTATGAATTTTTTCAATATTTGACATAAACCAGTTTTTTCTTAGAAATGATTTCCAAAAATGCTCATGAGGTGGACCTTTAGGACTTCTAGTTTTGGTCAAGTTTTTTGCAAAACTATTAAAATCTTAGTAATAAAAAAACTTGCTTGACAATTAGAAAAATCATAGAAATGAAGGAAGTAGTATATTTTTGTGTTTATTTTTTATTTTTTAATTTGCTTACTATTTTTTGAAATCATGGTTATTTACATTTTGAATTTAACAAATGTTTCAATATCAAGATTTCATCAAAACCAATACTTAAGAGGTTTTCATCACAATAGAAATCTCTTCTTGGCTTCTTAAACCCTAAGCATCTTGCTAAGAAAATTTATCATGCCTCTAGTATGAAACCTTCAGCACATTCCCTAAGTTTTTAGGAAGTTGAACAACTATTCACACAACCCAAACTAGTCATTCTATCCCCAACTATAAATCAAATGTTTAATGCCAATCTTGTTTCAAATCCAAGTAAATTTGCAAAATCCCCACCATTGAGAATCTCATATTTGTTAATTTGAATAGCAGTCCACAATATGGATTGTGGACTTTGGTAAGACTTTTTCCTCAAAAAAAAAATTCCTAATGGTTGATCCCATGAGACCGTGTCTAAATGTACTTGATGAAAAAAAAACTCCTTAAATAGGTAAAAACTCCAAAACATATGGTCAGTCAAAGTAACTAGATCTAGCTGGCTCACTACCTCAGAGCTACAAAAACCTTGCCCAATCGAGAGAAAAGAAGTGACACATCACCAAACTTCTCCCTTGTGCAATATAAAACATGGGAGCGTCCATCCCATTCGTTCTCTAAGCTGCTTCCTTTGATTGTCCAAAGACATTCTTCTCCTAATTGTTGAAAACATAGAATATTCTCCATATTCCTTGTAGAATCTAGAGCAAAGTAGGCGCTTCAAGGAACAACAAGCCAATCCAAAAGTTTTGTTGGACTTGCAATGCCATTTGGAGTTGAGTGGTAGACCAAAACTTGAGCATGCAATGCCTTTTTTTCTACTTTTTGCACCTCAAAAAACCTTGTTTGGCCATATTGGGCTCTTTGGTCTTTAGGGATTAAGAAGTGTGAGATTTTCTAGATTTTCAACTTGAGTTTACTATCGTGAGTTACAAAGTGCTATTAGGATTACCAATTACATGATGATTGCAAATGAAACAATTTAGACTATAAACCAAGCATGTCCACACACTATGATCTTCCATTGCATGTACCAACATTTATCAATGGGATTTGACACCAAAAATAACTTCAAATCTTTGAAATTGATTATGAATACAAAACCAAAAGTTTTCAATAGAATTCATGTACGTTTTTTATATTTTGTAAAATACCGTTCTAGTTATTTTAGCTTTTCTAAAGTGATATTCAATATTTTTGTACTCTAAGGAGAACAAGTACAATTTACCTCAAGAATAAACATTTTAAGTTCAATATTTGGTTGTAAACAATGACTACATCAAACAAGCAAGGTTCTATTTGCAATTTCAAAAATCCAAACAACTAGAAGTGGTCAACTTTGTTCCTTTTTGCAACCCAGTTTTACAATAGTTGCACCAATGCTTCAATACAGAGGCAAATAATTGGGCATGATTAGACTGCACGCATTTTTGCCATGCTGTCATTCCAAAATCATTACTAACTAAATATGAATTAAAATGCATTTTATATTAAAATATAAAAGTAGAAATGCCAAAATGAAAAAGAGGCATAGCATAACTTGTAAGATAACAATTGATCCACCCGGCAAGACTACAATAAATGGATACATAAAAAATAGATGAAAAGCACTTGGTAGCTTTGTAGGTTCTTCTAAGTGTTTTTCAAACTCTCTCCAATAACTTTTGTCCTTTTCTAAGAATACACTAGTTTTTGTTTCAACTATCACCAATTTCATCCACTTAATTCCAAAATCTTTTACCTACTATCTCATTACCTTAAAATTTCACTTATTTGAGTCTTTTCTTGACATGAAATTGTTGGTGTAAGAATTTAAAATACTCATTTTCATACCGCCCTTAGCAAGAATCAAACACACGCCTACCCTTTACCAAATGTGGGCCTAAGATCCTTCCAATTAACTTCTTTTTGTTATTAAACAAACAATGCATTGGGTAGACCATTGTGCATCACTTCCTCTATTATAAAAAAGAACACAAATGAACCTAACTAAAATGTTTTTGATAGCAAATAAAACTTCATTTCACATCATTTGTGAGTGTGCCAAAATGGATTATAAAAAAAGTTTGTACAATACCAAATAAAAATCAGATTAGAGTTTAGGTTCCAAGCTAGTTTCTACGTAAGATCCAACACCACTTGTTTAGCTCTATACTATAAGCTTTAAGAAAGGTGCTATTATAATCTACAAATCACATTAAACATTATGACAAGTCACTAAAACAAGAGTTGCCTAGAATTCACCAACTAAAAGTTATAAATAGCCACTAGTTTTGTTGCCTCACTAATTGATGTTTGGCCCTTCCAATATTTTCTCCATTAAAATACCCTTTATTAAAAAACCCAAACAAATTTATTTGCACATTTTCAAAGGGTCACTTTCTATCACTCCCTATGTCTCCTTTGACTTGTCCATGACCAAGAATAACTTGGGATTAATGTCACTTTTGACAAGTTAACAAGTTGTATAATGCAAAGTCAATTTTGACACTTAATGTGTTCCCACTTGAGTTTCAATTTCAATTTCAACACATGTAATGATCCAACTTCAATTAAACAAACAACTTGATCCAACTTTTGTTGAAACAAGCAATACAATACAACTCCAATTTTAGCACTAAAAGTGCTATTTGACACTGAAATCACAAAGCGCAACATGTGTTTTTGTTTGATCTTGTTGCTTGATGTTTGTAGATTAGTAATTTGGATTACTTATTTATAATCCTAATCTAGGGACGAGTTTGTTTGGAGAGATTATCTTGCATAGGTTGCTACACTCGTTCTAATTTACTATAAGAAACTTGAGTAGGACATTTCTTCATAATTTGGATCATGGCTATTAGACTTAAGTCTAATTACTATTTGTTATGCCTTTCACTCTTAATGAACACCCAAGTAGAGTTATAGTAGGTCAAATCTGGTTTTTGCATCTTTTATCATCAACTTTCTTTGAGCTTTCTTTCTCCAGCTCCATCTTTTCTTTATCTTTTCCAGTTTGCAACAATCTTTTGAATCGGCTTCACAACATTCTTTTATTTTGATTCCAAGCAGGAATTAATCATTCTTTCAAACACTCAAGCAATCACTTCCAAATTGGTCTCTCATTTTCTCTCAACTTCTCACATACAACTTGGGAATTTCTCTTCAAATTCCTTTTGGCTTTTACTCCAATTTGGAATCATTCCTCTCTATTCATTCAACTTACCCACTTGGAATATTCACTTCTTGTACTCTCTAATTTCACTCTGACTTGGCTTGTTCACTCAATCATTCCAAATTGGATTTATGTCACTCTCAAAGCCTCTTTTATTCTTTCAATCTCTCACCAATTCAACTCGGAATTTTCTATTCCTTGTTCTCTCTTTTTCTTTCCAATTTGGCTCTAATCAAACTCTTGATCACTCTTCAAGTTAGTTATGATATTTTCTCTCTTATAAGCCACTTGAAGTTATCTCACCGACTAGGATTTAATTTATTTAACATTTTCAGCTTCTCACTTTATTCATATCATTCCCAATTTTCAAGCTATTAGGTTCATCCCACCCACTCAAATTTAAAACACTTAAGCATTTAGCATTCCACTTGTGAAATCTCTCATGCACCCAATTGGTACAAACACACTACAACGACACCAAAATAAGCAAATTTAACCAAACAAACATCTCTCAAGATTCTATCCTACTCAACAAATTCAATCCAAGTAGAATTCCATATGCACTCATGCAATCACATTCAATCCAATTTGATAACACACTCAAATAGAAAATTTCACACACATGCTATAAGAAATCAAAACATTTCTTGAATCAGAAACTCTCCAACTTGGGATTAATTTCCTCACACAATTAGAACACTTTGATCCAATTCTCAATAGGAATACAACTTCAATCTCATGCACACACATAAACACTTCTCACAATCCACTCCAAAGACAACACACAAACAATCATACAATGACACACAACACAAGTAGTAACATATTACTATATTATAGACAAGCAAAAACAAGTAAAAAGCACTTACACGGCCAAGTAGGCTGAGACTCTCACGCTCTCCAACGTTGTGGGTCCATTCTTATTAGATTCCTCTTTCTTTTATAGTATTTTTTTACCTATTTGGATCTCTTCCTTTGTCTTTTCAATGCATCCTTTTTACTCTTGTCCTATTTGGCATCTTTCCTATCTCCATGACCTAATTGAGACTTTTAAACCAACCAATTAAACTTAAACAATAGAAAGGTAGGGAGTTAACATCTAGTCATGAAATTTTAAAATTTGTAGATGGTCCAACT
Source organism: Ulota crispa (assembly GCA_963920765.1). Classification (NCBI taxonomy): domain Eukaryota; kingdom Viridiplantae; phylum Streptophyta; class Bryopsida; order Orthotrichales; family Orthotrichaceae; genus Ulota; species Ulota crispa. The sequence continues at coordinate 39,553,582 of OY987242.1, forward strand.
ACAGAATTTTTTTTTCTTCTTATGTTTATGGTTGTGCTTTGTGGTTTGGCAGCACCCATACTATTTCAATGGTTGGTAAGTAGAGATGTTCCCACATGTGCTCTTTTTTCTCATGGTACTATAATACCTATTTTTACCTCTTTATTATTGCTTCTAGTTCATGTACATTCTAGGAGATTCATACGCTTTATGGATAAAACAAAAAGGATAGTTTTGGTAAAAGCAAAACGCATTTTATTACTCAACATAATTGAAATTAGCTCCCCAAAAACTAGAGCTTAAATTGCGTTTTTTTTTTTTTTCTTTTTTTTTGAACTTTTTTAATTTTTCAATTTATGGAAAAGAGCTGGAAATAAACGACAATTTTTATAGCAGCTTATCACAAAAATTCCTTTTGATTCTAGCAAAAAAGTCACAACTACTTGTACTTGAGAGCATATTGATGAAATAAACAAAATACTAACACTTAATAAAATATAGTCAAAAATCTTAGGTTGTAACTTTATTATAAGCAGAGTAGTTGATGTTTTATTTAATTCATATAAAAAGTGCCAAACATTGAGAACTATTCCAACAAAAGTGGCAAAAAAAAACAAGAAGTAAAAACCACTTAAGTCAAAGAATTTGTTGTACTTTTTTCTTTTTTCTTTATAACAACTAGGAATAAAAAAATACCACATTTGATAACTTAGAAAAGAAAAGAAAAAAGAAAAACATGATATTAAAGAAATAGTAACACACGTGCTTAAGGCCTCCATTAATTGTGTACAAATAAAATCGATCTCCCAAAATACAATCAATTACCTACCCAATCAACTGTATATTGGTCACAATAATGAAAATGATTTATGTATGTATTTATAAATTGTAACTTTACCTTTAGTAGGTAGTTGTGTAGCAAGTGCTTTTGGTCGTCTCCTCGGTTTACGAGGAACTACTATAGTCACAACCACGTGTGTTTCATTATCTTTCATTTTTATCTTTGATTGCTTTTTATGAAGTTGCACTGGGAGCCAATGCTTGCTATATAAAAATTGTTGCATGGATTTTTTCTTGAGATGTTTGATGTTTCTTGGGGCTTCTTTGATGATTGTAAAGTCACCGGATGAATTGCTGGATAGATAGATTATCTGGACGCTGCAGTTGCTCTATGGTGAGACAGACTTGACTTATTCTCTGGGCAAACTCCTGTAGAGCATCATAGCTATGAGCTTTTTTCTTGGCCTTGTATTATCTTTCTGTGTCTTTGAGGCTAAAGACGGAAAAATAAGCGCGGAATTAAGTTTGCTTTGTAGTGTGGAGTGAATAATACTTTTGTTTGCTGCGCCCTGGCTAGTTTTGTAAGAGTTATAAGCGAGCTTAGTCTCATATCATATCAAATTGGCAAAGACTATAGCATAGTGGGCATTGCAGCTCCATTTTGGCAAAGCGCTTATTTGTTGCTCAATGGCATCGTCACGATTGCTTTGCTCTGCTTGGCTAGATCCAAATTGACCATAAAGCATCTAGGGTGGGGTGGGAGAGGGTAACGTGACCAAAAGCTATTGGGCTTCTTTGCGTCCTCTTCCCGCATTGACAAGGAAAAGAGAAAGGCTGCAAATTGTACCACTTTTTTTTCTTTTTATTGCAGCGCAGCTTTGGCTAACCATTTTTCTCCAAAATAATTTTGTCCCTTTCGTCTAGGGGTATAGGACATTGTCTTTTCATGGCAAGAACATGGGTTCAAATCTCATAAGGGATAGCCTTACTTACATATGCTCTAAGAGCCAAGCAAAATGAGCCTTCTAGTGCACGTAGGAATTTTATGTCTAAAAAAGAAAAGGACACAAAAAAGTGGAAAAAAGACTTTTTTTCATTGTCTTTGCCCTTTATTCTAGTTTTTCATTGTTCTCCTTCATCCTTTTTTTTGTGTCCTCCTGATGAATCATATCATAGAAAGCATAATAATGAAAGGGCGCAGGGTATAGCAACCAAAGGCCCCCTTCCCATAACAAATAGAGCATAAAAATAAGAAAGAAAAATTTTATGCAACTTTCTAAAAAAAACCAAGTAAGTGAAATATGCCTACAATAAATCAATTGATTCATCATGGTAGAATGTCAAAACAGCGCACACAACGTACTTGAGCCTTAACTCAATGTCCTCAAAAGCAAGGAGTATGCTTGCGTGTTTTGACAAGAACACCAAAAAAACCTAATTTGGCTTTACACAAGATAGCCAAAGTATGTTTAACCAATTGAAATGAGATAATTGCTTACATTCCTGGCAAAGGCCATAATTTGCAAGAGCATTCTATGGTTATGGTTAGAGGGGGTAGAGCAAAAGATTTGCCAGGTGTAAAATACCATTGTATTCAAGGAATTAAAGATTTGCAAGGAATACCGAGTCGACGTCAAGGCAGATCTAAATATGGTACAAAAAAACCCAAAGATTCTATATGAATTTATTTGTCAAATCATTGAATTTCAGCTTTGTTTTTGGTTTATCAAAGGCAAAGGCAAGAATATAAAAAAAATGAAAATTGGCCATTTTGCGGAAAAAATCTTTTTTTTTTTCAAAAAGCTTTTGTGTGCGTTGTTTATCGCATTGTAGATATTTATGCTATGCCTTGGAAGGGCATGTGCCATCAAGACCTAAAAGTCGTGGGGCAAGCATATACAATAGCTCAGACAATTTGGGCTATATCCGGGGCTTGCATGGTAAACAAAAACAATCAATAAAAAAATTGGTCCATATTTGCATGATTAATGGTAGAAAAACAAGATCTCGTGCTATTGTTTATAAAAAATTTCATTGTCTAGCTTAGCATGGCAATATATTAAAACTTTTGGTTAATGCCATAGAAAATGTCAAGCCTGTTTGTGAAGTGAAAAAGGTAAGAATTTCTGGTACTACTCAATTAGTACCATCTATTATAGCAACAAATTGTCAAGAAACCTTAGCCATTTGTTGGATGCTCAAAGCGGCAGCCAAATGACGTATTAACAAAAAAAACATGAGCTTAGAACAATGTTTAGCTAATGAGATATTGGATGCTTCCCAAAAGATGGGAATTGCATGTAAAAAAAGGGATGATCTTCATAAATTGGCTCAAGCCAATTGTAGTTTTTTACATTATAGATGGTGGTAAACTATTGAAAGTGGAAGAAAAAAGGGATCAGGCAACAAGGGAGGCAAAGCACATTATTTAGAAACTTTTCTACACTTTGCCCCCTTTTGCTTTGCCCCATTCAGGGATTGGGGAAAGAAAAAAAAGGCCAAGCTTTATTATGCGCTTGGCTACTCGTTTATAGGGATCTCATGGCTTTTATCATAATTAAACTATTTGTCCTTTCTTAGAATTAGACATTAAGCGTCTCAGCACAAGACAAGTTTGCCACATCAAAGAAGGGTTGCAAGAGAGTGGGCGCAGCAATTTTTTTTTATCTTGCTATTTTTTCTATCTAAAAATTGACTAGAAAGCCAATAATATTTTTGTAGTTTTTCTTTGTGCACCCTGCAGGTAGCGCACAACTATGAGCACATCGAGACAACTAAAGACAATTTTTGTCAAGTTGCAAGGGGGAGGAGTATCTGCGGCCTATTTGTTTTGGTAGGAGTTAGTCCCCAAGGTCTTGGGACATTTGCTTTTGCCAATAGGGAACTCTACAAGGCCACAAGGCGCAACAATATATATATATATATATATATATATATATATATATATATATAGATTTTTTTTTTGTATCTTTTTGCATCTTGTGCGTTCAAAGGTCTTTGACCATTGGTGTGCATTTTTTTGCGTCATCAAAAGCAAATCCAGCTTTTTTATTATGGTTGATGATGACACGCTTTAAAAGTAAAGAAGTGAGTGATGTAGCAACTATTTTGATACTCCTTACACTAGTCTTCTAATGAAGGTTTATAGCATCATTTAAATAAATACAAATTAAAATAGTAAAAACTTAAGCTTGTAATATAGCAACACCAAATTCCAAACCAATTAATGCAAATAATATTAGAAAAGGGGCAAGATGCGCTAAATACATAATACCTCCCATAGATAGCATAGTCTAAGCAAACCTGCTTAGAATCTTGACTAAACTATGACCAGCCATCATATTGGCGAATAAATGTATTCCTAGACTTAATCCAAGAAAACAATAGGAGATTTAACTTGAGAAGTACTAGAAAGGGTGCTAACGGCAAGGGTACTCCTTGCGGCAATAAAAAACAAAAAAAATGAAGCCCATGTGTTTGAAATCCAACTATAGTGATTCCGATAAAAAGAGATAATGAAAGACCCAAGGTAATTACAAAATGACTTGTTATTGTAAAACTGTAAGGTATCATACCAATAAGATTACTGAATAATAAAAAAAGAAAAGTGACAAAAGTTAGAGAAAAAAAGGGTTGTTTCATCAAAGAAGGACCGCTTATTTGTTCATTTACCAAGTTAAGCACAAAATCATAAATAATTTCAACAAAGGATTGCCCAGCATTTGGTACTAAGTGTCCTCCATTAAAATAATAAAATGAACTAGAAGCAATATTGGACTGATAGTTAATAGCATAAACAAAGATGAATTGGGTCGGTAGTGGAAAAAAAGATTTTTTTTTGCTCTATTTGAACCTTACTTAGGCCCAAGGTTTAAAGCTGTTCCCCTCCTATAGAACCGTACGTGATAGTTGCCCATCATACGGCTCCTCTCTCTTTGAGATTGGCCCAAGGCCCAGTAGAGGCTTTATTTTGGCAGCCATCTTCAAAAAAGGATTTTTTTTATTTAGCCAAAGAGAGCCAAGACTACATTCCTCGTCGTTTATTTTGTGGGAGGTTTTCTATCCATCCTCAAGCGCATTCCACAGTATCCTGGGCACTTGCCCTCATAGCCGTCACCCTAGTTGATCTATCCGCGCGTTCTATTTAGGATTCTTTAGGCTCAACTAGCGTGTGCCGGCATGAAAAGGGTTTGTATCTTGACCGCGGGGCTTCCTTTCACCATCTACCATTGGCTATATGAGTAGATCAGTCCTCATATTTGTCTCCCTTCCAAAAGAATGGCCATTCTCGAGATTTGTAAACCTATCTTGTACAAAACACTTTCCTAACTCCACGGCATCAAAGTAAACAAGAGTTGGATTATCATCTAAAACCCCAACGAAGTGTTTACACCATCAAGTAGTGGGCGCAAGCTCCGCACGTAAATGAAAGATAGAAATTTCCTATATGAATAGGAATCAATGGAATAATTGCAAATTGTTCTAGCGGATTGCAAGTCATGATAAATTCTCTTTTTTTATTTTAGTGCAAGGCAAAACTAAGAAGCTACTTTGTTGCTTGATGCTCTTCAAGGCAAAGTCTTGAGAGAAAAGAAAAAAGAAAAAATCTTTCTTTTGGTATTTTTTCATATATATATGTATATATATATATATATATATATATATATATATATATATATATATAATATGATGAAGAAATACCTCAAAGCCAAACTTGATTTGCCCTACATTTGCACAACAAATAGAGCATTAATTTCTATTTATGTTTTTCTATTCTTAAATAATGAATTGTAAGTTTTTGGAAAAAAAGGAAAACAAAGCACAATCAAATGGATTTGAAGAGCAAAAAAAAATCTTTTTTTACTTTTCTGCATTTTAGAATATATATGAAAACAAATCTATCTATTTTTGTGCAACTAGATTTTTTGTTGGTTTGCTGCGCGCTTTTCTTCTATAAGCTAATGGACAAAGTATGCGTGATTTTGTGCCATTCATATTCATTCTAGAAGAGAATAGAACTTAAAGTTTCTAAGCCTCTCCTTGCCCCAATTCCATAAGTTGGGGTCTTTGACTCCAACCATGTGCTTTCCAATATTTGGTCAACAAGCAAAACTGAAAAGCGCTCATTTACGTAGCTAATTTATGAATTGTTTCGTACGGAAACAACTCGAAGCGGTTTCAATTCTGGGAGCCTTCGATGATGCAAGGTTCAAGAGTGTCTAAGGGCACAAAGAATAAAGTTTAGAAATAAAGATGGTCATTAATTATCATACATGATGAATTTACTTTATACAAATTCAAAATCAAAAATAGTCTACGGATTTCACGAGCAAAATATAGTTTTGTATGCAAAGTTTGCCATCCATTTACTATTACAATATATCAAGATTTATCTACTCAACTGACGAGAACTTGAGACACTTTTTTTTATGATGTTGTTCCACAAAGCCTTCTAATGAGCTATATCCAAAGCGGGGGGAAGGAAGCAGATAAGAAAAAAAAATACATATTTTTTTTGCTTCTTGTTGCACTTTATAACTGAAGGCTTTTTTTGTATCAAGAGCGCTCTTATTTTGCACTTCTTCTTCTGCTCCAGCAAGATCTCTTTCTCATGGGGCTCTTTTCTAATGCCGTGTACATGTGTTGGCTTTAGTTGTTTTTTTGCTTGGTTTGTGTTTGCTCGCATCATCTGAAGAACATATGATATGTAGAAAAAAAATCTATATATATTTTTTCATTGTTAATGCAAATGATAAAAGGGACTTAGTAAAATAACCATGATATTTTTTTCTATTTTTTCAAGCATTGCTTTAGTCTCTAGTATAATGGTAATACATGCTAAAAATCTAGTCCATTTTGTTTTATTTTTCATCTTAGTTTTTTTTAACACTTCAAATTTACTTGTTTTGTTAGGTCTTGACTTTTTTGCCATGATTTTTTTGGTGGTTTATGTAGGAACTATTGCCATTTTATTTTTATTTGTAGTTATGATGTTGAATATTAAGGCTATTAACAACAGCTTGTATTCATTCAGTAATTTTCCCTAAATTGAATTATTGGACTTTGTTTCTTAATATGGTCACTTTTCTATGTTGTGTTTAAGGAACTTTTTTTGTACGTTTTGGATTGCTAACTTCTGTTCATAGTTTTGCTACAAATTCTACACAAGGAATCTTTTTATGGTTTTTCTTCTTCAACATTACTAGCGTATCTTTGATGTTTTTTTTCCAAATGAAGCGGCAATCAAGTACTAGGCTATTTGGTGCATTCTTTGATTTATCATTGAATTAAAGCCTGAGGGCCCTAAAACCCGTAAATCGAATCTTATGGTATTTGCGGCAAAGTACTCTATTCATGCACTTGCGTCAATTTACTCGTTTATCAAAGCTGATAGAGGACAAAGAAGGCCATGACAAACTAATTGGATACAAAGCAAGTAAAATATATAAAGAAAAAAAGCTCTTTTTTTGGGCCAAAGAGAGAAAAAGCTAGCAACAATTCAAATCTACACGGTGAAACCTTTGGCTTTTTTGTCTTTTGGTATGCAAAGGCTCCGCGCCTTCCAGGAGCTATGGCTACAGAGGTAGCGTACCAAGGGCGCAAAGCCTTTGTCAAAGGCCAAAAAAGAGAAGCCTTTAGCCCTGCCAATGAATCATTTTTTTTGTTTCAATTTTGAGTTTTTTTTTATCTTGTATTCTTTTCTTCTTTAAAGCAAAATCCTAAAAACAAATAGAGCAGATGGTCCAACTACAAAACTTTTTTTTTTTCTTATGTTTATGGTTGTGCTTTGTGATACGGCAGCACCCATACTATTTCAATGGTTGGTAAGTAGAGATGTTCCCACAGGTGCTCCTTTTTCTCATGGTACTATAATACCTATTTTTACCTCTTTATTATTGCTTCTAGTTCATGTACATTCTAGGGGATTCATAAGCTCTATGGAGAAAACAGAAAGGATAGTTTTGGTAAAAGCAAAACGCATTTTATTACTCAACATAATTGAAAATAGCTCCCCAAAAACTAGAGCTAAAAATGCATTTTATTATTATTATTTTTTTTTTCAAAATTGTTTATTTTTTAATTTATGGGAGACTTGTCATATTTAGAACCTTTTTGTAGTGTGCTTTGTTTTTTATTATTTTGTACATTTTTTTTATCATTAAAATATAGGAGCAATACGTGGGCAAACAAGGAGCGTAGGCTTGGAATGGAAGAGAAAAGAAAACCACGTAAGCGGGCATAGAGAAGAAAGCGCCAAGCGCTTTGTTGGCTTGATAGAAAAAAGAAACAAAGAAATAAAAAGAAAGAAAATTTTTCCTTTTATTTCTTTCAAATAAATCAAAAATATTTTTGATTTATTTGTTGCAATTTTCAAAAACTTTTGGCTTCAATGAGAAAACCAAAATTTTGGCTTTTTATTCTCTGCATGTTTTTTTGCAAGCTTATTCTTTTGTCTTTGAAAATATTTGGAATAGATTTTTTATTGTTTGCACCTTACCAAAAAGACTAATGGATGTTGGTCATGACTTTTGAAAAGTTCCCATGACTATCACATAAGAGTAAATATCAGACTTCCTATAATAAGGGTGAACCAATTCATTTTGAGTTGATCAAATTGGTATAGAAGCTGTACCACTAGAAATGTACCAAAAACACCACTTATTTGAAGAACCTAATGACCTACCAATTTAGAAAGTAAAATTTTTTGCAAACAATAGCCGCTTGAACAATACAATTTGTGTACCATCTTCAAAATCATTTTGAAGAAAACGTTTAGGAAGAAAAGAAAACAATAAACAAATCCAAATTAGACCTAAATGAAAATGACATAAGAAGTCTTTAGAAAAGCCTATCATTAAGGGCATGACTACGATATATGACAAAAATAGAGAAAAAGTCGTTATTAGTGTAGATTAATTTAGTAAAATTTGTTGATAAAAAAGTTTTAAAAAGAGTTTCAAGCTTCTTTCTCATGAAATTCTGCAGCCTGTTTGGCAAGTTTTGCTTAAAGAGCTTTAACATTAAGGGCTCAAAGAAGAAAACTTGTTTTCTTCTCTTGTGATTCAGTAAAAGTATTGAATCAGCAAAGAAAAAGTTAAAAAAATGCCTCAACTAGATCAATTTACCTATTTAATGCAATTTTTTTGGTTATGTGTTTTTTATATGGCCTTTTATGTATTATTATATAATGATGGATTACCTAGAATAAGTCGCATTCTCAAATTACGAAAACAGCTGATTTTGCATCAAAATGTAGGCATAGAGCCGAGCGATTACAGTGTTGAACAGGATGTTGTTTTCAAAGAATGCTTTGATACCAATATATCCTATCTGTACTTAGGTGTATCTGGAGCATCCAAGTGGTGTAACAAAATGGTAAAATGCTTAAATGCTAATCAATTAAAACAACTGAATAAATCTGATGTATGTTCCTTGGGAGAAATTAGTGTCTCACAAGTAATAAAAAAAAACACACTTTCAATTATGAGTCCCTCTACTTATCATATAACTTCTTTAGCGTCACATCAAACCACAGCTCTTAACAAAATCTATGTTTTACGCGGACAAAGGAACACCCTAGTAAATATCAAGAACGGACCAAGAAAAAAGAAAAATACAAATGCATGAATTTATTATATTTGCTATTTTAAATTTTAGTGTTTTAAGTTTAAAAAAATCTTAATTTATATTGAAGAAATTATTGTAGCTTTAAGTTGTGTAGGTTTTGTTATATTTAGTCAAAAAACCTTTGGTGAAACTCTAAAAGCTACTTCTGATGCGCGAAGCAAAGTTTTTCTTTCAGAATTACAGCAATTGTTGAGTTTTCAAGAAGCTCTGTTGTTCGAGTTGAAGAAACAACATGAATTACGTAGTATAAGTTTGCGTTCAAGTACGCAAATGGTTGGAGAATCTTGTATAAATGATCTGCTTATGTGCTGCGCACCTAAGTGCAAACAAACAGTGCAAGCTGTGTTATGCCAACAAGTAGAGCAAAAGTTGAAAACACTGTTTGCTATTCAAGAGCAGTCTTATAGCAGTTTACAACTGTTAAATATTTTGATATTCTTGCATTTTCATGTGGGAATTGAAAAAATTCTAACAGATTATGTTCACCTTGAAATAACACAAAATTGGATCTTGATTCTTTTCAGGGTATTTTGTTTAATAATTATCAAATATGTTTTTTTGTTTTTTGTTTTTTAAAAAAACTTTATAACCCCAATAGGCATTCTATGATGTTGTTGTTTGATGTTGTCTAGTAGTCCTTGGTAATTGATGCATAATCCTCAAAAAATAGCCATTTCTTGAAAGTCTGACCAATTTTTTTAGAAAACTCATCCAAACTTATAGTGGAGCAGTGAATGCCACTTGCACAAGCAAATCTATCACATGTCAATTGCTACGCTACTTTTGGACAATTAGGTGAGGAACCATCTAGACATCAACGTCGTTGAGGTCAATGGGTCCTTTGGCTTGTTACTCCAGCCAATTCCTAGTCCACGCCCCTTCTTGACCTTCACTACTATCCCTGCGTGCATCACTACTGCTGCCAATAACACACGCACTTGCACCTCAGCAACCTCAATCAGCGTTGTAGGTAACTTTGGCTCCTTGTGCTACCATTGCAAGGCCTCTCTTGACTTGCACTTTGGCCATCAAGTGGTGAACTACTTGCTCATTAGACACTGCCTCCTCTCCATCTTGAATCTCCGGCGCCAAGACTTCAGTTGCATCCACTTCCATGGGCTGAGCCCCGCCCATTGGAGCTCCTCCTGAAGTGTCTTCCTCCGCGGCTTCAATCCTTGCTGCTAGGATCTCTATCATGTTTACCTCCCAGGTCTGAATTACGCTCACCCAGTTCTCCTCCAAAGGGTCAAACGCTGCAATTGCAACCTTGCTTGCAAGAGCCTTCTCCAACGGATCCACTTGCGCAGCCCTAATCCCACTTGCCATAGCCTCGTCCAACGCTCCCACCTGCGCAGATCTCTTTCTGCTTGCCGGAATTTGCTGAGACAAATCACCCTCCGCAACCTGTAGCTCTATCATGGAAACCTCCTCCAACGCGGGCACCCTCCGCAACCCTAATTCCACTCGTCGGGACCTCCTCCACAACCTACAGCTGTTTTGCCGGAACCTCCTTCGATGCAACCACCTCTGTTGCCCCAACCACGCTTGCAGGGACCTCCTTTGTAGGCTGCGCCTGCGCGGCTTCTATTCCGGTCTCTGGAGCATCCGCACACTCCCGTGTTGACTGTGGCAGCTCCTTCGCCATAGCTACCCTTAAGACCTCTCTCAATAACAACAAACTCACTTTTTGAACACCCATCGTTAGATGATGAGCTTGACGATGCTTCAGAGGGTGTTCACTCACAATCTCAAGAAAAGTGCTCCTAGATTTGCAACTTCTACAACTAGGCAATTTTTGAGGACTTCTTCCTCTCTCTTTCTTTGAGTGCCCTTCAAATGGAACATCCTCCTCTATGATAATTCTCTTGGTCTTGTCACTTGTTGAATGAGTGGAGAAGTATTCTCCAATTGCAAGTCTCTCTATTGGGGTGGACATTACTAATTTGTTGTCTCCATCGTCTTCTTGCTCAACATCGCTGTCACCCAATTCCATTAGCATTGATGCACAGCCGTCATTGTCAAATTGAACATTTCTAAGAAAAGGGATGCTTGGAGTGAGGTCAAACACCTTGCCCAGTATGGACCTATTCACATCTTATATCAACTCCATCTCTTGAAATGGTTCCTCTGCATTGTTGTTACTCAAAGAGATGCTTAGACAAGTCTGTGCAAGTGGAAGTATATCCTCTTCATCCCCGTCTTGCTGAACACCAAGGCTTCTTTTGTAACCGTCATGGTTTCTAATCTTAAAAGGGACTGGATCCGGATTCTTGGTCGTAAAGTTGCGTCCTGCTATGTCTAGCTTGGTGGAGCCAAGATCCAATTGCCATTGCGTAAGAATATAGTTGAATTCATTTGGTACAAACTATGTATCTACCGCCTTAGGCATTGGCTAATTGGAGCTGCTGAAAATTATGTCCTCCGCAACAAGACTAGGCCCCCTTCATGTACTACCTCTTCAATGGCGAGGGTTCTACCCAAAGGACCTATTATAGTTGTCGTGCTCTATACTTTGCAAGTTCGCGGATTTGTTATTTCACCGTTGTTTGAAGATTCATCCGGGAGCCTGTTGTCTATTTGCATGCTAGGATCAAACAAGTGCAACTGTAACTGGCTTTCAAGCCGGTGCGTTTTGGTGCCAAAAGCAAACAGCAGTTTTGCCGGCTTGTCTTTCAATGGTAACACTAATGACACTGTCTGCAGACCAAACATCTACTTATAGTGAAACAAACGCATTATTTTCTAGTAATAGAGGACTCTAAAGTGAATAAAGCAAGATTCAGCTATATAATGATGATCAACCGTGATGTCTCCACACACAATATGGTCTCTAGAATTCCTTTAGACGAGATCTCATCCATTCACCATTGTGTCAAACAACCCTGACACTCTTATCTAATCTAACATGCTAAGAATGATTGACAAAGGATTGGAGTGCAAATTTGTATTGTGGCGCATATCATTGGTTTTTGGCCAGCCAATAGAGTGCACAAAGTTGACTCCTCCTTTGCAACCTGACCAATGAAGCGCATGTAGGTCTCCATGCAAAGTTCTTCATTGGTTGCACTAACACTTGCTTCTATTTGATATGCCTTTGAGCTACCAAACTAAGGATTCCATGTTTCAAGTACTAAGGGCCACCTCACGCGCCTATCTGCCAACTAAAAAGAGAGGATGGCCATTGATGCACCTCCCTCGTGAGCAGCCCTAAAGGTAGAGCCTTTCAAGTTACTCTCAGCAATTTCAGGCATGCACCGGCTAAGGAAACATTCATAATTGATGAAGAACCTATTCTTGATTGCTTTGAACTTCTTCTCATCCTTTGTATGATATATGACCATCCATTGTGGCATTGACCGTAGGGATAGTTAGGACCCTCCACCCTCAAGAGCCAACGGCTGAAATAACGTCCGCCATGGCAACGTACTTGTTTTGTTACCACTATTGTCCACCAGGGGCAAAACGTTCCACAAGTCCATAATATCTCCACATATTAAGTCAGGTGATGGGCACTTGCACAAGCACAAAGTCCTTCAAGAAAGCGGACTTGCTATAGAACGCCTGCCGCATATGCTGTCCCCCTTTTCTATACATTGCCACTATTGGTGGTTGAACTTGCACTCTAGAAGGTGCTCGGCGTAATATTTGTATTGTCTCCACTGTGCACGCATCCGGCAATGGCAATTTCTTCTTCTTTGATACTGCATAGCTAGATTGGGCCAAAAATTTTGTCCCCACACACCTCAGTAACTCTGTCATGTGCAAGGCATTGAATTTAACCTCCTCCTTCAGCTTCTTCCAATGTCCCTATCACACGGCGCCAGTTTCAGTGACAAGGGGTTCCTCTGGTTTGTCCAAGTACTTGTCCATGAACTTCAATAGGTATTTCTTCCACCTTCTCTTATGTGTCCAACCCTTCAAGCTTACATTAGATGCATAATTTCCTAGCTTGCCAATGTATATCTTTGGGGGGACCCTCTCCCCAACATGAGTCGTCATCTTTCTTGGTGGCGCAGCCGGCTAAGATTTTCTCTGCGCACTCGAGCATAACATCGTTGTCCAAGCCAAATGTCACCTTGAAGGTGTTCAATTGCCACGCCTAGGATATAGTTTTTGCCTTCTTGTCTATCACCTCTTGATAGAAGCTTCCCGTGTTGGGGTTTAATAGCCGTCCTTTAGTATGTGCCACAAAAGCATCCAGCTATGTGAGCCAGACTTGCTTTGTGGCTGTAACTAAACATAGCTCCCCATGCATTTCTTGCCTTTTAATAGTCTTCCTATTTGCTTGCAAGAACACTTTCAACATCTTTTGCATGAAGACCTGCATACCAAAGCCCAAATTGTACAGCATTCTGTAAGCTTTTTGGATGGAGTGTATATTGCAAAAGAGACTGTTACGTGCACAACAATAACGCGCAGCATTTGGTATTATCATGACAACCGTTTGAAAATCAAAGACAACATTATATCCTTGGCTTGGGCTGGACCTCAACAAACAAGCAAAACAACTGGAAAGAGCACAACAATAACGCGTAGCACCTGGTGTTATCATGACAACCGTTCAAAAACCAGAGATGACATTGTATCCTTGGCTTGGAGCCGGACCTCAATAAACAAGCGAAACAACTGGAAAGCCAACCATACAAAGCTTGTGACATCTACGTCATCTCAGGTGACGGAGATATACTTGACAAACTTTGAGAAAATACTCACATTCCATTTTTCAACCTTTAGGTCAGTCTTCTTATTCACTTTGCAAATGCAAGTTGAAGGTGGGCAACCCATACCCACCCAAATTTCTTGTGCGTGTTGGATGTACAACATTGGGTTGGGCAACGTAGGTGTTAACAAGCTCTAAACATTCAGACGTTGGGAATGCTCCACGAAACAACTATTGTTGTCTAAATATACAATATGGCATTTGAATTTTAGATATCTTGCCTTCAATGCTTGCAATACACTGTCGTCTGCAAGAATCTTAACCACCGCCTGGTAAGTGTGTTGACCATCCATGATCATGAACTTCTCTAATATTACTAGAATCCCTCGATGATTTGAGGCCTCCCTCTAATGGGCATCACCGTCAGCTTGGATTTTGCCATGCCAAAATTGAATCCCAACATTTGTTTCATGTATAGGACATGCTCTGGGTGTATGGGTCGACACTTCTTAGGAGTAGGTGCAATAGTTAGCTTTGACATTGCTATGTCAAATGCTTTGTCAAACCCATGAAGGTATTAGTCCTCGAATGCCTTGCGGGTAGCATCCCTTTGCTTTAGGAGGGTGGCATGTTCCTTGCCCTTAAAAAACTAGCCCTTTGGGGTGGGGTATTGCATTAATAATTTCTCTCAATGGAGCTAGAGAGCACAAAATTTATGATGTGAACCTTGCTGTCGAGGGCGTCCCGACGTTGGTTCTTCTCCATTAGCGCAATCACCTTCTTTGTCATCCAAGTCTTCTTCCTCTTCTTTGTCCTCCAACTCTTCTTCCTTGTCCGACTCTTCTTTCTCATTCGACTCTTCTTCCTTGTCCTCATCCTCATCCTTTGAATCTTCATCATTGTTGACAGTTGCGCAAAGCTAGTCTGTCATTGGCACTGGCTCGTCTTCATCCTCCAAATTTTCTTTATCATTTTCAACCGCGCCAGCCTGACTAGCCAACGCCACTAGCTAGTCTTTGTTGTCCTCCTGGTCTTCCTCCTCATTATCTTTGTCGTCCGCTACCTCCTTCTGAGGCTGCAAAGCACATTTCCATGCGAACAACCCCTCCCTCACAATCTCGAGACATAAAGTGATCTCCTCCGTGCTACCGCCACTACCAGCTTTAGCCTTGTCACCTGCCTCATCCTCAGCTCCATAGAGGTGTCCTGTTACAATTCCATCATTAATTGCTTCAGCGCTAGCTCCTTTGTTGCGACCTAGTGCTCCCCCTTGGATAAGCTCGGCGTTCTTGTTGGGATCCCATTGCCAACAACGACTCTACTACCTCTTGGATTTTTTGCTTGCGCTATAGAAGAGTCTACGGGCACCATTGCTATTGTTGGCGGTGTCTTCCAGGGTTGCTCAATAGATGAGCATGGAAGAAGTGCGGAGGATCCTTCACCAGCTTCTGCTAGACAAACTTCTTAAGCTTTATCCAGTGGTCTTTTTCTAGTTACACAACCCACTGTCCGACTAGACGCGCTTCTACAGCCGCGTCCCTTGACGGGACACTTAGAGTCGTTGATGCAAGGCTGGCTAGTATTGACGCGTTGCTTTGTTGTGGCTCTTGAGGTGTTGTTGGAGACGCTACTGGCACTTGCGCAGTCATGGTAGCTAGTGCTTTGAATTTCAGTGGTCGAGCTGTCCTTGCCGGCCTAGTGGTGGACGGCAATTTGCCTTTGCCTTGCATACTTTGCCTAGTTCCTCAACCTAGCGGTGGTTGCATGCCAAAAAAGATCAAGTCCGTAGCAGTCACATCACCAGCATTGTAAGAAGTCGTGCCCACCAGGGTCCTTGCGGAAGGGACGGGCGTATGCTTTGAAGCCATGGCAACATCAACTGATTGCGCAATTGTGGGTGGTGGTTTAGGTGCTCTCACCCTAGCATCAGCCTTTGGATTCTTTGTCAACCTCCCATTCATAAACGCAATTATGTTGAGCAAAACACAGAGAGTGGCTCCTAGTTGGGTAGCATTTTTCTCGCACCCAACACCCCATTCGTTAGCAAAATTGCCAAAAACTCCAAAGCTTGTCATGCCCTCTTCTATGGTAGTAATGCTGTCCATTAAATTTGTGCGCATAAAGGGGTCAGCAGCCAAGTCCAACATGATGCTTGCCTTGGCGTCTATGGCATTGCGCACGTCCAAAACAATCATGGACCTCTTTGCCCAAATGTTCACGACTATGAGGCAGTTTACGGCCAGAAGTTCTGGGTCCTCATCATCCTCATTTCCTTCTGGTGCCACCACCATTGGCCTCAATTTGAAGCTGCAATAACGGCTCTTGGTACTGAGTTCCACCTTGATCAACCAATGACAGGCGCCCGCTGTTTTGCAGGGATACCAAATCTTCCCCTCGGAATGCAAATTCATCCGTTGCCTTGCCACATTAAGGGCTTGCTTGTAATATTTGATCAAATTGCCTTGTAGCTTGATACATTTCTCCGCGGTAGCCTGGTTCCAAAATAATCATTTAGGATATAAAGGTTTATAGGTACCTTGTCTACAATAAATACAAATAGTTTGATAAACACTGAAATCATGAGGGAAAACTAACCTCTTTTGTTGACTTCATTGCCATCACCTGCACTAGAGAAACACTTGGTCCAATTATCCGCGTTGTTTGCTTCACTTGCATGGTGGACAAGTCACACTTCTAATAGTTTTAGGCTTGACGAAAACCGTGCAACAACAATCTTGCTCTCATCATCAATTCCCTCACGCTAAACCTTGTTTGCTCAAATATTGAGAATTCATGGACAGCATTGTCTTGCATTCCTCACCATTGCTTTGCGACGATCAAGAATTCATAGACAACATTCTATCCTTATCCTCACAGTTGCTACAAGACTGTCATGTATTCTTGACAACATTGTTAGCTTGCCCTTATAGTTACTACATGAACGTTGTGATTTCACACACGGCACTGTTCGCCCATCTTTACATGTACTAGGCATACAACCATTGCATTGCATGTATGCATTTTTTATTCAAGAGGGACATCCTAACAAAACAATTGCTCACTAGTTGCTTATCAACGTTTTGTGCAGCATGATATTCCTACACTCAAATACCAATTCAAAGTTGCACACGCTCATCAAGACTACTCAATAATACGTGATAGGTTGATAGACACCAATCAAAGGAGTTTTTCTTGAAGCTCTTCACATGCGATGATCTTCACATCAAAACTTCCTGCCTTGAGCGTTCTAGTAACTATTTGTTTTGCAAGTAGATCTTGTCTTCCCAATTTGCCACAACTCTAGCAACAATTCTTTTCAGCAAGCATATTCTTCCCTGTAGATCTAATTGACAAGAACATCCATTTTGACAAACAAACTAGTCCGACCCGCATTGGTCAATGCATGGTCAGGATTATGACTAAATCAACTCAGCAAATTCACCCCCGCAAAAGAAGAACTCAATTGATCGTTTCAACACCTACAAAGTACAAAGTGGACCCTTCCCTCTCATCCAATCACTCTCTACTTAGTCAGCAGCCTAACCTCACCGTCTATTTGAGAGTGACAAAGGTGTCGCTAAAAAACTAACGGTCACCTAGTCCACCCAAATAAGTTTATTTTATTTTATTTTACCGTTTTTATAATATACATATTACCGTATAAACAACTTTGATATTCTAAAATTACCATGGAGAGAAATACACACCCCCCTACATTCCCATGGTATACAACTCTAATACGAACACACCCTTGAATTTAGAGTGACCGTGCGCTAAGTATGTGAATTGTATGAAATCAATGAATGGTTTATTCAAGGATGTAACTGTGACCCTTTTCTGCAACCCTACATTGAAATTTAAACGGGAAGCGTTTTACACCGTGCTCAACCATTTCAAACGGAGGGTCGTCTTCACTAAATTTGATACAGCACCAACTCCTAGAAATGAATCACAAGAGGGTCAAGCCAACCCTAAACCTATCACGCATAAACTAGGCACAAAGTTCATGGTAATGAAAACCACTCCATTGAAACTACGGGTTTGTTTAAGGTCTTGAAAAGAGCAAAATTTTCAAAGGTACTATGACGTCAGCTACTGCAACAAACTTACTTAGCAAAGATTTGAAACTAAAATGGAATTGAAATACCTCAAGTGGCTTTTGATTCCAAAAGGGGGGAATAGACAATGGGGACAACAATGAACCTCCTTTTGGTGCGCAATCATTCATGTAAACCCCGTAATTGTACACTAGTAGCAACTAAAACTTGGAACCGATTAAGCTGTGCTCATTGCCAAATCTAGTGACAAATTCTTCACAAACCACTTGCTCAATGCATCACGCAATTAGCTAACAAAATGGACTTCCACATCCTTCAACTCATCGCCTGCCCACCTGCGCAAAAGGGGATACATTCCCTGCTAACCTGTAAGCGCCGTGCCATGCCCTCACTAGCTACTTTGGCAATGTTTATTGTGCCATAGGAAAAAAAGCAGGCCCTTGATTGTGCAAGAATTATGTCTGTTGTGCCCCAACATTGTCATGGTTGATCTCCCCTCTACAATTGACTAGCACCTCACCTCTTGCAGGTATGTGTAGTTGCAAGGTTTTCAAAGTTCTAGTCCACTACGTCCTCCTACATTTGCTTCCAAGTGCATCTTTGGGAGGCTTGAAACTTTCAAATCTCTCTTTACACACTAAGCAACAACTAGATCAATGCTTGTAGGAATCACAACAACAATGCAATGTACTCTGCATACCCATTGCTCTCAGTTCCGCCGCTTGCAATTGCGCTAAGAGGTGTTCTTGCAATCGCACAATGACTGTGTGCAACCAAACTTCCATTGAGCGGACTTGCGTTGTGATGGCCTGCCAGCGTGGATGTGCACAAAGATAATTACCCGCCGCTACGTGCAGATCTAAGCAAATTAGCAATTGGCAGCTGCAATGATGGCTACCTGGCCACCCAATTCTCAAGTAGTCCACTCCTCGAGCAGGTTTAGGGTAATTATGTCTTAATCCCTCCCCTATTGGTAGGTGTACGTGTATTTAAGTCTTCAAGTAAGACACATAATTCCAAAATGAACCACGTTTCAGTGTTTGCCACTTTATGAAGTGGAAGACATTCCTTTGGTTTTTTCTCCAATGCAAATGGCCAAGATGGCAATGAGTTTTTCTTTTTTTAAGAAGGATGTTTTGTGAAAATTAAGGTGTATGCTTAATTTAATAAATAAAATAGTACAGTTCATGGAAGATTAAGTGTGATTTTTTTAAGTGGGAGTTTTTTCTGGGGGAAGGGGCCAAGTGATTATACCCCTCCAAGCCTATGCCCTTTTTGAAGTGACAGTCACTCAAAACTAATATTTTTTGGGGATTGAGTAAAAAGCTAGGAAAAATTGTTTTTCTCAAAAATCTAATTGTAGAATCATGCCCTAGACCATGTAAATTATTTTTAGAAAAAAAGCCAGCTTGTTCTAGATGTAAAGGACTAAGATACTGACATCTAAAGTGAAAAAAAAGGATTTATTCCCTGCTCCCCAATAATTTCAAAATCTTATGACAACATTTAAGTCAAAAACATTCCTCCATGCAACGTTGACCCTTATTTTCTCCATGTCCAAGCCCAAGATAGGTAAGTGTGGGAGAATTTTCAAAGTGAATTGGAGGTGTGAATCATACTCTGTGAAATTGTACAATGCCATAAGGTCAAAAAGTTTCCACGTACAATTGGCAAAATTGTAGGATATATGTAAAATTCCAAAATTTGAAATATTGTGATCCAAATGGTGAAAACCAATGAATCTTATTCTATTATCTTTTGGAAAAAAGAAAGTCAGAAAAAAAAGACACAAAGAGCTCAAAATTGTAATGCACCAAATTTAGCAAAGGGCAAAATAATGGAGGTTTGGTAGTCCCAACCCTATACCACAAACTATAACTTCCCATCAATTTTGTTTTGTCAATCAAAATTTAATGATTCAAATTTTCCCACATACATATAAATCTAAAGTACCAATTTCATATTTCTATTTTAAAAACATGCAATTTAGCTTGTTTGTTTTGAGCAACCCGGGTCTCCCTTGTTTTTTAGTTATTCAAGAATAATTTTTTCACTAAATGTCAGAATGAAGAAAAAAAAGATGTCCATCCACATATTATAATTCCTAGTCTTCCATGAAAGTTCTAAAAAATTGCATATAGTATTCTAGTTGTAAGTACATCCCCGAAACCCCACTTGGCCCCTAAGGAACCACTTGGTTCTTTAGGCGTTAAGTCACTTTATCGAATTGGAATTTAAATTTGGAAATAGATATAAAAAGGGCAAAACTTTTGTCTACAGTCAAGAATAAAATTTATACATTTTTTTGGTGTTTGGGTAGAACAAAAGCCATGTAAGTATCTCATTTTTGTTAAAATTGGAAAAATTGTAATACTTAGCAATGATATTTAGTCACTTCAGCTAATCCTATAAGTCATAGCTTGGATCACGTATGGTCAATGAGTGACTTTAATAGGAACATACAAAGGGGGCACAAAATAAGAATAGGGAAATGTGGAGACAACAAAGAATGAGAAATAAAACTTAATAAGGCAATTATGGAAGTAAAGAAGGAAAAGGTGGAATAAACGGAAAAAAGGAAGAAAAGGCCAAAAGCAAAGTATAGTGAAAACATCCGGTACTTGGTCTCTTGAAGGCCATAAGTACTGCTCTCAAAATTGGAATTGGAAGACCAAGGTTCCATGATTCTTACCATTGAATTTCAAATGATAAAACTTGGCAAATGCTGTTCCAAAAGAGAAAACTTTTCATTTGAATTTTGAGTTTTTTGTAAACAATTTGCTATGACTTTTTCTTTAAATTTATCTATGGTTTAGGGGTAAGAAGAATTTTCTTGCAAAACAAACAAGTACTAATGGGCCCACTTTTGAAATTTGGGGGTTTAGTACCGCCTTCATTTTGAAGAAAGTCTATGCTTGGCTGAGCACTTCAAAAGTTTACTCAATTAAATTTATTCATAATTAAGTATGTTTGGATCTTTCATTTAAATGCATAAATTTCCAATCAAAATAGGTTATTGGGTACGGAGAATTTTTTAGTATGGCACTCCTAGACAATACGGCATAAACTTGACATGAATTTTGGTGTCATTTTTTGGATATTTTAAGTTGCCCAAAAATTTAGAGAAGTGCTTCATGTGATTTGCCTGAAAAGCCATAGATAATTTATTTTGACATATTGAAAGACATGGAGGATGTTGTATATTTGGAGATGTTTCCACAATCTACTGTGAAGAGGTAACAATGAGCATGAATATCCAACAAAATAATATAAAGTTAGTCATATGCAATGTTAGAGATTATTCAAGTTTGATTTAATTGAATAAAAGCCAAACTATGTGTTTGAGATAATTTTAATCTATACTACTAAATGGGAGCCTCGCCCTTGCTGACTTTGTGCCCTATTTTAGAAACTTCTAGAATTCTCTAGTAGAAGTTGAAGTCCGCTTTTGTAGAACCTTCTTAATTTCTTGGCTGTAAGTTCGATTAACAAAATATGTTTTACCTATAGAATATCAGGTGCCCTCCAACTATGTCATTTTTCAAATTCCTTTTCTGGAATTTCTTATGGAAATTGATGCAATACATTATGAACCAAATATACAATAGCAAACATCATCCAACCATGAGCTAAAATCCAAACAAATCTCCAAGCGCCCTTCACCAATATCTAAAATAATAACACTATAATCACTGCAATTACAACTCTTAGTGTAATTGAAGGAGCAAAATCTTTGTGAATCAATCTCACATTCCAATTGTATTATAACATATTTGTTTTCTCTAAAGCTAAATGTTGCATTGCCCACTTATGTCCAACTTGAGCAAAGACTATGAATAAATAATTATTTATTTATACATATTTATACATGTATGTATATGTATATACATGTATACAAATATATATATATACAAGTTGTGATACAAAGAAATTATACACATAGTTGTGATGGCATAAGTGCATAATGAACCAAGTTAATTGTGATATACATATCAATACTACTTTGAAATGTAAGTAAAATTGAATAATGTTTCCTTAAAGAAAACTTAATGATTCATGTCTTGAAGCAATTTTTATTTTTCTTGTTTGATTTAGTACTTTGCCACTGCATTATAGACCTCTTCATCAAAGCTTTTATAAAGATATTCTTCATACTATCATAAATGCACCAGTAAAAAAATGCATCACAATATTTTTACATAGTTCCTAACCTTAGAAAAATAAAGATTAAGTTTCAAAATATTTTGTCAACAATTATGAATAATAAAAGGCAACCAAAATGTGGAATTTGTCACAAGCTACATTTGATTTTTCCTATTTGGATTGGTGGATACTAACATCATACTCTTTTGAGAATACATGTATTACTTCTAGTGGCTGAAGCTCACCTAATGAAGCCTAGAGTTTTCTACTTTGAGTTATATAGTGTACATTGTAGACATGGGTGTGTACAACACATGTGAAGGAATATGAAAAATATTGTAGTTTGTGTTTGTTTTGGAAAAGCTTTAGAGAGAAAATTGTAAGAACATTGTGGCAAATAGAGTGCAAAATCTATGGGGCTTATCAATCCAATACTTCCTCAAAAAGAAATCAATAAGAATATGCAATCTTGATTTAGCTAAAAAATCCACACAGTAGACAACAATACAAACATCTTGATTAAATAATGCTAGTTGGACTAATATATCCAAAAACAATTCAACAAAACAACATTCATAAGAAGATAATAGAATGCAATACATGGCAACAGAGATTGGAGTGGTTTGTAATAAAACATAGTGAAAGGTTTATACTAAGAGAAACCCATCGATTTAATAATAGTATTTCTATTTCTTGTAAACAACCAACTTTGGTTAAAACTTGATCCAAATTTAAATAAAACTTTTCCAAAACTAAAATAGATTTCATCCAACTTTGTACTAAATCCAACATACAAATGAAAAGAATTGCGTGAACATCAACACAAAACATCACTTGACAAGGAGATTTGCTTTGGTGTTATCAAAACCTTCCAATGCCTATATAGATAAAGTTTAGGATGTTCCTCATCCTGCTTTCAGCACACACTACAAATGTGTCCTAATGTTATTTCAAATCACACCATAGTTTTATTTATTGGGTGACACAGAGATATCTAAAAAATCATGCAAGTTTTTAAACATAACACAAATTCCATGTCTTAGGAAAGTCCCCTTTATATTTGATTTGTACAATGCTGTACATTATAAATTATAATAGGCGTCTATAATACCACACAAATCTGCTTGGATTATAAAAAAGAATAAACTTTTTAAATAGAATCCTAAAAAAAATTACCTTTTAGAAAGGTGATACTTGCATCTAGAGAAAGTAACATGTGCTTGCATGAAATTGGGAAAAACTGAGATTTTGGGACTTCAGAATTTATTTCAATAATACATATATATTCAATGAATAATCTTTAGTAAATGCAAAATCCAAGTCCAAAAATGTTGCTTTTTCCCAATTTAATGAATGACTCATTAGTACTCTAGTAAGGGTTTAAAATTCCATTTTTTACAATTTAAGGTATATATGAATGACAATGGTGTGCAAGATGACTATAAAGAAATTTGCTAAAGCATGATTTATTGAATTTCCAATTACATTTGACTAGGAATTCTTTTTCATTTAATAAGTCTAGTTTGATATTGGAACATAATACATATTTGAGTATAACAATTACTGTTGTACACATCCCACATTCTTGTCTTCGCTTCTAAAATTGGGATGTATTAAACTACTATTGTTGAATTTAATAACTTGTCAAAGTATGTAGCTCTATGATAAATATTCCATATAAATCAAGCACATTTGTTAAAAATGTTTTAGTTCTAGAGCAATTTAACTCCATTAATTGCATAGTGCATTTTGTTGTGTTTTTTTAAATTTAGTATAGAATTGCAAGAAAAAGGCACAAAAAAAGTAAGGATATTCATGGTATTCTCAAAATCCAAGAATAAAGATTAACTAGCATTTTTACACAAAACCAAAGGTAAATAATATTATTCAAATAACAAAAGGATATATTTGATAATTCAAAATAATTGAGGAGCATTTTTAATATTTACCCAAAATATAATGGATATCATTAATATTTTACTAAAAAGCCAAGGATATTTTTGAGAATTTAAATCTTTCAAGGATGCCCATTTTTTGTATCAATGGATGTCTTTGGCCCAACACAAAGGATATTTACTAATTCATTAAATCTTTTGAATAGAAATCTTTATGGATGTTCCATTACAAATCGGAACTTTCTAATTTTACTAGTTCTTGAAGATAGTTCTCAAATATACTTGGATTTTGGGAAAAGTAGATTAATTTTACTATATTTATTAGGTTGTTTGGCAGATTATGAGCGGTATTAAAGTACGTATATATGTCCAAACATGTACAATATACATAGATATATACATATTTGTATACATATGTATAGTGGTCTACAACATAGTTTCGTTCATCTCAAACATCGAGATAAGGAATCACCATTGTGCATGAGCTACCAGTATAATTCTGTTTGGTCATTCCAACAAACAAACACACTAGAAATTTATAAGCTATGTTGTACACGGCATAGGCAACTTCTAGCAATAATTGGAGGAATTTGAATATGAAGGGGCATGGGCAATTGCTAGCACTGATTACAGGAATATGAATATGAAGGGCCATAATTTTGTACCCTATATCTAGATTACAAGCATAAGAATATCCATATCACATACTAAGGCATAGTATATTTGAGAGCACAAGTTTACCCAATTCAAATGCAAATTTATAATAGAAATTTTATTTGGTTTGTGAGGTGCTCTACCAATGAGTCATCCTTATGTCTAATGCAATAACCGTTGCAATGCGCGCAAGCATTGAGCGTACCAAGCTCTCCAACTTTTCTTCATTAATGTTATCCCTTAGTTGATGCAATAGCACAAACGTTTGCTCCTTGGGAGCACAATGCTTGCGCAATTGCTGACGGGTATCCTTCATCATTGCCCAAATCTTTTCAATTGGATTCAAATTTGGGGAGTTTGCAGGCCATTCTAGCTTGACTATCAAGCGCGTTTCCCTCCATTGCCTTGAAACAAGATTGTGATGGATGGGTGCACCATCCTCCATAAGAATTGCACCTAATACACGACCCACAAGATCTAACAATGAGCCATTATACACCAAGTCAATAGCTTTGCGCCGGTCTAGAGGCAATATGACCGGTGACAACTTGTGGCCAACTGCAAAGCCACCCCATATCAAAACTAAAGACCTTCGACACTTGAAGGTTGGTGAAATGCAGTTGGGGTGGTAGCGTTCGTCAACCGTCCTCCATGCCAAGCTCAAACTTGTCAAACGTTCCTCCCAATTTCAAAGGAGGAGTTATTAGTCCAAACAACCTTCTTCCACTCCTCAAAAGCCTAATCTTTGTGAGCTTTTGCAAAGGCTAACCGTTCAACTTGATGCACTTTGGTCTAGAATGGTTTCTTTGCTGCAATACATGATTGCAAGCTATTCCATGAAGTGCAAAACAAACAGTTGAAGGACTTACAGCAACTATCAACTGGTTGGTGATGTCTAACAATGTGGCCATCCTGTCACTATACACAATCTGCTTCAACATTTGCACATCTTGCTCCATTAGCTTCATGCGGCGTTGTGCTTTCTCTAGCTTCACATGTGATCCTTGCTCTAAGCTAACTTTCAAAATACTATACATTGAAGACTAAGCCATGGAGAGATGCTGTGCAACTTGATGTGTTGAATGACCTGCATGATGCAAAGCTAATATCTCAGCACGTTTGATGTCACTATAAGTCAAGTGCTGTAATTTGACCAAGAGTCGGAAGCAATTTGTAATGAAGTAGTCTACCATTGTTTGTAGGCAAATGACTGTTGAGATTTAGTAGCGTTTGTTTTCTCAGCTAGCTGCAATGTATTTCTAAGGAACAATCAAATTTGCCTCTCAAAACTCAGC
The DNA here is from genome assembly GCA_963920765.1 of Ulota crispa. Classification (NCBI taxonomy): domain Eukaryota; kingdom Viridiplantae; phylum Streptophyta; class Bryopsida; order Orthotrichales; family Orthotrichaceae; genus Ulota; species Ulota crispa. Next base: position 39,579,674 of record OY987242.1, read on the forward strand.
CTATTGCAACAAATCTAATTAGCACCCAAAAAATTGAACAAATCTGCAGCGGATTTACTTTTCAATCTTTTAAGATTCAACGGCTTTGTAACGGACCTGATTTCTGTGTGATTTGATGGGTCCCTCACCTCCCTTTTGAGAGAAATGGGAAAAAGCTTACAAGCGAACAAAGCCTGGTGATGGTGAATCGAGTGGTGAACAAAACTACGTTGTAGATCACTATACACATGTTTGTCTATATTTGTGTGTTTGCATCATATTTTTTAATATAACCAGACTTTGAGATTTGAAATTGGAATTTAGAAATGAAACATTGTAAATATCTTTTAAGTTTTCAGGCCTCTTATAGTGAAATTTTATCAATTCCCAATCTATAGTGTGGTATTCTTTTACCCATGTAATCCAATTCAAGATCCTAGACTTACAATTCATAGAAAGTGCACATAATATATGAATACAATGTCCTTCTACACTACAATTGTAGTGAATGCAATCTTGTAATTTAGTAATGTTTTACTAATCCAAAGTCACAATTACATGTTCCTCAATCTTGTTCTTCAAAAGTGGGCCTTTTCAAAATTCAAATATGTCCATATTTGATTTGAAAGTTATTGTATGACTTGTTTAACCACTTGTAAACTGTTCACATAATTATGGACTTTCTATGTTCTTGAACAACTTGGGTCTCTTGATGTTTTGCATGAATGTTTTGATTTGGGTACATTTCCTAGCATTTTGTAAGTATTGTTTAATACTTTGCAAACCTTTTGAAGTACTTTCCAAGTATCTTAGAAATATTTGTGAATGTTTTGCAAATTTTTGCAAACTAAATCAATTTGTGAATTATTACTTAATTTGTGAACTTTGGATAGTCCATAAATACTTAAAGACACCTAAAATAGGGAATTGATATATGCACATTGGGGGTTAAATTTTAGATATTTACCATCAACAAGTTGAATTTGGAAAATTTGAATTCAAACTTGGATTTAGAGACCTTGATTTAATGTACAACCACAAAGGAGGTTACAATTGAACAACGCCTAGGGGAAAAAGCTTAATTAGGGAGTAATTATTACTTTTACCCTTGTTTATAAAAAAAGCTAAGCTTTTCCACTAGGTGTTGTTCAATTGTGTCCTCCTTTGTGGTTCTAAACTAAATCAAGGTCTCTAAATCCAAAAGTGAATTTAAATCTTCCAAATTCAACAAGATTCAACTCTTCGATGATTAATATCTAAAATTTTCCCCATGTGCATATATCAATTCGCTTTATAAAAGCCTATAAGTTTATATCCTAGTCCATTTCTTTTATGACATCATTGCCATCCTTCAAACCACCCATTAAACCCCAACACATCCCGCGGGTCCGTCTACGTCGCCCCTGGCAATAGCCTAAAAGGCATTCACACCCAACACATTCCCAATCAATTTACATCAAGACCCCATTAAATTGGGGTATTTTCCCTCTCCTAAAGGGGGCAAATTTGCTCATCTCAAATTGCGTTTTTTCATTTTTTCATGAGATAACCAAAAAAAAACAATGCGCACAAAAAGTGCAAGCATGGGCTTCTCTCCTCCGAGGAAGAGAAGGAAAACACCCAAAAACAAAGGCTAAGCTTTTTCTCTTGGGAAAAGGGCTAGAGACTAAAAAAAAATTTAGTAGAGAAAATATATCAAGCTTTGAAACCTAGTAAGTCTGAGAGAGAACCACAGCCGTTACAAGAGAGGTTAACGACATCAAACAAGTATCTGAAAAGAACTACACTCGTAGATTTTCCATCAAAAATGGACAGCAGTCTAAGTTTCTTCATAGTACTAAACTGGCTAATATAATACAAAGGAGATCATCGTCATCCGAGGACCCGTGGTAACAACCATAGCCCTGCTGCTCCGTTATGGTCGTGTTGCTCGTCACTCCAAGCACCGAGCTAAAATTAACTGAGTCCGTGCACATGAGCGCTTCCGGTGCTCAACAGATCGCAATCAAAGTTGGAACTCCTGCTGTTGCACTCGACCATTCAATCTGCGCATCCGCTATTATCCTGCGCGCATTTCAAACTTTTCCTCGTCAATGGAGGTGCCTTGAATCGAATCGTAAACAGTATAACCTCGTTGTACTCATATCCTAATTATCAAGCAAATGCGGTAAATGCACGAGGTCATATGTCGGAGAACTTCACGCTAATGTGGTTTTATGTGATAATATCGAGGCTCCATCATGCAAACCTTGCGTGTGAATGTGTGCTTAGTGCTCTTCGATTGAAGGTTACTGATGTTTTGAATCATTGAACTAAATAAAGAATGAGAAAGAATGAGCAGGAATGAGCAGGAAAGAGGAGGAATGAGGAGGAAGGAGGAGGAAGGAGGAGGAATGCGCATAATTTTCAAACTTTTCCTCGTCAACGAAGGTGCCTTGATTCGTAAATAGTCTAACCTCGTTGTACTCATACCCTAAGTATCAAGCAAATGCGGTAAATGCACGAGGTCATATGTCGGAGAACATCACGCTCATGTGGTTTATGTGATACTATCGGGGCTCCATGCAAACCTTGCGTGTGCATGCGTGCAGAGTGCTCTTCGATTGAAGGTTACTAATGTTTTGAATCATTAAACTAAACAAAGAATGAGAAAGAATGAGCATGAATGAGCAGGAATGAGTAAGAATGAGCAGAAATGAGCAAAATCGAGGAGTGAGCAGGAATGAGGAAAAGTGAGCAGGAATGAGCAGGAATGAGCAGGAATGAGGAGGGACGAGTACCTTGAGGATTTGGAAGGCTTCAGCTGAGGAGGTCGAGGGGAAGCGGGGGGTTTTGCGACGGGCAAGTTTGTGGAGGACTCTTTTTTGCGTAAGAATCCGTGGTACCGGAGCTCCTCCAAGGCGAGCTCTAAGTCGTCTTCCTCGCTGATGCAGCCGAGGCGAGGTCGCCACGGGCAATTGCGCCACAGCGGTCGCGGCGGGGAGGACGACGCGAGGGCAGAGTCGTGCCTGCCTGCGCTGTACAGGCTTGATTCCGGCAGCACTTTGCTCTTGGAGCCTTTGAGCATATGGCGAAGCGATTTTCCTCTTAACGGGGACCCGAGCCCTCCGATTCGTTGCGGGGAGCTGTACACCCGCAGCGGCGACTTACAAGGCAAGGTTCTGTGATTCTCCAACCCCGGCGACCCGTCGTAGCATCGACATTGAGACGACGGAAACGGCGCGGCGGGGAACATGCGTGGCACGGGGAGGAGGAAGTAGATGCAGTCGCTTTGAAGCTCAGCATCCAAGGGCAGCATTTGGTTGCTGCTGCCGGACGAGTCGCTGTTGTTCAGCCCGGGTCTGCAGATGAAATGGTGAGGGTACGATTGCAGCACTTCTTCCACTGTTGTTAATGGCGGCAGGTACAGCACTTCGCCATCGCCGTAGACAACTCGTACCGGCGGCACTCCGCACACAAAGTTGAACCACGCCTTCATCGCAAGTTCTTAAAGGACAGATCAGCAAAACCGAACTACTCCACGGAGACCAAACCCTTGCTCATCTAATCCTACAAGAAACACAACAAATCGGGCAACAAATCCATTCCACGCGACCAAGCGCAACCACAAAGAAACAAACTGCTCACATTTTCAACATCCTCATGGCCACAATTGTGAACCATACACAAAATCCGACGCGACTTCAGTGTACGTTTCAACCAGCTCAGACCGAGATCTGCATACTTGTGAAGCTCAAGAGTGCGAGGACAAGAGATTGCCAACACGACTTGCTGTTGACGTCCTTGTCCTCATAAAAGACGGACACAAACAAAACACAGCAGATCACGTCGCAGCACTGACAGCGATGGAGCCGTGGCTCGGAAAGATCGATAGTGACAACGAAGAGTTAATTAATTAATGGCCGTGCTTCAAAGCTGTCATGTGGCTGCGATCATCGCCTGGCGTGGACTTACATACGGACACATTCAAGCCCTCTAGCTCTACAGCGTGTGTCATCATCGTCATTGCCCTCGATCGCCGCTGTAGCCACAAAACTTCAGTGTGCTACCTAAACAGCAACGAACATCGCAGCAAACCTCGGACTGGTGAAAACATCAGCAAATATGTGAGGAGGTTGCAGTAATCGTGTGTGTCTCCCTCTTTCGGGAAGTCGGGCTCTCGCGGGCATGCAGCCGCCGGGGTGAGTGAGGGGGGTGTAGCTATTGTGGTGATTTGGCCATAGCCATGAAAAAGCGAGCTTATTTGGTTATACTGAAGGTGGTCAGGGCTTTCATGAATCGGGGCAGTAATGACGACCATGGCACGGGAGTAGCGGTTCGGCACTAAAGGAGCGCCCTGGACTGGAAGTAAAGTTATGGGGACTTGGGGTATCAATGCCCCCCCTGAATAATATTTTCATATAATTTTGCTCAAGTTTCTTAAAAGAAAAAGGGGGAAAACTTCATGGATAACTCTGAAGTTTGCATTATTTACGTAACGTTAGAGGCTCATAAATCGACCATGTAAGGGCTGAAACTGAATTTTGGGGAGGTGGAAACTTCTTGAAATACTTTTCAGTAAATTTTCAATTTTCCTTAAGAGAAATTGGCATCTAACTCAAGTTATTTTGTATTTTTTAGAGCAATGTGGAATTAGTTATGAAATTTTGAAGTGGAAAGGTCAAAAGGGCTCTAAAACCGCCCACCTTCTCTAATGTATGTCCATTGTACATTTTTGAAAGGCTATGAATAAGGACGTGTACCAGCAGAGTTCATTTGGGGAGGTGAGTGGTTATAGTGCCCTAACGGAGTTTGAGCCTCTTACCTTAGATACCCTTGCTTTTTCAGAAATTACACAAATACTCTTGGACCAATTTTTTGTTGTTGTGCATGTCACTTTCCTTCTTCTTTTGTGCATACGCTGCTTCTTTTTTGTTTCATTATGTTTCCTTCTTCAACATTGGTCATGAAGAAATTACAAGCACAACAAATAAAGGCATAAAAATTATGGTCCAAGGGTATTTGTGTAATTTCTAAAAAAGCAAGGGTATCCATGTAAATATTGCAAACCTCAAGGTTATCCATGAAATTTTCCCTAAAAAAAATGGATGCAAATATGTCCTGAAAGTTTTGAAGTCTACCACTATGGAACCATGATATACAAAATACAACTAAATTTAGAGAAAAATACTTCTACAAAAAAATACTGTGTAGGTACCAACTAGATGAATATGAAAGTGTTATTTAGTAAATTATTGGCACAAGAGTGTTTTAACCACCAAGGATAAGGGACGCTTCACACTATGGCCAACTAAGTTGAGAAGCCTTGGGATTGAATGAAGCCTCTAAAAGCCATGCCCAAAGTTCAAAGTCAGAACTTTGATTAGACTTTCCAAATGTAACAACCAAGATCTTGTTAGCTTTTGGTTATTTTATGAAAATGAGTTAATAGTCTCTCAATTGTAGTTTGGGTTTCCATTTTTGCTTAACCTAGATTTTTCTTGAGAGGGAGTTTTTTGGATGAAGAAAAGATGTCATGGGAGGTGAGGGATGTTGGACTTTAGCCTTTAGCACTACAAGAAACTGTGTCCTAATTGACATGTCCAAATTGACTATATGTGTCCAAAATGACAAAAAGATTGTCAAATTAAACAAATTTTGTAAATTTAGCCGTGTTAATTTGGACATATTCTTGTCATTTTGGACAGGTTCCCTTGTAGTGGTATGAAATGCCAAGAGACCAAAGTCTTGATTTGTTGCAATGTTATTAGTGGAAATTGATGGCCTCTCGACCTTTGACCATAACTATATGAAGCATCCCTAAGAGTGCTGGTGTTCAAACGTGGCATAATGCATGACTTCTTGCAAGAGTTCATTATTGGAGCCGTAAGAAAATTTGAAGTACAATTAAGTATGATTAGGATTTTTTCTCAGTGTCTATTTTTCAAATATGTGACTAGTTTTGTAATCGGAATTTTTTGTGATTTTGTAGCAATTTTATAGAAGGCTTTGAATCCGATCATGTCAAGATGAAAGAGAATCTCAACTTGCAAAAATTGAGGAGCTTGTTTTTGAAACCTTCTTAAGTTCTTAAATCAAATTTTTTTTTACCTCAAAAGTTTCAAATCTACATTTCACCCCTCACATTCATAAGGATTAAGGCACTTAAGTTGATCATGAAAATCATGTTTGGGACCACTATGTGAGCATCTGGGAGCTATGTTCATAAATGTGGATAAATTTTACAAAAAAATATTCATTTTTTTCTTTTTGCTACATAAAAAAGGAAGGAATTAGGGAGACACCCCTAAAGCCCAACTTATTAAATTTGAGGTTATTAATATGTTGAAATATGAAATAAAATAAAAACAATACTTTAGCTCAAATTTGCATATGTAAGAGTTGCAAATATACAACAAATATGTCTCATTTGCAATATGGTCAAGAGTTAAACTTACAACTAGTTTAACTCTTGACCATGTTGCAAATGAGACTTGTTTGTTGTATGTTTGTAACTCTAGCAAATGCAAATGTGCGCTAAAGTATTGTTTTGATTTTATTTCATATTTCAACATAAGAATAACCTCAAATTTAATAGATTGGGCTATAGGGGGTATCTCCCTAGCAACTGGGGGTGTCTCCCTAATCCTTGAGCATCATGATGTTATATTAAAATATATATGTGCATTTAGCAATATTTTTAGCCTATTGGGCTAATTTTAAATTATCACATCTGAAATTATTAAGGGAACTTAAAACCTGAATATATAGCATTCCTTTTTGTTTTATTTTTTTGGTTCACAACAATAAAATCTGGAGATACTCTGATGACCAACCTACAAATATTTTAGAAGGAGTATGTACTTTTGACGCCAATGCAATTATGATATCAAGATTTTGGAATTGGGATAATCAAATCTAGTAAGTGTGTTTTAGTTAGGTTGGAGGGTCTTATTGACTTTACAGAAGGTGAATTTATCTTAATGATTGGAGGGATAAAGTCTCAATAAATATGTCTTTTGTTTTTTTATTTTTCAGTTTCTTCTTCTGGAGTGTGAACATAGTTTTGCTTATTTTGAAAATGCTCTTGTTTTCTTGTTTTTGCATACAATCATGTCAAATGAAGGAAACTAGAATACAAACAATTAATTCTCAATTGCAAAAAATATTAGGTGGGTTTAGAGATTGTAGACATAAAGAGTTTGTCAAAATAATAGATTTCAAGCTTCGACATTTATAGTTAATATTGTATTCATGAAGACGTCACATGTCATAAGAAAATGATATAAGTGACCTTTATGTAAGTTCAATAAAACCAAGTTGCAATTTGTGACAAATTCAAAGTTAGCAAAAGTAAATAGCAATTCTAAAGTACATATTGGCAAAAACAAAGAAAAAGTGTATATGTAAATAATCAAAACCATTGTTTCTATAATTGCGCTTTACATGCCTTATTAAAAAGCATTACAATAAAATGGGCATTTGATGACTTTGAGTGTTGTGAGTCATTCATAATTACAAATGACTCACAACAATCATAACTCAAAGTCATAAAATGCCCATTTTGTTGTAGTGAAGTCACATTCATATATGATATTTTCCTAATAGAGCATTTTTTTAAAATAGGATTGGTTCAATAATTGATGATTTTTGATGCATTGTATTTGTTGTTGACATTGTAGCATGTCATTTGAACTTGACAACAAATTGCTTCAAATGAATCCCAAAACCCATATCATGGTTTCTTTTTAAAAAAAATACCTTTATAAAGTCTTCAGGCTAGCTTTTCTTTTTAACAATGCAATTATACAAACACCAATTGCAAACCTTTTAGTAGTCACACAGTCCAAACCGGTCTCAATCATTATAAGCAATGTTGGTTGGTCCTTAAAAGTTAGATGTTATTAAAAATATTTTAAAAATTCTACCGATTTTTTGAGTTGGGTTTGATATGTAACTATGTAGGGGTTAAATAAAAACCGTTCTTCTAATTATACTGGCAATTTGACAAATCTTGGAACCCTAAACCTACAATCATGTAATAAAACATAGACAGTCATTGTTTTTTTAAAGTTTAAATCGGGTACTGAAAACTAACAAATATTACATTGTAATGTTTTTCATGAATGAAATCAAATAAATTCTATTGCTCATATGATTTTACTCGTTTTTTTTTTCTGAGTTTTCATATGAGCCAACTGAATCTTGTAAAGCAAATGCGAGGTCTGGCTTCTAAACAAGAAAAGAAAAGAGAACTCCTACCATTATATTTGCTAGTAGCTTCGTGGATCTTTTGAAGGAATCCTATAAAATTTTGATGGAGTTTAAAAATTAAAATCAATGCTGCATTAATCTAACCCATCGGGGATTTTAAAATCTTTAAAACTTTATGTGGTAATTGGTGGAATTATTCATGTGACAGTCCTATCAAATTTACAACTGAGGTTATGATATCAATAGAGGAATGAGAATACTTGCTTCACATTCGATCCCGTCAATAATGGTTAATTAATTAACGCGAGCAAGAATACTTATTATTCATAAAAGTTAAGCTTTACTTTTGATGGGGGGAGTAATAGGTGCTTTATGACATATCCCAAATTCCAATGATTTCTCAAAACCTGGTTGTTTGAGGGTTAAAATTCAGGGTAACTTGTGTAGAGTTCACTAAACACCAAATTTACGAAAACACTATGTGGTGTATGAAGACTTCACAAAATGACATTTTGACAAGTTCAAGTGGAAGAATTCGCCTTAAATGTAAATGCATTATGATTTTTAGAATGTGGAATTTGAATTACAGTTTTTGTTGATACTAATAACATGAAATTTTATATGTAAACAATCAAAACCATTGAATATCATATTTAATACATTAGTACAGTATTTACATTTTGAGACTTCTGGTAACCAAGTTGAAACTGAGGGCAAATCATTACACAAATTCTAAGTTAGGCACAATGCATAATGTTTTTGTGAAATCTTAGGCTAAGTTTTCATTTTATTTTATGGTAGAAACAAAAACAATGATAATAGCTCAATTTGGCATCAAGCAATAATAGAACTAAGATTTCAACTTGGATGCTTGCACATGTCAACATTTAATGAATACAATTGTATTGCCTACATGATCAAATTTTGGTCATCCCCAAGAAAATCTCATTCATCAAATGCAAATTTTCATAAAAACGATGTTATAGTGTCTTTACCCACATCTCATTTAGTAAAATGCCTACAAGGCAATCCATATTGGAAGATTTAGCATCCCAAAATAGTGGGATTGTGCTTCCATGAATTGATTCCAATTAAAATGAAAATTTAATTGCGAAGCCCCTGCCCAGCAAATTAGACAAAAAAAAACTCAATCATTTTCACTCTTTTCCTTTGCAAAATGACAAAATTAATAAGCGTTGTTGAATAAGGACTTTTAACAAGGAATTCATGAAATTAGGATGTGGCACTTAGAACCACCCCTTATTTTATTTTTATAATAGGCTTGGTTTTATTAGTTGGGTAGTTGGGTGTGTGTTCCAAGAAGATTAAATGGTCATTATGGTAAGCCTTAGGGATGGGTATACACGGGGATAGGGGGTGGCCGCAGGAGAAGGAGGCAAACCGCTTAGCTTTTTTGCACGATCTCCTTCCGCCGAAACGGCGGGTGCACAAGTCCACTAGTTGCCAAATAACAATTCTTGCCATCAGATTTGACCAAGAGGAATAAAATTGTCAATATTGCCACATTGACACAAGTTGAAACTTCAAACTAAGGTGGAAGCACTCATAGCCAACAACTCCTTATAACCAACCAATAGGGTGCGTTATTTTCAATCTCAACAAGGATAGTTGCTTTGGGATAGATATTTCTGTCCTTTTCAAATTTGGGACCACTTTAACTTGCCACATGTCTCAAGGCAAAGTAGGAAGTAATGAGCTGAAATTAGTTATCAAAATTGCACAAGTCTAGATGTTGACAATGGGTTCAAAGCACTTTTTGACTCCCAAAATTCACAGTAATTTTAGTTTTACAAATAAAATGATGCAAAATTTGCAATCCCCATATTTCTTATTTTTCTACATGAGAAAATTATTTGTTGCCTCAAACTCTTAGTATAGTCTGTTGCAGAATCGCTTACGTTACTAGGCATGGGTGCTTCCACCTTGGCACAGATATTTACCTCCACAACAATAGAAAATAATTACACCACTGTACCTTTACATTTGAAGATACCAATCTTTGAATCTACCAATATCATGCCAATTTAATGAAATTGACTTTGAAAATAAGAAGTCTTTCTCTTACATCAAGCTTTCGTATTTAAAGGGATCATTTTCAAACATTTTCAAACCTCTTATTTTGCAATTTTAATTTGATAGCAATTTTGATTCTTCATTACGTCATTGTGGCAACGAAAGAAACTCCCGTTCCTTTCAGTTTATTTTATTTTAATGGAGCCCTGAACTTTTGAAAGTTGAAAACTAGGTTTGTCACGGATACTCACAAGAATTTAATCCATTGTCTTCAATTGCTTTGTGAGATATGTTTTGCATTGAATAGGGGTGCTTTGAAAATAGAGAAGAATTCAATTCCATTGTAAACCACATGTTTGTAGAAAGGGATTATTTTTCTCTTTCTTCATTGGTTAACCCCTAAAGGACCAAGGGTGTTTTTTGAGAAAAAATCTCAGAAACTGCCAACTTTTAGTGCATTGCCCAAAATTGAAAAAAAAAAAAATTTCTCAATTCCAACAGTACAAAAGTTAGTCAAACAGATAAGTAAGTTTGTGCAAAAAATTTCAGCCCATTTGACCACACAATTTGTAAGATTATAATGTTTGAAGTGAGAAAAATAGCTTTTTTTCATTCTTGCAAAACAAGGTCAACAGACTTTGAGCCTTCCTAAAGTAAAATTTTTGCTCTACACAAATTTGAGCTTTTTGACCATCCACAAGTATATGATGTTAGGTTCACTCATGAAAATTTCAGATGCAAATATAGAATCTAGCTTATTGTAAATCACCATGCAATGCAAGGAGGTTTAGTGAAATGGCAATACACTAGTCATTCTTTCATGAATTCTTCTACAGTGAGGAAGTCTTTTATTTGAAATCTAAACAGTGAATAGTTGGAGACAAACATTTGGGATTAGTGAAAAAAAGTTTCAAGAGCTTTGGATTTATAAATTACAAGATAACAAGGTCTAAAGTTAGAGGAATTTATTTTCTTGAAATTGCCCAAATATAGTTAACAAAGTTTGACTTCCTTCAAAACATGATGTGAGAGTCCATTTTTTTTTTGACAATGTACACCATGTCTTTTTGGTTACATACCTGCCAAATTTCAAAAGTTGATAAGAATTTTAGCATAAGATTCTCCAAAGATGCCCTATCTGCCCAAGCTGCCCAAATTCTTTTACGCATCATAACTTTTGAATCGGGCATCTGATTGGGGAAAAAATTACATTTCCACTAGAGGGATACATATTTGCACTTTGTGTAACAATTTTGAGAACATCCAACAAAAATTGACTCTATATGACCCTACTTGAGTTCTCAAGTGGCTATTGAACAACCACTTGATTCTTTAGGGTTAAGTGACACGCACCCTAGAATGCATGTCACCTGCAAATAGAAAATGAATAGGATCATCCATGTATGCACATTCATTCATAAAATCAATTGATATTAATAAATTTCATCCATTTTTTAGTTGGTGTGTTTGATGTTTTTTGAGAGGGATTTGATTGCTTCATTTATTTTTTTGCCCAATTTTTTTAGTGTTACAATGACCAATGTTAAAATGAGGTAAGATTGCCTATATATATTTTTGTCAAAATACTCAATTTCATCTATAATTGTGTACATAGGGCCTTGTAATTGTGCATTTTAGACTTTTTCTTTTTAAAAACTTGCTTTTCGTAGCTTTTCCATTGATTTTGAGCTAAAAATTGATTCCTACTCACCAAATCTTGGCTCATTGCTCACAAACTCACTGTTTTATGCTCAAAAAATAGCATCTTTAGTCAATAATTGTGTCCTCTTTGTTCCAATTACAACCAATTATGATATCATGCCATTATATAGCTAATTAAATGGACTTTTATTAGATTATGATATTTTTTTAATGCTAATTGGCTCCCATGGAACAAACTAGGATGTTTCTAAGTCAAGTTTCAAATTATCATAGCAAATATCAAGAGCTCATTTGAGGGTTGGGACATGTAGGGGCTATGGGTGAACCACTAGCCAGTGGAAGAAAACGTGCTATAAACAACTAGTTTTAAACAAATGCAAATATCCTAAACAACTTAAATTGAGTCACTATATAGTGGTTTAGGACATTTGTAATTGTTGTGAACTAATCATTTACGATAATTTTTTCTTCTAGTGCGGTTTGCGGTTACCTGACAAGCCAAAGGTATTGGAACTTATTCTAAAAAAAGTTTGAAACCCTGAACTTTATTTATATTTTGTTTCATATTGTGCAAATCATTCATCAATAACATCTCGTTCATGAAATAGTCACATGGCACACAAAAACAGCACAAGTGAGGTTTTTGAAAGTTCCAGAAAAGTTGGTCACAATATGTGACAAATGCAAAATGGATTAGAAGCTTGGCATATGGATGGACAAAATCCATCATCTACATGGTCAAATTTTATTGACCTAAGAAAGAATCATCACTTTCAAAATATCGCAATGTCAAATCTCAAAGTTTAATCTTGGATGAGTTGGAGGAATACTAGACCTCTATACGATAAAGGAATAACTATACTTTTTTTTCAATTCTTTTTAGAGTTAATGAGTTGTTACAAAAAAATTTAAGAAAAAAAAACCCTCAAATGTTTGGAAGTTAGGGGACATAGAGCATTCCACCAAGGAAGCCAAGGAAAATTACTAATAAGAGGTGGTTCACACTATGTCCCATGTTTCACTAAAATTTGAGATTTTGATTGGTATAAAGCCAAAAGTTGAGACTTGGTGCTTCATACTATGTCCCAAGTCTCACATCTTGGTTGCTGATATTGCAACTCTTTTTGGAAGTGACGTCAAAAAAAATGGGACTTCACTCAAGGTTAGGATTGACAATTTTACTAAACAAACATTTTAGCTCAAATTCCATCAATATTTTTGCATTAAACATTCATGACTTTCTTTAGTACTCCTTTTCTACTTGTATAACCCATCCAAGTTGAGATCTCATGTTCAGATGGAGCTTGCGTAAGGTAGCAGCACCCATAAGTTTTGTGTCCTCATGAACGTCAGTGACAGTGGCAGGGACTAATTAATAGAAAAACATATGGTTGTGGGCTACGGAGTGATGGTTATGGGTGATGAAGTGATGGTTATAGGTGATGAAGTGATGGTTATGGGTAACAAAGTGGTGGTTTTGAGTGACTAACATGATAATTTTGAGTGTCACATCTCACTATTTAAGAACCAATAACCATTGTTTTTATCATCTCTTACACACAGCTTTACAATTTTATTGATTTTGGACTTTGAAAAATCTTTGTAACCAAATGCTTGCAATTGGAACTTTGAAATTGATACCAATATTTTTGATTTCCTCTTCCTAACTTGAAAATATTATTTTCAAAGTTCATTGATTGATTTTCCTACCCAAAAACCCTTAGATTGACGCTTTTGAGTGCTCTTATCTTAAATTGGACGTGGGACGTAAGGTAGGAACACCCATAAGCATTAGTGTCTGCATAACCATCACCTCTAAAATCTTGAAAAATCTGTGAAAGTAAATAGATGTAAATAGATGTAATTACAAGGATGTACAACATGTGAGCATTAAACCTTAGTGTTGCAGTGGCAGTTTGCTCTTTAAAAATTTGCAACTTATTCTCATAGTATCCAAATAATACATTCAAAAGTGTAAACTCATTATTTTTTTGTTGTTAATAAGATCTTATAATTTGCTAGATGTTTATTAATAGTCATCATGTCCAAAACCCTTGAACTAACGCTTATGGGTGCTCCTACCTTACTGTTTACTGTGAACCACCCCTCATTAAAAAAACTCTCCGAACACTGATTTTAATGATTCCATCAATACGTAAATCTATAAATATATATTTCTTCTTTTCTTCGAATTTTCCGACAATGTTACGTGAAAAGCGTGTTATTTGATGTTGTATTTAATCAACCCACATTCTATGAAAGTTCACTCAATTTCCAAGCAACGAGCCAGTTCAAGGGTTCAAGCAAATCAAAGCCTCAATAACTCAATTCAGAGCTGACTTTTTTTGTCTCATAATTGAGTATTCAAAATTCATTAACCCTTAATTTCTTGACTTTATGAATTTTCGTAACACTGCAATCAATTGATTGCCATTTTGTACTGTTTAGCTTTTACTTTATTTTCTGTCCTGCAGTAACAACTAACAAGGTTTTTTGAAAACAACAAAGCGTCTTCCTTTTTATTACCAGCATGGGTAACAAGAATGTACTAAATGAAAATCTGAATTCCGGTTGGTTGTAAATGCCCATACTAATACCAACAACAACATCATTTCTTTTGAAAAAATCTGTTTTTTTAGTTTTGATAATAATAAAATCTGTTGAAGGAAATGTTTGAGTTTCAATCTAAGCTATTTTCATTTGGTACTAAGGATGGTGTTAGCATAGGGTTATGGAACAACAATCCTAACACAAGTGTAATTATGGTTCATGAGGGGTTAGAGGTTGTGCCCCTTATCTTGCTCATAGGGCCTAGATTTTTTGTTGCAACATTAAATTTCACTTATAATTATGCACATAAGGTCCTATAATTGTGCATTTAGACTTTTGTGTCTTGAAAAAAAGTTTGTTTGTTTGTTTTTTTTTTTTTGGTTTTTCCATTAATTTTGAGTTAAAGATTGGTTCTTGTTCACAAAATCTTGACTGGCTGCTTGTGGCTCACGGTTTTACGCTAACAAAATAGCATTGTCCCAAATGGATATGCTATGATGTATAAACAAAATGTGTTAACTTAATTTTTAGAAGGAAATTGTAGTTGAACATAGGACATGATTAAGAGTGCTAGAGTTTTAGAAATTGTATTGACAAGACTAAAGGCAACATGTTTATCTTTTTTTCTACAATTGTTGTAGTTGGTTCTAATTTTTACTCTTGTTGGTTATGACACTACGGGGGAGAGGGAGTCCAAATTGACCAAAGATATGACAAATTCATGTCAAGTCCTCTGTCATATCAATCACATTGATTTGGACATATAATTGACAAGTTCTTGTCACCTTAGCTGTCCATTGGACTGTCAGCATTGCAAGGCACAGCTTTACATTTTGACGCTTTAAGCTGTCACCCTTGTAAATGTATTTTCCCATTTTACCTTACTTCTAACTTTAGCCGCAAATCAAAGCTCTCCATGTCATATATATTATTGTAACAACAGTTTTATCCTTATTTTAATGAAGCAATCATGGGCTGACAAGTGTCAATTATATGGGCTTACATAAAATTACACAAAAGTGATTTCTTTACCTCTCCAATTAGTCAGGTGGTCATGTTCTTGTTACCGGATGAATAATGTAACATTTACACGTGCAAATGCATGTTTCAAATAAGAAGCTGAGAAATATGAAATAGTTGTATAAATATATATATAAAAAATGTAATGGAGAAACATCTCCACCTTGTCTTACACACAATAGTCACACTTACTTTGCCTAACCTTATTCTAGACCAGAGAAAATGAATTTATCTATAGAAAAAAATACAATTACTATTTTTTTTTCTCACACATCATTGTAAGCATCACAATATATGTATACCAATTTCTCCTACCACATGTTCTGTACCTCAACCAAACTTTGCATGGTATACTACTATGAATGCATACATTGACAATGAAAATTGCACTACAAGCTGGAGAATTCACTCATGCTCTGATACATGACAAATGCCCCAAAATGTTGAAATATTTGCACAAAACAATATTGCCACATCCTTGGTTTAACTAATTGCATAAATTTGTTATGGACACATTTTTCTCTCCTTTGGCGCCCAAAAACCAAACTTCTACAACTGTTATCTCCATGCACAATTGCTTATCAGAGCACTGCTGTCAATCCTAAAAAGAAGTCAATACTACACTGTCACTGATTGAAACCAAACAATACTTTCCACACAAAATGAGTATATCCAACAACATCACTCAACAAAGTGAATCCAATAACGTAGAAAAAAATTTGCAACACTTGGATGGTCAGAGCCACACTTCTCTCAACAAATCTTCATTTCTTCTTGTATCCAACTTTTGATGCTACATAGATCATGCATGGCGGTAACAAAATTTCAACATACTTATCCTTGTGCGCTGTCTTAAAGTTGCAATACTATCTTTCATACAAGAGAATTTGTGAGTTCATACCATTTACAAATACGTGAACCATACAATTGGATATGCTCTCACTGTATGTCTACATGTTGTTGCCTTACCTACTTACCTTGTACAAGTGTAAATTCAATGTTTTCTAGCAAGGTATTGTTGGACTCACCTTATACCGGTACACTGACTGAACACTAAAAGTCATTAAAAAGCGGAAGAATTCATAATTTGTATATTGCATGGCTAAGGTCATTATTACTAACAAAATATAAGCATGCTTCTCCACTAAAACCTCATTTCTTTATTCACTGACATACCCTGATACTGCATTTGGCTTTCAAATAGTTCAATGGTTAATTAGACATAAGTGGTTACCTCTGCTACATCTCCAATATCACTTCTCAGCATGTTGGATAATCTTCCTCTAATCTCCTCGACTTCTTTGTCAACACCTCCCAACAGCAGCAGCGTACCTTTCTGAATAGCCGCACGCTCTTCTAGTGACAACGGTATGTGGTCGTGTAACAAGCGGCCAACACCGTGCTCCTTCGCTGGCACTGTTCTACTTTTTGCAACCTCCTCTACCTCCAAGGCATTCATTGCTACAATTTGACAAAGTAATTTACAAACCATTGCTTCCGCTGCAAGGGCCTCTTCTTTCAATGACTGCAGCCTTGTCGCTCCAGTACCTGTATGTGAGTTCTAGATTCAGCACCAGAAATCTTGAATTCATTTTTTGTTTTACTTAGCTTTGAAATTACATCAATATAAGTGGAATAGCCATTTATGTTGATTTAGATTAGTTAGATCAAATGGTTAGCGGTACGCCATTTCGCCACTCCATTTGATAAGTCATTAGAAGTGATTTAGTGAGAATTAGTAGTTTTTAGTTATTTGAGTGACATACATACTAGGGGCTTGGAATCCCCTCTAAAAGTCCCCACTAGCCTAATTAGAGAGGGTTAGTTTAGGTTTGGTTACTAGGAGCTTGGGATCCCCTCCAAAAATTCCCACTAACCTAATTAGAAAATGTTAGTTTAGGAGTAGATTAGTTATGCCACGGCCAAGGGCCACATCATCAGTTTACAACTTGACATCTATCAGCAACAACATTTGGTGCATCTATACCCAAGGTGCCCAATACCTTTAGCTCCTTAAAGAGCGTAAGTCCAAACGGTTAGCCTTATTAAGCTACCGGTCAACCCCGGTGAAAGGAGGTTGACAAATGGCTAATAAAATGCCACCAAAATTTATGGAAGAGTTTCTCAAGGATTTATGAAGATCCCCCAAGTTTCAAGTCGTTTCAATAGTGGCAAGGCCTTGAACGACGACATCCATCCAATTTCAAGAAGGCGCATAATATCCAATTTCAAGATTTCATCTATTTGGAGCCCCATTGATGGAAGCAAGGAGTGTTTCCTGGCTCCCCCAACAACGTTGGAAGACTTTGGGAAGTCAATGTCTCAATTTGGGATGAATTCCCAATTCTGGGTTTTTCATCCATCCACCTCTAACCCTTCAGTCAAGTTTCCCGATGCCTTGTAGCTTGGAATTGGGAGTGTGAACAACCAAAATCAGCTATTTTGGGTCCAAGGAATCCAATCCCATTGTCTGTTTGTTGTTTGAAGTTATGCTTCAAAATTTATGGCGAATTTGTCTAAATTTCATCCATTTTTGAGTTTTCTTAGATTTTAGGTAGATATCAAGGGATCTATGGATCTCCTAGATAGAGGGCTAAGGTGTCCTCCCTCAAAAGTATAAAGGGAGGCCCACCTCCTCCCAAAAACACAACTTGTCATCACTCATTACTTGTAACTCCATCCTTTGATCACTTGGGACCATCATCACTTGTTACTTCTTTCATAGCCCTTTTTTGAGCCCTCCACACTTGTAGTTTGCCAACCCCTTACTTCCATGTGTCTTGCCTTAGGAAGGACTCCTTTTCTTAGGTGATTAGTTAGAACATAATTAGCATTGGTCTTACTAACTTCTAGGAAGTTGGATTATGATTGGCTATGCCGCTCTTCTACACTTCTTAGAAGTCCAGTTGCATCCAAGTCCACTGTCAATTAGAGTAGGATTCTTACCTAAGTCCCCACTTACCAGCTGCTATTAGAACTCCCATACCAAAACAAGCCCTCATAGTAGCTTGCGGGGAATCCTTTCAGCTCAGCCTTGAGTAGCCAGCTCTCTCAATTCCCTCAGCAGTTCCGTGAGAAGTCACTTTGCTCATTGACTCTCTTAGCTTGAGGCTTGCCTTGCTATCAGATTCCATAAGCTGGTGAACTTGCTTTCTTTCCAGCCCCTACGGCTAGCTCCAACTCTTGAGCTCCCAGTAGCCAAGCCCAAAACTCTCAACTCTCACGGCAGCTTTAGCTTTTGAGCTCATAGCGGTCAAAAGCTCAGAATTCTCAGCTCTCACAGTAGCTCTAGCTTTCAAGCTCTCAGTGGCTAAAAGCTCAAAATTCATAGCCCATGCGACAACTTTAGCTTTGAGCTCACAATGGCCGAAGCTCAAAATTCCCAACCCCATGGCGGCTCTTGACTGTTGAGCTCATAGCGGCCAAAGCCTAAAATTCCTAGCCATGGTAGCTCTAGCTTTTGAGCTCACATTGGCAAAAAGCTCAGAATTCATAGCCCACGTAGTAGCTCCTGGCTTTTGGGCTCACAGCGGCCAAAGCTTAGAATTCATAAGTCACGGCAGCTCTTGGCTTTTGAGCTCACAAAGCCGGGCTCAGAACTCTTAGCTCTTATGGCCAACCCAAGCTCTTCACATTCCCTTGCTAGCCCTTGAAACTACAAACTTTCTCTGTCAAATCCTAGCTCATGGCCCAATTAGCTCCTCACATTCCCGTGCTAGCCCTTGAAACTACAAACTTTCTCTGCCAAATTCCTAGCTTACGACCCAACCTAGCTCTTCACATTCTTTGCTAGCCCTTGAACTACAGACTTCTTTGCCAAATCCTAGCTTACGGCCTAGCCCAGCTCTTCACATTCTTTGCTAGCCCTTGAAACTATAGACTTCTCCGCCAAATCCTATTGCTTACGGCCTAGTCTAGCCCTTAGTTTCAAAGCAGCAGCAACACTGGTTTGAGTGCTCAAGCCGCAGCCAAGCCCAAAGGAGCCGGCCTCCAATCGCAACATCTAGCTGCAGTCATGGTTGCTAAAGGACCAGACCGGAACCCTGGCTCATACCCGGACCCTGCTGATACTTGGACTTGACCTGCCCGGGCCCACTGCCGAGTATCAACCCGTCTCCAAGCCTCAAACTCCGCCTTGCTGGGCCAATAGGTCCGCTTCCCAATTTTCAGAACAATTTTGACTAAGAGGGAAGGGGAAGTAGGGCCATTAATTGGGTTCATCCACCCTTTTATCTTAGCTAAATATTTAACCAATTGGCCCAAAGTACAGAGAGATCCTTGTTTGATTGAATTAGAAATACGTCATAGAGGGCACGTAGAACCACAAGGTGTCATATTTGCATTAAGTAGCTGGGAAAGGGGTTAGCCTCTAGCATTTTGGATGTATTTACAACTAACCAAGGAATTTGGATAATCTTTGATTCTCAAGTGCCAAGGGATTAAGATAATCCTTGATCCTTGAGTACAAAAGCCGGTAATTTTTGTGATTATTCGTCACAAGGTAATAGCTTAAATCGGCTCAGTAGTACAAGGTGAACTACTTACCTCCTAGGGTGTTGTGATTATTTGTCCCTAGAATAGAATCATTATATATTGATCCAGCACCACCATATCACGGAGAAATGGAGGCCATTCCCGACCAAAACAATAGGGCATGTGAGCCCCCACAATGAGGTATGATTACTCACGTCCCCATTTCAATTGACCACAAAATCTAACGTGTGGAATATTAAGTAGATTGTCCTCTTTTTTGCTCATCATTGTATGTTGTAGGCTTGTTAGTAAAGATCCATTGATTGGAAGGCATCTTTAGTTGGAAATCTACAACCAAACCCACCCTCTTGCTATTATAATTCATTTTCCAGTTTTGTTAGAATCCGGTAGTGCTTGCGCTTACTTTTCACAAGGGAGGTTTGAGCACTCACATTGTGTCAGCAGGGGTTTCCTTTGCCACAAAATCAAAGTGACATCAATGTTACAGAAGATAATGACCACTGCCGTACATTGATATACGCAAAAAAAGGATAAACTAACACTTTGGAAATATAATGGACATAGGGCATACCTGTTCATCCTACAACAATAAACTTATACTTCCATGCAAAACTACGTCTGATTTCTTCAATATTTTGGATCGGCCACCGTAGCCTTTATCTCAAGTCATCTTTGCTTGAACTTCTTCTAGCTCAACAATACGTTTGAGTTTGCTCTGTAGCCTATGCCAAAAACCCACTTCACTAGAGGGACACGTCCTTCCATAATTTAGCCTGCTTGTGTTTGCTTTCCTATAGTTTTCGGACTTCTTCTTTGATTCACTACTTCCAAATTGCTGAACTAGTGTCTGCCACGTCCACTCTGTCAACTCTTCTGGTTTTGGTTCATTGCTTTTCATTTTCTCCTTCAGTCTGGCACGTCTGAGAGTAACTCCACGAGCTATTACTTCCTTCACGTACTCAAATTTGACAAGATGGCTATATTTCCAAGTGTGTTCAACCCATGCTGCAATTTTGTTTACCAATTCCTGAGGTTGATTTTTAATACAGACAATCATGGGGTCCAATTTCCTTGAAAGTAGAGCCAAGTCTTTCGTCCAGGAGCTCATACCAACGCCATATGGTCTCTTCCAATATTCATCGACTATCAACAGGTTTCTCTTCAATCCTTGTTGTCAATGCCTATTGCCTTCCCTCAAGAATTCAGCTATTTCTTGTCATCTTTCCTTGAGTTTCTCAATATTAGTTCTTTCTACAATCTCACCGTCTTTTCTTATTGGTTCAGGTCCATTGACATTACCTATCATCACATCCTCCTTGTCATGGTTACTGTCACTCTCATCCTTGCCATTACTATTTGGATCGTGATGACCATTGACATCACCGCCTGACCATCCTAGCAAATTTGGTCCATAACCATGCTGTTCTAGCTCATTTCTGATTGATGACGGTCTTTGTACATCAACAAGTCAATCACTAAGGTCAATAAACACAAATCAGCTACATATGAACAATTTGTTAAACGTTATGTACCCACACAATTGATTGTAACATCATGCCTGATGGAAAAAAGTTGTAAATGCATTCACTATTATACATGGATCTAGATAATGGTGACATGAAAAATGATTTCATTTTCTAACATAATGGTAAGGTGAGAACCTCCTCATGATGCTAAATAGATGCTGGACTACCAGACCCCGCTGTGGTCATATTAGAATGTACTGTGCGACCTGTTGGATTCATGCAGTACTCCTCCTCGTCAACCACATTTTGGAAATCTTCAACTCCCCTCTCCTGTTCTAAAATTCCTCCAGGGAAATACAATCCTTGTTTGAAGATGTGGGGCAACTGCTTTGTGTAAGAAATCATCCCAAAAGAATTGCCACCAAAGGTTGTTGTTGCCTGAAAATCTCTAGGTCTATTAAATGGAGCCCATTTCTTTCTATTAACCCTTGCAGGTATAGGCCAATGTATAGCGGGAATTTCCCGCCTTGACTGGAACACACCGTTCACTAGAAGTGCGCCGCTGATGTTATCTATAGGGAACACGGGTCCTGCCACATTCAAATAAACATTTAGAACCTCATTTCCCATGCAACTGAATTTTAGTGGATGGCCAAAAATGACTATAATTACAGTCTTGCCCAAAGAGACACCACGTGCACTCGTTCCATACATGAAATAATACCAGACCCACTTCTATGTGACGTAATTCCAAACAACACAACTACATAAGAGCCCATAATTATCACATTTAAATTTAGTGTATGGAAATATTGACAGACAGTACAGTAGACTATCCGACACCCCATCTCTAGGTTCCATTTTCTGTCTTGTGACAATTGAGTTAGTAAGCATCCATTAGTACTATGCTCAAAACTCTGTGCATGACAACATATTCTTATATTTGTACTCACAAGCCCAAGTACACATAAATAAATTTATATCCTTGTACGCCACTCACTACACTTATAACCATTACATTCTTCTACGTCTGTGAAGGCTTGCAGTTTAAGCATTTTCAATCCAAACATGCACAAAGAATCATAATATCACAATTCCCATGCACAATTACACCCTTGCTTCTTCAATTACGTTCCATAACACTAACAACGCAATACCTGCGGATTACAATTGTCATAACGTACAACATTGCTAATATTACCAAGTCTAATTAATTCCACTGCTAATAAGATGCAATTGAACAAAAAATTCAATTAACAGCAAGACAATTTACAATCACGGAGGTTCCCAATACGGACCTTGTTGACATGGCAAAGACAAGTTGTCATATTGCTGACCCTCTCGTACATGCTTGTCATATTGTGATTGCGAT
Organism: Ulota crispa; assembly: GCA_963920765.1. Taxonomy (NCBI): domain Eukaryota; kingdom Viridiplantae; phylum Streptophyta; class Bryopsida; order Orthotrichales; family Orthotrichaceae; genus Ulota; species Ulota crispa. Next base: position 39,602,444 of record OY987242.1, read on the forward strand.
GCTGCATATCCATTCACATCATCAGTAGTATGTGTCCATTCTTTTGACATCCATGACTGTGGCGCTGCCTTACCTACGGTGTTGTTCAAGGTGTCTTCATTGTGTCCTTCAATTCTGAATATAGACGGCCCCAATGGTTGAGAACGATTTGGCGCTGCACATCTTCCACACCCATTTACATTACCGGTTCCCATTTCAAGAAATGGAGCAACAACAGAGGAGGTGAATGATCGACTTCCTGGACCCTCTCTGTATGGCAGCGTAGATTGACCGCTGTCATGGTCAAATTGGCCAACAGTCTGACCAATCCTGCTCAACAATACAAATCTTTGTTGCCTATGCTCCTAATAATTAGCTGCAGCCATATTGCATTTGAAGCATAAAAAGTGATTTGTCAGTAGGTCTATCAAAGAAGATGTTTGTTTGTCATGGACCTCAACACATCATGTACTTTACTAGCACTTGTATTGTTCATTGCAAAAAGATCTAGCTTGAAGGGTATTTGTCCTCATCATTATGTACAACTAAGGATAAATAAAAGGGAATTACTACAGCAACACCCTATAATTGCTAACGGGACACCTCCTATGAGCAAGAAATTTGATAATTTAATGCTGTTTTTGATTTATTAAGTGGTCCATCATTCATTCAATTACAACATTATCACCTCCTTGAAAGAAAACATGACAAATACAAAAATGTATATATATATATATATATATATATATATATATATATATATATATATATATATATATATATATATATATATATATATTATTGCACCAATACTATTTTTTGATATATTTTTGATTTATGTAACTCAAAGTCCTATATTTTTAGTTTGAAATTTAAGCACACTTTTTTTTTTTTTTAGTATAACCTTAGAATGATAAAGGTGAAACAAATCTCATGATACAAATTAAAAAATTAGCAAAATCCATAATAAAAATCGCATTTTCATGCTCAGAGGGGGTGTCTTGTTAGCAATTTAGGGTGTTGCTACAATAATTCCCTAAAAAAAATTATGTTTTATTAAGCGCATAAGGAAGTCGGTGTCTTGGTCAAACTTGCAAGTACAGAATTCTCTTTGTATGAGTTCACTCATTTTTGAAGCTACCTAAGTAGTGAACATTGATTGTTGGTCTCATGAAACAAGTGCCTTTACATTGCCAATATCTAAGTGTATAATACAACCATCAGAGAAGTACATCCTTCACAAAGAGTGCAACAAAACACCATCACAGAAGTTTAACCTTACTGATGAATTACTAGTACATGCACAGAATTTCCGTGATCTTCACTATTTAAAAAACTATAGTTTTTCTTCAATGTACAGAACATTTTGTTTAAGAGCATAGAAAAGAACATTCTAGTTTGAAACATTCTTGTAATGAGGACATGTTCTTTTACCATTTACTGGATGGATGATTTGTATTCCTCCAATATGGTCATTATTACTCAAGCAATAGTTGAGTTTTATTTTGTGCTCTTTTGTTTCTTTATAGTTAATAATGATCCTTTGTTACTCATCTACCATTAACTGCACATGTTAATCATTAAAACTTTAGATGTTCATGTCAAAAAATAAAATAATCCTCCAATAGGAAATTCCCATTCCGTCATTCTTATCATTTTTTCATAGAAAACTTACCTTCATATTCTAGTATATTTTTCCTACATCACATATTAGTTCATGACTTTGACTCTTGTTTTGATAAAGTAATTTCCAATGAATCATTAACATGGCATTCATGACATGTTTTTCGTCATTCCGCTTAGTACAAGGATCTTAATTTAAGAAATTAAAGATATATTTTTTGCACTATCTACACACATCTTCTCGGAAGGGAATTTACTAATTCCCTCCACATTTGTTTCTCCACATGATCGGATTTGGTCTTCTTGCATCATCACGTGCATTACAAATTACACATTTCCAGTATATCAAAATTCATTAAAAATAGAGTTTCAATGTCTATAATATCATTTCTGTATTATAAAGTTAAAGTACATTTGTCCATTTCATTCAATTACTTGAAACAACAAAGGAAACATACCATATAAGATGGATACTCCACTGTTGCTCAATTCTTGCAAAGCAAGCTTTAATTGTATGTAATGACCTCCAACATACTAAACTTTGGTAGTGATCAGCAATAGGTACTAACTAGATACTTTTTATACTTAGTAAAATAATTTTAAATCATTTATTATAAAGACACTTTTAAGAGCGTTTGTTATTTTTTCAAGTATAATATAAGTTTCATCCCCAACTACCATGTCATAAAAACTGTAAATTATTTGCATATTCAACACTACAAATTATTAAATTTCAATTTTGCATAAAATAAACAACATTCTCATAGTTGTTTGTTCAACTCTAACTCTGATAATCCTCTAGTAAATACCAATGACAAGGAGAAAAACTTACTTGGCTGGGCTTCTTTGAATAATCACACTTTAAGGGGATGTCAGATTGAAAAGAGCGCACCTTAAGAATACGCAGGGTGTCTTATTGTGATCGTGCGTCGCTGACTAAAATTGTCATCGATCTTGATCTTCACTATTTAAATCTTCAATCTTCAATCTTCTGTTTGTTTATTTTGTGGCTGGCTCTAGAGATATTAGGATTAAAGTAAAAATAAAAGTCTATTAGATACATGACGAGTAGATCGAGACAGCAAACATAAACTGCCGTCTGTATAACGAGATCCTAAAATCAAATTCATGATCTGCTGGCCAAAACTCCAGATCATGAGAATAGAGCAAGTCTCAACCATATAGGTGATCAATCCCATTTTGTCACCACAACAATAAATGAGGTTGAATTTGGTTTAATCTAAACTGTCTGCAACAAGGTTTACAAAACAAAATAAAAATGAATTGACAGACAAGCCTCCAAAACTGGTCATGAATAACAAAGTCACATCTTACACATACATAAAAATAAACCCAAAAAATTCCTCTTAAAGTCTTCATATTAATTTGGAAGAATGATATTACTAGCTACAACTCATAAATTTTCACTTCAAAATAAAACTCTGTTCAAAAATTTTAGTCAATCAAAGTGTGGGTCTCAATATTTTAGAGAGCACCTAAACCCCCAACTTCTACCCACTATAACTTTTTCAATAAGACTCCAAATGATTGAAGTCAATTTTGAAAGCTATGACAACAAAATATCATTTCTAAAAATTTTAGAAGAAAATTTCATACTATTCAAAAGTCGTAGCTCTTCAAAGTTTTGGCCTTCTCCTAACAAAAAGGCATCTACCTCTAATCCTTCACACCTCCATAACTTTCTCCTCCAAGCTTTAGATCTTGATTTTAAGAATTTTCTAGAAAGTTAAGACTAAGATGAACATTTTCTTCAAATCTTGTTGCAAAATGATATACAAATCATAAGTTATGGCTTATCAAAGTCTCAGCTTTTTTTCATAATTTGACTTTTGAATTCCAAAATTCAAACACAAACTTGCAAACTCATTTTAGAAAGATAATTGCACAAAGAGCAACTCTTCCAAATTTCAATTTAAAATCATGTTCATTTAGAAAGTTTTTTCACATCAAAATTTTGAAATTTCTTCTCTCTTCTAACCAACACTCATACACTAACTTCCAACATACTAAGGAATCTCTCTTCTTTAATTTTGACCCTATCTAAAGTAGGAAAGTGGGGCACATCAGTCTATGCCCCTCTCCATTCTAATCCACTATAGATGTCAAACTCCTTTTCCTTTTACACATTTTTCATTTACTTCTAAATCTTTAGTAATTTTTATTCAAACAATGGTAAAATATATGAGCCTTCCAAAACATCCAAGTAAACATATAAAAAAAATTAAATTACAAAACGGACACCACCGTAAAATGGTCACGTGCCCTTACGAGCATATAATAGCGTCAAATGTTTGTTTTCAGTTGCCAAGTCGTGAATTTGGTTGGCTAGAGAAGTGGTTGTCTTTGGCCGTCTGCCGGTCTAGATTTGAATCTCATTGGACTTGTCAAGCAGTAATGGCGACCCATGGCTTGGCAGCTAGTGAGGTAGGAAATTGGCCCAGCCAACCCGCTATCTATCCCCTTGAGCTGTGCATGTAACAAGACGGTGCAGCGCACTAGAATCTATGACCGCTGCGCTGTCACCAAACTGTGGTTCTCACCACGACCACCCTTTTTGCCTCAACTATTAATTTATTGAAATCAACACAAACATAAATAAATAATGAATATTTATATGATGGAGAGATCTCCATTAGGACAACAGCCGCGACATTGTCAAGTGAAGTTGGTGCGGAGAAACCTGTGTGTTACTACCACTATGAGAAAGTCCTCCTTCAATTGTCATTGTTAATAAATAGTACAGTAAATATAGTATTACTTATTCAAAAACAATTGTTGTTTCTTCAATCATACCAATTTTCAATAACAAAATAAACAGGCATGCAGCTTCTTCATTGAACTGCTTAAATAAAAAAATCAATTTTGGATTTTCAAATTTTTACTCACTTCCCTCATCCCACTTAAGAATACTCTTACACTGAATAAAATAGTGGACCAACTTGTCATGCATGCTCTTCATATGCAGTTGCCATCGTTGATAATGTACTTATTTTTCCAATTGACCTTGCATTGTTTTGTGTCTACCAAAATTGCATGTTCCTCAATTTAGTTAAGTAGTTTTATTAGTTTCCCATTCCAAAATGACACAAACCGTCCCACTTAAAGCAAATGCAATTTGACCTCAATCTGTATCTGGTAGAAGCCAATAATTTTCATGGTACATGATTAATAGTACTCAAACCAGCTTTCTTTCATGAGGGAAGTAGTTGCATTTCATGTTCAAATGTATGGTGTATGTCCTTCAAGACTACATAAAAACCAAAAATTTCTTACCTCAACATTGCAGATGGTGCTGCAAGCCCTCACCACAAAAAACCTTGTTCCATTTGCAAGAAGGACGATGTTACAATGATGGCAAGGCCAATTGCGTAGATCACCTACTCCAAAAGACAAGGTCATTTTTAGAGACCGTAGCAGCCACGACTTAACGAATGCTCTATATGAAGGCCATGCATATAAATGATAGATGAAATGAAAGGACAATAACTCTCGTTTGCAGAGAACTTAACATCCACTCTTGTGACTCACTCATCCCCAAGCAACCTATAATCAGATATGCACGAAGTCTTCTTGTAATCAAAAATAGCATGGATATGGGCTTTGTTGCTTTTTTACCTTTTTAATTTCTACCTTTTTCTGAAAAGCAGGACAAATCAAACAACACTTGGAAGATCACCACAATGCCGCAGTGCTGAGCTTTCACAGAAGCCGCTCAGTATTGCAAACATTTTGTCTAATTATTCTTTGGCCTCAACTACATCAACTTTTGCGTGGTATGAATTCCACGAGCTCCAAGTGATTAATTGTGAAAGCACGAAATTGTATGGATGAGAACACTGTATTATGCCATACCTGAGGTTTATCTTTCCGCATAAACATAGTTGCTCTTTTACGTACAAGAGATTGTCAGTTGTTAGAAAAGTGCTGCGCTCCAAATTACGTTACTTCTCTATTTTTTGCTCCAAAATCTCTGAAACTCAGTCTTTGATTGCCTCAGTAGTTGACATCAGTTTTAGGGTTTCTCAGCTCCTTTGAGTGGTAAATCTTGCTTGCTCATTTTACCCTCATTCAAAATTGACATCTTACGCTTGAGAAGACAGGTCTCGACTGAACATCTGTACATCTCATAGCTGATGTCATAGGGACATAAGGTAATCATGGTTAGTGAGTTACACTCTAGTATCTGCAATGATGACATCATGACTCACTGAACAGTTAGACGTCTTGAGTTACTAATTGCCTCGCCAAAGTTAATGTGAGTGGAAATGCAAATTTGGATGGGTAGTATTAATTATGACACTTGAGGGGAATTTTGATTCACTTCAATCACGCGCTACCTTCTAAAATTTTAACGACAGCAATTCTTTGAGTTGCCTTCATTGCAGCAAAGTTTAGGTCGACAAGGAAGGCTATTGCTTTGTTTGGGCGCGACTTTTGAGAGTACTTTCAAGATTGCAAGCACAGTAACAGGTATGTGCCTCTCACGATTTCTACCTCAACTCAAATGCAAAATTCTACTTGCCACTTCAGTCAAATGTTTGAAAGTCTGTGCAGGCTTGTATCCGCAATGCATTGATGAATGCGCTCATTGAAGAATTGGTGAAGTTTGAGCACATGTAATTCAAAAATCCTCCACAATATGTTAGTTTTGCTTTTGAATTTCCCTACCATTTGGTCATTGTATGTTGTAACTGTTGATTTGGTAATTGCGTAAACAATTCAGCCCAGGCTGTTCAAGCTGCAGTAATTACGATTGACTCTCAAACTCATCGTCAAAGTTGAATTATCTTGAAGACTGACGGTGGTGAAATTATAGAAATTTTGGTGAGTCACCACACTTTTTATTGAAATCTGTTTTGCAAATGCTCCACAGATGTTCCTTAACAAATATTACGATGTAATTTAATTCCAAAATTAGAGTTTTCAGTTTTTGTTGTGCTCTTGATACATGAGAAAGATGGCTACTTGTGAATTACAAATGTAATGCAAGTTTCAATACTTTATTGCTATTTGAGACGGTACAACAAGTTGGAGCATTTCACGTCTCACTTTGTAACTGCACCTTTGAAGAGAGAAGAATTACCATTACAAATTATAACATGACCTCTATCACAATGCAGAGGACTAAACCAAATGAGGACATACAATGTGGAGGAGGCTTATCATATCGAGAAGGGAATTGCTGCAAGAATGGGCATTACTTGATACTGATGTGGCTGTGAAGTTTGTCATGGCTTCAAAACTGAGACAACAGAAACAGTGGACCATCACCATCAACGCTTTGGTCGGGATATTCAGTTGGTGGAACCTCTACTGGTATTGTACTCATCGCAGCTGCAATTCTCTCTATGTAAATAGAAAAAAATAATAAGGGTGAGGGTTTTTGGTTGAACTTGAAGGACAAAGTATGACAAGTCTTCAGTCATATCTAATGTTTTTCCACTTTGTAGAAGTCATTTTTTCCTAAAATAACACAAGATTGTATAGAACAAGTACATGGACTACATGAGTGACATCCTACAAGTAAGGTAGAGAACAACCTTCCAAAATGGTTTGTTTCATATGTAGGGGATGCTCAACATGTCGTTGTACATTGTGAAATCTGTGCTTCTATTAGCTGTTTTGCAATTTACAAGTACGTGTTGCTTCTTTGTAATTTGTCATTCATATGTGAATTACTAATCACAATGTTTTCAATGAGTGCCTGAATGTTTGGACAATCACTGTCGGCTTCAATAACACTATTTGTAATGGTTGACATATGAAATTGAAGCAGTCAGTATAGTCTACCTTCCTCTCGTAAAAAAACTATAACCATGTAAGGTGCTATATGAATTCAATTTATGTGGTAAATACTTGTATTAGTGTGTCCTTTGTTTTGCATTTGAATTAGTAATGAACTCATTGAATTATTGTGTTCACAAGTATACCATTCAATTCTAAATGAAATTTAATATTCACCTCAATTTGAAAAGTTTTTAATCTAATAATTGACAACATTTTTTTCCAATACAAAATTTTCCTAACACAAAAGCATTATATATTAACTGGAATGAACATTTCACATAATTGCATGAGTAACTTATACTCATTTTCATTTAGTCTTCTATAATTACATTAACAAGATTCGATACTACTCCAAATTTTTGGATTAGTCCCACCTGGTTTGTGTTTGCCAACGACATTTTATGTTGGATGACAGAGTCTCCTTGGCTTGTTTGTAAACAACATGGAGGACTTCTCTGAGGGAAACAATGACAAGGCCTTTCAAGTGCCCTACAAAGATCCAGCAATATCTGAAGGTTACAAAGAACCTCAGAGCAACACCAACATCAATTATGAAGCTATGGCTGAGAGTTTCTTTGCGCGAGTGGATGAGATTCATAATCATGGCAGGGAAGAGCAAGAGTCAACTGTGCACTTTGAAGACCTCTTGTCAGCAGAGGATGAAGTGGACAAATTAGAAGTTCTAGAGTATATATACCAAGAGTTTACACGGCTTTTATATCCAGGCTCCAAAATTAGCAGCCTACAATTCAGCACAATATTAATGTCTTTGTGTCCTTTATTTTGCACCAGCCATAGTTTCTTGGATGAATTACTGACCTTCATTAAAGAGAATGTTCTGCTTGAAGATAGCAACTGCCCTAAAAATTCTTACAAAATGAAAACTATGTTAATGAAGTTAGGATTAAATCATGAAACTATGCACTATTGCCCATGTAGGAAAGTGTTATATTAGAAAACAAAATGTAGATTTGAAATTTTGCCTCGTTTGCAACATGTCTAGATATGTAGAGGGCTCTTCCTCTATTCCTTGTAGGGTGCTACGATACTTCTCTCTTATCAATAGGCTTCAAAGGATGTTTTGTTCACGAGAGATTTCAAAGCTTATGCAATGGCATGCCAACAACCAATAAAAAGACGGAAAGATGCGGTTGGTGGTAGACGGGGAGCAGTGGCGTTTTATTCAAGATCTCTATCCCCGATTCAGTAGTAGCATAAAGAATGCAAGGTTGGGACTTTTGTTGGACGGTGTCAACCCACATAGTCTTCAGTCATCCAGGCACTTTGTATGGCCATTACTGACCGTTTTTTATAACCTTCCACCCTACTTGCTAACAAAGAAGTTCTTTATGGCCTTGACAACGACGCTAGATTTTGATCAGTGAGCAATGAGCAATAAGTGGTGAGCGTGAGCAATGAGCGGTGAGCACTGAGCAATAAAAGAGACTTTTTAGAGTTTAGGAGGAGAAATGAAATTTTCCATAACTTGAGATTGGATGTTTGAAGCAACAAAAAAATCCTTAAAGTAATAGAATTTGTCTCTAAAGTGCAGTAATCATTTGAAAGAGGGAGGATGTGGATGAAATACATCAACAATATTCATTAGAGCCAATGAATGAAAATTAACACGGATGAAAAGTGGCGGTGTAAGGTGGATGAAAAAATCCGTGATGGTTGTTTAGCATACTGAAATCAATGAACGTTACGCAAATTATATTCATAAAAGACCTACATTTTTATTGCCATGGGTAATGGATGCAATCATTTTGTAGATCATGTATAATTAATTCAAGCAACTTTCCTCAATTATACATAAGTCTATCAATTTCTTCTTACTCCTAAAAGACCAGACCCCCTTTTTTAGTCCCTCTTTTTTTAGCAACATAGCAATTTTGGGTAGGTACCTATAATTGAAGCTTTTCATACTTTAGGCTGAAATTTTAATATAATGTGGGAAGAAGGTCTATCTTTCAAATGCACTAAATTTCATGACATCTAGAATTTTGAGTAAAAAGTTATGGCCTAATATGTTGCTTTTTACTTTTGTCGAGTAGCCTAAGTAAATTTTTAAAAATCACTTTTTTGAAAACAATTTTTTTGAATTGGTTTAGGAGATTTATGTGAATGTAGGAAGCTTTGAATCATTCCATTTTGATCAACGAGATGAAAGTTATGAGGGTTTTTTGTTTGCGGGCAGTTATGGATTCTCTACTCTAAAATAAACTTTGAAGTCCTTTATTTTACTCAATTTTCAACATTTTGGAAAAAAAACAAAGCCAAAGGATGTAGATTGTTTATTGCAACATTATGACCATTGGAATTGGCATTTTTCATTTCCATAATTAAATTCTTAACAATTTTGTGTTTTGAATCATTCTTTACTTCTTTTTACTTACTAATTTTGTTCCATATGTTATACAATTCTAAATGATTTGAAACTTTTTTGACATGTACTTTACTTAGGTGGAATAAGAAATTTAGAGAACTACCACCCACACATACTTTTTTCCTTAGGAATTTCACTTTTTGAAGGGTAGTTGCTTGGTTTTTCACAAGACATTTTTGAATATTCAAACCACTCTATCTTCCAATCCATGCAGTGAAAAACTATGAAAATTTTTCCACATCTTCTAGAACTATTCTTCTACAAGATCCTATGGTCACATATGCATAAAAACGTTTTTGTTTTCAAATTTGGTTAATGCTCTAAAAATGGCAATTTTGGAGTGTTTTTGGTGAAAACTTTGCTTGGTCCTTTAGGGGTTAATGACTCAACATGACTCATGCTGCCATAGTATCAAACACTCTTTGCTTTGGAAGAATCATTTTGTAGATCATGTATGGTACATTCAAGCATCTGATTTGATTATACATAAGTTGAATTATTTATTTATTTATTTATTTATTTAAGATTTAGTAGCCTAGTCTTGCATAAATACCGCATCCATGTTCCTCTAAAAGTAGAAAAATTTATTGAGAGAAATTTTAATATTCCAACTAGCATATTATTCAGCATAAATAATACTTGCTCCATATTGGAGATTTGAAACAACCATTAGAAAGCCAAATTTAAATGTTATCAACAACATAGTTTCTAGAGAAAATTGAGGGTATGCGTTAGAAAAAAAAATGGGCCCTCAATAAGGCCCTGAGTTACCAAGCATGGGAACCTTGGGCACATTATACCAAACTCAGCATGCACAATTTGACATGGCACCATTGGTGCCACGTCAATTAATCAATTAAAAAAAATCATAAAAGTTTCTAATTCTTTTCTAAGATTTTTTATTTTTATTTATTTTTAATTAATTTTTTTAGGCAACCAACAAGGGTGGTTCAAGGCTGGCTCCCACATTGGGAATATTTTTTATAAAGGCCTTACTGAGGGCTTCCATTTTACCTAATGCTTAAAGGTGTGAACAACTAGTTAGATCAAGTTCTTGCTTTGCACATTTGGAACTTGAGTTCTTGAGGTCAAGTACAATGTCCAAATGTTAATAGAAGAAAAAGATCAACACCTCTTAGGGGTTAAAAAAGTAAGGAATACAGCTCCTGAATGCCATGGAAAAGGGCAATTTGAATTCTAATTGCCACTTAGTGGATGCACACTAAAGAAGTGAAATAGTTTAAGAACTATCTTTAGAACTACTAACTCAAATACTATTTGAGTTATTAGTTTTGAAAATAGTACTATAACTATTTCTCCTCCTCTCTATATCCACTAAGGGGCAATTAGAATCCAAATCGCCCTTTTCCAAGGCATTCAAGAGCTGTATCCCTCACTTTTTAAACTCCTAATAGGGGTTGATCTTTTTCTTCTATTAACATTTGAACATCATACTTGACCTCAAGAATTCAAGTTCTAAATGTGCAAAGCAAGAATCTGATTTGGCCAGTCCTTTGCACCCTTAAGCATACCTTCAATTTTCTCCAAAAAATGAGCTATTGAAAACATTTCAGTTTGACTTTCTAATAGTCATTTCAAATCTCCAGTATGGGAGCAAGTATTATGTATGCTAAATAATATGCTACTTGGAATATTATAATTTATCTCAATAAATTATTTTGCTTTTAGAGGAACATGATGTGGTATTTAGGCAAGACTAGGCTTTTGAATCTTTATAAATAAATAAACAAATAAACTTATATATAATCAAGTAAGATGTTTGAATGTACTGTACATGATCTACAAAATGATTCTCCTAAAACAGGGTGCATTTCTTACTATGGCAGCTAAAGTCATGTTGAGTCATTAAGAAGAAATTGATAGACTTTTGTAAAATTGAGGAAAGATGCTTGAGTGTATTGTACATGATCTACAAAATCATTGCACCAATTATTGCTCATGGCAATAAAAATGTAGGTCTTTTATGGATATAATTTGCTTAACCCCTAAAGGACCAAGCCCTTTTTTCAGCAATAGTTACTAAAAACTGCCACTTTTGGAGGAATGAATAGAAAGGTAGGAAAACCAATTATTTTTGGAAATCCAACCGTAAGATCTTGTCTTAGAGACTTAGACTATGGGAGGTACTTCTGGAAAAAAATCATCTCATTCAAGATGTAGAGGAGTGAGATATTGACATCTGAAGTGAAAAAAAAGTTTTTTCCCTGCTACCCAAAAATTTTGGAAGCCTTTAATTGCCCCTAAATCAAAAAAATTGCTCTATGCAAAGTTGAGGTTTATTTTTTCCATGTAGAAGACCAAGTTAGGTAAGTGTGGGAGATTTTCCAAATGAATTGGAGGTGTGGATCATACTTTGTAAAATCTTACAATGCCGTAAGGACATGGAATTTGCATATACACTAGGCCAAATTGGAGGATTTATGTAAAATTGAGACATATGAATACTTTTGATCCAAATGGTGAAAACCAAGGAATCCTGGTCTACTAAAACTTGGAAGAAAAAGGAGTCAAAAATCAAATTCACAAAGAGCTCATAAAAGTAATGCACCAAAGGCAAAAGGAATGGAGGTATGGAAATCCCGTGCATGCCCATAGACCAAAACTTTTCACTCATAAATCAAAATTGAAAGATTCAAAGCTCCTCACATATGTATAAATTTAAAGAATGAATTTCAGATTTTTATTTCAAAACAACGTTATTTTTAAAAAAGTATTTGGTTGCCCGGCCTCCCCTGATTTTCATAAATTCATGCATAACTTCTTTAATAAATGTTGGAATATAGGAAAAATTAGATGCCAACACAAATATTTGAATTTCCCATCTTCAATAAAAGTTTCAAAAAATCACACAAAGTAGTTTAGCCATAGGTACATGCCCAAAATACCATTTGTCCCCCAAAGGGACAATTGTCCTTTAGGAGTTAATGTTCATTGATTTCAATATGCTAAACAACCATCACGGATTTTTTCATCCACCTTAGACCGCCACTTTTCATCCATATTAACTTTTATTCATTGGCTCCAATGAATATCATTGATTTATTTCATCCACATCCTCCTCTCTTTCATATGATTACTGCACTTTAGAGACAAATTCTATTGCTTTAGGGAATTTTTTGTTGTTTCAAAACATCCAATCTCAAATTATGGAAAATTTAATTTCTCCTACACTCTAAAAAGTCTCTTTTATTGCTCATCGCTCATTGCTCACTACTCACCGCTCACTGCTCACTGCTCACCGTTCACGATTTAGCAACCCTAATGGCCTTGACTATGTTAATCCTAGGTCCAAAGTCCCCTTTGGAGGAAATCGTCGACGTTTATCTTCAGCCACTAGTACATAAACTAAAAAAACTATGGGTGGAAGTCCCAACTATGGATATGTCAAAAGAAGAGGAGGACAACAAGAATTTCAAAATGCAGGGCATGCTCTTATAGACAATTAACAACTTCCATGCATACACACTTATTTTTGGTCAAGCCAGAAAGGGTTATGCAGGGTGCCCAGTCTGCGAAGAACATACTATGGCTGAACATTCAAAGGAAGCAAAAAAGATTGTTTACTTGCAAAATTGGAGGTGGTTATGGCCTGATCATCATTGGAGGTCTGCACAAGTGTGAGTGCTCAAACCTCTCCCTTGAGAAGTAAGCGCAAGCACAATTGGGTTCTAACAAAACTAGGAAATGAGCTATAATAGCAACAGCGTGGATTTGGTTGTAGATTTCCAACTAAAGATGCCTTCCAAACAATGGATCTTTACTAACAAACCTACAACATACAATGATGAGCAAAGAAGAGGACAATCTACTTAGTGTTTCTCATGCTGGATTTTGTGGTTAATTGAAATGGGGACGTGAATAATTATACCTCATAATGGGGGTTCACATACCCTACGTCTTGCTTGTGAATGGGCTCCATTCTTTTGTGATATGGTGGTGCTGGATTAATGTATAATGACTCTACTCTAGAGACAAATAATCACAACACTCTAGGGGTTGGTGGTCCACTCCGTATTACTGGGCCAATTTGGGTTATTGCCGTGTGATGAATAATCACAACATAAACTGGCTTTTGTACTTAAGGGTCAAGGATTATCTTAATCCTTTGGTACTCAAGAATCAAGGATTATCCAAATCCCTTGGTGAATTGTCAATGCATTCCAAATGCCAGAGGCTAACTCCTTTCTTGGCTACTTAATGAAAATATGACGCCTCGTTGCTCTACGTACCCCCTATGACATACTTTTAATTCAATCAAAATGAAGATCTCCTTGTACTTTGGGCCAAGTAGTTAAATATTTAGTCAAGACAAAGAGTAGATGAGCCCAATTAGTGGCTCTACTTCCCCTTCCCTCTTAGTCAAAAATACCTTGAAAAATTGGAAGGCGGACTTGCTAGCCCAATAGGGGCGGAGTTCAAGGCTTGGAGGCGGGTTGATACCCGGCAATGAGCCCGGGTATTGGCCAAGCCCAAGTATGGTAGGGGTCTAGAGGCAGGTCCTTTGGCGGCTGTGGCTGCGCTAGTTGCTGTGAGCAGAGCTCAAAGCCCTGCTGCTGTGACTGAAGCTCAAAGCACTGAAGCTTGGACTCTGCCGCTATGACTGAGCTCAAAGCTCTGAGCTCTGACTGAAGCTCAAAGCACTAAGCTTGGGGCTCTGCCGCTGTGACTGAGCTTGAAGCTTTGATGCTTGGAGTTCTGGGATTTAAGGCTAGGCCGTGAAAGCGAAGCTCATGGAATTTGAAACTAGGTTGTGAGGGGCAATCTGGTTGGATTTGAGGCTAGGCTGTGAGGCAAGGCTGTGGGATTCTGAGGCTAGTGTCGTGAGGCAAGGTTCATGGAATTCTGAGGCTAGTGCTGTGAGAGCAATGTGGCAGAATTTGAGGCTAAGTTGTGAGAGCAAGGCAGCAGAATTTTGAGGCTAATGCCGTGAGGCAATGCTCATGGAATTCTGAGACTAGGCCGTGAGGCAAAGTGGTAGAATTTGAGGCTAGTGCTAAAAGAGCAGAGCTCGTGGAATTTTAAAACTAGGTCGCAAGGGGCAGGGTTCACGGAATTTTGAGGCTAGTGCTATGAGAGCAATGTGGCAGAATTCAAGGCTAATGCTATGAGAGCAAGGCTCATGGAATTCTGAGGCTAGTGCTGTGAGAGCAGAGTTCACCGAATTTTGAGACTAATGCTGTGAGAGCAAGGCTCATGGAATTTTGAGACTAGGCCATGAGGGCAGGGCTCATGGAATTCTGAGGCTAGTGCTGTGAGAGCAAAGCTCACAAAATTCTGAGGCTAATGCTGTGAGAGCAAGGCTAATGGAATTTTGAGGCTAGGCTGTGAGGGCAAGGCTCATGGAATTTTGAGGCTAGTGTTGTGGGAGCAAGGGGGCCGTTGCTACTGGAGGGAAGGTTGGTTCACCCGCTTAAGGACTCTGGTAGCAAGGCAAGCCTCAAGTTAAGGGAGTCAGTGAGCAAGGTGACTTCTCATGGAACTGCCGAGGGAATTGAGGGAGCTGGCCACTCAAGGCTGAGCTACAAGGATTCCCCGCGAGCTACTATGAGGACTTGTTTTGGTATGGAAGTTTTGATAGCGGCTGGTAAGGGGACTCTTAGGTAAGGGCCCTTGTTCTAACTAACAATGGACTTAAACTCAAATGGACTTCTAGGAAGCATGGAAAAGCGGCGTCGCCAATCGTGATCCAACTTCCTAGGGGTTAGTGGGACCAATGCACAACTATGTTCTAACTAGGCACCTAAGAGAGGGGATTCCTCCAAAGGCAAGGCACAAGAAAACTAAGGAGTGGGCAAGATACAAGTGATGGAGGAAGGGACACAGGTGACAAGGGAAGTACAAGTGATGGCAAGTGGCCTAGAGCAAGGAAGTGATGATAACAAGTGACAAGGGATGGGATTACAAGTAATGAGTGATCTACAAACACAAAGTGATGGTTTGGGAGGAGGTGGGCCTCCCTTTATACTTTTGAGGGAGGACACCTTGGCCCTCTATCTAGGGGATCCATAGATCCCTTGAAATCTACCTAAAATCTAAGAAAGACTCAAAATAGATGAAATTTGGATGAATTCATTATAACTATTGGAGCATGGCTTCAACAACAAATGAATGGTGGAATTGGATTCCTTGGACTCAAAATCATTAGTTTTGGTTGTTTACACTTCCAATTCCAAGCTACAGGGCGTCGGGAAACTTGAATGAAGGATTAGAGGTGGATGGATGAAAAACTCAGAATTAGGAATTCATCCCAAATTGAGAAATTGACTTTTGGAGGTCTTCCAACGTTGTTGGGGGAGCCAGGAAACACTCCTTGCTTCCATCAATGGAGCTCCAAATAGATGATATCTTGAAATTGGATATTGCGCACTTTCTTGAAATTGGATGGATGTTGTTGTTTGAGGCCTTGCCACTATCAAAATGGCTTAAAACTTGGGGGATCTTCATAAATCTTTGAGAAACTCTTCCATGAATTTTGGTGGCATTTTATTAGCCATTTGTCAACCTCCTTTCACCGGGGTTGAGCGATAGCCTAGCAGGGCTAACCGCTTAGACTCACGCTCCTTTAAAGAGCTAAAGGTATTGGGCACCTTGGGCATAGACGCACCAAAATGTTGTTGCTGATAGGTGTTGGGTTGTAAACTGATGATGTGGCCCTTGGCTGTGGCATAACTAATCTACTCCTAAACTACCCTTCTTTAATTAGGCTAGTGGGGACTTTTGGAGGGGATCCCAAGCCCCTAGTATGTGTGTCACTCAAACTAACTAAAAACTACTAAAACCTCATCAATCGCTCCTAACAACTCACCAAATGGAGTAGGATAAATGGCGTACAGCTAACCATTTGGTTTAACTACTCTAAATCAACATAAATGGCTATTCCACTTATATTAATGTGATTTCAAAGCTAAGTGAAACAAAAACTGAATTCAAGACTTCTGGTGCTGAATCTGGGACTCACAACAGGCAGCTTTCAATGGAGCTGAGGAGTTCTAAAAAGCCCCTCCTTAGCACTCTAGTCTTACAATTGTTCAACATGGCGCATCAAGGGAGAAATTTTTTGAAAGAAGGAGGACGACCTAACTCAGAAAGCGACCCTTTCAAAAAAATTGGAGTGAAGCAAATTAGTATTCTTTACAAATTGCCGTACTGGGTAGTGAGCTCTTCTTCTTGAAATTGAATTATATAATCATGATATAATGTCCATTTTGTGCTCTTTAAAATATGTACATAGATATTTGCTTAGTTACTTGAGGTCTGTTGACATGTCAATATTAGAGAAGTACATGCTCACGTGAAGGTTAGAGTAAAGTGGATTTTTACCTTTACCTTCAATAATTTTTAAGTAATTACAGTCTTTGTATGTATGTACTGTACTATGGTAATTGGATTTCAAGGGTGGACTATCTGTAAGAATTAAGTCATTACAAAATGTCATGTTCCATGTATAATAAAGTAATTAAATATATGGTAATTTAAGAGTAGAAGTCATGTGATGTGTGACAATTATTAATAGAATAAAACAATGTAATGGGAATTTTTAGAATTACTGGCACTTCCACGTAGATAATCTATATTGCAAAACTAGGAATTAAAGGGAAGCCTTTAATTTCCCCCATCTCTTCATTCATGTATTAAGTGTGAATGTGTAAAGAGAAAAGTGAATTATGATATTCATATTGTGGATGTCAATTATTTAGCTATATCATGATCCTGTTCTGTGATGCTAATATCTGTATCCCTTGACACCGTGATAGGTAAGTGACCAGGACAAGCTTGTAATTCATATTCCCAAAGTATTGTTTTTCCGAGTTTTTTCTACTTTTCTTTGGGTATGACTACACTCTTTCTAATCAAAAAAATGACTACCTAGAAATTATGTTGTAGCAAAAGTAAAAAATTTATTCATGTTATTAGGGAATGCTCTATATATTGACCAAAACATGATTTGGAATGTTAAATAATCTTGAATCCCACAATTTAGGTAGATGGAGAAATTGAATTGAAGTCCCTTATTTTAATTCCATTTCAATTGAAGTTTCAAAAGTAGATAGTGAGACATTCAATTTATGGGAACCCCTGGTTTTTCCATTTTCCTCACTCACGTTTTTTGTTTAAATGGATGAAAAGAGAATTGAGTTATCATCTTCATATTGTTAATTTAATCCTTGTATGTACGTGATGCTAGATTCCGAATGCTTGATATCCACAACATGGAACAGAGTAGCGCATATCGGTAAATAATATTCTTTAAAAACTTGAACAGCTTTTTATGTTTGTTTAAGTTGTTTTTAGCATAATTTTGGATATGCTAGCACATGAAGACAAGGAGTAGTTATGACCTTTGTTAATCAGAAATAAACAACACCTATATTGTACTTAATACATAATTTCATGAATACTAACAACTTCCTAGATTGGATTATTAACTTATTCCTGACTTCAAAAGTGTTAGCGTGCTTCTAAAATTTATGAAAGCTTAGTACTTGTAAGAGTTATAGATGCATCACATGCAGTCGTAGTGACTATTGCGATGGCAATTATAGGGCTCACCAAAATTTAATGAAATAAACCAGTTCATATTGACTTAGTTCTGCATTGTTTTTAGTATCCTTTATAACACTTCAAGAGTTGTTTGTTAATATATTGTATAGCAATTTATTTCTCAAACAAATGACCTCAGTGTTTTCATTGTTTGATGACAGGAACTTCCTATCAGGCATATGGTGGATGTTATGCACACAGAGAAAAAGGTGTGTGAGAATCTTGTGGAACTCTTGTTTGGAGAATCAAATGGAGTCAAATCAAGGGAGGATTTGTGTGCCAAGGGGATAAGACCGCATTTGCATCTACAAGGACAAGGTGATGGGGAAGCTTTCTTCATGCTTGATGCCCCATATGTCTTATCAAAGACTAATCAAGAAAATTTTTTGAGGACATTAAGCAATGTGAAATTCCCATCTAATTATGTATCAACTTTGAGGCAAAGAGTAGTGGATGGAAAGCTAAAAGGTCTTAAAACCCACAATTAACATACCCTAATACAACAAATTCTATCCCTTTGTTTGAGAGAAGTTGGCAATGCTCTAGTTGTAGGAGCAATCATGCGTATGTGTAGAATGTTTCACAAAATATGTTCAAAAGTTATAGATGTTAGCCACAAGGAACAAATGAGGGAAGATATGGCAGAAAGTATTTGTGCTTTAGAGAAAGAACTCTCTCCATTAGTATTTGTGATAATGCTTCATCTACCTTTGCATTTAGTAAATGAGTTACTCATTTGTAGGCCCGTCCAAACTAGATGGATGTACCCATTTGAGAGATTCATGAAAACTCTAAAAAGTTATGTAAAGAATAAAAGTAAATCAGAAGGCAGTATGGCCTTTGGTTACATGCAAGAAGAATCCATTGGATTCTTGACGGAATACTTCAATAGGTACACACCGACTACAAAAAGGGCTTGGGATACTAAAGAAGAGGCATCAATGAAGGACGAGAAAATGCAAGAATTTGGTAAGCAAGATCAACCAATGACAACAACTTTCATGAAATGCATTCGTGATTTTGTATTGCAAAATACAATACATATGGAGCCATATTGAAGGTACTGTTCTCCTTACATCTAATAGACAGTTGAATATATTGTACTAAGGAAAATGTTGTTGTTATTTTCATAGTTGTTGTGGCTTATATCATGTTGATGACATGACTGTTTTGAATGACCATAATATGTTAGAATGCGGAAGGTAGTACTTGTTATATAGTGACTATAATAGTGATGGCATATCACTCCTTAATTGGTTTGTTTTAGCTTAATAAGAAATAAAGTAGCAATGGTTGTACAGAATGTGGAAGTTTGTAAATCAAGCATTAGCGTCCACTAATCACTAGAATTAAATTAGTAGTTACTATATTGAAGGTTAATTATGTGTTCTTACAGTAGAGGTATGCAAATGTAGACACAAAGTTTTTTATTATGCTAGCTTGTAGATGATGGGAGGGACACTTAGAAATTTAGACGGTTTATGGATACAAGTTAAACGCTCATAAGAGAAGGGCTCGTGGTACATGTTAAGTAAGTGAGATGTATTCTATAATTCTTATATACATTTCACTTGAAATACAAGGTATATGTACATTCACCTCAAAGTATGTAGAAATGCATAGATTTCAGGAACTACTTATAATAAGTGGAGTAAGACTAGCACAAAAGGACAGAAATTACTCAGGTTCTATAAGTGGGTTTGTTTTACTTAATTAGGTGTTTGCTGTGAGGATGAACACGTAAAATGGATGGCATGTTAAACTGTAGAGATGTTTAAAGTCTATGCTGTTATATGCCATCAGCTTTAGAGAGTCATAGTAATGTAATGAGGTAAGAATAAAAAAAAGAAATAGATTGTGCACCATGGAAGGGTTAATGACACATGTTTGCAATGAACAAGTGACATAGAAGTTATCTTAAAAAATTAGAACATGCACTGTATGTACTGATGTGAGTGAAGTGATTGATGGGTTATGTACGTGAAGGACAGAGTACTTGTCTAAGTTGTATTCTCAAATTCTGTTTTTGGGGTTTAGAGTCATGCTTGGGTGGCATTAATTGTGAATGGTTTCTTACATGTCTGGCTTCATTTATCTCAGGTTTGGAGTTGAAGATGGGACGTTTGTAAGAAATTTTATGGAGTCACTATTTTTTTTTTGGCATAACATACTGAATGGCTGAATCCTATTATTGTTTGTGTAAACAAATCCAGTAACAAATTATTGAGCATAACTGAGATGTTGAACATTTGAAATTAGTTTGAGGGGAGGTACTTGTTTGAAAGTGATTGCGTCAATTCTATATTCCATTAGACCCTTAATAAACACTTTGGCTATAGAGTAGTACAAACAACTAAAATCTTGCTGATTTGTATTTCTTGTATCCCTTGCTGTGTCTATATAATTTAGAGCACCAAATATAAAAAGTCTATAATTGGTATGTAAATACCCAGAAATAAAATAAAATAGGTAGTCTAATGAATTCAAAATAACTGCATATTATGAGTATTCGTTTGCTTGTTGCCTAAGTTACTCAGAGCGGACGCAATTATGTTTGTCTTTGTTGACATACTAATTTTGTAGTATGTAACTTAGTATATGATCTTTGGGGAATTGAAGGATTACTACTTAAGTTTATGATTTGGGCATGTCAAAGTATGACAAGAGTAGCATTATTATGAGTATGTATTGAGGTGCATTATGCATGTATAGCTATAGTACCATTTCATGCTTAACATAGAATTTCTTGAGAATTTAGTGTATTTTGGCAATAATTGCATCAGGTGATGCACTACAATGCATTAACATGTCATTATTAAATGTGCAGGAGCTATGATGAGGCAAAGCGTACATAAGAGTAAAAAAGGACTAATTATTGGAACCTACATCAAAGGGGGGGAAGGAGAGCAAGATTTGTGTTTTCCAAGGAACTGCAAGTGTTACCAGCTTTTGGAGATTGGGTTCTTGAGGAGGCAAGGCAACAGCAACTAGCAGGTGTGTTTGTTGATAGCAAGGTCATGGACACTGCATGGGGTCCATTGCCTACTGCTACTATTTACAAAGCTATGGCTACCTTTGGTAACCAATTCCGAGTTCTTGCTGCAGAGAGAGCTATGAAAACCTCAAACAGTGGTATTGTAGCAACTATTGGACAACTATGCAGGGCTAGAGTGCAAAATACTAATCCTATTCTAGCAAATGTGGAATATATAGGTCATATTAAGGAGATTTTAGAGTTAAATTATTGTTGTCACTACCTAGTAGTTTTGGTTTGCGATTTTGTGAAGGCAAACTATACCGGTGACCATGCAACTGTTAAAAAGGATAAGTGGAGATTTACATTAGCAACTTATGAAAGAAGGTTGGGTTTTGACAGTTTTGCATTTCCAAGACAATGTAGACATGTATATTATTTGGACGCACTAGATGCACCTAGATGGGGAGTGGTTTTACAGAAAGATGTTTGAGAGAAAAGAGTAATACCAGGAGTAGAAGATGATGAAGACATTTATATGTTTGACATGGGTGAAGATGAACAATTTTTGGGCCTAAGGCCTGAACGGTCTATCAGAGAAGAAACCACTTTTGTTGTAACCACAGGACATAATGTCATATTAAAAAAGCATCTTGTTCTAAGGCAACATAGATCGGTTGGCACATCAAACAACAGAAGAGATCAAGGAGGACCAAATTTTTGAGCTAGTGATACAAACCAAACCAGGAACATGGTTGAGGACCTTTGTGGCAGTCGTGCAATTGGCAAAAGTAGCAATTGTCAATGACGGAGTAGTGGCTCAATGAATCATGCATTTGGAAATTTGACTGGAGATGACAAGGAAGAAGGACAAAGTCTAGTTTAGAATGGCAGATGAAGACCAAGTTCAAGGCAAATCAGACGTAGAGAAAATGTTTCCGAAGTTGGAGAGGATGGAGGATTTTCTCAGTATGTGGATAAGGTGAACACTGCAAAAGTGGAGGATGAAGACGTGGATTTCCGTACTAGCTCAGCTACTGATTACAGTGACTCCGTGTCAAGTGGTGCAAGCCGTGACAAAGTCAATTTTTCTTAGAGGTAAGTGCACAAATATTGCAAATGCAATTCATTACGTAATCTTGTATTGCCAAAGGCTTGCCATTCCAGCTTTGTTGTTTATTTGTCCCTATAACTAGGCGTGGCAGTTATTCTTGATATTCAAACACAAAGAAGCAATGAAAGTATAGTATTGGAGTGAAGAGAACCATGTATAAATATGTATCATATTTCTTTGCATATGTGGACTTTGACATGATGAGTGCAACCTTAGAAATCACAAAATTATGTGGACCTTGGTGAGTATAAGTGCTTTGGAGTTAGCCTTCTGATCATTTGATATGTAGTACGTAATTTAACAATAAAAGCGTCTTTGCTGTACTGGCAGGAATGGGGAAAATGGCACATAGGATATGGTGTAAGCTCTGGTGTAAGACAATAGCTGCCGCCTGAATGGGAAAGCTGATGTCCTCCAAGTAGCACAGGCTTCATACATAAACGATCAATTGGAAATTGCCCAAGCTGTCCTACTCTGAAGAAGCATCGTACCTTTTTGCAAATCAGAATGACTAGGACTGGCCAGTGCTCTCTCTATACTACGAAATGCTGGAGATTCTATAGATTCTTGGAAGTGGAACCCTAGTTTCAGTAGAAAGGTTCACAGTGATAGTTCAAATATTCTTTTCTTTAGTCATTGCCATTCATGTAATCCTTGCTGTTGAAGCAAATGCAAAAACAATTGGCGCAATATTCATATTGATTTATTTTTTTCAATGTGTATTTGGTATGTTGAGTTACGTTGGGATGAATTGTTTTGTGCGGTGAAGATTGTACAAGCAAACTCTTGAATACTACTTGTAGAGTTTTTGATTACCATATGAGAAATTCAGCATATGTGTTGCTTTTATGTCATTTTAAGTAACGATTGTTGAAATGGAAGCCTGGACCTATACTTGAAATAAGCATGTAGCAATGAGTGATGACACTTACCAGAACTTCATCCATGAAATTTGAATACTAGTAACGTATACTGGTTTTGGACAAATGAACTATTTTCATGATATCATCTTTTTTGCTATTTCTAATCACCTAAGCCATTAAGTACATCTCTATTAACCTAAGTCAGCATTGTTTCTTGGAAAGTGGATGCAATACAAATTGAGGTCCCATTTTTAGCTCATGTGTGGATCTCATTCACCTGTAGGCAACTAGAAAGTCTGACACAATGTACAAATATCCATGAACATGCTTAAATAGTGAAATAAAATAACTTGATGTGATTGAGTTGGGTTAAAACATGTTCTCAAGTCTGTCATGGTGGACCAATGGGAGGGGATGTGGAAAGAAGCTCTTAAATAACTAGCATTCTAAAAATAATACTCTGAATTCTTGTATGCAATGAGTGAACAGTGAAAGTGGATGGTCTTGTCAAAATGAACATAGTACTATCAGATTTTAGTCATTTTCACCTCCATCTCCTTGTAGTGTGACTTCTACTCTCAAAAGTAAACTTAGGACACAAAAAGATTTAGTTCTAACTATGTCTTTAGCTAACATTGTTTGTGACAATTCTCAAATGCTCTTGGTGCAATCAAGTATAATGGTTTCATGAATTATGATGTTTAGAAAGACATTTAATCCCTGAAGGACCATTGTCCCTTCAAAGGACAAATGGGACTTTGGGCATGTGCATACAATCATACTAGTTTTATATAATTTTTTGAAACTTTTATCAAAGGTGGGAAATTCAAAGACCTAAATGTGCATTTAATTATTTCTTCATTCCAAAGTTTGACAAAGAAATTATGCAAGAATTTATCAACACTAGGGGAGTAGTGGCAATATGGACAAGGCTTCTCATTAGTATGTGGATCTTGACTTCCCAAATTAGGCAACATGTGAGGGCAAGAGATGCAACAAGTTGGGCAAAGGAGGGCCAAGAAGAGGGAGGAGTGGGGCTTGGAAGCTAGCCTTTGTGCACGCTGGCAAGTGTAAGAATGGAAGGTTATGGAGCTAGAAGCTAGCCCCAAGTAGCAACTTGTGGAGAAAGTGTTAGGAGCAAGGTTGGAGAGCCAAAGCGGCAGTGCAAAAGGTGGGGTGGAATGTGCCCATCCTATGGAATGTTTAACCCTCCTTTTCACTTGCCCTTTGTAAACATTCAAACTTTAATTTTTTTGAGTGGGTTGTGTAACTATGTTGTTTTAATTTTAATTTTTGGCACGTGGTGGTATACTAAGATTCCTTGGTTTTCACCATTTAGAATAGTATAATTCAAATTTCCAAGTTTTATATAAGGGTAGATGCATGGTTAAGTGGCTCAACTTTGGCAAAAGTCCCTATTCTCAAAGTCCCTTAAGTGGGCTTAAGGATTTTGACTCAAGTGTTAATTTGTAATTGCATCAAGTGTCAAGGTGGCTCAGTGGCCTCTTCATGTCTATAATGGACTTATAAACTTAGTCAATGGCTTAACGTTTCTAGATTTGATCTTTTTGTAATTACACACAAGTTGTGTTCTACGGCTTAGACTTAAATCAATCAAAGTTATTCAAAAAGTCCTTATTGCTAAAAGCTATCCTAGAACTTAGAAAAAAATTCAAGTTGAAAAAAAATTAGAAAAAAAATAAAAGGCAAAGGAGAAAAAGGCCTCATAAAATCCAAGGTTAAAAAGGGCATTAAAAAGTCCTTTGCAAACATTCAATACACATTTACAAAACAAGATTATAATTTCTTGAAATTTTACCCAAATACCCATTAGAAACATAGTCCTTTGTATTCTCTTAGGTAACTAAATCATCTTTAAAAACTCCTTGAAAAACTTGCAGACAGCAGAAATGTCACACTCACGTTTTTTCAAAAGTCCTCCATACCTCCATAAAATGCCAAAAAAGAAACTAAACAACATTGTTGTAGTTACAATAAAGTTTAAGTCTTTGCAATGGACTTTTTTTCTTTTTTGAAAATTTCCAATGTACCGTTTGGGCATTTGAAAATTGAATGAGTGCAATTTTTTATAGTTTGTCATGTTTTTGAGCCACTCAACCATGCATTCACCCATAATGCCTCTAGTTTTGCATGTATTATTTTCAAATTTCATGACCTTTTGGCAATCCAAGATTTTATAGAACTTGTTGCACTTCTCCAATTCATTTGAAAATTCTCCCACACATACCTAACATGATCTTCTACATACATGGGAATTAAAATTCAACTTATTGTAGAACAATTTTTTATTATTGTAATAATGGTCAAAGCTTGTGAAAGTTTTGGGCAAGAAGAAAAAAAACCTTTAACTTTTTAGTTTGGATGTCAATATCTCACACTTCTTCATTCAATATGAGCTCATTTTTTCCCACAAATGCCTCATGTAGTTTTGGGAAAAATCCTTTGGATAGTTTTTCAAAAATATTTGTATCTTTTTAGTCATTCCTCTAACAGTGCCAAATTTTAGTTAATTTTATAGAAAATTAGGGGGTGATCCTTCAAAGGTTAATTTGAGCTTTATATTCAATCTTCTTCTTTTAAACATTTGCAATAAAAGCTGAACATTCTCCCATGAGAATCTGTTTGTCAAGCCAATTTACCAAGGCAAACATTTAGGCACACCTTTGCTCTCTAAGCTTAACTATCTTACCTTTAGTTTTTGAAAAGAAATATAGAAAAACTATAATTTAGATGTCAACAAAGTACAATTGTGATACAATATATCAATTTGATGAAGATGGCACTTTCATGCATATACTTTCAAGGTGCCTATGCTTGTAAAGTGCACATTATTAAATTTATCCGGTTGTAAGAAATGTGTAGATCCTTTTTTTCCTATGAACCAATAACAAATATACTCGGGAAGATCACTCTTTGTGATTTTCTAGTATACACGTGGATTAAGAGGGTATTTGATGTAGGCATATTCATCTAAAATATGGCATTTAAAATGACTATATTTTTATATAAAATGTTGCACGGATTATGATTTTGGTACCTTATATTTTTTTATAAATTCATTCATTTGGTTTTTAAATGGGGCTATTTTATGTATAAATTTTCTTGATCCAATTTTATCTTATTTTCATTATTCATCAAAAAAAAATCTTTCTTTCTATTACATATACATACATAGTATTCACCATGAAACCACTAACAAGCTTATGAATTAAAGGGCTATTGTCCAAGCAAAAAAAATTATTAACATTTTTTTAGTATTTCTCAATTCTATGGCATGTATGTAAAATAATTTAACATGGAGAGCAACACACAACACTAAACATTTTTACAACCCCTATTTGTCAAGGCTAATTTATCAGTAGAGAATCCTACTACTTGATGTTTTTACATACCCTAATTAAAATGTATTAAAATATGTAGTGTTTCATGAACCCTATACTAGCTCTACATATTATGAAATTTTTATGTCCTTTAACCCCTAAAGGCCCAACTGTCCCTTGGGGGGACAGTTGAGATTTTGGGCATGTACCTATAGTTAATCTAGTTTTTGTGATTTTTTCAAACTTTTGTTAAAGGTGGGGAATTCCAAGGCCTATTCGGGAATCTAATTTCTTTGTCATTTTGACATTTGAAGATAAAGTTATGCAAGAATTTCTGCTGCCCAAGGGAGGGAGGGCAATCCAAGCAGTCCAAAAACTTCTTAACCCCTAAAGGCCCAAGAGCCCTTTTGGAGGACAAATGGAATTTTGGGCATGTATCTATGGCTAAACTACTTTGAGTGGTTTTCTAAAACTTTTATTGAAGGTGAGGAATTCAAAGATCTACATGGAAATATAAAAAAATCTGCATTCCAACATTTATAAAGGAGTTAAAAATGAATAATTAAAAAACAAGGGACTCTAGGCAACCCAAAAACTTTTGTAAAAAATTGCGTTTTTTTCAAAAAAAAATCTGAAATAGATTCTTTAGACTTACATAGACGTGGGGAGCTTTGAATCATTTAGTTCTAATAGATGAGATGATAGTTATGAGAAGTTTTAGTTTGCGGGTAGGTGTGATTTTGATATATAAGTCTAAAGAACCTATTTAAGATTTTCATTTGAAAAAAACGCAATTTTTATATAAGTTTTTGGGCTGCCTGGAGTTCCTTGTTTTTCAGTTATTCATTTTTGACTTCTTCAATAAATGTCAAAATGCAGATTTTTTTATATTCCCACATAGATTTTTGAATTCCTCACCTTTAACAAAAGTTTCAAAAAATCAAGCAAAGTAGTTTAGCCATAGGTACATGCCCAAAATTCCATTTGTCCCCTAAAGGGACAATGGGCCTTTAGAGGTTAAAAATTTGTATTTTCTAAAAATAGAAATCTAAAATTGGTTCTTTAGATTTTTTTATATGTGGGAAGCTTTTAATCATTCAATTCAATTGATGAGATGAAAGTTATGAGATGTTTTAGTTTGTGGGCAATTATGGATTCTCTACTCTAAAATAAACTTTGAAGTCCTATATTTTCCATAATTTTCAATATTTTGGAAAAAAAAACCTAAACCTAAGGAAGTAGATTGTTTATCACAACATTATAACCGTTGGGATTTTAATTTTTTAATTTTATTAATTAAATTCTTAACAATTTAGTGATTTGACTCATTCTCTACTTCTCTTTACTTACTATTTCCCCCCATGTGTTGTATAGTTCCAATTGATTTGAAATTTCTCCCACACATATCTAACTTAGTATGCTACATGGAAAAAATAAACCTCAACTTTGTGCAGAGTAATTTTTTTCATGTAAGTGTAGACAAAGGCTTTTGAAATTTTTTGGACAGCACAAAAAGAAACCTTTTCTTTCACTTTAGATGTAAATATCTCCCTCCTCTCCATCTAGAATGACTTGATTTTTTCCTGCAAGTACCTCTTCTAGTCGAAGGCAAGATCCTATGGTTGGATTTGCAAAGCAAATTTTATTTCCTACTTTTCTACTCATTCCCCCCAAAGTGACAGTTAACAGTGACTTTCATTGGAAAAAACTGCTTGGCCTTTAGAGGTTAAATTAAATGGACCCTATCTTTTTAACTCACTAATTTCTAAAACATAGGCTAGTGATCTCCTTGAGCAAATCTATATAATAATAGAATATTGCACGGCGGTCAAACTTGATGATTCTGTAAGTGAAGAGGACAATTCCGCAAAACCCATCTTTAGTTCCACCTAAAAAGTACTCAAAGTCCAAATTCCGTCTATCTTTCATTGACAGTTCCACCACAACTAAATTAGGAAATCATTGGATAGCAAATAGATAAGTAAGATAGAAACCCTCATGCTTAATAAGTAATTGGATATGTGGTGTATTGGCTTGGCCATTAGCTTACTAAGCCCAAGGTCTTGAGTTCGAGCCTCGAGGGCGGCCGGCGGCAATTTGGGAATAAAAGGGCACGGGGATAGGAGGCACAGGGATAGGGGGATACGGGGGACAAGGGGATATGGGGATAGGGGGACAAAGGGGCACAAGGACAGAGGGGCACAAAAATCAACCCATTGGTACAACGGGTGAGTAAACTTGAGAATAAGGGGGCACGAGGATAGGGGGTAGGGAGCATAATTCCGTCGGTACGATGGGTAATATACTATCTGTATAATAATTGAATATCAAGCGGTCACGCTCAACAGTTTTGTAGGTGAAGAGGATAATTCCGCAAAGTTCATCTTTAGTTCTACTTAAAAGTAGAGTAGAGTACAACCTCAACTAAAGTTATAAATGGATTTAAGTAAATTTAAGGGGCATGGAGATAGGGGGCACAATGATCAACCCATTGGTACAACAGGTGCGTAATCTAGTCTATATAATTACAGAATATTGTGCGGCAGTTGCACTCAACCGTTCCGTAGGTGAGGAGGACGATTCCGCAAAGCCCATCTTTAGCTCCACTCAAAAATAGAGTAGAGTTCAAATTTAACTAAAGTTATAAATGGAATAAAGTAAAATTTGGGGGCACGGGTCATGCATAATCTTGTCGGTACGACGGGTAGTATACTAGTATACTAATAATTTGAGATTGCAAAATGTATTGTGCACATGTAAAGAAGATCATCTTAGATTTATACTTACCTCTTCATTTAACCCTTTAAAGACCACACACATTTTCACAAAATCCATTAGAAACCCGAGTAGTAAACTTGGATGTGCAGTTGCATTAGATATGGACTTGATTTCAATAATCCAACCGTATAAATGGGAACTAAGGTATGTACACCCATAAGCGTCAAACTAAGGGTTTTGAACATGATGAGTATCAATAAACATCTATCAAATTATAGGATCCTATTAGGAACAAAAAAATAATGAGTTTGCACTTTTGAATGTATTATATGGATACTGTGAGAATCAATTGCAAAGTTTTAAAGAGCAAATTTCCATTGCACCCATAACCACTTTCAAGATTTCATGTTCACATGTTGTACATCCTTGTCATTACATCTATGCACTTCCACAAATTTTCCAAGATTTTTAGAGGTGACGGTTATGGGGACACTAATGCTTATGGGTGTACATACCTTACACTTTGTTTATTATGAAGTATCAAATTTTCAACTAGATCTACCATTGGAAGTGAAATATTATAATAATTGAGTGAGTTGTAGGTGGAAAATCTCTAGTTTTTGTGCTTGTGTGGTTTTGGATCTTACTACTTCATACAAGCTTTGTTTGAGAAGAGCCTTATATTTCTAAAAAGCAGCATTTCTCAGCTTTCCAATGACACTAGTTTCACACAAAATGGATAAAAATAGCAATCACAAGGTGTAGCTAAGTGGGCAAAAAGGGTAAAAAATTCCACTTTATTTGCTACCCAAAAACAATTTTACAAGAAAATTGATAAGTGCTATGAAAAATCCAATTGGTGAAAATAATAAAGAATTGGCCTTAAATGTAGGACAACAAATTTTTAATATGAAATGATAGCACCATTTCAATAGATCTTCAGATATTACAATTATACTACTACCGTATAAAGAAACAATACAAGCATATTTCATGAGGAATTTGAAAAATTTTAGGATTGCACAATTGAAATTTGACATTCTTCTTGGATGTTTGATGTATTGTGTTGTTGCTTTGATCCATCTTTGACCAAATATGGATACATATTTTGAGGCCATGCCGTGTAAACATCATTATTTATCAACTCACATGCTTGATTTCATTGTTTTTTATTTGGTTGGAAGCAAAATTCTTGTGAGAACAAGCTCTCTTCAAGACCAATTTCCAAATTGTTGAGCAATTTTTGATAAATAGGCCAAAAACTACTCCCAGCAACCAAAATATGGTCGCATGGTCCTTAACCCTTGAGCACCCAACTCAAAATTTGGTTTAGGCAAACCTACTCACACTCACAAGCCTGTGGTTTCTACAAAATTAAGATAGCTCATGTTAAACCAATCATAATCACTAGGAACCTAGGTACCCCACTCCATGTCACCCTTGTACCACCCTACCCTAGTTCTAGTACATCATACTAGCATGACTTAGGTACCTATTTTCAAATTTTCAAGAGGAATTATACTTCCTCTGGGGCACTCAAGGATTAAAGGGTTAAGCAATATCAATGCCTACTCTCCATATCACATTGATATGCAAACGCTGAAGATACTTTGAGAATTGTGTATCTTATTATGGTACTAGACATTATGGAATGTAGTAAGATTTTTTTAGATTACCAAAGAAAATCCTTTTGTGTGATAGGGAATCTCTATTTGAGTCACTAACATTCTTTAAGGTTGTCTATTGACCTTCACAAAATCACAGATTTATGTAATACCTTTGGCTAAATTTCAGTAACAGGGCATTTTTTTAGGGCAAATCTGTTTTCACCAGATTCGCAACCATGCCAGCCCATTGCTCAATAAATGGCGGGATGACATATCACTGGCAAGATTTTTTGCCAACTGGCAATAAATTGCCAAAAAAATCCGCTATTCAATAAGTCTTAAATCCATACTAGTATACAGGCACACGTTTTGTGCAAGTGGGACATGTGTAGATAATGCAACACTCAACTTTACAAAATCAAATCAATTGGTCTAGAATCTAAATTCTAATGTATTTTTCAGAAAATCAATACCTAGCTGTTGGTTCAAAATCTAACCTTGATGCACTTTCAATTTCACCCTTGTTTGAAACTAAAAATGGTAATTGCCTTCATCACAATGCTACTCTTTAATACTTTGATGGGGATGCTTGGCAATTTGTTGGTTGTCTAGTACATGATTGATTTTATTTGGTGTTCTATATTTGGGAAATTTTTATTACTTCAACTTACACCTAAAAGTTCTAGAGGGTTTTGGAAAAGGGCGCATAACCAAAATCCTCCCACTTAGTAGTATAGATTTCTACAAAAATAGCAACAAAAAAATGTCAATATCAACATGAAAATTGCATTTGGAACTACTCAAAACCCTCTTGCCATTTTGTTTTAATGCTTTTTTTTTAATAATTTCTTGCTTGGGATTTTGCTCCAAAAATTTGGCTGAGGCTACCAATTTTACAAATATTGTATAGATCACCATATTCATTAAATTAGGAATTTTGTAACATTTTGGGTTTAAGTTGACCAACTTAAACCAATCATTAGGGTACAACTTGGAAATTTGGTTTTCCCAATTTAATGATATGGTGTTATAGTGTGTTTGTTGTTCTGGCACCCTAATAATTATTTTTTGACAATTTAAAGAAAAATAAAATGATTGAGTAAATTAAATAAGTACATTTGATATCAAGAGAGGCTCCATTTTTTTTGAATGTATATCATATTGGGTTGGCAGAAAGACCTAACAACCCACTTAGAAAAATTGCTACAAAATATGACAAGAAAATGTTTGTTGAATTTAGTCTTGAGTTAGAAGATTACTGTAAAATATCCGTTATGCATAAAAAACTTTCACACTCCACAATATCAAAATACACTAGATAACTTTTTGAAAGTCACAAATCTCAAGAAAGTTATGAAGCTGTTAACATGTTTTTATTGAATCCTAAATTTCTAGATATGTATTCTTTAGTAGATTAAAGGGGCTTGCACTGAGTAGAAAAGTTCAAGGATTATGACTTTTATCTTATATCAATAAAAAAAAAAGCATTGTTGTTGTGGAACTGTCAAGTTTAATATTTTAGATGTGATGTCTTCTACGAGCCAACACAATTTAGCCACATACATGATGGATTTGGTCCATTTACATGCAAAGCTCCTCATATATCAATGATTAATTTCAACTTAAATAATTTTTTATAATTGTATTGCGTTATTGATTTGTTGTAGATTGTGACTAATCTTGCAAGAGACATTGCTTATGGTTTTCTCATATGAATATCTCCATGAATATGTTGATGATAGTGAGTGATATGCTTGTATTACAACTTATAATTGGTATCAGGCTATTTGGTGAGTGTAAAACAGTGAGCCATGAGTAGGGACTCAAGATTCTGTGAGCTTAAACAAATTTTCAATTCAAAATCAACGGAATAACTGATAAACAACAAGTTTTTTAAGAGACAATAGTTTAAAATGCACAATTATAGGGCACTATGAACACAATTATAAGGGGAATTTATATATTTTGAAAAAGAATTGGACTCACTATTCACGGCTCACGGATCCTCATCATGAAGTAGCATTCCCAACAAAACCCACAAGATGACATGGTTTATTTCAATAGTTGGTGATTTAGATTCAATGCTTTTAATTTATTTATTTGTGCATGAACATCGTCTTAACTTTTTCTTGAGCTTGGAATAAGGACCATGTGTACTGGAGTAGAAGGTCTAAGCACTTGTTATTTACCAAATATGAAGGCTCATAAATAAAATAAAGAATGATGAGGAGTGGTTGGCAAAAAAGTATTGAAGTGGGAGAACCTTTTGAATAAGTGTCACTCAACAAATCCATCATTTAAATACTCGTGCAGTGTATAACATGACATTTATTCTCTATTTTTATCACTTGATTGAATGCATGTTATATTGAATTAAATTTGCATCAGTAGATGTGCTTTTTAACACACATTTGAAAGTTTTGGTGATTTTTGCTATTCTACACCTATCATAATAATTACCCTGATAGTACATCATCCTATTGAATAATCTTGGTGTTTTTATTTTATTTTTTTGATTTTCATTGGAAGGGATTTAAATGTATGATCATGATATAAGTCCAAGAGCAAAAACACCAAATTTAGTGTTAAAGTAATAGATTGTACTATTGATTCTTTCAAAATTGTTCATACACATTTTGGAAGGCAACATCTTTTTGAATTCACATTGAAGAATTGGTCCTTCCACTTGAACAAGCTTTCTCTATTACATACTAGTTAACAATAGCCTTCCTTTCTAGTTGTTTTTTTGCTTAATTACATTTAATAGAAACTATGGTTGTTTGTACTTTACAAATAATATAAGTCAATGGGGGATGCAAATGAATGGATCATACTTACTTGCATTCATTTGAATTAAATTGACCAAGAGAAGTAGAATTTATTCCCAAAAATAAATATAACTTCCTCTCATTGCTATATGCATATCTCAAACAAGGTTCTTGGATTCTTGTTTTGGGGTTGCTTCAAGGAGGAATGACATACAGCTTCTAATAAAGTGGTGTTATTGTCTTAGAATACTTAGATTACTTAACTCAAGGAAGAATCCAAGTATCTAAAAAGTTCCATGTCAAAAACATCATTTATGCTACATTTAATAAAATATAGACTTTCCAAAATCCATAAATAATAACCCAAAAATTGCTTTGGTTTGCAAAACATTGTGATGTGCGTGTAAATCATCAAGACATATTTGCAAAACATCCAATGTTATGCATCTTGCAAAACATCCAATGTTATGCATCTTGCAAAACATCCAATGTTATGCATCTTGCAAAACATCCAATGTTATGCATCTTGCAAAACATCCAATGTTATGCATCTTGCAAAACATCCAATGTTATGCAAAATTTCAAAAAATCTTCCATGTTCAAAGACATTCACAATCTACAATTACATGAATGAATGGTCCATTACTAGTTAAATTTGTTGTATTTTCTTTCTTTCTTGACACAAAGCTAGATACATTCAAATTGAAGAATGAGACCAATGGTATGAAACCAACCAAAATACTAAAGTGTAGTCACAACCAAAATACTACAGTGTAGTCACAACCAACCGTAGTGTAGCTACAGTAAAAAAGGTGGACAAACAACACTGCCCTAGAATGACATGTGAGTGTGTGTATGTCAATACCACAAAGGAAAGAAAGATATTGAAGGGTTTGCGATATGTCACAAAATATTGCAACATACAAAGCGAAGGTGAGTTCAAATGGTTAATGCATGTACTGGCCTAAAGTCAGCCACAACTTGGCACTGAAATCCACTAACATTCTTCTATCGCTTTGAGCCCATTTGCCGAACCAAGATGCTCCAATTTTATTCTATGTTCTCTTTTCAATACAAGTCTTCTAACGCCATTGGTACATAGCATCATACAACTCCGGACTTTATACCCTATTGAAATAGTGGATTTCCTTTCCCGTAGTAGATGACGCGCCATGAGTTTACTCACAAAGATTCTCACCACACTATAGAGCAGATTCAAGAATAAGCAAGGGGTTTATGGACTCCGGAGTTTAAGGAAGGCAAAGAGACCCTCACAATTGTGCACAATATTATATCCTCAGCCAACTATCGTACGCAAGTGTAGCTATTGCCAA
Source organism: Ulota crispa (assembly GCA_963920765.1). NCBI lineage: Eukaryota > Viridiplantae > Streptophyta > Bryopsida > Orthotrichales > Orthotrichaceae > Ulota > Ulota crispa. Next base: position 39,637,521 of record OY987242.1, read on the forward strand.
CCATAGTACAACAGAAAACAAAACAAAACAAAACAGAGGGTGCGGTCAACACTACGATCCCTAGAATGTTACAGCCCAAAGATCCCTTAGCAGGGATATCAGTCGCTTGTACAATCAAACACCAATCTGAAGTACATCTGAACAAAGTGTACAAACCTCAAAACTCAAATTGCGAATCAATCCAAAATCCTTCAGAAGAGCTGCGCAAATCACAAGAAAATCAAAGTCAATGCAGCATCACCATCTACTTAGACTGACCGCAGAGTCGACTCGAAGCAATCCATTGAGCATGTCGAGCTCAGAAATGCATTCCAATCCGGGTCTCCACCGATTCCTGCAACTGCCGAACTGCACTGATTTAGCAACACCTGGTGACGACCCTTTTGAAGCATCGTCGTTCTCGTCGTTGTTCAGTTTCTGGAAGGAGAATCGAAATCTCACTCTTTCGGGAATTATTCTTGCGCTCATGCGCACCAGCGACCTCACGAGCTTGGATTTAGCTACCCTTCGCCTGACCTTCCGGAACTGGCCTCGGTGCCTCCCAATCCAGCTCCTCACCCTGTGATTCTCCATGTTTTCTTCAGCTTTGGGAGCCGGTTTTTCATTGTCTGCACGCATAGCAAATATCTCATTACATTGGCGATGACTGAGGTGTGTAAGTGGTTCTTCCTATGAATGCTAGATTGACTCTAGATTTGCAGAAACCTCTGCTATTTGCACTGAAATTTGGTAATTGCTCATGCTCAAAGTGTAATGTAGAAAGCCCACTTTGGAAGATGATGAAAATTCCACCACATCGGTTACTATAATTTAAAATAATTAGAACGATTTCCTCTTTGAAGCCTCCTCCATGATTTATTCCAATTTCTGTAGCTATGGTAATAATCACTAGGAACGCGACATTCGTTAATTTGGAAAAAACCCCGATTATGGGACTTCTGAATTTTTCATGTCTAAGAGTTTTTAGGTTTAATAAAGTGAATTTTATGATAATTTCTTCAAGGCTCTACATCAATGATGAAATACCTCGAAGGAATTATCAAAAAATTCACTTTAAGTTACCAAAATATTCTCACAAATGCAAAATCTTAATATCCCCAAAATCCGTTTTGGGAAAGTGTTTTTCGCAAATTAACGAATATTGTGTTTAGGACGCTTGAGGAGTTAATCCCACAGTATTGCTAGAGATAGCAAAAAGCGGCCCATTTCATCTGTAGGAGTCGAAATCAACCATGGAGGAAGCTTCAAGGCAATGAAAAATGTGCCAATTCATAGAGGCAATCAGGAGCTACATTTTGAAATTGTAGTGTTACGAAAGTTACTGTATAATGAACTTCCAACGTGGACTTTCGACTATTAGCTTGAGAAGTGATGGATTCAAAGTTGCTGAAAGGTACCTTGCAGGGTATCGCTGTGGGAGTTGAAGCAAGGGCAACATTGCGAGTTAGGGTAGGCGCTGGCGAGATGAGGCAACAGCCGGGGCAGGGGGAGGAGAAGATAAATGCGCCCTTCTTCGAGCACCATGTCGAAGGGCAGCATGCCGCTGTGGTAGAGAGGCCCGGTGGAGGTAGGCTCGCAGACGAAGTGATGAGGATGACATTTGAGTAACTCCCCAACCGTGACAGGCCGCGCTAAGCTCCGGATGTGGCCGTCTCCATGGACGACTTGCACTGGTTGCCATGCGCATATGCAGTTGCAAAACAAACCCTTCATGGCAAATCTACGCAACCAAAATCCTCCTGAGTGGCCTTCACGCCATCGTCGATTGCTGATCCTACCTCGCCTCCGCTTTAGAGACTCTTTTCCATAGCGCGGTTTCGAATATTGAAGCCATCTCATCCTCTGCTCCAATCCTCTTTCCTCCTCGCGCTGTGAGCCATTATCCAACTCCACAACATCAGGCTCATATAAATCCTGTCTCTTTCTCTCTTTCAAATTTTAGGTTAACGCAGTTCGAAGAAATCATTCGCTTCGTCGCTTTGCAGGTTCTTGAGCTGGCAAACCCCGTCTATGTAGAAACTTCGGAGACTCGCAATGGAATTATCCCGTATAGACTATAGAGACTACAGATTACGGCAAAATCAAAATTTATCTCTCGAGTTGTAAGCATGTGCAACATCAAACCTTAAGGCTTAAAGACCAGGTCATTAGTATGCAAAGCTTCTGCTACAATTCTGGACCCGTGGTATAAAGAAATTTTGGACCTATGGTATAAAAAACATTCCTGCTTCATAACTTCGCATGTGCTAGCACGGCAAACCTCACTCACATATAGAACCTCACAGACTTGCAATGGAATAGGATGGTTAAGACATAAGGACTACGATTCTTCTCGTCATTTGAAAATCAACAAGAACGTTTCAAACTATAAATTAAAGCGCAATGCTGAAGGTCCACTCCACCGCAAATGAATAAACTCTGACCTCTTTTCGAAACAGATTACAGAGAAGGCGTCGCTTCTCACTAAGGTTACTACATTTGTTCTCGCCAATATCGTCCACAAACAAAGAGACGACAAGAGTGGAAGATTATTAAAAAATCGACTTAACTTTCTTCTATTTTTGATGCACCAACACGTGCCTGCATGTAAGTGAGGAGTGCCTGTGTTATCGAGATAGCTCTTTAGAAAAGTAGTACACGCAACATGAAATGCAGGTTTGCACAAGAACCTCCACCGCCTACGTAATGTTTTTAGGTACAAGAATTAGAAGTGGACTTGCAGCTATGGTTTTTGTGAGAGAAGCTGCGAACGTACCGCAATGAGAGCGAGCTCGACGTGAAGGCCGCATTCCCAGGAATAGTTGGTTTAGAGACGCAGAAATGTCGATGGAACACCAGGTCGGGAAGTAAATGCGACATGCGAGAGAAAGAGTACTACGCGCTTCGTTAGAATAGAGTTGTGAGGGAAGGAATAATGGCTGTATTCTATAAGGTTAGCTTTGAATGTGTGCATATATGCACGGGGAATTCTCCGTAACGGTGAGCTTCAGAAGAAGAATATCTGATGCGAACCTCGATGTATCGTCTACAAACAAAGAAACGACAAGAGTGAAACATTATTAAAATCGGCTTAGTTTTCTTCTGTTTTCAATGACAAAACGATGCATCAACACGTGCCTGCCTGTAGGTAAGAAAGTGCTTGTTTCATCAAGGTAGCTCTTTAGAAAAATAGTACACGCGACATGAAATGCAGGTTTGCTCAAGAACCTTCACCAGCTACGTAACATTTTTAGGTACAAGAATTAGAAGTGAACTTGCAGCTATGGTTTTTGTGAGATAAGCTACGACGTACCGCAATGACGTGAAGGCCGCATTCCTAGGAATGGTTGGTTTAGAGACACAGAAACGTCGATGGAGCACCAGGTCGGGAACGAAATGCGACATGCGAGAGAAAGAGTACTACAAGCTTCGTTAGAATAGACTTGGAAGGGAAGGAGTAATGCAATGGCTGTATTCTATAAAGTTAGCTTTGAATGTGTGCATATAAGTTATGCACGGGGTATTATATTCTATGTAACGGTGAGTTTCAGAAGAATAATATCTGATGCGAACCTCGATGCATGCGAGAGAGGAGCTTTGGTGGACGATCCTGGCCTCTTTTTTGCAGACTGTGCAACAGGGACTGCCTGTGAGCTTCAGCGAGAACTGGGCATCGCAGAGTGGGTCAGTGCGAGAGAGACAGACAGACAGACAGAGAAAGCCAAGCAGAATCACTGCGTACTACTGTGCTATTACCGCCCCCGCCTCTTTCTGAAATCTACCAAACTTTGCTGGGAAAATCTACCAAGGCATAAATCTACCTCTACTCTATTTACCGAAGCAAGTCTACTTCTGGAATGTACCCGTTGCAAATCTACGGATTTGAGTAATCCGAGGTTGTGGAGTGTGCAGATGTGGAACATACAGTGGCGGTGTCTTCAACCCTTGAACAACTAAGCTGCTACAGTATAATACACAGTATCTACGCTGCTGTATTACTGGCCTTAGCTACCAACAAAAAGTTTTAATTTGGGATCCTGACTACCTCACTAGAATTGATTCAAAGTAAAGACTCAATGTAAATCATTTTATTCATACATCATTTTTTTTCCTATTGGTCCTTTGCTAAAAAGACAAATGGGTCATTGGAAGTTGCACCATCACAATCTCTCACTCAATCAAAATGAGTGGTTTCACCAAACACATTCTTTTATATATATACTAGTATACTACCCGTCATACTGATGGGTTTATGCCCCCACCCCTATCCTTGTGCTCCCCGATCCTTGTGCCCCCATATTGCCGTGCCCTTTATCCCCAAGTCCTCCTATCCCCGTGCCCCCTTATCCCCAAGTCCTCCTATCCCCGTGCCCCCTTATCCCCATGCCCTCTTTTGGCCGAGAGAAAGTTGTGGTGCAATTGCCAATAACGGTGCAACTGCCAATGACTTGTTGTTAATGTCTAGTGAAGTAAACATAGGTGATTTTACTTTATTCATTTATAACTTTTTTGATCCTAGTCATGCCCAAACCTAACTTATGCCCGACCCTAACTGATTGAACGCTATTATATGATAGGCCCTAACTGACTGAACGCTATTCTTTTATTAATATAGATAGTGGAAAGTGAGAACCAAATGTATGAATAAGATAAAATGCATCCACATATCATTAGAAAGTAGTTCTTGTCTATTTTTCAACAACATGACTGATTTGGTCATTGGATGTTTCATGATTATTATGCAAGGTTATTGCCATTTCCTCTCTCTCCCCTCTATCATACATAATTTCAAATTTATGGTATTAATAGAAATTTCTGAATTTCTTGTTACAGACATACACTTGGTGTTTTATAGGAGAGACTAGTGTAAGCTTTTGAAAAGTGCAACGTCCAAAATCACACTAATTTGGCTGAATCAAGCCTTGATAGTATGGTGTGACATGCATTTCACTCTTGTTTTCCAAGTAGAATTATGGCCTCTGCCTTTTGCCACCAACATGGAAGTTTATCATCTTAACCCCTAAGTGCGCAGAGTTATTTTAGGATTTAGGAGAAATTGGGGGTTTAATGGCCACCACAGCTTGGAAAATTATATCCAAAAAAAGTGATTGCAAAATTTGGAAAAGGACTACCTTCGTTGCTAATGGGGACCAACCATGACTGTTTTCACCGTACGGGTTGAGAGAAAAAGTGAGATAAAGTTTTTTGCCCATCAACAATATAATGTCAACCGGGCGCTCAAGGGTTAATGGCACAACCTTCGTAACTTCACAATTTGCACACAATGTTCAGTTGCGATAGGTGCTTGCACATTCTCCTTTGAAATTTTTTTCCACTTGTGTCACACTAGTTGCAATAGTATGTAAATACAAAAAGCTCATAATATATCAAATTTACCTTACAAATAATGAGTTATTAGAAAGACCTATTTTCCAACATTAGCAATTGGTACTTTAACCCCTAAAGGACCAAGGGTGTTTTTTAAGAAAAAATCTCAAAAATTGCCAACTTTTAGTGCATTGCCCAAAATTGGAAATAAAAACTTTTTTCTCAATTTCAATTGTACAAAAGTTTGTAAAACCAATAAGCCAACATGTGCAAAAAATTTCAGCCCAATTGACCACGCAAATTGTAAGATTATAACGTTTGAAGTGAGAAAAACAACTTTTTTTGATTCTTGCAAAACAAGGTCAATAGACTTTGAGCCTTCCTAGGGTAATATTTTTGCTCTACACAAATTTGAGCTTTTTGACCATTCACAAGTATATGATGTTAGGTTCACTCGTGAAAATTTTTAGATGCAGATATAGAGTCCAACTTATTCTAAATCACCCTCCAATGCAAAGAGGTTTAGTGAATTAACAATACATTAGTCATTCTTTCATGATTTCTTGTGCAATGTGGAAGTCTTTTATTTGAAATCTAAAAGGTGAAAAGTTGGAGACAAGCATTTGGAATATGTGAAAAAAAGTTTCAAGAGATTTGGATTTATATATTGAAAGAAAATAGGGCTTGAAATTAGAGGAATTTTTTTTCTTGAAAGTGCCCAAACATAGATAACAAAGTTTGACTTCCTTCAAAATGTGATGTGAGAGCTCAATTTTATTTTTCTTTTTTTGACAATTGTGCACCATGGTTTTTTAGTTACATACTTGCCAAATTTCAAAAGTGATGAGAGCTTTAGCATAAGATTCTCCAAAGATGCTCAAATTGCCCAAACTACCCAATTTCTTTTGGGCAACATAACTTTTGAACCAGGCATCCAATTGGGGAAAAAATTAGATTTCCACTTGGGAAATACATATTTGCACCTTATGTAACAATTTTGAGAACATCCATTAAAATTTGACTCCATATGACCCTACCCAAGTTCTCAAGTGGCTATTGAACAGCCACTTGGTCCTTTAGGGGTTAAAGGTATACAAAAAGCTACTTTTTGTCCAATTAAATTTACTACTTAGTATGAGCACTTTTACTACATAAGTTATTTAGTACAGTATACAACAAGACTTTGAATAGGGAATTGATATGCATACCACACCTTCTTGACTATCCCACCACACCGTGGGGTAAATTTTAGATTTCTACCATCAAAAAGTTGAATTTGAGAATTTGGAATTCAGCTTTGGACTTAAGAGATCATGATTTTGTCTAGAACCATAAAAAAATGTTGTAATTGAACAACACCCAATGAAAAAGCTTAGCTTAGGGAAAAGTATAACTTTTACTTTTGTATATAAAAAGGATAAGCTTTTTCATTAGGTGCTGTTCAATTAGAACTTTTTTTATGGTTCTAGACAAAATCCAAGTCTCTAAGCTCAAATCTGAATTCCAAATTTTCAAATTCAAGGCAAAATCCAAGTCTCTAAGTCCAAATCTGAATTCCAAATTCTCAAATTCAGCTTTTTGATGGTAGAAATCTAAAATATACCTTGGGGTGTGGTGGGATAGTCAAGAAGGTGTGGTACGCATATCAATTCCCCTTTGAATAGTGCCAAATCCATTTGTACTTATTGGAATGAATTATAATTGATTATTGTGAAGATGTGGTATGCATCTTGTCCTTGTTCATCAAGTAGGTTTTAACCACAACCTTGAGTTGTCCCACAAGTAGCAATTTGGTGGCAAAGCTTTTATTATATGGCATACTTCATAAATTTTCTAATAGAGCTACATTCTTGCTAAATCTTCATGAAATTTTAACCACTTGAGTCACATTCTTTGAGAAAACGTTTATGTATTGTAACCCACATTATATTGAATTAACCTAATCCCAGCCACAAACACAGCCCACACTTGTCCCTCCGGAGTGGGTTCTACACACGGGGTTTCTACCATAACGTTTTGCAATCTATTCCCATTAGAACTTAACATCTCCATTTCAGATACAGCTAGGAAATTTTCTACTCATGTATCACATGTCTCATACCTTTTGTACTATTTTATATCACAGACCACGCAGCTCAGAAAGAAGTTTGAAGGACCCGAATGCTTTCTAAAGTGATTTGCCAGAGAGAAGTGGTCATCTACCAAGCAATCAAGCTGCAAATGGAACCAGAATCAAACTCCAGACTTGGCACCCAGAATCCACAGCGCTTTAAGACTTCGAGGCGGACAGGTTCACACAGGTTGATTACAAAACAGTTCTATCATGCAAAGACAGGCATGCCCTGTACCTTTGGTCCAATGAAACCCATTAAGGAAAGGAAGGTACGACAATCCATTTCCAAAACGTGACCCGTGAATCTGTCCCTAGGAATAAATGAGAACCTGTCAGAAATTTGATGCAAAACCTTCAGTTGCAAAGGGTCTTCATTGATTAAAATCCGATATTAAGTAACAGTTTAGGGTTCCTGAGCCCTTATATACTGGAATTCTCAAAGGGACAGAAATGAGAGTTCCTACCTTACCTTTAATATTTGGGATAATGCCTGACCAACCAGTATTTATCAGTCTCCCCGAAATTTCCAGTCCCGACGACACATGGGACACTGAGGGCGAGGACTCTGAGAGTTCACCCACTTCAAGATGCAGTGCAGATGAAATGCATGGTTGCATGCTCCCCACACTGCCACAAAACATCACCACTATCAATTAGTCTAAGCAATGTGCACATATAATCTGCACTCTTTCCAGCAAAGACTTGCCTTCGCAATCTGCAGACACCAGTGCTGTCCAGTGAAATTATTTTGTGCTAATTATCGCTTTTTGCTACACCAAATTGGGGTGGCTAATTTTCTATAGTATTTTTTGAAAAAATGTAAAATATTAGCCAACTCTTATACACGGGTTTGGGAGTAGGAGCCTGGTTTTCAGGGTTCCACTTGATGTTGCCTCACCCTATTGGTGCAATATACTAATTTCTCACATAACCATCATGAGATTTAGCTTTGATGAAAGGTTGAAAGCATCCAACTTTACATCTGTAAAAAAAAAATTGTAGCCATCCTTGCTACTCAACCATTTTTTGGTTAGAAAAAAAGCTAAGGCCACATCATCCAAAATATTTTCACTAGTGCTGACCTTCAGGTTCTTATCTAATTCACATCACAAACAAGGTTCACGAAATGCCAAGACTTTCTCAACTGCTCATAAACGTTAAATATAGAGCTCACCAGCGAGATCACTACAAAAGTTGAACTTTTGAGACCAACTTGTTTCATCACTATGTATGAATTTCTTGTGCAATAAGTAAAAAGGAAAGTTACAAACTACTTTTGAAAGAACAAAAGACAATCATGATTTATATTAAAAGATCAATGACCACATAACCTGAGCCAAATTATGCTTGCACCATGCGAAGGCCAAACAAGTGTAGTGAATGAGATGAGTTGATGTTGGGGAGGGGAGCCATTCAATAGGAGACAGGATCAGGGGTCCTTCACGGTATTGAGGTTTTAGTATCTTCTTCCTTATCATTCTAGGAAAATGACATAACAAGCACAAAATCAATATATGTTCTGAGTCGAGGAGATGGAAATGTAACATACTCAGGGGGCAGTCATCGCCTGGATTTTTGCAGTCGGGACAACAGCCATCAAATGCCATACGACAGATTCCGCATGCGTCATCATGCGCATCCCAAGTCCACGATGCAACAGCATGCCACCTGCAAGCACACCCTCAGTCAAATTTAATTTTCTTGCAAAAACAACTGATAGCCGCATTGTTCTCTTAACGGTAAACCCTAAATGCTCAAGCTATGGACTCTTGAAAAGCCCACTTTAGAAGTCAATAGTCAATTATAATAACTTTCAAAAACGTATTTCTTATTGTTCCAAATTGTAGGTTACGGTTTCTTCTTCCTCTTGAGACATTTTGTTCCATCCCCTAAATCTTCTCCTATGATTTATTTCAAATCCTACAATAAAGAAAGCAAACACTATGAGCCATTTGAGCACTAAGGACTAATATCAATTTCTCTCAATCAATAACCAGCCATCCTACTGTTTCTTTACAAAACCTCAAAGCACTAACAGAGTCGTTTGAAATTCGAATAATGCTTTGCAGTTACACATCTCGTCAATCGAAAAGGCATTCACGAGAACCCTAAATACTAAAAAACTGGAACCTAAATCCTGAACCCTAAACATTCTCCTAGAATTCTTCGGCGTGATGTTATTTAAGACATCAATACTGGTCTGGAATTTATACAAAGATCGAGAAAGTAACGCCAAAAAAACATAACCTAAAAGCAAATCAACCATGGTATTGCCGTTTCAGTAAAAATGCACGACAGAGGAGGAGTTCAAGAAAAGACTCACTCTGAAGATCATCAATAAAGCGGAATTGGCGCCATCAAGTCAAGGAAGCATTTCACGATTAGCCGGATATTACAACTCAAATTACAGAGTATTCACAAAAATGTACACTCGAAACAATTGTATCCCGTAACCGAACTCAGTCAATTCAGTGCCGTAACAAGCCGTGTGTATTGCGTTAGTATCACATCCGCAAAACAGAGAACAAGAGATTCCAGGTGTTGTGCAAAAGTAGAAAGGATACTTAGAATCTTGACTTTCATGATGCCACGCTCCTGCTCACAAAGAAACAGAAATTGATGAAGAAGAGCGGTAAAAACCCCAAACAAGGAGAGCGACGAGGAAGGCGACAGAAATGAATGAATGTCATCTGTTTTGGATGAAACCAAGTCCAAGGACCTGTTGATTGGTCATCCAATCGTTCTAATGGAAGCCGCGCATTAAGTTAGAAGCAATCTGAAAGTGAGTGTTCTTTTAGTCAACCTCTTTCTTTCCTATATTTCTTCGTTTTCTTCAAATAGATCCAACAGTGAAAAAATTTAATGTTAAGGAAAATGCCGGAATTATTAAATTTATCTTAATAGATCGTTTTAGGAAACTTTGAATTCATGATCGGAATTGGAGACACTCTGCTAATTTACTATGATTAAATTGGGTGAAAATGAACTATAGAATATTGGGACAAGTTTCTTACTAATTATTTGATCAGTAAAAACAAATCTAATCCAGGGGTTCACATAAAAGGAATGAGGAGATTTAGGGAAAGATGGGAAGGAAGCACCGCGTTTACAAAGAACTCACCTCCACTTGTTCTCAAAGCTTGACTTATATGTATTAGGGTAATTGTTTTCTTAAAACTGGTTATCAATGCAGAACCGGTTTTGTTGTGCAACAGCTTAGTAGATCCAATTTTGCACTGACGACCAGCTCGAAGAAAAGATTATCGAACGTAATCGGTTTCTAATTTTTTTTTTAAGTCAATTGTTACATGTCACATCAACCAGACATCGCTTATGATGAGATCCATCTTTGGAAATGTCACATCATTGTCTAGAACACTATTTTTTGTTAATTTGGGAAAACTGTTTTCCCAAAATAGATTTAAGAGATACTAAATTTTGCATTTGTGGAAATATTTTTGGTGATTCAATGTGAGATTTTTGATAATTCCTTCAAGATTCTTCATTGTTGATGTAAGGTCTTAAAGAAACCATCATAAAATTCACTTTAAATCACCAAAAAAAATTTAAAAATGAAAAATTCAAAAGTCCCAAAAATTGGGTTTTTTTCCCAAATTAACAAATATCGTGGTTCTAAATTGGCATCTCAAAACCAGTTTCTAGTTTCAAATTGTTCATAGTTATTTTTCCATGCTAGTTATCAATTGAGGATTGCTCTTCCAAGAGCCAATTGCTAAGCGGCACCCACGTCAGAAGAACTCACAAAGAAACCAATTATGAAAAGTTCCAAATTCAAGTATACAAATGGTTCCATTTGTACTGATAAAAAAGTTGCAAGGAAAATTGACATAGTCTACAACATTGTTATTTTTATTGGCAAACTTTTGCCTAAATATCACCTCAAAATCCTTGTGGCTACCGCTACACTAAAAAATTAGGCTTAAAAATTGGATGAAATCGCTAGATGTCACCTTGAGCAAACATACAATTTGTCAGCTTTTGGATGAAAGTAGCTTATACTAGTAAACTTGTTGTATGAACATGCATACATCATTCATTCCTTCCAATATTAGCCAAATTTTTCTTACTTGCAGGCTTTCTACGGTATGAGTTGCATCTAAGATAGACACACCCATTCCCAACCTCTCCCCAATCCTGTATCCTAGATTTGAGGCTTTCACCACACAATATTAAACCCATAGTGGAGCAAAGAATGTCACTTGCACAAGCAAATTTTGCCACATGTTAGTTGCTACACTACTTTGGGATGGCTGGGAATGGGACCATCTAGTGCCACTATGGAACATACCCAAGCACTTTCGAGGGTAGTTTAGAGTTGCTAGTAGGGACCCTTTGAGCTGTAACTTTACCATTTAATATAAAATATTCTACAATACTTTTTTCCACAAAAATTACATTCCCAGACAACTTGATAAAAAGCTAACCCTACCAAAAAGAAATTCCTGAATATTTGTAGACCTTGACTTACCCCAAACCCTTAAACGGTCGGGTATGGGTCTGTTTACCTTACCTTGCAAAAACATAAAAAAAAACACTGGCCTACGAGGAGCGAGGGTGTCACCGAAGTCTACACAAGAAAAAGGTAATTCTTGATCCCACGACTTCTTCTGCATGATTCCCTGATTGATTCCCTGATTGATTCTCTCACAAGTCTTTCAGTCTCCACTTCTCTGGTGATTTTTCTTCCTGGTGAGTCAACCTCTCCTTGCCTCCTGTAATTGACATTTGTCGGCACTTCGCAACCGTAGATGATTTCCGCATCATCTCAAACGAGTGGAATAATAATAAAAGCTCTTCTGCCGAGTGTTAAGCATCACGCATCCACGCAAACGAGAAACACTCTTGTGTATGAATCGATCCACGTCCAGCACTGTAGCCTCATTTCGGATTCAAGGCAGAGTAGAGAGAAAGAGAAGAGAGTAAGATCGATCTCCTCACAAACCACGTGAATTCGGCCATAGTTGTTTGTTGCGGAGACTAAGCGAGCAATGAAGCCCGCCGACATTGGCAATTGGAGCTTGCTCCAGGTTTTTCAAGAAGGTGGAAGGCTGTTGCGTCAAGAGTTCCGTAAATTTTGGCCGTGCATCGTCGTCGTCATCCTGCCCGCCTCTCTCATCACCGTCATGCACGCTCAATTCGCCGCCGTGTTACCTCCGAAGGCGGGTCCGAAGGTGTACATTAATCAGGTCTCTCTCCTGCTCCATGACTTAATTTCTGCCTTAGTTTGCTTGAGTGGATCGTTCCCGAACATGTCTCGGCACTTTTCTGGACGGCCGCTCGGACCTGTTCTGGTCCTAATTACGAGAGCTTTGCGTATTGCGATTTTCTTGATATCGGCGTTTCGGTTTCCAGTCTGGTCATATTAACCCCTGAACGGCTCGAAGGCCCTTTCTGGTCGTATGTACAAGTTTAATAAGTATGAATTGTTATCATATAATGCATCAATTTCTATTGTGAAACTCTTGATTATCAACCACAATCACACAAGTTTCAATTTTTGATGTTGTTTTGCGCTTCTTGAAATTTGGTGAAAATAATATTTGACTAATACAACCTTGTATCTCCAAAGCCTGGGCCATTTAGGGGTTAAGTACTCTGGGCAAAAGGGAGGTACCATTTGGTACTCCACCTTAAACCCAAAAAGTTACCATAAACTAGATTTGAGGTATCAGATTCAATCTGAGCCACTAAGATTTCTTCCCTCGCAAATTCCTCCTCTTGGGAGAGGGCACGTGTACAAAAAAAAAATGCCTACCTCGATTTTAGGTGATCACCTAAAACCTTCAAAAGTCCCAAAATGTACCCTTTTGCCTAGATTACTTAATACTCCCTCTGTCCTGTTATAAAGCTCCAAAAAACTTCAGTATGAGGGATTAACTATATTTTTAGTCATTATGCTAGTAACAAGTGCATTCTAGAATCAACATACCATCTACCAAATGTGTGCAAAATCTCTAGCTTTGATGTTGCCATTTGGACATCCAAATACTATGCAAAAAGTACCATACTTGTACATGTTGCCCAATTCCTCATTATTGATGATTTAAAGATTAGTAGCAACAATGATACCTCATATGGGCAAGGCCAAGCTTGTGAGTAGAAGAATGCTCTCTAATTACTTAACTTGCCCCCATGATATCATTGGACATAGCAATTGAAATGAGCGAAAGAGAGCTTTTTAGTGGGACAAGAACTAGGCCTAATTTGGAGCTTTAAATTGGGACGGGAGGGAGCATGACATTATTGAGAATACAAAACCTTAGCGGCGTCTGTTTCGTAATTGCGTTTGAATTAAGTTACTCTCAACGTAGAGTCTCATCCTTTTCGGTTCTGTTTGTGTTTAAAACAATCCAGTTCTTATCCGAGCTGCTGACAGAGATTGAAGGATGTTGAGATTGTTGTGGAACTAGTATTAATTCGAGAAAATTGAATAAAAACTGGTTTGAATTCGTGCCGGTTTCAAATGGTCCTTTGTGGAATAGGCCATTTCACAAAATTATGCAAATCTAAAATACGCAAAAACAAAAGTAGCTACGGTTTGTTGAAGGCGGATTGATTGCTGGCTGAAACGTGTGCAGTGTCGGTTTTTGCAAAAATCAGGGGTCTACGGATCTAGCGGAGCCGAAACTCAACTATTTCCACTTGTTTTTCTTGATTTTCTCGACGCTGCTCTTTGCATCGCCATCATTTCTCGTTTGGATGAGCATGGTCTGGATGTCCGTTGCGATGACGAACACAATCTACAACGACGAGGCGGTTGAAACAACGAGGCACACGGAATCGATTCGTCACTCAAGCGACCTCGCTGCGGGTGTCGAAGATGTCGAGACAGGTGAGCTTCTCTCTCATTACGGACGGGGTTTTGAGACCTCGGCGAAAAACATAAATTTTCTGAGATGTGAAAAACAAGACTTCTCATGCAAAATGCGAGATTTTTCTCATGAAATACCAAAAGTTGCGCTCATCTAGCGAGTTGCAAGAAAATGCAAGCGTGGGCTGATTTTGTGTGTGAGAAAACAAAGAAAATGACAAGAGGTGTGGTCTCTCTTGTAAACACGATATTTGTTAATTTGGGAAAAACAGGGGTCCCAATTTGATTTCCCCTCAAACCCAAAAAGTTACTTTAAACCAAATTCAAAGGTATCAGATTTAGTATGAACCACTAAGATATTTTCCCTTGCAAACCCCTCCTTTCATGTGAGGGCACATGTGCAATAAAGAAAACACTGAGCTCGGTTTGAGGTGATCACCTCAAACTTCTGAAAGTCCCAAAATGTACCATTTTTCCCAAATTAACGAATATCTTGTTTGTATGATAAAACAAAGAAAACTATAAGAAGTTTGTTTTGCAAACACCGTGCAAAGTCAGGTTCTTTTCTAATTAAAAAAAAAAGGTCTAGATGGGATGGAACAAACCAATTTAGAAGCAAAATGTGTCAAGTTTCATAACTCTTCAGTAGGGGATTTTAAAGCTTGGTAGATTTTGAAACTAAACTTGTTTCACTCTTTGGCCTTTTTTGAGAGAGAAAAGTCTTGATTTTGCACGGTAATTTCAAGGTTGCCTTCTTTGTTATTTCCCATGTTTTTTCACATGTTTTATCATGCAAGAGAGACCTTGCCTTTTGATGTTTTTTTTTTTTTCACACAATATAATCCACATTTGCACTTTCTTACAATTGGCTAAGTACAAAAACTTTTTGCTTTTCTCATGCAAAATTGCTACATTGCGTGATAAAAGATTTGAAAACGGCTTGTTTTCCTTTGAGGTTGCTTTCAACTCCTATGTTGTTTCACTTGATTATTGCAAGCTTATGGGTTGAATAATTAGGGTTATGTGTAGAAAACATTGCAAGTTGCTTGTGCCCTTACATCACAAGATTCCAAACAAATCCATGAATAAGAATGTAAATAAATGCAATTGGTTTGAGTCTTGTAAAGGACTTGCGCCATTGCAGGATTGGTAAATTCTGCTACAAAGAAGTTGCTCATAGTAGGTTCTTCTTCCCAAGTCCCATTGAAATCTCTGAAATTTTGATTGATAGAGAGTTAAAAACTGGAACTTGTAGCTTCACAATACGTTGCAATCCGGGGTTGCAATTTGGAGTCCTAATCCTCATAAATATGCTCACACGGCAGTTCTTTTTGGAAGTTTTGATGTCAACAAAGTGGGACATACGTTGCAATCCGGGGTTGCAATTTGGAGTCCTAATCCTCATAAATATGCTCACACGGCAGTTCTTTTTGGAAGTTTTGATGCCAACAAAGTGGGACTTTGTTTATTGGAGCCGTTGTTGGCTACGCCAACAAATTGCAGCCCACAGCAAGAGAGCCCATGAGGCTGCACTGGCTCTCAGATAAAATTAACTAAAAGGGTGCTGGGATGTCAAACAAATTGAGTTTGGTGCATAAAAATGAGTTGCAGTAATTGATTTGCAAGAACCTTATTCAAGGATCTTAAAGGATCATGTGTGATAACCTAATTGTTTGTTTGTCTGACTTTTAGCAGAGAATTCGGCTTTGCTGACCACAAAAACAAAGCGTCCGTTGGTTGGGGGAATCTCAAGGGCGTCCAAGGAGAAGAAGCTCAAAACGCTTGCTGTCACGATTGTGTTGGGTTTGCTTTACTATCTGGGCATGGTGACAGGTGACTGCTTCACGCCGGAGGCGGTGGCGGCAATGGGATTGCCGCCATGGATGGTTTTTGTGTTCACCTTGCTCATCATTGTGCTGGTGACCGTCTTCAATAGCTATTTGGTTTTGGTGTATCTTTTGGTGTTCACTTGGTTAGGCTCGCCATCCTCGAAGTAGTGTGGATTTGATACTAGTTACCCTGAGCATGGCAAATGTTATGAGTTGGGGGATTCTTCTTCCCCTTTACTTCAAAGCAAGAAAGGAGTTTGACCTCTTTGTGTGGGGTTAGAGCAACTCCACCCCCACCACCCACCCCAACTGACCCCAATTTTCCACCCCAACCGCCACGCTAACTTTGTATCTAGATGGGGAGTAGGGCTGGTTTTTGCACAACTCATCTTGGTTGGCACCTAGGTTTGTTGTTTTGCCATTTCTTACTAGTTCCTCTTCTCCATCAACCTTTGATTATTGTAACTAATTAAAGTAGCCATGTGGTAGCACAAGATAGGATAAGAGGCCCAACATGTCCCTTTCTACGTGCCATTTGGGAGGGATTTGCTGAGACCTTCCTCCATTAGCTAGCAACATATTTCCCTAGCCTAGCACTACCGGCATTGATGGTTGGACTTGGACTAGTTGGCCAAATGGAAATGGTCTTAAGGTTTCCTTTTTGTCCCTACTTTGGTGACAAGGAGAAAAGATGTTGTATTTAACTAATTATGGATTATCCAAAACCCATGAATAATATTGCAAAAATAAACTTGAGTATATTGGTTTGCAAAATATTGGAAAATAAACATAAAATATTGAGAAGTATTTGCAAAACATTGGGAGATCACCTTAGAAAGTCCATTATTACATGAATAATCTATAACTAACTAAAACATGTCACAAACAAAGTCCAACCACTTTGTGAGCTTTCAGCCCAGCCCAGATTTTGGTTCCTGGCTGGCAAGAGAACATCTTGAAAACTAAACTTGAACGTATTATCTAACCCTGCCGCCGATTTGTTACATCAAGAACTTAGAGACGCAATCATGAGGAGCATTGTTGTACTGAACAATACCTTTCTCACTGCAAAAACCAATGTGCATAAAAATAATATCTTGGTATGAATTTAGAAATTTCAAAGCAACATGAAATCGACAAGCCTTTGTGCCATTTTCGTAACAGCCACTCTAGTGCTGATGTGAAACCAATGCAATCCAACTTACATCCTTTCTCAAAAGGGTTTTACACAAGCAGCCATGTCCTGCTCGATTGGACGTGGTAGAACATCAGGTGACCACGTCGTCCTGATCATTTCCCATTTCATAAATGAACTTCGAGCAACACAAATGACTACAATACAGATATTAGCGTTCAAGTCCAAAGTACATATGGTTTTGCAACCCCGTCAAAATAGCTATAAGCCGAGTATGCATACTTGCATATACAAAAAAAAAACAAAACAAAAGCCTTTGCAATAGCTTCTCACCTGCGAATTCGTCATCAGGCAAAGCAATTCGCATAAGAGATTTGGAAAAATTTGTACCTCCTATACACTAGAGCGAGCCTATCTGTAAGAGAACGCCAATGTGAGCATAACTGGTCATAGTTTGCAGCCCTTGAGCAGAAAAGTTACTTATAGAATCGTAGTTGTTGATGCTGCATGAAGCAAAGAGCAACTGGAAAGAAGACACCGAAGAGTACGGGAATCAGAATCCGTGCCGCCTCGTGGATGAAGACCTTTTTATGCGGAAAAGGATGTCAGATATAACCCAAGGAAAACTGAGGAGGTGGACGTCATTCCTGCTCACAGAGGAATATTGGTCTTCTTGATGAAGGTAATCAGGGTGGTACGTCACATGATACCAAGCAGAAGCTTTAGCGTACTGGTCGTCTTCCCGGTAATCCTCCTCCTCTTCGCTGTAGTCGCTGTAATGATCCGAAAAGAACCACTCTCGTGCTTCCCGTACAAGAGCTTTCACTGCCAGACGAATTCTTTGCCTGGCCTCCCCAGCATGCTTCCGGTAATGTCTCGAGAGTCGCAAGATGTTGCCGCTCATCACTTCAGCCTCGGTCTCTATGCCATACTGGTTCATTAGGCCCATCAGCTTCCTGTCATAAGCGTGCCTATAATAATCCGCATCCATCAAAAAATCTTCGTAGCCTGATACCTGCGCATTGCAGTGATATTGTTTCGAGTTAGTTTTCACGTTACTATCAATATTTGATAAGTCAATGATCAACTTGGCTCATGACATGTTACCTGTAACTGGCGGTCATAATTCAGCAGCATAGTCTCCTTTGATAACTTCAAGCTACTGGATTGCTCTTTGGCAGCCTCTATCACAGATCTAAACAAAACTCCAATTACGCACTCTGACTGGTACGTTTGTTTGTCCTCCTTCTCCATAAAGTCAGGGTAAAGTCTAGGCCGAAGATAAGAGGGGATAATTGCAGGTACACCCGTCTTCGGGAAATCTACCGCAACAGAAAAAAGCTGTGCAAGTGCAATGCACTTGGGGCTTCTTGCTTTGAGTGGCTCAGAGTCGGCAAACACAACATGTGCATTTGATATCTGGCCTAAGTTATCGTTCACCATATAATTCACAAAAAACTCATGAAGCTCCTACACAAAAGGCAATTGCACGAGTCTTTAGAGAAAGAGACATAGTCACAACTCTGTGCCGCAAAGTCGGTTAAATCATCAGTACGAAATGCACAGACAGACACCAATTCAGAGTGTTTCTACTAGAGCAACCAAGATTGCCGAGATTTAGACATAATCAGATCATAGCACTCCAAAGTAGACAATCATGCTGTTATTTCCAAATAGAGTAAACAAATGAAATCCAGCACAAAACTGGGGTGTGCTGTAGAAATTGGACAGTGATGAACTTACTGCCAAAGATACCGAATGATCCAGTTGCACTTTAGGGGCAGGGGTGTAATCCATAGGCGCCTCTGTGGTGGGAGGAATGAGTACTTCATCCCAAGTCACAAAGTAGAGATCCCCATCCAGATCACTTCCTGAGCATTCGTTGGGATGCGGTCTGGGTTTCCATCATTTCAAAGTTAGCTAATAAACATGTATCCAGGAACAGCAACCTCAAAAATTCTGTATATCAGTAAACATTTTTGAGCAGGTGAGGATCATGCACCTGTGACCTTCTTGAGGGAACACAAGACAGTTGACCATATGATGCAAACTTGGGATGTCGACGGCTTGCAGAACACGAACGTCACCAGGATGAACACAAGGATTTTTTGCCACTACCACTGTCCCGGTGACAACTCTGGCCACCATATTCTCGTGCGTTCCATGGTAATATCTTTGGAAATCGCTTAGCCCATCATTAAAATGGCGGCGATTCCCCGGTGCCGGTGTGAGCTGCAGAAACACCTCCCCGTAGTTGAGGTAGGAAGTCTCATCAAGGCAACCCATTAAGCATGCGCCTTTTGGTATAAAAATCCTCGAACGTGTCCGCAAATTGAGTAGCTGAAATGCCCGAAAGGCATCCATGATACTCTTCAAATACGGCTCTCTATTTGGGAGATACCCAGCCTCCAACATCTGGGTCGCCACTTTGTGTGTTTCCTCAGAGAACGTCGCCTGCAGTAAATTAACCACCTCAGTGAACATGTTTCATATTAGCAAGAGAGAAGACCAGTCACTCCTTTGTTTAAAGCAAGTACAAGATGAATAACATCAAATGTGGCTTGTACAAAGCTATGCTCCAGGCAACACGCTATGGTGATATTACCTAGCTAGCATGCAAATCAGAGGAGCCTAAAAAAATGGTCCTACAAAATAGTGGTGTAGGTTGTATTTAGCAGGTGACACGACAACTCGATGATATACGACAGGCTCAATCTAAATTTATAGCTTGCTCGAATCAACTGAGATATCCTACAGGTCATTGCAGATTGCAAAGAAACTCATAATGGCCCACAGAAGTCAAGCTGAGCAGTGCCAATGGCAGTTCATATCATTCACTCTTCCAAAATGATCAATGAAAAATAGATATCGTTGAGTTCTACGCATCGACAATGCAATCACGATTGTTGCCATTGCTGTGATAGAAGACCAAACGGACGGTCTTCTTTCTACTGGAAGTTTGCCATACCTGCAAGATTTCAATAGCTGCTACAGGGTCATCCAGCATGGCATCCAATTGCGTGAGGACGGATCTTTGCATCCGTTCAAACACGAAGTCTGGAACGCCAAGGGTGGACAAAAGTGTTATTACTTGGCGGTTCAGATAGCAGGGCAAAAATTTGCTCCAGTTCAGTATGTCAAGGCCTATGTGTGGCGAGGAGAACTTATTCATACTAGGCCGCAAGGATAGTTTTTCCTGTGAATGGGGATCAACAGCCACAACACCTTTGAACCCTCCATAGCGAATCTGGAACGCAGACGGAGTTATTCCTCCCGTTCTTTTGAAACCGCATTTACGGGTCACTTTCTCAGCAAGTTCCTTCGAAATCTTCCCAATGCCATCGGAAAAGTTGTACTTGACGCCTGTTGAATAATCCACCCTTTCCACGTCGGGGATTAATTCTACTTCGTCTCTGGGAACTTCAAGTGTGGGAGTAGATGTTGAGAAGCACTGGCCCATGCGGGCTGCACACAATGCTACATTCCGGATGCTCAGAAAATCCCCCATCCATTCCCTGATACCTTGTGCCGTGATGCTATCAAGTGAAGCGAACATCCAAAAAGACTGCTCTCGCAGCTGGCTAGATGAGAACGCCAAAAACTCATATTTTTTTTCTGCTAATTCTACGCCATCTCGCATCACTGACAATATTCTATCATACACAGGGGATCGTTCCTGGTCCACTCCTGAGGATAGTGCACCAGCCGATACACTATTCCAGTCCTCATCAACAAAAGAGACACGAAGAAAGTTGTCAATCTTGTCAATATATTCTCGTGTCACTCGGTTTGACATGTCAATCTCTGGGCCGTAGCAGTAAACCTTCGTGGGAGTAATGTACAGACGATGCACATTCAGTAAACCTTCTTCAGGCTTGATAGCGCCCTCGTCGGAAATCTGCGTTCTCCGGTTGCGGTGCTTCTGTAAAACTCTCTTGATCCAATCCGTTGGGTCGTAACATATACTCTCGGAGCACCATATATCACGAAGGGCCAGTTTCACGTACTCAACTGGTGTTCTGTGCAGTAAGGAATAAAAGGCACTGGTAAGCTTGACGGGAAGAACGTATCCGGATTGAACCAGCACATTCAATAGAAACATAACATCAAAACCGATGTTTGTGCCTCGGGGTGCGTTGACAATGGGTACGAGGATTTGGCAGGTCACGTTTGATGCTTCCGTATGTTGTAGGACCAGCCTGCGGGGCGGGTATGGATGCGAAGCTAACCTAAACCCAGCCAACTTTGATAAAATCTCATTTTTCATCTTCATGCTTACACTGCTTTGACATTTGAGAAGATAAGCCCAAGACTGGCCAACAGCGCTATTTGGGGTAAAATCTGTAGCTCTAACCCAAGGCTCCTCCTTTTCGAACTTGTAAAAACTCCAGAAACCTTCCATGATCTCAGTCAAACTATCAGAAGAAGACGAATCCGCTTGTTTTCGAAAATATATCTGGGGAGGATTTCGTAGCTGCGATAAAGACAGTAGGGAACATTGATGAGAAAATAGGAGCACGAATTGCGTTAGACAAACTAAAAAAACAGGAGAGATCCGAACTTCTATAAATTGGCATCGCTTGCTTGCTACCGCTTGTTTCTTGCCCTATGCACACTGCTAACATGTCCCCTATTAAATATCACGTACCTCAAGTAAGAAGCCAGAGAATCCATCTCGTGGTAGGTTAGCAACCTGGATCGAGACAAGATCCTTGAAATGAAACTCTAGCTTGTATTCAAAAGTTCCCCTTGTTCTTTTCAGCACAAAAACATGTCTCACCCTCCTATGATTAAAGTCAAATTCCGTGGTCACTTTCGGCTGTGACGACCATAAGACTTGCATGGTGTCTTCCTGAGTCAAGCATCCCATCTCCAGTATACCTTCCTCGAGGCTGATGAGATTATGTTTGGGCTTATGCACAATGTCCTTGCTGTGGACGTTCAACCTCAGAGCTCTAGAGCGCAATATGAGGAGGCCGGTGTTGGATAATTCTGCAGCTTTGTGGGCAGCTTCTTGATCTTCGAACTGGACTATGGCTTTCCCCATGGACCTCAAAGTGTTCTTGTTGTATTGGATTTCCGCCGAGAAGATGGTACCTTGACCGACACATCCCTCCAAGAACCTGACCAGTTCTCCCGCATGTGCTTCCCAGGGAATATTGCTCACGAAAGTCTTCACTTTCTCCATACCTCACCAAGCGGACGGTAATCTGAAAGAGTCTAGAGACTTCCGCTGATGAAAGGTCCGCGCTGTTTAGACAGCTATGTATAAATGGACACCTCGGAAAATTTGAAGGGCTCTGTGATACACCAGCAGAAATTTAGTTGCAAAGATGGCGAACCTGGCATTTCCATAGAGACGTATTACGCTCTCATAGATCTTCCTCAGTCAATTGCCTATCACTTAACAGTTCGATTCACAAATGCTTCCCAACATCGAACCAACAAGACCTCATTTGACCTACGATTTCTAAATTCCAGAATAATAAGAATTGAAGAGTCCGGCTGAAGCTCACGGTCAAAAGCCAACAAGAGTAACATCAAAAAATTCAAAGCAATAATAGAGTTCATGAGAAAAGGGTGCAGTAGTCTGAGAACCAAGGAAAAAGACAATTTTAAAGTGCAAGAGTACCCCTACCGACCTACCGTATGACACAATATCAGCAGTACTACAATTTGTGAGCAACACACGAGCATTACGAGGATACAAGAAATCACTTGGATAAAATTAAACTATGGTGTGGTGTACGCTATGCTAAATTGACTGGATATGGACAATGAAACATGACACCATCTCCAGCTAAATTCGGAAGAAGAGAAGATCGAACCAGACAAGTGAAATGGAATCATCATCCAACAAACAAACAACAGAGAGATACATGGAGAAATATACACTTGTCTCTTGAGTCCAAGTAGGCGCTTGAGCACTTAATATTTCCCGACGATGAAAAATTCAGGGACGCCAGGAGCAGTGTCCCGCTGTATTTGACAAGGCCTTTTCAGTCGTCAAAGCTTTGAGCTGCACAACAAATAGCTATGTCAGTTCACGAGAAACTGGTACCCTCAGTTTGTGGCAGACGAATATTGTTCAGCATGAGTCGCAAAGTGAATGTAAAAACATGCATTAATGAATCAGCATGATAAGTCACATACCTTGACGGAAAAAGGCCTACAGTCAGTGAAAGCAAGCTGCAAACTGTAATCACTTGTAATTTGCGCAGACAAGGACAAAAAGGTGGATCAAATATTGACGATCTTCAGCAAACGTAAAGAGAGACATCTCAAGAGAGCATTAAATGACTTGTTCAGCTTCTAAACAGCCTTGGCCATATTTTTCTCAAGAAAGACCTAATAGAGTCGATAAATAGTGGAAAGAAAGCATGAGGTATTTAATTGCACAAGTCGTCCGGCTTAAGCATTCATAACAAGCTTGAAAAACAGCAGCATCATCCTCAAAAGTGAAACATTGCGGTTCTGCAACGGCACCGGCGTACATTAGGAGTTTGCAGACTCTGAATCTCATGTCATAACCTACGTTCAGCAGTTGCAACAACCTCACAACGCAGAACGAAAGCAGCAACGACACAGGCAACCATTAGAGAATTCCAATATCTCAAGCACGTTGTCACTCTATCTCTCAGAGCAACGTCAACATCTTCTTGAACTTTAGATATCATCATATAGTGTCATCATCATCTGTCTTCAATTTTCTAAACAATAATATTTGAACTCTGCTTGCATAAAACACAGGAATAGCAAGGACTACAACAACACAACACACATTTGCTGGTTGGAAAGATGAGAAAGGGGAGCCTTCTTCAGCTGAAGGGTTCTTCGGCAGACCAAGTTAAGTTCTTTCAAAGCTACATATTTTCTCACCCAGAACATTGTCAGTTTGCCACCGCCAAACCTGCTTCAAGAACGTCGTCAAAGAATGCGCTTAAACATATTCCACCATGCACAAGCAATAACAGTTTCAAATCTCACCGGTGAGTCACATCCGCGACGAGATCAACCGAGCAACTCAAGCACTACAACGGCGAGTTGAATATTTGAGTATTGCCATGAATAAACAAATACATGCACAGAGCGGCTCTAAAAATTCTCAGAATCTTCAATTCCGCACACAATACAACTCGCAGACACACACATTGAGAGAGGCAACGACAACACCCTGCAAGCTCTGAACAAAATCGTACTTTACCAGACAAGACAATTGACAACGCACGTTCTGTGCCACAACATCACTTCTGGCACCAACTCTACTGATAAGAAGGACAAAGGGAGCAATTGCAAAGAGAGAATTAGCACTTGAGTGGAAATTGATGATGCAAATATGGTAAACTCTTCACTCTATATATCCACTATCCACCTGACGTACAAGGGAGCAATTCTCAAATCATGAGAAACTATCAAGCTTTTATACACCCTAAAAAGTACGAGTAATTAGCATGCACAATCACGCAAGCTAAAATATAACCAACTGATTCACACTTTATTGTTTTTTTCTTGTAATAGAGCATTAGGAGTTTGTTCTAGGTCAAAGAAGATATGTTAAATAGAATATTTAGCATTGGAGAGAGAGTATATGGTAGGAGGCACCTCATAGAAAAGATCAGCCCATGAATGTGGTTATTCGAAATGATTAGGTGAAAGAAGAGTGATTGAAAGAGTACATAGATGAGAGGGTTTCCAAACCCTCTCATCTCTTCCATTTGTATCTTATACATTTGAGTATATCATGTGTGCCTTTGCTCTTTTATCTTCCCTATGTTTTCAATAAATTATAAGCCCACTTCTAAGAGTGTGGAGATACATCGAGGTGAGTGCAAATCACATTTGAGGTAAATAAACTTTTGGAATTCAACATTATGCTCTTGGAAGAGTTCTTTAGCTACTCTTGAGTGTTGAGGTGTTTTTTGTAGTGAGATTGCTTCTTATTTGAGCTACTTCAGCACTTGTCCTATCTTGTAGAGCATTTGGAGGATTACTTGTGCTTGTTTCTTGGTTTGTGATGCATTTGTTGTGGAAGAGGACCTTTGAGAAGTTTCACTTTTTTTTGCATGTCTTTTGGAGTCTTTGGAAATCTTGTTTTGCCTCTTGAAGAGTGGCTAATCCTCATTTAGCTTGGTGGAACACCAAATTCAAGGTTGTGGAGGTATGGACTTTGTTGGAGCTTGTTGGAGAATTTAATCTATCATATTAGAGGAGTTGATTCACTTTAGAATTTTTTTGGAAGTCCATTTGGTATTGCACAAACTTTTGGAAGAGTAGAATTGCTAAGGGTGGAGTTGCACCACCAAAGTGCTTGTTTGAAGCACAATGAGGTGATTTATGAGTTTGTACTTGCTTTAGTTGGTTTCTACCCTTGCTTAAAATTGTTTGCTCAAGTGGATGTATAATATTTGCTGAAAGGAGGCTAAAATTACAAGGAGTGAGTTTGAGATTGAGGTTTGAGTGATAACTTCACATTTTGGGTAGATTTTGTGCTCTTTTGAGGGTTGGGTTGTATATGTCAACCCCTTGTATGTGGAGATACCTAGGGTTTGCTTGGGAGGTGGTTAAGTTTATTACTTCAGCCCCTTTGTGTACATAAAGAGCTAGAGATTTGCTTGAGAGGTGGTTGAGTTGCATACTTTAGCCCCTTGTTTTTGAAGCTAGCTAGCATTGAGAATGGTTGAGTTGCTTACTTCATCTTTTTGTGTGTGAAGAAAGCTAGAGTTTACTTGATTGGCAATTAAATCCTCTATTTCAATCCTTTGCTATTTTTTTGTGGCAGTGAGAGAGCTTTGAGTTGCTTACTCTAATCATGGCCACTTATAAAGGTAAGACATCCCGTGTTTTGGACAAGTTCAATAGAAACAATTTCTCTTTGTTCAATTTCAAGATGAAGATGATCTTTAATGAGAAGGATTTTTGAGACATTGTTGAGGGCAATAAGACGGCCCTTTCAAGTGAGAATGACTCCGAGGTCATTTCGACCTTCAAGAAGCGTGAAAAAACGGCATTTCGTATCTTGTGCACTTATATGGTGGATGTACAAATCTCACACGTCAAGTCATGCAAAAGAGTTGCAGAAGCATGGAAAACTCTACGCGGCATCCACAAGACCAAAAGCTTGACCAATGTGTTGTTTTTGAAGCGCAAGTTCTTCACCATGAAGATGCAAGAGACCGATGACCTCTTGCAATACATCAACAAGGTGAAAACTCTTGCCTACCAACTCAATGCCCTTGATGTGCCCGTGACGCAAGGAGACATTGTCATGACTATTTTAGAGAGCTAGCCATCTTTTTATGAGAACTTGATTGTGGACATGGAGACCAAGGACATCAAGGAGCTCACCCTCACCTACGTGACGTTGCGGTTGATGCATGAAGTGACAAGGAAGAAGGTGCATTGTACCGTGGCCACGGAGAATGCGGCATTGATTATTTGCCACAAAAGTGGTGGAGATTGAATTAAAGTTCAAGGTGAACCTTTTTTATACTTCCATCGTGGCAAATCCAGACATTTTGCTCGTAATTGCTACAAATGCAAAAATGGCAAGGGTTAAAAGGCCAACAAGGCCAAAGCAGATGAGAGTGGTAAGGACTATGCATTCATCGCCTCTCATAATGGTCCATTAAGCTTGGGGGGTGATTGGATCATGGACTCGGGAGCTACCACCCACATGTCACCTCATGAATCTCATTTTGACATCTTTAAAGTCATTTCGGCAAGGAAAGTGTTCATCAATGATAAATCGATACTACAAGCAATTAAAAAGGGCTCCATTTTTGTAGATACCCTTGTTGAGAGATGCACCAAGCGCATTTGATTTAAAAATATATTGTATGAGCCCTAATTGCAAAGCAACCTCCTTTCAATAAGCAAGATAGTGGAGGGGTAGTTGAATGTGCAATTTGGAAGCCTTAGATGCATTGTGAGGTCTTCTAATGGAGACATCCAAGCCATGGCATCACGTGAGGGCAACTTGTATCGTTTGCAATGCAAGGTTGTGCATAAAGGAGAGAGTGCTCAAATTGCCACATCTACCAAAAATGGGCTGGTTTTGTGGCATCAACGCATGGGGCACTTGAATGTACAAAGCTTGAAGGCTCTTTCAAACTTGGTGAGTGGCTTTGACCTTCCCAAATCCCATAGTGATGGCTTGCTCAATGCTTGTGAGAAATGCATTGAGGGCAAACAACAGCGGCACTCTTTTCCAAATGATGGTGCCACATGTGCCACCAAGGTGTTGGGCATTATACATTTAGATGTGTGTGGCCCTATGAAGACTACATCATTGGGTGGAGCAAGGTATTTTTTAATCTTCATTGACGATCTTTTAAGAAAGATGTGGGTGTACCTTCTCAAGGCCAAGAGTGAGTATTTTGAGCGGTTTAAGGAATTCAAAGCGTTGGTGGAAAAAGAGGCACAGTGCTTCATAAAGGTATTGCGGTTCAACAACGGCGGAGAGTACACTTCCAATCAATTCAAAGCCTACTTGAAGGCCTATGGTATTGTGCACCAAACTTTAACTCCACATACACCGCAACAAAATGAAGTGGCCGAGAGGGCCAATTGTACTATTGAGGAGATGGCTAGAAGCATGATCTATGGCTAAAAGCTTGGATTGAAGTATTGCGTCGAGGCGGTAAGCAAAGCGGTGTACATTTGCAATAGATGCCCCACTAGTGCGGTGGATGGCAAGACTCCATAAGAAGCGTGGAGTGGAAGAAGGCTTTCGGTGGCATACATTATGATATTTGGGTGTGTTGCGTATGCCAAGATCCCTGATGCATCAAGGACTAAGCTTAATGCAAGGCCGTGAAGTATTTGTTTTTGGAATATTATGAGGGCTCTAAGGCATACATGCTAATTTGTTTGGAGTCTAAAAAGATCATTCAATGTTGTGATGTGACCTTTTGTGAACAAGGAAAGTTGCAAGGAGAATTAAAATTGGGTTCAAATGGAAATAGTGGTGATTTTGTTGTGGATTCATCTCCAACGCCTTTGGATAATGATGATGATGGAAAAGATGAAAATCAGCCCCTTGAGGATGGAAATGGTGACTTTGTAGAGGATGCAAGTGCAAGCCAAGGCGATGATGGCTCCAAGCCCAAGAAGATTACAAAGAAGAAAAAGATACAAAGAATTGCTCCAAATAATGATGTGGGAGGAAGCCAACATCTGGGAGGCGTGCGGCGGTCCACAAAGATAAGCAAGCTTTTGGAGGAGTGGTAAAAGAATCATATCTTTCCTCAACCATCTTCAAACTCGGATCATGCTAATGTGGTCTTTGTTCATGATTCCACTACACTGGTAGAGGCTTTGGAGTCTTGGGATGCAAACAAGTGGGAGGCGGCCATGGAGGAGGAATACCACTCCCTCCATGCCAACGGCACGTGGGAGTTGACCACCCTTCCTTCATTTTACAAGGCGGTGGGATGCAAGTGGGTGTTCAAGACCAAAAGAAATGTCACGAGAGAGATTGTGCTCCACAAAACAAGGTTGGTGGCAAGGGGGTTCTTTCAAGTCCAAATAGTAGGTTTCAACAAGACTTTTGCTCCCGTAGCCAAGTTCAGTACTATACGGTGCATTGTGGCTCTTGGAACTTCATTAGACTTAGAGATGCACCAAATGGATTTGATGATGGCATTCCTCAACGATGACTTGGAGGATGACATTTACATGGAGCAATCCAAGGAATTTGTGCAACGTGGTCATGAGCACCTAGTTTACAAGCTCACAAAGTCCTTGTATGGGCTGAAACAAAGGCATGGTACCAAAAGATTGATGCATGTCTTTTGGGTTTTGGTTTTGAGAGAAGTATGGCGGACCATAACTTATATTTTGTCCAAGTGGGAACCCATCTGATGCTTGTGCTTGAATATATTGATAACTTGATCATATTCTCTAGCAACGTGGAAACCATGAGTGCGTTAAAGGTCAAGTTGGAAGCAAAGTACAAGATGACAGACTTGAGGAAGTTGCACTATTGTCTTAGAGTGGAGTTTGCCAGAGATTAAGGTGTGAGAAACATCACCATGAGCCAATCCAAGTATGTGGAAGAAGTGCTGAAGCGGTTTGGCATGGAAGATTGCAAACCCATTGGCACTACATTGGACATCAAAGTGAAGTTGGTGAAGCTTATCATAGAGGAAAATGATGCGGAGGCTTCGAGGATGGTGAGTGTGCCTTACATATCAGCAGTTGGATCCTTGATGTATGCCATGATGGCTACAAGGGCTGATTTAACTTTTGCTAGAAGAAGGTGGAGAAGAGAAGCATCACATTGGAATATTGCTCAACTAAAGACATGTTGATAAATGTGATGACAAAGGCGTTGGCGAGAGATAGACATGAGCGTTTGACAAGGGCCATGGACATTGGGAACTTTGGCCATTTGCAAAGTGGAAGTGTTGAAAGGTTGAAATAGAACATTAAAAGTTTGCTCTAAACCAAAAGAAATATGCTAGGTGAGGTACTTAGCATTGGAGAGAGAGCATGTGGTAAGAGATACCTCATAGAAAAGATCAGCTCATGAGTGTGGTTATCTCATATGGTTAGATGAAGAGAGAGTGGTTGGGAAAGTATATAGAAGAGAGGGTTCTCAAACCCTCTCATCTCTTCCATTTGTATCTTATACATTTGAATATACCATATGTGCCTTTATTCTTCTATCTTCCCTATGTTTTCGATAAACCTTACCGTACAAGACGTACTGACAGAATAAAGATTTAATGAAGGTCTGCTTAGCATAACTAGGAGTGTCTGTACTAAAAGAGGCTTCAAATTGAACAAGTCTGCAAGCATATCAATAGTCACGGCCCTCACGCATGGACGCCCCCGATGCATCTCACTAAAACACAACTTGATGCACATTTAACTTTATTAAGTTCATGCGATTCTGCGATAGAAACGCACAGAAGCTCAATCTTGCATTCGACCTTCAATGCTGAAATACGTAAACAAGAACTGCCTGTATTTCTCTGGCTTTTCCCTACTCAGCAATAGAAAAGCTCCACTGAGATTTTTTGCAAGAATGTAATATCCAACAGCCGACTAAACCGCGATAGGTGCAATATCCGAAGCACTACAGTACACTGCTACTGTGTGCTTGTTGCCGACTCCATCGCTGTTTACCACCAGAGTTTACTGTAAGACCTAAAGCGACATAGGAGCCAGTCTACAAGGAATAAAACAAAGAAAAAGAAAGCGTATGTCGTATGGTACAGATGGTCCTAGAACGAGCAGTTTTTAACACATGTATCGCCGATCAATCGGTGATGGAATTCTCTCGTCCAAAACAATCTCATACATTGAAGTTACGTCACTTTGGCAGCTAAAATTTCGGAAAAGTGTTGCAAACTATAATTTCGCCATAGCTCTAGCGCACAGACACCAGCTCTGTACGAATTTACATACAAAAGAGTCGGGACAAGACGCTAAGGAGAGATGGCGAGACGGAGAGGAGGCCAGCAATGACCGGATATGACCGGTATTGGAGGCAAGTGACCAGATATGGCCAGTACTTGGCGCTATTTTAGTGACTATGACGTGTTATGACCGGGTTAGGCTGGACCTTGAAGACTGCGACCGGGTATATCCGGTGAGGAGAGGTCCGTTGTTGGCCTGCAAGGGTGCTGGCTATGGCGTGCACAAGCCAATGAGGTTGTCGAAACGAATTTGCACGGTCCCACCGCGCGTCCCTCTCTTCCGGCACGGCTCAATTCGTCGTGACGAACGGTCCATGCATTGTGCTCTTTCATAAACCGTTTTCAGATTTGTTTTTAGTGTTCAATCGCTCTTGGGAGCTCGTGGACGGCAGATTAGGCGTTGTTACATTTCCGTCGGTGTTCGGCGTTTCCGACAATGGAGAGGCGGATGCATGAAATTCTCTGGTTTGCTATACTTGCTGAACTGCCGGGATGCGACGCCGTTGTTGTACTTGCGAATGATTGTGCCTGACCGGTGAGAGTTCGAGGTGTTCTTGCTCGTGCTTGGTGGAATTTGTTGTATCACGTAAATCTTTGAAGCAGATTTCGTGGTAGCAAACTAGCGATTCTCCGGAGCACATTTTTCCGTCTTCGAAGAATGCTACTTCGGCTCCGGGGTATGCATCACTTGAGCTGAAGGTCGCTCTATCTTTCCTTCGAGTAATGTCAGATTGTGTTGTTGTTGTAATTCTTTGATGTTCCCGGTGATGCACGTGAGCTTAATTCAGCTATCGTTTTTAAAGAGCTTATAACGTAACAGTATTATTTGGTGGAATTTAACAATTTGAAGAATAAGATTGCATTAATGTTAGGGATTAGAGAGATAGGCAGAATTTTCTCATGGTTGTGCTTCTTTAGAGCTGCGTTGTGATTTGTTGGAGCTCTTGATGACTAAAGTGCAGTTAATTCCCGCGGGGACCGAGCTTTCAAAGCCTGACGTGACCAATTCGATTGATCATATTGCTAAATAACAACTTTAGACGGGATTCAAATTTTTATATCACCACAGTCAGTGAAGAACACTGTATGTGTTGATTAAAGAAAAAATATATGTTCTTACATTTGCAACTCTTTTATTCACGATGTCGAGTTTTTGAAAACATTCCTGTTCTGGTTGCAGTTTCAGGTGTACACATTCAACAAATCGCAATGGGCCGGGATTCTGCTGCTTTGATTGGTGGAAAACGGACCCGACCAGCTGACGATGAAGCCTATTTGGACAATTTTCACAACCACAAACGTTATCTCACGGAGGTGAGGAACATCTTGCTACCAGTTTTTTAGACCTGCACCTTGAATTTAACGCCTGTTCTGAGGATTAAAAATTCGTTTCTTTTGCCAGACTTCGTGTGCATGGTCACGAGATTTTTGTTGAGCTTCGCCGCATTCAAAAAAACTGGTTCCTGTTTTGTATTTCGGAATTGCGTGTTCTCGAGATTTTGGTTAACTTGGTTGCTGGTCATGGCAGGTGATGGCATCAAGTTTGAATGGGCTGCGAGTGGGAGAATCAACGTCTCACTCACAAAGATCATCCCCACCCTTGATTGACAACATGGTGTCTCCTGCTCACACAGAGACAGCAGGACTTTCACGATCCGCATCGTCTTTCCCCACGAGTCACGGGTATGTTCCGGCAACCGCAACCAATGTGACAAACCTCTTTTGTGGCGTTAGTCGTAGCAAGTTTGAACCTGTTTTTTTCTGGTTCTCTCACATCTGTTTCGTTGCAATTTTGACCTCTGCAAGCTCTGACAGTTGAACATGCGCAGGGATGACTTGTCAACGTTAGACTCTCCGATGTCGGACGACAGTGACGAGAGTGTTGGCTTTCGGATGGGCCGTGCATTAGAAAATCCTACCTTTTTACCTGTTTCTACACTAGAATCAGTCTCTGTAACCCCTACCAGCCCTGTATCCCCGCGTCGGAAGGAGCATTTCCCTCCCTACATCCCTACATACTGCAGTGCTCTGTCTTCACGGCAGCAGACTCCGCCTCCTTACACACCTTCACTTCCTCTCCCCTGTTCTCAAAACCGAGTGAAAGGAACTGACGGCGAGGGTCGCTTACCGCCCTCGCCGACTTCCGACCCTTGCCAATCTGCTGACCTGAGGAGAGCAGCTCTTCTGCGGTCTCTACAGATGAGATCGCAGTTTCCCATTAGACCAGCATCCTCAACAGTAGCTCCTGAGAAAGGGGCAGAGAAAGTCGAGGAGTTGGAAGAAGGCGGGGATCAGAGTTCTCCCAGCCCTTCAGTGTACCCTTCCGAACACACAGGCTGTAACTGCGAGGACTTAGGAGTGACCGGCACCACCATCTTTCCGCCCATCAGTACCAGAGCAGCCACTCGTGTTCGGAGTCTTCTTTTAGATGAACCGGTAGTGGCTGCCACCATGGCGTTGTCCAGCACGTTGCCACAAAGTCTAGCTCCAGATACTGATAGTGATACCGGCGCTCAGGAGTCCCGGTTTGAGCCCAAATCCTCCCAGCCGAAAAGCCTCCTTCGAGGTTGTTCCAAGCTTGCGAGAGCCATATCCAGTGACGTTATTGTATCAGACGCTGAGTCCAAACCACTTCGTAGGCCATCCGGTGTTATGGAAAAGTCCAGCTGTAAGAGGGCAAAACCACTGTGATGCAGATTAGGGTTTAAAGCATGGCTTTTGAGTCTTGCATCAAAGCTGTGGATGATCCAACTCTAAACCCTCTCACACCAATTCCATCAGAAAAGCGAGTTCAAGATAGCTATAAGACTTCTGCTCAAGTCCCGAAGCAGGACAAGTGCTGCTCCCATCTCCGACACCTGAACTCTACCGATTGTAACACGGTAAAGGCAATTTCTAACATAACCACTGGTAATTATCTGTAACGCGGCTAGTATATTTAGAATACCTGTAGAGGATGGTTTAGGTTGTAGTGTAGTTGGGGCCTCGTGCTGTCCCGAGAAGCTGAATCTACACGCGCCTGACGCAATGCTGGCCCCTTTTGAAGAACCTGAGAAGTTTCTCGAAGCTTCGAGAAGCGAAAGGAATCACGGGTGATGTAAATGCCGGCACAGCGAAACTCGAAGGTCTTTGATCTGGCCAAGGTACTGTAGTCTCTGACGTGGTTGATTTGTAGCATGTGTTGTGAGGGTAGAGTGCTGCTCAGGAGAACACCCACTGCTGTCCCATATAGTAAATGTATCAAAGGTGGATATTGCATGAGGTGGTGTCACCTGAGCATCACTCTTCCCATATTCTGTACAATACTGTTATTTTTTAGAAAGATATCACCAAAATTAAGCAATGTATTTTGAGCCCATTGTTAGCCATCTATTCACTTCGATATAAAATTTCATTAGCTCTATCACGTGAGTTGCAAGCATTGCAGTGTGTGATCATCCCGAATTTGGCAGATGAAAAGGGGTTGTTGGCTTCTTGTACTTGAATGAGCGTTGCTTCTCTAATTCTTATTATTTTTTGTTCATGAGCTACCCTTTGATGTATTTTTCTATATTTGAAGTAGGTTTGTCTAGTGGTAGTTTTACTTCATGAAAGACCAACCACTTGGAATTTGATCTTTTGAAAAATATGTAACAAACTTGTCGTTTAGAGATGAATTTCTAATTTGTGGAACGTGCTCAGTTCGATAATGGTATGGGAACAGATTCGCTGATTGGAAAATCAGTCGGTTGTCCTTCTTAATATCTTAGTCTTTGTCAACATCTTAGCATTTGTATACCTCCAAAAGGTAGCAGAATTATCCGTAATAAACTCTTCGTTCCTGTTGGTCTTTAGGACAAGGTTTAGGCTTGGCTTTTGTGGCTTGGAAGTGATATATTAGTTTAGCAAAATGATCAACATGTTGTTATATAACCTTCTCGCAGCTTGGCGTGTGGAAGTTGTCTAATTATATGTGCAAACAACAGAGGTTCTCAAGGTATGCAAAGGAAAGGGAAATCACAGCAGCCTGAGTTTAGACAACAGTGTACGCTTTATCAAGTGCGAGTAAGTTATCAATGTGAAACTTTCTGGATGATTTTCTATAAACGATAATTTTCTAAGGAATGATCTATCTAGGCACTCTGCAAGCAACGCAGACAAAAGGTAGGGTTTGTGTAAAGCATCCTCTGAAGTATTGATCCCTTGTTTTGAGGTGTTTGGCTATCAAAAACATTCTCTACCAAATTTTCCTTGAATGGTCTCCTGAAATTGCATCTAACTCAAGTTCATTTGTGTTTCCTTTGGACCTTTGTAGAATGGGGGATTTTTATAGCTAGCACCCCGTCGGCACCTATTTGTGTTCCCTAAGGGTGGCGAAAACCAGTCACCACTTGTCCTTAAAAGAATTCAGACAACATAAGAATGATATGCGTATCGAAAAGTGACCAGAATAATGGTTATGATAATTTTATAAAACTTCCTAGGGCCCAGAAGTAGCCCTATCGTGACAAAATATTCAATTGTACCCTCGTTGCTGTACAGTACTGTACAGTACAATACAATAAATTACAGGTGAATAATACTTGTCATGAATCTGTCTTTGTCCCTCATCATCAATGATCTAAACCCCCAACTTCTGAGGCAGTTCTGAGGCAGTTTTGAGTCCAAAACTGTCTAAAAACTTGTCCTTTTAGGAAATCGCTCTGTAATGAAATTCTGGGGTAGTTTTTCATATATATGATTGCATGAGCTTAAAGACAATTTCTGTTTTTATCATGCCAAATTTTTTTTAAGATGCTTCATGCGTATTGTTGACAAGATCTTAACATTCAAAGATGAGATTTTTAGTATTTTTTAGCATTGCAAAAAGGGGTTTGATTCAAGGGGTTGTGAGCGCTTGTGTGCCTTATAACACTTGGAACTAAGTTGCGCAAGTATTTTGAGATTTGTGCGGAAACATTCAAACTACTTGGACCAATCCATCATGGTGAAAGTGAATCATTTGTACAAGATGGTTTTGCAATTTCATGATTGAGAAGGCAAACTTTGAAGGGTGCAAAACAGTAGTGATTTTTTTTTGGGAGAGCAAATCAATGAGCACATAGCTTGCTCTCTAATATTTGTCAATCGAGAAGAAAAAAAATAGTGCCTTTGGACATAAAATCCATGAAAATCGAGGGATTATTTTGTTCTTTTGGAGTGCGTCCAAGGAAGGAAACATACTTCAGAGCTTTCAAGTTCAATTCAAGTGCTTGTATCCCTTGTAGCTCTTGAAATTACGTAACATAAGTGCGCTAGAGAGTATGTGGAAAAAACTTTAAACCAGTTGGACATAATTATCATAGCTGCCCCAACTGCCCCTAGTTCAAAATAAATGACTCAAACTTGAGGAAAATTTTTAGAGTCACAACTTGGATTGTTGTATAGTTTTGTAGGCATGAAGATAGTAATGAAACACATATCCAATCAGAATCTCACAAGAATCCAACTATTATTACATCCGAAAGAGCTTGTCCAATATTATAAAATGGCTTGAAAATTTAGGACATATAGGGCTTTAAGGATTATATGTTGTTCTCAAGTGTTTGAGGCCAATAAAGCACCACTAAATGTGCTAAATATTCAAACTTCACATTTTAATGTAAATTAAAATACACATTCCATTGCAGAACTACTACGATGTTATACCATTTTTTTTGTAGCTAATATAATTGGATTGTGAGATTGCAAAATTTCAAGATTATCAAAATCTCGATTTTTTCATAAGCTTTTCTTCAAAGAAAAAACTAATAGATTTCTGCTAACTTTTGCCACATTTTACTTTTATACCAGCTAAATCAAACTCTTGGAGCAAAGTCCTACTCTTCAAAATGCCATAACTTATCACCATGTACAAATTTCTCAATGAACCAAAACCTAGAACTTGGAATAAAACTTGGCTTTGGAATCTCCCTTCATCTCTAACTAATGTTAAACACCTAGTTTATATATGATTGATTTGTGGACACTAGTTTCATATTTGTTAAACTCATAACTTAGGACTATTGTCCTCTCAAGGAACAAATTGAGATATTGAGCATGTACCTATAGTTGTACTAGTTTGTATGACTTTTGAAACTTTTATTGAAGGTGGGGAATTCAGAAACCCACATGGCCACCTAATTCTTTCTTTGTTCCAACATTCAACAAAGATATTATGCAAGAATTTATCAAAATTTGAGGAGGAGGGACACTTTGAGCAAGCCTCTCCTTTGTAAGTGGGTGCCGACTCCAAAAAATGTTATCCTTACAAGCACAAGGTGTGGCCACTTGGGCAAAGGGGCATGGAGTGAAAAGAGCCCGTCTTGAGGGACTCCCAATTCTCCATTCCTTTTGCTTTTACAAAATTTGGTACTTAAATTTTTTGAGCAGTTTATATATTTATTTTTGTTTAATTTCTTTTCAAGTTGAAGCAAGTTAAGATTCCTTGATTTTTCAGGGTTTGGATCTATTTAATTTAGATATTTGAAACATGTATAAAGCCTCCAACTTTACCTAGTGTAGTTACAATTTTCATGACCTTCTGGCATTCAAATTTTTTTTGAAGTATGTTGCACACTCTCAATTCATTTAAAAATTCTCATGCACATATATCTAACTTGGTTTTCTACATGGAATAATTAAACCTCAATTTTGAGTAAAACACTTTTTTACTATAAGAGTGGTCAAAGGCTTGTGAAAGTTTTGGGCACATGTGATAGAAAAGATTTTTTTTCTTTAGTCTAGATGGCAATATCTCACTCTTCTTTGTCTGGAATGAGCTAATTTTTTTCCCATAGGTACTTCCCATAGTCTAGGGTAATATCTTACAATTGGATTTTTTTTTTTTTTTTTTTTCATTTCCTACCTTTCTACTCATTCCCCTAAAAGTGGCAATTTTCAGTGACTTTTACAAAGAAAAGAGCTTGGTCTTTTAGGAGTAAGCTTAACCCCTAAACGTCACAAAAGCCCTTTGCGGTTGTATGTATGGCCGTATATACAAACATATTTGAGCTGCTATAAGGGCTTTCCAATTTCTTTTATGCACCCATCATCATACAACCCTTCAATATGTATGGTTGT
Source organism: Ulota crispa (assembly GCA_963920765.1). Lineage (NCBI taxonomy): Eukaryota > Viridiplantae > Streptophyta > Bryopsida > Orthotrichales > Orthotrichaceae > Ulota > Ulota crispa. Next base: position 39,675,241 of record OY987242.1, read on the forward strand.
AACACTTAATTTCTAGCTAATTCAAACTTCTAAATATTGGTTGCAACCATATTTGGTATTGTAACTCCGGAGCCCAAGTGCCCTTTAGGGGTTAACCCTTAAAGGGCAGAGCTACTATAATACACACTATGTACGCTGCTGTATAACTAGCATTTGCTACCAACAACAAAAAATTTGGGATCTTGACTACCTCACTAGAACAGCATTGATCTATATTCAAACTTTTTTGATGATTTCAAATGTAATGAAGGTGTGGATGCACTCCAAATACAAGAAAAATACCTTGTATTGTATTGGTCGCAAAGGGCTACTTTATCCTTTAGGGGTTAAAGGATTATTAAGCTACTTGAATTGGGGAGGTTATACACTGAAAATTGTAATTAAATTCTCCAATAGTTGAAGTAGAAATATTGAAATCTAAAGCTTAACTTCACATTTGTGTCCTAAACACTGATGTTTATAATACAAGCTTAGGCTGGCTTTACACCAAAAGTAGAGGCTAGTTTTCCAGCTTTGACACACTCAATCCTAGGTTCCACTAGAAGAAATCTTGCAATAAACAACTAGTTCACAACAACTGCAACACTAGAAGAAAAACAGGGATAAACGACTACCACAAATTGTCACAACTAGGTCACAATAATTGCCTTACAACTGCACAAACAATTGCACAAACAATTGCACAACAACTGCACAACATTTGCACAACTACAATCTGGTGGTGCAGTTGTTGTAGTTGTAAGGCAATTATTGTAACCTTGTTGTGGCAACTTGTGGCAATTGTTCATGACATGTTTTTCTTCTAGTGTAATTGTCCTAAATGAATGTAACTGAGTCATTGTATAGTCTTTTAGGACGTTTGCAGTTGTTGTGAACTAATCATTTTGGACCTTTTTTTTCTTTTGATGTTTTGATTGGTTCATTTTCTAAAAACGGACTCAAGGCCATGACACTAGGAGTCAATGTCAAATTTTTAGAACATATTTTCATATTTAAAAACAAAGATTTGACATGGCCCCAACTCCAAAAATTGGGTCTCCTATAAATGTGAAGCTAATTCTTGGCCCTAGGGCTATTTTTACATTTCATTAAAATATTATTTTTCATTAAAAAAATGTTCTTTTTAGAGTAAAAATATCAATGGTTATCCTAAGTTTTTTTTTTTAATCCCTTTTCTCTTGAAATTTCCAAAATGTACTCTACTAGCCTCAACTTTTTGCCTTCAAAGCTTTTACATACAAGAGAGTTGGCCCCCACTATATTCATATTATAATGGACACTTGGGGCCGTTCTTGAGGCCATTTGGACCAAAATTTTGACCTATGGCCTCAAATTTTCATGGCCTTGACTCCTAGTGTAAAGCGGCCCTAATTCAACCTCTTCACCAATCAGATTTAGGGATTCAGTGGCTTGGGACTTAGTGCGCATTGGAAATTGGTGTAAATTGCCCCCTTAATTTATTTATTTTAAAGTGTGGATACTTGAGTGCTCTCTAAATTTCACAAAATGTGAAAGGGAATCTGAATACTCCCTGACTTCCACATCCTGCAATGGACAGAATTTCCACTGGTGCTGCACATGCCAAGGCGTTGAACTAAAAGCAGTATGTCAACAGAATTAAAGACATGTCCATATTTCCTCCATTTTTTTACTTTTAATAGCTTTTTACATTTTTTGAAAGAAAGCAAAGAGGCCCATACCAGGGATTTTTTTGTTTTTTTTGTTTTTTGTTTTTTGTTTTTTGCATTGGTTAAGCAACATGCACTATATGCAAGGAAACAGAAGTGGAGATGTAAACATAGGGGCACAATCACAAAATAATTTTAAAGTTGGAGCATAATCACAAAACAATTTTAAAACTAGAGCATAACCACATTTTTTTTTTAATACAAAACAGTTTTAAAATATAGAATTGCTAAATCAATCACGCTTTTTGCTAAATCCATTACATTGTCTCACCACAAGGTCCTGCACTTTTCACAAGCTTTACCAGAACATGTATATTTTAGATATTTACCATCAAGCTGAATTTTGTAAATTTGAAATCAAATTTGGATTCAAAGACCTTGTTTTAGTCTAGAACCTTGGAGGAGGTTAAAATTGAACAATGCCCAATGGAAAAGCTTAGCTAGGGGATAAATTATTACTTTTACCCTTGTTTGTAAAAGAAGCTAAACTTTTTCAGTGGGAGTTGTTCAATTGTAACCTCCTTCAAGATACCAGACTAAACCAAGGTCTTTAAATCTAAATCTAAATTCATTTCCAAATTTAGCTTGTTGGTGATAAATATCTGAAATTTACCCCCCCCCCTTGTGGTAAAGCATGTGCAAGACCTTATGGTGAGATATTGTGGTAGATTAGCAAAAAGCGTGGTGAATTTAGCAATTCCCTTAATATAGGGGCACTAATTCTTTGTTTTGCATCCATAGCCATTTAAAAATTCAAGGTTGTAGTGGAAGTTATCAAGAATACAAATACCTACACATGTGAAAGTCAATCTTGGTGAAGAGTTCTTGGGAGTGCCAAAAACTGGGTAATAAGCAATAAGCGGTTGGTGTTTGGTGGTTGGCACTACTAAACAAAAAGCAAAGGCAATGACAATTTTATAAATACGCACCTATTTGTAATTATGTTCAAATGTGTGTCCCAAATTTATGAATATATTATAATTTTGTATATTCACTTATTATAAGCTTCCCAATAAATTATGGAAAGAATCATTTAGGCGTGCACGTTCATCCATAAAACCAGCTATTGATCATTATTTCTAATCAAGTATTGATAAACCCAATGTTTGGGATACAACAATGTCGTCCATTTTTTTGCCCAATTTTCTCGTGATACTATTGGCCAACGTCAAAATGAGGTAAGAATTTGACAAAAAAAAATGCATTTGTTGGAGCATCCCTTGAAGAAGGAACACTACAATGATCTTTTACTTTTTAAACTGGTTTACAAGTATGGATCAGATTTTTTAGTTCAGTTGTGTTAGATAACCACGTAATTTTTCCTAAATCACGTTTCCACCACAATTAGACTTGGGTTTATGGTATTTGGACCAATTTCTACTAAATGTTGTCTTAGCGAGAGAGCGTAGCATTTTCTTGCAAGCAATCAAGCTAATATTACCTAATAAGATAACCTATTTTTAGTGAGACCAATCTGAACACCGCAAATACGCACAAAAAACCAACAATTTAAAATTCAAAATGATGGAATTAAAGGGAAAATCAAAATGAAAATAAGAATAAATCACAAATTTTGCCTAAACAACTCCAAGTGCCTAAACAACTCCAAGAGGTAGTGTACTTCACTTGCATTCATGAAATTTAGTGTCTAACACACGAGGAAAGTTGCCATATGCAAGGCCTTTGCAACCCACTTAAATACTTATTATTGTTTTTGTAAGGAGTAAAATTGGATAAAACATCTCAAATTTTTCTTATGTTTTAATTGGAGCACTTTGTAAACATCATTGTTTGACGGTGGCTTTGAAGTTGCCATCTTGCTTGTCCCCTCTTTAGTCACAATTATCACTGAGTCCTTCAAGTTCATATCTCTATCCATACTTTATCTTTCTATAAAGAGTGCTCATTTGCCTAATACTTAAATAATAAACCTAGCTTTAGAGGTTTGGTGTTCACAAAATCTTTCTTTATATAGGATTACTACTTAGTTGTGGTAGTCTAGGCATGCGTCTTTTAATTCAATTCAATGTGGGTCATTTGTTGCTTGCAACATCAAATTCTCCCATGCTTGCTTGCAATGTGCACATAAGAGGTTTGAAGAATCATAGGATTCTTGCCCAAATTTTCAATTGATTCTCAATGCAATTGTTTGAGCTATTGGGAGTAACTCAAGTAATGCTTTTGCACGCGATATATTGTTGATTACATGTATAATAGTTGCAAGTTGTCATAGATATTGTAAATACTATAGCTGTCCTAGATCATGCAAAGTAGTAAAATTGTGTTAGACCTTAAATCCACTAAGGTTAAAGAGGTGCAAGAGCTTCAAGACCAGCTAGCAGAGTTCAAATTGCATATGAATCAACAAATTCTAACAATCAAGTTGAGTACTTTAGTGGTATTGGTTAGATTCCTCAAAGAACCCTATCTCAAGTGGTACTTACTTGACTCTATGTGTGAGACAATGCTTGCTATAGGAATAAACATGGGATAGAGCAGTTCAAATAAAACAAGAGATAATACTCTATTTTGTGGCCACCTTTATTATGCATCCATACATACCCTTTATGTTTATTTCTTGGAATAGCTCCACTTGGAGCTTGTAAATGCTAATTGAAACATAGATTATGCTTATATATAAGTCACTAGTTTCTTTTTATTAGTTGTCTAGATCAAGTGCCATGACATTTTTGGAAACAACACACTAATCCATGGGATTAGTGAATGGTTTCTTTGGTTCTAAAGGTATTGGTTTTTATAGTCATTGATTGGTAAGAATTGGGTTAAGGTGGGAAGTTAGATGAATTAAAGTGTCAAGGGTGCTTCACACTATGTTCAACATACCTTATGTGGATGTCTCATCAACACACAAACTCAAATTTGTTGGGTTATTAAGAGTAGAAATGAGTACTAGAGACAATCACAAATATTTTAAGCAAAAATATTAGTGGAATTTAAGTTGAAAGTTGACTTTAGTGAAAGGGTTTATTCAAATTTTGAGTGAAGCCCCACCTTCTTTAGCAACAAAGCTTTCAAAAAGTACTATCATGTAAGCAAAATGCAATGAACCTAGAAGTGGGATTTGGAAAAAGTGTGAAAAGTCAAATCCCAACTTTTGGCTTTACATTGATTGGATTTTGATATTTCAATGGGACGTGGGACATAATGTGAAGCACCCATTAATTGTTTTACATTTTCCAAAATACTAGCAAGAAGGCAGGTAGTGATTTGTATATGCTATTTGCACTTAGTCATATCCTTTATGTGAGATTGAATCTTATCCAATTATTACTTCCTAATTGTGTATGAAAATCATTGAAAAGTTCTATTGAAACTAGAAGAAAATGGGACTCAAATTAGCACTATCATGTTGATTAGGACATCTTAATTTGAACATTTTGAACAAAGTTGTGTTGATTATGATTAAATATGTTAGTTAGGACTTCTTGATTAGGGCACTTTTGTGATATTCCAATTTTGTTTTGTTGTTGGTGGCTCATACTGGAAAAACATTTCCATAAGAAAATTAAAATTAAAAAGAAAAAAAGAAAGCCAAGAACAAGTTCAGCTTTCCCATCTCAATTAAAATACGTTGTAACAAGTACAGACATTTATTTTCCTCCTGTTCCTATTTCATGTACAGTACATCTATCAATGAGCAAGGGGGAAGCCTCCAAGGGCAGTAAGCTAAGACCATTGTAATATTGTATTGAGGGCAGCAATCATGTTGCCTCGTAAGTATGCTTGGATGTGATGCACCAGAGGGCCAACTTACTATGAGATGCTGACATGGTACTCAAGTCAGGCAAGCCAAACATGACCCCTTTGAGGGCCGATTTACAGTAGGAATTTAGGCCATCAAAATTTGGGGTCATTCATCAAGTTTTTAGTTCATACTAGATGTTGCCACTTGGTAAGCTACGTATTCACTATTGGAATTTTAATAGGGTTTTTGTATGTTTTATTGAATGCAGTGTTAAACTTTCATTAAGTTTACAAATTTTATCTCTGTGATGATATTACAAATATTGGAGATGCCATATTACATAGATCAAAATGTGATATTACAAATGTCAATGTGATTGTATTTATGATATCACAAAGATTGGATATATGATATTACAGAGGTGCTTGTGACTTATACAGTAGGATGGTTAATGTTCATAAAGATCTCAAAAAAGGCTTTGAGGAGGTTTTAGAAATTGTCATGTTGGAGGTCTTAGAAAAGATCTCTGAGGTCTCAAAGAAGGTCTCAAGAATGACTCAAAAAAAGGTCTCAAGGAAGGTTTCAAAAAGTTTTTGAAAAGGTTTTGAGGAAGGTTCCAATAAAGGTTTTGATACAGGTTTCATAAATGGCCTTAAGAATTCTTTTTAATAAGATTGTGTGGGGTCTTCTTGTGCATGTTTAATAACCTTGAGGCCAAAATGTTGAGGCCAAATTAATGAGGTCATAATTACAAACCATGAATATTTCAAAAGAGAAAGAATAAAGAAGACGATCAAGGAGAGTTGATAAGATTTAAGATCCACCCTATGGTGTTGGCTATCCAACATAAGTAACATCTTGTTGACAATGTAATTTGATAATTGCATTAAAGCAACAAAGTAGCCATCCACTCTTCTTGAATACAATTTCAAAATTGGAGTTGTGGTTTTTGAGAATGAAAACGTCTTTTAGTCTATAAAACCACAAGAATTGGAGCCTTCCTAAGCTCCAAATTGGCCTTGATTTCTAGTGTATATGGGCCCTTAATGATATTGAACAACCAAATGTAAAGTTGATTTTATTTGCTAATGTATCAATAACATATAGAATAAAGTAACTACATCTAAAAGCATCTAGTTTAGTACTATAGCTTGATTGTTGTTAACCCTTAAAGGACCAAGCCTTTTTTTTTGCCAAAATCATTGAAAATTGTCACTTCTAGGGGATGAGTAAGAAGGAAGATTTTTTCTTTTTTTGGAAACCCAACCATAGGATCTTGTCTTATACTAGAAGAGGTACTTATGGGAAAAAAGCAGGTCATCTTGGATGGAGAGGAGGGAGATATTTACATCTGAAGTGAAGGGAAAAGGTTCTTTTTTTGGTGCCAAATAAATTTCAAAAGCCTTTTGCCTCTCTTACATGAAAAAAATTGCTCTACCAAAAATTGTGCATTTATTTTTCCATGCAAGAGACTTGGTAGGATTGTAGGAGATCAAGTTGGGTATATGTGGGAGAATTTTCAAATCAATTGGAACTATACAACACACGGAAAAAAAACAGTAAAAAATAGTAAGTAAAAAAAAGTAAAGAATGAGTCAAATCACTAAATTGTTGAAAGTTTAATTATTGAAATGAAAAATGCGAATCCCAACTGTTATAGTGTTGTGATCAACAATGTACTTCCTTTGCTTCATTTCTTTTTAAAAATATTGAAAATTGAGTAAAATAAAGGACTTCAAAGTTTATCTTAGAGTAAAGAATCCATAACTACTTGCAAACAAAATTCTTCATAACTTTCATCTCATTGATTGAAATTGAATGATTCAAAACTTCCTATGTATAAAAAAAATCTAAAGAACCAATTTCAAGTTTTTATTTTAAGAAAATGTGAAATTTAAAAAAGTTGTTTGGGCTACTTGAGTTGCCTCTACTCTCTTAGTTTTGATAAAATCTTGCATATCTGTTCATCAAATGTTAGAATGAAGAAAAAATTAGATGCCCACATAGACCTCTAATTCTCTACCTTCAATAAAAGTTTCAAAAAATCACACAAAATAGCTTATCCAAAAATACATGCCCAAAATCCTATTTGTCCCCCAAAAGGACAATGGTCCTTTAGGTTAAAGATTTGTTTATTTTTTACAACAATAATGAAATTAACTTTTCTTGCATGTAATTTACTAGTACTACAAATAAAACATGTTGTTTGTAATGTGCTCAAAGTGAACTATAGGCTCTTCTAATTAGAAAGCATGCATATTATTTTTTGCAATTGGAGGACATGCTTACACCCAGGCCTAATATGTTACTAACACAGAAAATCATTTATAACTAGTTGACTAAATTTTTCTTCTTATATCATTTTTAAAGATTCAAAAGATATTTATTTTCACTTGCAAGAAATATTTTGTTTGTTTTTACAAGTGTTTTTCTATATCTAAGATACAAAAAATGATAGCCTCTTCAAACTTGCTATCACTACCTGGTATCATTTTTACAACAAGATTGCATTTAGAGGTTTTCTCACATTCTCTTTGTACTTTTTGAATCTAGTTCTAATTGCTTTACTTAGAGGGAATGACAAAAAATAAGTTAGAAAATATGATTTTAGTGCTATTTTAACCCTTAAATGATCATAGGGCATAATATACACGCTGTCGTGTAATTGGCATTTGCTACCAACAAGAAGTTTTAATTTGGGATCTCAAATAGCTTGCTAAAACCACATTGATCAATATTTCAACTTCTTTGATAATCTCAAATGTAGTTAAGGTGTGAACCATTCCAAATACAAGATAAAAACCTCATATTGTATTGGTCGCAGTGACATGCTTAGATGTTTAAGGGTTAAATATTCTCAAATATAACTGGGGGTTTGTTTTTTGGGAGGCGCATGCTACAAGTCTTTTCACATCAAACTTTTATTACCAAGTATGAAATTCTTCCATAAATTCAAAGTGAAGAGCTTGCTGGCTACTATAGGTGATACATTAAACAAGCCTATCTACATTTCAACCTGTAAATGGTCACAAACAAATAATTGAGGCTTTTAATCAAACCATGATTACATTGCTCACTTATGATCCCAAATCTGATGTCCATAATTGACTCAAGTGTCTAAATTAAACTTGAATGCTTTAAAATTTTAGATTTAGTAATGTGGTATTCACATTTTTGTATCTATAAAAACTTTGAAAATACCATTGCAAAATTTAACCTCATATGGAATCATTGGATGAAATTTTTTGTTGCTAACAAGAGTAAGAACAAGAAATGGGATGAGGCTCCTAACACATACTATTTCTTATTATTATTTTGAAGCTCTTACATGCTTGGGTTAGGGGAACATCTATCAACTACCTTATTAAGTTTAAGTTAGTTAACTTGATAGTTACTAAGATACAATTTATTATGAATAATTGCTATACAACCTACCAATTTGAGTTTAGGTCAAGAATTAAATGATTGACTTAAACCTTAATCTAAATTTAAAAAAAAAAAAAAAAAAAAAAACATTAGGAAAAGAAGCTCTCTTTTTATTTCCATCATTATGAATATCGTATATCTCCTAACTACTCTTTACATATATTCTTGGAGATTGATGGATATTTAGCTCAAGAGCCTCTTTCTATTTTCAATCTTGAATTGGAGAGTAATTAGTAGTTACATATCACTTGAGATCGATGATATCAAATTCTGTTATTACTTGTAAAGTGATTTAGAACGTCTTCATATTTCATAGGAGATTACTAAGTCTACACAAAGAATTGATAATTTTAGGAGTGTACTTCCAATACCAAGTACAAAAATCTTGATGATTGAGTCACAAATCAACAACTTCCGAGGATCAGTCAATTTGATAGTTTATTTTTGAAAGTAGTGCATTGATAGTTGAAAAACACTGTCATTGTATAAACAGCCTACGAAGGGGCCATTTGTGAGATAAGGTAGGTATACCCATATCTGCCCGTTTAACCCCTAAACTACCTAGGTCATTTTCTGCCAAAAATCACTCAAAATTGTCTCTATTGTTGTGTTCATCAAAAATTCCAACAAAATGTTGTTTTTGAAAATCTAACCATATGATCTTGTAATGTACTTGTAGAAGAAGAAACGATAAAAAATTTGTGACATTTGATTGTACGGATAGAAAGTTATGAGCATTTGAGGAGAAAAGATTTTTTTTTTTTTTTTTTTTTTTTTTTTTTGCCCAAAAACTTCATATGGCTTTGACTGTCATTTGCTGATTTTTTTGCACTATAGACCTTGAAGTTGTAGTTTTGCCTTATAGGTAATCAAGTTAGACCTTTGTACACCAATTTTCAAGGCAATCAAAGACACGGAACACATCCTAAAAAATACTGCAATGCCACTATATGACAAGTTTTGCAAATACACTATGACATTTTTGAGTGAAGTTTCCCACCACATGTTTTAGATATGGAAAATCCAAATGATGTCTTTGAAGATAAACATGTACTTCAAATTTTTTTTAAAATAGAGTTAAAAAATGTAATACCTCTAAAATTTAGAAGCGTCCAAAGCCCAATCTAACCTCCTAATTGGAAATGAAAAGGGAAATAATGGGGACCACCAGCACAATATGTGGCAACCCCTCCTTGCCCCCCCCCTTCAAAGTCAATATTTTCTCCCTTGCCCAAGCTGCCCCTTGCCCAAGCTGTCCCTTGAACTGCATTTGGCCAAAAAAAGCCCATAACTTCTGAATTATGTGACATAATCACATGATTTTTTGCATTCCACAAACCTTATACATTCTTGCACACTCATAAAAAGTTTCAAAAAATCATGTAAAAAATTGAGGCCACACAAGCCTATCCAAAATCCCAAAAGTCCCCCAAGAGGACTTTGGGGCTTTAGGGGTTAAGGGTTTGGGTACCTCAAAGTCTTGGAAAATTTTGGAAAAAAATTTGGAGGGTTACTTTAACAAGCTATCATGGAATGTGATTTTTGTGGAAAAAGTTATTCTAGATTATTTTATATTAAAGGGCAAAGTTGCATCTCATAAGGTTTCTATCAGCAACTCTAAACTAACCTTGAAACTGTTTGAATGCATTCCTATACTTGTACTTGACGATCCCAATCCCAACCCTCTCAAATTAACTCCTAAACTTGTATGTGGCAAGATTTGCCTGTGTAAATGGCTTTCATTGCTCCACTTTGAGTTCAACAATATGTGGAGAATACCCCAAATATAGAGTGTAGATAAGAAATGGGGCTTGGTCGGGAATGGGTACACCTACCCTATAAAAGAAAGGAAAATGCTCAGAACGTGTAGTAGGCTATTTTGAAAAGTATATAAAGTGTAGAAATAAAATAAAATAAAAAACCACAATGTGCTATTCAAATTATTTCCTAATGAATGACTTCCCAAGGCAATTGCAAAACCTGAATGCTGACATCATCATTTCCAACCCTCAAAATATTTCAAGAGCAACAAATATCGGTACCTAATCAATATTTTCTGCTTTGTATTTACAACAAAAATAAACTTTTGAGGCCTACCCAAAGTTATTTCTATTTGCGTGTGGCTGAACTTAATCCTTAAACGTCCCCATAGCATAGTCCTTCAACGTCCCCATAGCATAGTCCTTCAACGTCCCCATAGCATAGTAAATACAATGTCATATACCCGGCATTTCTTACCATCAAGAAGTTTAAATCTGGGATCTCAAATGGCTCATTAGGACAACATTAATCTATATTTCAATTTCTTTGTTACTCTTAACCCCTAAAGGACCAGACCCCTTTTTTTAGAAACATAGCAATTTTGGACAAGTACTTGTGATTGGAGCTTTTCATAATTTAGACTAAAATTTAAGAGAATGTGGGGACAAGGTTTATCTTTCATATGCACTAAATTTCATGACATTTGGAAATATGAGTGAAAAGTTATGGCCTAATATGTTGTTTTTTACGTTTGTTGCGCAGCCTAGGCAGATTTTTAAAAATCACATTTTTCAAATTTTAAAATTTAAAATGGGTTTAGGAGATTTATGTGAATGTAGGAAGCTTCAATCCTTTCCAATAGATCAACAAGATGAAAGTTATAAGGATTTTTTGTTTGCAAGCAGTTCTGGATTCTCTACTCCAAAATAAACTTTGAAGTCCTTTATTTTACTCAATCTTCAACATTTTGGAAAAAAAAACCAAACCAATAGATGAATATTGTTTATGACAACATTGTGACCTTTGAAATTGGCATTTTTCCTTTCCATAATTATATTCTTAACAATTTAGTGTTTTGAATCAATTTTACTTACTACCTTTTTTTCCATATGTTATACAACTCCAAATGATTTGAAACTTTTTTGACATGTACTTTGCTTAGGTAGAATAAGGAATTTAGAGAAGCACCACCCGCATGGCCTTTTTTCCTTAGGAATTTCACCTTTTGAAGGGTAGCTGCTTGATTTTTCACAAGACATTTTTGAATATTCAAACCATTCTAACTTCCAATCCACGTGGTGGAAAACTTTGAAATTTTTTCCACATCTTCTAAAACCATACTTCTACAAGATCCTACAACCACATATGCATAAAAAAAAAAAAAAATTCAAATTTGGTTGATGCTCTAAAAATGGCTTTTTTGAAGAGTTTTTTGTGAAAACTTTGCTTGGTCCTTTAGGGGTTAACCCCTCAAGACCCAGGCATCATATTTTGAGATGTCTGGCAATTTTGGGCCAGTCACAACTAATGGGTTTTGCATTTGTTTTTTATTTTATTTTCATACATGAAGTATCCAAGGAGTAGCATTAAGGCCCAAAAATTTTCATAACTTTTGACTACATGGTTCAAAAGTTATTGCATGATTTGTTGTTTTCTTTGATCTTCAAGGCAACCTGGGCAGCTCAAAAACTTCTTTAAAAATTACTTTTCAAGTTTTTTTTTTTTTTTTTTTTTTTAAATTGGTTCTTTAGACCTACATATAGGTGGGAAGCTTTGAATCATTCAATTTCCATTAATGAGATGAAAGTTATGAGAAGTTTTAGTTTGCACGTAAGTGTGGAGTCAACCTACCTGCAAACTAATACTTCTCCTAACTTTCATCTCATTAATGGAAATTAAATGATTCAAAGCTTCCCACCTATATGTAGGTCTAAAGAACCAATTTGAAAAAAAAAAAAAAAAAAAAAAACTTGAAAAGTAATTTTTAAAGAAGTTTTTGAGCTGCTTGGGCTGCCTTGAAGATCAAAGAAACCAACAAATCATGCAATAATTTTTGAACCATGTAGTCAAAAGTTATGAAAATTGTTGGTCCTTAAAACTACTCCTTGGATACTTCATGTGTGAAAATAAAATAAAAAACAAATGCAAAGCCCATTTTTTGTGACCTGCCCAAAATCACCAGATATCTCAAAATATATTGCCTGGGCCTTGAGGGATTAAATGTAGAAAATGTGTGAAACCAATCCAAATACAAAAAAAAAACCTTATATTGTATTGGCCACAATGGGCATGCTTAGATGTTTAAGGGTTAAAGTAACTACAATAACTTCTGAAGGAAATATCAAAAATGGGCATGACAATTGGCCGTGTTTCAAGATCAGGCATGACAATTCCAAAATATCATAAATAAGCCTCATTAGGGATTCCAAGTTTGGGAAATGTTTGAGTTTTTGCGGTTGATTTTCTTCAATTCCCAAACCGGTTTATCAAGGAATCATTTTCATTTTTTTCTCTATTTCATACAAGATATTGAAAAATTAAATTTCAACTGGCTTTTTAGCCTTAGTCTACAAATTGTAAATGGTTTTCTCATTTGAACCGGCTAGCTTGGAACTAGCCGCTGGTTCTTCCCCTACATCTCATCATGTATGAAAAGTAGGCATTGCAACTGAAGTGACCAAAAAATTTTACATGTTTATTTATGGGAATTGATATGAGCAAACTTGGGGTTTGATATATGCACTCAAGGAGAGGGATAACTTGAGATATTTATCATCAAAAGCTAAATTTGGAAAATTTGAATTCAAATTTGGATTTAGAGACCTTGGTTTAGTCTAGAACCACAATGGAGGTTACACTTGAACTACGCCCAATGGAAAAGTTTAGCTATGGGGCAAATGATTACTTTTACCCTTGTTTGTAAAAGAAGTTAAGCTTTTCCATTGGGCGTAGTTCAAATGTAACCTCCATTGTGGTTCTAGACTAAATCAAGGTCTCTAAATCCAAATCTGAATTCAAATTTTCCAAATTTAGCTTTTGATGATAAATATCTCAAGCTACCCCTCTCCTTGTGTGCATATATCAAACCCCAAGTTTGCTCATATCAATTCCCATAAATAAACATGTAGAAATTTTTGGTCACCTTAGTTGCAATGCCTACTTTTCATATATGATGAGACATATGGGAAGAACCGGCAGCTAGTTCCAAGCTAGCCGGTTCAAGTGAGAAAACCATTTACAATTTGTAGACTAAGGCTAAAAAGCCAGTTGAAATTTAATTTTTCAATATCTTGTATGAAATAGAGAAAAAAATGAAAATATTTCCTTGATAAACCGATTTGGGAATTGGAAGAAAATCAACCGCAAAAACTCAAACATTTCCCAGACCTAAAATCCCTAATGAGACCTATTTTTGATATTTTGGAATTGTCAGGCTTGTTTCCAAAATACGGCCAATTGTCATGCCCATTTTCAATATTTTCCCTTATTTCTATGTTTGAAGTAGATACCGTAGTCATGGTAAACATTGTTTCATTTAATCTAGTTTGTATATATGTAGTCAAAGTTGCATGAAGGAGTTGATTTTCACTAGTACACGACCAAAATTTATGAAAACAACTTCTTCTTTTTTTCATAAAATTGTCTACTAATTTTGCAATTAAAATCAAGTTTTGAAGCGGCTTGAACATGATTTGAAGGTGTCATATAGGCAGGTCTTTCTAGAGTAGCTTCCAAGAAGACTCAAGACCATCCACTGCAATGGTTTTGTAACTTTTGTTACTTTGCAACTGTGTAATGTCACATGTAATAGTTGAAGGCATTCACCATGATTCTTGTACCGTCAAATAACCCAAAACCAATCACTTATTCAAGAAGTGAGCCCTAGTATTTTCAAATTTTTAATAGGCCTTCATTTAAAAATGTTTGAGAGCAACTCTACTTTCAATATGAGATGTTAAACATGAGGACATTGGTATTAGGGCTTGGATGTAAGAAATTTACTTCGACCACTTATAACTATTACATACGATATTCAAATGGTGTTCTTCTTAATGTCACTTGAGATCAGTTGTATTTTTTATGATGAAAAGTTAAAGCTGCTTGGAGAAATTATCAGGGTTGTTAAAGAAATTATAACCCCTAAAGGCCCAAAAAGGCCCAAGTCCTTTTCTTTTTGTGAAAGTCACTCAAAACTGCCACTTTTAGGGGAATGAGTAGAATGGTAGGATTTTTTTTTTTTTCATAAATCCAAACGTAAGATCTTGCCCTAGACTATAGGAGGTACTTGTGGGAAAAAAAGCCATTTCATTCTAAATGTAGAGGAGTGAGATATTGACATCCAAAGTGAAAAGAAAAGTTTTTTTTCTTTGCTGTTTGAAAATTTCAAAAGCCTTTGACCACTCCTATATCAAAAAAGTTGCTCTACGCAAAACTAAGGTTTTTTTTCCCATGTAGAAGACCAACTTAGGTATGTGTGGGAGAATTTTCAAATGAATTGGAGGTGTGAATCATACTTTGTAAAATCTTGCAATGCCGGAAGGTCATGAAATTTGCATATACACAAGGCAAAATTGGAGGATTTATGTATAATTGAGAAATTTGAATTACTTTGATCCAAATGGTGAGAACCAAGGAATCTTAATCTACTACAACTTGGGAAAAAAAAAGCCAAAAAACAAATACACAACGAGCTCAAAAAAGTAAAGCACCAAATTTTACAAGGGGAAAATGGAATGGAGGTTTGGGAGTCTCATACCTACCCGCAAACTAAAACTTCTCATAACTTTCATCTCATCAATCAGAATTGAATGATTTAAAACTTCCCACATATGTAAAAATCTAAAGAACCAATTTCATAATTTTAAAAAAAAAAACGCCCATTTTTTTTTGGGCTGCCCGCTTCTTTGTTGTTTTTTAGTTATTCATGCATAACTTCTTCAATAAATGTCAAAATGGATAAAGAATTAGATGCTCACGTAGATCTTTGAACTCCCCATCTTGCATAAAAGTTTCAGAAAATCACATAAAATAGTTTAGATGTAGGTACAACTCAAAACCCCACTTAGCCCTGAGGGACCACTTGGACCTTTAGGGGTTAAAGAAAAATAAGGGGTTATTTTGTTTATAAATAGAATTTTCCATACATGCAATTTTATCCAAAAAATATTATTGGTAAATTTATCCAAATATTGATGAACCTAACGTGCTTTTGAGAGGAATTTGTTGATTTTATCCACTTTTTCATCTACTTTTTCTGTTGTGGTTGCTAATGCCAAAATGACGTAAGATTCTTACAAAAAAAAATCGTCAAAATAGATTAGGTGAATCAACAACCCTTAGGTCACATTTGTATGGCTTTAAAGGCAACTGAGGGACACATTTGGACTTTTAGAGTAGCCGGACAGAATCAGGTACTTTTACTTTTTATGTACTGTACTTCACCTTCCGGCAATAAAATTACTTTCATAAGTTATGTGAAGAGCAAAAAAAAAGCTAAAGTAAAAAAGGATGCATTTGTAAAGATCTGCCAGGTGGATAAAAAAACAGAACCTTCCAAGCTTACGGCATGTCGGAGCACCATAGCGTACTAGCCCTGGGCGGCTGGGCTCTTACGAACTTTTTGTGTTAACTCTCAGATTGTAGACTTTTTGTACATAATCTTTAGGGCTACTTTAAAGTAGGGCTCAATTGTCGGCCTAATAATAGAACTACACTAAACAATGCATTTAGGTTGCCCTACAGTAATTTCTTAGCATTTTACAATATGTAAACACTTACTGATATTACACTGAATATTGTTTAGGTTACCTCACATTGATTTCTGGACATTTTACGGTATATAAATATTTATTACAGTAATTTTCACCAAAAATTATTGTAATAAATAAATTTCAAAGGGCTTGTCAATAATAATGAAACTACAAAAAGACAAACCAACAATTTTCATGTCATAAATCATGTGAAATCCAATTATTTAAAGAGTTGTATGTGCCTCCAAGTGGTCAAGTGATGAGTCATGAGGTAACTTATGAGGGTAAGGCAAGTTCATTGTTAAGGCAACCTAATTGCAATATTTAGTGTACAATAAATTTTAAAAGAATTACCAAAAATAAGCTTGACAATTGGCCATATATCAAAAATAGGTATGATAATTAAAAAATATGGAAATTAGGCCTCACTATATATCAAAAGTAGGCTTTGTAACTAAGGTGACCAAAATTTTATGCATGTGCATTTATGGGGTTTGATATATGGATAACAAGGGGGGATAAGTTTTAGATATTTACCATCAACAAGTTGAATTTGAAAAACTTGAATTCACATTTGGATTCATGAACTCTAATAGAGTCTAGAACTGCAAAGGAGGTTACAATTAAACAATACCTAGTGGAAAAGCTTAGCCTTTTTTGCCCCCCTAGATAAGCTTTTCCACTAGGCATTGTTCAATTGTAACCTCTTTTGAGGTTCTAGACTCTATCACAGTTTGTGAATCCAAATGTGAATTCAAGTGTTTCAAATTCAACCTGTCCACGGTAAAAATCTAAAATTTATCCCCCCCTTGTTATCCATATATCAAACCCCATAAATAAACATGCACAAAATTTTTGATCACCTTAGTTACAAAGCCTACTTTTGATGTACAATGAGGCCTATTTTTGATGTTTTTTAATTGTCAAGCTTGTTTTTAATAAAAGGACAATTGTCAAGCCTATTTTTGATATTTTCCTTAATTTTTATTGAGAACTTATTGCAACTAAGAATTTTTAAAGGGCTTGGCAACAAAAATGGCACTATAAAAAATAGACTAGGACTGTCTAGGCCTTAAACAATTTGAAATCCTAGTATCCAAGAAGTCCGTATGTGTGTCTAACCGGCCAAGTAATGAGTCATAAAGTAACCTTCCAAGGCAAGGCAACCTAATTGTTAAGGCCACCTAAATGCACTATTTGGTGTACCTAAATGAACAACTGAGATTGTTCAAGATCAAGGCCATACCAAGATAAATTGGCATTTTATCATAACAAAGTTTTATAAAAGACAAGTGTCAATAAGGTAGGAGGCTCTAATTTGGACTAGGCATTTTGAATTAATCATGTGGGGGTCACAAAAATAGTGCATAGAGGTTCTTAAATGGGTCACATTTTCTATGTTCAGAAATTGTACTTGTGTATGCATTGTTTTAGGAACTTAAGAGAGTGACATGAGCCGCTATTGAGTGTGCTTATTGGTCATAATTGTGTTTAGTTTTGTCTTTTAGTAAAATATGGATATAAGTCATATTAAAATAAATGAAAACGTGTTCTCAATCATGATTTGAGTATTAGAATATGGAATGGGTGCTTGCAAGCTTTGAGAGCCTTATTGGAGCATTCTTGACTTTGTGTTTAGGACTCATGTGCTCCATTTTTCAAGCCGCCTTTGCATCATAAATACTACCACCTATGATCAAGAATAGCTGCCTATGCACCTTTTCCTTTGATAAATTGTAATTAATTCATACTAACTCAAAAAAATTCAAACTAAATGGCCACATAATTGTCTCTTCTTTAGCTTTCTACCAAAAATATTTCCATTCTACCAAGTTGCCTTGATTTGATTTTTCCACAAAAGTACACTTTCACTTAAATGGTCCATTCACGAGCCTCCTACCTTACTTACTTTTTTATGTGAGAATAGGTTCTTCAAATGTTTGCATTCGTTTTTTTGGTTTATATCAAACCGGTGGTTTTGAGTGTTCACAAACCGTTATTTCCCAGCTGCTCTCCTTGAATAATGAATAGGTTATCTGCAATGCACGAAACCCTGAGCAAAGTGTTTGTTCTCCAACACTTCTGAAATACAGATTTTTTCTCCATTCATTCCAAATTGGCAGGACTTGGCATCAAAATCCGCAATTGGGTCATCAATTGGATCCTAATTCCTTTAATCTTGTGTTAGTCAATTAATCTTGTTAACCCTTAAAATTCTTTTAGAGGTCCAAAACTGCTTTAAAATACTAGTCCCAAAAGCAAGGTCAAATTTTTTATTGAAACTTTTTTTTAACAAATCCAACAGTAAATCCTTTGGTTGACTTGCATAAGTACGTTGTCTCAAAATTTTGAAAGGAACATTCTCACTAGTTGCAAGATCAATGTGCCTAAATTTCAAAATGTAAGTTTTTCTAATCCTTCCAAAAGGTGAAGTTTTGTTTTTCAAACTTTTTAGAGAAAACCACGTATGTTGTATTTCTTGTGCAATTTTGGCAATATTTTGGAAAATGGGTTGAAAGCATATATAAAATAATTTAACCAAAACAAATATTGGATTCATTTTTACAAAAAGTGTAAAGTGAAAGGTATTGTTGAATGAAAGATATAATTAATATGCTAATAAGTTTTGGAAGAATTTGAAAATGGTTGATCCCAATGGTGAGAATGCTCTAACAGATAATTAGCAACTTTAATTTTCATTTTCATATGAAAATTTCCAAAATTGAGAGTAAAAGATAACTTTATATGTTTTTTCTACCCTCTTCCTACGTTCATTGCCCGCAAAAGAAAAATCCTTTTAACTCTTACCTCATTGTTTGGAATTGAGTAATTCAATTTTTTTGAGTAGGTATCAATCTATACAATTATAAATTAAAAAATAGAAAAGTAAGGATATATATTATTTGCTGCCTAGTTTGACATTGAAATTGAAAAAACCATCTAACTTTTGCATTACTTATTGGAATGACATGAAATAAACCTTTCCATGTAGATTATAATGAGTAGCATCCATCCGTTTGCACTCATCTCTAGGCGCTAGCACAGGATATAGAACCCAGCTCCCTCTCAAAGAACCGCACGCGATAGTCGCCTATCACACGGCTCCCTTCTCCCAAAACCTGTCACTTATAGACGAGGACAATCAAATCGTCAATAATATTTTGTCTGTGTGTAGTTTTTTAGAATGTTAAACACACAAAGCAAAATAGATAGATGTCATAATCTGTATAGTATTGGGTAAATCAAAAATTTGCATGTGTTTGTACATCACGCGCTCAACCACAATATAACAAAGACGACAATAAAAAATAACATAATAAAATTGCCAGTATACCAATCAAATGACCTACTAGATAAACTACCAGCACTAGTGGTTGAGTGCGCGAAAGTCATGAAAAAATTCCAAATTATGAAGCCACTAGAGCCTGCTTGAGTTCTCATAAAGCCCAAAGTGAGCTCCTTGGTCCTTTAGGGGTTAATGACATGGTGGTTATGTGCAAATACTTTGGTTTCAAAAATTGAATCCAAGCCCAAAAAAATTGGGTCTCCATGATGCAATAATCCAACCTGAGAACGTGAACCAATTTATGAATCTGACAATAGGTCCTCACTCCTCAATTGACCTCATTAATTCTATATTAGGACTAAGTCTAAACTTAACCCCTAAATCCTTGAGTGTCTCCTTGCGGGACAAATGGGATTTTGGGCAAGTACCTACATCCTCAATTTTTGTCATGATTTTTTGAAACTTTTTTTGAAGATAGACAAACACATTAGCTTTTGGGGAATCCAATTTTTTTCCAATCTATGTCCAAAAGCAAAAGTTATGCCTAAATAAGCACAAATTTATGGAGATTGGGCAGCAAAAAAAAACTTACAAAAACTTGATTTAAAAAAATAATTCTCATAGGTTATAGTTTTTTCTACATCTAAAGCTTTGATTCATTCCATTTGGACTAGTTATGAGAAAGTTATGGACAATCTTGTTTTTTAGGCAATTCAAGCATCTTCTTGAAAAACAACTTATAAACTTCATTTTTGAATGCAATTTTAACATTTTTTCAAAAAAAATTGCTAGAAAGGGTGAAGTTTGCTTTCTAGAACAATCTCACCATTGGGATTATTGTGTTTCAATTCCATTGCAAGGTTATTAACAATTTAAGTTTTTGTTCAATCTCATACCTTCTTCTACCAAATGTTTTTTTTTTTAAAATGAGAATTAGATTTTTTTTTGGGATTTTTTTCCAAAGATTCTCAACTCAACTTTCCACAATTTAAAAATAAACCCCAAAACTTTGTGGTGCAAAAATCTTAAGTTAAAAAAGTTCAAAGTCAAATAAATTAGTCATGCAAGGTGCAAAAAAGTTGGTTATTGACACTTTAAACGCAAATATCTTGCAATTTGTGCTGTCAAAGTTTTTGAATTTTTGTTTCCACATTCTTATACTAGTCCAGTACAAGATCCTACAATTAGATATGCAAAATACCAATTTTTAAACTTTTTTACTTTTTGCAATAGAAATATCAGTTTTGAGTGTCTTTTGACAAAATAAAGGCCCAGGGATTTAGGGGTTAAGCTCAATTGATGACCCATTGGATTGTGCACTAAGCTAACTCTAAATTGGACTTGAGGGTATCTCCAGCATTGCCCCTCCAAAGTGTGACACACTTCAAGCATAGATGATAAGAGTTTTGAGCCCTTCAAAGTTCTCTCATAACACTTCATCCTAAGATAGGAGGCTCATAAACCACTTAGGCTCTAAAACCGTCCACCCTCTCAAATCCACCTCATTTGTTCATGTTATTTTTCATAGATTCCAACAATGTAGAAGTAGTATACATTTGAGGAGGTGGGCGGTTTTAGAGCCCTATGCCACTTCAACCTCAAAATTTCGTAACCAATTTCACAAAACTCCATACAAATATGAAACAACTTGGAGTAGATGTCAATTCCTCTTTTCTTTTAAGGAAAGTTTACTGAATAATATTTCAAGAAGTTTCACCTCTCCAAAATTTAGTTTCAACCCTTAGATGGTCAGATTATGAGCCTTGTAGAAATAATTTGATGACTAGCTTTGCAAAACACAAGGACCAGTTGACACCAAATTTGTTCAGGGAAAGTCTAAAATAGCAAAAGTTTGTAAACTAAGGTCAAATATAAGGTAAATAGCACTTGATTAAGGAATTATATGGATAAGGTTATAACAAAGGTTTATCAATTTAGGAATTGGGTAAATAGATTTGTGCTTACCCTCCCCATTTGTAAGTTTCAATAACTAATAATCAGTCCATTAAATATGAATGCAATCCCATGCAAATGCTGTAGTTCTATCAAGAATTGAAAATGGGATTAGGGTAATTGACATTTATTAATAACCAGCATCGGCAATAGTCTTTGGCAATAGTCATGCAATTGGTAGCCAAAGAAAACCTACGTCAATAAGCCAAGGCAATTATCATTGATTTGAATGTTGTGTCATTACAACAGGCAATAGTCTGGCAGTGAATTGGCTATCAATTACCATGCGTCTGTACAGTGATTTACTTCATAACATTGAGTATCCACACGTAAAGCCAATATGATTAATTTCTAAACCAAACCAATTATGTTTTAGCACATCTATGGCCTATCCAGAAAGGATTTAGATAAAAAGTTAATCACTCCAGCATTCTTCCTTTCATTTGATCATAGCCATTTGCTTGATCATACATGATGTATAACTACTCTATCATTTTTGATCTCTATGATATATTTCTATTCTATATCTATCAATCAATAATCATTTCAATTGGTCAATAGCCAATTCAACTTTATCTCAGAATATTGAATCTACATTCTATTGCCTTAGTTTCTATCACTATCCCATGATCACTACAAGTAGAAACAACATTATATGTCAATTGTTGTATGCTTCTCCTTGCAATATCTTGCAAAGTTCAGGAACTTGTACTTAGCTATAATCTTTTGTTTCATGCTCTAGACTATAGCTTTTTTCTTTATTCCAATTATAAAAAGCACACACAGAGTATCCTCCTCAAATCATGGCCATCATCTTCTTACTCAAGTATCACATTAATTCATATCCATCATTGTAATCAAATTATAGCCTTTCTCTCTGATTTAACAACCCAGGCTATATCCTCACAAGTTTCAATTATAATCAATAACCACTCTAATATATCTCTTAGAAGCATCTCACTTCTTTAAATTAATTTGTGCATTGAGTTTGCACTTACAATTTAGTCAATTGCCTTAAGTATTCTCTCTCTCTAGAATACTCGCATGATCTCTATTGATTATCTAGCATTGATATGGAATACTCCTCTCATTATATCCTTTTGTGTCTATTGCCTTGGTTATAATAAACTTAGGATCGCATCCTACTACAATAAGGCATTCATTCACAAACAAACAATTGGCTATTGCCTTAAGCTCTCAATCACTGAGTCGCTCTCACTGGCCATAGTCTCTATTCTATGAACAAGGATATTACTTCAATCCATTGCCTTGCCTCTTTCAAGCTGTAACTAAACAATTACACTTAGGCTATAGATTGGTATACCACTAGTAGAAAACTGTGTTGAAGTCAACATAAACTACATGATGTTTCCATGCTTCTAACACAAATTTTTGTGTTAGAAGCATGGAAACATCATGTAGTTTATGTTGACTTCAACACAATTTTCTACTAGTGTACTCACTCACTGAGTTACAATCGGCCATCGCCTCAATCACAATTACATCAGTAAAATCAAATCCTCAAACATAACAAATCACTCACACAACATTGGTGTTGCTATCTACAAGCTGGAATATCCAATCACAAAGAGAATATTGCCTTCTACAATCAAAATAGATTGGACGCATATATATTATTAACATAAAACTAGATACAAACATAAAAGAAATTCACAAGGGTAGTAAGACTACAATCATTGCTCCATCTGCTCCATCTAACAATGAGAAGTCAATAGCCATATATGCTCTCCAAAAAGCTGAATTCTCGTATCAACTTCCCAACTATATTAACTACTTAACCGTCTATAGCCTAGTGACCATTCGTAAGACAATTGACTATACATTCACACTATACTTCAAAACTGGTGTGCACTTTACTTTCATTTACACTTCAAAATTCAAATGCAAAACCAAAGAATGAAAATGTCAATCACAAGCCTCCTACTTTAGTGTGTCAAAGCAATGACCCTTCAAAACTATTTTCATGCTAAGTTTAGTGAGTTTGTTCCTCTATCCCCTTAGTGAATGGTCAAATGACTATGTACGGGACATGCTTGAAGACCAAGAGCCACTTTTAACCCCTAAAGGCCCAAGCCCTTTTTTCTATGAAAGTCACTGAAAACTACCACTATTGGAGGAATGAGTAGAAAAGTAGGAAAAACATTTTTTTTTTGGAAATCCAACCATAGGATCTTGCCCTAGATTTTGGGAGGTACATGTGGGAAAAAAACAGCTCATTTGAAAAGTAGAGGAGTGAAATATTGACATCTAAGGTGAAAAAAAAGTTTTTTTTGTGCTGCTCAAAAAATTTAGAAGCCTTTGACCGCTCCTATATAAAAAAGTGCTCTACGCAAAGTTGAGGCTTATTTTTTCTATGTAGAAGACCAAGTTAGGTGTGTGTGAGAGTATTTTCAAATGAATTGGAGGTGTAAAACATTCTTTGTAAAATCTTGCAATGCCGGAAGGTCATGAAATTTGCATATACATCATTAGGCAAAATTGGAGGCTTTATGTAAAACTCAAAAATTCAAATCACACTGATCCAAACGATGAAAACAAAGGGTTCTTAGCTTATTACAACTTGGGAAAAAAACTAATAAAAGTAATAATACTCAAACTGCTCAAAAAAGTAAAGCACCATATTTTACAAGGGCAAGAGGAATAGGTTTGGGAGTCCCATACCTACTTGCAAACTAAAACTTCTCACTCATCAATCAAATTGAATGATTCAAAGCTTCCCACATATATAAGAATCTAAAGAACCAATCTTAGATTTTTATTTTTAAAAAACGAAAATTTCAAAGAAGTTTTTGGGGTTACCCGGATTGCCCACCCCTTGGCCCACCCTCCCCTGTTTTTCAAAAATTTATCCATAACATCTTCAATAAATGTTGGAATGAAAAAAAAATTAAATGCCTGCATGAGTATTGGAATTCCCTACCTTCAATAAAAGTTTCAAAAGGTACATGCCCAAAACCCATTTGTCCTGCAAGCAGGGTACACTTGGGCCTTTAGAAGTTAACATGCAAGATTGGAGAACAATTTTTTTGAGGGCCCTTCAAAAATACATTTTATCTCTTGAAGTACCAAGTTCGAAGTACCAAGTTCGAAGTGCAACGCTGGAGATGCTTCGAGCCTAATATAAAGTGGCCCTTAAAAGTTCAACCTGTGTCGATATAAAAATATTATAAAATAACAAACTTGATCCTCACAAAAGTCCTGAAATCTCTTGGAATTCTTGAATTTATGCCATGTCCCCACACCCGGAGTAAATTCGAATTGCCATAGCAGGAGCCCCTTGCTAAGTCCAAAGAGATGCAATCGATTTGTCCTTTTATGAACAAGTGTAAGCACAGGATTGGCTGCTACAGTTTTAATTAAATTGTATCTGCTGAACCATGGCACGTTCCCTACTTTTCGAACACGTTGGAGTTGGCACAACCAAGAGGATTCCCATGCAGCTAATTCCCTTATTTTATCCTTTTCATATTATTACCAATTATCAACAAACATTTTGGTTTCATCTAAAAAAGCATTTGAGTTCCGTATTATCAAGTTGTCACAGTGTCACACTTCTAGTTGGGACCTATTGGTAACTGAAAGAAGATTCTACTATTTCTTAAATTGTGCATACTGTAGGTTGAGAGCAGATTCGGCATAAAGTAATTCCCCAAAATTTTACCTAATTATTCTATAAATTATTCTTCAAAAATGTCCAATGTTACAACAAATCAAACAAATCAAAAAATTGAAATGCCAAATATTATAAAAGTAATTAAGTCTAACCTTTAAAGGTTTGTGCATCCAAAAAGTGGATGCACCTTGGTAAACCCTGATTGTAACTTTTAAAATATTAATTTTTGGTACATGGTTCAATTTAAGAAAATGAAACTTGAGAAGTTTCCTTTTTATTCCATGTTTTGTTTGAAATGTCAAACAAAAGGAGTTATTGACATTGGAAGCTCCAAGTGTTAGAATCCAAATAACACAATATGGTGTGTTTTTCATTCATATTTTCTACTCTTTAAATGAATTTTAAATTCAAATGACAAAATTATGTTTCTCATTCTACCATTCATTTATAATAGAAATTATAGATTTGTTTAATATATACTAATTGATATGATTTTATTTCCACATTTAGCTTTTAAAAAACACAATAATTCAAATTTTCCATTAAGCTTATTAAAAAAATAACGTAAATAGAAAATGAATGCGACTTCTAGCAAAAAATGTCAAAATTATATAAATTAATTAATTATAAGGATAAACTTGGTTTGATAGGCAAATTTGACTTTAGATTCTTTATTGTGGTTGTTTTGGGTGTAAAAAATAAAATAACCAATGGAATTTTTTTCTCACTTAGGTTTTGACCCTGTCACTCGGAGGTTCGAATCCTTCCGTCCCAGATTTACTATTTATAGTAATTAAATAGGAAAACGTTAAAATAAAAAATAATTTCTATTATTATAATATATTGTATTAGAAATACCATATTATGACAATTACATAAATATGGCAAGGGATATTTCTATGGTGTAAAATAAAAAAAGATCACATTATTATTTACTGAAAGTTACAAAGAGATTATATTTATGAAAAATAACGACAGAAATAGCATTGTACATCCAGAATAAGCCTAAGAAAACATGATCCCAGGCAGATACTTGGCATGTTCCTCCTCTTCCAGGTCCATCACAAGGAAATCTAAAACCAAGATTAGCTTTATCAGGTATTAAACGAGAACTACGAGCAAATAAAACACCTTTTAAAAGTATTAAGACAGTTACGTGAATAGTAAAAGCATGAATATGATGTACCAAAAAGTCCGCCGTTCCTAATGGAATTGGTAATAAAGCAACTTTTCCACCTACTGCAACTAAGTCACCACCTCCCCAAGTTAAACTAGTACTTGCTGTTGCATTGGGAGCTGTTAAGCTAGGTGCTAAAGCATGAGTATTTTGTATCCATTGAGCAAAAACTGGCTGTAATTGTATAGCAGTATCTGAAAACATATCTTGAGGACGACCTAAAGCACTCATTGTATCATTATGAATATATAGCCCAAAACTATGGAAGCCTAAAAATATACAAACCCAGTTTAAATGTGATATTATTGCATCACGGTGCCGTAAAACACGATCTAATAAATTATTATATTGAGTTGTTGGATCATAGTCTCTTACCATAAAAATAGCTGCATGTGCAGCAGCTCCAACTAT
The DNA here is from genome assembly GCA_963920765.1 of Ulota crispa. Classification (NCBI taxonomy): domain Eukaryota; kingdom Viridiplantae; phylum Streptophyta; class Bryopsida; order Orthotrichales; family Orthotrichaceae; genus Ulota; species Ulota crispa. The sequence goes on from OY987242.1 coordinate 39,702,033, forward strand.
AATAAAACCACCAATCCACATATGATGTGTAAATAGCGAAAGTTGAGTAGCATAATCAGTAGCTAAATATACTTGTACCTCTTGAAAAAAATTCAAGTTACTTGGATTTTTTTTGCTATTTTAACTTATTTATGTTCATTTTTAGAAAAGAAAATGATAACAATTACATTTTTCATGAAACAAATTGAAATTTCTTGTAGTGATATATCATTCATAGTTTCAAGCAATAAAAATACAAAAATATTATTTGAACACACTTTAAAAGGCAAAATTGAGCTTAGACATGAAATTTGACCATTTCAAAATGGATCAAGTCCTTTAGGGGTTAACTAACAATGGAAGGTCAAGGTTGATTCCAATAGGGCTCAATCTACAACAAATTTTATACTAAGGGATGATTTTAGAAAGTGAAAGATGCTTAGAAAATGGCTTAATTCTACTAATAAATTGGTTGAATGTCAAATAATAATTTTTTTTTGAAAGTGCTTAATCTTGTTTAATTATGAAACAAGATGCCAAATTGGTTTTTTCTCAAAAAATAATTAATTTGGCAAAGACCTGCTGAATTTGCTTTGAACCTACAATATTGGAATACCTTATGAACAAAAAAATGATATTTGCAAGAGTTGGTTTCATATGTATCCAAGATCAATCCAGATCAAGGTTTCTTTTCAGGGCAATTTTTAGCTAAAATAAGATACCATTTTGTTCCGAGAGAATCTTCATACATATATATATATATATATATATATATATATATATATATATATATATATATATATATATATATATATATATTTTAAGTGGATGAATATTATGAGTATGGACTATTTTTAATGAATAAATATGTTCAACAATCCGGTTGCCTTACCTTAGTACTTAACCTCATGACTCATTGCTCAATCATTTGGAAGCGCATGCAACTCTCTAGATACTATAATTTTATAAAGATTATGGCTTAGACATTGCTAGTTTATTTTTTTGCAACTTTGTTGTTGTTGCTGAGCCTTTAAAAAAATGTTAATTACAATAATTAATAATTAATGAAAATTATTGTAATATTAACAAGTATTTTTATATATTGTAAAATTTCAAGAAACTAGTATGGGGCAACCTAGGGGCAACCTAGGCGCAATATTCAGTGTGATGAATTGACAGAAAAAATAACAAAAAAAAAGCATGGAAAAATTCGCCACGATGGATACCATCGACGGCAGCTTTCGGAGCTACTCCCAAGGAAACCAGACAAAAGCATCGGGCCGAATGCAAACGCCGCAAAAAGCTTCAAGAATCTGCAAGAAGAGAAAAAAAACTGAAGAACGACATGGAATCATGACGACGACGCCGACGACGAAGACGATGATGATTACGAGCTGCCAAGATGCATCTCCGAGCTGCCCCAAGAAAAGAAACCAGAAAAGGCGGCACGGCCCTTGAATGTCAAGAATGTCACTGATTGTCACAGATAGTGAACGAGAGAATCCCGGCTGGTGCTCAAATAGCAATGTAATCGCCTTCGTGTTCCACTTCAGGATTGTTTTGTGTTAGTGGGGTTCCCACTGGATCTTTGTTGCAGAGATTACTGGAGAGTCGCTGGCTATGGCGACAAGTGTGTCATCCCGGAGGAGTATTCAGATGAGTGTTGATCAGTGAGAGAGTTCATCGTGCACATAGTTTCGTTGAGCTCGAGGTGCGTGAAGTGTGCTCCGAGCTACGCGGCACATGCGTGGGGTTAGCTTGCTCCTCTTGTTGTGCCTCTGTCAATTGAAGCGGTGGGTTGATGAATTTTGATGCTCAAGGGTTCCGGGGGTTCGGTGTGAAAGATGCTCTTGAAGGTCAAGAGGGTTGTAATCTGCTCGGGGATTTGCATTTACCGAAATATATGCAAGTGGTTGCCGGGTATTGCGTGTAGTTTTGACGTCAGGAGGAGAGCCTGTTTGGTGGTCCTCGGTTGACTTGAAGCTTTGTGTTAGTAGCCCTCTATAGAAGTACCGGTCAGCTTGCAGGTCATCTTGTGGCGGTTTCGTTCATTCTTTCCTGCATTGTAGACTGCTCCGGGGCTTATTGCGCGCTTCTTGTAGACTGGCCGAAAAGAGACAGTAATCGTAGAGTGTGTCACTAATTTCGCAGAAGCCCTAGAGGGGTATCTGAGAATCTGTCACTGTGGCTGTACCACACGTTCGGACAAGAAAAACGCAGTCTAAATTTACCCGCCACTTTTATCTGGTGGCCTCTCGTTGGTGGCGCCTTTTTTTGTTAGTATAACTTTGAGGCTCTACGTGCAGATGGTCGCGCCGAAGAGCTTTTTTACTGTACTCGAACTTTTGGTTTTGTTTGCTTCCCTAGGCTCGCATCTTTGGTTCTAGTTGCTTGCTTTTGCAGTGGGCACCCACCGCCCCCTGTCTCCCGATTGATTGCTTCCCCCAGTTCTGTGCAAGTGGATCGTCTCGCCCCGGTATGCTTGGGTCGTGCAATCTGAGGTCCGGGAGGCGGCTCGGCGCTCCAATTGACCCGTGATTCTTACGACTTCTGCCATTGCTCCCAAGAGCTGCTGGCACTCGTCCAGCTTGTCCATTCTCTCTTCCTCTTGTGCGCCTTTGATCCAACTCATTTTGTACTTCGAGTTTTGAGTTCCTGCGTTGGATGTGGCGTTACTGGTCTCTTCCCCAATTTTCAGAAGAAATTGTTCCTTGAGAAGGACAATTTATTGATTCCCGCTTTCTTGAGTTCCTTGGGTTGGTTGAGTGCGTGGTTAAGTTAGTTACCTTGTATCCCACACTTTCGGTTAGTTGCCAGCCTCCGGAGTTCTCGTGACGGACACTGCTTTAACCACTTTGCTAGAGAAAGAGAGTGTCGCAATTCTACTTGCACCACAATGTTAGTGGCATTTTTTCCAAGCTTCGCTTTCTCTTAACTGTAGGTACTCGAATTGTTTCCGATGCTTGCATCACCCCTGAGTTTGTTTTCCTTGGTGCAGTTTGGACTGATACGCAGCCTGGTTGTATACACTTGCAGTGTGGAGGTTGCATTGACATAACCCATGCACTGGTAACCAGTTTTGCATGGTTCTTGAATTTTGAGAGTGCGAGCATCGTAATTCACGGTGGATACAGCTGTTTAAATTGTGGTGAATTGGTTGCCTCGACTTTGGTATGGCCTCCTCCAGCGAGTGATAGCGAGTGCGCAAGAGCGAGAGGGCAAGAGTGAGAGAGAGAGAGAGAGCGGCAATTTCGAATTCAAGGATCGAAATGGAAGCGCTTGCAGTGTTGAGGCTGAGTGATCCACCCCGGCGGAGCAACAACCATCGCGCTTACTCAGAGGACGAGGACGACGAGGTTGCGCCTTCGACGCCGTACGCGAGCGCGCCGTCCAGCCCGCGACGCGCATTTACACAGGAAGTGGAGGAAGCGCCGTTAGGGGAGGTCCGAGCTGCGATTCCGTTCGCGTGGGAGCTGGTTCCAGGCACACCGAGGAACGAAGTCGTCGGCGTCGTCGTCGTCGATGCACCCGCGGTGTGCATGGTGTACGACGAAGCGGAGGAGACGGAGGGTCATACAAGCTGCAGCTCGGAGGCGGCCTCAAGCGAGAGCCTGTCTCGCGACTCGTCCAAAACCGATTTCGACTTCGTGGAGCCCGCCCCAGCAGCAGCAGCAGCAGCATCCGCGGCGGAGCTCTTCTCCAACGGCCGGCTCGTGACGAGCCTGCGACTTCCACCGCGGCTGCAGCATCTTCGGAGCTTGGATTCGCCCTGCTCCTCCGACGTCTCCAGTAGCGGCTCCGGCTCCTTCAAGAGCCGAGCGTCACCGCAGTCACCACGCCCCTCGAAGCTCACGGCGTTGTGCGGATTTACCAAGACGACCGACGAGGAGACGACGACCATCTTGGGAATGCAGGACCGGAATGATAAGCGCCGCTCGCTGTCGCCGCTGCGGTGCCTCAACCGCGAGGCGCACTTCGCCAGCGACCGCTCGAATTCCTCGGTGTCGTCTTCAGGCTCTTCTTCTGGCTCGTCTACCAATGCGAACTCCCCTCAGGACTCGCCTGCCGAGAAGACCAGTACCCCTGGTAGCATGCTCAAGGATCTCCTGTTCACAGACTTGGCTATGGCGTCCGGTCGAAGTGTTGCTCATTTGAAACCTCGGCAAGTGCAGTCGAAACTGGAGTTGTTGCAGAAACACCAGGTCCAGTGGAACAAATTTGCTCATTCTGAGAACGTTGCACGACCAGCTCTTACTCCCCAACTCTCTCGCCCCATTGCACGATCAAGGTGCGTTTCGTGTTTAGTTTTAGGTAGGAGGCTCTAATTAGGTGCAGGCTCTAAAATGGTGCACCTCCTCAAAATTTGTGCATGTTGTATTTTCATAGCCTTTCAGCAATGTACATGCGGTGTACATTTGAGGAGGTGCACCATTTTAGAGCCCCATGACCTTTTCACTTCAAAATTTCATGATTAATTTCACAAAGCTCCAAAAATTATGAAACAACTTGAGTTAGATGCTAATTCTTCTTGTCTTTCAAGGAAAATTTATCGAAAAATATTTCAAGAAGTTTCACCTCCCCAAATTCAGTTTCAGCCATTAGGTGCTCCATTCATGAGTCTCCTACCTTACCCTTCATGTCCTTCAATTGGAAATTTTAGTAAAATCAGCTTTAGCTCATTGCTGTGCCCTCAGTATCGCCTTCATTGGTTATGGTTTATGTTGGTGGTTGTGTTAAAAGAGTGTGTTGCTTGATTCATTTCAGGTCTGCTTCAATTGACACCCACGGGAACTCTTTTAGGAAGGAGAACATCGGCAGGGCTGTTCTTGCCAACCGGTTTGGAATGATCTACGCCTGCCTAGGAATGCCATCTGAAAGCCCTTAAGTAACTCCACTCCTATTGAGTTTTTTTCTGTTCCGCATGAAGAGAAGCCATTTAGTGGAATGTAGTGTTCGGCAAAGCAGGAAGAAATCCAAGGTTAGGGTAAGTAGGGTTGTAATTAGTACCATAGAAATCTAGTGGGAATTAGATAGACAACGCACTACAGTAGTACCCTTGCTCTACTATACAAAGACGTCACAGGAACTAGGAAATCAGACTTTCCTATACTTTTCTACACTTCTCTAGGCTAAGTTCTACTCTAGTGAGCAATACCTGTTACCTCAACAGGAGGGGTCTCTCAGCCTTATGGATTTGAATTTTTAATACTCAATCTATTGGCTTTATACGAACTTACCAAAGGGGGCCTTTTGTTATGGTTCGACATACCCTAATGTCGACTAGATATTCAGCAATGTCCTTCCCAAGTGTTTCTCAGAAAATATGAATAAAGAGTCTTCTCTTGTTCTGGTTTGAATTGGATCCAATCAAGTAGAATTTGCTTTTGAAAATACTGATTGTCACGTTCAGGTGTAGTTTCCGTTACTAAAGCTCTCTTTGAATAAAACTCGATGCATGTAAAGTTCATGCAAGAGCTTGAAAAATAGACTTTAAGGACATAGACAGCTCCCTCGTAATCTGCAACAGAATGTCGGTTTATTCAATGCTCATGGGTGGCTCTCCTGGGACGAGCTTGCACTCAATAAGTGACCGATGATTCGCCTGGTCTTTTTATATACACGATTCCATTGCAGCTGCCGTGCAGGGTGTTGATTGTTGGTGGAGAGAGACTGCACTGAGGGCCGGCTGACATCAGTCATTACCGGGAGTCACCGTGGTGGGACTTCCGAGAGTGATGTCTTTTGACCAAGTCCTAGAATTCTCTACATAGTACAACACAATTGTTGGCTCAGGACTGAAGGAGGAGAGGTCTTTGAATGGACAAAAGCTACACGTACTGTAAAATTTTATTGTTCTTTTTGTTGGTTTCATTGATGAAGTGGCTTGAGAATTGTAGTTGACGCATTCAAACCTTGCAAACTCCGTTGAGTAGTTTGATTTTTTGGTCCCTACGATACACTTTTTCTTGAGATTCACAACATACCCTTCGATGAATTCTCTTGAAAACGTGGTCAAATAATTGAGTTTTTCATAGGTTTTGTTGTTACCCGGCTTCTGCTTGAGCTTGCTTCCACTGCTGTAGAGATGTGGAAGTTGTAGTACGCCAGGTTGTATATGTTTACCTTTTCTCATGGGGAAGCTGTCAGAGCTCAAGAGTCGTTACAGGTCAGGATGTGCCAGGCGGGTCTATCCCTTGTAGTTTAATGAGGTTCAGTAACGAGACACCAGGTGGCTGGTTCTTTGGTCACTGGTTACTTGTCAGTGTCAGAGTCACGCGTGACAACTTTATGAGCTGAAAGAATGATTTATTGGAGAGAATTGCCCAAAAATTGGGGTTTTTTCTTTGTTTGACCCAATTCTTGGAGCAAAATCTCACTTTCTTGGCAACAAAATTTTGGAAAAACACTGAAGCTTTGTTAGTGTTAGTGTAAAGTTATGGGTTCCAATTTGTTAATTTCTTAATCAATTGGATTTTAGAAAATTTAGTGAGTTTAAGACTTGGGAGATAGTATGAAACGGTCCCTTGGCAATTCACACTACGCCCCACATCCCATCTTTGCAAGTCTCATTGTAACACCAAATCCCAATTTTGTTGAGTTCTTAAGAGCAAAAATGAATATTAAGTAAAATTATGAATATTTTATACAAAAATTTTGGTGGGACTTGGCTAAAAGTTGGGTCTAGCAAAATGGTTGACCCAAACCTTGAGTGGAATCCCACCTTCTTTGGTGCCAAAATTTCCAAAAATGTTGCCGTAAAAGTAATCAGGACATGGCAGTTGGGGCATAGTGTGAAATGCCGAGTCCCAACTTTTGGCTCTATACCAATCAAGTTCTCAAATCTCAATGGGACTTTGTACATAAGACATACTATGTCATATTCATTAAAATGGGAGATTTCCATTAAATTGAGAGGTAATTGAAAGGAAATTGAACAAAAGGTTTTATTGCAATTTAGCTCAAGTCGAGCTAAATTTCAATAAAACCTTTCAAACCTGACATAAAATTAGAAAGTTTTATGTCAATTTAGTTGAAACTCTAGTTTTAATGAAAATTACTGATTTAGGTCAAGCTCAACATGGTTATTTTGAGAGGTACCCAATCTCCCATTTTAATGAATATGGTGTTAATAGTATGAACCGCCCCTTAGAGCATCTTGAGTCCAATGTGCTATGTGTCCCCCTCATTGTAGAGGTTTATCCCACTTTCATTTACAAGGTACCAAATCACCCTCACTCTATCTACCATGAAATGGACCAATCAAGAGTTGTCTTAATTTGAATGTCAAAGTAGATTTCATTGGGATAAAGAATTAAGTACAAAAATTCATGTAATCTTAATTTTTGAGGGTGGTTTGAAGGGTTGGCTCTATATACAAAATACAATGACTTGAATTAAGCTACTCTTCCAAAGGGGTTGCTTGTCATTCATTTTTATGTGTGTCAAAGTATTTTACATGGTGCATTGGAGACACTCTTAGTACTAGCTAAAGATGTAGGTGTTAGTATGATGCACTATTTTTGGTCTCTAGAAAGAAGATAGGAGTCAAGTCTACTTCACAACATAAACATGATAACTTGACGTAACTATCTGAAAATGTGCTAAAATAGAAAAGATAAATATTACAAAAATACTTCATTTTTGTACACTCATGTGTAGTTTATATTCAAAATTCACTCACACAGTGTAGTCTAGCCCAAAACCAATATGAGTAAAGGCTTGTTTCCACTTGCTCTTATGAGCCGTGTTAGGTGAGTATTAGATGGTCAATTTTGATTTGCATTCTCACTTGGGATAGTAATTAAAACCAAACCTAAATGGCAAGGTTGGTGGTAGTAGATAGCATTGATTTTAATATGTAGAAATTGTAATATACAAGGACCACATAAATAATTATTTGTTAAAAATATCAATGTCTAAAATCAAGGAAAACAATGGTTTGATAGTACTAACCATGGTATTATGTAAAGTTGGTGAGGATTGTGAATTAACTAATACTAGTGGTTTTAACTCTTGCCAATAGTGTGAATGACAAGCACCAAAAATATCATTCATCCTTGTTAACCCTCAAAGGTTTTTGACTATGTTTTCAACAAAACTACTACAAAATTGCCACTGTTTTACTACAAGTACCAAATTTTAGAAAAAAAAATTTGGACACATTTAACCATAAAATTAGTGCACTAGTTTCAAAAGATGAGAAAACCAAATTCAGGAATTTATACTATTTAGATTGTAAGTTATTTGAGTTTGAATTGACAAAATGCCATTTTTTGTCCTTGCAAAAACCTAGGCAGCTGCCCAACTGCTCTTCACAAGATCACATTTGTATGAAAAAATTCCAAAATGGTTGAAACTCTTTGGATTCATTCTTCCATGCAAGTTGGACACATACTTGAAAATTTTGAAATCATTTGGAATTGTGCAACACATGGGAAAAAAGTAGTAAGTAAAAAGAAGTAGAGAATCATTCAAAACACCAAATTGTTAGGGATTTAATTATGGAAATGAAAAATGTCAATTGCAATGGTTGTAATGTTGCAACAAAAAAATTCCATCCTTTTGTTTATCTATTTCAAAAATATTTAAAATGAAGTAAAATAACAGACTTTAAAGTATACTTTAGAGTAGAGAATCCATAACTACCCGCAAATAAAAATTTCTCATAATTTTCATCTCATTAATAAAAAGGAAGGATTCCAAGCTTTATATATATATATATATCTATATATATATATATCTATATATATATATATCTATATATATATATATCTATATATATATATATATATATCTATATATATATCTATATATATATCTATATATATATATCTATATATATATCTATAAAAGTCTAAAGAACAAATTTCAGTATTTTTTTAAACATAATTTTAAAAAGTTTTTTGAGTAGCCTGGGTTGCTTGACAAACAAAGTAAACTACAAATCATGCAGTAACTTTTGAACCATGTAGTCAAACATTATGAAAATTGTTGGACCTTAAAGTTACTCCTCGGACACATCATGCGTGAAAATTTCAAAAAAATAAAATGAAAAACTCCATTTGTAGTGAGCTGCCCAAATTAGTTATGTTGCCAAAAAATGCAATTTGGTCCTTTAGGGGTTAAAGAGAGCCAATAAAAACATCTGCAAGCTGTAAGTACCCTTTGTGCACCTGCTTTGCTTTTCTAAACAAAAATCATTACTTTTGACTACAAGCAAGTGGGAACAAAGCTTAAGGTACTTAATCACATGATCACTTGGTTGCAACAACTCCTATGATGAATCTTCATGGTAAACCATCTGGAGAAATTGAACATTGTCCATGTCTTGCTGCCCCTACAAAATAGTAATACGTATGTACTGTACAGTTCAGGAGGGGGGTTTATAAATTGGAAAACCAACTATACTTCGTCGTGAGCTTTGCACAGCAAGTGGATTTTGTAAAATTGAAAGGGTTGGTTCCTTTTCATGATCCGGTAAGAGCACCCAAATTGTGACTCTAATGCAGTAATGCTGAGCTCATTGTGACATAAAATACAAAAGCTCCTCGAGATCCCAACTAAGTTAGCCTGAACAGGGCAAAAAATTACTAAAAATAGACAAGGAATACTGTAGAAACATTGAGTATTTTATGCATGAAGATTAGTGGGACTTTGGTCCAAGTTAAGACTAGCAAAATGATTGGCCCAACTCTAGAGCAAAGTCCTAGCTTCGTAGCACCAAAATTTTCAAAAGTGTTGCCATGCAGAGATTTTGTAGTGAACACAATTATGGGACTTGGGACATTGTCTCGCATCCCAAGTTCCACTTATATCTCAAAATTTGAATGGTCTTTGAGCAACACGTTCAGACTTGGCAATTCACGCGGTGTGAAGTCAATTATGTACAATGAAATTGCCATCCAAACACATAGTCTAAAAGAAATGAGGTGCTCCTCAACACCTAAATATCTAAAGCACCAAATTTTGGTGTTCAAAAAACTTTGAGACCTTGCTTGTGGCAGAGATTTGAATGTTTAGAAGCATTTTTTTTGGAGAAGTTGCGGTTTGAAGTTAGCTTTCAACATTCAATTTGAATGTCTTTCATACTACATTCCACTTGTTTTTAGTGAAAGCTACCTTGCAAGCATGTTTGTTGTGCATTGAAATGTGATGAATAGTGTCACTAAAGAGCCTATGACAAGCTACCACTTTGAGCTACTCCTTCACATTTAGTCAGAAATAATGTAACTTTTTTGGGATATTTTTGTTTACCAAAATGTAAAAGCCTTAAAGTTCAAGATCCTACGCTTGCAAATTTGTTTCAATGTTTAAGGTAGCAACACCCATAACCGTCAAATTAAGGGTTTTGAATATGATGATTATTAACCCCTAAGCAACTAGGCCATATTCACTCAAATCCACACCCTTGTGTACTTAGTCCAATAAATGTATTACCTAAATAGAATCAAATAGCTTGAATTTTTTTGAGTGATAGTAGACACATGCCTGAAGGTACATGAAAAAGTATAAGTCCTTTGACTTTGCCATTTAGAAGAGGATAAGAGTCAAACGTGGACATTTTTCAAAACCAAGAGGCCATTTTTGGCCCCTTGGGCGCTCAGGGGTTAATAAACATTTAGCAGATTATAGGGTCCTATTAGAAAGAGAAAAATGATAAGTTTGCACTTTTGAAGGTATTATTTGGATATTGTGAGAATAAGTTGTGAGTTTTTAAAAAGCCAACTGCAATTGCACCTAATACCAGCTCTAAGGCTTCATGTTCACATGTTGTACATCCTTGTAATTACATCTATTCACTTCCATAGATTTTCTAAGATTTTAGAGGTGATGGTTATGGGTACAATGATGGTTATGGGTACAATGATGGTTATGGGTGTTGCTACCTTACTAATGATCTTACAATAACAACTGAAAAATTTCATAAATGCGTTCTAAAAACAAGAAAAGTACCCTTGGGCATTTAACCCATTAACGTCTGTGGTTGATTTTGGAGTGGGCAATCCTTTGTATGGCCATTTGGGGCAAATTTTAAAACTATTGAATACAGATTACCATAGATCTGACCGTACATATGGAAGTATCTTGCAAGGTTTAGTGCTATGCATCATGCATTATGCTCACTCTTTAGTTGTTATGCTTGGGGAGGTCACTCTATGTATGTTTTGAGTACCCCATGCGGCAAGGGGTCTTTTGGGGGGGGGGGGCTATTTATCTTGTAGGCAAGAATTTAAGGTTCCCTATAATTACTTATAATTGGCGAAATGGCTTACTTGATGGAATTCTATCATTACTTATACTTTCTATTTCAATGCAATTTATTCTAGGCTATATTCTTTATAAAGAGAAATCCAGAATTGAAAAACAAGTTGAAAGGGGAAAAATCAAACAAAGAAGTACACAACCCTTTCTTTTCTTTGTAAAGCCGTGAAGCTACCCATTTTAATTTGAAGAAATTAGGCATTTGATTGCCAAAAAAGAAAAAAAACAACTTTTGACCCAAGTGTGCACCCAATTGTACTCACATGCTATAGTAAATTTAGTCTAGAGGATCCAATATATGATAGACTAAATTACATGTACAAAATACTAATGACCCACATTTGAAGGCTACCTAAATTACTTATAAATGATTTTTGGCTTTTAATGGCCTCTATTTTATTTTTAAGCTATTTATAAATTTTACCCAAAAAGAATAAAAGGCTATCTATATTCTACCGCACATTGTTTCTAAAATGCAATAAGTTACCTCCCCAAGTTGTTATGGCCATCTTTTTGCATTTATTGGTGTATTTTCAACCGATACTCTTTTAATTCTTTCAATCCTCTAGCCACATACCACATCAGATTGGCCTGGTTATTGTCCTAAACTCTTCACTTTCTAATTCTCCATACTCGTCCACTTTGCCACATCATCAAATTCCTTGACATGCTCTCTCTACAAATTGAAAAGAGTCAAAATCAACCAAAAAATGGTCAACTAGACGTTAATGGGTTAAGGATTAACACTTTTAAGACCACACCCATTTTCACAAATTTCATTAGAAACTCGGGTAGTAAACTGGGATGTGCGGTTGAATCAGATATGGACCTGATTTCAATAATCCTACCATACAAATGGGAAATACACCTTGTTTACTTTAAAGTATCAAAATTTCAACTAGATCTACTGTTGGAGGTGAAATATTATAATGATTGAGTGAGTTGTAGGTGGAAAATCTCTAGTTTTTGTGCTTGTATGGTTTTGGATCTTACTACTTCATACAAGCTTTGTTTGAGAAGAGCCTTATATTTCTGAAAAAATAGGAATTCTCAACTTTCAGAAGAGGCTAGTTTCACACAAAATGGATAAAAATTGCAATCACAAGGTGTAGTTAAGTCGGTGTTTTTTTTGGTGACAAACTGCTAAGGTGTTCTTATGCTAATAGATAAAAAATGGAGGGACAACTCCCAATTGCCTAGAACCTAGCTTCTGTTGCCAAAAAAAAAAAAAACATTGAGTTAAGTGGACAAAAAGGGTCAAAAATCCCACTTTATTTGCTATTCAAAAACAATTCTACAAAAAATTTGAAAAATGCTATGGAAAACCCAATCAATGAAAACAATAAAGAATTGGCCTTAAATGTAGGACAACAGCTTTTTAGTATGAAATGATAGCATCATTTCAATAGATTTTCAAATATTACAATTATACTACTATCACATAGAGAAACAATACAAGCATGTTTCTTAAGGAATTTGAAAAATTTTAGGACCACACTATTGAAATTTGACATCCTTCTTAGATGTTTGATATACTATGTTGTTGCTTTGATCCATCTTTGACCAAATATGGATATGTATTTTGAGGCCATGCCATATAAACATCATTATTTATCAACTCACATGCCTGATTTCATTGTTTTTTATTTGGTTGGATGCAAAATTCTTGTGAACACAAGCGTTCTTCAAGATTGGTTTCCAAATTGTTGAACAATTTTCCTCTATAACCCAAAAACCACTCTCCCGAACCAAAATATGGTTCGGTGGTCTCGAAAGGGTTAAGTTGCAATTCAAAAAGTTTCATGGAACTGCTGTATTGGTTCAAAATTCATGGTTGAGGGTCACGAAGGCATGGAATTAGGATACTACTATTTCACATCTCATGAATTCATAATTTCTTCGTGAAGACTCAAAATTATACGTACTTTATTGTGCTCAAATCTTGGTAATATATACATCGTACCGAACGCCACACTAGGTTATAAACATTTCATTCTCATAGTGGAAATCAAAGCCATTTGATTGTCATAAGAATTGGTTACATAAGCTAAAGCTCAAAATAATCAGCCTCACCAAAAACAACAGCTATAGACTACCACACATGTATAAAATGATAGATAGTGATTACAAAGTTGTACAATATATGAACATGGTCAATATATACCTATAGTCAAGACTTTTCGAAACGCAGTAATCCATCTTGCGACCGAAAAAGACATGCTAAACTGCATTAGAGTCCACTTTCAAAGCCTAACACAAAATCTAATTTAGTCTCATAACAACATCCATAGTTCTCCAAAGTAATGTTTTCGTAATGTAGTATTCTTAGTCACGACTTGTCTTGCTTGACAATTTGCTTAAAGTTCAGATTCTTTTGTCGGCCATTTCAGGAAAATGAACCAACTCATGTTACACTAGCACTCATACTTTCTTTTTCATAGTTTTTTTCAAGTTTCAGTGCTCAGAGCAAATCAACCTCTCTATGGTGGATCCAGCTGAAGCTCTTCCTCTGGGGAACTTCTCCTTTGGCCCGGCTCTGGCTCCTCTCGGCCAGCCGGTGGATGCGAGTAGGCAACTTACAGATGAAGTCCTGTGCTTGTTGAGCTTCACTGCTTAATCCTGTCAAACCACAACATTCATTAAACTGACAGTTATCTATGGAAATCTGCAAATGTGAATAACTCTTGCCATTTCAACAAAACACAACAAAATTCAGTATCAGGTAATCTAGCTTAATCAAGACACCTACCTGTAAGCAACGCTCCAATATCCTACACATTAACATTTCTACTTACAACAAGTGTGTGCGAGGTAATCTCATTTACCTCGTACTCAACAAATACAACTTGTAAAGAACTTGTTAGCATTTGTTGCTAACTTTTCGTTGCTTATGTTGAAAATTTAATGCATGAAATGTGCTACAGCCATGTTAAGATAAATATTACATTTGATGTGTGTGCTTTTAGCTTATGAGGAAACATGTCAGTACTTGGTGGGACTTGCACCCACTACAATCAAGAACGTACCATGTGCAATACTCAATTTAGATCATGTTAATTTATGAGAATACCAGCTACCATATCATTAAAAAAATTGGGTGAAAAAATGGATGCAATCGCGAAATTCCCTTTCTAAGCAAACACGAGGTTCACCAAATTTTGGATAGCAGTTACTTAGAAAAGTTTATTGATTACCATGTGCACATCGTTGATTATCCAATTCTATTTATTTTTCCTTACTTGCTGATTTTGAGAATATTCACCACCTCTCATTGAAAAACCAAAAAGTCATGTCGAGTTTTTAATACAAAGTTCAGACTTTTATAACTTCGGCATGGAATATCACAATGGTGCATACTTTGGAGCATTGAAATCCAGTATTTAACTTTCTAGCAAAATGTTAAGAAAATGTGCGCATTGCTACAAATTGGGGGAAGTAAGTTTAATATATTTAAGAGAGTACCTGTCAGGTGCTCAATGTCCCAGAGGGTGATCAAATGCTTCATGATGCTGGCGTAGTCCAGCGCCGTGTACACGCCACAGCGCTGAGCCACGGAGGCGTAGTCGTCGAAGAGGCGGTCGTTCTCCCCATCATACATGAGATGCGCAGGCATGGTGATCTGGCTTTGCAACAAAAACAAGTGCAACAACAGGCCATTATGAGCTGCTGCCTCAGAGTGTGTGTCGATGAGAAATCTAGAGAGGAAAGTCTTATGAAGATCCCACAATTTGGTTTATATCACCTTGTTCAATGAACTGGGTTCAAATTCTAAGTACCAATTAAGAACTTCGCTCCGTAATACTCAACGGCAAATTCCATTACAAATATTGTTTGCTTGCTTATAACTCAAAAAGGAAGAAGACATTAGCCCACAAATCCATAAAAAAGTCATTAACGACTCTACCCAAAATTTATGTAGTGATTTGCATATAGCTTGAACTTGGTTATTGATACTAGTAAAAAGTCATGTCATAAACAAGTCATAAACAACTAGTTCACAACAATTTAGAATCTTCATAATGACTCATTAAACGACTCAATTACAACCATTATTAATGGACATTTACAACCATTGTGGAACAGTCATTTGGGAAACATTTCTCTACGAATGATATTTATTTTCAAGTATTTCCAAGGTGTGAGTTTTGTCTAAAATTACTATGAATGATGCCATGGTATGGGGAAGAGAAGAGAAGGGAAGTGGGGAAGGGACCTTTTTTTTCATCATCTCCTGGAAGGAGAGCATGGCGCCGTTGGGGTCGAGGTCGAAGAGCTTGGCCACGATGCGGCTGTACGCGATCTCGTGCCGCTTCTCGTCAGAGGCGATGATGCCGCAGATGGTCGCCAGCTGGTGCTCGCCGCGTTGCTTGGCGTGCCGCGCCGTGTTGCCGTGCGAGATGAACGTTGCTCGCTCCTGGAACGACGTGTAGATGAATCCGTTGTAGGGATTCTGATCTATCCGCGGCTCCTGCCGTACCAACCAAACAAAAATATAAACAGTTCGCATCCACAGCTTGCTTTAGCTGCTGCATCCTTTCCCGCAAGCCCAAAGCTTTTCAAACTCTCCATCCCAACGCAATCCCCGTCATTGGACAGGTTCACCACCAGTTTCAGTTCAAAGGAATCCAACCCATCAATCTCACAATATCTATACAAAAAACATGCTACGAACCAATCAAGACTAATCTTATTTTGAATGTCAGAGGACATTCCATAAAATTGCAATCAATTAAGCACCAAAATTCATGTAAACCATGTCTTGGAGGATAAGCTTAAAGGGCAGGTCATGTTCACAAAATACGACAGCTTGACTTGAGCAAGGACACGAGTAGCAATATAGAGGACAATTCATAAGATAATTAAAGATAGCAATGCTGTTAACAACGTCAGAATTTCTATTTCACAAGTAATGGTCGCCCCAATTTTGTCCTACAAGGAATGGTTTTTACCACTACAATTTACCTCCACTTTTCACAATTTTTTTATATTAAACTTTCAAAGGCGGGTCTGGGGACATATCCCTTAGTCTCCTAAAAAGACATTTACTCCTTTCGGCTTTGGTGACGCTGTAAAGTACAGAGCTTAGAGAGAGAGAGAGAGAGAGTTGGGGAGATGGGGGGGTACCATGCCGGAGCCGATCAAGTACTGCGTGGTGGTCTCGACCATCTTCATGTCAACACGACCCGAGAGATAAAGGTACCGATTCAACAGATCGCCATGCCGATTCTCCTCCGCCGTCCACGCGCGGATCCACACGCCCCACGGCGTGGGGCTGCTGCCCGTCTGGTCACGCACGCCCTCAAACGTGTTGATCATGGTCTGATACGTCGGCAGCGCCTCCTCCGTGATCATGTCGCCCACCAGACACACCAGGTAATCGTCCGGCAGCTCCCTGGCGCGGCGCCGCAGCTCCCGCACCTCCTCGAAGAAGCTCTCGCACGACGCGTCCGGCAGGAAGTCCTGCGGCTGCCACGACTTCGACACTGGCTTCAGCATGGGCAGCAGGTTCAGTACCGCCCAGTCGTCGAGCGACGCGATCACCTCCACCTTCTCCATTGGCACCACATGCTGTCGCGCGCGCAATGGATCCAAGTTCTTGTGCAGATTATGCCCCCCTGGCACTTGTCTCTCTCTGCACTCGCAGTATCCGGTACTTAAAACGACGACGCCGCTCTTGCAATATCACTAAATAACTCTAAACACATGCCATTCTATGTAACGACGTTGTGCAAGCTGCTGGGGTTTCGAGACTGTTTTCTGCTGTGCAAAGACTCAGCCGAAGTTAAAAATTCAATCACACACCTAGATAGGGAGATGCTAGTTCGTGAGCGTATAACGGTGAGTCCATGAGCAGTGAGACAACATTTTATGAGCAGGAACCAATTCTGAACTCAATACCAGTGAAAGAACTTAAAAAATAGCAAGAGATACGTTTGTGGGTGAAATCTAATATTTTGACCAAAAAAAACTAGGTTCATGGATTTAGCATTCCCCCACCTAGATACAGCTCATCCATGGTGGAGCCCCATCCGAGGTGCGATGGAGTTTGTGCTTTTCACTGAATTTGCTAGAGGAAGGAGAAAATTTCGTAATGGAGAGCAGTGTTAGGTGAGAGTACCTGGGCAATGAAGTGGTCATGACCACCTTGAGAGGCTTCCATCCTGTCGTCGTCGTCGTCCTCGAGACCTTCTGATTATCTGAGAATGCCGACCTCGCTTGTGTCACTTGTGCGGCGACGCTCAGTTGAGCGTCCAGAGCGAGACCCGTGGACGCCATAGCTGAAGATCAGAATCGGTATCAAAGATCAGTCACGACTGAAAGTTGAGGAAAAACTTGAAAACAGACTACAACGGCGTCGCTACTCGAATTGCCGATGTGAACGACCTGGAAATCTAACCCTTGCAATTACGATCTGTCTCTATAACTGTGATTCCAGCTCCTCGTGAATTTTTCGTGAACTCTCTCTCTCTCCCTCAATATTGCAATCTTCCTGCCGAACTCAGCTCGCTGCAGCAGCTACCGTTGCCTATGACCAATGCTTACACTTCTCTCCGAGGTCCTTCAAAACTTGACACGTCTCGGAGTAGCGATGTCACACTGAGCTAGTTTAGCTCTTAGAGATCTCAACCGATCTTCTCCAGTGGAAAAAAATGTATTTTCTACTCACATTGCTGTGTGTTTCCTTGCTTGCTTGCTGGCATGGGTTTTCGAGGCCACCGAGGCTGGCTTCTTAAACCCAGACACTCCCAACGCCGGCAGCGCTCGTACGAAATCAATGCAACGGTGCAGCCGCATCGTCAGGGATCAAAGCTCAGATTGACAAATCATCAAGTACTCAAGCAGGCCTACCTACACCACAGTTCCGTGCTAATTTTACAAAACATTTATGAGACAGCTCCAAAAGACATAGCTCATTAATGAAAACTACACACCGCTTCAGTTGTAATTAGCTGATTAGCTCCAATAGCTCAATACTCAGCTAAACATGCAAAATTTTAAAATTCAACATTGTGATATTTTCAGTAATTTATTTGTTGCTACAACATTTTTTTTCAAAGAAATTTTGGTTTAAACACTGGACTTTGCACTGCTGCTCCGTCAATAACTGCTCAACTTCAAAGCTCTTGACAAAGTCATTAAGCAATCTGAGCTAAAGTACTGCAACTGCATGAGTTTTGCAATTTAGAAATGGTTTAAAACGTCACTCCCAGCTACCCAGAATCATGACATATCTGCTCCTGCTGCACTGCTCCAGTGCTGCAAAATCAACAAAAGCAAAAAAGGTCTTGACTAAGTTACCATTGAGCATTGAAAGCTTAGCTACTAACTTTTGAATGCATGAGGCTGACTGATTCCAATGACATTAGGTTTTACCTCATATTTATTAAAATGGGAGTTTTCCATTGAAATGAGAGGTAATGTAAAGGAAATTTGACAAAAGGTTTTATGTCAATTCAACTTAATTTGAGGTGGATTGACATAAAACTTTTCAGATTTGACGTAAAATTAGAAAGTTATATTGCAATTTAGCTCAATCCAAGCTAAATTGCAATAAAATCTTTCAAAAATGACCTAAAATTAAAAGGTTTTATGTCTCATTTGGTTATTTTGGGAGGTGCTCAGTCTCCCATTTTAATGAATATGGTGTTGTAGTAGTGTAGTATGCTCGAGAACGGGCTCATCCCTCTTTTTCATGGTTTTTCCGTGGATGGGAGAATTTCTAGTTTATTTTACAGACAAAGAAAAATAGAGGAATGCAACATAAGTTGTTTCATATATTTTGAAGTATTTTTGAGGTAATTATGAATTCTCAAAGTGCATGTGTCATAGGTACCTATTAATAACCTTAGACCTTCCAAGAACCATGCACTTGCAAGTTATGAAGAGATTTGGGAAAATAAAGAAAATGATTGGCTCTTGTAATTAAAAACACCTTTTCTTTCATGCATTCAATGAGTTGTAAGAGGCTAATGTAAGGACCACCAGTGCACCATTTCACAACAAACTACTGAATGGTCCAAAATGTGCAAACGGTTTATGAGCGTATTAGCTTGTTCCATACCCATGGCATTGCAACAAGGGCTCATATCCTACGTGTATGACGACATCGAGAAAATGCATTTGTCATGAGTTGAAGGAAGCTAAACCAGGAACTCCACGTGGCCTTGGATGTCCACGTGGCGGTACAAGGGTACGTTCAGGTGTTTTTCATCATCTTTTTGTGCATTTTGTTGCTTTTTAAGTTCTTACTGTTGAGTAACATTCTGTGTGAGAAGTTGGTTACGAGACATCCATGCCAAATGTGATGGTGGGTGAGGACAGTGGAGGAGCATGAGTTCCAGAGAGCAACTAACTTACTGCTCCTGCCATGCGGATCCTGAGGCCTTTACAACCCATGGTGACACTAGACTAGGGGTACACCCGTAGGTACTATGTGCCTTTAATGATTTATGGCTCCTTTTAATGTTCTGAACTCTGAAGGAGAGGTGAAATGTGGATGGAAAATTAAGAAAAGCTGAGCGGCAATTATGGTAAGTTATGTTACAATTAGTCTTGTGGAAATGGATGGATGTAAGTTAGCAGGTACCAGACTCAGTCCTCGTCTGACTTAACTCCTCATCAGCTTGGGTATCTCAAACAGAAAAGGACATTTTTTGGTCCCCTTTGTGGTGAGAGGTTAAACCCCAACAACGTCAACTAATTATTGTTTTTGGACTAATAATTGTTAAACATTTGGGGAAGAATGGGGAAATGGGGTCACAAAATGGCATTGTGTTTTGTGACAAAGTCATTTCTTTACCCAAAAAAGATACTGAAGTGCCTTTACAAGGCTCTGTTTTTTTCATTATCTTACCACATTTCCAAGTACAAATTGAGACAACAATAGTGAGGTGGCAATCTCTTCTTCAAATTTTGAAATGACAAATATAGCGGCAAAACTCAAGGCCCATTTGAGAGCTAATTTTTGTTGTAATGTTTCAATATTTTTTTGGGTTTGACAAACCAAACAGCATTACAAAAATTTTATTTGATTTCAACAAAAATATGTTGATAATTGTTAGAATTTGTATTGGAGCTACCAAAAGACCAAACTTTCTAGCAAAATCAACCAAAATTGATAGCCTCAACCAATGTTTGCAGCCATTTTTGCATGTATCAGAAAGAAAAAAAGCAAACGCTTGCTTGCACCACTTGTAGAAAAAGAGTGTAGTTTTGAATTTTGTGCCAATACACAATAGCATTAACCCCTGAGTGCCCCATTGCCCCAAATTTTGCCTCTCAAAGTTCAAGAAGTTTCAGGTTTGATTTGTTTTAGTCTTTCCATTGGTACGGTCAAATCATCTATCCTTTCCTTGTAATTGGGAGCATGTCTACCCTACTAATAGGTATAGTTAGGTTTTGTGAATCTCATTTGTGATAACAATTTGGTTGAATTGAGTGTGATTGGGTTTAAATTTTGGAGGACGTGCGGGTTGGACGCTCACGGGTTAGAGGAGAAATTTAAACCTAAATAGAATAATTCCAACATTTCCCATTTTCAACTAGTTTTTTATGGCCATACCATAAGTGTTTCCATTTACACATTACATTATACTATAATTAGTTACTTTCAAAAATCTGAACAATCTTTTGATAGGGTACTTTCAATTTTCAAATTTCAAATAAATATTTTTCAATTTTTACTAGCTGAGGTCGGTTATCCCCTAATACTACAGATTATTTGAAGGTGATCATTCCCATAAAGTGAGATTGATTTAATTTAATCAAAGGTGGCTGGCTCTTGCATGATGTGATGGCATGCTGTAATTTTGCTTGGAGAACATCGGACCCTTTATGCAATTTTTGACATGCTTTGCAATCTTGACACATTGTTGATTCTTATTGGAAGATTGTGACGTAGAAACATATTGGAAATTTTTAGAAAAATTTGAAAAAAAGAGAGACAAGTGTGAGAATTGTTTTTAAATTAACCAAACACAATGTTTAACGTAGTGCTTTCACATCACGAGTGAAAAAGCCGCAAAGAGATTTTTTTGTAGATGTTTAGGTAGCTTGGATTATGTAAACCACATGTGTGAAGTGTAATATACCCAAAATAATTGTGATTATTGATGTAATGATTAGGAATAGCAGCTCCCTTTGTGTACTTTTTGACAAATGGTTATCCTTAGTAGGAAATTTCACATGTTTTCATAATGAGGTGTTGTGAAAAAGTATAGTGTGATTCTCATTGCATCAGGGCACTTTTTTTAGGGCAAATCTGTTTTTGCTAGATTTGCAATGGCGCCAACCCATTACTCTATAAATGGAGGGATGATGTATTATTCGCTAGATTTTTTTGCCAATTGGCAAAAAATCGCCAAAAAAAAATCTGTTGCATTGCATGTGTGTTATGGAAGCAATGCAAATTAACTACAAAGTTTCAAAATGTTACTTATAGGTGTATTCAAAATTTATCTTAGGTTTTGGTGATTAGAAGATTCAAATTCCAAACATGTTAATTTTCAAATAGTCAACCTAATATGCAATAGGCTTGTGACAAGATATAATTACCATAGTCCATTTCTCTCCAATTTACACCTTACATGAAATTTGGTCTAGAAAAACTAAAATTTAAAGTTTTGATATCATTAAACAAAAAAATAACAAATACACACATAAATGAAAAGACAACAATGAACACATGGTTCTTGAAACCTCTTCATTATATATGGAAAAACCACAAAGGACACTTCTACAAGTTTTTGAAAATAATAGATCATAATTGTGACAAATGTGACATCTTGATTTCTACAAAACATGTTTAAGCTGAAAATATTTGTTGACGATGAAAGCTTTGCAAATGAATCATTATATCCATCATGCATATAATTAAATTTGGTCGGCCTTATTAAACTTCACCTTCAAATTGTAACATAAAGAAAAGTACAATGTTTATACACATGGAGCTAGAATTTTCACTGTGATTTGAATGCTTTCAATCGTGTGTTTACGCCATTGAATACAGTATAAGGAACTGTTGTCCAGTGATAATATGAGGAACTTATACAATCACAAACAATCCACTCCATATCAAAATCCATTCATAGATGGTTTAATCAATATTTATAACATATTTTTTCCCCAAGATCTGTTATTTTTTTGAGGCTCATTTGATTCGCTTTTAAACTAGAAATTTGAGTTTTTCAAAGAACACATCTCCTTTATAAAGACCTCAACAATAAAACTGTAACATCTCCTTATTTTTTATTTTTTGTTTTTTATTTCTTTCCAAAATTATTTATATGCTATAAGAAAACGTCTCTAAAAACAAAAATTTCAGGAAATTTAAATATAATCATTTAAGGTATCATGGACACCTAAATTGAGTGCCTTGGACAAATATAGAGTTAACCCTTTAGGGTCGCCTGGTTTCCAAGCTCAAGGGTCACTTAGTGTATCTATAGTATACCACGTGCAATAAAGTGATTTTTTGATCCCTATATACTTTTTAATAAACTATAATTTCAACTTATAATTTTGAGCATTGTTTAATCATGGCTATATGATTATATTGCCAAAATCTCCAATCCAAATAACACATTAAATGATTTCTAGAGAAGGTTGAAAAATGCACTAAAACAGCATGTTTTTCAACTCAAATATTTATAAAGAACACATTTAGATGACCATTGCATCCATATTCAAGAAACATAAACTTTCAATACAACCCCTTTTTTGAGAATTTTTTGTGTATTTTTTAAACAAATTTTTCTTATATAAAATAGGGGTGTGAAAGTTATTTTCAGCTTTGCAATGTATCATTTTACTTCAAAAATTTGTAACTAATTAAATTAACATATAAAAGTATCAATAATTCAGAACATGAACTTTCAAAATAGGAGAATCTACTCATATTTTTTTCTTTTCTTTTGATTTAAGTTTTAGAACATAAAATAGGGGGGTCAAAATTTTATTGCATGTGGTTTGTTGGACTACACTAAGTGACCCCCCCCCCCGCCCCAAGTTTCCAAGCTAGTTGTTCTTTTGGAGAAACTAATTGCTTTGGGCTTTTTAGCAATTATGTTAAATGTAAAAAGCATAATCCAACTGTACCAATATAAACTATAGTCTTGGAAGATAAGCATGTAAATTTTTTGGACTTATCTATTTGTGACATGTGCTACATCATTAAGTGAAAGGTGGTGCATGATTGGATTAAGTTTGGATTGTATAAGTTGAATGAATGGCTTCTACAAGCAGCTACGATAGAATTAGATTTTGAAATTGTGCACTTTTCTTATATGTGATATGTTGAAGGGCTTGAACTTAGGACTCTAGGAAAAAGTTGTACCATTTGCTGTATTTGATGAAGGAAAGACATGGTGGTTAGGGTGCAAAAATTGTGGAAAAGATCATGAAATTTTGATCATTTAAAAAAAAAAAGATTTGCATGGTTAGAAAATTCAACCGGATAGGTTATTTGATAGTATTGATCTACAACCATGTGTTTTTTAAAAGAAGTGTGACAGTGTATAAGTAATTTTGACCGTGCAACGCTAAAATGACTGAAAAGCTCAAGTAGGGGGTACAAAGCCAAAGAATAATTGGGTTGGCTATTGTCATGGCACTATTTACTTGGTCCCTAAAAATATAAGGTGACGTCATCCTCTTGTTGTTGTTTTAGTGAGTGATTTGTACTAAACACTCAAATTTTCCGATACTCCTTTTGATGAATCACTCTCTTTATAACCATATTTGTTAAATTGGGCCAAAACGGTCATTTTGGGAATTCTGAAGGTTTGGGGTGATCACCCCAAAGCAGGCCCCAAACCGAGCTCCAATGTTTTTTTGGTACACATGTCCTCACTTGAGAGGAGAAATTTGTGAGGGGAAAAATCTTAATGGCTCAGACTAAATTTGATAATTTTGAATATGGTTTGAGGTGAGTATTTTGGATTGAGGTGGAGTACAAAATGGTTCTTCTGTTTTTCCTAATTTAACAAATATGGCATTCTTTACAACAAGATGTAAATCCAAACTTTGATCGAACAAGTGAGCATGAAAATAGATTTCATTCCTTACATGTTTGTAATTGGCCAACCCATGATCCAAAATTGGTAGCATAACCTAAGTTTCATTTCAAAACCTAAGAAGGCAGTTTCTGCCTCCTCCGGCCCTAAGGGGTTAAGTTAAGAGCCAATAGAGGGAAGACTTAAGATGAATAATAACCTCCAGTGCAAAAAACTATGAAATAAGTGACAATATTTTTTGACAAACCGGTAACCCCAAAATTCCCTGGGACAATATTAAGGGCTGAATTCATAAGTCGAAGTTTATTTTCATGATTTGCTCAATATTATTATTTTAAAATCTGCTGAATGTGCCAATAATTTGGTGAACTTCAGTTGTTTTGTTTTTGTTTTTTTTATCAAATACAGTGTTTTTGGGGTGGAGGTTCTTTTCTGTACTTAGCCACAGTAATTCTCACCCTGCCTTTGCTTGAAAGATATGCAGCCACTCCAACAACCATCCCCATCTCCATTTTTGTGGGACTCTTGAAAGCAAACGTGTTTTTGGAAAACATTTATTAGATATGCTAGCTTCAGAAAATAGCAGAGTGAGCTAGAGGGAGATCAGTAGGTAATGCCTTTATTTGCACACAGAATCGACATACATTGTCATGCTTAAAACCTCTGTACTGCTTTTTATCAATATATGGGAACTTGTTGAATGTGTGTGGTTGCAGATTTCCAAGGTTGATATTGTCGTCCTAACCCCTCTCCAGATATCTTAAAAGAGGGTATCTGTCAAGTGTTATAAACGGACGGTACTAGAAAATATGGGTATCACAAGAAATAATTATCACAAAAGGCGGGTATCACAAAAGACGGTTTTCACACAATACGGGTATCACAAAAAGATGGGTATCACAGGACAATGGGTACCACAAAAGAAGGGTATTGCAAAAGTCATGTGTTATAAATGACGGGTATTAGAAAAGATGGGTATTGCAAGAAACAATTATCACACAAGGCGGGTATCACAAAAGACTGGTATCAAAACAGGCGGGTTTCACACAAAAATACGAGTATCACAAGATAATGGGTACCACAAAGGACGGTTACCACAAGAAAGATGGATATCACACAAAAGATGGGTATCGCCCAAAAGACGGGTATCCAAAGAGACGGGTATCCAAAAGAGACGGGTATCACAAAAATATGGGGCCAAGGGACATATTTAGTCCCCTGCCATGGTGATTGCTTATTTTTAACTGCAATCAAATTAATCCTCTAGCATTCATATTGTCATCTACCTCACTCACTAGCTCTCATGTTCTGGAATTGTACATTCTAGAATACAAATATATAAAATACTAATGTAGTGTGCTCTAATTTGATGTTGTGCCCTAATTTAGTGCACTTCTAGGAATGGTTGAAATTGTTTCTTCAAACATCTATTATTGTCATTGATGAGTTAGGTGGGCTTGGCTCCTCCTATTGGAGAGGAAGGCCAAGCAAGGAAAGCTCTTTGTTGGTCACTAAAAGTATGCTCATACTTGGTGTTAGGAGTGTTAGCAATATGAATGTAGTCTAAAAGTGTGTCCAACTGCATAAAACTTTCTTTTGCTAACACCCCTCCTAGCACCAAGTGTGAACATACCCTAAGGCTAGGATTTTGAAGAGCCGGGGCAAAAGGAAATGAGCTTTGAGAGCTGCAAACCCCTTAGCAAGGCAGTTGAAAGGGAGATGAATTTAGCACGCTAACCCTAATATGAACCGGAAAGAAAGGAAACTAGCCAAAAATTGTGGCGTAGACAAGCTTGATCAATGTCAGTCCACATCCACCTAATCTAATAAAGGACATTAAGCAAAATTAGATGTCTTGAGGGAATGAAATTAGATCAAGGAGATAAGTAAATATCTTGCCTCTCAATCTTTGGGCAAGATCACAAAACTTCAGTTGCAATGCAAGTAATTGTGTCTATCATGCCCTTTAATTAAGCAAAATTACATAATCCATAATAACTTCTTGGACACTCATTCTTAGTAGCTTGCCCAAAATTTATGTTGCCTAAGGAACATTGTTTGGTCCTTTAGAGGTTACTCAAGTTGAAACCTAAACCTTGGCCAGCTCACAAGGCAGAAATGTTTCCTGGGACGGCCAAAAGCTGGTATCTCAATTCCATCTCAAATCCTTGTTTTGTTTCTGGTTAACCCCTGAGCTCCCATGCCATTTTCACCAAAATCAGAGTTGTGTTTAAAAGTTTAAGTTACTTTTCTGAAAATGACGATTGTCAATGCAAAGCAAATTTTTATAGGAACTTTGAGTATCTTGATAGATAAATAAATTTTACACAAAATATGTCTTTTCTCATTTTTATATGCCTTCTATATAACATTTTGTTCACATTATGGTTTGTTAAACTATACCTTGGACATCTCCAATGAAAACCTCCATAATGATTCAAACTTCATTGTCACTTGATGAAACTTAAAAAAATCCCAACAACAAAATAAGGAATGGGGTGTTGGTGTTGAGGGTGTAGAAGATGCACAAATGTATTAGTTGTATTTCTAATTTGATATGCAAAGCAGCCTCATTGCATCTCCTTGCATCTGTGATTCATTTGTGAACACTACTCTCATATTCTTTTCAAAATCATTAAACCACTTAGATTTGAGAGATTAAAAGCAAATCCTTCAATAGTTGAAGAAGACCTAGTGACCCCTAAAGCTTAGATCATCAAACAATTATTAAACAATTGCTGGGTGTCTGTAATACAGGTGAAGGGATACGGTTTTAAACCAGAATCAGAATATCACACGTATTTACCAAAGCTAAAACCTTGGCAACAGAAAACAAACTCCACAACACCGTGTGCAAAAGCTTAAGACTTTACCCTCAAAACATAACCAACCAAGCTGTGAATTAGCAAAATAAGAGAAAGAGAACTGCACCTCATGCCAAATAGAATCTGGAGCCTCAAACAATCCAACCAGGATTTGATGCAACTTCTTCTCACCGATGACCATTGCAAAGGTTTTGATAGTCATCTGGAAATCAAATGTCATTCTACTTGTGCAGCAAGTGCCAAGGGCTGGAAGCACTTAAAACTCCACTGTGCTCATTCGCATTTCCCCTTTTATTTTCATTGGCAACTTTTGCCAACGGCCAAGCATCCAGTGTTTTTTTTTGTTCTGACACTACCTGCGTGCCCTTCCAGGAATGGACAGTTTTGGGAGGGACGCAGGTGCATTGGTTGGATTTCTGACATGGTGGCCTCATGAGGTCCAAAAAAAAACACACTGCAAGCATCCGTCATGCAACATCGGAATTCCTCAACCACTCACTCCCACTAGCAAAGCCACACAGACGCGTAAGGCAAATGAGGATAAAGTGTAGAGCTACTACCGAGCCTTGCCTCGGACTTGCCACGCAGGCAATTTGGAAAACTTCCGTTCTCTAACGTTTGAAACAGGCCATGTAGACGTTTTGCAAGAGGGAGCAACCAAGTACTGGTAGAGCGACTTGCAAACAGAAGAGCAGATACTACACTTGATCTATGACCTGAAGGCCGAGAAAGATATGTCACTCTTCTCTCAGCCAGGGCTTCTTAATGCCCACAGTTTCTGTCGTTCTTAACGACCGGAGTCTTCGTTTTTCCATTCGTTTGCAAATTTTGCCAGTCGTTCCTTATTCAAAACTTGGACTCCTCAAGTAATAAACTCCACATGCATAACGGAGAGTGTTCAGAATAATAAAGTTTGACATGTAGTACCATCATTATACGCAAGGTCCTCTCCAAAACTTCAGTATAAGCAAATTCTCTTCCTCTGTGTAACGCTGCACTCAACAACACTAAGCGTTAGATTGACTTTGTAGAAGCTGCCAAGAAACCACTGCAAAAGGTATCCAATATGAAGCGTTATAAAGAGGTGCAATCTTCAACACACAGAGGTTGTATTCCAGCGCCTCGAACACCCATCGCTTAACATCATCTACGAGATAACCAAAAAAAAAGAAAGATACGAAGGCTCTTAGATACCTTGCAAACAAACGGGATTGATCAGTATCCATCCCCAGTGAAAAGAAGCACTGATATGTCAGAAATATCACGACAGTTCTATAGTAGGTGTAAATTACCTGAATAACAATTCGAGATGCAAAGCCTTTCATTTTCATGATCTGACAGATTTCGCTTGGATTGTTTGCTGTCAAGGTAACCATGTAGAACCAACCGTTGTTTGATAACAAATTGTCCACTATGGGTAACATGCGATCAATCACAACTCTGCCTCTCTCACCCCCTGCCCATGAGGCAGTAATGCCTGCCGCACCCACCTGAAATCAACAAAATTACTGAAGGAGTAAATTCTTAGCCCCAAGAACCAGCACATACCCGCCGTTGAGAACAGAAACGAGACGACGTCTGTCCCATGATGTTTGAACTAAAATTACTGAATGCTCACATGTTGATAGAATGCATGCAAAGTGAGTGTGATTGACCAGCATGAATACCTCGTGTTCAGGAGTGGGAACATAAGGAGGGTTGAACAAGAGAACATCGACTGAACCGGCCAGCCGTTTCTCCAGACCCTGTACTAAGTCGGTCACTACAACATCTGCTTGAACATCATGGGCTGATAAGGTTTCACGTGTCACTTGTGCCGCCGCCTTTCAAGGAATAAAGAGTCAATCAAGTCAGAAAAAAAAAAAAAAAACTGAAAGTAGTCCATCAACATGTTGATCTTATCTCCAAAAATGTGAACTAGGCTAGTTATGATCAACAATTTGTTTTGAAAACATAAGCACAATCAATCATAAACTTTCTCCTGAATAACTTATAGTTCCATACGCAGCACGAGGGTTAACCAATCACGGAGCTGAGATTAAAAAATGCAAACCCATCAGGACCAAAAATTTGTGGATTGAGGTTGGCAATGTGACTGAGGATACGTAGAAAACTATAATTAGAATAAAGCCACGTACATCACTATAATCAACGAAGAACCTTGACTTTGCTGCTCACAGAATAAATATAATTGGACAACAGAAAGTCCACACGTGACCCACTCAAACTTCTAAAAACTAGTTCGGGCTTAGGTATCAAAACATGTCCAGCATCAACGCATGGGAGTCCAAAGAGTTGATTTTTTTATAAAAGAAGCGCAAAACTAAAAGAAAAAGCAAGTAATCACCTCACTGATGTCCGTTGCAAGAAACTGGGCATGTACACCATCTCCGAGGATCAATGCTAGTGAAGTGATGACATACCCGCTGCCACATCCAACCTCCAAGCAAAGTCTCGGGCGCTGCTTCGAAAGTTTCGCCTTCTCGGCCAGCAATGCATCCACCAGGGCGAAGGAATCATCACAGGGCTCGTACACATCAGGATGCCGAGATACAAGCAGGATCGATGCACTTCGCAACTCAACCTGTCGTGAAGACCACGCAAAAAGAGTTGTTATTTATGTCACTACTTCCTTAGAACAAGAAAAATCAAACTGCAACAGTCCTCATTCCTAGAACCAAGTATAGAGCAACCATTCTTGTTTTCCAATAACTGCTACATCTAGTAAGCCTAAACAGAAAAAAAGCATATCACTGGTATCCGTGCAGAAATATGCATGCATTGGTCAAGAAACATACAAAGTTGGATAAAAGAAAATCCCCCTACGAAGTATTCAAAACTGCTCAGAATCAAGAACCCTAATCATGAATCATGATGATCCTCTGCCATTGAAACCACACATCCGGCAACACCCCGCGTTTGAAAAATTAATAATAAAGGCTATGCAGCAAAAGCTTAGTTGCAGCTTGATTGAGCCCGGATCCTCTGCTACTAATGATGTTTTACTGGAAGAGAACTCACAAAGGATTTGCGGTGTTCCTTAATCTCGGCAATCCGTATGCCAGAGGGCGATTGAACCGTCATGTGGTTCTCCAGTTCGACTGCACAGTCCATGTAGCCAATCCAATCGATCACCTGGAGCCCCGGTATACCACGCACTGCAAGTATCACTTTTTCAAGTAATGCAGGAGGATGACAGATATTGACCTAATCTTCGCAGCATCAAAAAAATATATGCAAAACATAAAAATTCATCAACCTTAAGCTATACATACAAGCACATAAGCTGTTAAAATTATACCTAAGGAAAACTATTGCCTTTTCAGAATAGTAAAAATCCCGCAAGCATTGGAGGCGAATAATTAATTCCTGTCATTCATGGTAATCCGGTTCTAAGAGTATTAAAAAAAAGCTAGGGTTCCACTTTTTTAAAGCAGCAGCAGCTCGCGAGAAAGTTGACGGAGGGGCTTCAAAGTAGAATGCTCCGAGAAAGAGCAAGAGGCTGCACGTAAAGAAGAGAAATCCTTATTCGGTTCCGGATTAGAAGGTTTTTGTCCACACTGGTAACATGATGCCAGTTTTACACAGCCACTTATTGTAGTGCTCTACTACCACCTATCTCTCTCTTTGAGATTGTATAAAGAAAAATTGCATAAGAAAAATTATACAGAATGATAAGAAATTTGATCTCAACAATCTCAGCTCTTGTGGTCCAAAGCTCGCTCGCTCTGCAGCTCTAAATGAATTTCTCAGAAAAACACACACTCCTACACATATCAATTAAAAATCTCGCAAAAAAAAACAGCATTGTTTACCTCAGGAGGGCCAAAACCTCGTCAAAAAAATTTGATCACCGTCTCAAACCATCATAGCGATGCCTGGATTATTCTCTCGTAGCTACATAGCGGTATTACCCTCCCTCAATTATTAACTAAGTGCCTTGGAGATTTTGAAAGCATTTCTACACCAATCTTTGCTTCGTCAATTCTAGGTCACAAGCGTCCAGCATTGCTAGAGAAAAAACACAGAGACGCACATTGTATACAAACAAAACAAACAAAAGAATTCTTAAGGAAGAAAGCTGGAGTCATGGAAGCCATAGCCATACCTGTCAAGGCAGAATCGAATGCGGAAGGCAGAGCCTGCTCGGCTTATCGGAGTCTCCGCTCCATGACGACGACCCCGCCTATTCCTTTTCGCTCAACTCCAAAATCAAGAAACTCGGAAATAAGCTTATGTTATGTCTCAGTTGAATTTGATAATAAAAGAAGTTGATGAATATTCTTATGCAAACTTATTGCTATACCAAATACTGTAGTGCATTTAGGTTGCCTAAACCCTTGAACGACCATAGGGCATAGTATATATGCTGACCCTTGTACAACCATAGGGCATAGTATATATGCTGACTTATAATTGTCATTTGCTACTAGTAAGAAATTTTAATTTGGGATCTCAAGTAGTTCACTAGAATTGCATTGATCTATTTTTCAATTTCTTTGTTAGTTTCAAATGTAATAGAGGTGTGGATCCATTCCAAATACAAGAAAAACATCCCGTATTGTGTTGGTCGCAGAGGGCCTTTTGGTTGTTTAAGGGTTAACCCTTAAAGGACTGAGCTATTATGATATATAGTATGTACGCTATTATAAAACTGACATTTGCTACCAATAAAATGTTTTAATCTGGGATCTTGACTACTTCACTAAAACAAAATTAATCTATATTCTAACTTCTTTATTGATCTCAAATGTAATAAAGGTGTGGATGCACTCCAAATATAAGAAAAAGACCCCATATTGTATTGGTTGCAAAGGGCTGCTTGGTCGTTTAAGGGTTAACCCATAAATGCCGAGTTGGTCAACGTGACCAGCCCAGCTACAATACTCTCTTCAATAGCAACAAGTACCTAGCAATTATAATATTATTTTTGATGATGCAAAAGTCAACAGTGCATGGTGCCTTCATGAAAATTGCAAGAAGAGCAACTTGGGACTTAACATGGTGTCTCTAAATTTTCTCACAATTTGGGTTACCTAAAAATATGAGTGCATCTAATGAGATAATTTTTTGCTTTCCATGATGGATCATATATTTATGATCAATTTTGAGAAAAAAACAAATGAAAAAAAGTTTTTTTTTGTAGCACAGAATCCTTTTTGGAGCTGAAGGACAAAAAACGTCCTCCTCGGCATGGGTTAGCAATTTGGTTGCCTTGCTTTGGCAAAGTCACCTCATGACTCACTCTTGGTCACTTGGAGGGGCAAGCAACTCCCTTTATAATGCTACAATTTTTTATGGTTTTGTGTAAAGTTCCAACTTTCTTATACCCTCACTTTGGTACTTGTTGCTGCACCTAATCTTTACTTGCTTCCTCCATTGTTTTATCATAGTAATTATTAACAAGAATTATTGTAATCTTGGTAAATATTGAAATAGTGTGAAATGCCAAGAAATTAGTATGGGGCAACTTAAATGCACTATTTGGTGTTCCATATTGCCAAATATTGCATTTAGGTTGCCTTGACAACTTGTTTAACAATTAAGAGTTGCCTTACCTTGGAAAGTACGTTACATGATGACTCATTGTTTGACAACTTGGAAACACTTGCAACTCTCTAGATTTTAGGGTTTCACATGGTTTATGACTTGAAAGCCAATAGCTTGTTTTTTGGTAGCTTTGTTGTTGTTGCTAAATTCTTAAAAAAAATTATTGCAATAATTATTTATAAAAAGTATTATAGTAACAATAAATATTTATATAGTATATTTATGAAGTGTAGAATGTCAAGAAATTAGTGTGGAGCAACCTAAATACAATATTCAACATAGACATGAATCTCTTATCAACATTTTATAATGATTTGTTTTCTTATTGATGCATTCAATGTTTGATATAATTCTTCAATTTCTGTTAAAAAGTTTCATGTTATTTTGATTTGGGTAATATTTTGATACCTATTCAAACATTTTGGTGTGCATAATATGTACCAAACAATCATGTCATCAAGCAATCATCAAATATTTGCTAACTAGTCATCAAATTGCTTATAAAAAGTCATAATACGCAAATATATATACTACCTTGCAATTTCACAAAAATATATCTATCTTGTTCAAAAAGGACTTTTTATATATTAAACTATATGGAGCTGATTATAAAGGCATATTGAATATACCTAGTTTTATTTAGGTAGTCTTATTTTCAATTGTCGTTCACTTTCAACTGACATTACTAATTTTTTCTTTCCTCATTTTTGTTGATTTTTTTATATGGGTATATACTTATTGTACTTGAATTTGCTTACGTGTGGAGGACCTCCTAACATCCAATATACTAACAAATATATTCTTACACAATACTCCTCTCAAAATTTCTAAAGGTGTCCTTCAAAATACAGACTTTAGCTCTTTGCTTCTCCTATTACATTTCACAGAATACAAAATCACTAGGACATCAAATTTGACATTTTATCACAAATAAACATCAAGTGGGTGAATATGTCAAGATGTCACATTTAATTACTTATGGACTATCCAAAGCTTATGATGAACCACAAACTCTTGATTGAGCTCTACAATTAGTTTGTCACTCATGGTATCTTGGGTCTTCATCAGTAATGTGATCAAGCAACATGTTAACTCCTGAGCACCCCAACAACCAAATACAACCAAATTTGATTGCTCTGAATAAAAAAAGTTTCCACTTTGATTGCTATAATCTTTTGATTGGCATAGTTAAAACATTTGTCCTTCCTCTCATACCTTGGGGCCTGTCTCCACTTCCAATCAATACGGTCAATTTCTATGAATATATAAATTTAATTGGAATGAGTTTGTATAGGTCTAGATTTTAGTGAACAGGAGCTAGGCGCTCAGGGGTTAACAAGGCACATGCGCAAGTAAGGTTGAAGTAGGAATGACACTTGAAATGATAGTGACCAAATTTGAAGTGGCATTCTTGCAACTCAAAAACATTCCTTGTTCAATCCCTCCTCAAATCGAGAGTCCTAGCCTTCATCATTTGAAATTATCAACCTCAAAAGACAACCTAAACAAGCCAACCCATGAGAATGTGTCAAAAAAATATACAAATTACACTATAATGAGAGCATAAGAATGTTTTCTATGTTGACACATTGCAAGGCAACATAAAGTAACAAAGACCTAACAATCATATGAGTTGTTCATAACACCCATTACCCTTGAATGCCTAGCTGGTCATTGTGACTGCTCCTCTACAATAGCTATATAGTGCTTTATAGTGCTCTACAGTGATGTGGGAAGTGCCCAAACATCATAATACTATTTCTAACAATGCATACTGACCTCATAATAATTCCAAAGAGGGTAGCATGAGACCTAACAATGTGTCTCTCAATAATTTCACAATTTGGATTACCTAAAAAAATGAGTGCATTTTGTGAGGTTGTTTGGTTTTCCTTTCCATGATGGACCTTGTGATCACTTCTAAAAAAATCAATTGAAAAACATTTTTTTTGTCCTACAAAGTTTCTTCTTATAACAAGTGGGCAAAAAAAGTCCTTGTCATTTAGGAATTGATAAGTTGAAACTCTTTTTAATTGTAAGCAAGAAGATCTTAGAATAAAAATTACAAAAAAAATTAGATATACCATTTGCCAAAAGTAAATTATTGACATTCAAAGTCAACAATTATTTGACATTTTAGCCAATTTTTTTTTGTTGTGTTTGATTTATGGTGTCATGCACTATACCAGTCTCACACACGCTTCAAAATGTCACTTGCACAACCCCTATATTGAATATTGAATTTGGATTGCCTCAACAATTAGGTTGCTTTATCTTGGAAAGTTACCTCATGACTCATCACATGGCCACTTAGAGGCACATGAAACTCTCTAAATGTTAGGAATTCACATGATTACAAAGTGGACGCTGTCGTATATTTGTTTTTTTGCAGCTTTTTTTGCTGTTACCCAACCCTTCAATTTTTTTTTGTAGTAAATTGTTGATGAAAATCACTATAGCAACCATAAGTATTTATATAGTGTTGAATGTCAAGAAATTAGTGGAGGGCAACCTAAACGCAATATTTGCAACAGTGCATTTATGTTGCAATCCATACTAATTTCTTGACATTTCACACTATTCAAACATTCACCAAGACTATAATAACTTTTATCACTAATTTCTATGATAAATAATGGAAGAAGTAAGCAAAGGTTGGGTGTAGCAATAAGCGTCAAAATCAAAGAGTTGGAAAATTTGAAATTTTACATAGAATTAGAAGTTACCTATATATAGTAAAGAATATGTCCTTTTGAACCACTAGTTTTGATTGGCTAAGAGAGTGTTCATGGTGCAACTTCAAGTGATTTGTTTGTCTTTTTTGCAGAGGACCAACAAGGGAGAGAGGGGTACATGAGTAAAGTGGTTTACACTAAGACTTTACTTTGAATTAGGTTGATGTTTGTCAGCTGATCAATTACTCATGGTGTAAATGTTTAAATTGGCCCCATTGTGAGATAAAACTGCTACAGCAGAATTTTC
Organism: Ulota crispa; assembly: GCA_963920765.1. Lineage (NCBI taxonomy): Eukaryota > Viridiplantae > Streptophyta > Bryopsida > Orthotrichales > Orthotrichaceae > Ulota > Ulota crispa. The sequence continues at coordinate 39,737,644 of OY987242.1, forward strand.
TTATTGCAAGGATATTCCTAGTGCATCCATTATTACAACGGGCACCTAAACTTGTTGTAGCATAAAGAGAGTTGCATGCGCCTTCAAATGGCCAGACAATAAGTTATGAGGTAACTTTTTAGGATAAGGCAACCTAATTGCTAAATGCAACCTAAATACAATATTCATTGTAACTTCGTGAAGGTCCGGGGTGTGTGGAGCACCACCCATAACATTCAGTAGCACTAGTAAAGGCTGCCCTCCCTTCAAGGGAATGGTGTGGAATATTCCACACCATTCTTTAGCTATGAGGACACTTGGCTGAATTTGTTAGAGAGTTTATGAAAGAGAGACTCAATTTAGTGCACATATGTCGACGTGGGGGGCTCAGACATGTCAAAAAGAAAAAAAAAAAAAAAAATGTTTGTGAATGATACTTGAAGAGAGGGAAAGGCAACCTCTCTTCAGGCTACTGAATGTTATGCGTGTGTACAACTGGGTTAATTATTATCCTTCAAATAGTTTCATTTTAGTGAATATGTTTCGCGTATTAAAAGGACATATCAGTGTAGTACATGATGCATTCTCACGTGTGACATTGGAAGATATGTAGAATCAAAAGTGAACATCTGAACATCAAATCATGGTTATTATTATTAGGTTTCCTCGCAGTTGAATTATCCCCATGCCCCTTAGGGTATGTTCACACTTGGTCTTAAATGGGGTAGCAGCAAAGATTACATTCAGATTGCTAATATCCCTCCTAATACCAAGTGTCAATATATCTTAATTGAGGTGTCTCTCATATTCTCATGTCCCCCCTATCCCAATGCCCTCTACTTTATTTTATGTATAATTAAAAATGGACTTTGTGGAATTGTTGTAGGTGGTTTATTTTTAATCCATTGATAACTTGTGTTAACCCCTAAATGTTGAGGTGGATGAAAATCGTCTGAATGCTCCAAAAAAAGATTCTATGTTCTAGAATTTTTTTGTTTTTCATCTGATTTTTTTTCAGAAGTGACCATAAACACATGGTCCATCACGGAAGGCAAAAAATTACATCATTTGATGCATTCATATTTTTAGGTAACCCAAATTGTGAGAAGATTGAGAATCACAATGTTAGGTCCCAAGTTGCCCATATTGCACTTTTCATGAGGGCACCATGCACTCTTGACTTTTGCAACTTTAAGAAACAATATTTTAATGGGTGGGCACTTGCCACACCACTGTAGAGGGCAGGCACGGCCACCCATCCAACGTTCAAGGGTTAAACTTGAACTCTAGTCTATATTTAAGTGGCACTAAAGATGGACTTTGCGGAATCATCCTCCTCACCTATGGAAGTGTCGAGTGCAATGACCACCACCACCAGTGCCGCCAATTCAAATATATATATAAACGCAATATTCGTTAATTTGGGAAAAACCAGGGCCCCACTTTGTTTTCCCCTCAAACCCAAAAAGTTACTTTTAAATCAGATTCAAAGGTATCAGATTCAATCTGAGCCACTAAGATTTTTTCCCTTGCAAATCCCTCCTCTCGAGTGAGGGCATGTGTTGGTTTGAGGTGATCACCTCAAACTTCTTGACTCACTTCCTGAAAGTCCCAACATGTACCATTTTTCCCAAATTAACAAATATTGTGTTTATAGAAGATAGATAGAAGAGATGTGTTCCCCAATTCAAATGTTATGAAGTTCTTTAATCATATGACCACCCTTCCTGAAATTAAAGTTCAACAAAATTTGATTACCCTCCAAAGAAACTATTTCTCACTTTGAACCTTATAATCTCACAATCCATGCTACAAAAATCCCTCATCTTTTTACCACAACATAATAAATTAGTCTACCAGATCCTACTGTAAATTGCATCAATATTTCATTTCAATTAGTTTTTTTGCTTGTACTATCAAAACGACCTATTTTGAGTTTTTTTCGGGTGGAACATAGCCTTAGGCATTTAGCGCTCAAGTAGTAAGCATCCACAGAATTCCTTTTACTACCAGCTCTTTTCCTTTGATCCTCTAGTCACTCCAAGCCTTCTTTGTCTCCCAACTTAGAGGCGCTTCACACAGTGTTCCACGTATGCATTGCACCATAGAAGTAATTAGGAGCACACGATCCACCACGTATGCAAAGCTATGTATAGACTTACGAAGTGATTAATTCAACAAATTGACACTCCATAAAGCAACAAAACCTGAGAATATTCTATCAAAGTTATTATTCCAAGTGAAAATCCCTCTCAGATAAGAGATTCTATTACAATGGCTCAAAACCAAGATTGGCTTCTACACATTGATGCATACCACTCTTTTGCACAAGGTCAACATCCTTCATCTCAATTGCGGTCTTCAGTGAAACTCACAATCTTTTGAGGCATTGCCCCAAAGCGCCATGATGTCAATTGCAGCTCTATTTGCAGTGTTGTCATATTGGTACCACCAAGCTCTCCTTCACTCTACATCAGCATCCATGACCACCAATCTCCCCATTATATAACATCAATCGTGTGTCACATCAATCGTGATCACAGATCACCGAATTACAGTCACAGCCCCAAAAGGCTCGATTGCTCTTACACTTGGAAAGAGCACCCAGCTCAATGGAAGGAACGCAAGAATACTAAAGGTTTAGGGTTTAATGCACTGTTTTAGAACCCAGCATTTTAGAACACACTACCTCAGTGTACGCCTCTGCGCTCGCCCGCATGAAAGGATAAGAAAACCGCTAACCAGGTGAGATATGGGCCACTATGCACTACCCCCTTTAATAAGAAATAAATTGGTATACATTACGATGCCTTAATTAGTTCAACGCCAGCAGCAACGTACAATGTACAGTACTGTACAAGCAGCGACGTTAACACCTTCGCGAATACCAAAAAAGCCATCTCCGAGGCGTGCAAGCAATAAGTTAAAACTTGTCCTCCTTAAGATTTTAGCTAGCAGTGAGTATTGCGTGTATACAGAATGATGTACACGTTAACTGTTGCGTGTACATTAGCATGGATTATTTAAATACTATCATGTGAGCATCATGCTGCATACAATAAGTGCATATACGGTATACACTTGAAACATGTCGAACTATAATGCTGATAACCAACGTTGTACCAGAATAAATCAGTCTCCGTAATACCAAAAGGACCAAATCATTCAGACAACAATATGCCAAAAGGACAAGCCAATATCACCTTCTTTTCATTTACAAGCTTGATCTCTAAATCGGGGATAGATTCCGGGTTCTGTCCAAAGGATGGACATCTATTTAAAAAATGTATGTTTCGTCAGGGAAGCTGCTAAAATTTCAGCGTTCCACCTATATTTTCACATTTGAAACTGGTATAAATTACTGCCGGATAACCATCTTTTCAACTCACGGTCGAATGTCGTCCTGATATTATCGTTATATGGACAGGTACATGCTTGCAGAGGCTCTTGATAATTAACACACACCCCACAAGGTACCCGAGAGGACTTGTGAACACGGCATCTGAAGTGGTACAATACTTGAAACCAAAGCTGGCTTTATAAGCATGACTTCACATCTGAAGCTGCAATCGCTGATTGGGTTTCATTGACGAAATTCTTCTTCATTGAAGAGAACTCGATGTGATGCAACCGCCTTGAATACTGGGCGAGGAAGACCGGGAGGTCTCTGCGGGGTATCCCTGGGACCTTGAAACAACGGGTTCACAAGAGAATTCATATCAGCTAATGAAATTCGTGCATGCAATGGCTTAGGCCCATGTCTTGGAGCCTGAGGAGTCGGAGGTCGCACATCCAGTATACCTCCTGGTGCGTCCCGTACACTGCACATACCGACACATTACACGACGTCAGATTCCCAGTTGATAGAAGAACGTGTTTCAGTACGAAATGAAGCTACTTAACATCCAAGCCAAGCACAAGAATGCGACATGAACTACATACCATTAACAGGATCAGATAGAGAGAATCACCTGAAGTAAAAATCTCGGTGACGTTTAGGAGTGTACAAGCCTATGGTTTTTTGTCTCTCATAATCAGGGGTGGTAAAGTTGAAGTGCATTTGCCTAGCAATGTTAACCTGCACATTACCTCACGCATACGCATTTCAGCAAGATGGTGATACAAAGTGACATAGTCAGCACGTTTCTTCACATCCATATCAACCCCTAACAGCAGAAAAATATCACGAAGAGAAGTTCAACAAGAACATCCAGAAATACAGGATGCAGACTTTTTTTGATTACCGCTTGTTGCAGGGAATGGCAGACATGGAAGACGGGTTTGAGCTGGTCATGTTGCAGCCTACAAACAATATGAACCTGCGTAACGATACGCCATGCAGTGTCAAAACGATGAATATACTACCAACATAACGAACCGCTGAAGAAAAAGCGATCGATGTTTTTCAACGAACATTCTCACTTCCAAAAAAACTGCGAAAACACAAAAAGGTAACACCAACGGAGCAGGAGTGAGAATGAACCATACCAGTAGCTCGACAGGCAGTCTTTCTAAAGGTGATGCAGACTGCGAGGAAAACTCTGTCCGACGCATAGGCGTCTGCATCACTGTTAAGTGTGAAGCAGGGGTAAGGGGAGTTCTAGGCGCCAGTAACTTTTTCCTCTGCGGATATGCAGGTCCAAAAACTTGTATCGTGGATACCGGGGACATCGATGAAGGTGACAGCACGTTTGGAGAAGAATGGTTTTCAGCTTCAGTTGCAAACGGTCGCCTTCTAATATTAATATTTTCAACCAATTTTTTCTTTACTAAAGCTCCGTTAGAGATATACGAATACTTATGCTCATTCACTGATTTCGCTAGCTGTCCTGGCCTAAGATACTTCCTTCGTCGAGGCATCTGAGACTTACTTTCCGTGGTCCGCTCTAAACTTTGAATTCTCTGCTCACTTAGAGAATTTACTCTAATCTCGGTTGCTGTCGCCACATCTGGTCTCAGCACTCGTCCACTGCAACAGAAGCGGAATAAAACGGTTAGCACATTAGGTCTGTACAAATGCTGGATCGTAATCGAGGGACATTAAGCCAGGAGGATACAAAAACATCTTACAAGAGGACACATGGCTGCCACACAGATAAAATGTAGGCAACAACCTCCATAGGTATGGTAGCCAGCACATCACATCAAACGAGTTACTCGTAATGCAACGATAAACATACCTAGAGGATGTTTGAGAGGAGCCTCGAGTTAATTCTGGAATTCTCCGGTACGATGTGGATACAGGCGAACCAGTTCGATCTTCTAGACCAACAGAGATTCCAACACAACTCCGTGGACAGTCACACCTCTGACGCTTCACGTAGGACACAGCATCTGGTTGCCCGCATTCACCTCTGAATGACTCCTCTCTTCTTCTTAATCTAACCATCATATTCGTATTATCTAAGATGTCACAGCTCCGCGCAGAGTGCCACAACAATTGATGCAAACGATGAAGTCGATATTTTCAAATACCACGGAAGAAAAGCAGAAAAGAGATGCGTGGGTAGCCGGTGCCCGGACTAGGAAAGCACAGCAAACCAAAGCAGAGATCCAGCCGTCGAGACCAAAAAACCCTCATACGCTCCTCTTAGGCACCCTCATGAGCTACCCTACCTCTTGAGAACTTCCGCACTCTATTAAGACATCCACGCATACCACACAACAGCTCTCATACCAACCGCGACTCGTCCAGAACTTTGAAAGCGCCAACATTAGTGAAACAGAGCACACGGCAACGCTGCTTCTTCCACCATACCACCCTACCAACTGTACCGTGCGACTTGCTCCCGCCTCCCTAACGCGGAGCTATGCAAAAGTAGCTTCGCCACTTTACTAGTACGAGACGACGCGCAACTCCTAAGCCATGCTGTGAAGACGTACCGTGCAAGCTCGCAGCACACGAGATTCGCTGAGATAACAAGCGCCTGAGCACACCACCGGCGACTTGGCACGGAACTCAACCTAAACGCAAAACACTGTATCAAACGCAAGATCTGAATAATGCGGCGGCGATGGACGGAGCGGCTCGACGCGCTAACAATATCGGCCCCTCGAGGACAGGCTGTAGAATCGCAACACAGAAGTGATTGCCAAAACGCCTCGCACATGGAGACGAAGGTGGTTCCGGCCTGAAATGTTCTCTCCTCTATGAGAACGGCGACCGTTCCATCTTGGAATGCGTCAATCTCCTGGACCACGGGGGCGGGAGAGGGTTTGAATTATACCGAAGGCTACTCCCGCCCTTTTGGGCTAGGTCGGCACGGGTCGGGCCGGGTGAGCGAAGTGCCCAGGGTTGGCCCTGGCGGCCCCACGGGTGCCTCAGGGAAGCTCAAGGGGCCCGGTCGGCGAGTTATGACTAACTCGCTGTGATTGGCTGTCGGAATATTCGATTGGGGTAACGATCTCTGTATCCTACGAATTTGGGCGGGAGGTTGGCATTGGATCCCTGATTGTTTTCTGATCTTATTTCAGTCTTGCCAGAATGATCGCTCCATCCCCCCCAGTGATCCTAGATACGATTTTCACTTTAGCACAAGTGGCTAAAAACATTGCTAAAAAGCTAAAATTTTTAACTTTAACCCTAAGAAGTTTACATTTTTTTTAGCTCCAAGAAAAATTTGTTAGCAATCCTGCTAAATTTAACTAATTTAGAGAACATTGATTCCCATCTTGCCTCATACTTTGCATTAACCCCTAAACATTCATGAGGACATCTTTCATCCTCTGGCCCTGAAAAAACAATCTATACAACCAAAAAAAGGTGTTTTTCATCTTCTTCTTTTTCTCAAAGTGACTGTAAACACATGATCCATGGTAGAAGGCAAATAACAATCTTTATCAAATATACTCTTATTTTTTTAGGTAACCCAAATTGTGAGAAAATTTAAAATCATAATGTTGAATCCCAAGCTGTCCTTATTACAATTTTCATGAGGTCGACATGTACTATTGAAGTTTGAAACTTTTAAAAACAATACTATTAATGCCCATCAACCAAAACACTGTTGAAGCTATAGTATAAATATTGTTAAAATTACCGTGTAGATAGATCACGGCCACCCAATGGTCCTTTAAGGGTTAACCCCTACAATATCTACATTACCAAACAGGGCATTATTTTCTGGCGAAAACTTGACATGATTGATCAACTGGGAGTGGTCCCTCTAGTTTTTAACCAAGTCTTTGTCAACAGTTGGCAATTTTGCCAGAAAAAATGCTCTGTTACCAGAGGGCCAGCTCTAGGTTATTGTTGTGGATATCAAACTAAAGGGCTACTGCCCCACGATCATTCATCCAAGGAAAGCCCCCATTTCGAGTGTTTTGAATTGAATTGTTAGAGCATCTCCACTGATCCTTCCGCGTTCAAAGGTTTCCATCTTATTTTTCAGGGGCCCTCAATCTCCTTGGTCTACAGCCATGCTCTTCAAAATGGTGACTTAGCACTTCAACATGCCCCATAAATAGTCATTTGACCACGTATTACCCCTAAAGGATAAAGTTGTGTTTTCATCAAAAACTTTCCACAATGTCATTTTTAGAGCATCAACCAAATTTGAAAACAAAACATTTTTACGCATATGTAACCATAAGATCTTGGAGTGATATAATTTTAGAAGATGTGGGAAAAAATTCAGAATTTTTCACCACATGGATTGAAAGATAGAATAGTTTGAATATTCAAAAACATTTCTTTGGATCATGTGAAAGAATGGGCAGCTACCCTTCAAAAGGTTAAATTCCTGAAAAAAAAGGCCATATGGGTGGTGCTTCTCTAAATTCCTTATTCCACCTAAGAAGGGAACATGTCAAAAAAGTTTCAAATCATTTGGACTTGTGAAAGACATGGAAAAAAAATAGTAAGTAAATAGAAGTAGAGGATGATTCAAAAAACTAAATTGTTAATAATTTAATTATGGAAATGAAAAATGCCAATCCCAACGGTTGTACTGTTGTAATAAGCAATTCACATCCTTCGGTTTTGTTTTTTTCCCAAAACACTAAAAATGGAATAAAATAATTAATACCTCTCTTGCACCCAAAGCAATTAGTGGTGCTGAGGTCCTTCCAGACAAGTACTGAATTACTACAACAGGACTTTTTTCCATACCAGCACCATTAAAATCCACGCTGCAGCTTCGCTCTAGAAACTTCACTCCCAATTTATGCCAATAATTTCAAGAGGTTTTTGAGGTTTAGGCTGAACTGTCAACAATCTAGAGGTAGGGTTGGAACACTGGCCAAAGCTGGTATTGCAAGAAGCAGACTTCTACTGACATTCACACTCCATCACATTCTTTCAAAGCAAAGACAACAAAACTGCCATCACTCATGCCTGCTTGAACTTTCCACATTTCTGTACAAATTATGTGCGCGTACCAGATTGCAGTATGAGAACAGCAGCCATCATGTTCAACCCCTTCAAATTCAGGTACTGCCTACCAAATCCAAAGATATATAGCAACTCCAGGACGAGGGCACTAGGCCAAAGGAAATAGCGGTGGTAGCAATTTGACTAATCCATGCTCTTCCTCGTCGTACTTATTAACAAATGGATGCTTCTGCAACACCATCACATGAAAAATTTAATAACTTCCAGAAATAATTAGGCACGTTGAACTCCAGAAAAGTAATCCAAGCGTTGACAAATATTGTTTACGTTCAAGACGTAAGGGCTTACCAAAAGCTCTGCTGCAGATGGTCGGCAATTAGGATCCTTCTGCAAGCTGCCGAACCACCAGAACTTCAGTAAGTATGCACCGAGACCTAAGACAACAAAGTGCACGTACTGTTTGCGATGACCTGTCCACAACAGTTGTCTAGTATTTCACCAAACAAACCTTAAGTAGGGTTATCCCTTCATCCAAGTCTTTTAAGGTCTTACAAAGTACTTATTATAAGATAGCGGATTTTTAGCCGAGTCGTGCATACGCCACTCACTCATTAAAAAGATATCAACTCTGGAAAGGTATTAGGAGGGATTCCAAAACCGTCAGAGTCCTATACTAGCTCTTGTTACCTGCGGCAACTCATCTATTCATAAACTAGGTTGAACTTGAAATTAGAGATTGACGTATGCACGACTTGACTAAATTTCTTTAGGCACTAGTTACACGAAAATTTGGCTAAGTTTCTCTGGCCCCTGATATTTAGAGTTAGTCTGCCGAGATTTAGTAATTTACAGCCGTAGATTTATATGGAAATTGCATAAGATATTCTTTCTTTCTGATAAAAACCCGATCCCAAGAAAATTTGGCTGTTGTAACCAAAGTGATCCCTCAATGAAGTCAAATTCCTGCATACGTTAAATTGTTAAAAAGTGTTACAAACGTGAAGTGATTAAGACTGACAGAAGGGGTATGTCCTCTATCATAATCACCATGCCAAACTTGTGACGGACAGAGGCAGCTTACCACGCTGAAATGAAAGAGCAAAATTCTGGGGAGAAATGGTTGGCAGGGGCAACAGGGGGAGGCTGGTCAACAATGGTTTGATGAAGCTCAACGAAACTCATCCACCCTTCCTCACTGCGTGGTGGCTGGTACGGATATTGCCCCAGTGCACACTCCAGCAACGTCAACCCCAAACCCCATATATCACAAGGATACCCATGTGCGCCGCCCTGCACACGCTCTGGCTGACAATCACAACAGTCAAATACATGCCATGAGCTCTCTCTCACGTCCATGGACAGACCAGAAATAGAAATTGGACCCGCCCTAAATAAAAATTAAGCAACAAGCCTCAGTTTGCATATGCAGGTTAAAAAACACCTATTTCTTTCAGCGTAGATGGATGGAGAACGTTTCCTTTTTAATGAAAGCAATTGAAACTCTGAAACTTGGATAACAAACCAAATGTGTTTGTACCAGGTCGAAGTGATGGAAATTGAGTATTCCTACGTTGTACGACATACTTCAAGACAAGGTACTACATCACAAAGGCCGATTTGTTCGAAATTTGGAGGCTTGAATCTCCTTTTCACTTGCATCTTAGTTTAAAATATTAAAAAAAAGCAAAGCATCACTATTAATCCCATTCTAAACTATTACCATGAATGTTCCCATGCACCAACGCACTTACAACAGCTTCTACGCCGGAGCCCAACCCAAGCCAAGCTGGTATATGACATGAGGTACCCAAGCTACTGGTGAGGTGAAAAGGATTACGTACCGACATGTAAGCGCAGGTACCCACAAAGGTGTCTCTCACGCACCTTGAGTTTTCCAACACAGCGCTTACGCCAAAATCTGAAATTTTTACCTCACCTTTATGATTTATTAGCAAGTTTTGGGGTTTGATGTCCCTATGAACAATATGCCGGGTTTGATGCAAATATCTAAGACCTTGCAATACCTGCTCAAACACCAAGCACATGCTAAGAATGATGGCCCATTGTCTGGAATATGTTGTAGTTAGGTTTCTTCATGATGATTAACTCCCTAAATAATGAAAAAATCAAAGGCTATCTCTGCTTTGACTAGATGGCAAGGTACACTCTCAATTTTCAATGCACTAGTTTTGTGAAATCACCAACATAAGTGCTTGGGAATGAGGGTTTTCACGTACTTGCTTGCTAAGAACAGCCAAGTTTGGCTCTCTAATACACCTTGGCTTCAGCTCCTTCATGACGTCGGCAAGGGAGCCACCGTCCATGTATTCGAGAACAATGGATATGAGGCCGTTGCTGTAGAAGGCATGGTAGCAAACTACAACGGATGGAGATTGGGATTCGTGGTTGATTTTGAGCTCTTGCACGATCTGCCTCCTTATGGTTTCTTCAATGTTCATATGGATCTCCTGCATCCCACAGTATCAGTGTTTATTATGCAAGGACAAAAAAAAAGGAAAAAAGATCATCTGTATAAAGTCTCAAAATGGCTGTAGCTCTCTCATGCTGCATATGATTCTATTATGGTAGAGGTGGTATTATTTGCGTTTTTTTAAAAGTATTTTGGCATATGGAGTGAGATTTTTCATTGAGGGATTCCTTTGAGTACAACAGCCAACCCCCGTTGAGATCAGATTCTTATCACCTTCTTATGCAACTTCAAAACAGGAGAGGTTGTAGATCAAAGTAAGTGACAGACGACAACCCTATTTCCATTCAAAGATCAGTGATTTAGCCAACTTGTGCTTACATAACTAGCTAATTGAAGACCATCCCACTATATGAATAGATGGCTATGAAGGTTTCAGTTTTTTAGTAATAAAAGAACGATTATGCAAATAAGCAAATTCAGCAGGAAATTAAATACCTTCAAGGCATACGTTTCGTTAGTCCATTTGTGCTTGACTAGCCGCACAACGCCGCTACTTCCGCTTCCCAGCACTTTCACAGACTCCAAGTCGGAAAGAGAGAGATTTTCATTTGCAGCTGACTGCACTCATTCATACAAAACCCAAAATCAAATGGGAATGAGATCATAGCACCTGAGCGAATCTGGGAATATTCTATAATCGTGCCCATGGGACCCACCTCGTTACATGGACAAAAATGCTACTATAGAATGGGCTGCTTGCAGTAGTAAAAGCACACAACTTTCGTAATTTGTCTACTGTACCACATGCACGTGCAGTGAGGGTCAAATCTGCCGGTACAATAACTCTTCCTGAAAACTGTTAAAGTTCAGGCTAAAGTAACAGTAGTGAGATCACTAGATGCTTGATTAGAGATCTCTTTCAAACGAGCTTTTACGGGAGTTCAAAGACAGTGGGGCTTAGTCACAGAGACAGAGTCATCCCCCAATTGCCCTAGGAATTCAACCGCACTGGGTCGCAAATTCCTCAGAAAGACAACAATATTCGAACCAGTATGACAAGATGAAGGCAGGGACACCTACAATTGCTACCCTAAAAACTTACACGATGGGTACGTGTTGATTAGGCATACGTAGATCACGTAAAACATATCTCTGATCCAGTGTCGATTTTTTTAGGTCATCTAACCTAACCCCTGTAACTTTTGCTTACGGCATCCAAATAACGCCCTTCTTTGATGCGTTAGAACGCTCTTTCATTTGGTAACCAAAAGACCGTCACCCCGCCATTCCCAAGAATTCCTAGATGGGTTACAACCGGACAAAAAAAAAGGGGTTAAGCAAGAAAAGTGCTTACAGTGGCTGTCTGCGTCTGCGAGACGACCCGGAATCCTTTCGTATTGAGCATGATATCGCCATCGTGGAATGTACCACTTGCAGTTCTAGCAACACCAAAATATTTGACATTTCCTCGTCATAATTCAGTGAAGCTCCAGATTCGGGTACAATTGAGGGGTCTGGGGTAACAACCAATGCAGCATCCGAGAGTGAATTCATGACAAAGGCCTGGAATGGTGGAATATAAGGAAGGGCAAAATTTCATGGATACCCCCTGAAGTTTGCGATATTTGCATAGATATCCCTGCTTTTTCCGAAATTGCACAAATACCCTTGTTGGACCATGATTTCTAGGCATTTGTTTGTTGTGCTCGTACTTCCTCCATGACCAATGTTGAAGAAAGGAATGTAATGAAACAAAGCAAAAAAAAAAGCAATGTGCGCACAAACGCCTGAAAATTTTGGTCCAAGGGTATTTGTGCAGTGCAATTTCTGAAAAAGCAAGCAGGGGTATCTATGAAAATATTGCAAACTTGAGGGGGGTATCCATGAAATTGTCCCTAGAAGGAAATTAGCCCTGGAAATCATCAGTGGCTTACACGTAGTCGGAGATGGCGGTGGACTTGGGCACGTACACCCGCAGGGCGGAACCCTTCCCCGTCATCTCGCACCTCTCCTTCGTCTTCGTCACCGCCCACGATTAGCTTAGCAACCTCCCACAACCTACAGTAAATATTCCACCCATTTCCACCAGACCCAAATCCATCAAATCCAGAAAAAGAAAACCCCCGTCTCCTTAACAGGGCACGCCATTTTGCAAGCCCACGCCGCATGTTTCCAGGAACTAAGTGAAGTTTACTACAGAGGCTGACAGACACAATCCGCAGAATCACTCACTTCGCGTACAAAAGTACGTGACCAAAGTCGGATTGCTGAGAGCATCGCCACCGCAAACGCAAACGCAAGAACAAATACCACTGTTGCGGGAAGAGAGAAAATTTGAATTCCAACGCACCCGCAAAACCCTTTCCGGATTTCTTGGGCAACACTATAAGCTCCACTTCATGCTACTTTTTAGGTCTTTTGCGTGCACATTATAACTCAGTAGAGGATTCAAATCCATTACAGGTTGCTCGTTTCCTTTTCAGGTGCAGGAGATAAGAAGTAGTTAAGGTAAGAGCACCCATAAACGTCAAACTAAGGGTTTTGAACATAATGACTATTAATAAACATCTAGCAAATTATAGGATCTTATAAGGAACAAAAAAAAACGAGTTTGCACTTTTGAATGTATTATTTGGATAATGTGAAAATAAGTTGTGAATTTTTAAAAAGCAAATTGTCATTGCACCCATAACCACTTTTGAGATTTCATGTTTTGACATGCTGGACATCCTTGTCATTACATCTATTCACTTCCACAGATTTTTCAAGATTTCAGAGGTGATGATTATGGGGACACTGACGCTTATGGGTGTTCCTACCTTATAGTCTATGGAAGTGTTCCCAAAAAGATGGAGCCAGTACGTGAAGTGGCCCGCATGGGGGAATGCTATTTTGTGAGCGGGAATTTGTGACCAATGAGCAGTGAGCCTAGATTTTTTGTCAAAATACTCAATTTCACCTACAACCATGGACATAGGGCCCTATAATTGTGCATTTTAAACTTTGATCCTTTGAAAAAGGTTTTTTTTTTAAAGTTTTTTCATTGATTTTGAGATCAAAGTTGATTCTTGCTCACCAAATCTTGGCTCACCGCTCATATGCTCACCATTTTATGCTCATAAAATAGAGTTGTCCTCCCCATTTAGAGTAAATCATTTTTCTACTTGGACTTGGGAGAATTTGCACTAAAGACTGCAATAAATCCTCCAATAACAAAAGGGACTTAGTGGTGTGTAAATCTTAAATTTCCAAAATTGTGTCTTGGATTTTATTTTAAGGACACAATTGTCTGCAATAAAAGTAGAGGGAGAAGTCAATGCAAAAAGGATGAGCTTTGAAGTCCAATATGAAATGAATTGTCCTCTTGATACTATAATGACTCTCTTTCATGACAACTTTGACAATGTGAAAGTTTATTGCAAATTATAGCACAACAAAACTTTTTTTAGGTTTAGTAATCACTCTAGAATATAAGTATGATAATATCATATGACAACTAAAACCTATGTTTTTGTTATATCATAATTGCTATAAATGCTAAATATGGGTTCATGCATGTTGTATTCATTTATTACCTCCATTTTTTGAGCCTCAAAATAATTTTAAGAGAAATTGTAGGGAGCTTAATGTAAACACAAGTGGCATATACTACATAATGTAAGTCTCCATAACTGAAAGTTATCCAATTGTTCTTTGTGTTGGCATGAATTAAGGTTTTGTTCATTTTGTATGTACAAATTTCAAAGGCAATGATTCTAAGACTACATACCCTTGTTTAAATTGGAGATTTTATGCTCTCTAATGACAAGCTTAGAAATAAGTGGGACAAGCTTAGAAACAAGCAAACATATGTATATATTGAAATTTGAGTGTATTAGGGTAGGGTTATACTACTAGTAAAAGTTTGAAACAATGAGTATAATTAATATTTGTTTATTAGATTGGGCAACAAGAGCCTATTGAATTGTTTGGGTCATTAATTCATTTTTGTGTGTTTGCACTATGTAGCTTTCTATACTTGCTTTTTTAAAGCTATGCCTAAAAGGACCCAAAAATGCAATTACAAGTATAAGGCAACAAGAATTTGGTGATTTGTGTTGGAAGTGCAATTTGCAAAAGAGAAGAAGATGTGTGATCTAGAAAAATATGGGGAAAATTTTATGGATACCTTGAAGTTTGTAGTATTTGTGCAGATATCCTTGGTTTTTCAAAAGTTGCACAAATATCCTAGGATCATAATTTTCATGCGTTTATTATTTTATGCACACAACTCCCTTTGTGACCAATGTCAAAATAAGGAGTGCATAGATAGAAAGGAAACAAAATGCGCACAAGGCATAAAGAAGTGACATGCACAATAGAACAAATGCTTGAAAATTATGGTCCAAGAGTCTTTGTGTAATTTTTGAAAAACCAATGGTATCTATATATATACAAATATTGCAAACTTCAAGGGTATTCACAAAAATTCTCAAAAATACAATATATAATTTTCTAATATGATTTGTTGTGTTACTTCTTGTGTTATTTTAAAAGTTAAAATTTACTGAGTTTATATAGTTAAATAATTTTGGTATCAAAGGATTGAATTAAAGGCTTTGGTAGTGTGTGAGGTTGAGTGTAGATATAATATTGACTCTATAACCTTTTTACCCACAATTTCATAATAGTTATAACACGTGTAATTTCTTTTTGTAACAAGATGCTGTTTTTTGTTTGATATGTACGGTTAAATATAAGGTTAAAATATCTTAATGTGGGTTGTAATTCATTTTATAATCTGATGTAGGAAAATAGTGATACTTATTATATTGAAGACCTTTTTTATTGTTGTAGTGGAACGTATTACTAAAAGCAATAACGCCAAGTGAGGACAACATTACCAAAAATTACTAATCCAACTTCTAACAAAGTCAATTTAAAAAGTCATTTATCTTTTTGAATACCATTAATGCAACCTTAATGACAACTATGAAAAATTGGCATTTTTAAGCTAACAAATATCTGTTTCCAATAAATTTAGTGACACACGGTACAAATAAATCACCATTTATATGTAAGTGTTGTTCTACATTTTCTATCAAATTTGTAATTAAGTACTATGAACATTTCTTTTAATAATCGTTGCAAAAGTTATCTAGTCACAATTTAATCTTGTTCACTTTCTATAAAAAAATTTTTTTGGCATAATCCATCAATATCTATTACACAATGGTGTTTTGATCAACATTGCTACCATGCTAAAACAACTTATCTTATTTGTACTATTTTGTGTACTCGTTAAAACATGAACATCAAAGCACAATTATACTTAAATAATACACTCTTTAACAAAATAGTTATAAATTGCAAGAACAATCCTTGTCATCTTTGAATATTCTAATATTCAAAAGTTCTTTGCTTATACCAAAATTAACTTTTTCAAATTTATTTTTCCACTACACAAAAACAATTTACAAAAAAATCTAATTTAAAAGAAGAAATCTAAGTCCTTTCCCCACTTGATATTTTTGTGTTTGTCATATGACAAAATTATATGATTAGGTGATTCAACCCTAACTATTCAAGCACACACTCCACACTTCCTCTCTCCCAATTGCAAGGTTATGCAAGTATTGCTTCTACTGTAGTGCAAGACACCATAAATCAACAAATTTTTGGCCAAAAATGTCACATAATTAATGACTTTGAATGCTAGTAACTTTTTTTGGCAAACAATAGTTGCAATCTATTTTTGTAACTTTTATCCTAAGAATTTCTTACTTATAGTTACAAAGAGCTTCAACTTATCAACAATTGCTATGAATAGCTCATTTGATTTTGTTGAATATTTGTTGCTTTGATCTTGCACCGTAAGTTACAAGCTTTAACACTTTATTTGTTAAATTGGGAAAAAGAGTACATTTTGGGACTTTGAGGGTTTTAGGTGATCACCTAGAACTGCGCTCACATCATTTTTTTTGATACATGTGCCCTTACATGAGAGGAGGAATTTGCAAGGGAAAGAATCTTAATGGCTCAGATTGAGTTTGATACCTTCAAATCTGGTTTAAGGTAACTTTTTGGGTTTAAGGTGGAGTACAAAATGGTACCTCTGTTTTTCCCAATTTAATGAACATGGTGTTTTTTACAGTAATTTCCTTTATAATTTCAAAAGCTGTATTGCAATATAAATTTGGAGCAATTAATACACCCCCTTCACCATCCACTTATACAAGACACATTTATTATCATGCAAAACGAAAATTCTGTAAGAGTTGTGCAATCACGAAGAACCTTCCAATATGGGGGGGGGGAGGGGCACCAAATGATCATAGAACTTCGTTCTACAAGAAAAGTTCTACACATTCTTGAGAAACTTAAGCATGAAGCACATACTGCTCCGAAGCAAGTTTTGGAAAGACGCTCTTGCAAACAGTTCTTCCTCCGAGGTCGTCATGTTCGTTTGTGAGCTTCGTTGTCTCGCCATTTTGCATGTCAGTTGTGCTTTCTGTAGGTTTTAAGAATCCACGGCTTCTCCAAGAGCCTGACTCTGATTATATTTTAGTTGAGGCTTTCATGTTCTTTTGGCCAGATCGTTGAACGTGCAAAGAACAGTAGCCAGGGGTACTCAATAAATGCTCGCCAATCATTTCCTGGTCTCGAATGGAAGCTTGAATGTTTTGTTTCAATCTCCAGCATTTTAATGTAGTTTCTGCTATATTCATTTCCTCTTGTATTGTGAAGCGTGGAATAAAAGGTATTGGAATAAACAATTCTTCCTCCGAGGTCGTCATGTTTGTTTGTGAGCGTTGCTGTATCGTCATTTTCATGTCTGCTCTTTTTCTGCAGGTTTCAAAGAATTTAAGGCTTCTGCAAGAGCCTGGCTCTGATTATATTTTTGTTGAGGTCTTCAGGTTTCTTTTGGACAGATCGTTGATTGTGCAAGAACGGTAGCCAGGGGTACTCAAGATTAATGCTCGCCAATCTTTTCGTGGTCTCGTATGAGAGTTTGAATGTTTCGTTTCAATCTCCAGCATTTCATCGAAGTGGTTTTACCATGTTTTTTCTTCTTGTATTATTAAGTGTGTAACAAAGGTAATGGAATGGAAGACAGTGGTGTGAGCACTCTTCCTTTGAGGTCGTGGTGTTTTTTTGTGAGCGTCGCTGTTTCGTCATTTCCATGTATGCTTTTCTGCAGGTTTCAAGAATCTACATCTTCTCCAAGAGCCTGACTCTGGTTATTTTAGTTTAGTCCTGCACGTTTCCTTCTGGCCAGATCGTTGAATGTGCAAGAGCGGTAGCCAGAGGTACTCAAGAATGCTCACCAATCTTTTCGTGGTCTCGTATGGAAGCTTTAATGTTTCGATTAAATCTCCAGGATTTCATCGTAGTTTTTGCCATCTATTTTCTTCTTGTATTATTGAGTTTGTGATAAAGGGATTGGAATTCAAGAAACGCTCGACTATCAAAGGTTTCGTGGTCTTTTTTCGTGATTTCATAAACGAGCTTGAACGTATCCTTACTGGCAGGCGTCTGCAGCGAGGAAGTTTATTGAATCTCTGGTGAGTGAGCGAGAAGCGGTCATCAGCGGAGAATTCGACATCTATGGCGTCCGTGGTGGGGAGCAGGGTGATTAATTGCGCAATATTGGCACTGAATTTTGCCATGAGCTTCATCGCTGCCACTCTGGCAGGCTGGACCTTCAACAAGAACATGGACTACGCATGGGCAAGCGTTGCTTTCGGAGGTTCTTGCATCACTGATGAGCTGTTTCTTGATTAAATGAAAGAAGCTGTTTCTTGATTATTGATGTGGTTTATTTTAAGAGGTTGTGGTTAAGGGAGCTCTCTGACGTACCACGGAATCTTTGTTACTGGAATAGGAAGCTAATATTCTCGTTCTCTAACATTTTTTTTCAGTTGCGCTTTGGTAGCCTTGCATTGCGTAGTTTTCGATCTTTATTGACTCAGTTCTTGTGCTGGATGTACACGTACAATTGGTACAATCAGTAGAAAAGAAAAGAAGAAGTAAGATTCAAATTCTTATTGATGAAAAAGGAATAGAGGACGAGGATATTCTGTTCCTCGTAATCAAGCAAGAAATGTTGATGAACGATCTTTAAAGAGAAAAACGTTTGCAGGCATACTTAAAATTAGTTTACAATGTTGGCGTGAAAAAGAACAATGCAAATTTGATATGGCTCTGTGATCGCTCCAATTAATATTGCAAGTCTGCGATCACATTGTTTGGTCTATTCCAATTAATCTTTGGTTGATAATCGGGCTGAGGCTCATTCGATTTCCTCTGCAGATAATATGCAAGGGAGAGTGGTGGTGTCGTACTTCCTGCCGCTTGCGCTTGTCGCGGCAGTGGTAGGAATGGGATCAACCTTGGCCGGCATGTATCACTTGCGTGTGTGGCGCACAGACAGCCTTGCAGCTGCTGTTTCCGTTGCCCTCGTTGCTTGGTTACTCAACATACTCGCCGCGGGGTAAGTTGTTCATGTCCTCCTATTGTTCTGTGCACCCGGAAAAATTAAAGCCGTTCGTGTTTTCTATTGACAGATGATCGTATTCACAAACATAAATTCAGATTTTCCCTATTAAAATAGTATCTTTGATGGAGCCCGTTATCCCATCCAAGAAACTAATTGTATGACTTCTGGTCATCAGAGTTTTCAGCTTGTCCTACATTTACAAACCTCACTCTCTAATGAGTATTGAACCCTCTGTAATATCCTTCTATGTCCATAGAATTTGTTAAGTTGCATACACATCAGATTGAGCAACTCCGCATGTCAAACACATGTAATTTTGCATCCAAAAGCCCATTTTGTCCTCCAAAGGCGATGTCGAGAGAGAGAGTCAAGTGTATGTTGCAGGTAAGAATCGTGCTAGTGCTTGTCATAATTTGATTCCAATCTTCATCGTGAAGAATTCCAGTCGATTCGTGATATCATTGTTTGATAAGTTGTTAAGGAACTTTAGTTTTCTTATACCTATCTTTCTTGAACTACAGGGTTGCGTTGAAAGAGCTTCACGTTGGAGGTCGACGTCCCACAAATTTGGTAACTTATCTTACTCCTGATTAGTTCTGTGTTTTTTATACGACCAGCCTGTCCCAAGATGCATGATACTGTAATTGCATTTTAAAAATGCACAAGTGAGCAGAAAAGAGACTTCAATTATCTGCTGCTTTCAGTTTCTATGTTCTACATGACGTTTACGAAATTTTCCGTATGACGGAGAATTTGTAGGAAACCTAATGCTCTTGTTTCGATGCTGTGGAGCTGTGGTATTGCAGAAAGTGGTGGAGAGTATCACCATTGCGCTACCCCTGTTTAAGTTCTACTACTTGCTATCCCTGCATGCCACAGTGCTCCTGAGTGCCAACAAGCGTAAGAATTCTCAGAGAAACAATTCCGAAGAACAGCTTCCAGAAAAGATTGACTGCGTTGTTGTGGAAAATGGATGTGAACGTGCAGTTAGACTAGATTTAGAAACGTAAGTGAAACATACGGCTCCTGTCCTAAGCATTCGGAGCTAGGTAATTGCTCTTGAAGAATTGAGCTTGCTGGATTAACTACTGAATTTGGTTTCAGGTGTAAGGTAACCACACCTTGTTGCATCCCCACATGAGTTGGATTATGATGGTAAACCACATGGGTCTCGTTTCAGTATATTGAGCATTCACTATTTTGAACATTATACTGTAGTCTTCCTAATCAAGGTTTGATTTCATTGTCATATATTAGTAAAGCATATGTCTTAATATTCTAGTCTTGATTTTGAGCGAGTGAACTGTTTTTTCTAGTAAAGCCTAATCCTTTAAATCTATGGGGGCGTGGAATCTTGGCTCTATAATATAGCAAGACTTAGGTTTTCTTCTTGTTTGATTAAAGGAAGCAATAATTAGCTCTTAGAATAGATCCAATGCATGTACACGCAAATGGATAAGTTCTCTTTATTCTATTAAAAGAAGTTTTGATGAAGTGTTTTTTGGATCTCAACTGTCACGTAGAAAAAAGAAATTTATTTATGCGGCTTTGGAATGTTTGGAAAAAGAAAGATTCAATGTATCGGGAAAATTGGGGCTCAATTGTGAACCAACCGTTTCAATTTGGAAACGTCGTTTGACATAACCAAACATAGAGCTCAAAAAACAAAACAGTAATAATTGTGGTGAACATCTCAAACATTTGAAAGGAACAACTGAGGCATAGTCCATATTTTCAATCTGATTTTGACAAATTGATTACTGTAACTTTTCATGCTCAAATGCACCCATGAGATAAATATGTAGCTGTTCCCAATTTATATCAAACTTGCAAATGTGGTGCAAGTAGACACAAATGTACACCTACACTCTAGGAAAGGGCAAATATTCCCATCAATGGTCCCAAACAAGGTTTTATTTTTTTAGGTAATTTGGGCAATACAAAAGCCATTCTGGCTAGAGTTAGGAAGCTATTTTCATTTGTGGACGTGGATGCCATATGCAAATTATGGATGAAAACTAATTTCTTAATTAAAAATAGTCCACATTCATTCAAAGAGAGCAATATCATCTAAAGATTGTGGGAGCAAACCTACAATTTTATTCATTGAAAAGGGAAGTACACATTGCCTAAATAGCTCCTTAAAATATTTAAATTATATTCTATAGTGCAAGACACCATAAATCAACAAGATATTGGCCAAAAAAATTCAAATAGTTGCCAATTATAAATGCCAATAACCAGGGTTTCTTCTGCTGGTTATCAAATCATGATTTGGTGCAATTAGGAGTAGTCCCTCCATTTTTCAACCTCTAAACTGTTGCCAAATCACAATTTGGTCCCTAGCAGAAGAAACCCTACCAATAACTCTTGGTCACATTTATAAAGAACTTCATCTTATTGAGGGATGCTACAAGCACCTCATATGATTTTTAGGTCTTTATTAATTTATGTTGTCTTGCACCTAGCCAAAATTTTGCTAAAAAAAATCCTACAGAAAATTAGCTCAATTTGCTGTTACCTATAATTCTAAATGTGTTAAGCATCCAACACTTTGGTCAAATTTCTTGTAGCAGTGTATATTTTTGGGCAGAAGTATTTTCAAATTTAACCATATTTGTGAACAATGTTTCACCACCAGTTTAGACTTTAGAGTCGGAGAAAGCCCGGCCATTGGATACATCAAGGTCCGGCCAGTCAGGAGAATCAGGATCTCGGCAACCCCCCTCCCCCGGCACGCAGAGAATCTAAAAGACAGAGAGAGGTAAAGAAATACCTATCCGTAAAAGAAGAGCCCTCTTCGGGGGGGGAGAGGAGAACGGGGGTGGTCTGGTCTGCTGGACTCCGAAGGTCCGAACGCTGCCTTCCGAGCGACCTGCTTTTCCGTTTGCAGACCTCCACCAGCAGCAATCCAGCAATCCAGCAATCCAGCAATCCCCATGGCGCCATCACACATCTCGTGCCTGTCGTTGCAACCGCCGTTGCAGCATTCACGCTGAACGTTGTTACCAAACCTCACCAAATTCCTACTCGGAAATTAAAGGCGTCTCGGTGCAAGTGGAGCAGTCGGAGTCTGAGTCTGAGTTGCTGGCGAATTGAGGTTGAATGTGTTTGTGGCAGATGACAGAGCCAGTTCTTCTGTAAATTGCTCGCCAATTCGTGGAGTTTCGAGTGAGTCTTTTTCTTCTCAGGATTGCTGAGGATTGCTGAGGATTGCTGAAGATTGCCGAGGATTGCTGAGGATTGAAGTTAGGGTTTCTGCCAACTGAGGCAGCTTGATTGCCGATTCAAGGGATTCGAGCGAGCGACAAGTTTTGGTGTCATTGTTGCGCGGCGAAGTTGTAGTAGTTAGGGTTACAGGGGCCTGGATGGCGGTAGCGCCGCACTTTCACGCTGCGGCGGGCTCGTTATGGACGGGGGAATTGCAGGAGAGTAAGCAGGGAGCGGCATGGGTGAGATTAGTGCCGCAACAGAGTGCAACAACGGATGTGGTGGCAATGCCGCAACAGTGCGTTTCCGGCGGTTTCGGGCAGGGATTGAGCGCGGGGGGGATGCGGCCGCGGCGACTGACGCTTGCGCGAGGAGGGACAGGGACAGGGGCCACCAGCGACGGAGTGCGGTGGTGGGAGAAGGACGGCGGGCCGAACTTCCACGACGTGCACTCCACGCAGGACTTCGTGGACGCGCTCTCCAACGCCGGCGAGAAGCTCGTGGTGGCGGAGTTCTACGCGCCCTGGTGCGGCTCGTGCCGCGCGCTCTATCCCAAGCTGTGCAAGCTCGCGGCCGAGCATCTCGACGTGGAGTTCGTGAAGGTGAACTTCGAAGAGAACAAGCCCATGTGCAAGAGCCTCAACATCAAAGTGCTGCCCTACTTCCACTTCTACCGCGGCGCCGAGGGCCGCCTCGAAGACTTCTCCTGCTCCCTCTCTAAGCTGCACAAGATCCGCGACGCCATTGCCTTGCACAACACCGACCGGTGCAGCCTCGGCCCCCCCGTCGGTGCCGCCTCGCTCTTCACCGCTACCGGTACTGGTACCGGTTCCGACCAAGCCGCTGCTGCCACGGCATCCCCTTGATGCCCTGATTGCCCTCCACTACAGGTTTGCGGCCATTTCACTAACTTAACATACTTCAAAGATTTTTTTAAAGGGTCTTGGGATCCTTTGTGTAACTTAGGCACCTTGCTTTGTAATCTATGTGGACGTATATCACCGAATCCTGATTATGTAGATTTTTTAGGAGATTATTATAGCTGGCGGAGAGATCCCTTGGATACAAGAACCGAACTCTCTAGATGTCATATTCTTATCACCATGTATGAATTTTTTTTATGGAATGTCAAAGTGGGAGGTTGTGGACCAGTACCAGTACGAGTGACAGGAACCCATTTCTATTGAAAGATGAGTGGCCAATGGCACCACTTGCCTAAAAGTTCTATGAGACGTACTCCCTCTGTCTCCGCGTAAGTGGCTCCATTGGAACGTCATGCGTTTTTTTATATTCCAATTCCAGTGATGGTGTTGGAAAACTCATTGTTCAGAAGGGACTAACCTTCATTGCAATGGTAGGGACTTGATCCAATTTCCTATACCAACTCATGTTGCCACCAACAACTCATCCACTGGGTAGACTGATTGGCAAGTGAAATAAGTATCAACAATTCAAATAATCATGATACTCTCTTTAGCTCCAAAATAAGAGGCCCGTTGGCAACTTATGTCCATGTTAGCAGTTTTGAGTAAGTTGTATGGAAGCTTATCAAGCCCAATTTTTAAGTAAGTTGCAATGAACACACATGTAATGTTAACCATTGTTTGTGATAATACAAATTCTGGTAACCATTGTTTGTGATATTCTGGACCTATTATAAATGATGAATTTTACAATACGATCAACGAAACCGAAGTGAAAAAACACAAGGTTCCAATGGTCCAGTTACTGGAACACTAAGGGAGGATCACTTACTGCAACAATGAGGGAGTAGTATTTTGTGTTTATGTCTTAAGTCGGAAAACTTCTCCTTTCTTCTCTGTTTCAAAAAGGATGATTCCACACAAAAACTATTAGGATCCAGCCAAGGCACCAAAACCGCCGTGTTTTAGTACAAGAGATTATCAAAAACAGTGTTTGACATATACTTTTTAACAAACATGGAAATCCATAGTCATTACATTTCTGTATAGAAACAATGTGCCATCAAGGTCCTATTATGCCATGGCTGGTTTTGTACGATTTTTATAAAGAAACTCCTGTTCGAAAATGTACGTGACCGAAAAATCCTAAGTGAGGTCTGAATCCTGTTTAACAATAAGAACAAAAAAGCAAAAGGGGAGATGGTGAGTGGGAGTGTGCCAGGAACAGTTATCTGCGCAGAGCATTCAGAACCGCTATCCCTCCACTACCCAGAGCGGGAAGTGACGCTGCTCGGTTGCCCGCCTCACGCGGTACCCTCCTCTCTAACGCCATACCAACCCCGCCCTCCGGCGGAATCGAGATGGCGACTCCGAGTTTGGAGCGGACTGGCCCTCGACATGTCAGCACAGGCTGAATCCCGGAGTCCCACTGCCACATCTCCCTTCCCTCGCTCGAGTCACAGGCGGTCGCTACCCCACCCAAATGGGAGCACTTTGTGGATCTGAGATATATGTACACAGCCTGCTCTACGACACCGATCAGTATGGTATTTCCCTCCACAGTAATTTAATATCGCTGTTTTTGTCAAAAGCTTGGAATTTATCAACCGCCGCCTTAAACATACGGTGATTTGAGATTCAAATTAGAACATGAATCATATACTTGTGCCGGCAAAGGATTACAGCTTCTGAGGGCATCCCTGGAACCCTGTAATTGCCGGGAGGTTCCTGCAAATCTCTTGTCCATTTAAGAGGGGATGGCCACTTGTATCTACAACATTGCAAGTCGTTAAATAGGGGGTTTCAAATATGCTGTTTACTACTAATTTTGTTCACGTGAATAAGATCCGTGAAAAACTTGGCCAAGTCACTTAGTGAACAAGCCATGAAGATCTCTTGAGGTTGTGATGGCATAATCACCGCGATGAACAAAAACTTGTTCACGTCCATTCATTCATTGTTTTCTTGAGATATCTGAAACCCCCTAATATAATGCCAACCAATCACAAGTCAAGGAACTTTCAAAAGCAATAAAGTAAGCTATGACAACTTGCTATTCTAAAAGAAAATATAGCATGTACTTAGAGGATTTAGAGGCCCCCCTCAAGTATGGCCTATTTGAAGGGGGAAGGTAAATGTAGAGGCTCACACACACTAAAATTAATTGCTTATCATCCAAAAATTAGATGGGAAGGGACATTTGCAGGGTTGCAAGAGATGCTCTAAGTGCTCGTAATGTTTGCCAAAGGAAAACTAAAGTTTAAGTTCAAGGTGTTGAATTTTATCTTGTTTGAGTCCATTATGTCAAAGAATTATTATAGAATGTTCTTTAGTTACCATACAATTGTTCTTCGTATACTTAGTCATAATTGAGGTCACAATGTATGAGTCAAATAGCAAGTTTGATTATCATAGAGAAATAATTATTTTACAATATTTGAGCATATAACAAGTCACACTAACCCTTTGAAGATCAATTTTTTGTTACTTAGGGGGGTTATTTTTAGCATGAAAGATGTGCGTATGAATGTTTCCTACATGTATATGCAATTAGATCTCAAAAATTCATCACTCATGTTATTCAATTAATTTACTTGTAAAACCATTATTTTGACATAGAACAATTTACCAAAAATTGGATTTTGGTTTATTGGGGTTGAATTTTGATATGCTTGATTGAGATTGGGGGTAGGAATTAAATATTAAAAATGCAAGATAATGAAATGCCAATTGATGCCAATTGATGCCAATTTTATTCTATAACATGCTACATTTTTTGAATGGTAAAAGAGGGGTAACAACCTTTGTTGTAGGCCATTATTATACAATCCTCTAAAATAAGTATGAGTTTTTGATTTGATGGCATTCAAACTCAAATTGCATAATTCACAACATACCTAACATTTTATTATTGTGCATCATTGATACTAAATTCTTATGCAATTTTGATTAAGCATACTAAATTTCAATATCAAAAAACTTAAAATCTCATTTTTGGTGAATTGCTTTCCATGATATTCAAGTTTGTACATGATAATTGAATTAGAAACATTAGTGATGAATTTTTGAGATTGGGTTGCATGAGAGTATAGAAAAAATCCATAAGCACATCTTTCCTTCCTCTACCATGAGACGGACCTTCAGCACAAAGGCAAACCCGTGAGATTTCCTTGGGTTTTTATGATGTTTGTGAGAAATTTCTTAGAAGGTCTCAAAACGAAATTTGATACAGAAGTCAAGTTTACATTAGAGAGCACGACATGAAAGTATGTAACATCTAACTTACTCACCCATTGAGGGAGACTGATTCCACTCTCTTTGAACCGAGATTGTCACTAAGAAAAAATGCTGTAGCTGGGAGCAATGTTTGGGGAAAAGCGTCGGCTAGTTCAAAGTTAGCTGGTGGAATTAGGAAAAAATTGGTTGTATTTTGAAATTGTCAACAAAGATTTTACTAAAAAACTAAATATAATATATTGTAGTGTAAATTTAGAAAAACATCCAACATAGTAGGGCAAATAATCAATTGAATACAAAAAATGTTGAATTTTAGCTAGTGAAGTCCAAAAAAATTTCCAAACGCTGGTCCAAATGTAACTTAGAGCATCTCCACCAATTGGTGGACAAGGTTGAGACACCAAGGCAACCACATTCTGGATCTCCATTGGCAACATGTTGAGAAAAAAAAAATGAACAAATTTGCCAAAGAGGCGCCTTAGGACGTTCAGTTGTCAAGATTTGAATGATTTTTAGCGAGCTTGAATTCAACTCTATTATTCTATTTTCAGAGTGAGTGGCATTGTTTGGCTTGAGTAAATGGGTGCGGTGGTGTCAGAGCTTTGACAAGGCGTAGCGTGCAACCTTCACATGGTAGGCTAGGACCTGAAACCCTACCCAGATCTTGCACACCAGAGTATTTAAATTTCTGGCAAGAGACTACTTCGTTGTCCTCATGACATTGGAATAAATATGGAGAGAATGCAAAAGAGTGTAAGAATCTTATAAAATTTCGCCAAAAATTTAAACACTGAGTGGACATCAACAAACTCGTTTTGCAAAGTGTCCCCGCTCAGTTGTCTTCAGCTGTCTTTAGCTGTCTTCAGCTCTCTTTAGCGTGTTGCTTTCTCACCGGACCGGTGGAGATGCTCTTAGGCCGGGCCAGGGCCACCCGGGGTCGGCCACAGGTACCCCGACCTAAACCCACAGGTGGCCCGCACCGCAGTCAGGCTTGCGTGACCCGCGCGTCGGACCAAGCTCAGGTCAGGCCATTCCCATTTTGGTAACACCCTAACAGACCCCGGCGCTATTCCTTCTCTCCAGAGCCCAGACTGATCATACAGCCTGCATCGAAAAGAATTCAGGGAGGGAGCATTGTTTGTAGAATTGTACAGATCCATCGGGCGTGGTAGATAGAGAAGTGCGGATAACTTAGGGTTTGTGAAGGAAGGATTTGTTATTATTGACTGTTATTGTGACGAGGAGGAGTCATGTTTCGGAACCAGTACGACACGGACGTCACCACATGGAGCCCCGCGGGGCGTCTGCACCAGGTCGAGTACGCCATGGAGGCCGTCAAGCAGGGCAGTGCCGCCGTCGGATTGCGCTCCAAGACGCACGTCGTCTTGGCCACCGTCAACAAGGCCTCCTCCGAGCTCTCCGCGCATCAGAAGAAACTCTTCAAGATCGATGACCACGTCGGCATCGCCATGGCCGGCTTAACCGCCGATGGCCGTGTGCTGTCCCGCTACATGCGATCGGAGTGCGTTAATCACCACTTCGTTTACGAGTCGCCTCTTCCCGTGGGCCGATTGGTCGTCCAAGTTGCTGACAAAGCGCAGGTACGTTGCCTCCTCTTACAGCAACAGCTGTGCAGTCTCGTCACTTGCTCATCCTCTTTAGGGTTTCCAACAATTTTCATTTCTTTGAGAACGTTCTATCCATTGTCGGGAAGCAAAATTCACCATTTGATCACAGGGAGCTACATCGCTGACAAAATATTTAAAACCCTAACCCTAAGGAAAGCTAAGTAATATGTCTCCGAATCTAACCATCGGTCATAGCTCGAGAGACGTTGATTCTGTGCTGTCCATCCCGTGCTCTCCCTCCAAGCGCCGACTGTCGTAGTTCCTGTTTCACAATGGTTGATTTTTTACGCGTTTTTGTGAGAGAATTTAGAAAGGTTCCAAAGCTTGAAATAGTCGTGTTTAGTACGTATGAATACGTTAGATATTGTATGCAGAAGTGATAAGTATACAAATTTTTGTTGGTGAATAATCTTAAACTGACACAAAAAAATCTAGGGAAAATTTCATGGATACCCTTGAAGTTTGTAATATTTACACAGATACCCCCTGCTTTTTCTGAAATTACAAAAATACCCTTGGACCAAAATTTTCAAGCAGTTTGTTTTGTTGTGCATGGCACTTCCTTTCTTCCTTCCTTTGTGCGCACCTTGCTTCTTTTTTGTTTCATTACATTCCTTCTTGAACATTGGTCATGAAGAAAGTACGAGAACAACAAATAAATGCCTAAATTTTTTGGTCTGAGGGTATTTGTGTAGTTTCTGAAAAAGCAGGGTCATCTGTGTAAATATTGCGAACTTCAGGGGCATCCATGAAATTTTCTCAAAAATCTATTGTCAAGGGACTGTACATGTCCAAAAATCAATGTAGCTATACTCAATGTGAAACCTTCAGGGTCTCTCAATTAGGTGCTTCGACCTTAAAGGTAGAGTTACTGGACTATAGAGGGATATTCGTGTAGGTGAAGGAATTTAGCTGCCGTGAGCTCGTAATTATCATTAGTCTTGTTCGGAGAATCCAGAAGCTTAAAATAGTTGCAGCAGGCGATATATGCTGCTATGATATGATGGTTCATTTTTATGGATTGGCATTGCTTTTAGTGTTTTGATTGTAGCGGGTATGGTTTGGGGGACACGCAGGTGTGCACGCAGCGGTCATGGAAACGGCCGTATGGAGTGGGTCTTCTGGTGGCAGGATTGGATGAAACGGGTGCGCATTTGTATCAGAACTGTCCTTCCGGCAACTACTTTGAGTTTCAGGCGTTTGCTATTGGTTCCCGCTCGCAGGCCGCAAAGACATACCTGGAACGGAGGTTCGAGACGTTCATGCAGTGTTCCAAGGAGGAGCTGATTCGACATTCTCTTTATGCTGTCAAGGAGTCTCTTCAAGAGGAGGAACTCAGCAGTTCCAACTGCGGAGTGGCTGTCGTGGGAATTGGAGAGCCTTTTACGATCCTTGATCCCAAGTCCCTTCAGGAGTACATCGACTCTTTGGAGGGTGGGAAAGATGAACAGCAAATCAAGGCCGACGGTGATGAGGAGACACGTACTACGGAGATTCATCGACAGGATAGTTCGGGCAGAGGCGGCATCGGCGTGGGTGCTGAAGACCCCACTGACATGGAGACTTGATGATATCACACCAGAGCAGTAGTGTGTGTGTCTGTGCTCTGCAAATAAAAGCCGTGATCTCAAATCTCTACTACAAGGAAGCAAGTACGTTAGGACAAGGGCTCAGAACAGGGTTTGGAGAGAGACCGTCGAATTATGCAGGTGAGATCGCAAACTTAGAACAATCTCCCAGTTTCCTTCCTTCCATCTATGTTATGAATAGAGGATGCCTTATACCCTAAAATTTGAAAGGAAACTTGATTTGCCCCGGACGTATTCAATATCAAGCTTCAATGGCACAAAAACTGCTTTGAACTTCCTGTAGTCACTCACTCAGCGTGACTTTTTTTTCTTCTATTGACCAGCAGTTGTAGCTTGCTGATGATTTCAGGGATTTTAATCCCACTTTTATGCTGCCGTCGTCTTGCAAATAGTTTGGTGATTCTTTTCTTTGTCAAATGTATTCTTCAAGTCGATTGTTGCATTATTGAAACAAGGGTTCAGGGATAAGGGAATTAAGGGGGAGACGACGAGAATATTTGCTTAAGAAGCTCAGGGCTCTGGAGAACAAAGCTATAGACATTTGATGCTTGTGAGCAAGAAAAAGTAGGCATGTCGTTCTCACTTCGTTGTCATTCAATATTATTACATCATTAGCATGTAAGGCAACAGGAGATCATACCACCTTGGAGTCGAGGAAGAATTGGGACGCTCTAAGTTTTGGACATCTTCTATTTCCTATCCTACATGCATCCTCTTGATTAGTTCTTTGATTGACACTTGAGTAACAAGTCATTCTCACTTTTTAAAACATGTTGGAAGGACTCAAAACCATATCATTATTCTTATACATTGTCACTACATGAACATTACAACACAAGAACTCATGTTTTGGTTTCCACCGCATACTAAATTTTGTATTCATTAAAAAAGAAACGGAGGTGGCTCAAACAAGCATCAAATTTGAAAACGTAACCACATCTATGATTAACCATAATCCAAAACAAACTTCTATATTCAAATGCAAAAACTACTACATAGCAATATCTTCATCACAACAATTAAAATTGGTTTTGGATGCACCAATAGGTTACATTTGAGGAGTCATAATTAACCCCTAAACGCCCAAGGGGGTAAGAGGGCAAAACATAAATGCATTCAAAAAAAATACTCTTGTAATTTCAATGATTAGCAATTATCCACACGATCAAATATTCAAAAAAAAATTTGTACTCTTATTTAATGAATTTAGAAGCATTTACCATTTAATATTCACCAAAATTACAAATTTTGGTCATAGATTTCAAAATTTGGTATGATTGGTTAAAAATAGACATTCTATCCTAAACTTCAAAAATGCTATCTTTTGAAAAGAGGAACATCATTAGTTTCCCAAAATAGTAAATTCTACAACACTAGCAAATATTGAAGTGTTTGTTTTTGAAAAATCTTCTTGATGGAATTTAACTTAGATTGACATGATTCAAGCTAAGTTGGAAGGTAGACTTGATTTTCTATTGTAGAAAAAAAAAAAATCAAAAATCAAAAATCAAAAACCAAAAAAAGTTTTTTTTATCTCGAGCAACCCAAAAAAAACAGGTAGCGACCGGAAAATGGTCAATTGGGCGCTTGGGGGTACAAATATCCAAATAATACATGCTATGAGGCACTAAGTTTCTCTTTGATTGCCAACAAGATCCAATTAAATAAGCTTTTTACAAATGTAATATAAACTACTCAATGCAGACTTCAAAATACATCTAGGGCCACTTCACACTATGGCCAACCAAGTCAAGATGCCATCAAATTGAGTGGCCAAACTTTATTAAGAGGCCAAGAAAGTCTATTGAAAATAGCCAATAACTACTTAAATTAACGACTTCTTAACCGTAGTTTGGATCTCCATTTTTGTTAAACCCAAACTTCCCTTTGAGAAGCTGTCACTTTGGATGATAAAGTGTTGCCATGCAGACACTTTGGTGCATGACAAACTTTGGACTTTGGCTTGTAGTGTGAAGGATCAAGAGGCCAAACTCTTGATTTCTTGCAATTTGATGATGGAAACCGACAACCTCTCAACCTTTGGTCATAGTGTGAAGTGGCCCTAAAATGCAACACTTTAAAAATTTACATTGAACTTATAGCATGCCCACATGACACATGCTAAGGTGTTTTGAAACCCCCTTTTGATAACCAAGAAGATCCAGCAAAAATCTAATCACTGCAAAGCTTGAAAGATGGATTCTACGTACAACTACTCTTTTCCCTTCTCCGAGAACACAAGTCCTCTAGAAATAAAATTATCCCTCCCATAAAGCTCTACTCCTCTTTACAATTTGCACGCTTTAAAAATTAATCCCTGAGCGCCGAAAAGAAAGTAAACTTCCTCTAGAAAATTTGACAATAGGTACCTAAGTCATGTTAGTACAATGTACTAGAACTAGGGTAGGGTGGTATGAGGGTGACATGGAGTGGGGTACCTAGGTTCCTAGTGATTATGATTGGTTTCACATGAGTTAACGTAGTTTTGTAAAAACCACAAGCTTGTGAGTGTGAGTAGGTTTGCCTAAACCGGATTGAGCTGGGCGCTCAGGGGTTAAACAAATCTCAACGTTGGAGCAAACCTTGCACTGCAAATCAAATAAAAGAATCACTTCCATGTACAATTGCAACCACTCACTCACCCTTGAAACAAGTCCATCCTCAGCACAAGATATCTAAAAGGGGAGATGGTGAGTGGGAGCATGCCAGGGACGGTGATCTGCGCAGAGCATTCAGGCTCGCTATCCCTCCACTACCCAGAGCGGGAAGTGACGCTGCTCGGTTGCCCACCTCAGAGCACCTCTAGCCTTGCTCACCAGATGGCGAAGCACCGGGCCCGGGCTTGTGAGGACTTGGAATCCGGGTCCAACGTAGGCTTGCCACACACGAAATGAAGGCCGGGCTCCTCAAACTTCTTTTCCAAAACTGCAATTTTCAGTGTGTTTAGGAAATTTGACGTGTTCTTATTTTGGAAGCTTGTTTGCTGCTATGGCACTACCCATTGCCAGCACATATTACTTTTGACGATTCCGGAGAGTGGTCCCACAGTTTTCTATTTTCATCCTTGTTTTGGCAAGTTAGGCAAGACCCCGCCTAGAACCACACCTTGCATAGGGAAAGTCACACAAAAAATCCGTTTCTAATCCTCCGTTTGGAGAGAAAGGCTGGAGAAGCTCTCATGCGGTACCCTCCTCTGTAACGCCATACCAACCCCGCCCTCCGGCGGAATTGAGACGACGACTCCGAGTTTGGAGCGGACAGGCCATCGACATGTCAGCGCAGGCCGAGCCCTGGAGTCACACTGCCACGCCTCCCTTCCCTCGCTCGAGTCACAGGTGGTCGCTACCCCGCCCAGATGACAACACCTGCTGGATTTGAAACATACATACACAGCCTGCTGTACGACATCGATCCGTATGGTTTTCCCCCACAATAATTTCGTATCGCTGTTTTTGTCAAAAGCCTGGAATTTATTAACCCGGAAATGATCGAAAGGCCCTTTGTGACCAGTACAATATGGGGTATTTTCTTTTGTATTTGGAATGGATTCATGCCTGTACTACTTTTGAGATCAACAAAGAAATTGAAGAATAGATCAATGCGGTTCTAGTAAGCTACTTGAGATCCCAAAATTTCTTATCTGTTACAAATGAAAAATATACGTCAGAATATATACTATGCCCTATAATTGTGTAAAGATTAACTGCTGCTCTAAACATACGGTGATGTGAGTTTCAAAGTAGAACATGTATCACATATGCTTGCCGGACAAAAAATTGCAGTTTCTAAGTGCTCGTAAGGTTTGCCAAAGGAAAACCAAAGTTTAAGCTCAGGGTTTTGATATATATATATAGTTTTAAGTACTTTATTGCAAAGGATTATTATAAAATGTTCTTTAGTTCCCGTAGAATTGTTCTCTGTTATATATTTTTGACTTTTTCTGACTCTTAACTGATTGTTTAAATTTTGTAGTACATGAAATCAAAGCAAGTACCAACCTTTGGTGAATTTCTGTTGTTATCTTGTCTTGACGATCTCTTTTTCAATCTTCTAGAAATAAATTTAGAAGGCTTTTATGATTCAAGGGACTCTAAGCATCCAAAAATTATCGTCATGAATAGTTTAAGCTTTTTATTTTTATTTCAACACACTTTCATGAACTAAATTGTGGGATTTTGATGAATTTCAAATTATCTGTTTATCTTAAAGATCTTCACTATGTGTAAGAACATTGACAACAGTAATGGTATTGAAATATGAAGGAGTTTCACATAATGCAGAGCCTGGTTAATAAACTAGGGTAGATAGATGAAGCTGAATGCCTAGTCCATACAAATCAGTTTTCATTTGATTTGAAAGTTTTGGCACACTAATGCATATAAGATAGGAAGATCTCACACTACAAACTCATTTGATACGTCAATTTGTAAACAAGAGATTACTTTAGATTTTAACCCTGGACTGCCCTCGGACGTTCTCTAGTATCTCAGAGTGTGCTCTTGGATGAACAAAATGGCAACATTTTGATAAGTTACATCATTTTTTTATAAATTGTAACCGTACAAATTCAAACTAGATATGTTAGAGATTACACAAGAAAAGAAAACACAACAATATCACTTATGGATTGAAAAATTATAACATTTGATGAAGAGGGTGTTAAAACTGTGAAAGTGGTTTGAAGTCTTTCAATCCTCTTTTCACATCTCAAAATTAAAATTGAGGATGTCAAAAAATATATGAGTATGTAAAGTACAATATGCGTAACCCTAATCAATTTACGGCTTCTTAGCTTCCACTCTACAGCTTTTTAAATTAAATTTCTAATGTGATTGTTTCTCCAAGTTCTAGTGTACTTGAGGCTCATCTCCAAGAGCTCTCAACACTAGAAAGTGAAGATTTGCAATGGACACCCTTGCACAAAATCTTGAATAGACAAATCATAGTCATTCATTTTCAAAATTGGATTTTTACTAAAACAAGACTTTAATAAGAATATTTTAAAAAGATAACTACTTATATTAATCTTTAATAAAAGTTAAAAATTTCAAATTAAAATGCACAGCGGCCACATCCCATCCCCTTGGGTGGTCTAAGGTTAAAACAAGGTGGGTGAATTTCGAGACCAATAAAGGCTTGCACAGTGAACTATGTTGAATGCATACCTTCTTGTATCCAAGATTGGAAAATACATGAAAAGAGGTTTCAAAGTACTTTTATAATTTAGTTTAACTTTTAACCCCTAAATGCCCAAGGCTTTCCTGAACATTTTGGCATTTTTAGGAAAGTGAACAATCAACCAACCTTTTCATAAATCTCATCAAGTTTTTTTCAACTATACCATACAAATTTAAACTTGACAGGTTAGAGATTACATGGAAAAACAAAACACAACAACATCACTTATAGTTTGAAAGATTACAATGTTTGAACATGAGGGTGTTAAAATTGCAAAAGTGACTTGAAGTTTTCTAATCCTCATTTCACATGTCAAATCTAAAAAGTTTGTCATCAAAAAAATATGAGGTTTAAGGTAATTACATGTTTAACTTTAGTCAATTTACAACTTTCAAAATCCACTCCTGTATTTTTCTTAAATGGATTTCTAATGCGGATTTTTCTCCAAGCTCTAGTGTATTTGAGGCTCATTTTCAAGCTCTTCCAACACTAGAAAACTCAAGATTGCAGTGGACACCCTTGTACAAAATCTTGAGTAGAAAAATCATCAATATTCATTTTTAAAATCAAATTTTTGATGTTGAAAATAGACTTCAAAACAAATTTGTGTTCAAAAGAAAATATCAAAAATAGTGATTTCATAAGGTTTTACTAGTCTTCAAAGTTTTGCAAACACCCAAATTGGGTGCCTTGGGTATTTAGGGGTTAAGTATATCTATGCCATTTAACAAAGCCATTCACTTAAAATATAATGGAGCAAATCCTCTTTACCAATTTGCTTACAAGTAAATATTCCAACCATTTAACCCCTAAGCGTCTTGCTAAGAAAACTTAGCATAACTCCAACAAGAAACCTTCAACACATTCCCCTAGTTTTTGGAAAGTTGAACAAGTAATCACATAATCCAAATTGGTCATTCTATACCCAACTATAAATCAAATGTTTCAAACCAATTTGATGTCAAATCCAAGTAAGTTTGCAAAATCTCCACCGTTGAGAATTTTATGTTTAAATTCTCTAAGTCATATAAATAATTATAGAGGGTTCTAATATAATTCAATTATCCAAATTATATGATTATAGAGTCTTTTATTTATTCCTGAGGGATAGATAGCCCTCCTGAAAAATATCCATTTGCCACACGAGGGTACCCAACATACGAAGAGTGATCCACCCAAGGCCATGGCATTTGAACATTTTTAAATGTTTTTCAAGCTTTTTCAATGTAATTACAATTTAAGACCATGATTTTTAAAAATAAAATCGTAAAATAGCCAATTAAGGGTAGTTGCAAGAATGACCTGCTAGTTTTGTCTTAAACACTCTTAAAACTAGTAGTACTCGGTAGTACTATGAGCTTTTGAAATAATTTTTTTAAAATAAAATAAAATATGGAAATTTTGTAAAGCACTTAAAATAGCATACTCATGAAAATCTAAAACTAGAAAAAATTTATTCTGAAAGTTATGCACAAAAATAGAGGGATAGAAATTACCAATAAAAATACAATTTCTTTTTTGCTTTTTAGAAAATAGTAAAAAAATACAAAAAAATAAAATAACAAATGGCCATTTTTAATCTCTCTCATTAGCTTGAAATGATGCAAGTGCTTTTTGGAAGAAGGTTTTTGTCTTTCACCAATGGAGGGAGAATGGATGCCTACTTTGAGACAATGTGCAGGGCAGAGTTATTTGAGTTTTGTAAAACTAATCTACAGATCCATGTAATGCTTCCTATTGAACAAGTTCCTTGATTTGTGGCATGAGATTTGCTTTTTTCAATCCATAAAAGTACTAAAAACCACCAAAACTACCAAGGTAGACATGCAATTGAGGTCCACTTAAAAATGATAAAAGAGTTATATAAAAAAATAAAAAAATTACTGAATGTCAATAACTTTCATGTTCACCTTACTCTAAAATTGTAAGTCAAAATGACTAAAACCACAAATAATAGGACCCAAAAACTAGTTGCAGGAGGTGAAGGGGACAGAAAGCAGGACATGTCATTCTTGCAATCACCCTTAAAGAGAATTAGAACCAAATTTTTACATGATGTTTTAAAAAGAACTCTATTTCTTTTGCAAATAGAATAAATTATAGGAAAATTGTAGGCACACATATATTAATAATCCCAACCTTGGTCTCACAAAACAATATAGACTCATTCATCACTTTGGTTCTCTAGAACTCATGGCTTGAACAAATTCTATTTAAGTATTTCTCTTTGATATT
This sequence comes from Ulota crispa, assembly GCA_963920765.1. NCBI lineage: Eukaryota > Viridiplantae > Streptophyta > Bryopsida > Orthotrichales > Orthotrichaceae > Ulota > Ulota crispa. The sequence goes on from OY987242.1 coordinate 39,774,865, forward strand.
TAGACAACTCTCCCTCCCTAAACAGAGGCAATCTCACATTCCCAAATCCAACATGGGGATCTATTTGCATTACTAAATGAGGTGTAGCAGGCTCTGTGTCATGACCCTTGATGGATGATTGATTGCTAGATGAACTAATTCATAATAAATTGTGAATTAATAATTAAACCACAAATGATGGATGAAATATTGATGAATGAATTAATTCACAATGAATTCTGAATTAATAGTTAAACAGTTGATGAAGAACTAATTTACTATAAATTGTGAATTAGTAAATAAGCTGCAAAGGCTAGAAAGATGACATCTTTGGATGATGGATTTATGCATTGGAGTTAGACAACTCCACGTAGACAACAAATGTACAAAATGTAAACTTGAGGATTAGGTTACAGGATGTACCTTTGATGACAAATAAGTTTACGGAATGCACCTTTGATGACAAGTGTAATGGATGTATATTTGAGGACAAACGCGTGGGATATACTTTTGAGGACAAGTGAACAGAATGTACACTTGATAACAAGTGTTATGATGAACGATGGATGATAAGTATCAAGATGAACCATGGATAACAAGTGTACCAGATGTACACTTGATGATAAGACAAAAGATTGGAACTTGGAGCTAGACAACTCCAAGTAAAAGATGGGATATGATATGAGTTATCTTTAGGATATAACTAAGAGTTTTACCTTAGCAAAGGGTTGGAGATGAATGTTAAAGATAGAAAGAAAAAATAGTTATTAAAGTAATCCTATTTTTATGAAAAGATTGATAGTATAAAATGGAGCTCAGAGGGTGAGGAGATTAATTCTTGTTGGGAATTAATCTCTCTCTATGGTCGGGTGGTTGACTCCTTGTGGATTATATAGTTGCTACATACAAATTGTTGTTTTAATTGAGTATTTGGATGATTGAAGTTACGGACCTAGGGAGGTTTGTAACACTCTGGCTGGTTAACTATTTCACAATAGTTGTATAGCCACAACAAGCTATTGTGATCATAGCAGCTTTGTCAACCTTAGAATTGAAATTCTTCAAAATTTGCCATCGGTTCTTTAGTGTGCCAAATGCTTGTTCGATAATGACTCTTTTGGAATTCATGAATTTGTTGCACCGGGATTTCTAGAAATCATTAAGTGCTTTCCGATTCTTTATTAAATACATGCAAATGGGGTAGGTGGAATCTCCTATAAAAAGAAAAGTGCATTGTATGTCTTCAACTACAACTACTAGTTATTGAAAAATCTCCCATCTTTTTAAACTCTTGTACAAACTTGACATTTTGAACTGATGTCCATCATCACACCTCCAAATTGCCCCGCACACACAATCAAAAAAAAAATCTTTGAATCACAAACTCCTTGCAAAACAATAGAATTGATTTTTTTCTATTGTAAAAGTCAACATTAGCTAATGTTTCCTTTCTATTTAGGCTCTTAGATAGCGGTATGTATGTCCCATCAATTGCTCCATATATGTTGACTAAACCCATTAAATCCTAAAAAATTAGAGAAAATGCTATGGAGGCGGTCTGCATTAGGAATTGAAATGCAAACACCAAATAATTTGTCTTATTGAGTAAGGGTTTCACAGACAACATCCACATATTTTTGATGGTTAAAACTCTTATCTTGAAATGATCAGCCGTGTATTTAGCACTATAACCATGTGCAAATCTATGAAGAACACATGATAATATTTTATCTACAGAAGCACAACTTTGGCAAAAATTGAGGGTTCCACGTGCACTTCTAGCAGTCCTGCACATTGTTTTTCAAATCATTAAATACTGAGAAAATTTAAGAACCCTAATAAAGGTTCATAATAGTAATTTAATTAAAAATTAACCTTTAACAAATAATTTGATTTTGAAACATGAAGCCTAAAACCCTTCCAAAACAAGACAAAAATAAATAAAAACACACCTCACAATTGAATAAATTGAAACAAGAACTGAACAAATTTTTTATAAACAAGCCTTGCTTGGAATAATCACCCTATTCAATAATTGCCTAGGAATAAAGTTACAAATTTCCCTAGGTCCGTAACTTAAATCATCCAAATACTCAAGTAAAATAATAATCTATATATAATAAACTACAAGTTTGTAAACCCATTTAGCAAAACTAAATGAGTTTACACACTTGTATTAAACAAAAATTCCATTTAGCATCCATTTAGCATCCATCCATTTAGCATCCATTCATTTAGCATCCATCCAATTAGCATCCATTTAGCGTAAGTTAAGGTTTATGTAAAAAAAAAGTTCCTTTTAGCATCCATTTAGCATAGGTTAAGATTCATATTGGAAAAATTCCATTTAGCATCCATTTAGCATTTATTCAACATTCATTTAGCATCCACTTAGCATCCATTTAGCATCTAAACTTGTACTCTATGTTTAATTTCTTTTGATTTGGTTAAACTCTTGCTCTACTCTATTTTAATTTCACATTGGTTAAACTTCTATTCTACTCTATATTTAATCTTTATACTTTAGTCTTACTTTGGTTAAACTTCCTCTCTAATTGGTTAAACTCTTGCTCTACTCTATTTAATTTTACTTTCGTTAAATTTCTACTCTACTCTATTTTTAATCTTTTTACTTTGGTCTTACTTTGGTTTAACTTGTGTACCACTCTACTTTTAGGTGGAAAAAGAGCTAAAAATGGATTCATCAAACCAACACACACACGCACCCAATTCTTTTGTATAGATAGATAACAATAATCAACTATAAAGACAACAAAGAGCTCAACCACCCGACCATAGAGAGAAATTTATTTCCCACAAAAATTAATTGCCTCACCCTGTGAGCCCCATCTTAGACTATTTATCCTTTCACAAAAATAGAATCACTATAATTATTTTTATCTTTCTATCTTTAATAATCTTTAATAATCTTTGCTATGGCAAGGAGGAGTGATTGTTTTGCATGAGACAGAGTATAAAAAGTTACTCAAAAGTGAAGTTAACTCACAAGCAGGAAAAAAGAAGTCAAGTTAACTCACAAGCAGTATAAAGGAAGTCAAGTTAATTCACAAGCAATAGAAAGGAAGTCAAGTTAACTCAAAGGCAGGAAAATAAAAGTCAAGTTAACTAGTAAGAGCAATAAAAGCTAGTAAAAAGGGGCCCGTGTGGGGTGGGCTTGACGAGGAAGGCGAAACAAACCCGTTTGGGCTCAAAGGTCAGGCCACATTGGCCAAAACCGGCGGTTTGTAAAAACCAGGTGGCGGAGTTACTGATTTGTGTAAAAGCAAATTCTTTGACATTCTAAGATCCATTTTTTTGGTTTGTTCAAAATTGCCAATCTTGAGAGTTCATAGCACAATCAAGGGAGTTTTTTTTAGCTTAATCAGCCAAAATCCTACATTCTCTTGGGCCAACCAATTGTCTATAGTATACTCTCAGCTAAGTATATAAAAAACTATATATATATATATATATATATATATATATATATATATATATATATATATATATATTCCTCATAAATGGTTAGTTTTTTTCCTAAACTTTTGAATTCAATTCAACAATTCTCAAAATTGTTCGGCTAGCTCGTAACTAAACCTCGGCACTCCCCGTAGGCTAGTTCATAAATTGGCGTCTCAAACCTCCCACTTTAGAATGGTGGAGAGGTTATCTTTAGGTGAACAGTAGATGAAAACTTAGAAAAGTGATTAGGGGTAGTCACGGCTGGTATGAGATTGAGATTTCTGTGAAGATTGAGAAATGGTTGAGTGAATGTAGGAGCCAATGGAAGCACTTCTTCATGGAAGGAGGTGTGACACACCTTTTGTGGGTGATGGAGAATGAAGAATGAAGAATGGAGAATGTTTTACTTAGAAGAAGGCAACACTGCCACCAATTAGAGGAGCAGAAAAAGCAAGGGTGGAAAGTAAAAATAATTCACAAGTGAAGAAACAAGCGGACCATGGTAAGAGTTCTCAAGCAAAAAATATTCTCAGGCCATTTCTCCATGCTTGGGGGAGGAGAAGTTTTTTCCTCAATCTTCACGAAACTAGCCTTGCGCCCATTGCGGAGATCGCGGCACGTTAGTTTTCCGAGAAGATTGAGAATGCAAAAACTCAACCATGACAGCCCTATTGTCTCCAAATTTTTCAAAAATATTATCTCCAAATTTTCCAAAAATACAAGTTAAGTTACTCTTCATTTGTTTCAAACTGCCGGTTTTGGGCATGTATGGCCACAACGTCAATTGCCCTCACCCACTGTCATTTGAGGATTGTGAGAATTTGGAATGCTACTATCTCATTATTCTTTACTAAGCATGATTTGCCGTGTTGTTTGTCCTTTAATTATTTTTTCAATGGGTGTTAGTTTGTTTGTCTAATCTCCAATACCATATGTCATTTTATTTGTTTGACGAGTTTCTGTATACGCTTTCCATGATTATACACCAGTCAAAAAATAGCAGTGGTGGCCCCGCCAAATACCCAGTGCTGGATTGAAGATGCCCTAAGGACCTCGGTGCGAGGCCCTTGTGTTGTTGCTGTTCGCCATGGCCGCCGCTACCGCCTGCGCTTCGACATCCTTGGCTGGGCAGGCTCTGCTCAAGCCCGTCAATGAGCTCGCTCGCCGAGTTGGCACCAACGATGCCCGCATCACACTGGGCAACACCGCTGCCAAGGCCACCAGCAGCATCTGGTTCGTAGTATGCATTAAGTTTGCGTCTTGGCTCGCTTGTTTTATATCTTTGCTAGATTAATTAGATTAATGCACATTGTGCTGTGGCGTTATTGGCTTTTGCGTGAGCTTGCACATTGTCGTTCTCTTGCGTTTCCAGAGTGTTGCGAAAGTCTGCAGTTAGTTTTTCATTAGCTTGATGTAATATATTGGTTGTGTGATTGGCAATGTTACTTAGGTGCTGTGGATGGTAGTGGTGTTTGGAGGTTGACGAAAAGGGTTCGATGTGGTGTGTTGCAGGTATGGCTCTGACCGCCCCAAGTTCCTGGGCCCATTCTCGGAGAACAATCCCTCGTACTTGAACGGTGAGTTCGCTGGAGATTACGGCTGGGACACAGCGGGGTTGTCGTCCGTCTGACCCCGAGACGTTCGCTACAACGCCTCAAAGTCTTGCAACAAAATGTACATAATAATTTTGATTTTGAGAATGTATGCTACCTCAACATCAAAACTCATGCTGGTTGTAATTCATCTTCCAAAATCTTCGTGCCCTTTCTAACTTCTGCATAGAGTATCTAAAGAATATTTTCTTTGGTGCGTGCGTTGAGGTCCTAGATTACAGGAATATTTGAAATTGATGCTCAGTGCTTAAAAGTTGCTTAAACGTTGTAGTGGTTATATAATGATGTGTTGTAAACGAACCTCGGGGTGAACGTGAGCAGGCAAGGCAAGTGCATCAACGACAAAGCTGACCGTGAAGGAGAGGAAGGCCCTGGAAGGAAAGGAAGAAGAGGAAAAAGACAAGGAAGAAGAAGAAGAAGGGCCTGGTGACAATGATGAAGAAGAGGGAGAGGAGTTCGAGTGGCCACCGTTGGTGTGCTGTTTCGGAGAGGCGCATTACGAGTTTCTGCCGACAGTGAGACCCTATGACAGACAAATGGACGAGGACATCTACTCCTCGTGGAAAGCCCTTCAATGGAGCCCTCCGGAGTTTGCCCGTGCACCGGGCTCCTCGCCTTCCAACGTGGCCGTGGCTTTGGCGCGGCTGGGTGGACGCGTCGTGTTCATGGGAAAAGTGGCCAACGACGTTTACGGCAATGAACTGCTGATGACTCTCAACAGCAACGGAGTTCAAACACGCGGTGTCAAAGTAGCCGACTGCTACGGCACTGCCGTGTCGCGGATGAAGCTCACTTGCGGCACCGGCTCAGGAGTCCAGATGACATGCGAATCGCCAAGCGCAGAGTCCACTCTCCAATCTGAGGACGTCGATCTCGACATTCTCAAGGAGGTACGGTGCGTGACACTTATAATGAAGCTCAGGATTTGTCCCACTTTGTGGTGGAACTGCTTTTGAGATGATGAGTATTTGTGTTGTGCTTTAGTATTTCTTGTTGGGACGATAGGTGTTGGTTATAAGTATCATGCACTATACCATCAGCTTTTCAGAAAGGGTTTAGCTGCAAAAGTGCGGGTTTTTGCACACTCTGTTCTCATGGCATCTTCTTCTCCACCGCTGGTGTGTGTGTGTGTGTGTGTGTGTGTGTGTGTTTTTGTGTGCAGGCTCGCGTGTTCCAGTTCACTTCTATCAGCCTCATGTACGAGCCACTGCGGTCGACACTCGTGTCCAGCATCGATGCGGCGAGAAAAGGAGGCGCCGAGGTTTTCTTGGACGTGAATCTGCCGCTGCCATTCTGGCTGTCTCAGGAGAAGACGTGGAGCACGATCGAGAAAGTGTGGAAGAAGTCGACCATGATCGAAGTCACGAAGCAAGAGCTGGAGTTTCTGTTGGGCGAGGAAATGTATGAGAAGAAGAGATTGCGGCAGTCGGTGTACTTCTCCAAGTCCGTGGAAGAGTTGAAGCAAACGACCTCGGGAAGGGAGGAGTACCATTACATGCCTGAGGAGCTGGCGCAAGTCTGGCATAAGGATCTCCGCATTCTCTTCGTCACGGATGGCACGTGGAGAATTCACTACTACACGCCGTACTTCCATGGCTCTGTGGCAGGAACGGAGGATGTGCTGGTCACACCCTTCAGTTGTGATAGAACTGGCTCAGGAGACGCCATCATCGCTGGTACCACTAACCCTAACCTCTTTAACATAAATGCCCGGGAGCCCAAGAAGCAGCAGAACTTTGAATGTGTGACAAGTGTGCTACAGTGAATAACATTGCGACGACAAGTGTGCAGGATATCTCTGAATGTCACTTTAGAGGTCGTAGACTCATAATATAAAGGTCTCAGAGTACTTAATTGTCTCTGCCTGTACATCTCCCCCTTCCCTTTATAGGCTCAACTGGTTATCAGGAAGTTATGCAGTTTTTGTACTAAAAATGCCGACCGATAACGGTTATCTTCAGGAGCAATCAGTTACAGGGAGAGCATGGAAAGAGAGTGTATTCCATTTTTATGGAGTACTGTTCTCACGCACGGTGTGTTTGTGGTATTTGCAGCAATCATCCGAAAACTGACAACCCAGCCACAGCTTCTTCTCGACCAAGAGAAGTTAGAGAAGGCATTGAGATTCGCAGTATGCGCTGGTATTGTATCTCAGTGGACAGTAGGGGCGATTCAGGGCTTTCCAACTGAAAGCGCTGCCCAAAATTTGACTGAACAAGTGTATCCACCTTCAATGGTTCTTTATACAATCTAGATCCTAGTGCACGTGATTTTTCTCATTCCGGCGTTCTAAGTGTTCAACTTCTCTCTTTCCTTGCGAGGTTCCCTTTTGTTTCATGTTGTTGCATGCCCTCATATTTTGGGTGTTTTGCTACGATAGTGGATGTTTTAAAACTCTGACGATTTTGAGGAGGTGAACAGTGCGTGGATTCTGAGAGTTGTCACCTCTTGGGGATGAGAGGGCAAGCCTCTTTCATATCTCTCTCTCATGTGGCAGTTTCAGTTGGTGCTGCAACCCTTACCTCCTCTTGTTCCCATAGCAACATTGTTGCTGCATGGAAACCCTAGATAAGTCAATTTATAGTCCTAGTTGATGTTGATTATGTTTGAGGCTGCCATGATGTAAGTACTGGCAAGCCACGGCTGAGAAACCATTGCCTATCGTAAGCTGTTCTTTCCGGCCCAAACAGTCTCAGATGATTCGAGAGTAGGCTTTGCCCTACAATCTTGAAAATAGTTCCAAATTCTGAAGGCTTTTTGAATGTACGAAAGACGCGTAGGGTGAAACACAAGGAGACGCAATTACACTAGTTTGAAAACCGTGGAATTGCCTATTTGTGGTGTGCAGAATGATGTAGCTTGGGAGGATTGCATGGGTGAGCAACTCTGAATTGGCGATTCAAGAATGGTTCCATGCCGGGATCACTGACTCTGACAGTCCCTGTTTCTTTAGGGACGACTGGCTATGGAGTTTTTCAATTAAATTGAAGAGTTGCTCCATCTCCTTCACGGCAATGTTTAACACAATTCTGGTTACGTGAGGAGGGGTCGGGAATGACCGAATTTTCTGAAACTGGGAGAAGTTGGCCAGAATAAGGCAAAGTGGAGGGTAAAGAATGGGTTGGAAAGCCTGCCATCATGACCATTCCAACACACCGAGATATGCTCTGTGCTCTTCCATGCGGTACAACATCAAGCAAACTTATGGTCTCGATTTTCCTCCTGCAACACCACGACACATGGAGATTTCGCCATTCTACGGGGACGAAAGCGAGCATGAAGCTGACAAGTGGATGCGAATCTTTGAGGCTTGGGCTGTTCAAGAGAATCTCAACTCCAAGAAGAAGATCCAACTGATTCATCTGGGGTTGTTCGGAGAAGCTTATGAATGGGCTCGAGAACTCGGTTTGGAGAAGTCCAAGTGGAAGGAGTTCGTTTGCTTGTTCTGGGAGAGATACGCTGCTGATCCAACGCCTTGGTCTGGTATTTCATTCCATGAACGCCAGGATTGGCTTTTTAGGTTGAACAGGATTTTCAGTGTAATTGTTAAGTACTTGCAACTTTTAAACAACATTATGCAGAGAAACTTCTCCATGATTCGTTCGAAGATCTCCCAATGATCATATGGAGACTTCTCTCTCTCGCCTAGTCTCTGTGATATTAGGAAAACTTCCCTTCGAATCATGGGGAAGACCCCTATTACTTTGTGGTGTACGAGATATTGGAATGTTCTTATTTTACTGAATACGTTGTTGTTGTCGTCGTTGTATTTATATAAAAGTTACTCTTTCTTGGGCCATCTCTTACTCTTTCTTTGAGCCTCGTCTTGTTCAAATTTTTTTTAGGAAAAGAAATGCCACCCTCATGCGTTGTATTTGGTGCAGGATCTCCAAAGTTTCCATATTGGTTGTATTTCAGCGGTACGGCACGGCCAACGGCAGGTCAAGTCCAAGGGCGAGCAGGAGTTGGGATTGTGATTGTCAGTCCTCTGAAGGTATGTCTCCGTGTTCTACGGACGGTTTTGCTTGTTAAGTGCCACCAAAGTCCATGTACAAAAAGGAAGTATGGTCAAATTGTGAAGTGGACCAATTTTCTGGAGCCTACAATGCCGAGATTTGTCAAACTCAAACCGGATTTCTGAGCGGATGATGTAGTTTTGGTGATGGCAGGAGTTGCAAATTGCAAATGTCAGCCAGTACCTGGGGCGGTTCTGCTCCATCCACGTGGCTGAATACACTGCTCTTGTTATGGGAATGGAAACTGCATTGCAACGTGGCGTGCGCCACCTGACAATCATGTGCGACTCCGAACTTGTCTTCAACCAGGTTAGCCTTGAGCCGTGTGACCTCAGTAGCAGCTCAGTTTGCATTGTCAGACTTGCTCAGAGCTCAGTTGGTCTCAGTTTCTTATGGAAACTTTTTTGGTAGGCCAGGTAACTGGAAAGTGGACTGCATGTCATTCGAGCATTCGTGATCTCAAGCTTCGTGTGCGAGAGCTGCTGAACGAGTTCCAAACGTGTGGAGCGCTTTACATTTCTCCCAAATGCAACACGGAGGCTCAGTTGCTTGCCCAGAAAGCCATTGACAGCTCTGCGGACAGCACCTCTGTTGCCAGGTAAAAGCTTCATTTGTTGCGTTACTGGCCTTTTTTAGATGTCAAGGTCCGATATTTCAACTAAAAAGTAGGAGAACTTGTCTGGACCAAAGAAATTTAGCAATGTCATAGATTAAAGGTGGAGAGTTCTTGCTTTGGGTTTTCCACTTTGTGGAAAGAATCTTGAGAATGTTGGGTAGGATGCTTTTCGTGGCAACACTCTTTGTAAGCGGTCTTGTATTTGAGTATTTTGTCAAGTGCTTCAAGTACCAATGGTCAAATGAACAAGACCCCTTCAGCCTAAGTATATCTATGTCCTCCCACCTTATGTAGGTATCTTCAAACAGTTGTGTTTTGGCCTCCACTTTTGTGCTCGTCCTGAAGAAGTGCCTAAAGAGATTAATTTTCTTGATGTTACTTGGTTTTTTTAAATTTTTATCATGTGAAAGAAGATTAATCCAGACCGTTGATAGAAAGCATGTTATGGATGCTTGAAGGCGAAAGGGCTTCAAACCTGTATCGTGCATGGCCCTCACAAGGCGGTTGACGGAGCACCCATTACTGCAAGACCAAATGAAAAAATGTGAACAAATGGGTTGTGTGCTCTGCACGACTTCCCCTGTAAGATTATATTGCCAATTTGACACAGGTGCTTGCCACCCAAGTCTCCTTTTGCCAATTAATAAACATTCAGAAATTTAACCCCGAAGTGCCTAAAGCCATCAAATATGAAATAAGTAGGAAGCTTCAAAAATTTAGAGTCAAGCACAGTAAATTTCAAAAAACATAATTCTTTTGTATAGCATGATTCCTTCTTTCTATTGCTACATTTTATTATCTCCATTGACGTTTTCTCAAATTATTTCAACTCCTATCGACATGGAAGCAAGTCCTATTACCTGTGCATCTTTAAGCGCACAAACGAAAAAAAAATAGACAGCCAGCTTTAGAAGCTGTCAACTCTCAAAAAAACTGAAATTTTTATTGCTAAAAAACGTAGCACGTACACTTTGTTACCGTTATTTTGAAGCTTTGTTACCGTTATCTTGAGGCTTTGTTACCATTTTTTTTGGAGCTTCCTAAATGTTTTATTCCAAATGTCTATAGATGGAAGTGACCGGTTTGACCATTTGGCCAGTCAGGGGATTAACTTGAGTGAAAAATTAGGTGCTTCCCAAACGGAGCCTAAGCTTGACAAACTGAAACGCAGAAGGTGGCCGTCTGTGAGGAACACACAAGGCTGGCTTCTGAAGCAAATCCTCGGAGCCAAGTTTGTGTTGCCACAACAGAGCACTTGAGCACAGTCCAGGACTCCAATTGTAAGTTGGCATTTGAAAGAAAATGCAAACTAAAAAACAACCAGAAATCTCTCTGAATTTTGCATGCAACTAAGGTAGTATGCTTGAATTGTAACCCTCTCTTCAAAAGTGTCTCTATAATTAGCTCAAGAATGGAAGAAAAAATGTATTTTATTGCAAGAGTCAAACATATTCTTTGGTTTCACCTTGTCTTGGTACAAGTTGCAAGTGAATGGATTTTGAGAGACTTGGAGGTCACAAATAGGTGCCTACTACAGTGGTGCTTGGTTAACATCACCCTTTGTAGTAGAAATGATTGGATAAGATCATAGCCCCACTCCCCTTTTGCCCAAAGAGCGTATTGTGAGCTTGGTTAAGGTCAAGTGCTTGCATATGGTCAACGTTTGCTTTTCATCAATGCCCATTTTGAATCAACAGTTAGAAAGGCGTTTGGTTAGTGTACCAAAAACATTGGTGGGAAAGCACCTCCAAAATTGCAACCATTAGGATTAGGGAAAGTAATGCAAATGAAGTGTTTGTTTTTGATCAATGCTTGGATAAGGTCAACACTTTTTTCTAGTGTGAAGTGTTGACCTTATCCAAGCACCACTGCATAATTTTTTTGAGAATTCATTAGTAATTCAATAATGCTTTAAAAAATGTGAATAAAATTGTGTTACATTTGACATCTATTTCTCCTTGTTTTAAAATTAGACAAAAAATATTCATGTCTAGAATAGCCCATGAAAAAGCAGACCAGCCCTTAAAGTGTCGCTTTTTGAGCGTACTACCTTACTCGGCATTTCAATAGACTGTAGAGATAGGTTTTGAAGTGCTGGTTCATGTGTGTAGTGATGCAGGACAAGTGAGCAACCTGGCGCAGGTAATGTGCCAAAGCCATGCTCCAATTATAAGACACTCTTGTGCCAAGATTGGGAAGACGGGTTCTATCGAGTCGGAATGCGTTGTAACCATGCTCATGGCTTCAATGAGCTCCACATCTGAATTTTAAGGTTAGCCCTATCAACAGGAGAAGTTCTCGCAAGGACAAGTTGAAGATTCCTGGTGCTTTTTTTTGCAGAGTATTTGGAAACCAAAGGGTACAGTGATGCTCGGATAAGGTCAACCTAGAAACGTTTGGATTATGTCAAGGCCCTCTTTTTTTTCTTTGTATATTAGGCTCAATTGAAGGGAGGGTTTGTCTTTAGTCAATGCTTGGATATGGTCAACCTTTGTAAAAGAAATGTTTAGATAGTGTCAAGGTCCTTTTCTTTTGTATTTTAGGCTCAATGAAATAGAATGTTTGATTTTAAGTCAATTCTTGGATATGGTCAACGTTTTTTTCTTGCCCAAGGCATTGACCTTATCCAAGCAGCAATGTAATTGTAGTTTGGTTGTGTTAGATCTATAAATAATTTTTATTGCTATTTTGAATGCGCGGTTGGGTTGTTAGATTTTTTGTGGTTGTGTTGTTAATGCTTTATGTTGGATTGGCGGTTTGTGGTGGTGGGGGAATCTATAAACAAGGGCAAGAATTCACAAATTAAGTACAAATAGGGCATATAGTGACTTCCAAAATCAAGTACTCCCTCTGTCCCAATATAAAGCTCCAAATTAGGCATAGTTCTTGTCCCACTAAAAAGCTCCCTTTTGCCAATTTCAATTATTGAGAAAGCATTTGTCATATCCAATGACCTCGTGGGGGCAAGTTAAGCAATTAAAGAGCACTCTTCTCCTAACAAGCTTGGCCTTGACCATATGAGGTACCATTGTTGCTACTAATCTTTAAATCATCAATAATGCGGAGCTAGCAACATGTACAAATATGGTACTTTTTGCATGGAATTTGGGTGCCCAAACAACAACATCAAAGCCGGAGATTTTGCACACATTTGGTAGATGGTATAATGATTCTAGAACGCATGTGTCATTAATATTAAGACTAATATATTGAGGAATTGGCATTCTTCACAAACTATGCACAAATATGACACTTATTACATGGAGTTTGGGTGTCTAAACGGAAACATAAAAACTTGGGATTTTGCAAATATTTGGTAGGTGGTATATTGATTCTAGAATGCATTTGTCATTAGCATAATGACTAAAAATATAGTTCATCCCTCATGGAGAAGTTTTCTGAAGCTTTATAATGGGATAGAGGGAGTAGGTGTTTGAATGTTTTTTTGGTAAATAGGCAATGCTAGTAAATGTTCAACAAGCATAAAGTTACTTGAGAGAGTAGAAGTTTTATTGGTTACTTACATGAGAATTGAAATCAAAATACACATAATATATGGACGCATTCAAATTTGAAATCAAACCCCAGTTTGGACTTGAGTGTCTACACATATTCAATAATCAGTGCACTTGTCTTTTGCATGGTTAAAATTTGTTCACATTCTTTGTGGCATGCTCTCATAAAACTTCTCACACTTAAGGTAGGGACACCCAATGGCGTGAGTGCACCTAATGGCGCTCACATGTGTGTTAGGTTTAGATTTCTAACTAGAGATCTAAGCCCTATGTAGATGGCTTATCTTCTAAGTCTCAAAGGATAAGCCATCTATAGAGGGCCTAGATATGTGGTAAAAAATCTAAACCTCACACACATATGAGCACCATTAGGGACACTCACACCATTGGGTGTCCCTACCTTAATGGAAGTGGTAAGGTAGGAGGCTCTAAAACAGTGTAGGGAGGCTCTAAAATGGTGCGGGGTTCTAAAAGCGTGCACTTTTAGGAATGGTTGACATGTTCCTTCAAATATCTATCAATTTTTTCCCTCTCAAATTCCTCCTCTTAGATGAGGGCATGTGTACCAAAAAAATGCTAGAGCTCGGTTTTAGGTGATCACCTAGAACCTTCAAAAGTCCCAAAAAGTACCTTTTTACCCAGATTACATAATATGGCGTTCCCTCCTTTTAATTACTTAATGGCTTGTGCCCTTAAGAGTAATTAATTGTGGCTTCCCAGTGATTTATAGTAGTAAATTAAGTCATTTGTTGTAGATGCCTACTTTATAGCACATAAACATCATTAGAGTAAAACTTGTTATTTGTTAAATTGGGGAAAACGTAGGTACCATTTTGTATTTCACTTGAAACCCAAATAGTTACTTCAGATTTAAAGGTATCAAATTCTGAGCCACTAAGAATTTTTCCCTTGCAATTTCCTCCTCTTAGGTGAGGGCACGTGTACAAAAAAAATGCCATGAGCTGGAATTTAGGTGATCACCTGAATTCTTGTAAGTCCCAAAATGTATTGTTTTTCCCAATTTAACGAATAACTCGTTGTAAGTGACATCAATTTTTTGCAAGTATATCTCCTGTGCTTGTTCATTTGTAACAGATACTTCATACCAAGAGATAGAACAATGGATTTATTTGTTTTTCTTTGGGTATTTGGCTATAGTATTCTTTCAAACCTATGCTTCTCTTTCTTTAAAATTTAGCATAGTTCATGTTTGTGATATTGTGTAGAAGAATCAAGCATTGTTTGATTGAAAGTTGGGCTTGTCTTGGAATATCGAACGGCCTTGTCTTCCTGTAAAATGCATACATCCAAATCAAAATCTTATCATATCTCTCAACTGTACTTGAAACTTGACCTCACAGAAGTTTCTAACGACTGGAACTCAAGTATGAGTGAATAGGCTTAGTTTCGCAACTTAGCCTTGGATGCTCCTTTTTAAATCTCAAGCAGTTCACCATCCATGTATCGAAGAGTCATAGACAACAAAGGATTTCCTTGTCACTCGGCACACCATCAAAGTTCTCTCAGGGTTGCACGATTGAGCATACAAGGAAATGAAGGACGATGAAGACCAACTGTTCAACCATATTCCTTCAAATGCACATCTAGGCAGGAAAGTTAATTAATTTACCAAAGATCATCAGCAAAATGCTAAACTGAAAATCAGGTCGAGAGAATTTATGCTACCTGGAGATGGAGGGAGCTCCCCATCTTGATTCTTGAGCACATGGAGAGGAGTAAGGCTTCCAACAATTTGTAATTTCGATCCTCAAGTGAAAAACAATCGTTGCCTTGTTTTGAACTCGCAGAGAACAAAGCTGCGCGGCTTCACTCCCTCCACAATCTCTGCAAAGCTGGAGCACACGGCGTTGTCTCCGTCCAGTTCCTTGATGGGGGAGAACCTGAACTTATCGCAGTAATCACACACCTGCAAGAAGTAGGCCATGTCGTCCTCGGCCCAGTCTTTCAGCTTGATGTTGTGCTGCCGGAAGTGCACTGAAGACATCGGTTGCGTAGATAGTGCTGGTTCTGCTTTCACTGAGTATTTTATGCCGGCCATTGTATACGGGATGCTTTGTGCAGCGGTTTGGGAGCCAACTTTCCTGGGCCATGTGATGGTGCTCAGAATGGGGTCCAGGGTAGCCACCTTGGAATCATCGAGTCTGATGTGTGTGGCAAGCAAGACCTCCTTCACCACCTTGGGAGACGCCTTGAGGGTGACAAAGTTACCGCACTTGAATTGAGTCGAGATCGTAGCCATGAATGCGAACAGAAACTCTCGTGTCTGCCGCTTGGAAAAATGAGAGATGGCCAGCTTCACACACCTTGACACCCAATACTGAACGAACTTCCAGACCTCGTTCGCCCCCCACGACATCAAATCCATCGCTATGATGCATATGCTGAATATTGCAGACCAGAAGTCGAAATGGCGAGCTTGCAATATCAGAGGCCATATCGATGAAAACCTCACGAAGTTCTGGTTCAGAAGCTCCCTGGAGCTGTAATCGAAGAAACACACGACCTCTGGTAATGTGCTGTACCCTTTTCCGGAGAGCACGTGGCTCATGGCCTCGTCGATGCTCAACCGGCGGATCAGATGTGCCGCTGGCCACAACAAGTCATCGTCTCTTCCAAACTGCACATCCGGAATTTGACTAGATTGACATAGCAGCTTCATGTGCACCGCCCGGTGTCGGGTCGTCAAGCATGTGAAACGGGGCCGGATGTCCGTGAACGAAACCTTGAAGTTGCAGTCGCCGACAGCATCGACAGTCATCCCTGCCGGAAGCTGGTCCAGGGGCACAGAGTCCGGCAGAGCGTCCTTGTCGACATTTAGGTCATCGCACATCAAGATGATCTTGCGCGTCTTGTACCACGAATCGAAGCCGTGCCACGTAGACGACACTGTCACGTAGGGAAGACGGAAAAACTTGGCGGTGCGAATGAACTGCCACACGGAATACGCCATCTGGAACCACAGCAGAAAGCTCTGCAGAAAAGCGAATTTCGAAATGGCATCGGGTCTGAGGAAGCTCATGGCGACGACGACGATCGACAACGCCGGAAGTGCCAAGTCCGGTCTAGATTCTAGACTAGCCAGTGCCTCACATAACTTCTCCGCTTCTAGGTGAATTTGCATCTACAGAAACTTACTCCGAATGCATAGAAAGTCGGCACATAGATCAACGGTCGTGGCTAGATTCTAACTCACTGACTCATCCTCGCCATAACTAGCTAGAATGTGATAATTCCAGCGGCAACTAACTAGTAGGATTGAGCGAAAAGCTCACCTTGACAGACATGGTCTGCGTGAATGACCATTCGGAGAAGGAGTTGCACTTGTCGAGATGGGAGTACAACTCTCTGCACACACCATTGGTACCGGGATGCAAAACCGAAGGACAGCCGCCGCGAAGACAATGCCTGTGACTCCCTTGCTTGAGATCCCAGGATACTCTCAGCAGTGATGGATCACTGCAGGGACTAGAGAACTGCGAATAGATTCTTCCATTCGCTCGTACGAGCACTAGTAAATAGTATCCAACATACACTCAAATCGGTGCAGACTAACGGCTTTTCTGGACCCTCGTGACAGTTGACCATTTCCGAATCCCGACTACCGGGGTTGTTCACTTCGAACGACAAGTCGCCTTCGAACGCGGCGTCGACGCAGTCCAGTGGACCCGTGAAGTCGTGAATGTGCAGCATTCGGGGAGAAATATTTGCTCCTCCGGTTCATTTCCGCTTCTACGCCAAATAGTGCATTTAGGTTGCCTTAACAATGAGGTAGCCTTAACAATTAGTTTGCCTTATCTTGGCAAAGTTATTTCATGACTCATCTTGGGTCACCTAGAGGAGCATGTAACTCTCTTTATGCTACAATAGGGGGTTTTAAATATGTCGTTCACTGCCAATTTTGTTCAAGTGAATTAAATTGGTGAATAACCAAGCGAAGTCATTCCGTGAACGAGCCATGACAACCTTTTGAGGTCGTTACAACATTGAGGTCGTTACAACATCTTCACCGGTGAAAGAGAACTCGTTCACAACCATTTGTTCATTGAGATATTTGAAACCACCTAATAATTCTTGGTCTTGTAAAGAGTTTTGGCTTCTTTGCTCTTTGGCTTTGGCACTTGTTGCACTCAACCTCTAAGGTAGGAAGTAGGAACACCCATAAGCATCAATGTCCCCATAATTGTCACCTTTGAAATCTTGCAAAATCTGTGGAAGTGAATAGATGTAATGACAAGGATGTACAACATTTGAACATGAAATCTTAAAAGTGGTTATGGGTGCAATGGCAGTGTGCTCTTTGAAAATTCACAACTTATTCTCACAGTATCCAAATAATACATTCAAAAGTGCAAACTAATTTTTTTTTGTTCCTAATAGGATCCTGAAATTTGCTAATTGTTTATTAATAGTCATCATGTTCAAAACCCTTAATTTGACATTTATGGGTGCTCCTACCTTACTTGCTTCCTCTTGTTTATCACAATAATTGGTGTACACTTAATATTGCATTTAGGTTGTTTTGACAATTAGGTTGCCTTGGAAATTAGATTGCCATGTCATGAAAATTACCTCATGACTCATCACTTGACCACTTGAAAATGCATGCAACTCTCTAAAACTTGAATTTTATATTATTTATGACTTAGAAGCTTCTAATTAGAAGCCTCTAATTTATTGTTGCTAGACCTTTTAAAAATTGTTCATTATTATAATAATTATTGATGGAGAGTATTATAGCAAATTAGTGTGGAGCAACCTAAATGCACTATTTAATATAGGTTTTGTGAACGGGTCTAATTTTACTCGGTCTTTTCTTCCAGCAATTTATCGTTTCAGCGGTCACACTCGAAATCTTCCAGTATTTTTCGTCCAATATTACTTCTGTACCGGCTGACTTCCTTCAGTGTCAAAATTTTATCTGTTGATCCGGTTGTATCTGATGGCAATTATTTTTGTCAGTGTGGAGTTTATAGTATTGAATTTAGGGAAAATTATTGTTTTCGGACGGAGGATAGAGTTTTGCAAGCAGCACGAGGAATTTGGTAGATGAAGGACCGATTTAGCAGATGGCAATACAACTGTGCAGTGTGCACATGTTTGCAATTCTGTTGTTCAAAGGTAGAAAAAAATCAAACAATTGATATCAAAAGACATTTACAAAACATTCAAGTGATGGTAGTGACAAAAGCATTAATATAAGTATCTAGAAGATGTTGGCCATCCTCACAACCCTAAATATAACTAAAATAGGAGGAAATGAGTCTTGCTTATGCAAGAAAATGCAAGTCTAGATGTTTTATTCTCAAATTTTTGTTTTGGTTGAACTTACTAAATGAATGTGTTTCCTAGATTGCTCTCAATTAATAAAAATGACCATTATATTTCACACAACATTGTTTCTAAAACACATAATGTTATTTAGGTTTTGTTGAGAATATCAATAAGTATTGGTCCAAATTATGCACACCAACAAAAATATCATTGCTACAATTTAGATATACAACAAAATTAGCAAATCATGTTATAGAATTCACGACCAAGAGCATCCAACAATAAATGCAACCAAAATCTCTCTAAAGAAAGGACAATGACCACCTATATAATTGAAAATGTAATAACTTGATTTTGGACTTTTGGCAACCATTAGATTGGCAAGCACTATGCGTGATACTTCTAATGGCAATATTAGCTTTGCTTCAAAAAAAGAAGTCTCAAATAATTAATTTACTGATGATAACATCGTGAAAGATTTTATTATTTTGCTACTTGCACCAATAAGTGCCAAGTTCTCCTTGATTTGACAACTTTTTTGAATATCTAATAGATTGGAAGTTGACAGTGACTTCTTGAGCATTGACCAATTCTCATCAGTTAACAAGCTGCCATGTTTCTCTTGCATGTTACAGTTCTTGCAACTTCTTGCACTATAAAATATACTAGAATGTCCTTCATCTAAAAGCAAATTATCACATTGAAAATGTTTATCATAACAACATAGATTATTTTTTTGTGCATGAACACAAGAGCAATAAAAATGTGAATAATGATCATGTATATGTTTTACATCTATATAAGAAAATGTGAACATGAAACAAAAATTCAAAGCAATACTCACAGCAAAAAACACATTCTAAGAATGGTTTACAACAATTGCAAATGTTCACAATGTTTGCAATCAAGCAATTTAACAATCATTGTGAACCAACTGATGTGAACTACCTAATAAGTTAAGTGATGATTCAAAAAATCACATAAAATTTTAATAGTAAGTTTTTTTTACATTTTATATTTTATGCAAGTCCAATGACTTTGATAGGTTGTGCAAGTTGATGATACTTGGTGTGCACAATATGCTAGTCAACATACAATGTGTAGGACAATTCTTTAGATTTGACAAAGAAATTTTTTCAAACCTCATTGCCAAAAGTTTTTGGAAATGAGCAAATGGGTTTTGAAAATAAGCTTAAATTGGGTTTTCACATTGTAAAATTATTTGTTGAATCAACATATCAAGTTATGACCAAAAATTGACCATTATAATTTTACTTTTGTTTGATCTTTATAAAATGCATATCTCCCTTGGTAGTAAGGCTCGGTCCATTTTTATTGAGATATTGAAAATTACTTTTCACTCAAATCTCTAAATTCATGAAATGTGCAATTATGAAACATTGATTTCTAAATTTAATATGGAGATTGCAACTATGCAATATTGGTTAAACTGTTTAAGATTTTAGCTCTTCAAACATGACATGGACAAAATACACAAGATATATAGAGCCCTGGTCACAAAGTCATAGTTTTTTTTAAAACACCTTCCACACATTCAATTTTTCATCAAATTAAAAAGTGATTACATATTTGAAAAGCTTGCTAAGGGAGATAAAATGTGTTAGAATTTGAAAAGTGGATAATTCTTATTCATGCTTTTAATCCATGTCAAATGCAATTTTGCACAAATAAGTATGCCACATTTATCAACTTTTACCAACATCATCAACATCTTTGTGATTTTTAACCACTTTTTAGAACTTAAAACTGTCTCAACTCAAGCAAGCCTGTTGTATACTGAGAATAGAATGAGAACATATTGGTGGTAAATTTTTGACAAACTTATAGTGATTCTAAAAACATTTAAATCATAATTGGGTTTTTTTTTTCAAATGTTTTTCCCTAACACTTCTAATTAAATTTAGGTCAAACTTTAACATTTGCTCCTTTTTCTATGCTTTTCAAATACGTAATTAGTTTTAGATTTGATAAAGTAATGAGTGCATGAGATTTTTTTTTAAAGAATACAACTTACTATCCAGGACTCTATTTGCTTCACTTCAGGAGATCAACATTTGAATGAATAATGTTTTTTCAAATCTAATATTGTGAGTAGGTAGCAAACTAGGCATTGCCATATTAAACTTCCAAGTTTATTTATTTATGATACACACAAATCAAATGACACCACGTAGTACATTCTGTGTTCAATGCTCTAACACAGTGAAGTTATTCATCAAGTATTTGTTTAAAAAGCACAATTGACGATTTTGTTGATAATTTACTATGTGATGCACTATGTATTTATTGGTATAATGCACCTCCAAAATGTACACATAAATCACTTTCACATAAACATTGCAAAACGTATACATAAAGCATTATCATAAAAAAATTGAGGAAAACCTATATTAATTTCTTCTATACCCTGTAGACAATTTATCTCGGTTACCTTATCTATTTGTTTAAAAATGAAATAAAAAATATTAATACTCAAATTTAGTTCTTTCAATAGTAATTCTTTCGGTCCATCTACATGTAAATCACTGTGGCAAGCGAGTCCACAAATTCTGAATTGTTGGCCGCTAAGAAGCTTATATGAGCTTTTGAACTACTTGGTAATAGTTTTATTTTTAAGAATTGCAATCTACAATAAACTAATAAGATAAAAATTCGTAATACCGCACTGTGGTCAACGACATATGGTGATTTAGGCATAGCAGTCAGATCTTTCCAAATAATGCAGCATTGACAAATGAAGTTCAGCGCTTTCAACTTACTGTCCAAATCATATTACTCTCAGATTGCTGTGTGTTGCCTACCCCCAATTCTTACTGGAAATGTTTGTACAGTTTAGGAGAACACACGGATTGAGGTTAAATGGGACATAGAGATGCCAAAAGAACAAAGATTGGCTTTATATACATTGATGTAAAGAGGGAGGCTTTACCAAAACTGACAGTTCAACGTTTCACATTTCCAAAACATACCTCCAAGAAAAGTGGTGCGTATCATAAGCGGCTCCTAAGTTAATTGCCAATGTTAGCAATGCAAACTTCCACTTGACAAATGCCTCTCGAGATAGAACAAAATCCAGAGGAACCTAAAGACAAGGATCTCATTTTAGCAATGCAAGCAAATCAGCTCTGCTGCAATCCATCGTAGTCATCCTCTCTCAAACCTTTAGAACCAATCAAATGTCATCACTTGAGAAGCATCGAGAAACTCAGGTCCCAAGCAAATGCTCTCTTATTGCATCATTGCATCTAAAACTTCAACTTCAACATTCGAGGCAGCAACAGTATCACTGACTTGTTTTCCTGCACAAACGCCATGAAATCCATTTACGAGAGTGAGGCATTATTTCTGCACTAAGTAGAAAGCATTACAGAAACCAATTCTGGCCATACATGACAATAATAGACACATTCCATACCTTTGGATGAAGAGCTCTTCAACCTCAGCTTGGCACGCTTCTTCATGAGAAAGGCCCGTCCCAATTTAGGCAACTTCGGCTGTGATGATCCTTGATCACCTCCACCTGCTGAGACTTTCATAAAAATCGAGGAGAAACGACAATATGCTCAAGAATCGATCTAGTTAATAAGCATTAAGATTAATTCAAAAATTCAAACATTTCTATATTTAGGAGAATAGAAACAGAATTGTACCTTCTTCATCTACGGCCATCATCTCAATATCATGCACAGTCACCAATCCAGACTGTAGAGCCTCTTTCTGTGCCTGCAACAGCCAACCAATACGAGCAAATCAACAAATGAAATTCTTTCACTAAACATCTCTACAAAACTTCATGGCCATACACAAGCAACGTCAATGCAGTGACACAGGCCACGGTTACTCCCACCGACTAAGAACAAAAACTATTCAAAACTTGTTTTAGGACTTGTAAAAAGCAATAATTAGCTGGTAGAATGGGAAAACCAAATTTGTTGCTTTAAAAAATCCTCGCAAGATTGACTCCTTGCTAACGTGCAGAAGCATTGCGATGGTCAGAGTATGTCAGCTAAGGGCTTGCATTCTAAGTCTAATTCCTTCAAACATTCCTCACGTAACCATAGCCAAACATCAGTCGCCGATACCTTCAAACTTAAGTGTAGTTTAACCCTTACAAAATCAAGGATCCATGGTTTGAAACGATCAACCATACTGCGAAAAATATAATTCCGTTGGAGCTAATTTCTACATCACCAAAAAAATCAGCAACGAACATTGCCGGTAGTGCTCGAGATATAAATAAGATTGTACAAAAAAAGATTCCTCATATGACTTACTCAAACTACTAAGAAAATCATGAAGCCAAAATGAACCTCGTAGTCCTTGATAGGCTTAAAAAACTCCTCGACAGATCGAAAGCTCGCTACTATATGATCATCTCCATGTTAATAAGGTCGCTCAGCTCGCATTCTAATTCTAAGTTCCTTAAGATAATGCTCTCGTAAGGAAAAGCGAAACATACGTTTAAATTAAGCATAATTAAAAGGAAAATAGAAACCCTAAGTCACTGTTACGATGCGTGAATTGCGGCAATGGTAGGGTTGCAAAATGCCAAAAGCGGAGGAAATAACTACAGCTATCAATTAAACCTGTCGCCATCTCTTCTGAAGCTTGCGCGCCTTCTTTCCAGAAATTCCAGACGGCGTCGTAGCGGACGACACCTTCAACGTGGCAGCGCTGGACCTAAGCTTCCGTTTCTCGGCCCGTTTTGCTCGCCTCTCCTTCTGGATGTTCCGTCGGGGCAAATTAAACTTGTTCATCTCGCTCGAAAAGTCCAATCCCAACCACCCGGTGCAGAGTTCTTTGAATCACTCTTCAATTTTTTTTCCACCGAATCTCTTTCGAAATCGTCACAACCTAAAATCGCTGAAACAAAAGAAAAGAAAGGTTGAGTGAATGTTTTTGGATGACATCAAGACGGTGCCGATCGCATGATTCTGCAATTGCGAGCAAGGCTGTTGGCGTGACGAAGAGCGTGAGAGGGAATGCGGAGTCACACGACCTTTCAAAGGCCGGAACATGCCCCGTACCCGTGGGTCCTCCACCTACGACCGCGTCTATTGCGCTCTGACCAACAAGGCTCTACCACGTGCTGCTTACCAAACAGAACTCATCCATCCAACTTCGGATCCCAACTGAAATGCCTTTTAAACGAACTTGGACTACACCTTACCTTAGGTTTAATGATAAGGAGGACCTGGCCACCAATACAAAATTACTGTGCTAAAATGACGAAAAATAACTGGTTGGAAATTTGAGAAATACCAAAACTGACTAAATTTTCCAATTAATATAATTAGAAGATATCACAACATAATTACAGGCAATATCTTATGCATCATAACATTTAGTAGCACTCAGCGCCTGCTGCCCTTCCTCCAATTGAAGAGTGTGGAAAATTTCACACTCTTTCATTCAGTCAGATGAAAGAGTGTGGAATATTCCACACCCATTAGTAGCTAAGAGTACACTTGGCTGAATTTGTCAAAGAGTTTATGAAAAAGAGACTCTGTTTAATGCACATACGTCAATGTGGGGGCCAGCCATGACAAAAAAACTATTTAAATAAAAAATAAAAATAAAAATTTATTTTTATTTTTTGTTTGTTTGTTTTGTTTGTTTGTTTTGTTTGTGTCATGATGAAGTTTGTGGATGATACCTGAATAGAGAGAAAGGTAGCCTCTCTTCAGGCTACTAAATGTTATGTTCCCGAGAAAACCTGGTTCAAAATTGAGAAATTCAAATATTGCATTTTAGCCAGTGAAGCTCAAAAACCTCCCTTAAGGTAGTCTGCTCATAAATTGTCTAGGCATTAAAACCGCTCATCTTCTCAAATATTTCCTTGTTGTACATGCTTTTTTTTATAGGTTTTCAAAATGTACAAGAAAAGTACATATGAAGAGGTAGACGGTTTTAGAGACCTATGGGCTTTTCACTTCAAAATGTCACACCTAATTCCACAAAGCTCCAAAAAAATATGAAATAACTCAGGTTAGATGTCAATTCTTCCTGCTTTTCAAGGAAAACTTACTAAAAAGTAGTTCAAGAAGTTTCACCTCCTCAAAATTCAATTTCAACCCTTAGATGGACGTGAGCAAACTACCTCAGTAAAGGTTGCGCCACAATGTACGGGGAAAGCCGAAAAACAATAGAGAGTTAGCCGAATGAAATGTGCAAAAAACCAATTAATTGTAATGTAAGTATATAGGAAATAACCAGTGCATTTACTGAAAAAACCGGATGAAAATGAGAAATGTAGGGTTTTTGGCGAAGAAGCTCAAAATCTCCCCGCACACTGGGCTGCGCTCATTCCATTGCTGCGTCATCATGATGCTTGGCCTAATGAATGACCTGAAATTTCGGGACTGGTTGCCTTTGTCAAGTCATCAATCCCACTTGGCATGAAAACTCCAATGCATGCACACGTGCAATTCGACCACGGCTATAGGCCCCCTCCCACATTCACGGGCACCGGTGCCCAGCACTTCTCCTCCACAAAGGAGCAACAAAAGGAGCTTCACTGTCCATCACATTCGCACCGCACCCAGATTCTTCACGCTCTTGCAACTCCGCAGCTTCTTTTTCCGCAATTCTCAACCTTCCACTTCAGAATTCTGCTTCGGTCTTCCTATTCCGCAGCGCTGAATCATCTAGAGCTGCTTCATCTGAATCGACTTACAGCTTAATCCCGCCAATATTCTAGTGGTAGGCCTTGCACTGACACATTTAATCTTCTTTACCAATATCGTCTGTTGTTCCAATCTTTCTACAGTTTTCGTGTGTGTTAATCCTGCTACAAAGTGTGAATATCGTTTTGTAAAAGTCATAATACTAAGATTTGAGCACTTCTGTGGACTCTGTTGTTTATGTAGACTCTGTTGTTTTTCTGTTTTCATTTTTTCTTGTAAGATTCGTTGGTAGAATTGCATTTGAGTGATGGTTTACGAACGTTGTTGATCATGCAGTTGTCGAGTTAGGATTCAGCAAAGCAGGTGGAGTTTGCCAGAGCGATCATGAGTCCGAATCGCAGCATCGGCGTAGCATTGGACTACTCCGCTAGTAGCAAGTACGCGTTGAAGTGGGCGGTGGAGAACGTGGTGCGCGAAGGCGACCAATTGGTGGTGCTGGTGGCGAACAAGGCGATTGACGAGGACAGTGGTCATTACCAGCTCTTTGGGAAAAATGGATCCCGTAAGCGTCCCATTTCCAAACCCTACTTTCTTAGGATTCTTTGCATGCCACGGTTTTTCATTTCCTTGCAATCTCAGGCTTTTCAATTTCCGAACCGATTAATCAATTATTCGTCGCTCCTTTTAAATAGAAGGACAGATTCTGATGCTCCAAAATAGGGAAAATTCTTCACATGCAAGATTTTTAGAAGACAATTCACACTATGTTCAAATCCTTACTAAATTCTGAAAAGCGAGGACGAGGTCTTATAGCTTCACAATATATCTTATGTTACAAAGCCCTGGTTTCATTTAGAAATGCTTACATGGATAACACTGTCTAAAGAAAATTATGCAATAGATTCCAAATCAGAATATCGTATGTAACCAGACAAAGTGGGAGGTTGTAGACCATTAATGAAGTGAGTTAATAACTTCATTGCCATTCAAAAAATCAGCAGCCATAAACATTTACTCAAATCAGGCTTACATTCAAGTATCCTTGAAGGCCGGGGTTGCGGCTCTGGACTCGTTTCCACTTCAATATCCAACTTGCTGATTGACGGCTTAATAACTATTTAAATAGATTGTTGTTGAAAACAGGGGGTTAGTTCAGGGGATGAGATGAGTTGCGGTGATTTCCACCGTTGCAATAGTCAGGCTTCGTCTCTATTTCTATGCTGGTCTGGATCCGTGTCAGCTTGTCATTTCCAGCCAACTTGTAGTAAAGTGATACTCCCTCTGTACCTCCAAAAATGTCCAAATCATACACATTTCTTGTACCACTAAAAAGCTCCCTTTTGCTAATTTCAAACGCTGAGAATGCATTTGTCATGTTCAATGATCTCATGGGGGTAAGTTCAGCGATTCCAGAGCATTCCTCTCCTAGCAAGCTTGGCCTTGCCCATATGAGGTACCATTGTTGCTACTAATCTTTAAGTCATCAATAATGAGGAGCTAGCAACATGTACAAATATAGTACTTTTCGCATGGAATTTGGGTGCCCAAATGGCAACATCAAAATTAGAGATTTTACATACATTTGGTAGACGGTATATTGATTCTAGAATGCATGTGTCACTAGCACAAAGACTAAAAACATAGTTAATCCTTCGCAAGGAAGCTTTTTGGACGTTTTTAGAGGTATAGAGGGAGTACATGTGAGTACGAGTGTTGAGTGATAATAATTTTTAACACCACGAACCCTGTGCTTTCCTATTGCAGCACTGATTCCTCTGCAGGAAGAGGAGGAAGTAGGTACTCAACGGCAGTACAACCTGAAACGCGACGAAGAAGTGCAGTCCACCTTGAAGGAAGCTGTTTCTGTGAAGAAGGTCCGTTATTTTAGGGTTTTCTAACGATTCTCTGACTTTTGCGTCAATGTTTTCCGTAGCCTAAACCCCAAACCTCATGAATTACAACTAGCCTTCTGAATGTTCCTGTACTAATTGGATGGTGCAGGCTACCGTTGTTTTCAAAGTGTACTGGGGCGAGCCCAAGGAGAACATATGCAAGTCTGTTGCTGACATTCCTCTTGATTTCCTCATTATGGGATGTCGTGGGCTGGGCGCACTCAAGAGGTATTAAATAATTCTCTATGTTATAATTATCAGTTCTGTTCTCAAGTGCAAAGTCAAGTTATATGAACGTTTTTATTGTTTTTTTAGTATGTGGCTTAAAGTAGTGTTCATTGGAAGCAATTTGACAGCGCTCAACCGCCAAATGGCGGCCATTTGAGCCACCTGTGGAATTGTTTTGACACAGTCGATTCGGTGGAAATGAGCACTTTTGTAGAATTTCTTTTTTTAGAATATATCAAGAAATTGGCACTTTTCTAGACGTTAGCTTGTGCTGGTCCTATTTTTATGGAACTCTGTGGTTTTGACTGTCGATTCTGGTGTTTTAGAACATGTCGTTTCACCAAATATGACCTTTGTTGCTGATATTACATGGATGTCGTTTTTACACAGGTCGTTTATGGGAAGCGTCAGCGACTACGTCTCCAACAATGCGACCTGCCCAGTCACCATTGTGAAGCTTCCACCAAATCTACCTGCTTGAGAGTGGACATACACGAGAAGTGATCCCAAATGTGATCCTCCACAATCACCTCAAGTGGCTAGATCACTTCTAAATGTGCTAAAATTGTGATATTTTGGTGGCAATGAATAAAGTTTGGTAGACGCTTTGCTAGGTTATGCCATATTTATGAGCATTGTTTATGCTTGTATAAACATGTGGGGGTTAGTTAGCATAGCTTCAAGGGGTCATTTCTGGCAAGATTGTTATTTTGTGTATTATGGAAGGGTTGAAGGTTGTGTTTTTCATCTTTGTACACAAAGGTATCATTTTTGCTTTTATTTGGTTCATGCTTTTTTAATGCTTGGTATGATTATAGGCAAAGTTGTCCAAGATTGATCAATGCAAGTTACTTCGTGTAGGTTATTGTGTGCTCTTTGAAACCCTCATAAATCACAAATCTTATGGAATAAAGCAAATAGGATTTGTGATAAGATTGGAACAACTATTAACCTATCTAATTGTCGCAAGCAATGTAAATTTTTTTGTATAGAAAATACCTTCCTAGAGCATGATCTTAGCTGTAAATAGTATAATATTTTGCTTTGTTAGGTACATTTTTTGATTTTTTTTCAGCTTGTACTCTTTTTGGAACAAGACATGATTACACATGATCTAACCATAGACCTTGGTTCCTTTTGCAACTTGGATTATGAAGGTTGGACAAAAACCTCAATTTAGGAAGCACACACCTCAATATGAATACATCAAACATAACCATGATTGTTTTGTCATTGTATATAGAATGCAACGTGAAAAAAAACTGAATTCCATTCCTAGAATAAGACTTATTATAAGATAGTTCTTTACTAAATTTTGGGTTATACAAATACGCACATTGAGATGGGACTTTGCTTCTTTCTATACCCTTTAGAATTGCACACATCCAGATGCTACTTCCAAATCGCAGTTTAAGATTTAAGGGGATCTCTGAATCCCTAACTCTTGTTTGTATATAGTTTTGCATAACTTTATTATTGTTTCTTAGGGGCGGTTCAGACTATATCCCACGTCCCAAGTCCCACTTCTATCTGAGAATCTGATTGGCGGAGAGGCAAAAGATGGGACTTTGTGTTTTCAGGCTATGCCTCAAGTCCCACATCCCACTTGATTACATGGTGCCTACATGGCAGCACTTTTCCAAGTTTTGGCACCAAAAAAAGTGGGACTTCACTCCAAGGTTGAGTCGAGCATTTTGGTAGACCCATCTTTTAACCCAAGTCCCATCTTTTCCCATCCTTTCTAGCGCACAAAGATGGGATTTTGCACTCCCATGGGACTTTGTCACATGGACGTGGGACATAGTCTGAACCGCCCCAAATTAAGTCTGGAGAACAGGCAGGGGTATGTAATTCTAAAGTCACATGCACACTATCAAGCGGGCTTTCCTGTGAGACACTTAAGGAGTTTCAAGCCTCAAGGAAAACTGGGTTTCTGTAAAGCGATTTTCTTATAAAAATGGAAGAAATTTCATGCAAAACCATAATTTGTTGTGAGAAAATCGAAAAGTTTTGGGTACCTAGCAAGCTTTGCAAAAGTGCAAGCACGGTGTCTCTTGTTGGAGAAAACAAGAAATATGACCCCTGTTGAATGAGAAAAGTCAGAGAAAGACAAATTAAGCCTTGAAAACCACCTGTGAAAAATTAGATTTTTTTTGCAAAGATGGACGGAAAAAAAAAAAACAGTTGTAGGCTGCGGAATATATTGAGAAACACCCTATTATTCAAATTGACTCTAATTTCATTCCAAATAATTGAAAGTCTCTCCCGTGCAAAAAAGTTTTGTAGGTGATGCCAACGATTCCAAGTTGTCATCTCTCTGAAGAGCTTTCATCATGGGTGAGCAGATGTGACACATGAATTTCAGTAAAAGCAGACCCCGAAATTTTGATTTTGAGGAAACCTGAGTTCGTGTTAAATACTGCATTCTCTTCTTCATGGATAGTTTTAGAGAAGCGAGAAAAACACAGCATTTTGCAAAAAAGGGACTGTGTTTTCTCTTCTTTTTCTTAACCAAAGTTTGTTGACTCTATTTTTCATGCAATTTTTGTTTTTTATCAAATTTCATGTTGTATTCTTTCCAGCGCTGTCTCTATGGCGATGTCAAATGCATCCGGCGTTGATGGTCTCGTCACTTCCTCACCCACCTCGCTCAAACCAGTGTACAGAATTCGGGGGACGAGATCCGCAATGTTTGCTTGCATTTCGCTGATTTTCGACTGGGCCACTTCGCTCAAGATGTTGATCACTTTGCTCTTGCTCGCCACCGCCATCTGCGTTACCGACTAAAATTTATCATCCTAATTTCAAAGGCCACAAATTTTAATGGTTGATGCCCACCATTCTTTGAAAACATTATACAAATATATTCCCCATACGATGATAGGGTACTTCATTTTCAATAAGCAAATACATCATATCAACTCAATTCTCTATCTAATAAATGCTTCTTGATGCAAGTAGATTTAGGATTTCAATCCATTGTATGGGAAGAGCCAGTCGACTCATCTAAATCAAAACATTTAAACCTTTTTTATTGTAGTAAGTGAATTTTGTTTTTTAGTCACTTCCATTATGTTTGAAGCTTATATGTCACACTTTAACTAATTACAAATTATCCAAAGTATCCAAAGTCCCCAAGTAATCATCCAAAAAGCACTTTAATTACATAACATCTAAAATTACTTGCAAAACATCTAGAGGTACGTGCATAACAACAAAATATGTGTTTAAATTAGAAAAAAGGAAAACTTTTGGAAACAATACATGCAAAATATTGAAAAATCTTTAATGATTAGAGACATTTAAAGTCCATATTTACTTGAATAGTTCATAACTAGTTAAATGTGTCATTTATGTGATACAAGCTCATTGTCTTATCCCACTAACAAAATGTGTAAGGAGCTTGTTTTTTTTTTGTTGATGTTGATGGTAAATTGAATATTAGGGTCCAACTTCCATGGGCAATCGAAATAGAAATAAAGGGAGGAAGCAACAAACGACGTCCGGAACCTTGCATGGAAGTGTGCTAGAAAAAAAACAGCACAATCAGAAATTGAAAATGGTTCTCCTAGCAAGAAGCACAGAAATTTTGGAGTCTCAGTTTTTCGGTATCATGATAATTCTTACTGGGATGAGGACGGAGTAGCTGGCACCGTGCTCCGGAAGATGGTGGACATATTGCGACCAGGCGGCGTCCTTGCGAAAGATGACAGGAATGCAGCCCACGAGGAGGGCGTCGAAGAAGGAGCGGCGAGTGGGGCTGTCCCCCGGGGGTTGCAGGCAAAACACCGACTGGTGCATCGCCCTCAGCAGCACCGCCGGATTGCTGCACCGTACCTCCACAGTCTCCCCTTCCATCTTCACCGACACAGACACATTCGCTATCTGCCAAAGCCCCCAATGTCCTGGACATCAATATGCTCATCCATCAATCACATCCATAGCCAGGCCACATTGCCCGTCAAAAAACCCCCGCCGGACTGATAATATATTCTTACACAATGTGCATTAGCAATAGGGGTAGTCACACCTTCTCTGAAAATGATGAGAAGTGATGGAGTGAAAACAGGAGTTAATGGGAGCAGTTTTTCATAGAAGAAGGTGTGACTCTTGACCGCGAACACGAGGATTGATTGTTAGAGACGGAAAACCGATGAGTAAACGCGAGGGTGAACGTGAGGGAGAAATAAGGGTCTCTTTCCATATGAGGGGGTAGTTGGTGAAGCTCGCTATAGCTCACTGATAATCGGTCATATGGGAGTCCCTATATTTTGGAATCCCATCCGACAAATTAGCGGTGAGCTCCACCAACTACCGGCCTCACATGGACGAAGGCCCTAAGAGACGGTCAAGGATGAAACCTTGGAGTGTGAACTTTTCTTCATCCAATTCTTCACCTCGAGAGGTGATTCACCTAATTCTTCACCTCGAGAGGTGATTCACCTAATTCTTCACCTCGAGAGGTGATTCACCTAATTCTTCACCTCGAGAGGTGATTCACCCAATTCTTCACCTACGGAGGTGAAGAAAAAAAATTCTCAATCTTCAAAGAATGGGGACTCTTACAATCACGGACAGTGCGTCATGACCCATTCTCTGAAGATTGAGAATGGGGTGAAAAAGTTGACTACCCCTAATACATACAGGAAGAGCAGTTTGCGTGCAAAGCAAGCTCGTACTCTCGCTTTGAGAAGCTTCATTCTGTATCTGGAAACCGATTTTGATATCGAATCACATACGAGCTACAGTGTTGGCTTATATTCTAAAAATATCACTTTCTGAGCGTCTTTGTTTTGTCGGACTGGTGGAGTGGTGGAGGAAGGGGTCAGTAGTACCTCGGTAGCGAGACCGGGTGATGCTTCATGGCCAACGCAGAGAAGCAAAGTGCAGCGAGGATCGTCGCCGCACTGCGCCATCAACCGGTGACGCATTTTGTTAGCGGTGGGATGGCGCTTGCCGGCAGCCATGCTGACCAGGGACACTCGCTGCGAGGTTTGTCGAATCCAGTCAAGGAGATGGCGCAGTTCGCCGTTCGAGTAGGGCGCGTGGAAATACGTCGGATACGGAACGGCGATCTCCTTCTCCACCGATGCGCTCCCAGAACTCCTCTCAATTGACAGCACCACCATCTCCTTGAACGCCTTCTGCTGCAGCATCTGCTCACTCACAGGCTCACGCTCTTTTCAGGATGTTTTTTGGCAGCAGGTATTGTGAACATGCCCTCAAGTTTTTACATGGCTCGGCGACTCAAAAGTGCGTGTAGTCACACCTTCTCCAAGAATGAGATTTTAATGAAGAATGAGAAGTTGTGGAGTGGAAACAGAGGTCAAGGGGAGCACTTTTCCATGAAGAAGGTGTGACTCCCCTTTTGGAAGCAGTGCATGGATAAAAACTTCACATGCTAAATTTTCTTCATGCCCAGTCTTCTCCTCTAAAGGTGAAAAAAGAAACTTCTCAATCTTCAAAAAATGGAATCTCCGCAAATCAAGGAGAGACACCCAAAACCCCATTCTTTGAAGATTTGAGAATGGGGTGAAGAAGGTAGGACTACCCCGCTCACGCTCTCTTTTCAGGATGTTTTTTTCACAACAGGTGCTGTGAACATGCCCTCAAGTTTTTACATGGCTAAGTGCGCTGTAAATGATTTTGTACCTTTCTGCAGCTATGGAGTATCCTTGATTGCAACTCTACTTGTCATTGTTGCACTGCTATTCATTGAGAAATTTTTGACTCGTTGCTTGTTACACCCTCAACTTGTCAAGTTACATGAATTCTTGTTGTACAATGTTAGTGAATCTGAGCACTATTAGTGAATTTGGGCACATTGCAGTATTAATTGTTGTGTTGCAAAGCCACTTTTGTTGTGTACATTAGGGCACCCACACGCTACAAATGCTCATTTCTTTGCACTTGCATAATGATGAATAACGGTGCAACTCGACGAGATTCACTAGCACAACACAACAATATTTAATGTAACTTGACAAGTTGAGGGTGTAACAAACGAAGTTAAGCCCTGGTCGCATTTCTTGCCTGACAAATAACTCAAATAACTTGGCAGCAAAAAAAAACTTAATTGTGTGTTGCATGATTAAGAACTTAATGATGCATCACACTGTTAATGAATACACAGGCAGAATCGGAGGGAATCAAACCCGCGTTGGAGAGAAACACATTGAGCTTAACGCCAGCTTAAGCCTCGGGACTCGCGCCCTCGAGCTTTCGCCCTGAATAGCAGTGCAACAATGACGAATAGAGTTGCAATCAAGGATATTTTGGAGAGATCGAGGTACCTGGTTACCCCACGAGCGATCACCACCCGATTGACGAAAATCGGACGCAATTCGACCGAGCACCATGAAATGGTCGCGCCCCTGGCGCCGCTGCCAGCTCGTGCACGCCTGCAACCACGCCGCCAGCTCCAAATAGAGCTCGTCCTTCGCCAACCGATGCGTAAACCGGCGGGATAAGTCCATGCCCGAGTAGAAAGGCACGAAGAACGCATTCGCAACGGCCTCACGATCAGTCAAGCAAGGATACTGCCGCATTAATCTCTCGTGGAAGTAAAGCTCCAACGCGAATTGCCATGTGTTGTACCATGGCCCAGCAGCATCATCATCGTCGTTTTCCTCGGGTCCTCCGCGTTCTGATCCAAATCGAAAGGCTCGTCCCATGCCCCCGTTGTCCATGTACATGCACAGATCGCGCCCCTTCTTGAACGTGGCGCATTGTCGGAGGAAGTCTCTGTTGAAATCCTCCGAGAGGTTGTACACGTACACCCATTTGCCCTCGCAACCGAGGTCATTGTGGGGTTGCAATAATGTGTACACTTCGGAGTAAGAGAGGACGAGTATTGTGAGCATCCAGCTGACGAGGATTGCAAGTCCGCTACATGGCAGCAGTCGCGTCGTCCAAGCCCAGCTGTTGCTCCAGATCATCCGCGTCTTGTTACTGCTGCTTCGCATCATATCAGGGTTGTCAGACCTTGCGATTACTGCTCTGCAATTTGTTAGGCTTCTTTCCAAATCGGGCACTGTTTTACCAAGGGGAATGTCAAAGTGCACAACGTCGACTGCGAGATTCCTTTCTTTTGAGAACCCTCGCAATCTTGAACTAAGCTTACTCCCTGATTCTCGTCAGGAAAAACAAACTTGCCCTCAAGCAGAGTTTCAAAGTCGCGTTGCAAAAGTGGGCCTTATCGCGGAGTGCGCAACTCAGAGCATCTCCACCGGTACGGACTCGCTCAAAGTTTTCCATCTGTTTTGGCGGGGCCTAAACGCTCTCAATCTCTACCCATACTCTTCAAAAAGGTGGTTTTATACTACAACATATCCCATAAATAAGCAGTTGATCATTTATTTAAGGAAATAGAGAATAATAAAGCTCACTAAACTTAAGGTGAATAGTGCATGAATAGTAGCTTGGAGAGTGGCTTGTTAGACTTGCCAAATAAGAGCATTTGAGAGGGTTTTGAGAGGGGCCTAGCTACTTTTCATCCATTTTGAGCAAGCCAGAGCCACCAATGGAGATGCTCTCATAGCAAAAACGCCTCCACACGTGTGAGTGAGATCTACCAATCCCTCCTTTGTAAATATGTAAAATTTTGGACAAAAACCCGTAAAGGTTGCCCCATTGGGAGACAAATGGGATTTTGGGCATGTACTTACAGCTAAACTATTTTGTGTGATTTTCTAAAAATTTTATAGAAGATGGGGAATTCAAAAATCTGAGTGGGCATATAGTTTTTATTTTATTTTGGCATTTATTGAAGAAGTTATGCATGCATTTTTGGAAAACGGGGAGGGCTGGTAGTCCAGGTAGCCCAAAAAACTTCTTTAAAAATTGCATCTTGTTAAAATAAAATTTTGGAAAATTGGTTCTTGAGATCTACATACATATGGGAAGCATTGAATTTATCAATTTTGATTAATGAGATGAAAGTTATGAGAAGTTTTAGTTTGTGGATAGATATGGTTTTAAGAGACTCCATACAGATGTGCAAACCAAAACTTCTTATAATTTTCATCCCATTAACCCCTAAATCCCTGAGTGTCCTCTCGGGGGACAAATGGGATTTTAGGCAAGTACCTAAGGCCTCAATTTTTGTCTTGAATTTTTGAAACTTTTTTTGAAGCTAGAAAAACACATTAGCTTTAGGGGAATATAACTTTTACTCTGATCTATGCCCAAAAGCAAAAGTTATGCCTAGATAAGCAAAAATTTATGGAGATTGGGCAGAAAGTTTTTTTTTACAATAGCTTTTTTTTTAATTTTTTCTTCTCATAGGTTATAGCATTTTCTACATTTGAAGCTTTGATTCATTCCATTTGGACTAGTTATGAGAAAGTTATGGACAATCTTGTTATTTGGGCACCTTAAGCATCTTCTTGAAAAAATAACTTATAAACATTATTTTTGAATGCAATTTTAACATTTTCTCAAAAAAATTGTTGGAAAGGGTGAAGTTTGCTTTCTAGAACAATCTCACCATTGGGATTATTGCATTTCAATTCCATTGCACGGTTATTAACAATTTAAGTTTTTGTTCAGTCTTAGACCTTCTTCTACCTAATATTTTTTTTAAGAATGAAAATTAAGTATTTTTTGTTTTGGTTTTTTTCCAAAGATTCTCTACTCAATTTTCTACCATGGAAAAATAAACCCCAAAACTCTGTGGTGCAAAAATTTTAAGTTAAAAAAGTTCAAAGTCAAATAATCTAATCATGCAAGGTGCAGAAAAGTTTATTTTTGACACTTTAAATGCAAACATCTTGCAATCTATGCGGACAAATTTTTTGAATATTTGTTTCCACATTCTTATATTGGTCTAGTACAAGATCCTATGGTTGATATGCAAAAAGACTAGTATTCAAACTTTTTTACTCTTTGCAATAGAAATGGCAGTTTTGAGTGTCTTTTGACAAAATAAAGGCCCCAGGGATTTAGGGGTTAATCAATATTAAATTATTCAAAGATTTCCAAGTACAAATATAAATCTAAGAAACCAATTTTTGTGTTTTTATTTTTTTAAATGCACATTTCTTAAAAGTTTTTTGAGCTACCAAGGCTGCCCAATAAACAATTTTTGGTTATCATACAATGATTTTTGAACCATGCGGTCAAAAGTTATGCAAATTGTTGAACCTTAAAACTCCTCCTTGAACACATCATGAGTGAAAATTTCAAAAAAAAAATGAAAATTTCATTTGTAATGAGCTGCCCAAAATCACTATATTGCCAAAAAATGTTATTTGGGCCTTTAGGGGTTAATATAACATTCAATAGCCTGAAGAGAGGCTGCCTTTTACTCTCTTCAGGTATCATCCACAAACTTCATCATGACAAAAAACCCTTTTCTGGTACAACGCAGAAATCTGGGCACTTATCAATTTTTTCAAATCTTCCTGCACCTAATTCTGCATCCAATCTTTGTAAAAACTGGACATTTTTTGTTAGCTTATTAATATCCTCGTGTATCATGTCAAATACCCATGTAAGCCAGTAATACTACTATGTTAAGCCTTAAGGCTTATCAAACTCAAGTGTGTTTCATATGCACCTTAGTGTATTGAACCCTCGAGGTTCAAGTATCTATACTACGGTATCTGATCATGTGTTATAAAAACGAAAAATAGTGGAGAGAACTAGGTCTCAATTCATGTCAAGACATTCATAGTATCCATGTATCAGTATCCGGCTCATAAGAGGCTAAAGTACTGCCCATGCAGCATATCAAGCCGTCCCATGTGTTGACTTTTAGCAACGAGAATTAGTAACAGTTTTATTACAAAAACTCTAAGTTTTTGCGTACAAAATCCCCCTATCCGAGTAGTAGAGCTGCATTTCGGATGTATCTGTGCAAATCATTGAAAATATGTGCTATAGATACTGATTTCATAGTATGGACAGGTTGACATTCTTATGAGTATAAGAACCTTAAAGATCAGTAGTGCAGATATATGCATAAGATTCAAGAGTAGATTCGAGAGAAAAGCATGAGAGTTTAATTGCAGGTAAGGAGCTGTGGTACTATATAAAGTATGGAGCATACATTTATAATGTCAGTCCTCATTCCATATAACACTTTAAGGTCAGCCGGGATCAGTTTAGATATATGTGTTTTACACGTTTGAAATTATCTGTCCCAGAGGCATATTTGGCCTTTTATCCGAGGTATCACACACTTTTATCCTAGGGATTTACATTGGTGGTGACTAGCCTACTTTTTACAAAACAGGGTATTTTAAACAAGCAAACCGGGCACCTTCCATGCCAGATAGACATTGCTTTTCATAAATTGAAATATTTGAAAAAAAAGCA
Source organism: Ulota crispa (assembly GCA_963920765.1). NCBI lineage: Eukaryota > Viridiplantae > Streptophyta > Bryopsida > Orthotrichales > Orthotrichaceae > Ulota > Ulota crispa. Next base: position 39,812,445 of record OY987242.1, read on the forward strand.
TATCAAACAAGAGGTTTTTGGCAAGAGTTTCGGAATACTTGGCATATTCTCCTGGAGGGCTTGAGCCTCACCTGGGCCCATCCCAATCATGCCAACAAACCAATGTTAGTAGAGAGAGGTTGCACCAGGTGTCAATAGCACAAAGACGCGTGTTACAGCTTTCGCCAGGACAGCGTGCAACCAAAACAAATACCTTGCACAAACCAATTGAAAACTTCAAATAATATGACATAGAACCTGTGTAGCTTGTGTAGTATTCATATTTGTCACCGTAAGATTTTGAAACTCCAGCAACAAATCGCGAGGACCTCTGTAAGCCTAGGTGTCCTTGCTTGACGCAATGGTGACTACAGTGATTGAATCAGAGGCTATATTCCCACGTTTGTGCATGGGCAACGTATCTGGCAAGTATTGCAAATGGCAGAGCTCAGCCGTATGGAAACCAATACCCTAAATTTAGCTGCAGGAGTTCAGAGTATCAGGCCCAAAAGTATGAGTGCCTAGGCTATGGCGCTCCGTGCGGCATCATACAGCCTCAAAAGCAACCCTTTGTTCAGCGTTACAAAGCCAGCGGCTAACCCTAATCACGAGTTTGATCAATAAGCTCATGCAGTTAACCCCGCAGCAGGAGACGCGAGTATTTGCGTGAACCACTAGACTAGGCAAGGCCATGGGTCTTCCTGCAAAAAAACTTTTTTTTTAAAAGGAGAAGAGGCCTCTTAATTGCTGATTTAGTAAATCTAATCTCTGCTTATAACTTAAATACGTTGCAAGGTTCAATATTAGGGCCACTGGTTAGTTTATCCAAGCTTTTATCTTTGCCTTAAAAGAAGCTTAAGTAATATCCAATAGTTTTAAGGAAATTAAATCATTAGTCAGTATTGTATCATATTGCATTTTTAATGCATGAGTACTCCTCAATGATTGTCACATGTAAGTAGTCAAGTTTAGTCTAGCGCCAAACTTCTTGCAAGCTATTTGTATCCTATGTAGCCTTGTTTAAAAAAAGCATTAGGCGTTATTTTAGCATAAGGTCTAAAATATTTATAATAGCTTTGTTACTCTTTGCTTAATAATAGACTCAACTAAGAAAGTATGAGAACCACTCTTTGTTGTAGTCTATATTTTAGGGTTTCTATAGTAGACTTTATAACTAGTGTTTTTAGAAAGCACTACTAAGTCTAAAGATGGGAACAAGTAGAAATATTATCCTCTTATCTCTTTTAATAAGAGATATAGCTCATGATGTCCATTATTGTTTTGCTATTCTCATAACCTACTTTTGTAAGGTTAAAGGTATAGTGCTACTACTAGAATAGAAAATTGGAAAAAAATGAAATCAAAAATAAAAATTTAAATTTTAAATTTTTTTGACATGGCTAGCCCCCAAATCGACGTATGTGCACTAAACTGAGCCCCTCTTTCATAAATTCTCTGACAAATTCAACCAAGTGTCCTCTTAGCTACTAATGGGTGTGGAATATTCCACACTCTTTAGTTGGAGGGAGGGCAGTGAGGCTAACTACTATTGAATGTTATGAAAGTGACCACACCTTAAATTGACCCAACCTCAATCTCATTCTCTACCTTAAAACGGAAATTGAATAAGGATAGTGTTTCAAATTGAGAATAGTAGAAAAATAAGAGCAATGTGAAGATAGCAATCATTTTAGAGTATTGTAGAGGTGCTAACCTCATGTACATGGTTGCTGCAATATTTCTCTCAATCTGACTTCTTGCTTGAAGAACATTATAAGGTAGGAGCACCCATAAACGTCAAACTAAGGGATTTGAACATGATGACTATTCATAAACAACTAGAAATTTATAGGATCCTATTAGGAACAAAAAAAAAAAAAAGAGTTTGCACTTTTGAATGTATTATTTGGATATTCTGAGAATAAGTTGTGAATTTTTCAAGAGAAAATTGCCATTGCACCAATAACCACTTTCAAGATTTCATGTTCACATGTTGTACATTCTTGTAATTACATCTAATCATTTCCACAGATTTTCCAAGATTTTAGAGGTGACGGTTATGAGGACACTAACGCTTATGGGTGTTCCTACCTTATGATTGCAAATACCATTTTTATCATGTCTTAAATGGATTTTGGTTCTACCCTCTTTGCATTTAATCTTGTTCAATAACGTCAAACCTTTATAGCTCATTCATTTCATTTCTTGTATTGACCTATCCCCTTGCTCTTTGCAACATAATAATGAGCACTTCCAAATGTGAAAAATGTGGATTTTCATTTTTCATTACATGTCCACTATTGCATAAAGCTTATTGGGGTGGGAATTAGCTTATTGGGGTGGGAATTAGCTTATTGGGGTGGGAATTAGCTTATTGGGGTGGGAATTTTAGTTATAACTTCTTTCCATGATCAATTAGTTTTTTTGAGGAAGCCTTTGTTATCATTGGCTGCAATGGTACAAGAAATATTTTTAGAAAAACATCAAAGTCAAACAATAGCACCTATAAACAAACACCTACTAGATGCATTCATATTTAACAAAAATGTTAGTCATTAAAAAATTTACATTTAAGATCCCAAACTCACAAACAATTACAAGGAAAGCACAATCACAATACTACCAATGCCCTATTATTTGGTTAATTGTTCAAATAAGGCTGTCTTTGAAGCCTAGAAGAATTGGTGTGTACAAACATAGCATAAAGGACACAAAACTCACATGTGTGAGCAACGTTGTTGCTAAAGGGTCCCTTGTAATACCATAGGTTGGTATTAACACCTCCCATTTAGCAATGAGCAACAATTGAGTGATGGCAAGAGGTAAGCAAAAGGCAACTACTGTGGATGTTCCCTTATTAAAAATTTACAATATTGCGGATGTCCCCTTACTTAAAATTTCTTTCAAAATGTGCCCCAATTTGAAATGATTTGATGCCCTTAGTTGTAGATTTTCCTTGGTAACGCAGCTGTTCAAGGACAAGCAATATGTCGCACACTGTTCTCAACAATATAGATGGAATCCACACCTCTTCCTTTTTTTGTGTGTTGTCAGATGAACAGCAAGATGTGTGCACGCATAGAACAACAGAAGAACGCTGTGACATGCTCTGATCATTTGGTGCAATATTGGACTCAACGATAGACTATATTACTTGAGATTTCATTGCCAATGTTGACAAGCTACTACCGGTTGGCATAACGGAACCAGAAGAACTTGAAATTGTCTAATTGTAGAGGACTGAGCAGGCAAACTTTGTCATCCATCGCACAGAAAGGTCCGAATGGGCTGCGACAAATAGAATCTCCACTCAGCTCTGCCGAGCTGCGAGAAAATCGAAAGATTCACTTGGTCAGGAAGAACTACGGTGATATTCTTGAAGTTCCATGCATTCAGAAACGATGAGAGAGGAAGGAAGCAATGGTTTCTAGTACTGAAAATGACAGCAGCAGCTTTACCTCTTGTTTATCACTATTGGCAGGTCAATAGTGCGACAATACTCACAGAATACTGCAGACTCATCGTTCGGCAACAATTAGGTTACACCGATGGGCTACGTTTCTGAAATCCACCAAATCCAGCTGCGCAAACCAATGCAAACAGCATCGTCAGCTCTGAAATACCCCCATAACACAAACCGGTAATCTATACTTCCGTAATGTTTAGGATAAAGCGATGAAGTTAAGGCGGAGGATCTTGGCCATCAGAGGAAGGGAGCTCCTCCAGCTCCTTTGCAGATGATGAACAAGCATGATTTAACTTGAAATTTTGTACAATGCCCACGATTGAGGGTTAAGAAACCAACCACGCCAGAGTTACTTCTGTTGAAAAGATGTATCATGTCTAGCAATTCCTGCTGACTCCATGTGAAGTCGTGCACTGTCGACACTCTCTCTAGGTCATTCAGGGTTAGCTGCCCCCTTCCTCTTTCTGCACATTGACGACAATTGCGGTGAACAAAGCAGGTTCATCATATCTGCTAGAAAATGTCATTCCACTGCTTACACCTCAAGAAGATGCTAAAAACGACTTAGCTGTCTTGGAGAACGTACCGTCAAAGAATGGAAATAATGCATCAACTTCACCTTCGGTGAAATGACGCTTATGACCCTGCCAAGCACAATTGTATATACAATGAGCACGACAGAAGCTGGAAATAAACAAAAAGATTCAGCTATTATGTATTCTTCTTGACGAGAATGAGAGTAAATAGCATCAGAAAGCGTGATATTACAACCAAATCTCAAACAACTACAAGTAACACACGTCAGCATTTTCAAGATACCATAACAAAATCCAGTAGCAATCTAAAGCTTGTTGTTACATAAAAGAAACTAACATATGCAAGATATCTTTCTCAATTTGATTCTCCCCTCTTACCATCTTCTGAGTCTTTCGTTTCGCTTTAGCTTTCGAAGGCTTAGGTTTTGGTTTATCCTCGGCTTCGTCATCAGGGTCGAACTCTTCAAATTCTGCTGCCCTCTTTTTGGCTGAGCTTCTTTTCTTGTTTCTCTTCGAGGGTCCGGGAGTAGCTGTCGCTTCTACCAACGCTCCCAGAGATATAGCCAGAGCCTACAAACGCATGCACAGTGTCAATTCCCGTCAGGTGAGACTTCGAACAGAAAACTCAGCACTAAGAAGCAGTGGTCAGCCAAATAAAGAAACAGTATTATCACTGCAGTGTATCTTCACTTCAAGACTTAATGCTTGGCGGAGCACAAGTTCTGTCAACTCCACTGAACACAAGTTGTCAAATCGTAAGGCATAATCTATTTGAGTAGAAGCAGCAAGGTGATGCTAAATGGAAAATAGGTGATCAGTACTCTAATCCGAATTGTTGTGTTGGAGAAATTTCTGTCACCTCTTGGAGCGCATATTCTTCTTCATCCACATCCGTGCCATTGGGAGAAGCATCCTCCTGCAGGACCTCCTTCTCATGCTCATCCATCTCTTCTTCAGACTCTGAGGGGCTGTCCTCCTCGTCAGTGGGCTCATATTCCTGGTCCCTCCGTTTCCTCTTGTTCGGACTGAGTGACTCGGATTCAGAGCCGGACTTATCTGAACTGCTGGTCTCATCGTCCACCGCACTGTATTCATATCACCACTAAGAGTGTCAGCTAGTTTTTGTCAAAACAGAACACTCTCTTTCTCCGAACATTTTTCATTCTTTGTGTTTACAGCTTAAGAACAGGTCTTTATATACTGCATCAATAAAAGCGCAATGTATGTAATTATAACGCAATTAAAAGAATGCAAGAACAAGTACATCTCATTCATACAGTACCACTAAGTGTCAGGCATACACAATCTCCTCCCCTAATACTTGACTTGCATTGCCACATAAAACATCAAAAAAGGAAAAGAAGGATCAGAAACTCTTCCTTCGATCCCTAAGAACCCTAGCTAAAGAGAATTACGTTTCTATCCTGAGAACGTAACATCTTCTTTCCAACAACACGATCACATATACGAGATTCACCGATTGCAGATTTTCATACAAAATCCTAAAAAGAAAAATTAAAGATTGTAGTAACATGAAGATTTAAAGACGAGCAGTAACTTCACCTTTTCTTCCCGCTCCCAGATTTCAGCCGTTCCGAGCGCCTACGCGAACCGCCGCCTTTCGACTTGGAATTAGTCCCTTCCTTGGATGCCTTTTTGGAGTCTTCCGCTAGAGAGGACGCCAAATTCGGTAACTGAAGCGATGCAAGCATAGCCTTGTTTCTCTCAATAGTCTTGAGGCGTTGCTTCTCATACTCTGTAATCTCCTCTTCATCTTCTCCTTCCTCCTCTTCCTCATCTTGCTCTTCTTCTGCCCTTTCCTCCTCCTCTTCCTCTTCTAGTACGTGTTCTTCATCACGAGGGAGTGATTCTGTGTCGCCATCGGCGGATTTGCGACGCAAGACGGGAGCCATGGTGGCGATGGTGTTCTTCAGGGAAAAGCTTCGTCGTGCAGGCCACTTCGAATTCGGGCATGAAGCGGCATCCAGTGGACGGCGACTCTGCGACATCGACTTCAATGGACGACCGTTGGACGCAGAATTAGAGCAGAGAATGTTGGTCCAAACCTCCCTAATTGCACGCAGTCTAGAAGCACAATTCTGTAAGGTAGTGTGCTCATAAACCGTCCATCTAAGGGCTGAAACTGAATTTTGGGGAGGTGATACTTCTTGAACTGTTTTTCCGTAAATTTTCCTTGAAAGACAAGAAGAATTGACATCTAATCTAAGTTGTTTCATATTTTTGGAGCTTCGTGGAATTAATTATGAAATTTTGAAGTGAAAAGATCATAAATCTCTAAAATGGTGCATCTCCTTAAATGTACAACTCCTCTACATTATTGAAAGGCTATGAAAAATAACATGTATCAGTAGAGTACATTTGGGGAGGTGAGTCGTTTTGAGCCTGAGCGGAATATGAGCATGCTACCTTAGTATCATCAAAATCTTGGAAACAAAGGTTTTCAGTTTTTTGAGTCCCAGTGTGAAACACCCTTTATTGACCCTGCCTCGATTTCTAACATCAGAAATGTAAGTGTGAATGGGTCAAGGAAGAGATGGTAAATTGACCAACTACTAATTCTTGATACTCAATTAGAATATACTTTGAAAGGTGACTTACGGATTATTCATGTCACTACGGACTTTTAACATCCGGGTACATTTAGAGATCTCCCCATGTTTTGCATATATATTCCAATTTGCTTACATCGTTTAACCCTAAACGTCCCATGCGTATATTAGATATGTTGTTGTATATTTGACATTTGCTACCAATAAGAAATTTTAACTTGGGATCTCAAATAGCTCACTAGAATTGCGTTTATCTATATTTCAACTTCTTTGTTAATCTCAAATATAGTAGAGGTGTGGATCCATTTCAAATACAAGAAAAATATCTTGTATTGCACTTGTCACAAAGGGCCTTTTTGAAGTTTAAGGGTTAATGTTTTGCAAGTTTTTTGTTATGTTTTACAACTTAACCTTAGGGCCGCCTGCTTTCCAAGCTAGTTGTTCATTTGAAGAAACTAATTGCTCGAGGTTTTTTAGCAATTAAGTCAAATGTAAAAAGCACAATTCAATCGTACCAATATAAACTGCGGTCTTGGAAGATAAGCATGTAAATTTTTTGGACTTATCTATTTGTGACATGTGCTACATTGGTTAAGTGAAAGGTGGTGCATTGAATTAGGTTTGGATTGTATAAGTTGAATGAATGGCTTCTACAAGCAACTACGGTAGAATTAGATTTCAAAATTGTGCACTTTTCTTATATGTGATATGTTGAAGGGCTTGAACTTAGGATTTTGGGAAAAAGTTGTACCATTTGCTGTATTTGATGAAGGAAAGGTATGGGTGGTTAGGGTGCAAAAATTGTGGAAAAGATCATGAAATTTTGATCATTTTTAGAAAAATGAGATTTTCATGGTTAGAAAATCCAACTAGAGAAGTTATTTGAATAGTATTGATCTAAGACTGTGTGTTTTTTCAAAAGAAGTGTGACAGTATATGAGTAATTTTGACCGTGCAACGCTAAAAGGATTGAAAAGCTCAAGTAGGGGGTACGAAGCCAAAGAATAATTGGGTTGGCTATTGTCATGGCACTATTTACTTGTAATCAAGTGAAGTCATCCTCTTTTTGATGTTCCAATGAGTGATTTGTACTAAACACTCAAATTTTCCAATACCCCTTTTGATGAATCACTCTCTTTACAACAAGATGTAATTCCAAACTTTGATCGAACAAGTAAGCATGAAAATAGACTTCATTCCTTACATGTTTGTAATTGACCAACCATTGATTCAAAATTAGTAACATAGCCTAAATTTCATTTCAAAACCTAAGAAGGCAGTTTCTACCTCCTCCGGCCCTAAGGGGTTAAAGCAGTTTTTGGACTGATGCTTCCATTTTTCCAAATCAAACTTTGCTTAATTACAATAAGTGACGATTGTAAGTATGCAAACCTTATATCATACTTTATATCATACTTTAGTTTAGTATAGTAGTAGGTTCAACACAATGATACTATTGTTTGTCCAAAGTGTCGTCTCATTTGGTTGACAAACATTTATGGTGCGTAGAAAATTAATTTGACAAATTGATGTCTCAAAACCATGACAAAAGTGAGTTATTTAGAACATAAGCATGGTTTGCAGCTATTGATTATGTTTTTCCATGAAATATTATAAGTTATATGTTTATTTTCAAAAAAAGACTTGTTCACTTGAGAGTACTTTTTTTTGTATAATTGGCATGACTTGTTTAGGCTGACTTTTACTCTTCAACATTTGTATGTTTATTGTAGTGTAAGGTAGTTGTATTGTTATTGCATGTTTTTGAAAAACTCTACATTGTTGAACCATGCACATGGTGCTTATGGGTGCTTATAGAAGCCTATCTCACAAGAGTCTCTTCATTGAAATTTGTAATGTCAATATGATGATACAAGAAATAAAATAGATGAGCAAAGATTGAGGTTTTAACTTTAGGGGGTTTTTTTTTTGACAAATGTTCATACCAATTTTCTACTCTCAAGTGTCAAACCTTCAATCTAACACACATTTGACTTATAGTGCACTATCTTTGTAAAGTAATTATGTTTTTGCTCTCAATTATCAAATTTTTATAATTATGTAACAAACTTATCACTTTTTCTTGTTTGTACATCAACATTTTATAAGTATTTGTCAGTTAAAAGTTGACAGTAGTACAATCTTGAGTAAAATCAATGATTATTAATTTATATTCATTTGTTAGAGTATCATAAAGTATCGTATTTTTTTAGAGTATTTTAAAACAATTTTTCTGAAAAAAATCGTATGTAATCATCACTTGTGAAGCTAATAAAACAATGGAGAGAATCATAGGAAATATTTCCAATAAAATCAAGAAAATATGAGAATGAAGATTTTTGAAAACCAAAACATATCTTTACAAGTAAAGAAAAACATCACTAGGCATGATAAGGATTCTTCCAAAGGTTGACTAGCACTTTAGTTAATAATATGATGGAGTCTTTTGTGCAAACAACATGCCTTTAAGGAAGGAGCACCCATAAACGTCAAACTAAGGGTTTTGAACATGATGACTATTAATAAACAACTAGAAATTTATAGGATCATATTAGGAACAGAAAAAAAATGAGTTTGCACTTTTGAATATATTATTTGAATACTGAGAGAATAAGTTGTGAATTTTTAAAGAGAAAATTGCCATTGCACCCATAACCACTTTTAAGATTTAATGTTCACATGTTGTACATCCTTGTCATTACATCCTTGTCATTACATCTATTCACTTCCACAGATTTTTCAAGATTTTAGAGATGACAGTTATGGGGACACTAACGCTTATGGGTGTTCCTACCTTATACAAGTTACATATGAAAGCGACAAGGATGGTGGGGAATTGAAAAAAAAGGTTTGATGCCTAGGGATGAATACAAGTTTGTCAATCACTTATCGGGTAGACAAGCAATACACGTAAGCTTCATCAACATTAAAAAGATCGGCATTCAATTTCAAAAGGAAGATTACTTTTGGTTCCACAATGCGATTCACAATCATGACTTCCAACCAATTGCAAGTCTCCTTGCCTGCAAAAACAAAAATCAAATCATCACTTTGTCTGACAACTTCGTCAAAGTAAAAAAATATGCAACATCTAGCCCCTAAAGGCCCAAGTGGTCCCTCCGGGGCCAAATGGGGTTTTGGGCATGTGTCTACAGCTAAACTATTTTGTGTGATTTTCTGAACTTTTTATAGAAGATGAGGAATTCAAAAATGTGTGTAGGCGTCTAATTTTTTCTTCATTCTGACATTTATTGAAGAAGTTATGCATGAATAATTGAAAAATGGGGGAGAATTGGGCAGCTCAAAAAACAAGAAAAAATAGATTTTTTTTTAAACAAAAATCTGAAATTGATTCTTTAGATTTATGTATATGTGAGAAGCTTTGAATCATTCAATTTTGATTAATGAGTTGAAAGTAATGAGAAGTCTTAGTTTGCAAGTAGGTTTGGGACTCCCAAACCTCCATTCCTTTTGCCCCTTGTAAAATTTGGTGCTTTACTTTTTTGAGCAATTTGTGTATTTGTTTTTTGATTTTATTTTCTTAATTGTAGCAGACTAAAAGTTCTTGGTTTTAACCATTTGGATCACAATAATTCAACTTATTGAATTTTACATAAACCCTCCAATTTTGCCTAGTGTATTTGCAAATTTCATGACCTTCAAGCATTGCAAGAGTTTACAAAGTGTGATTCACAACTCCAACTGATTTGAAAATTCTCCCAAACATACCTAACTCAGTCTTCTACATGGGAGAATAAAACCTGAGTTTTGCATAGAGCATTTTTTTAATTTAGGAGTTGTCAAAGGCTTCTGAAATTTTTAGACAATAGGGAAAAACTTTTTTTTTTTCACTTTAGATGTCAATATCTCATGCCTCTACATCTAGAATGAGCTGATTTTTTTCACACAAGTACCTCTCATAGTTTAGGGCAAGGTCCTATGGTTAGATTTCCCAAAAAAACAATTATTCCTACCTTTCAACTCATTCCCCAAAATTAGCAGTTTTGAGTGACTTTCACAGAAAAAAGGGCTTGGGCCTTCAGGGGGTTAAAACTGTTATGACCTTTCAAAAAACTCACTTATTTGGAGAAGGGAGAAGAATTCGGAAAGTTATTCCACGCATTTGAAGGCATCTATTTGAACATGCATGTTACTCAAATTGGTGATTGCAAGGCCTCAAGCTACTTCTACAACATATTCCAAACAAAACAGAAGAATTATGTCCTCTTTTGTTCTCAACACACTGTGAGAATTTCAAACAACATGAGTTTTACAACAACACTACTTTCACAAGGAACACCATATTCATGATAACATCACATGCCATATGAAAATGTTGTCATTAATATTTTGCAAGTTCAAGAAAAGTTGATTGAAATTACAACAAACATGAATTTATTTTGATTTATGAGAGAACAATTTAGTACTCTAGGTTGAGAGCAGATTCTGCATGTCTCTGCTGAATTGATTATTTTTTGAGAAAAAATCAATTTGGCATTTCATTTCATAGTTAAACAAGATTAGACACTTTCAGAAAATTTTGTTACTATTTGGCATTCAACCAATATTTTTGATAGAATTAAGCCTTTTTCTAAGCATCTTCCACCTTCTAAAATTAGTCATTGATATAAAATTTGCTGTAGATTGAGCCATCTTGGAATCAACCTTGACCTTCCATTGTTAGTTAAACTTAATGGCTTTAATAATATTTAGCATTTCAATTTTTTAAGTTGTTTGACATTGGGCACTTTTGAAGAATAATCTATAGAGTAATTAGGCAAAATTTTGGAGAATTATTTTATGCCGAACCTGCTCTCAACCTACAATATTGCAACTATCCATGAAACATAAGCATTGCATGTGAACCACCAAATTCATTGTCTACTTGGCCAAATTTGACCACCCTAACAAAATTCACATTTAAATGTGATGTTTTTGCAAGTGCAAATAATAATGACAAGAGATACCAAGCGTGCTCAACATGAAAGAAAACAATATGACCAAATAAGAGCCTTTGGGGTTCTTTTCCCCATTAGAATACCATCCTGGTGGTGATGGTGAACCTCCCGATCCACTTGAGCCACTCGACCCACCGTAAGTATTGGGTATTCCAGCATCACATGAGGAATATCCCTGGTTTCTCCACAACAACAAAAAGCCCATATTATTGGACATAAAACCTCAAGCAACCTCGTTATGTACAATTGGCAACCCTTAAATCTTCATAATCTTATACCTCACAACGCGTAATTGACTAGATAATGGCAATAAGGAGTAAAGGACATAGTTATCTAAGTAATGGCAAAAAAGATATATTATCAAAAAAGTGTTACCACGAAATTACCTATCAAGCAAGGTTGATTGTGGACTTCAAAAATTCTTTTTGAGAAATGTTTTATTATTAAACACAACATTTATTCAAATGACAATTTAGTTGAATACCAAATTCTAATATTACACATTTGCCTATTGTGCCTTATTTGCAAAGTCCAATTGTTAGATATTTGAAGAGCAAGTCATGGTTGTCACACCCCAACTTCTGAGCAAACGATTCTAAATCTATTTAAAGACCATAATAAGCACAAAGTCTTAAATTTTAAAATTTGTAAAGTCAACCTTGAGAGCAAGTTTGGGCACTTTACATCTCATTTGTTGAGCATCTAACATATTGGATTCTTTGATACATTCGTGAGTACATTTTAGAAGGGCTAGCATTAGTGTAATATTTCTAACCCCTCCGTGACTCACTGAGACTTAACTACATTTGCTTCAAATCATTACGGTATCCTTCTTTTTACACCATTGATTGACCATGATTGAACAACATCCATACATTGAAGCTAGTACATGCAATACCACAAAAACACAAAACACAACCTTGTTATTGAGATGACATCCCTCACCACTAATGTAGTTGGTATGCTTTCTCAACATGTTCAACTTTCCCGTTATTTCTATGAAGGCTTCTTGGCATATTTTCTCTCACATCAATGTTATATTTTTATAATATTTAAGTGAAAACTTCTTGGCATGTTTTTTTATGATAATAATGTTAGTTTTTCACGTTACTTGCAAGAAAGTGACCTCATAAAATATGAGAAAACTGTGAAGAGGCTTTGAGAAAGCAGTACCCCAGGTCCACATTGAAATGGGCCGGCGTTTGCAGTGAGAGACTCCACGTAGGACGACGGCTTGGCAGAGAAGCTGGTGGCTTTTGCATACGAGGAAGAGTCCACGTCGGATACTCCCGAGTCGGTGAAGAAGGCTCCATTCAAAAACGTGTCGCCAACTGATCTCCAGTTCCAATTTTCCCAACCTCCATAATCGTTGCCACCATCAGCCACCCGCTTCGTCACCTAAGCCCAAAAAAAAAGATTCCTTTCAAGTTCTAAAACCAGCAGGAATCCATAAAGTGATCACCCGGAAATGGAATCTTTCACTAATCTTATTCGCAAATATAAGAAGATTCCAGTGTACCAAGGAATGCTAAATTACTAAAATGAATTGGATATCATATGCAAAAGTTATAAGGTTTTTAAGGTTTTATTGGTAGTGGATGTGAAACTAATATGAGTTCTGAATTAGAGGATAAGTACAGTTCATGCAAAACTACTGATTCTCACAATGACGTATAACTCTATTTACTCAAATGCAAATTTGGGTGACATTAAAGAGGTGTTTACTTGCACTATGACCAGCATTAACACCCAATGTCGTAGATAATTATTTCCTTCCCACCTCTTTTGCGTCGCTTGCATCAGGAGCCATAAAACGATTGCCTTCACTTAGAATAGTAGGGTTTTCACTACCCCCAATAGCATACATACTCCACTCCATGTAGTCATTGTTAAACACGTGGAAGTAACCAAATCGGCACCTGCGAATCGAAGTTTGTGTGAAACAATGTCAAATTTCTTCACTCTTAAGACTAGAACACAATTAAATGCTAATAAATACAGATCTCGCCCTATCTCCTGCACTTGTTACCTCCCGCACCTCGTCCAATTACTAGTATTTACCAAATGGTGAAAGTATGATTCGATTCAACGTCTTTCGCCACAAATACTAATAAAAACGGGGTTGTAAAGATCTAGAACCTCCCACTCAGAAACTGCATACGAAATTCATGCATAGCAACACAAATCTAGTCTCAACAGGTTTGTTTTTGTGCCCAAAGGTCCATCTCCTGCACTACACTGGTCTTCCATGTACAAAACTCCTGCTATAAGACCAAACAATATCCTCTACCTTCAAATAGATGATACGAGGGCCGGTTCAGTCTGGGAAGTGGACAAGATTTAGGAACATCTCATCGGCTTGTGGGAGGGTTTTGTTTAGTGGAGCTTTCACAGTCAAGTGGACGGCCAATAGGTGTCTAAAGCCATGTCATTACCCACTTCCGTCAAAATTGTAGAGTTTACTTGTAGCGAAGGTGACCCCAAATCTTGTCCTCTAGACAAGACACTCCCTCTCTCACTTCATATGAGGTAAAGACAAAATTATGTCAAATAAGAACAAAACTTTAATTCCACCGTACGTTCGGTTTGTAGTGTGAAACCTTCTACCGGACGGACAAAATCAATTGTGACATGACAGTTTCCCACCAAATGAAAGTGGACAAAACACTGAACAAAGCATTTCGTCCACTAAAACGTCCACTTCAGGTCTGAACAGGCCTCAGAGTAGGAATTAGGGTAAAGGTGGGGTACCTCGGCATACGTTGCGTTAACCCCGTTCCGAAGTGATTATACGCTACTGTGACCTGCATAATGGTGTCGAAGGTGTCCTCGGGATGTGCGCCAAAGAGCATGACCTGTACCACCGACACACACATCATTGTCGAAAACATAAAGAACAAAAGCATTTCCAGCTGGTTGTAATTTCATTCCAGGGGTGATAGCACTAAGGTAGCAACACCCACAAGCGAAAAACTAAGGATTTTGGAGTAGGAAAATCAATTGATGAACTTTGAAAAAACTATTGTTAAGTAAGGAAGAGGAAAGTAACCAAAATATTGGCATCAATTTAAAAGTTCCAATTGCAAGCATTTGTTCACAAAGAATTTTCAAAGTCCAAAATCACTGAAAATGTATAGTTGGGTGTAGGAGATGCTAAAAAAAACGCTTAGGGAAATCTTTAGTGTGTTCATACATTCATAATATCAACTTGCAGAGTTCTTAAATAATGAGATGGGGCACCCAAAACCATCATTTTATCACCCAAAACCATCACTTTGTTACCCATAACCAATTTTTTGTATCTATCAATCACCAACACAGATGTGGCAAGGAGGCAACGCCAATGGGGACACTTACGGAGAGGGGTGCCACTACCTTAGTGAACATTGCAGGATAACTAAACAAAGTGCTGGAAAACAGAAAGATGAGTTGTATAAGAGAGGAGTCTGTGTTTTTGTAATGTTTTTCTAACCATGTCGTGGTCGGTGAAGTAGCAATTCGAAACAGTGATGAACGTCGACGCTTCAATGGCGCTAATCAAGTTCGTGGTGCAATGCGCAAGGTACAAATGATCCAACCACACATTCGTCGCAGCGAAGATGCTAACAGCACTCCCGTCCGACCTTAACCGTTGGCCATAATGCGTTGGCGAGTCTCGCACCATAGCCGGCCCTGTAGGCACCAAGTCGAATATCTTCACGCCATGAATGATCACGTTCGAGATTCCCTGGATGGTAATCCCGGCTCCCCCTGCAATCTGCACGTCGAAGCCTCGGCCATCAATGGTCTTGTAGCTGTTCATGATCAGTTCCTGTGTCAATGTGATGCGCGTGTCTTGGGAGAAGATGATCCACAGCGGCTCGGTCTGTATGACGGCCCATCGTAATGTCCCGGACTTCGGGTTTACGACGTCGTCGTCGCTGTTGTCCGTGACGACGTAGAGCGCGCCTTCTTTGCCTCCCACCGCGTTTTGCCCGAACCCTATGGCGCAGTCTGCTAAGGATTGGCGATTGGCTTCCCAGTTGCTGTTGCATCGCCAGCAATCGTCTATGGAGTTCCCCGTTTGGCAATCCGCTAGTTCACGACGTACTACCTTATTTTCTCTGCACCGTCGTGATCTCAGCAATCAGTCAGGGTCATTATACACCAAACAAGCACCACTAGAAAAAAAAAGTGCCAACTGCAATCACTTCGTCTCGTTTTGACAACATTCAACTCGCTGCAAATTCAACATGCTCGAGACCATTGCAAAAAGAGCATAGAAAACACGAGCTGTTGCAGAATCATCGCAAGTAAGTATAGAGTGGAAAAACTGCGCAACAGTATTGTAAATGCCACTTCTTGTCGTAAGAATCAGCATAGGTTTAGGGTTACAGAAATCGACAAGAACACGACACCATATGGCGAAGACGAGGCTTTGGAATATGCCCTTGATTAGAGCAGATGTTACGAAGGAGCTACAGGTAGCAGGAGATCACACAGCTTGCGCAGAAATATTATCAGCGACAAAGATTACTATGAGAGAGCTAGTCCATCTCTCCGAAAGAGCTTGCAAATCCAGGAGTGTTCAGGTGCAAGAGAACGATGAATAACAGCATTTGATATCTCTTTTGGAACTAATTATCGGCTAATCAAAAGCTGCAGAATCCATGAACTAACAGTAATACAAATGGACGTCAATGGCAAAGCAATGGTACGATGATTAGAAACCTTGTTCGTTTGGTCTGTCCAGCGATGGCGAAAGTGGAAAATAATACCTTCGCAAATCGGCCGGGTGATCAGGAGCTCCATTAATCTGGATCATTCCATTGGGGTGAACCTCAGCTGGACCTCTTCCCGCAAAACAATATTGCAGCTGAGAAGGAGCTAGAATAGCTAGCAATGAAAGCAAGAGCTTCACCTCCATGGTGATTGAGTCAAATCAAACAACCACAATTAGTACTGATTGAGCCCATTCTGTGGAGGAGCTTTGCACACAACTCTTGCTGCGCAATCGCCATCACTGAGTGCAGCAACATCGACAGAGAAGTAGAGAATGGTTTCTAAGTGGTGTGGATTTTCGATGCATTATTTGACAGAGCTAAATAATCTTCGGAAAACACTGGCTTTGACGCAGTCTGTGGTTAGCAACTCTGTCGATAACGCTTAACAACGCCTAACAAGACAAGCTGGTCCACTGGGGCTCTTGATTCTGTGGGAATTTTCGGTCCTAGAGCTGCATTCTATCTGCGTACATTACTGTAGTGTGGGCTACTTTAATATAAGTTAGTCTGAGCAAATATTCTTTTCGCTGCAACAGTCGTTCTGCATCTACTGTACCTACTGCAAATCTAATATCTTTATGAAAGTGATATTCGCACTCCTGTGCTTCAAGAACCTTTCAAGTTGTTTTGGAATCTGTATTAGGGTGCTAAGTTTTGCTTCATAGGCTACCTCCCTATGGTAGCACTCTGAACCCATCTAGTATGGGCCTCTTTGAGTCAGCAAACAAATTCTGCCTTCTGCTCAATTGTCCAGCATCCAGTTGCATGCTACTTAGAAATGACTGATTTGATTACAGTAGTACTCACACTCATGTAGTGTATTGATGGGTAAGGACGCTCCTTATTTATTGGCTTTGGACATGAGGAAGGAGGCTTTGTATCAAGAGAAGTTACCTTGAGGAAGTTTGAAGAAGTTTGAGGAAGTTTGAGTAGATAGTAAGATAATGCTGCACGGAGAGAGCCTCTCGTAGCTTAGTTACTTGTGTTAAAACTCACATTAAGTAGACAAGAAGAATGTAGTGCTAAGCTTGGCCTTCCTCACTATTTCTTCAAACCTACACATTCATGTTTGTTTAGAGATTGTTACTCTATTTAAATTCTTGTGTTTGATTTCATCAACCATCTTCCATCTATCCACTTAGAATCTCATGATTTGATGACAACAATATTCAAGCTTACGTTTTATTTTATTTTATGGCAACTAGGACGTCACACCTTATTTCAATTCCGAAACCAAGGCTTGGTGACAGTATATACCTTGTTGTGTTCCTTATACCATACTGATAGATAGGACATTCAACTTAATCCATCTCCACTTGAATCCCTCAATTTTTTTTAATCATTCAAGATTAAAAACTGAGAATACTGTTATTGAGATTGCATCGAAAGATTAATTTCAACATTACATAACCAAAATACTTCCAAAGTCCCTCAGATACAAGCCGGAAAAATAGGGTCCACTTTTAGTTTAGTCTTTGTTGTTGACTCTATAAACTAGCATGATTTGCTGACATAACAACCAATTTTGGATAAAGTTTAACCCTTAAACGTCCATAGGGAACCGTATGTACACTGACATATAATTGTCATTTGTTACCGATAAGAAATTTGAATTTGGGATCTCAAGTAGCTCACTAGAATCGTATTGATCTATTCTCCAACTTCTTTGTTGGTTTCAAATGTAGTAGAGGTGTGGATCGATTCCAAATACAAGAAAAATACCCCATATTGTACTAATCGCAAAGGGCTTCTCAAACGTTCAAGGGTTAAATTTACTAGCGATCTCCACTATCTTGCAAAAGAATGATATGGTTTTGGTCATCCAAAGCACACGTAGAGATCTTCTTGTGCTTATTGCGAGGCTTATTGTAAGAGATTTGTCAATGGGCTTTCGAGTGAAAATACTTCAAAAGTCCAATATTAACACCCATGAAGAATCTGAGGATTTGGGATAGAGATGTTCTTGATATTTTACAACACCCAAACCAAGAAGAATGTAGCTTAGCTGCTTCTGAGAACTGATGGAAGCAGGGTGGCCTTTCGGTGGAATGGATGGACCTATCAGTCAGGTAGATTATGAACTGGAAACAGCAGCGGTGCAGTACAAGTTGATCATAAGTTGAGGGCCTTTTCACACGATGAGTGTAGGTCATTTTGGAGACCAAAAAGGTCCCAGTGTTCACTTTTTTTTATTTGATTTTATGAAAATGGTATCAAGGCAATATTTGGGGAGAATTGGTGAACTCCTAACCTCCGAGGCTGCCTAAAAACGTCCACTGCATACCCAAAAAAAATTGTAAAATGGAAAAAGGTTGTTTTGCATTTGATTTTTTTGGAAGTGATCATAAACACACGGTCCATCATGGAAGGCAAAAAATTAATTCATTAGATGTACTCATATTTTTAGGCAGCCTAAATTGTGAAAAGATTTAAAGACACGGTGTTAGGTCCCATGCTACCCTCCTTGCAATTTTCATGAGGGCATCGTGCATAGTTGATTTTTGCAACTTCTAGAAACACTATTACAATGAATGGGCACTAGCTAAACCACTATAGAATTATGTCAAACACTATAAAGGGGTTGATCATGGTGATGAGCCTAGCGGAATTAACAGCAAAGTCAATTGGTTGAAAAAAAAAAAAAAAAAAAAAAAAAAAAAAAAAAAAAAAAAACCAGTTGAAATTTGAAACCAGTAGATCAAAACCTGTTTAATTATGTTAAAAAAACTAAATATAATATGGTATGATATAAATATAGAAAAATACCATATGCGTGCCTGTGAAAAGCCTATTGAAAATGGAAAAAACTAGAAATTGTAGGACTTCCCCTCTAAACGTTGCTCCATGGCTTCTACTTTAAGAGCCAAATTTCTGAAATATAATTTAATATTTGAAAAACAATAAATGATACGGTCTTCATTCCAGAAAACCCGGATTTACTCAAAATGAAAGACCAATTCATGGCTTGCAAAGCCACTGTCAAATATTATTAAAATATAGTTCTTTAAACTAATTTAAATGTTTTTAAATAGACAATAACGTAGAATAGAATGACTACTAAAATCCCTTTCTTTATCAATCTTCTTCTAATTTTTTTAAGGATTACACTGACACCCTCTACTTTTTGGCAAAAAAGGCCTTCAGACTAGTGTTTGGAATGTTTTTGAGTTTTACTAGCCAAATTCTAATAATTCTCGCTTTCAACCAATTTATCTTGTGTATGTATCAGATATTGAATACAATACAAGCAGTGTACCCTAATATCATTGGGCTTTAATTCAAATATTAATTGAAAAATTCTATAGTACACCAAAAGTCATGATTATGGTATCATTTAAAAGATAATCAAGTTAAGGTTTTGTATCAAGTTCCAAATTCCTAAATGAGTGAAGTATAAGTTAGTTATCAAGGTTTCAATGAGGTGAGGTCAAGGTTTTGCTCAAACTTGAAATTGTCCTATTGTCACTTCCTTAGAGATTTTCACATGGGTTTTGATTGCCATACATGATTGTATTTTGTCATTTTTCATCTTCAGACTTCTTCTTCCATTCCTTGGCCATTGTGGTCATTCATATGTGCTAACTTTATATGTCAAATTAATGTCTTCATAGCTAATACGCTACATCTTTTGCAAATTTTGGTCAAATGAAAAAAAAAAACTATTTAACTAGCAAAAGACTCTAAGACCTTTCTTATGATACTTGTAAACTTGAATTTGAAACTAAATCCTAAAAGATATGAATTTTTGAAGATAGAGAAGTGATAATAGGGGCGGAATGATAATAGGGTAAACTACCTGTATACTATAATTATAT
The DNA here is from genome assembly GCA_963920765.1 of Ulota crispa. Lineage (NCBI taxonomy): Eukaryota > Viridiplantae > Streptophyta > Bryopsida > Orthotrichales > Orthotrichaceae > Ulota > Ulota crispa. The sequence continues at coordinate 39,832,532 of OY987242.1, forward strand.
AATTTTGAAAAAAAACGCCAAATTTTATTTTATTAACACAAATTTCAACCGGTTTTGTTGATATTTGGATCTCGCCAATCATTATCTTAGATATAAGAGGTATGATCCACTATTGTATTCATATTATAAATAATACTTGGGAGTTGGGATTGCCCTTGAAACCATTTCGACTCGTATTTGGGTTGAAGCAACTCCAAGTTTTGACAATCTCCCAAGTTTAGATAACCTCCGATGTTTTGATAACCTCCAAGTTTTGATAACTTCCAAGTTTTGATAACCTCCGATGTTTTGATAACCTCCAAGTTTTGATAACTTCCAAGTTTTGATAACCTTGACTCGTTTTGTAAAGCGGCCCTAACTTAATGCAGAATGTGCCAACAATCACCTCATGGTCCGCTGCAAGTACCTGACAGGCAGAGACTAAACTTACCTCTGACATGTTTTCACCTGAATGACCAAGACAACAACAGTGAGGACGGCGAAAATAAGCTTTGTGAACACCGACCAAGCTGTGGCCTTTTTCTTAACCCCTAAATGCCCAAGCCCTATCTGAGCTTCTTGGACTTCTCATGAAACTGATCAATCAATCAGCCTTTTCAAAAATTTCATCTAATTTTTTTTCAATTGTAGCTGTACAAACTCAAACTAAACATGTTATAGATTACATGGAAAATGAAAACACAACAATATCACTTATAGTTTGAAAGATTGTAATGTTTGAACATGAGGGTGTTAAAACTGCAAAAGTGACTTAAAGTCTTCTAATTCTCATTTCACATGTCAAATCTAAAAAGTTGGTCACCAAAAAAATATGTGGTTTAAGGTCATTTCATGTTTAACTCTAATCAATTTACAATTTTTAAAATCTACTCCTACATTTTTTTTAAATGGATTTCAAATGTGGATTTTTCTCCAAGCTCTAGTGTATTTGAGGCTCATTTTCAAGATCTTCCAACACTAGAAAACTCAAGATTGCATTGGACACCCTTGTACAAAATCTTGAGTAGAAAAATCATCAACTTTCATTTTTAAAATCAAATTTTTGGTGTTGAAAGCAGACTTCAGAAAAAACTAATATTGAAAAAAAATACTGAAAATAATGACTTGATAAGGTTTTATTCATCTTCAAAGTTTTATAAAGACCCAAATCTGGTTGCTTGGGCATTTAGGGGTTAATCCTTAAACGCCGGGCTGGTCATAGTGACTAGCCTGACTATAGTTGTTATAGTTCCCGCCATGTAAGATTGCTCCATAAAGTTGCAAAAGTCAACAGTGCATGATCCCCTCACAAAAATTGCAAGAAGGGCAGCATGGGACCTAACATTGTGTCTTTGAATCTTCTCACAATTTTGGTTACTTAAAAATATGAGTGGATTTGGTGAGGTTGTTTTTTGCCATCCATGATGGACCATATGTTTATAATCACTTTTGAAAAAGAATCGGATGAAAATAACTTGAATTCTATGTACGAGAGGGTTTTTTCTAAACCTGCAGACAAAAATCGTCTACCTCAGGGTTTAACCCTTAAAGGACGGATGGATCACCGTGGCTTGCCCTACCTATAGCAGTCTATAGTGTTTTGCACATGGGTACCAGTAGTATTGCTTCAAAAATTTGGAAAAGTCAACAGTGCATGGTGCCCTCTTGAAAATTGCAAGAAGGGCAGCTTGGAAGCTAACACCATGTTTTTGAATCTTATCACAATTTGAGTTACAAAAAAAAAAAATGCATCTCAAGAGGTAATTTTTTGTCTTCCATGATGATTCATGTGTTTATGGCCACTTTCGAAAAAATCAAATGAAAAACGACTGTTTTTTTAATCACATAATCTTTTTTTAGAGCCACAAGACGTTTTACGTGCTCTTTGACGTATAGGGGTTAAGGGTTAATCCCAAAAGAACCCTGAGGACAGAATGTGTCCTTGACCAATTTTCAAAGTTAAATAAAATTTTACCAAATTACTATTTATAGTAGTTTATTTTTTTTGAACAATTCTTTTTGAAGTTTAGTTTTAGCTTTAACAATCCAATTATGCAAACAATTGATTATGATTTTTCTATTCAAGATTTTGTGTACAGCTATCCATTGCAATCTTGAATTTATGTAGTGTTGAGGGCTCTTGGGAATGAGCCTCAAGTACACTATATCTTTGAGAAAAAATCACATTAGAAATTCATTTTAAAAATTTGTAGAGTATATTTTGAGAAGTCATAAATTGATTGGGGTTATGCATGTTAGGCCCTTTAACCTCATATTTTTTTGGTAGCCAACTTTTTAAATTTGACATGTGAAAAGAAGGTTGAAAGACTTCAAATCACTTTCACAGTTTTAACACCCTCATGATCAAACATTATAATCTTTCAATTCATAAGAGATATTGTTGTGTTTCCTTTTCTAATGTAATCTCTAACATGTCTAATTTGATTTTATACGGTTACAATTCAAAAAGAATTGATACAACTTATCAAAATGTTGACTTTTTGTTCAAATTAGAGCAAATTCCTAGAAGCTCAGGAATTTCTAGGGTCATTCTGGGGTTAATGGAGGTTTTATTATAGTTCTTGGAAAGACGGGCCGGTGACTGTGCCCTTATGCCATGTAATGATCCTATGACCGTAGGGTTGCACTCGAGCGTAATCTACACATATAATGATTAGAAGTGGTATGGTGACTATGGTCCGGAAATTGCTGATAAAAGTGCTCTAAGGGCCAACTTTCACGTTGCATTAGAAATTTAGAATTGGTCACCGTAATCATTGCGTTACAACTTTAGAAAACTTGGATCCCAAGAATTTGTGTTTTTTTTTTGCAAGAAATTTGCCTAAACACTTTTTTCAATTTCCAATACAACTGTTTTCAAGCATGTTTCTATGCACGGCTCTGTACTTCCTTTGTTTTTTGTTTGATTCTTGGATCAAGTTGGCCCAAAGATGATATATTACATTACATGAAAGTGAAAGGGAAAATTTAACTTCAAGGATAAAATGAGTTTTGCTGGTGAGAGAAAGACACTTATAGTGTTGTCATTTGGATGTCATTTTCAGGTGTATTCATTTATCATTATTTATTCCTAATGATTAGTATTGTTACCAATAAAATTGTGTAATAGTGATGTTTTCTAGTGGTCCACATCTACTTTAGTATTGTAAATATTAACCATATATAGTAGGTGTGATAGAATAGTCGAAAAGAGGTGGTACATACATCAATTCCCTTTGATAAAATGACAGTGTTCCATTAAAATGGCGCACTGATTTTAGACGAGAGAACCCAAAACTATGCTAAGATTTTCCTAAACCAAATATTGCCCATGCACTAGTAATATCGGCACTCTTTTACTATTGTTTGCGGTATAAAAAGGAGAAAATAAACAACAACATATAAAAAATCCTCCAGCGAGGTGGATTGTTCACCTCTACCATTGTAGAACATTCCTTCCAGAGATGAAATGGTGACTTGTTTGTCTTACGACAACGCTCAAAAATCAATTAGACAATTGTCTGGCCTCGTTTTACCTTTAAATTGTAAAATGAATGTGAATTTTATACTCCAACAGCCAATTTCCATGTCATTCTGTTAAATCCTTAACCCCTAAAGGACCAAGCCCTTTTTTTTGCCAAAATCACACAAAACTGCCATTTCTACAAGATGAGTAAGAAATTAGATTTCTTTTTTTTTTTGGAAATCCAACGTAAAATCTTACCTTAAACTAGGAGAGGTATTTGTGGGAAAAAAATTAGGTCATTCTAGATGGAGAGGAGGGAGATATTTACATTGGAAGTGAAAAAAAAAGGTTTTTTTCCTTATTGCCCAAAAATTTCAAAAGCCTTTGACCACTCTTACATGAAAAGAATTGCTTTACCCAAAGTTGGGCCTTTGTTTTTCTAGGTAGGAGATAAAGTTAGGTATCTGCTAAAGAAATCAACTAGAACTATACAACACATGGGAAAAAAGTAACAAGTAAAAAGATATAGAGAATGAGTCAAATCACTAAATTGTAAAGAATTGAATTATTGAAATGAAAAATGCAAATCCCAACAGTTGTGATGTTGTATTGAACAATCTTCTTCCTTATGGTTTAATTTTTTTGTCCAAAAAATTGAAAATTGAGTAAAATAAAGAATTTCAAAGTTTATTTTAGAGTAGAGAATCTATAATTGCCCTCAATCAAAAACTTCCACTTTGTGTAGTTCATTTGATCTCACAAGTGCAGCTTTTCTCTAGTCATGTGTTTTGTAGTCCAATTGGATCTGCAAGTTTAAAATATTAGGGGTGGATTGACTGTCACGTAAAGGTTTACTCTTTTCTCTCCAAGTGCTGGCCTGGGATTGAATTACTCTACTTAGCCTTAAACACCTAACCGAGAGCTGCCTGTACCTACCCTTGCTAGTTCATCCTTGCCGTCATCTGCAACTTGGAGCTTCTTCGTTTTGACAAGGTATTTGTGTATTGTTGGTGGTGTTTTTCTTGCTGCAAGGGCAGAGGGAGGATGTCTTTCCAAGCTAAGTTCTTTGAGAAGGTGAGAACTGTTTTTGTTTCATCATTTGAGGTTGTAAAAATATGATCCTCATTACTTTCATCTCATTGACTAAAGTTGAATGATTCAAAGCTTTCCACGTATAAAAAATCTAAAGAATAAATTTCAAATTTTTCTTTTAAAATATGTGAATTTTAAAGAATTGTTTCGGGCTGCTTGGATGGGCGTTCCTCCCCAAATTTTAATAAATCCTTGCATAACTTCTTTGTCAAATGTCAAAATGAAGAAAAAATTAGAAACCCACGTAGATCACCAAATTCCCCACCTTTAATAAAAGTTTCAAAAAATTACAAAAGTACATGCCCAAAATCCCGTTTGTCCTGTGAAGGGATAATGGTCCTTTACAAGTCAAGATGAAAATGCTTGCACAAATGCTTATAAGAGTCATTGTAAATACATAGCAAATTTCCTTAAATTTGGATTAGAGTTTACAAAATTATGTCTTGTTATACATATTGAACAAGGACAATTCGATCAACTAAATAAGCTTTTGTAGCTGTTTTTTTTTTCTACTGAAGTTTTTTATCATGAATTTACAATTACATTTTAATAGCTTATCATCAATTGACACTAGATATAAGATGCCTAGAGTTCTAGGAATTTTGAAAAATGAGCTAGGTACAAGCATGTGGAAAACCTTTTTGTAATTATTTTCAAAAAGTCATATTTATCTATTTTGAAATTTTCATTGAAGAAGATTAATAGGGTTGATCAAATTGTTGGATGCTCGGTTGGATGAGAGTTAAAAACAAATTTGGAATTTAATGGCTCAAGTTGCCCATGTCTAAACGTAAGTACACTTCACCTCATAGCTTCATAACCACTTAGTTAAATTGTTCAAATTTTATAGCATTGGCAATTACAAACATCATATACTTTGATCAAGAATGATAAAAATATCAAGATAAAAACATTAGAAAGTAAAAAACGAAATGAATCCTTTGCAACAGCTGCCCCAAAATGGCTCCTTTTCTCTTTGGTTGGTTAGGTTGATCAAGTTGTAAAGATATTGCAATACAATGGTATATATGAAGGATATTTCAAAACAATATTGGTTGACTCAATTTTTTTTAAAGGTTTGATGTAGGAATTCAATTAAAGAACTATGCGTTTCCATGAACATAACATTCATGCAGACATCCGCATGTCATATGTACAATAAATAACACAAGAATTATATTTTAAATTCAATTAGAAGGCAATCACAATTTGTAATAAATGTAAAATGAATTATGATATTAAGAAAGTCATGTTTATAATGAAATCATCCATTACCATAAGCAATAAGAAAATTTGCATACAAATGACCAAGTCTATTATTGACAAGTTGAGTTTAAATTTTGTGTTTTTTTATGGAAAGGCCGTCTCTTTGTTGTGTTGTTCAAAAGTAACACTTAAAACAAATTTAGACACAAAGTTCATGCCATCAAAACTTAGGCTACTTGAACCAAAGTTTCTACCTATATGGCGTCAAATGTGGCTCAAGCATTCATTATGTTGAAGACTATTTCTCCTAGGACAAAAGTTCTTGAGGCTAGGAAGTTGTGGCCATAATTCTAAATTTTTTAAATTTTAAAGTAAAGGAATGAAAAACTTGGCAAGTAGAGCAAATGAGATTTCAACTTCACCATATGGAATGGAAATGTAGATTCATCCAAAAGACTACATTTTTGTTAGCATGATTGTATTTAATCAAATCTAACAATGACCCTAATGCTACAAATTTGCGTTCCAATAATCACCGACCTAATTCTTGGAGTTGAGATCAAGCTTGATCTCATTTTAAGAATAACTTTATGTTCTAAAACTATAATCTTGACTTGGAGTGTAAAGGCTCTTTAGGCTAATTTTTGAGAGATATTGATTAAGACCTTGGATTCCAAAACAACATAACATTGTTAAGCAAGGCCCTAAGTACCCTTGGTATCATTCCCCTAGATACCTAGAGGGGAATAAAGTTATAATACCAGGCCACCAATTGGCTTGGTATTATAATTTTATTCCCCCAAGTATCTAGGGGGAATGATACCAAGGTTACTTAGGGCCTTGCTTAACAATGTTATGAGCCTAAAGTCTCCAACAATGTTTAGTGCCTAAATATGGCAATAGAACTTACCAACATTTTGTTGCAACAATTATAAAAATGTGACTTCCACATTAAAAATTTGAGTTTGTAGAACATTTTAGTAACATTTTTAGTGACTTCTGCTAATTATGAAAATCACATTTGGAAACACTTACTCCTAATGCAAAGTGATACTAATATGTAGTAAAAAAGAACTATTGTATTTCACCACAATATTAGTGACAAAATCCTTTTATACAACACTCCTCTTCATCAATGTTCCTTAACAAATTATCTCATGTTTGGAAAAGTTTACCAAAGAGTAATTTTCCAGTATTTAACCCCTAAAGGATGTTGTTGTTTTGTATACGCTCTCCTATGCTATACACAAAAAAGGCACTGCAAGATAACACTTGAATCACATTGAAGTTGTAAATTTCAAACTAAGTCATAGACATACTAATGGCCAACTAGGGTTTTTTGGGGGAATTCTTGGCGTTAGTCATAAAGCCAATTCTTGAAATACTAAATGGTCCTTGTAAGAATACAGTCAAACACTTTTGGTATGGAACAGGGGTTAAACTCTTTTTTTTCTTTGTTTTCAATGACATTTTGCATGCCATTGCAAGTGGGGACAAATTATTGGTGGCAATTCATTCTTCAGGGTGTATTACAGTGCACCTGGTTTGTGTACGTAAACCAATCTAATTGCAATAGTAAATCTGACACAGGGTTAAATTTGTAGGCTAACTTACCGTATTCCTAAACGGCATCTTGAATTCCACTTGCTAAGCCTTCAGCATTGGATCTACCCGTAAGAACCTAACAGCTGTCCCACTTAACGACTTCGTCAACTATTGAAAAACTCATAAATGTCCTAACAATTATATAGAATTAAACACAATTGTTTTCATGTTCTATAGCTATAAGGTAGTGTGCTCATAAACTGTCCATCTAAGGATTGAAACTGAATTTTGAGGAGGTGAAACTTCTTGAACTATTTTTCAATAAATGTTTCTTGAAAGACATGAGGAATTGGCAACTAACCCAAATTGTTTCATATTTTTTAGAGTTTTGTGGAATTTGTTATGAAATTTTGAAATGGAAAGGCCATAGGTCTCTAAAACCGCCCACCTCTTCAAATGTACATTTTTTGTACATTATAAAAAGGCTATGAAAACAACATGTACCAATCGCATACATGTACCAATTGCGTATATTTGGTGAGGTGAGCGATTTTAGAGCCTGCGCGGTTTATGAGCATACTACCTTACTGGTAGAGGTTTGGCAAAATTTAACCACATCTGAGAGCTCAAGAACCAAACCACCGCATTGCTGTTACTGCTTCCATGTAAAGCCTCGATTTCATGTACTGTACACTATCTTTATACCACAACACCAATGCCATATTTAACTAAATCAGGATCATTCATGTAATCTCGACCCATAAACAACCATAGGGCAAAGTATATAAGTTGGTGTATAATTGGCATTTTTTATCAACACAAAGTTTTAATTTGAGATCTCAAATAGCTTAGAAAAGTGCATTGACCTATTCTTCAACTTCTTTGTTGATTTGATATGTAATGAAGGTATAAATCCATTCCAAATATAAGGAAAACACCTCATATTGCATTAGTCACAGTGGCACGCTCAAAGGTTTAAGGATTAAACTTTGTTTGCAAAACATAGAGATTTCTATATATTGAGTTGCAAAAAAATTTCGAATTTTTATATGAGTTTTCCATATATTTGCATATAATATTTGCAAAATATTAGAAGAGTTTTAAATGTTTTGCATAATGGATTATTAAAATTTAAATGTCATATTTAACCCCTAGAAGACTATTGTCCATATGGGAGACAAATTGGATATTGGGCAGGATTTTCTACTGGAAGTTTTTATCAAATTGTTTGAACTTCATTTTTGAGATAGAGTTTTGCAAGGGCTATGCAAATCATAGTATTTTTGTTGAAACTAGGATGGCCTTGTGCTATTGGCCCAATTTTCATTGTGATTTAATCATGTTTTTCTTTTTCTTTTTCTTTTTTGAATACTTATCCACCGGGTATTAGAAATTATCTTGTGCATATCATACTTAAAAGTTCAAAAAAAGGGATTCAAAGACAATTAGCATTTGTAGAGTGGTGATTTATAGTAATGGACAAACAATACCAAGGATGCCACCAAAATAAAAGTAAAAGAGGTTTTCTAAATTATTAATCCATAAAAATTTATGAAATTCAATAACATTCCCTCGTAGGCCCAAATGCCACAAAACCAAGCCCGTGCACCCCTCCTTGCCAAGAGCTTTTTGACAGCCAAGCTCAGAACGGGGGACACACGGTCCGGGAGATCTCAATGTGACAGACATCCAAACATCCAAACAAACAACCTAATTTAAGGTATTGATTGGATTCATAGTTTAAAAAATACAGGTGTTTTATGTGCTTTTTTTGATCAAGGGACAAGCCAAGCATGCTAAAATTTGTTAACTTCTCTCAAGGGCCACCAATGAATGAATGGTCCTTCACTAGAATACCAAAAACAATAATGTACTAGATAAGTTCATTATTGTATTTGATAAATCCACTAACTTTTAAATTGCAATAACTATTAGAGATTTGATATTTTTTTCAATATTTTTTTTGTGATTGTCAAAAATGTTAAAATCTCCTAGCAATACAACGTTATTGAAGTCTATATTTGTCCATGCACAATAATAGTTTTTCAACATTTGACAACTACCCACAATAGAAACCTGCCCTCCGCCCCTCATAGACAATTGCAAGCATATTTTCTTTTCTAAATTTTCCTTGTCCATCGTGTGATCATGAGTGGTTCCTACTGTGATGTTGTGATTTCGTACCTAGATCAAGTTGTTAAGAATACTACTTCTTAAGCTAAAAACACAATATTTGTTAATTTGGGAAAAATAACGAATTTTGGGAATTTTAACATCTGAATTTTTAAGAGTTATTTGGTGATTTAGGCTTTAGAGTGAATTTTATGATGATCTTTTCAAGACCTTACATCAATGATGAAGATTTTTGAAAGAATTATCAAAAAGCTTACTTTTTAATCATCGAAATATTCTCACAAATACAAAATTCAATATCCCAAAACCTGTTTTGGGAAAGATTTTTTTTTTCAAACTAACAAATATTATGTTTAAGACTTTCAAAAAATGAAGTAATTGTGGTTTTTAAATTGTTGTAGCTATAAATCTTTGGAGTTGATGTTCTTATAAAGTTGTTCTCACAAAATCATCACATGCACTAATAGATATCATCCCTTTTGCAACGTGCCAAGTGCCAACACCCAAACAGTAGCTAAAAAAATAAAAGAAAATTTTGATGAATAATTTTGAAATTTGTGATATTTGCACAAAAGCCCCTACATTTATTAGAAATTGCACAAAGATCCTCGGACCATAAATTTTATGCGGATGTTTTGTTGTGCATGCCACTTCCTTCTCCCTTTGTGCGCACATTGCTCCTTTCGAGTTTTACATACACACAAAAGGTGAAGAAGATGGCATGCACAAAAGAACAAAGGCCTAAAATTATGGTCCTAGGATATTTGTGCAATTAACAAAAAACTAGGGGCATTTATACAAATATTGCAAACTTCAAGGATATCCATCAAATTTTCTCTAAAATCAATAATCATTTCACAGTTGGAGATCCAATGATTAGTCTATTCCGATCCTTCTGGAGTCATTTCAAAGTATTGAGAAGATTGTCGATTTCACACGTACTAACATGTCCAGTTTAAAAAATGTTTCTCAGTGTTCTCCGAAGACATGAAACAAACATGGCTATGGCATACACCAAAACTTCACTTCAGACATTGCAAAACCCCCCTTAAGTGCCTAAATCTAGTACTGATGGCATATCAAAACATCTTAAGCAATATTTTGCAAGTTCTAATAATGCAAGAAAGGCTTGTCACGATTTGTGTCAAATTTGAAGCGCATCATAATTTATACAAAAACATATCGACAACACAAACAACAACAAATTCCTCATACATTGGACAAAATCCATCATCTCCTTGGTCAGAATTTGACCGATCTTGCAAAGTGTGTCACATTCAAAAGTGACTATTTCACAGAAATTTAGCCACACTTGAGAACACTGGTGCTTGACTGGGAGTGTTTCGCTTATTAGCAATCGATATGGGTTTTTTATGTAGCAGGCTATGATGTCCATCAACACATAAATCCTACAAGCTAGAAAAGCTTCAACAATCTGCACGTAGAAATTAAACACTACATAAACCCTGTAAGCTAGACAAGTTTCAACGACTTGCAGGGTAGAAATTATATATCAACACATCAACACAGAAATCCTACAAGCTGGGCTAATTTCAACAATATGCAGCGTAGAAACTAAACACCACATAAACCAGCAATCTAGCCAAGTTTCAACAACTTGCACGTAAAAATTGAACAACATAGAAACCCTGCAAGGATAGAGGACTTTCACAAAGTGAGTGCTTCAAAGCACAACTTTTATTATTCACCTAAACCCAGATGTAAAGTTGTGAACAAGTCAATCTGCCCATATGCAACCTAGTAAGCAGATGGAGAACTAGTCAGGAACAGCATCCTCCGAAGACTTGTGCAAAAGTGAGGTGAATCTTGTAGTGTGGAACAGTATGCAGCTAGCAACAGTCGAGCCGAAGTAGACTGTAGACATCACCAGCATGGCTCCTTCGATGAATCAGCCTTGTAATTCATGCATCGTTGAATTAGCCGATGAATTAGCCTCGTGTTTCACGGCCCCGGCCGCCCACGGATAAATAAAAATAGGATATCCGCATTTGCCGTCACGGTAGAACCCGTTGCTGCGCACACGCCACACACAATGCGTGCAGGGTCGAACAGGCAGGGTGCCCCACCAACCAGCATCCGCCCACACTAGAAACTCCTGCGCTTTGTAGCCCCAGCGAAAATCGCAAGTGAACTTGGTTTTGCCCCAGATGCTAGGCTGGAATCCCCACCCGAAGTGATCCCGAAAAGCACCGGCACCTCGCCAAAGCTGCCACAGTTTACCAGAATCTTTTGTCCAGTGATTTCGTTGTAAATGTTTACGTCCGCCGGGCTAGCGGACGTCATTGGAGCTGATGATAACAGCAGCATGAGTTGCACCACCGCCACTAGAAACACCGCCACTGCCGAGCTCATAGTTGCTGTCACCATGTCGATCTAATTGCTTGTGCTCAGAAACTGAAACTCCCACTAGCTCCCATTCACTAAACTCTCACTAGCTAGCTCCCATTCACCAGGAACCCCACATACCACTACTCTCCACCCTCTCCAATTGATTGTAAGCTCTAATCTGTAATACGCGCGCATTCAGTTTTATATCCTCAAAATGCACCATGCTGTGCTCCCATCTGAACACCTACTACACACTTACTACACACTCACTGCAGTCTGTAAGTTTAACGCACATTATGGTGTACTTAGAATAGAATCCACCGTCTATGACTGCTGTGTACACACACCTGAATGCACTTGTTGGAGCTAATTAGAAACCCATGTGCCCCCCCAAGGCTGCATCATTACAGGTGATTTTAGTCCCAAATTTGAAGTGATTATACAGACACAGCATTGGCATATACAGTTAGTCATGGACAAATGTGAGTTGCTGAATTTAGGGGTGCGTTGTGTGAGTTTGGAGTACCTTACAAAAGAAACTGATCGGTATGCAAAGGATCATCCTTGACTAAGAGAATCCCAACTCTACTAATCTAGACTTGCTGGCAATTTGATACGCCATTCACGGCCATTCATTGACAACAAATGAACGCACCAAAGGACAAACCTTTGAAGATGCGCACTTTAGTCTCCATCGATAGCAAATTAAGGAGCAATGTTCCTTATGAACAACACGTACACAACAACGCATGAGAGTGATCATAAAATTATGTTACATAGTGAGCATATGTCATACAATCAAACCAATAGTACAACGCATCAAAAGAAGCAGGTTTCTTGTTATCCCTTTCGTAAGATTTCACATGAAAAATGTCACATACTAGAAGAACAAGTAACAGTTGGGCAAAATTTTCATGCAAGTGTCTCAAATATACCGAACTTAGCAGTGTTGTTCTGAAACTCAAATGTGGCTAGACTTAGCAGTGTGTCAGTCTGTGTCTTACCGAAATAAAATCATTGCTACAAAAAAGAATGTAAAGGGGATATTCATTAAAAGGGAAAAAGCTTACAAATTGGGACTTTTGCAAGATTAGGTTGATCACCCTAATTTGAGGTCCAGCATTTTTTTGGTATTCATGGCCTCATCTGAGAGGAGGAATTTGTTTGGGAAAGAATCTTAGTGGCTCAAACTGAATCTGATACCTTCAAATCTAATTTAAGGTGGCTATTTGGGATTAAGGTGAAATACAAAATGGTACACATGTTTTTCCCCTTTTAATGAATATTGCGTTTGTATCAAAAATGGTCTCCCAGTTGTTAAATGGACTTTCAAGTTAACTCAGTCATTTCTTTAGAAATTTGAGATGATTATGAAGATTAGATTTGGGACCACTGGTTGATTACTGGCTTAGTGCTCAGTGCTCACATCTAAGTGGCTGGAACGAACCTAGATTCAGAGCATGTACAGAAGGTGAACAGTGCAAACTGGGCTCTGCAGCTTCAGCACTTGCAACTTGCATGCTGATTGATTAATATTGAAGTTCATGCAAGATTGCAGAGCGATTGATTAGTGTTTATCAAAATGTATATGACTATTCTCACTTTTGCATGTTATCCTTTCAGAGATCTTTCTTTAACCCTTAAATGTCCCATGGGTAATTGGGCATAGTGGATATGTTGTCGTGTAATTGGCATTTGCTACCAACAAGAAGTTTTAGTTTTAATTTGAGATCTCAAATAGCTCAATATATTCTTATTGATCTACATTCCAACTTCTTTGTTGATCTCATATGTACTTTGTTGATCTCATATGTAGTGAAAGTGTGGATCCATTTCAAATACAAGAAAAACACCTTGTATTGTATTGGTCGCAAATGGGCTTTCAAATGTTAAGGGTTAAAAGGCAATTTTTTGGGAAAATTTTGCCTGGTAAATTTTCTACCAGTCTCTTTGAAGCATTCTTAAACAAAATAGGTGTTTTGTCTAAGGTATATTAACTGCTTATGGACTATTCATGTAGTCCTAGATTGTTCCTTATGGACTTTGGGTAGTCCATAAGTATTTAAGTACGTCATGTGTACATAACTAGTTGACTAAAGTATTTGGTGTGTACAGTATTTTGAAAAGCGTTCAGTTGGATATCAATCTTGTTGGACACAAGCTTGAGGGTTATAACTTATAAGCCATAACCATTTTAAAATATATCGATGCTTGGATTGCTTGCCTCAGTAGATCATATGGCGTTGTGTAAATTCAATTTTTGGACAAACTTGAATTTTGACAATCGTGTGGGAATAATAAACTTGATACTACATGGCTATCTTGGATATTTGGGATAGTCAAAGAAGATGTTTAGTACATAAAACAATCATTTCTAAGTAACTAAAGTTTAGTAGTTCAATGAAGTTTAGCCTAGAACACCATATTCGTTAAATTGGAAAAAACAGTACATTTTGGGACTTTGAGGTAATCATCTCAAAGACTCAAATCAAGCTCACAGCATTTTGTTGGTACACGCGTCCTCACCTGAGAAGAGGAATTTGCAAGGGAAAAAATCTTAATGACTCAAACTAAATTTCATACCTTCAAATTTGTTTTAAAGTAACTTTTTGGGTTTGAGGTGGAGTACAAAATGGTACCTCCGTATTTCCCAATTTAACAAATATGGTGTTCTAGTATTAAGGTCAAAATAAAATTAAAGTACCCCAAAATCTTGCTGGTCAAGACTGGTTATTCAAGCTTCATGGAAATGCATATTAAGATAAAATAGCTATGTGCATGATTTTGTAAGGTGGTGGACTTTAGTTGTCTAAAAATATTGTCTCACAATAATATGTTTGAAATTGGTTGTGATGTTGATTTTGGAGATACAAACAATACCAACAAAAATTTGATTGAAAACAATTAATTTCTTTGGCATAGAAAGAGGAAAAAAAGTGTCATTTTAAATGCAATAAAATCTTTCAAAGAGGAAAGTTTGATTGCATTGTTGTAAAGCTAAAATTGCTCTAAATAAATCATCTTATTAATGATTCTTAATCTTATTTGAGCCACCAAGGAATATGCCACTCACCCCTATCTCATGCATTTATATACATTTGTAAATTTATTATGCATTGCACTATGTTTGATTATTAATTATCAAATAATACAACAAAGGTGGATTCTACTCTATAACACTACAACATGAAGACTATAAGTTTACAATTCAATATCAATATATGGTTGAAAATTCTTAAAGTGAGTTTGACTTTATACATCTTTGTGATTGTCAACTTATTACTTTATCTTTTTAAAAGAAAATAGCCTGATGTGAATTAGGGAATTCCAATAAATAACACATGAAAAAAAGGTATACTTCATGTATCTCACCAATTTTTTGCAGAAGTTATTGAATTTTAGGACCTCGATATTAAACGATAATCATATAAAACGCGAGCTCTTCTTCGATTAAATCAACGAACATCAACTTATATTATTTTACCTAAATTATTACAACTATATGAACAACCATTTTTTACCGATATATTATTTTTGTCTCAATTTTTGTATATTTTAAGTGAAACTTTAAAATTGGCTAGTGCAACATAAGAGCATCAATCTCCAAAATTATTAATTAACAATCTAACCTCTTAACTTTCGTTTTATACTTTCAATAATTTTCTCTTTTATCTTCTTTGGAATTGTAGATTTTCATGTTCATTTGTTTTTACTAGTTCCAATGCAAAAATCTCTATCAAATGCATAGTTATAGCATACAAAAGTGCAAAAGACCTAGCTCATACAACCTTGAATCTTGAATGCTAGCAATGGCCGCATTTTTTTTACATATATTTGGGTTCTTTTAATATTTTTCGAGATTTCTTATAAGGTTGATATATATGTATGTAGAAAAAAAGAACCTCAAAAAATATTATTTTTACACTAAAGTATCATTATCTTGTCAAATGTGA
Source organism: Ulota crispa (assembly GCA_963920765.1). Lineage (NCBI taxonomy): Eukaryota > Viridiplantae > Streptophyta > Bryopsida > Orthotrichales > Orthotrichaceae > Ulota > Ulota crispa. Next base: position 39,848,255 of record OY987242.1, read on the forward strand.
TGATTAATCTAATATTTTTTGTTAAGTATCACACGGCTTTAGTAGTTTCTCACCTCAAGTATTTGAACATAAATTTCTAAATGAAGACTCTTCCATTTCATTGTGTTCAAGATGGAGAGTTATTTCTCATGATCTCTTTTGAAGTAATATTCACCAAACTTTGAAACTCCCCTTTAAATCCTAAAAGTTGAAAACAACAAGGCTTAAAATCTGTGTATTCATTTCAGTTGGTGTGTTTTGTTTCGTTTTGTACAAGATTTCAAATAAAACTAGTTTTATTTGTATCAATAAAAATTAGCTATTTTTAATCATTCAAGAATCTACAAACTGATTGTTCTGTTTAAATTGAAAACATAGTATATACTTTGGAAATCAATAGATGGCCATAAAAATGTTTAAATCATAAACTATTACTCCCATTTAAAAGCCTAAAATACATATGCTCATTTCCATCAAATTATTCTAGTACACTCCTTGGTGCATATCAAATAAATTAATTTGATTCTTACAAACGTATCACCAACCAATCAACCATTATAGACATATGGACACTCAACAATTAAGTTAAAAACTTGTTAAGCCCTTTTAATACCAAAACACTTCAAAACTAACGGAGTTTACTAAAATGAACCGCAAATGAAAACTATCAAAATTTTGAGGTCCAAGCGTAGGACCTTTTCTTTATTTGGATTTGAAAATTCCCAAGAAATTGCATAAGAGTACCACATGAATTGAAGGTTTATAATGTTAGAAACTATAATGAAGTATATTGCCTAAAGAAGCTTTGAATATCTCTTACAATATACTCCGTAGTTTGTAAGTAAAAAGGATTCGGAACTTGATGATTTGTGCCAAAATGAACGCATTTGAGTTGAAAATCAAAAATCAATTATTGGAAAGGAGGCTAATTTGAATATGCGTGTAGTAACAAAAAATTTAAAGAATGAGAAACTCGATGAAAAAAGAAAATCGTATTGCTTATCATTTTATCCAAGGAGTAGAAAAAAATGTTGAAACCAATGGCAAGTTATTAAAGTCCATAAAATTCTTTATATTCAAAATATTCAAAATTTAGTTAGTGTTACAAAGTTTTAATAAGCATAAATACATTTTTAGATTTAAACTGTAGGATTTTGATTTAGATGAGTTTGTATCATCAAAAAAAAATACAAAACATCTCATATGGGCTAGACTCAGGACTAGAAGGTTACAATCAATGAGTTTAGGTAACTTGAAGTTATAAAATCCACAATCAAATGTCTATGAATATGGTAGTGTGAAACCTATGACTTGAAGTTGATGAAATTAATGTGCCAAAGTAAGAACAATCTACTCTATCTCAACCAACCTTAAGATAAGTCTATTTCTAAAAATTGAAGAACTTGTTGTAAGTAAAATTTAGAAGAACAATCAAAGGAAAAAAATTCAACAAAAGTACTAAACTAGGATATATCAGTCATATCCATATGGAACATCAATTTTTTTAGAAGTGCACATTCCGTATAAAAAATGCACATGTAAAAAATGTGTATGTTTATAGAAATGAGCTTGTATTTGTGATGATCGTTGAGATATATTGGACTTAAAATAACAAAATTTTAAAAACTGCCAAATATGTACTATATGAATCTATTTATGAAGCAATGGCAAATAGCTCCTTGGCATGGTTTGAGTTTTGAGAGATGGATACTGTATACCATTAGAAGCGCAATATTGATAGATTTTCAAATTCCAATAATATAGGACTAAAAGTACCTGATGAAAAAACAAGAAGAATATATCAAATCAATGTTTAGGAGGTTGAGGAGTAGCAGCGGTCGATGCATTGCAAATAACAGGTTTGTTTGAAAATATTAGGTGAAGGTATGACCCTCAATCCTCAATTGTGGTAACTCAGTAAGGGTATGTCGAAAGATTATTTGATGAATTTGAAATGGAATAATTCAAACCTTTGAATTTACAAATGAATAAACACATTCATCGATAAAGAATATGGAAACTAGATTCATTGACTAACGATTATACACAAGCTTGTTATATGCAAAGTATAGTTAGACTAAACATGTACCTTGCTATCAATTGCATGAGTTGTTATGGTGTGGATGGCTGTAGAAGGCTTGAGATTTTAATTCTAAGCTAATAAATGCCAACTGCTGTGAGAGAACGGTACAAAATATGGGTTTTATTTACAGATATTGAGAGGTATCTTGGTAAGAAAACAAGAGAACCAATAAAAAGAAGTAGAAATTTTGATCCGCAATTTAGTAGATATGATTTTGTGAACACTTTTTATGACCAACATCTACTCAATATTGGAATGTTGGAACAATCTTTGACCTTCATACGGTAAAGGATTATGTTAAGTTCAACTCCTACGAACAATAAAAATCATTCGAAATCCCAAACCAAAAAATGTATACAGTTTCTTACCAGCGAAAATTCCATTTGAAGATGATTGACAAGTGCAAGAGGAAGAATCCAAGAAAGTTTAGGAGAAAACAAGATGAAACCCATTAGAATTGGCAAAATAACTGGGAAAACTTCAAAAGCTCTTGTAAAGCATTGCAAAAAAAACTCCACTTTCACATGCAGAAAAGATTTCAAAGCAAATTCTTGGTTTCTAATGCGTGACAGAAACTTCCTTGCATGGGGTATCATTCATCCATTCAATAGTGGGTGTCAAACCTGACATATTTGAAGGTTTCGGGATAACTCTGTTCGGATATTTTTGTAAAGTTACTGGGTGGTGGCTGAACCAAATTCTTCAAAGTTATCATCCTTTCAAAGCTTCACAAACTACTTGATAAAAATTTGAGTAAGTTTTCATAACTTATGTATGGGATAATGTCACAAAAGTTGATGTGTGATACTAAAGAGAGAGGGTGTGATACTAAAAAGGGAGGGTGTGATATTAAAGAGGGAGGGTGTGATACTAAAGAGGGAGGGTGTGATATCAAAGAGGGAGGGTGTGATATTAAAAAGGTTAGGGTGTGATATTACAAAGGTAATTGAGATTTTAGTAGTATGATTAGTAATAACACTAACATCTTTAATGTCACACCCTCCCTCTTTAATGTCACACACTCCTTCTTTAATATCACACCCTCCCTATTTAGTATCACACTCTCCCTCTTTAGTATCACACTCTCTCTGTAGACAAGATCACTTGATAACTTTTACAAAGAGAGGCCATAACTAGTTAGAGTTGTCACTCACCTCTAGAGGTGGGTGACAAAGTTATCATACTTGATAATTAGCAAAAGTGGTTGAGTTATGGGGTGGTTTGAGCCAAACTTATGGGGTGCGCAATGGCCAGGTTTGACACCCACTAATAGTTCTATTCCTCCATTCAATAGCTCTATTCCTCCATTCAATAGCTCTATGCCTCCATTCAATAGCTCTATGCATCCATTCAATAGCTCTAATCATCCATTCAATACCTCTATTCCTCCATTCAATACCTCTATTCCTCCATTCAATACCTCTATTCCTCCATTCAATACCTCTATTCCTCCATTCAATACCTCTATTCATCCATTCAATATCTCTATTCATCCATTCAATACCTCTAATCATCCATTCAATACCTCTATTCATCCATTTCCTTCAAGGTAATGCTTCACTCATCAGGCATTATAAGGAGAAAAAAGGTTTTCCTGTGAGGCTTTGCTCAGTGCCCCTACCTCATGTTTCCTATAATAACCTTACCATCTAGTCAAGCACTGCCCCATACTAAATGCTGACCCACACCGTAAAAGTTGCTTGAACAAAATCCTTTGCATTTTCAATTGCCTTATGCTTCTGAACGTAATCAAAAATTATCAAGTGGCATCACATTGTGTGATGTCACTCTTGCGAGCACATGGCAATACTTACTTCAAACAACATTAACCCAAATTAAGGGCCTCTCACACAAACAATCTCACGTTTACGCCACTAGTTACTTGGGCTCTGCACTTGTTCTCAATGGATGAAACGGGCCTTACCCTACACATAAAATGCTGGAACCTATATCCGATTGATTAAAGTTACGAACTTGCTTTTGGAGAACCCCACCCAATAATTATTGCTCTCAAAAAAGCGTCCTCATGAGTAATCTCAAATTTCATTTCATTATGAGCTGAAGGGGCACGAAAATGTTGCTAAATGTGGCATATTTTAAAGCCAAACTGCGATGTGTACAATTTTGTAAGTATTTCAAAAGCTTGGTAGAAATGCTGCTAAATAATGCAACAGTTGTAGACACTCATCTTCATTCCTAAGCACCCCCCAACATACCCAAATGAATTGTCGTGCACAGATTGTGTACCCGTTCATTCTCCGACTTCAATAGACATCGACCAAATCTGAGGGGAACTCAAAGCGTTCTTGCTGAAATGTCGATTTTTCCCCAACATGGCTGCTCCAGAAAGAATCATGTCCTACAAAAGCACCAGCATAAACCGCCATCATCTCTCAAAATTCGTCACTCACACATTAGTGTACGGAAAACCCTAAAAACATGTTCATCCTGTTTAACAGTAAGAACAAAAAAGCAAAAGGGGAGAGATGGTGAGTGGGAGCGTGCCAGGGTCGGTGATCTGCGCAGAGCATTTAGGCCCGCTATCCCTCCACTACCCAGAGCGGGAAGTGACGCTGCTCGGTTGCCCGCCTCACGCGATACCCTCCTCTGTAACGCCATACCAACCCCGCCCTCCGGCGGAATCGAAACGGCGACTCCGAGTTTGGAGCGGACTGGCCTTCGACATGTCAGCGCAGGCCGAGCCCTGGAGTCCCATTTCCACATCTCCCTTCCCTCGCTCGAGTCACAGGCGGTCGCTACTCCGCCCAGATGTCATCATCAGTTCGATTTGAGATATATGTACACAGCCTGCTCTACGACACCGATCCATATGGCGTTTGCCTCCCGCAGTAATTAAGTATCGCTATTTATGTCAAAAGCTTGGAATTGATCAACCGCTGCCCTAAGCATACGGTGATGTGAGTTTCAAAGTAGAACATGTATCACATAAGGTAGGAGGCTAGAAACCGACCATCTAAGGGCTGAAACTGAATTTTGGAGAGGTAGAACATCTTGAAATGTTTTTCAGTAAAATTTTCTTGAAAGTCAAGAAGAATTGACATCTAACCCAAGTTATTTCATATTTTTTGGAGTTTTGTAGAATTAGTTATGAAACTTTGAAGCTAGAGTGGCATAGGGCTCTATAACTGCTCACCTCCTTAATTGTACAAAATTTGTACATTTTGAAAATCTATGAAAAAATACATGTACATAATGAGAACATTTTGGAGAGTGAGCAATTTTAGAGCCTGGATGGTTTTCGAGCTTTCTACCTTACTTGTTATGGACAAAGAATTGCAGTTTCTGAGTGTTCATAACGTATGCCGAAGGGACTCCAAAGTTTCAATTCAAGGTTTTGAAACTTCCTTGTTTGGGGCGTGTATCTCAAAGAATTGAAATAATCGGGTTTCTAATTACAATTTATCTCTACTTAGGCCTTTGAATTTTTTGGACTCTAATTTTACCATGTGAAAATTCAAACACACTACCACACATCAACGCTCATGAACTTGTCAAATATAATTTTGAATCTAATCTCAAAAATTTACTTGAGTCAACCACTAAAGCGATACTAGAAATTTGTGGTTTTGAAGGAAGTAGTGCTATTAAAAAAGAAAATGATGTAGACATGATTGAACATGTAGCAATGGTAGGATTTAGTAAAACTACTTCTTTGAAGATACTTTGAACACATTTCTTGAACATAGGTCTATAAACCTCATACATCTCATTAAAGACAATCATTTACTAAATGGGAAACAAGAGGTTGGCATAAATGAAGTTTGATTGATATGCTTTTTCTATGTGTTTAAATGGCTGATAAAATCTTCATTTTCAAAAATATGATATTAACTTACAACACGATGATTTACAAGTTCAAACCTTTTTTTTTAAAGTGGGGTGTGACTCTTTATGGATATTGTTTTATTATAATATGTTATCATAAATGTTAAATACTTTAGTATGAGTTCTTTTTTTTACAACATTCTAGATTTGCTTCAGTGTTAACATTCAATAGTTGTTGCACTCTTAAAGGAATAATCTACACAGAGTGAACTGTACACTTGCTTCCCATCCACCAGGTGGCTAAAGGTTGATTTGGCAATGGATTATCTTGATATTTGCACGAATTTTCATATGCAGTGAAGTCCATACTCCATAAGTATTGGCCTACACTTGTTACGAACAAGGTCGTTATACATAATGTGTGTGCACTTCGTGAGGATGCTCATAGCCTGACGAAGACATTACTTTGTTGTGATCTCAACTTTGCGTGACTGTTTATAAATATACAATCTACTGTAAGAAGTACATTGCACTCATAACAATAAAAAGTTAAATTTCTTTTCAAATTTAACTTAACATATACCATATAAGTTCTGCAAACCCGTGTGAAGAAAGATTGAGAATCAAAGTGAAAATAGTATCAATGTTACGCATTTAACCTCATATTTGTTAATCTGGGCCACTAGGGTGTTTCGCTTTGTACATCACCTTAAACCCAAAAATTTACTTAAACAAACTCAAAAATATCAAATTCAAACTGAGCCACTAAGATTTTCTCCCTCACAAATTCCTCCTCTAAAGTGAGGACACCTATACATAAAAAAAATGTTGAGCTTGGTTTTAGGTGACCACCTAAAACCTTCACCTCAAAATTTGAAAGTCCCAAAAGCTACCCTCTGACCCAAATTAACGAATATGGGTAAATTTTACCCATATTGAGGGCTGAGCCACAATGTTATAAGTACTGCGACATAAATACTTTCAACATTCTCAGTAAGTTGCTAGCGTGCGGAAAGTTTCTGCTTTACCAAGTCTGGATGCCATCACAGCTGATGCATTGAACAGAGTGTTTTGAGAAACTAACCTAACATGAAATATGTCAAACAGCGATATCGCACGGTGGTTAATAACCGCCAGGAGCAAATCTTTATGTGCAAACTCTTTTAAAACCTTTTTTGGACAATCTCAACTTGAAAAATAAGAGCAAATTTTTTTTAAGCATCATCATTATCAACCATTGAAAGTGTGAGTAACGGACATGCATGTCGTCTATGCCGGAAAATTCTGTTTCTCATCCAAGTCCTTGCCCCTAACAAACCACATAAAATCTTCACTTCAAGAGAAATGGAACAAAACAATATGCACCAAGCCGCTCTAATACTATCGCAATGAAACGGAGAATACCAACCAGAGCTACTCATTCTCTATTATTTCAGGCCGCTCTTGAATTAGTGCTGCTTCCTTCCTTCGACGTTGTTAGCAGACTGCCTTTGAAATCTTCATGATCAGCAGCATGGCCACAATCGTACCATCCTGCAGAAAAGAAGACACCAAAAGGCCCACGAAGCAAAGGCACACACTACTTTCATGCGATTCTCACCGAGGGGATGAAGCTACATCGAAAACATTCCCTGCCAGATGATTGTGTACGCCAACTAGTAGCAAGGAATGCACTAAAACATCTAACACTTCATCAAATGGATCCCTGCCCTTCGAAATCAGTTGCGAAATTTTCGAAATCTTCTGCACTGATTGCGTTCTATGGTTGAACAATCACCAAGGGTAAGAGCAATAGAAGGGAAGGATCCGCGACTAAAGCTAACGTTAAGAATCAGAAGCAGAGAAAACGTTAGAGAGAAAACAAAGACCGCACATGAAAACAGGAAACAATTAGCAAATAAGCGCGCGAACAGAGTCAGCAAACGGGAAAGGAGGAAACGCATAAGTGCTAAAGCATGAAGCAACGGTCAGATTTGACAAAAATTCGCGAGAAAGGTGGTGTTCAATAACACCATTAGAAACGTCAATGCAAAACCAAGGAGTGCATCTTAGCCACCGAAACCATATAGGGTTCGGCCCTGGCGCTTCAACGCATACACAACGTCCATAGCAGTCACAGTCTTGCGGCGAGCATGCTCAGTGTAGGTCACGGCGTCTCTGATCACATTCTCCAGAAAGATCTTCAACACACCTCGAGTCTCCTCGTAAATCAGCCCACTGATGCGCTTCACGCCGCCTCGCCTTGCCAGACGCCTAATCGCAGGCTTCGTAATCCCCTGGATGTTGTCTCGCAACACCTTCCGGTGCCGCTTGGCACCGCCCTTCCCCAGGCCCTTGCCTCCCTTGCCGCGCCCAGACATAGCTCACAATCACACGAAAAGCAAAGCTTCGTTGCACAACAGAGAACAGATGGACACACACTCGAGAGCAAGAGACGCAGAGAGAAGACAAAGGCTTTGGGAGTACAAGGAAGAGGACAGGTTAAGTATGAATGGGGAGGGAGAATTCAAACCCTAAAGGCGCCAAAATTTGAAACTCCCGCCAGATCTAAACCCCGGAATCTACGAATCAATGCTGTACTTTTTAGGTGTTTTGTAGATCCTCGTGACGAGGTAAGTATGTAGCTTCTGAAGAGATTTAACTGCCAGCCCTCAGTTTGCAACTCCACAATCTATTTCGGTGTAACCCTTATCCTGTAAGAATCGCCAGAGCCAAAAAGTAGCTCTGTCAACGGTACACCTTCGTTTTTGTGTAAAATTCAATTATTTGCTTCTTCATTGTATGAAGGGTCTAAAGGACCAAACAGCCCAATATGGCCAAAGGGGGTGCTTGCCTGCTTGGAGGTGTGAAAGTATACAAAAGAGGTATTTTTAGCTTAAATTTTGGTCTGCCACTTATTAAAGTCCAAATGGAGTTGTTAGTTTAATGTTTTTTAATTGGCTTGTTGTTTCTTGAAGTGCTTCCTTTGCTTTAGATTCTACATGAAATATGGAAAATACTATATTTTTTCAACAATTAGGAGAAGAATATCTTTGAGCAAACAAAGGGAGTGGCTTGAAGAGCGGATGGGATGGGTGCTCTCATGTCTTGTATTGTACAAGGGAGAAATTTGGTGATGTGTCACTTTTCATTTTCATGGTTTGGGCAAGGTTTTTATAGCTCAAAAGTAAGGAGTTGGTGGAATCTAGCTACTTTGAGTGACCATATCTTTTGGAGTTTTTTTCCATTTGTGGAGTTTTTTTTTCCACCAAGTATAGCAAGACACAATCTCATGAGATCAGCCATTAGAAAAATCTTTTTTTTGAGAAAATATAACAATAAAGTCAAAAACCATATTTTGAAATGTTGCCCAAGTTGGGATTTCCAAATATTTCCACGCTATTTTATAAAAATTTAAAAAAATTGTCAAATAAAGTGACATCAAAAGGTTCTGGGCATGACGTACAAAATAGTAATGTGAATTTTTGATGATTGAAATTTAATATTGTAAGAAAATTGGTTTTTACTTTTATACACCCTATTTTTTTAGTTAGAACATTTTGATTTGGTGCCTAGATTGGTGTTAGATTTTGCATTTTTTTCACAACTTGTTTTTTTATTGGACTCCAATTATGACACATTTGTTTATATAAAATTTTGATACTTATTTCACTCTCCATTTTTTTTTGTTAAACACTTCTTTTAGGCTAAATTTATATTTGATTTTGACACCATTTTTTTTGCTATGAGATAGGCTATGACACTTTAGTTGGTTGTAAATTTTGAGTTTTTTCCACTTCTTATTACTTTTGCTAAGTCACATTTGCTTTGACTTTTCATCCAATACAACCTAGCCCGCAAATACCCAACTGCTTGTATATGTCCATACTAGATATAGTCTTGTGTATAGTATAGGGGAAATTACAAATAGGGGCATGAAAACATAAAATACTACAGATAGGGGCTTAGTTTCAAAATAATTACAAAAAAGGGTGCAATTTCAAAAAAATTGTAAAATTTTGTAAATTTTTTTTGGTTTGGACATTGGTTGATTTAGACACATTACATGAAATGTTAGCTAATTTCCAAAAAGATTACAAGTCTCTCCAAACCAAGCCTAAATAAATAAATTTTAGTAGAGGGGATGGCAATTTTTGAATAATTTAAAAAAATTTGGAAGTTTGCTAACATTTAATGTGATGTATCTAAATCAACCAATGTCCAAAAAAACACTACAAAAAATTACAATTTTTTTGTGAAATTGTGCCCCTATTTGTAATTATTTTGAAAGTGCACCCCTATCTATATAATATTTTATGTTTTCATGCCCCTGTTTGTAATTTCCCCTTGTTTATATTAGATTTAGCATTTTAAATTTTATCTTCTTTATTTGTAAATTTGTTATAATTTTTATCTCAAATGAATAAAACTCTTGCTACATTATATTATACTACAAGTCAATTTTAAAATGTGCTAAGTGATCCACCCAAGAGCCACAACCACGTTGGAAGGCAAAGAGTCCGGTGCACGAGCCAACTTCAGATGGTTCCATTAAAGGCATTTCAACAAAGAGCAGATGTCATCGTCCATTTGTTTGTCGTAAGGTCTTACTGTCGGAACAAACTCGTAATGCTCCTCTCCAAAACATCACACCAGCCGTGGCCAATCAAAATCCTCGTCCTCTTCTTCATCGTCATTGGGCCTTTCTCCTTCTTCTTCCGCCTCGTCTTTTTCCTCGTCTTCCTTTCCTTCTTCGGCTTTCCTCTCCTTCAGATTCCTTCATCATTGATGTACTATCAAGGTTTTTTTTTTTTTTTTTTTTTCATTTTGTACATGGTGTCAAACTGGCAATTTATAGTGCTATAGTAGTGCTCCAAATTTCAACATTCATCCACATAATGGATAGAAAATATCACATTAGCACATACTACATATCTATAATTTGGTTTTCATCCACAATTTGGCAATTTCATTCAAGATATTTTTTAATTTGAAACTTTTTTGGCCGTTTCATCCAAGGGTTTTGTCACATTTTTTAGCCAGATTTTTTCTTTTGGTGCAATTGAGCACCAAATCGCCAAAAAAAAAACATTGTGTACTATGGTCTCCAAGCTAGTTTTGTTCACTTTTTTTTTGTCCAATTTTTTGGGTATTTTTCAAAATAAAATTAGCATTTTATATAATAAAATTAGCATTTTAGAATCTTGTAGCATTATTTTTTAATTCTTACTCAATCCCAATCAAGCATATCAAATTTTGAGTTTCCAAAAACCAAACTCTTATTTTTGGTGAATTGTTTTACATAATATTCATGGTTTTATATGATAAATGATTAAAAAAATTGGTAATGAATTTTTGAGATTTGATTGCATGAATGCGTAGGAAATATCCACACACACATTTTTTCTTCTAACAAGCATCTTCAAAAAAATTTATAATTCCTTCTATGTAGATTTTAACGTTGGAGTGATAATGATCAATTTTGTAAAGTAGATATTTTTTCATATCTTGGCCTTTGTCGCCTGGTTCTGCATCACAACTACTACTGTTGGTTGCAGTAGTCACAATTCACGTCGTTGGAGCTTCAACTACCGGTGGAACTAACAACAACGTTGCAGCCTGCAATGAAATTTTTGAGCTTGATTGCTATGGCGCTTTCCATTACCTCCCTTGCTACGAGCCCCTCCATCTTCCTCTTGGCCTCCACTTCTTGGGCTCTTCAGGTACATTGTCATGTCTCGTCAATCTTTCCTCGTTTCCCCGTAGTTTCAATTCTTAGCAGACAGTCTCCCAAAACTACATGCCATCAGTTTGTTTAGGTTTATAGAATCAATGCAAATCTTCTTTTATTCATGTAATGCACTTGTTATCACATTGTAGGTTTTGTAGAAGGTGAGCCGGGTTGAGTCAAGGGTGCCGTGCAATGGAGAGCTTTTGATGATTGCATGTGGCACACAAAGTGAATAGGTGGTTGACATTTCATTATTATTTTTTCACTTGATAATTCAGAGAACAGGAATTAGATTTTGGAGATAATTGGGGTGGAATATAGATGTTCATCATTCGAAGCATGTACAAAATTGACGAAAAGATGCATTCTTTGTTAGGATTAGGAGATTACATCTCAGTTAAAGAGTTGTTTACAATCACACTTCCAGGTGGAAATAAGGCACATGCTTTTAGGGCTTTACGCAAGGGTTTAGGATTTTAAGGTACCACACTTGGGTTTGGATTTGTATTTCCAATTTGATTCTCCTTGTAGCCAGTGACTGTGTATTTACAATAGAGAACTGTCATTTATGATGCGGACAAGACAGGTGTACTTGTTTTTGCGACGAAGAATAAGACCAAGTTCGCCGCAACTGTTACGAACATGAGCAAAGATAACTGTTGATGCTTCTTTCCTTGTTCACACATAATTGTTGCAGTGTCTACACAATAATGTACTAATCTTGGAGTAAATGTGAGCAAGCAAGACAAGTACTATAGTCCCCAAGCTAGTTTTGTTCACCTTAATTTATCGTCCAATTTTTTTGGTATTTTATAAAATAAAATTAGCATTTTAGAAAACAAAATTAGCATTTTAGAATCTTGTAGCATTATTTTTTAATTTTTACTCAATCCCAATCAAGCATATCAAATTTTGAGTTTCAAAAAACCAAAATCTTAATTTTTGTAAATTGTTTTACATAATATTCATGGTTTTACATGATAAATGATTAAAAAAAATTTGGTAATGAATTTTTGAGATTTGATTGCATGGATGCATAGGAAATATCCACACACACATCTTTTCTTCTAACAAGCATCTTCAAAAAAATTTATAATTCCTTCTATGAATATTTTATTCATGAAGTGATTACAGCCAATATTGTAAATTAGATGCTTTTTCTTGGTAATTATATTTTTTGTTTGACTTCTACAATATAGTTTGTTTTGAAAAACAAATGGACGATGACATCTGCTCTTTGTTGAAATGCCTTTAATGGAACCATCTGAAGTTTGCTTGTGCACAAGACTCCTTGCCTTTCAACGTGGTTGTGGCTCTTGGGTGGATCACTTAGCACATTTTAAAATTGACTTACAATATAATGTAGCAAGAGTTTTATTCATTTGAGATAAAAATTATAACAAATTTACAAATAAAGAAGATAAAATTTAAAATGCTAAATCTAATATAAACAAGGGGAAATTACAAACAGGGGCATGAAAACATAAAATATTCTATAGATAGGGGCACACTTTCAAAATAATTACAAATAGGGGCACAATTTCACAAAAAAATTGTAATTTTTTGTAGTTTTTTTTTGGACATTGGTTGATTTAGATACATCACATTAAATGTTAGCAAACTTCCAAATTTTTTTAAATTATTCAAAAATTGCCATCCCCTCTACTAAAATTTATTTATTTAGGCTTGATTTGGAGAGACTTGTAATCTTTTTGGAAATTAGCTAACATTTCATGTAATGTGTCTAAATCAACCAATGTCCAAACCAAAAAAAATTTACAAAATTTTACAATTTTTTTGAAATTGCACCCTTTTTTGTAATTATTTTGAAACTAAGCCCCTATCTGTAGTATTTTATGTTTTCATGCCCCTATTTGTAATTTCCCCTATACTATACACAAGACTATATCTAGTATGGACATATACAAGCAGTTGGGTATTTGCGGGCTAGGTTGTATTGGATGAAAAGTCAAAGCAAATGTGACTTAGCAAAAGTAATAAGAAGTGGAAAAAACTCAAAATTTACAACCAACTAAAGTGTCATAGCCTATCTCATAGCAAAAAGAATGGTGTCAAAATCAAATATAAATTTAGCCTAAAAGAAGTGTTTAACAAAAAAAATGGAGAGTGAAATAAGTATCAAAATTTTATATAAACAAATGTGTCATAATTGGAGTCCAATAAAAAAACAAGTTGTGAAAAAAATGCAAAATCTAACACCAATCTAGGCACCAACCAAAATGTTCTAACTAAAAAAATAGGGTATATAAAAGTAAAAACCAATTTTCTTACAATGTTATATTCCAATTGCATATCTTACAACTGCTTGTTCTAAAGAACCGCAAACAATTATAGTAAGTTGTAAAAAGACAAACTGACCCACTAAAGGTTGTACAATGGAACAAAAGACGCAATTCATTTGATGGCAATGAACTATATATGGTGCCGGATGGCAAGTAAGAACCAATATTTGGTGGTCATCTTATCTCAACTATGCTTCCAATCGAACGCGTCTCGCCTCAAAGTGGGAGAATTCCCAAAACAGGTAATGCAAAACTATATATTCTATGATATACTTGAGTCCCAAAGGCATGGAAACGGAAGTGCAAAAAGTTGCAAAGGTTAGAGATGTGACAACAAGTACGGGCACTTGAAAACAACACAACCGATGTCCACAGATTTGGAAGGCAACGAAGACCCTATTCAAAATAATATAAGTTACGATTTGATGTCAACATAGAGTTGATAACCCATGGACTTTTTTAAACAAATGGATGTTGAGGATACATCAATATAGAAAATTTGAAAAAAATTGATACATTATCTTTGAAAGTGATCTCTTCATTTGGAAATATTTTAATGCTGACAAAATAATGATGTGCATGGCATAGATTACTTAACTTTCACCATTTATGCAATTATTTGTCACCATTTATTCTTGCAGCCTTTGGTGTCCTATTGGATTTGGACAATTGAAAATGTAAGTATATTATTTCAACCTTGAAAATTTAAAGTCATTTTTTGGCTGAATCTTGAATGTGGAATATTCATATGGTTGAGTAAATCAAAAATCTTTAACTTATCATTATTAAGCAAACCAGTTAAATTTACATGTAGAATCACGTAATATTTAAATCATTTTTTTTTGTATTAGAGGTAGAGGAATAATTTGAAGGTATTTGCTATTCAAAATTGCTTCCAAGTGATGTGAATTAATGTTAGCTACAATCTTAACTATAGATCAAACACCTACATTGATTGTACATAGTCAATAGTTAGAGTGGGTATGTTTTTTAATATTGAGGATTTTCAAAAACTGACATACATATTAGCAAACTATGCTTGTTGCTACATTGTGAACTTTAACCATTTTATTAGAAATTCTTCATAAATTAGTTATGATATGAAATGATACTAATCTACCTTGTAGTTTGATATTGTGAAAAACAACAATAAAGTAAATAAGCACTTCACATTATTAAGAAGGTGAAATGGAAATCCAAGAAGATCCTCACACTCATTGTTTTATGGTCTAAATTCATAAAGTAAGCCACGTAGCTTTTTCAATGGGAATACATGTTAATATTCTAAAATAAAATTGAAAGCTCAAATGAAATTTTTCTTTTGAGATACTAAGTGTGAGAATTGAGTTTAATTTGAATAAAAGGTGCATTTACTCATCAATGGCTACTATTAGATATTTTTAAATTACAATTATTCCAAGAGTAACTATGATTATGGGATAGGAAGCACTGCAATATGAAATAGCATTGTAAGAAATATACAAACAAGTACCCCTTTGCTACTCAAGTTTTTTCCTTGTTTATCTTTTAACAATTTTAAAGCTTAGTAATATGAGTAGAATCTTGTGACGAATGCTTCTACAGATGAGATAATAGAACTCTGTAACGTAGATTATGTGAGGCTATTTTAGAGCCAAATTGAACCAAAATCTGCTTCAACAGGGCTCCGAGTTTTGACAGCTTGAACTATTACAAATTTACAACAATTGACATTTGAAATTAACCCCTAAATGCCCAAAGCTTTTCTGAGCTTCTTGGAATTTGCATGAAACAAAACAATCAACCAACCTTATCATAAATTTCATCAAGTTTTTCTATTGGAACTGTATAAATGTAAACTAAACATGTTATAGATTCTATAGGAAAAGAAAACACAACAATATCACTTGTAGTTTGAAAAATTATAACATTTGAACATGAGGGTGTTAAAAGTGCAAAAGTGACTTGAAATCTTCTAATCCTCATTTCACATGTAAAATTTAAAAAGTTGGTCACCAAATAAATATGAGGTTTAAGGTCATGTCTAACATTAGTCAATTTACGGCTCAAAATCCACTTTTGTTTTTTGTTTTCTTTAAATGGATTACAAATGTGGATTTTACTCCAAGCTATAGTGTATTTGAGACTCATTTTCAAGATCTTTCAACACTAGAGAACTCAAGATTGCAATGGACACCCTTGTAAAAATTTTTGAGTAGAAAAGTAATTAGCTTACATTTTCAAAATCAGATTTTTGATGTTGAAAATAGACTTAAAAAAAACTTATATTGAAAAAGAAATTGCTAAAAATAGTGACTTAATAAGGTTTTATTCATCTTCAAAGTTTTGTAAAAACCCAAATCTGGTCGCTTGGGCATATAGGGGTTAATACAGAAGAAATCCTCATTGAGCTTCCACTTGCCTAAAGGCATTAAGCATAAATGGTGAAGGAAGAGGTGGTTGCTTGTGTAAACCATTGTTCTCCAACAAGAGGTTGAAGAGGATATTTTAGCTCAAGAAAAGGCCCCTATGGGAAGTGGTTGGAGGGGTCAAAAGTATTGGAACTTAGTCTCCCTTTTCATACCATACAAGATTAATCCCCTATACTTGCTTGGAACTTGTAGTTTGTAAGGACAATAAAGAGGGATGGGAGTATGTGGGTTCCAATCATGCATGAGTAAATTAGCCATATTGTCCTATGTCAATTTCGCTTACCATGCATAGCATTTAAGTTCATTAAAAATAAATTATAACTTCTTTAGTTAGCAATGACCAAAATGGTGCACACTAGAGGTCCTTACATTTGTCATTGGCATGTTATAATATTGTTTTGCATCATCAAATCCTTTTTTCATGTACCATAATATATTTGAGTAGTTTACAGAAGCCAGAGACCCTTTTGTGGATACCTTCCTATGCTATTTAGGTAGTGTGTCAAGATTGGGAGGCCTTCTCATGAAATCAAATACCCTCTAATGCAAAAAACAACCCACGAAATAGAAGCCTATTTTCTTGGAAAACTCTTAATTAAAAAAAAGTAGGGTTTGGCATTTAAAAATGAACATGTTTTTTAAGACATTCACAATATTGATGTGTGTAATTTTTTGTATCTGTGATTTTGTACCTAATAAAATATTTGCGAAGATATGGCACCATTGCCATTGAAACAAAGAATTCTAGTACATGTGCAAAGGAAAAATTTGGTGGCTGTACACATTCAATATAGTAAGAAGGTATCAAGAAATAATTAATACATCCTACTTGATTAAAATAAACTTCTACATGGTAAGAGCATTGTATGGGGCAATTCAACCTTGGTTACACGTTAGCCAATCTTTTGACAATTCCCCAGGAAAAAGTTATAGATAGTGTATGCATTTCTGAGTATAAACAGAAGCTATAAAATAATCAACCAAGTTAGAAACTAATCTGGAAAAGACCAAATGATGCATGTACCTGGATGTGAGGAAAGACGAGGAAATACGATAATTAGAGTCCACAAATAGTGAACCCTAAGCATATATACTTGTCCATGGTGAGAGAAGTTAACAACCTCTGTAACTTGAAAATAGCAATTTCATGAGAAGATTATGTGGACAAATTTTTTGCTTCTGGAGATTATTATGCAGTTCATCCACATTGGTCTTGGTGCAACCTAAATTTTTGGAAAAATTATTTCAACCAATGTCTTCATTCAATTAAATCAACGCAAACTTGGGTTTGTGGAAAATTAAGTTAAGTAGTTGTTTATTGTAGTAAATAGAGGAAGATTATAGGTAAAAATAAGCTTCTTTTTGTAAAACCCCTTGCTACCCAAGAAGAATATTTTGGCTTCACATTTTAAGCCAACACATGTGACTTGCAAAGAGCTTTGAAAATTTGTAAAGCATGATTACTTGTAAACATAATCTTCAAACACACGATGTCACTGTCGCTTTGTTGTTTGTATTGAGCAAATTTCAATGAATTATTGTTGCAACTTGTGAACAAGCATTTAATCCAAAATTGTTTAAGAACTGCAAACACCATATTAGCTAATTTGGGAAAAACAGAGGTACCATTTTGTACTCCATCTCAAACCCAAAAAGTTACTTTAAACTAGGTATCAGATTCAATTTGAGCCACTAAGATTCTTTCCCTTGCAAATTCCTCCTCTCAGGTGAGGGCACTTGTATAAAAAAAAAAGAGCTGAGCTTGGTTTGAGATGATCACCTCAAACTTCTTGAAAGTCCCAAAATATACCATTTTTCCCAAATTAATGAATATGGTGTTTACAGTTAAAAATAACCTTGCATCAAAGTATTTATAAGCAACAATGGGAATTTCTTTGAAGGAATCAAGTGGTGATTGTGGTAAAGTAATTCATGATGCAATTTCTTGTTGGGAAAATGGTGCTTAGTGGAGATATCTTTATTTTAACTTGGGAAGATATGCTTGACGTACGTCATGTTTTGATGATTGCTATACAAAACTTTAGAGAAAGGTTCACGTATCAAATTTTGATTCTCATGTTTTGACGAAACAATTGAATTAAAAAAAATCTGCCGATTCTGAAATGAAAATACCATTTTCTTTATGTCGTTAAATCTTGAATCAAAAAGGTGGATCTCATTGTTTTACCAAACGTAACCTAAGATATTTGACAGACATCAACAGTGAAGCTCCGTAAAAGTTTTTTTATTTCATATTATTGACTTGAAACATAGCTTTGAATTGAACCAAATCTTCAAAGATAAATTAGCTAAATGTAGAAAAATGAGGATTTTATCAAAAGACCCAAAAATTGCATCTTAAATAAACCTAGACCTAGTGACCTCAATTAGAAGAGGAAGTTTGCCTAGTTTCTTGAGTAAACTCCCGGGATTGAGCTTGGAACCCCATTCCTCCAAGCCAACATCTCTCCATGTGGGCACTATTTATCCGATTTTCTTTTCTTCCTGCTTTAAACAAAGAATCCCCATTTACATATGAATTTATTTTTAGGCTCATTATTGATTCTTTTCAGCCAATGATTTTACTAACCCCTAAATGCTCAAGGCACTTTTTGAGCTTCTAGGAATTTGTTATAAATTGAACAAAAATCTAAAATTTTATAAGTTGTATTAGTTTAAAAAAAATTGTAACCGTACAAAATCAAACTACATACTAGTATGTTAGTTTGTTAGAGAGGAAAAGAAAACACAACAGTATCATTTATGGATTGAAAGATTATAATGTTTGATCAAGAGGGTGCTAAAATTGTGAAAATGAATTGAAGTTTTTCAATCCTCTTTTCACATGTTAGATAAAAAAAAGGTCACATGAAAAATATGGGTTTAAAGGACATAACATACATAAGTCCAATCAATTTAGAGCTTTCCAAAATCTCCTCAAAGATTTTGTTAAATGAATTTCTAGTGTAAAATTTTCTCCAAGGTCTAGTGTATTTGAGGCTCATTTCCAAGAGCCCTCAACGCTAAAAAAGTAAAGATTGCAATGGACACCCTTGCAAAAAGTCTTGAATAGAAAATTGTAGTGAATCATTTACAAAATCAGTGTTTTGATGCTAAAACTAGACTTCAAAAAAAAGTCAAAAAATAAAATCTACTAAATATTGCAACGTGGTTAGGCTTTATAGCAGTTCAAAGTATTGTCAACACCATAATGTAGTGCCTTGGACATTTAGGGGTTAATCGTTAACCCCTAAAGGACCAATTGTCCCCTTGGGGGACAAATGGGATTTTGGGCATGTACCTATGGCTAAATACTTTCAGTGATTTTTTGAAAATTTTATAGGTTTGGAATTCAAATATCTACGTGGGCATCTAATTTTTTCTTCATTATGACATTTATTGAAGAAGCAAAAAATGAATTTCTGGAAAATGGGCAAGATTGGGCAGCCTAAAAACTTCTTCAAAACTTGCATTTCAAAAAAATTAAAATATGAAATAGGTTCTTTAGACTTATATATACATAGGGAGCTTTGAATCATTCAATTTTGATTGATGAGATGAAAGTTATGAGAAGTTTTTGTTTGCAGGTAGGTTTGGTTTCGATTGATATTTGAATTCCACACCTTCCATAAAATTTTCAAAAAATCACTGAAAATATTTTAGCTGTAGGTACATGCCCAAAATCCCATTTGTCCCCAAAAAGGGGGCTTGGTGCTTTAGGGATTAACCCCTAAAGGACCATGGCCTTTATTTTGTCAAAAGACACTCAAAATTGCCACCTCTATGGCAAAGAGTAAAAAGTTTGAAAATCACGCATTTTGCATATCTGACCATAGGATCTTGTGCTAGAGTACTATAAGAATGTGTCATACAAAACTCAATAACTTTGACCTCACAGATTGGAAGATATGTGCATTTAAAGTGTAAAAATGAACTTTTTTTGCACCTTGCTTGACTAGATTTTTTTTCTTTGAACATTTTTAACTTAAAATTTTTGCTCCATAGAATTTGGAATTCTATTTTTGCATGGTGGGAAGTTGAGTTGGGAATCTTGGGAAAAAAAAATTTAAAAGAAAAACTTAATTTTCATTCTTTAAAAAAACACCAGGTAGAAGAAGGTATGAGGTTGAACAAAAACTTTATTATTAACAACCTTGGAATGGAATTGAAATGCTATAATCCCAATGGTGAGATTGTTCTAGAAAGCAAACTTCACCCTCTCCAATAGATTTTTTTGAAAAAATGTTAAACTTGCATTCAAAAATGAAGTTTATAAGTTATTTTTTCAAGAAGATGCTTGAGTTGCCCGAAAAACAAGATTGTCCATAACTTTCTCATAACTAGTCCAAACGGAATGAATCAAAGCTTTAGGTGTAAAAAAAGATATAATCTATAAGAAAAAAAAGTAAATGTTTTTTTCAAGTTTTTATAAGAATTTTTTTTGCTATCCCTAGTCCCTAGTCTCCATATTTGTGCTTATTTGGACATAACTTTTGCTCCCTGGCATCAATTGGAATAAAAATTATATTCCTCAAAAGCCAATGTGTTTTTCTATCTTCCAAAAAAGTTTCAAAAAATTAAGACAAAAATTGAAGCCGTAGGTACGTGCCTGAAATCCCATTTGTCCCCCAAAGGGACAATGGTCCTTTAGGGGTTAAGTAGTGAGATGAGACACTCAAAATTGTCATGCCAATCACCCAAAACCATCACTTAGTCACCCATAACCAATTCTTTTTGTATTTGTGAGTCATTGACGGTATGTCACAAGAGTAGGTAACCCCATGGAGACCCTCGTGAGCATGGGTGCTACTACCTTAAAACCACACCTACCTGCAACTAAAGCAACGCCCGTGCTCACAAGGGTCTCCATGGGGTTACCTACTCTTGTGACATACAGTCAATGACTCATGAATACAAAAAGAATTGGTTACGGGTGACTAAGTGATGATTTTGGGTGATTGGCATGATAGGTTTGAGTGTCTCATCTCACTATTTAAGAACTCATACAGTTAGTATTATGAGTGTATGACCACATTGAAGACATCTTGTACACATAACTATACCTTTTCATTAATTTAGGACTTTGAGAAATCTCTGTGAACAAATGCTTGCAATTGGAACTTTGAAACTGATGTCAATATTTTTTATTTCCTCTTGCTAGCTTCACAATATTTTCTTCAATGTTCATCAAATGATTTTTCTATTACAAAATCTTTAATTTCACACTTACAAGTGTTACTATCTTAGTGTTGTATTTGCAAATCAAGCAATTAGACTAGTTTTTCTGATCTCAGGCAGGGCAGCTTGGAAGGAAGGGCAACCTAAGCAAATCGTGTATATTTGGCACTCACAAGGCGGGGCCCAGATCAACGTATGTGCAGTAAACTGAGCCGGAGACATCCTTGCAAGAATTGATGTCATATACTCTAACTATGGTATTCCTTTACTGCAAAGTAGGCATCTGCAACAGGTTGCTTAATTTAGTGCCATAAATCTAATTAAAGGATAAGGCCGAGAAGCTACAATTATTTACAATCAAGGGCACAAACCATTAAATACTACAAAGGGCAGCGGAAAGTTGGGGACAATGGACATTGACAGAACATGCCTTCAATAAAGGGCCACATTATTATTGCAAATATATCCTTATTTTGCATTGAATTTCCATCTATAGTGACTCTCAACTAAAACCAGTATTTCCTCTTACTTTTTTGTATAATCCATAATATCTACTTCATTTATGAGGATTTAGAAGTATCATCAAGAGCAAGTGATAAATATCCAAGATTCCAAGTGTGTACTATTGCATGAAAGTTATAATAAAAAAATTGCTAAAGTGATTGGGGTGTTTCATTTTGAAAGAGAGTCGCTCACTAATTCACTTTTGGTCTTGCATGTCTACGCCTTCATTTCTTCCATATATTGATAATGCAATAG
This sequence comes from Ulota crispa, assembly GCA_963920765.1. Lineage (NCBI taxonomy): Eukaryota > Viridiplantae > Streptophyta > Bryopsida > Orthotrichales > Orthotrichaceae > Ulota > Ulota crispa. The sequence goes on from OY987242.1 coordinate 39,870,464, forward strand.
AGAGTTTCAATTTAGTAGGAGTGTTGTAAGTAGGAAAGAATGTTTTTTCTCCTTTGTGTAGTAGATTGCACATTTAGTTATTCCATACCATGACAAGGTCACTATCTTTTGGAAAGCAAAATGATGTAATGTTGTTGCCATAAAAAGAATAGAACACACAAAAAGCAGCCAAATGGTTTGTTGTTAGTCATTGATAATCTAAAAACAACATTTATTTGATGATAAATTATCTATAGGAGAAAGACCAACAACAATCTCAAACTACTTGGAAAGGACATGTGTGAAATTGTGAAAGCACTAACAATTAGAAGATTTAATATTGTCAAAAAAACCAATGAATTAAATAGGCAACAATTTGCCAATAAGATGAGTGTTTAAAAAGTGCAACAAGCATTAAAATGCAAATTTGGAAACTTGTGTAAAAGAAGAAAAAACCTTGTTTTCTCAAAAAAATGTTTTAAGTTCATTTAGATTTAACCCCTAAACTACTAAGGCCATTTTTTGCAAAAAAACCACTCAAAACTGCCCCTATTGCTGAGTTCATCAAAAAATTACACCAAAATACTTTTCTTGGAACTTTAACCAAAGGATCTTGTAGTGCACTTGTAGAAGAAAATGTGCTCAAAATTTCATGACATTTGATTGTATGCATTGAAAGTTATGAGCATTTGAAGAGATTTTTTTCTTTTTCCATGTTGCCCAAAAATTCTAGATGGCTTTTATTGCCATTTGTTGATAATTTTTGCACTACAGACCTTGAATTTGTAATTTTTTCTTATAGTTAATCAAGTTAGACATATTTATACCAATTTTTAAGGCTATCAAAGACATGCAACACAACCTCAAAAATACTACAATGCCATTATATAACAAGTTTTGCCCATACACTATGACAGTTTCCCACCATATGTTTGTAGATATGAAAAATCCAAATGGTGCATTTGAGGATGAAGATGTACTTCAAATGTCAAAGGAAAATAAATCAAAAACACTCAAAATCTCTAAAATTTAGAAGCTCCCAAAGCTTGATCTGACCTCCTAATTGGAAATGAAAGGGGGCAATGACAAAGTAATAGGGACTACCAAAGCAACATGTGGCAACCCCTCCTTGCTCCTCCCTCTCCAAAGTCAATATTTTCTCCCTTGCCCAAGTTGCCCCTCAAACTAATTTTGGCCAAAAAAAGCCCATAACTTGTGAACTGTGTGACATAATCACATGATTTTTTGCATCCCACAAACCTTATACATTCCTACACACACATAAAAAGTTTCAAAAAATCATGTAAAAATTTGAGGTCACACAAGCCTACCCAAAATCCTAAAAGTCCCCCCAAAGGGACTTTGGTCCTTTAGGGATTAACCAAATTTCACAAGAAATAAGAGCGTAGCACATTGGTAGCAAGTGGTTCTTTTAGGTGAGACTAAAATCATTTGTTTTTGCTTAGATGGTTGTTATTAGAGTTGGATTCCAATAGAAGAGAGTCTTTCAGATCAAATAGTGAGAAGAAAAATATATCACCAAAAAGTTTAATAATGGTTTGAGGTTGCATAATTGCATAAGAGCAATTGGGCCTAGTTTTATTTGCAAGATAGGAGGTAAAATGAATCAATATGTCTATCCTAAAATATTGAAAATTAGTTTCTATGGCATTTTCTCAAAATATAGCATAAATGCATCAAAAGTCAGTTTGCAACATGATAACAATCCTAACCATATAGCAAAAATAATGAAAGAGTGGTTATCTAAACAACCTTTCAAATTTTTAAAGTGACGCACTCAATTATCCAAACTAAACCCCATAAAACACGTATGGGCAACCCTAAAATGAAAGCTCACTTGTTATCCAACACCTCCAAAAACTCTTATAGAATTATAGAAGCATTTGTTTGAAGCTTTTCATTTTACCACTTCTATAATAGGGGGTTTCAATTATGGCATTCTGCAGCGAAATCGTTCACGTGAATGAGATTTGTGAAAAACGTGGGGTGTTCACGGAGTGAATGAGCCATGACGACCTGGTGGAGGTCGTCATAGCATATTCACCGGTGAACGAAAACTTGTTCACAACCATTTATTCATTGTTTTTTTGTAATAAATGAAACCCCCTAATGTGAGAAGTTTTATGAGAGCATGCCACAAAGAATGTGAACAATTAACCATCAAATGGACAAGTGCATTGATTTTTGAGTGTGTATAGATACACAAGTCCAAATCGGGGTTTGATTTCAAATTTGAATGTGTCCATATATTATGTGTATTTTGTTTTCAACTCTCATGTGAGTAATCAATAAAACTTCTACTCACTCAAAGTAATTTTATGCCAGTTGGATGTGTGCTGGCATTTCTTATGAACCAAAAAAAAAAGCATTCAAACACTAACTTGGTTTTGTGAGTTATTGTTTGCCCTACTTGTACTTAATTTGTGAATTCTTGCTCTTATATGTAGATTCCCCCCACCACCACAAAACACAAATCTAACATGAAGCATTAACAATAAAACAACTAAAACTTGACAACCTAGTTGCACATTTAAAATAACAATCAAAAGCATATATAAATCTAAGACAACCAAACCATAATACACTAAAGCTTGGATAAGATCAATGCCTTGGGAAAAATAAAAAGTGTTAACCATATCCAAGCATCAGCTATAATCAAACACTACATTTAATGAAGGGAATTGATATGTGCACACCGGGGGGTTGATATTTGCACACCCCCTGCGGGGTAAATTATTGATTTCTACCATCAAAAAACTGCATTTGAGAATTTTGAATTCAGATTTGGAGTTAGAGACCATGATTTAGTTTAGAACTATAAAAAAAAGTTGCAATTGAACAACACCTAATGAAAAAGCTTAGTTAGAGGAAAAAGTGTTATTTTACTATTGTTTGTAAAAAAAATAAGCTTTTTCCTTGGATGTTGTTCAATTACAACTTTTTTCTACAGTTCTAGACTAAATCATGGTCTCTAACTCCAAATCTGAATTCAAAATTCTCAAATGCAGTTTTTTGATGGTAGAAATTAATAATTTACCCCGCAAAGGGTGTGCAAATATCAACCCTTGGTGTGCACATATCAATTCCCTTACTTAAAACTAAAATACAAAAAAAAGGAACTACTTACAAAGGTTGAAAACAAAAAATGTTGAACATATCCAAGCATCAACTATAAATTAACACTTCATTTAATTGAACCTAGAATACAAGAAAAAGAGGGGAGCTTGATAATATTGAAACACATCTCTTTTAGATTGACCTTATCTAAGCCTCATTGTACCCTATGATTTCCAAATACTCTGCAAAAAGAAAGAGCTGGGAGTCTTTAGCTTTTGCTTGCTGGAACTTCTTGTGTCGACAGGGCTGACCTTAACCCCTAAATGCCCAAGGTACCCTATTTGGGTGCTTGCAAAACTTTGAAGACAAATAAATTCTTATCAAATCACTATTTTTGGTATTTTCTTTTGAATAGAAGTTTGTTTTGAAGTCTATTTTCAATATCAAAAATCTGATTTTGAAAATGAATGTTCATGATTTTTCTATTTAAGATTTGTACAAGGGTGTCCACTTGCAATCTTGGGTTTTTTAGTGTTGGAAGATCTTGAAAAGGAGCTTCAAATACACTAGAGCTTGGAGAAAAATCCACATTTGAAATCCATTTAAAAAAAATATAGGAGTAGATTTTGAAAACCGTAAATTAGTTGAGGTTAAACATGTAATGACCTTAAACCTCATATTTTTTTGACGACCAACTTTTAAATTTGACATATGAAATGAGGATTAGAAAACTTCAAGTCACTTTTGCAGTTTTAACACCCTCATGTTCAAACGTCATAATCTTTCAAACTATAAGTGATATTGTTATGTTTTCTTTTTCCATGTAATCTCTAACATGTCAAGTTTAAATTTGTACGGTTAAAGTTTAAAAAAACTTGATGAGATTTATGAAAAGGTTGGTTGATTGTTCACTTTCCTGAAAATGCTAAGAAGTTCAGAGAGGCCTTGGGCATTTAGGGGTTAATAATCAGATGCGGAGCTCATTGAAGCCATGAGCACGGCTACAACGCATTCCAGCGCGACAGAACCCGTCTTCCCAGTCTCGACACAAGAGCGTCTTATAACCGGAGCATGGCTTCGGCACATTTTCTGCACCAGGTTGCTCACTCGTCCTGTATCACCACACACAGAAACTAGCACTTCAAAATCTATCTCGATAGTCTACTAAAATGCCGACTAAGGTAGTATGCTAAAGCAACACTTTAAGGACTGGTCTCCCTTTTCATTTGCTTTTCAAGACATAAATAATTTTTGTCTAATTTCTAGACAAAGAAAAACGGATGAAAAATGTAACACAATTTTATTCATATTTTTGGAGGTATTATTGAATTATTGATGAATTTTCAAAAAATTCTATATAGTAGTGCTTGGATAAGGTCAAAATTTCACACTAGAAAAAAGTGTTGATCTTATCCAAGCATTGATCATAAACAAACATTCCATTTGCACCACTTTTCCTAGTCGTAGTACGTGGTTGCAACTTTGTAGGCACTTTCACGCCCATGTTTTTGGTACACTAATCAAACGGGCATTGATGAAAAACAAACATTGACCATATGCAAGCACTTGAACTCTCTAAAGGACCAAACCCCCCTTTTTTAGAAACATAACGATTTTGGGCAAGTACCTATGATTGGAGCTTTTCATATTATAGGCTAGAATTTTAATAGAATTTGGGGACGAGGTTTATCTTTCTTATGCACTAAATTTCATGACATTTGGAATTATGAGTAAAAAGTTATTGGCCTAATATGTTGCTTTTTACGTTTGGCGGGTAGCTTGGGCAGATTTCTAAAAATTACTTTTTTCAAAAACAAAAAATTTAAATGGGTTTAGGAGGTTCATGTGAATGAAGGAAGCTTTGAACCATTCTGTTTGGATCAACGAGATGAAAGTTATGAGGATTTTTTGTTTACATGCAATTATGGATTCTCTACTCCAAAATAAACTTTGAAGTCCTTTATTTTACTCAATTTTTGACATTTTGGAAAAAGAACAAAACCAAAGGATGGATATTGTTTATGACAACATTATGATCATTGGGATTGGCATTTTTCATTTCCATAATTAAATTCTGAACAATTTAATGTTCTGAATCATTCTTACTTCATTTTACTTACTAATTTTTTTCCTTATGTTATACAACTCCAAATGATTTGAAACTTTTTTGGCATGTACTTTACTTAGGTGGAATAAAGAATATAGAGAAGCCCCACCCACATGGCCTTTTTTCCTTAGGAATTTCACCTTTTGAAGGGTAGCTGCCTAGTTTTTCACAAGACGTTTTTGAATATTCAAACAATTCTAACTTCCAATCCACATGGTGAAAAACTCTGAAATTTTTAACACATCTTCTAAAACCATTCTTTTACGAGATCCTACAGTCACATATGCATAAAAATGTTTTTATTTTCAAATTTGGTTGATGCTCTAAAAATGGCAGTTATGAAGAGTTTTGGGTGAAAACTTTGCTTGGTGCTTTAGGGGTTAACCAAGCTCACAATACACTCTTTGGGCAAAAGGGGAGTGGGGCTATGATCTTATCCAATCATTTCTATTACAAAGGGTGATGCTAACCAAGCACCACTCTAGTAAACACCTGTTTGTGACCTCCAAGTCTCCCAAGATCCATTCACTGGCAACTTGTACAAAGATGAGGTGAAACCAAGGCATATGTTTGACTCTTGCAATAAAATCCAATTTTATTCCTATCCACTTAATGACTAACAAAGGTTCCTTAAAGGACCACTTCATATCCATTCTTGAGCTAATTATAGAGACACTTTTGAAGAGAGGGTTACAATTCAAGCATACTACCTTAGTTGCATGCAAAATTCAGAGAGATTTCTGGTTGTTTTTTAGTTTGCATTTTCTTTCAAAGGCCAACTTACAATTGGAGTCCTGGACTGTGCTCAAGTGCTCTGTTGTGGCAACACAAACTTGGCTCCGAGGATTTGCTTCAGAAGCCAGCCTTGTGTGTTCCTCACAGACGGCCACCTTCTGCGTTTCAGTTTGTCAAGCTTAGGCTCCGTTTGGGAAGCACCTAATTTTTCACTCAAGTTAATCCCCTGACTGGCCAAATGGTCAAACCGGTCACTTCCATCTATAGACATTTGGAATAAAACATTTAGGAAGCTCCAAAAAAAATGGTAACAAAGCCTCAAGATAACGGTAACAAAGCTTCAAAATAACGGTAACAAAGTGTACGTGCTACGTTTTTTAGCAATAAAAATTTCAGTTTTTTTGAGAGTTGACAGCTTCTAAAGCTGGCTGTCTATTTTTTTTTCGTTTGTGCGCTTAAAGATGCACAGGTAATAGGACTTGCTTCCATGTCGATAGGAGTTGAAATAATTTGAGAAAACGTCAATGGAGATAATAAAATGTAGCAATAGAAAGAAGGAATCATGCTATACAAAAGAATTATGTTTTTTGAAATTTACTGTGCTTGACTCTAAATTTTTGAAGCTTCCTACTTATTTCATATTTGATGGCTTTAGGCACTTCGGGGTTAAATTTCTGAATGTTTATTAATTGGCAAAAGGAGACTTGGGTGGCAAGCACCTGTGTCAAATTGGCAATATAATCTTACAGGGGAAGTCGTGCAGAGCACACAACCCATTTGTTCACATTTTTTCATTTGGTCTTGCAGTAATGGGTGCTCCGTCAACCGCCTTGTGAGGGCCATGCACGATACAGGTTTGAAGCCCTTTCGCCTTCAAGCATCCATAACATGCTTTCTATCAACGGTCTGGATTAATCTTCTTTCACATGATAAAAATTTAAAAAAACCAAGTAACATCAAGAAAATTAATCTCTTTAGGCACTTCTTCAGGACGAGCACAAAAGTGGAGGCCAAAACACAACTGTTTGAAGATACCTACATAAGGTGGGAGGACATAGATATACTTAGGCTGAAGGGGTCTTGTTCATTTGACCATTGGTACTTGAAGCACTTGACAAAATACTCAAATACAAGACCGCTTACAAAGAGTGTTGCCACGAAAAGCATCCTACCCAACATTCTCAAGATTCTTTCCACAAAGTGGAAAACCCAAAGCAAGAACTCTCCACCTTTAATCTATGACATTGCTAAATTTCTTTGGTCCAGACAAGTTCTCCTACTTTTTAGTTGAAATATCGGACCTTGACATCTAAAAAAGGCCAGTAACGCAACAAATGAAGCTTTTACCTGGCAACAGAGGTGCTGTCCGCAGAGCTGTCAATGGCTTTCTGGGCAAGCAACTGAGCCTCCGTGTTGCATTTGGGAGAAATGTAAAGCGCTCCACACGTTTGGAACTCGTTCAGCAGCTCTCGCACACGAAGCTTGAGATCACGAATGCTCGAATGACATGCAGTCCACTTTCCAGTTACCTGGCCTACCAAAAAAGTTTCCATAAGAAACTGAGACCAACTGAGCTCTGAGCAAGTCTGACAATGCAAACTGAGCTGCTACTGAGGTCACACGGCTCAAGGCTAACCTGGTTGAAGACAAGTTCGGAGTCGCACATGATTGTCAGGTGGCGCACGCCACGTTGCAATGCAGTTTCCATTCCCATAACAAGAGCAGTGTATTCAGCCACGTGGATGGAGCAGAACCGCCCCAGGTACTGGCTGACATTTGCAATTTGCAACTCCTGCCATCACCAAAACTACATCATCCGCTCAGAAATCAGGTTTGAGTTTGACAAATCTCGGCATTGTAGGCTCCAGAAAATTGGTCCATTTCACAATTTGACCATACTTCCTTTTTGTACATGGACTTTGGTGGCACTTAACAAGCAAAACCGTCCGTAGAACACGGAGACATACCTTCAGAGGACTGACAATCACAATCCCAACTCCTGCTCGCCCTTGGACTTGACCTGCCGTTGGCCGTGCCGTACCGCTGAAATACAACCAATATGGAAACTTTGGAGATCCTGCACCAAATACAACGCATGAGGGTGGCATTTCTTTTCCTAAAAAAAATTTGAACAAGACGAGGCTCAAAGAAAGAGTAAGAGATGGCCCAAGAAAGAGTAACTTTTATATAAATACAACGACGACAACAACAACGTATTCAGTAAAATAAGAACATTCCAATATCTCGTACACCACAAAGTAATAGGGGTCTTCCCCATGATTCGAAGGGAAGTTTTCCTAATATCACAGAGACTAGGCGAGAGAGAGAAGTCTCCATGTGATCATTGGGAGATCTTCGAACGAATCATGGAGAAGTTTCTCTGCATAATGTTGTTTAAAAGTTGCAAGTACTTAACAATTACACTGAAAACCCTGTTCAACCTAAAAAGCCAATCCTGGCGTTCATGGAATGAAATACCAGACCAAGGCGTTGGATCAGCAGCGTATCTCTCCCGGAACAAGCAAACGAACTCCTTCCACTTGGACTTCTCCAAACCGAGTTCTCGAGCCCATTCATAAGCTTCTCCGAACAACCCCAGATGAATCAGTTGGATCTTCTTCTTGGAGTTGAGATTCTCTTGAACAGCCCAAGCCTCAAAGATTCGCATCCACTTGTCAGCTTCATGCTCGCTTTCGTCCCCGTAGAATGGCGAAATCTCCATGTGTCGTGGTGTTGCAGGAGGAAAATCCAGACCGTACGTTTGCTTGATGTTGTACCGCATGGAAGAGCACAGAGCATATCTCGGTGTGCTGGAATGGTCATGATGGCAGGCTTTCCAACCCATTCTTTACCCTCCACTTTGCCTTATTCTGGCCAACTTCTCCCAGTTTCAGAAAATTCGGTCATTCCCGACCCCTCCTCACGTAACCAGAATTGTGTTAAACATTGCCGTGAAGGAGATGGAGCAACTCTTCAATTTAATTGAAAAACTCCATAGCCAGTCGTCCCTAAAGAAACAGGGACTGTCAGAGTCAGTGATCCCGGCATGGAACCATTCTTGAATCGCCAATTCAGAGTTGCTCACCCATGCAATCCTCCCAAGCTACATCATTCTGCACACCACAAATAGGCAATTCCACGGTTTTCAAACTAGTGTAATTGCGTCTCCTTGTGTTTCACCCTACGCGTCTTTCGTACATTCAAAAAGCCTTCAGAATTTGGAACTATTTTCAAGATTGTAGGGCAAAGCCTACTCTCGAATCATCTGAGACTGTTTGGGCCGGAAAGAACAGCTTACGATAGGCAATGGTTTCTCAGCCGTGGCTTGCCAGTACTTACATCATGGCAGCCTCAAACATAATCAACATCAACTAGGACTATAAATTGACTTATCTAGGGTTTCCATGCAGCAACAATGTTGCTATGGGAACAAGAGGAGGTAAGGGTTGCAGCACCAACTGAAACTGCCACATGAGAGAGAGATATGAAAGAGGCTTGCCCTCTCATCCCCAAGAGGTGACAACTCTCAGAATCCACGCACTGTTCACCTCCTCAAAATCGTCAGAGTTTTAAAACATCCACTATCGTAGCAAAACACCCAAAATATGAGGGCATGCAACAACATGAAACAAAAGGGAACCTCGCAAGGAAAGAGAGAAGTTGAACACTTAGAACGCCGGAATGAGAAAAATCACGTGCACTAGGATCTAGATTGTATAAAGAACCATTGAAGGTGGATACACTTGTTCAGTCAAATTTTGGGCAGCGCTTTCAGTTGGAAAGCCCTGAATCGCCCCTACTGTCCACTGAGATACAATACCAGCGCATACTGCGAATCTCAATGCCTTCTCTAACTTCTCTTGGTCGAGAAGAAGCTGTGGCTGGGTTGTCAGTTTTCGGATGATTGCTGCAAATACCACAAACACACCGTGCGTGAGAACAGTACTCCATAAAAATGGAATACACTCTCTTTCCATGCTCTCCCTGTAACTGATTGCTCCTGAAGATAACCGTTATCGGTCGGCATTTTTAGTACAAAAACTGCATAACTTCCTGATAACCAGTTGAGCCTATAAAGGGAAGGGGGAGATGTACAGGCAGAGACAATTAAGTACTCTGAGACCTTTATATTATGAGTCTATATGACCTCTAAAATGATATTCAGAGATATCCTGCACACTTGTCGTCGCAATGTTATTCACTATTAGCACATTTGTCACACATTCAAAACTTTGCCATTTTTAGGGCCCCGGGCATTGAAATTAAAGAGTTCAGGGTGAGTGGTACCAGCGATGATGGCGTCTCCTGAGCCAGTTCTATCGCAACTGAAGGGTGTGACCAGCACATCCTCCGTTCCTGCCACAGAGCCATGGAAGTACGGCGTGTAGTAGTGAATTCGCCACGTGCCATCCGTGACGAAGAGAATGCGGAGATTCTTATGCCAGACTTGCGCCAGCTCCTCAGGCATGTAATGGTACTCCTCCCTTCCCGAGGTCGTTTGCTTCAACTCTTCCACGGACTTGGAGAAGTACACCGACTGCCGCAATCTCTTCTTCTCATACATTTCCTCGCCCAACAGAAACTCCAGCTCTTGCTTCGTGACTTTGATCATGGTCGACTTCTTCCACACTTTCTCGATCGTGCTCCACGTTCTCTCCCGGGAAACCCAGAATGGCAACGGCAGATTCACCGCGAAGAAAACCTCGGCGCCTCCTTTTCTCACGGCATCGATGCTGGACACGAGTGTCGACCGCAATGGCTCGTACATGAGGCTGATGGAAGTGAACTGGAACATGCGAGCCTGCACACACAAAAAAAACACACACCAGCGATGGAGAAGAAGACGCCATGAGAACAGAGAGTGCAAAAACCCGCACTTTTGAAGCTAAACCCTTTCTGAAAAGCTGGTGATATAGTGCATGACACTTATAACCAACACCTATCGTCCCAACAAGAAATACTAAAGCACAACACATATACTCATTATCACAAAAGCAGTTCCACCACCAAGTGGGACAAATCCTAAGCTTCATCTTGGTGGGTGGTCTCCAATTCTTGATAACTTTTTTTTTGACAAAGCACTCAAAATGGGAGTTGTTGGTTACAAGTAGTGTCATGCACCATACCTCCTTGAGAATGTCGAGATCGACGTCCTCAGATTGGAGAGTGGACTCTGCGCTTGGCGATTCGCATGTCATCTGGACTCCTGAGCCGGTGCCGCAAGTGAGCTTCATCCGCGACACGGCAGTTCCATAGCAGTCGGCTACTTTGACACCGCGTGTTTGAACTCCGTTGCTGTTGAGAGTCATCAGCAGTTCATTGCCGTAAACGTTGTTGGCCACCTTTCCCATGAACACGACGCGTCCACCCAGCCGCGCCAAAGCCACGGCCACGTTGGAAGGCGAGGAGCCCGGGGCACAGGCAAACTCCGGAGGGCTCCATTGAAGAGCTTTCCACGAGGAGTAGATGTCCTCGTCCATTTGTCTGTCGTAAGGTCTCATTGTCGGCAGAAACTCGTAATGCGCCTCTCCGAAACAGCACACCAGCGGTGGCCACTCGAACTCCTCTCCCTCTTCTTCTTCATCGTTACCGGACCCTTCTTCTCCTTCTTCTTCGTCTTCCTCCTCGTCTTTGTCCTCTTCCTCCTTTTCTTCCACGGCTTTCCTCTCTTTCAGAGTCCGCTTTGTCGTTGATGCACTTGCTTTGCCTACTCACGTTTAGCCTGAGGTTTGTTTATACCACACCATTATGTAGACACTGCAACAATTAATTGTGAACAAGGAAAGAAGCATCAACAGCCACCTTTGCTCACATTCGTAACAGCCGCGGCAGAGTCGCTCTTGCTCTTCGTCGCGAAAACAAGTATGTCTCGCCTTGTCCGCATCCCGAATGACAATCCTCTGCTGCAGATATACCGTCACTCGTCACGAGGAGAATCAAATTGGAAATACAAACCCTAACCCAAGCTTGGTCACCCTAAAACCCTAAACGTTTGCGTAAAGCCCTAAAAGAATGCGCTTGATTTCCACCTGGAACTTCGATTGCAAACAACTCCCTAACTAATAAATAATCTCTTAACCCTAACAAGGACTGCATCTTTTCACGAATTCTGAACATGATTCGAATGATGAACAGCTAAACTCTACACCATTTTTATCTAGAATATGTCTTATTCCTGTTCTCTGAACTAACGAGTGTGGAAATCATAAGGGAATATCAACCACGTACTCACTCTGTGTGCCACTGGTGGTCATCAAAAGCTCTCCATTGCAGAGCACCCTTGACTCAACCCGGTTCACCTTCAGCAAAACCAAGTGCGTGCATTACAAGAATAAAAGAAGCTTTGCATGGATTTGATAATTCTGAAACGATTGATGACATGTAGTTTGGAAAACGTCTGCTAAGAATTGAAATTGCGGAGAGACGAGGAGCGCTTGAGGAGAGTTGGCGCTGTACCTGAAGAGCCCCAAAGGTGGAGCCCGAGAGGAATGTGGAGGGGTTTGCAGCAAGAGAGGTGATAGAAAACGCCATAGCAATCAAGCTCAGAAATTCTGTTGTAAGTAGCAACGTTGATGTTTGTTCCGCCGGTGGCTGAAGCTCCAGCGACGTGAATCGCGGTTGCCGCAATCGGCAGTGCAGCAGCATCGGCAGCAGGAGATGAGGGAGAACTAGGCGACGAAGACCAGGGGAGGAAGTAACGAGAGTGATAAACCTCGGGAACCTTGTTCTCAAAGAGAGGGTAACCTTTGGGAACACGATCTTTCAATCTACGAGGACGTACTGTTAGAGCATCTCCATCGATGCTCGCTACACTTGGCTTGCTCAAGAGTTTCCAACTATTTCTGAAGCCACAGCCTTTATATTCCTAGCAAACTTTTGCCTAAATGTTTCGGACTGGCTACCGTTACAGGACGAAATTGCTAGGTCTCTCCACGCAAACAGAACGTTTGCCAAAATATGGATGAAAGCTACTAAAATTAGGATATTTATTGGATGAATATGCACAAATCATTGATTCTATCCATTTCTATCCAAATTTTTCTTGCATGCGTGCATTGTTGGGTGCATGTTGCGTGGTCAACAAAAACATAGAATTTAAATGTTGTTTGAAGGGCTTTCAAATTCTTTGATTTTCATCCATTTTGCACTTCAACGTGTCTTATAAATAATAGTCATTTGATCATTCATCAAGGGGAGTATAAGATAAAGCACACTCCAAATTAGAATGAATAGGATTTTGAAGGGCCACTGCTTGGCATGCTAGGATGAAGTGCCTTGAGAGGGTTGTGAAGGGCTCAAAGCACTTCTCATCCAACTCTGGTAAATGTCAAACCTTGGGAGGACACTAGTAGAGATTCTCTTAGACAAATTTAAATTAGGGATTCATTTTTAGCCCAATTTCCAAACCTCCCAAAATGAACCAATGGAGTTGCTCAAATTCTTGAATTGGACCTTGGATAGGACTCAAGGGTTTTGAATTGAAGGATGAATTAAGAGAATTGATATGTGCACACCAGGGGTTTAATATATGCACATTGAGGGCTAGGGTAAACTTTAGATATTTATCATGAACAAATTGAATTTGAAAAATTTGAATTTAGTGTTGGATTTAGAAAACTTGATTTAGTCTAAAACCACAAAGGAGGTTACAATTGAACAACACCTAGTGGAAAAGCTCAGCTTAGGAGCATGTTATTTCTTTTACCCTTATTTATAAAAAAAGAGGAAATTACAAATAGGGGCATGAAAACATAAAATATTACAAATAGGGGCGCAGTGTTAAAATAATTACAAATAGGGGCATGATTTCAAAAAAAGTTGTAATTTTTTGTAATTTTTTTTGGTTTGGACATTGGTTGACTTAGACATATCACATTAAATGTTAGCTAACTTCCAAAAAATTTAAAAGTCTTCAAAAATTGCTATTTCCTATACTAATTTTTCTTATTTAGGCTTTATTTGGAGAGACCTTTAAGTATTTTGGAAGTTAGCTAACATTTAATGTGGTATGTTTAAGTCAACCAATGTCCAAACCAAAAAAAATTACAAAAAATTATTTTTTTGAAATTGTGCCCCTATTTGTAATATTTTACGTTTTCATGCCCCTATTTGTAATTTCCCCTAAAAAAAACTAAGCTTTTCCATCGGCCATTGTTCAATTTTAACCTTCTTGGTGGTTCTAGTCTAAATCAAGGTCTCTAAATCCAAATCTGAATTCAGCTTCTCCAAATTTCCCTTGTTGATGGTAAATATCTAAAATTTACCCCAACCCCTTGTGTGCTTATATTAACCCCCAATGTGCTTATATTAGACCCCAACGTGCTTATATCAAACCCCCGGTGTGCACATATCAATTCCGTAAATTAATCTTCTTTCTTGATAATGTAGCTACTTATGTGGAGATTATACAGTGTAAAACATCGGATTATTGTAACTTAGGAACCTAGTTCAAAAGTTGGCAAAAGTTGTGCAAATGCTTCTCAACTGTTGGATCCACTTATTGTTATTTTTTGTAATAGAAGTCCCTCTCTTCCTTCTCTTCCATGCTTTGAACAATCTATCTCTCCTCTTTCATTTTTCGAATTGAGTTGTAATTATGATTTGTCCATTAATTTATTTATTTGTGAGCAAGTTTTGGCTTTTTGAGAGCAGCAATTGGTAAAAATCTTGATGTATCATAAGAAAATGAAGTATCTTGGTTCATAAATTTTCAATTGCATTCTTAATAGATGTGGACTACAATTTTTCTATTTCAGTTTACAAGTCAATGAGTAATAAATGACTTTTTTTTTCATTTCTTTTGCTAGATGAGACTTGTACTAATTGGAATTGGGTTGTGCTCAAAGGTATGATTTCAAAAACTTTTCAAATTTGTTATAATGAGAGTATTCCAGTGAAATGAGAGGTAAAATACCCAAAATTCAAAAAAAAGGGTCAATTTGACAAAAGGTTTTAGGTTAATGAATTGACATAAAACCTTTTAGTTTTGACTTAAAATTGGAAGATTTTATGTCAATTTAGCTTGATTCAAGCTGAAAACTCTCATTTTAATGAAAACTGATGATTTTGGATGGAAATTGATGATTTTGGTCAAAATCTAACATATTTATTTTGAGAGGTCCCCATTCTCTCATCATAACAAAAATGGTGTTTTTAAAGAATAAAATTGATCCTAAATTGTCATTCTTAACCAGCAAGACTAAGTATTCTTTAATTTGTTTAGAGGTACTCCAAAATTTTAAAAATGTGCACATGTGTAATAACAACCTTTCTAAAGTTTCATTTTATATGGTGATTCTCAAACACTATTTTTAAATTTTGATTTGCAAATCATATCCAAATGGTGAATTCTTTTTTGTGCAAACCCCAATTTATCTAAAACTTTTGAAACGAATAATTGATCTTCCTTACAAAGCTGATTCTGGATTGAAGTTTTATTTTTCTTCACAACAATCTATTCCTTAGATTTGTTAAAATACAAAATTCCAGTTTTGATGATTGATTAAGATCTTTATCTTACATATTATTTGTAGTTAATCCTAAAAGCTAATTTTTTGAACTTGAAAAACCTAAAAACTAAGTATTGTTGTTGTCTGGAGTACAAAATTTTCACAAAGAAAGTTTTGACAACTTGAATTAAACGTAAGAAAATTAGATATTCTCAAATTCTAGTGGTATTTCTAAAGAATTTGAGTATTACTTGTAAAAGACATGTTTGAAACGTATAAAAATAATTTCATTCTTGAGGAATTACGTATAAACTACATGTAGCAAGAATAGAATAATTTTGTTCATAGACTGTAGCATAATTTCCATTAATTTAGGTTATAAAACAAAAAATAGCTTGTAAAGATAAAAATTGTTGGAACATTACGAGTGTTTTTTTTATTTCATCTTTTACCTTATAGTTTTTTTAATATTATTTACATTATCACTATATGTAATAATTTAATGTCTTATTTTTATATATATATATATATATATATATATATATATATATATACCATTTCTATAATAGGCTTAGTTTTATTAGTTGGGTAGTTGGGTGAGTGTGCTCCAAGAAGATTAAATGGTGGTTATGAGGTATACTTGAGATAGGGGTGGCCGCGGGAGAAGGAGACAAAGCACTTAAATGTTCTTGCATGATAGCCTTCCACCGGAACGGCGGGTGCACAAGTCCACTAGTATATACATATATATTCCCAAAATTATTTGGAAATTTTACATGAATGGACAAAACATGGTCTCGTATGATGAAGATTTAACTTATAAATAAATCAAAATGCCAAAATAAATTTAGGAATGATGCTTAAGTATATTGACATTGAATTAGTCTTCAGTGTAGTTCAGTGTAGGATTATGTAACCACTGAGTAGGTAATTCTTTAAGGATTAGTTGGGTTATGAGAAAAATGAACTCCTAGAAGCAATCATATGTTTGGTTCTCTTGGTTTGGTTACAAATTGATATGTGGAAGTTTTAAGTGGTATTC
Organism: Ulota crispa; assembly: GCA_963920765.1. Classification (NCBI taxonomy): domain Eukaryota; kingdom Viridiplantae; phylum Streptophyta; class Bryopsida; order Orthotrichales; family Orthotrichaceae; genus Ulota; species Ulota crispa. The sequence goes on from OY987242.1 coordinate 39,886,854, forward strand.
TAAAGTAACATAATTATTTTTCAAGATGCATAAGAGCTTTCTAGCTTTAAAACATCTAACCATAGAAAAGATGATTTAAGTTTAATGTTAGTCAATATTTTTTATATGTTTTCTTCATACTCTCTAACTTTTATTTTTAATTAAGTAGCTACCTTTTTGGTATCAATTGTTGACCCTACTATATTCACAAATCTTTAATTATGTTCATTAAAAAGTGTCATCTTCTTAGGAACAACATTATGACACCCCTTTACTATATTGACAATGTCATTTCCTCCTTGTGGTTGACCCTTCCCCTTGGTTTCCTTTCCCTTATTATGTACTATACACTAAATATTGCAATTAAGTTGTCTTAATAATTAGGTTACCTTATCTTGAAAAGTTACTTCATGACTCATTGATTGACCACTTCAACAAACATACAAATCTCTACATACTAGAGTTTCACATGGTCCACGTCTTAAACGTCGCTAAATTGTTTCTCTTTAGCTTTGTTGTTGTTGCTAAGCCCTTCAAATATTGTAAGTGCAGTAATTATTGGTGAAGACTACTGTAGAATCAATAAGTATTTATATATGACTTATTTATATATGGCGCATTATTCAGTGTAGTGCCAAAAGGTTGCAAACTGAAAGCAGCTCCGATGTCACGAAGTACTGCATTAAACTAACAAGTACAGCCAACGATCCCAAATATTATTTTCACAATTAGCTCAACTTGCAAAAACAACATCTAACAATGCTAGATCTTCAGGTCCAACACAATGGTATACACGTCCTACGTAGCTAGAAATTTTCCTTCGGGTCGTCTTGCTAAACTCAGCTTAGTGCACTAACTGTACAGTAAGTACTGTACGTACTCAGGAGTAGTGAACGGTCAGAGATTCAGGACTGTATAGAAAATGGCTTCTCGGTAGTCTGTACCAGCGCAAGTGTGAATACTATTCGGAAATGATCACATGATTGACTGATACAATATTTTAGCAGCTCCGTATAATGCTTCATCCCCGGTCTCCTGCTTGGAGCGCTCAGGGGTCCAGCTCAAGCCAGGGAGTTGAATAATGTGCCTTCACGGCGATTGTCCTTCCGTCCAGCACCGTCCTGCACCGCTGCAAGTTTTATGTGAGCAGAGAGTAAAACTGTACTTCTTCAAAACAGATGTTAGTAACTCGATCGCCGAATAATTAGTCATGCACACCACGTCTGTCAAGGTGAGCTTGTCGTTTGATCATACTAGTTAGTTGCTAACTAGCTGCCGCTGGAATTTTCATTTTCTAGCTAGCTATGGCGAGGACGAGTCGGTAAGAATCTAGCGTCGACCTCTGCTTTACGTGCCGACTTTCTCTGCATTCGGAGTTTCTGTAGATGCAAGGAAGACAACCCACCCTGAAGAGAAGAAATTATGTGAGAGCCCGGCCATTCTAGATCGGACTTGGCACTGTCGGTGTCGTCGTCGCCATGAGCTTCCTCAGACCCGATGCCATTTCGAAATTCGCTTTTCTGCAGAGCTTTCTGCTGTGGTTCCAGATGGCGTATTCCGTGTGGCAGTTCATTCGCACCGCCAAGTTTTTCCGTCTTCCCTACGTGACAGTGTCGTCTACGTGGCACGGCTTCGATTCGTGGTACAAGACGCGCAAGATCATCTTGATGTGCGATGACCTAAATGTCGACAAGGACGCTCTGCCGGACTCTGTGCCCCTGGACCAGCTTCCGGCAGGGATGACTGTCGATGCTGTCGGCGACTGCAACTTCAAGGTTTCGTTCACGGACATCCGGCCCCGTTTCACATGCTTGACGACCCGACACCGGGCGGTGCACATGAAGCTGCTATGTCAATCTAGTCAAATTCCGGATGTGCAGTTTGGAAGAGACGATGACTTGTTGTGGCCAGCGGCACATCTGATCCGCCGGTTGAGCATCGACGAGGCCATGAGCCACGTGCTCTCCGGAAAAGGGTACAGCACATTACCAGAGGTCGTGTGTTTCTTCGATTACAGCTCCAGGGAGCTTCTGAACCAGAACTTCGTGAGGTTTTCATCGATATGGCCTCTGATATTGCAAGCTCGCCATTTCGACTTCTGGTCTGCAATATTCAGCATATGCATCATAGCGATGGATTTGTTGTCGTATAGTGCGAACAAGTTCTGGAAGTTCGTTCAGCATTGGTTATCAAGGTTTGTGAAGCTGGCCATCTCTCATTTTTCCAGGCGGGTGACTCGAGAGTTTTTGTACACGTTCATGGCAACGATCTCTACGCGTTTCGAGTGCGGTAACTTTGTCACCCTCGAAGCATCTCCCAAGGTGGTGAAGGAGGTCTTGCTTGCCACACACATCAGACTCGATGATTCCAAGGTGGCTACCCTGGACCCCATTCTGAGCACTATCGATGTGAGAAAGAAAAAAGGCTCCCAAACCGCCGCGCAGAGCATCAAGTATACAATGGCCGGCATAAAATATACCGTGCTAGCAACACCGGCGCTATCTGCGCAACCGATGTCTTCAGTGCACTTCTATCAGCACAACATCAAGTTGAAAGACTGGGCCGAGGGTGACATGGCCTACTTCTTGCAGGTGTGTAGTTACTGCGACAAGTTCAGGTCCTCCCCAATCAAGGAACTGGACGGAGACAACGCCATGTGCTCCAGCTTTGCAGAGATTGTGGAGGGAGTGAAGCCGCGCAGCTTTGTTCTGTGCAAATTCAAAGCAGAGCAACGACTGTTCTTCACTTGAGGATGGAAACAAAAAATTTGGAAGCCCTGCTCCACTCCGTGTGCTCAAGATGCGAAACTGCCTCCATCTCCAGGTGCTAATAAAGTCTCTTCGCTACCTGATTTAAAGATTTCTCAGCTCAAGTCTTCTTAGTCTCAATGTTAGGCATTGGTCATAAATTGGTGCATGCACTTACACGAATTAGATTCTAACTTTGCTGGTGATCGTTGTTAATTATCCTTTCTAAGTTTTTGCATGTGAATAACTTCGTTATCATTTTGGGCCCATGTGCCTTGAATGCTCTATTGTGAAAGGTAGAAAGAATCCGTAATTTTACGCGATTACGGGATTGCTGTGTGGAAAAAATAGTATTCCAATCTTAGCACAGATCGAGTTCCCGAGGCTTCCTAAAGGTCAGAATTTTGGACACATGGGCACAAGCTGATGCGTTATGGTTAACTCAGAACCATTGGATGTAGTTGCAACCAGTGTGAGGCTCCAAGTGTGGCAATTGCCTCAATTCTTTACATCCACATAAGCACCTCCATATCTTGACCCCACTAAGGTTCGGACTTCCACTCTCATGTAGAGGTTCCGTACAATGGTAATGTCACTTAGGGAATGGCTTAAATTTTATATTTTGATCCTATGCCAAGACATATATGCCATTATTGATGTCGGAAGTTGGACACTCACCGCAGGGATGGTGTCGCGCAGGATATTTATTTCCATCCTGGTTGAAAAGAAGCAGCCCAATGATATCCTGCATGCATGTCACAGCAGTCCTCTGTAAGTAGGTTGTATCTTGGATACAACATCTGCATTGCGTTAGTACTTGTAGGTCATTTGATAGGAGTCGATACCTCCCGGCTGAGGATGTGATTCACTGCTTTCTCAAAGTCTCCCTGCCGACATTCACCATGTCGACCAGCTCAAAACTGTTGGTTGATTGCATGACAACTCCCAAAGATCTATCAACACATAGGATTCCTCATGTTGTGAACAGAAAATTCTGAGTAAGTCGTGAGGTGACGAATGTGAAGGATGCCTAGCTGCCTACTATATTTACGGACAGCTCAATAGTTGACGTTCAACGTTACAATAAACAGCATTTTCGATAACTTGGCGGTACGCCATTACTGCGGCCTAATCATAAAATCTATTCCCTTTTTGGATTGGACCAGTGTGAAGTTATGTCACAAATTATGACGCATGATACCCCCAATAAATCTAAATTAGCGTTAAAATATGTATGTTGGTAGCTCTTACAATGTCAGTATGTTCGCAACCACGATGAGAACCAACAATTAGTAGAGGATGCGTTCCACCGCAAGAGAACCTCCAGGGCTGTTGACAAATCTCAGGGGTTTCCTGAATGCAGGAATATCGACCCAGGTCTTTCACAGGGCAATGTGGTAGGTGCTTTCTGAATCAGCTGCTATTCTGCGCATGAAAGGCTCACAATATTACGTCACAAGAAGTCGATGCTTTGGAAAGATTTACTGTAATCGACCAGTTCACGTGATTGCGCCTCGACACAGATGATATCATGCACTGATGTCAATCTGGTATAGCTTCTTGAATCTTGGTTATCAATGTCAATTTCTAAAAGCTTTAGACCGAACATGAGTTGCTACGATGCTTGGAGATTGCCTCATTACTTACCGATAAGCTGAGAGAGCTGCATAAGGAGAGCAAGTATACATTCTCTCTTCAACCGTCAGGTGGACTTCACGCAGAGACTTCCCCTCGATCTCAAGTAGATCTGGTTTAGGTGATTTCTCCATAAAAGAGATGAGATATGTACCGCATAAAGGCACCCTTATAAGCAACTAGGCTTTCTTCCTCCTAGAGCTGAACTGCCCTTATTTTTTGTTGAGCGTAGTTCGTAATTGACTATACAGTCACCTTTGCATCTCCTTGCCGACACCATGACACACTCATGATTGTCAAATTGGGAGGATTACTAATCATATGATGTAATGCCTTCGATGTGTGTCTCCTGTACATCATGGGACGTCTGACAAACAGGAATCCGCCCAATATGACAACCCATGGACACACTGTGAAGTTCCAAAGTGTTGATTACAGTTGACACCACATTTACCTTAGGTTCATGATATGGACTGTAAGCAAGAATTCTACAAGAGTCGCTTTCGCATAAGGGTCGAAATTGGGTGTGGTTACCTTATACCTTATCTGTGATTGCAGCTGATATGTCCACTCATTTCTCCATTCCTATATCGTCACAACGCAGATGGTAAAAATCTTCAAAACTCAATTCGACGGTCCAATGGCTTTCGACGAAAAAAATTCGCGAAACCAATGAATGAAAGCAGAAGACCGATGAGTGTTTAATAGCCTACAGCGATGGGAAGAATCAGAAAACTCGACATTTTTGGATAACAATGTTGTAGATGTCACAAATTGATGTTGCAGCTGAAGCCAGGATCATTAATCTCTTGCATGTCAACAGTATATCTGGTTGTAAGCGACCATGACAATATATACACAGCAATAACAGTCTTGAGAGACAAATTACAATTACCGATTCGAAAGAGATTTCGCATTCAAACAGCACACTAGCGGGGGTCTAAATTGTATCAGAGGTGGTTCTACAAAGAGACTTATTACCTGGTAGCAAACAAGCCAGGTTAGCCGATGTGAGGACAAAGTTCCGAAGTATCGTGAGAAGAACGGACATTGAACTTCTTGGCGACCCAGAACTCGCCTGTCACAGCCAATGCATAAATGTAGGTAACGCCATTCAAAACATAAATCGCAAGCTCGAGCAACGCCGAGTGTTTACTTTTGCCCAAGACTAACGTCTGCAATGTACTAGCAGTATACAACAACGTCAGAAGGAAGAGAACTATTGGGAAGTAAAGGATGACATGGTATTCCAAGTGCTTGGCCATGATGACAATGAACGTGATCAAGATAGCTGCAAAGAACATCGAACTCAACGCGACGCACCAGGACAGATGCGATGAGAACACGGCGAAGCGGCCCTCGACTTTCTGGCATTCCTTCAGGAACTTCTCCTGGTCCTCCCCGTCCAGATGCAGCACCAGAGGCTTGTGAAGAAAACTGGAGAAGTGGTGCAAGGCCACCTTCATGAGTAGCAGCAAGTTGAGCACCAAGCATATGGCTTCAACTGGACTGACGTGAAGGCCTTCGACAGCACGAAAGATGACGGCATAGATGTAACCAGTCGATTGAATCGCAGAGAGCACCACGCCCAGTCGGGAATGGCCATGGAGTTTCTTCAGATTCTCGTAGGTCGGCAACACATTGGCTCTCAGCAAGGCCTCCTTCCCTTCCAACGAGAGAGGTACGAAATTTACGAGCTCGTCTTTAAACCTGCCTATCACAATAGCATTAGAGAGGTCGTGCACTTCGATGTCACCAGCACAGATGCTTTCCATTCCTTTCAGCTTCTCATACATTGGTTGCGACAGCCCGTTGATGATCACGTCGCTGGGAAGTATGATCTTGACCACGCATTGGCCCCAGGGGTAGCATGCTGGAATCAGTGGCTTCTTAAGCCTGGACAACATTCTTACATAATCCACCGCATCATCAGCCACTCCCCAGAAGCTAATGAATGGATTCAACGCGCCTAACACAAAGATAATCAGCGTGTCCACCTTCCCTGCAGCTGTATGTTTGTACCGGCCCCACGAATCTAAACCCAAGGCCAGCAACGTCACCGTGCAGCCCCATACCGTGGTCACCAATCGCCGGGAGCACATCACGCGGTGGCCTTCATAATGTTCACCTCTGAGTGTACCGTTTTCAGACCTCGATTGAGCAGACGCAATTGTCATCAGCGAAGATATGGTCAGCAGATGCACAGGTACCTTCACTCGACAACACATCTTCCACAGCAGCTCTGAATCCGACTTCTCTCTAACAAGCTTCAGGTATTCCTTGTTCTTACCACATCGGCGGAGCATCATCAATCCCGTCCATCTCGCATGATCCAACATCATTATCTTTGCTTCTTCTGCACACCACACCCGAAAACCTTTACTTTCAAGAGCCACAGGAAATGAAAACCTAAATCTTACTCGGTCAGAGCTCTTCACAAATGGCAAAACCAGCATTAGTCGTTACCACTTCAGTAATGCCGCTCTCGAAATCCGGTTCGATGACCGCCACTTGCATCCGAGCTTAAATTCCAAATGTCTCAAAATCAGCTGCGGCATGCAGAATATAGCCATCTGCTGAAATTAGGGCTCACCGCAGTCTCAGCTTTCAACGTCACTCTTTCACCATCTCTCTCCATTGCTGACATTCTCACTTGCCTTTGTAAAAAGAGTTTCATTGCCATTACTTCTTCATAAAAGAAAAGTGCTCCAAAATCAGGCGAACGACATCCGAAACAGCGAATCTCACGATCAGTTTCTTCAGCCTCGAAGCGCGATAGGAAGCTATTACGTCGTTTTAACTGCAATAAGTTCGCTCGGGAATTGAAAAAGAAACGTGTAAACCTAAGGCGACATTTTGCTGCGAGTTGGAACAAATCTCAGGTGCTGTTCCCAATGCACATCGAATTTGAACAAAAATAAGAGCATCGTTAATCACCGTGGTCTCGGCCGTCTACCTCATTCGTCCATCCTCTCCCTCTCTCTCCAGTGCTGGCAATTCTCACTTACCTTCATAAGACGACTCTCATTACCATTACATCTTCGGAATTGAAATTATGGCAACAACAAGCTCCAGCATCAGGCCTCATAAAACCGAAACCCTAATATAAGTTTATTGCGCCTTCTGCGCAATAAGAAGCCCTGCTGTTCGTTTTAACTGTATTTTGTTCGGAATTGAGAACGGCAATTGCAAACACAAGGCTTTCTCTGTAGCACGGTGATACAAATTTCAAGCCTCAAGTGTTGTTTTCCATTGCAGATGGCAAGAGATTGGGAATGCGGAACTCGGAAATCTTGAACTGGATTTCTCTGTTTCTTCTTCAGTAGCTCAAAGTGCAGTAGTACACAGTGCTTGCTTTCACCGATTGCTTGAGAACACCAACACCGCTGCGGACGGTCCGTTTCCAGGCAGAATGGGCATGTCCACATCGGAACCTACGGCAGTTCTGGACATAGAGGAATACCGTTACAGTCAGAACTGTCCAAATGACGGCCTATAGCCCTATACAATAAGGAAGGACGATTATAAAGGATACCCCTGAAGTTTGCAGTATTTTCACAGATACACCTGCTTTTTCAGAAATATCACAAATACCCTCGGACCAAAAAATTTAGATGTTTATTTTGTTATGCATGTCATTTTCTTCTCCCTTTGTGCAAATATTATTTCTTTCTTGGTATGCATATACACAAAAGAAGACGAGAAGTGACATTTACAACAAAACAAACGTCTAATTTTTTTGATCCAAGGATACTGTAGGTTGATAGCATATTTGGCATAAGATAATTCCCCAAAATTTTGCCTAATAATTCTATAAATTATTTTCCAAAAGTGCCCAATGTCAAACAAAGCAAAAAATTCAAATGTCAAATATTACAAAAGTCATTAAGCTTACTAACAATGGAAGGTCAAGGTTGATTCCAAGAGGGCTCAATCTAATGCAAATTTTTTTACCAAGGGCTAATTTTAGAAAATACAAGATGCTTAGAAAAAGCTTGACCCTACTAAAAAAATTAATTGAATGTCAAATAATGACAGTTTTTTTTGAAAGTGCCTAATCTTGTTTAATTATGAAATCAGATGCCTCATTGGGTTTTCCTCAAAAAATAATTGATTTGAAAAGACATGCCAAATCTGCTCCCAACCTACAGTATCTGTGATATTTCTGAAAAAGCAGGGGGCATCTATGAATATACTGCATATCCATGAAATTTTCCCAAACAATAAAAGGTAAATAGAAAATTTCAAACTCAGAAAAATAGTTGAAAAGACATAACAAGGAAGAAGGGATATAATAATGCAATAAAAATAATAAAGAGCCGTATGATTTGGTATATTCACATGATCTTCTAAATCTCGTTTTTAATTTTATCATATGTTTAGGGGATGAGTGTTGCATGAATGAAAATCTACAGGGTATAAAGTCGTAAGGGGGTGAGGATAAATCTTTTATGACTTTGGAACCAAACCATTTATATGTTATTTACTGGTGACCACGTCTAATTTTCAAGAGCATATTCTGATTATTTATTCTTTAAAAATGTATTTTTTTGTGAATTGGTAGCAAATTTGGCATAGTGCCAACAAAAAATTATGGAAAGCATAGGTTGGCACATGTTTTTGCATAATAGTAGGGCATTACTTGATAAAAGAATGTTGTACATGAATTTAAAATGGATGCAAGGACACTATGCCACCATTTTTTTGTAAAACTATTAGATGAGTTGAGTGAGCACTTTGTAAGTTGTTTGCATGCAAAACATTTTAGATAAAATATTGATGGCTTGCTTTGTAACATAATTTGTGAGCAAGGATTGTAATAAAATTTGTACATTTGATTGAATAATGTTGACTTTTTTGAATACAAATAGCAAAAAAATTAAAAATAAATCTATAATTTTTCTCTTTTTAAAAAAAGTGAAGGAACTTGGGGGTTTATTTGCTTGTTCAAGACTAAAATGAACAATTACATGTGCATGATATAAAATACAACCAAGCACATTTGTTGAGTGTTAGATCAAACTAAGTATTGTACACAAGACAACAATCATGTAGTATGTAATAACAAAAGGTTTGTTGTGCTTTTGAAATCTCATGTGAGGTTTGGAAATTCATTGCTATGAGGTTAGATGAAATTCAAAAATGTTATTTAGGTGTCTTTTCTTGAGGTTTTGTGGGGCTATTACTTTAGAAAAGTGTAGCCAAGCTTCTCCCTTATATGCAATAATAACATTATTTGAATGAGTCAAAAGCAAGTTACAACTAACAAAATTTTAGAAACTATGTAATATAATTCAATGTGTGATTTTTAACATCATATAAATTAAGAATAAGTGCACTTGCATGTGGCAGAAGATTTTGAACAAGGAATATTTTAAAATAGTAATATATGATTTTGAAACTTGTCAAGATTTATGTACAATCATAATGATCAATGAAAATAATTATGGAACACACATTAGTTTCAAGCACTTTCCTGAACACATGTTTGTTGTAAAAGGAAAATTCCAAATGTCAATTCCTAGTATAGCAAGATAGGAAGATACTGTATCAAGAGTCCTAAAAGATGTTGTAATGTTAGAACTTTCGAATGGTTGAACAACATGGCTATATTAAATAACACACAAATCTTAGTTCCAACTACAAGAATGCACAACTCATTAAGTTGACACAAATACTGGAACTATGTTATCAACAGATTCAACTAGGGCTCAAAATTAGAAAATCTATCACTTGATTTTGTTACCATACAATATCAAATGCCAACCAAATGTTCAAAAAATTTATTCTAACTTGTCTTTGTATGACTACTAAATCCAATGCCACTAATACGTATAATTATCAAGAGAAATATATAAATATTAAACCAACCTACCTTACAAAAATGAACATCTAATAAAATGAACCTTACAAAAATAAACATCTAATATAGAAGAGTAGATTTGAAGTAACTTGAATGTAAAATTACAATAAAAAGTAATGTTTAGGACTTTTAAAGCTTATGTAGAAACCACTGCAAGTCACCAACTTAATTTCCAAAGCAAATGGACAAGAAATTTCTAATCAATACGCACAAAGTAGGCAAAGATTTGGTTAAGCTATAAGATTCAGGTGCTTTAGAATTTTGAGCGTCATGAATGAGATTTCATACTCCAGGGTGACCTTTGTTCCGAACTTAGCTTCTTAGACAAACTTTACCATCCTCAATGAAAAAATCGATTTTTTTTGCTGGATCTCTTTAACAATTTTCAAATGCCAACTGAGACTCGCAGTTAGTATGCTTTGCAACTTTCTATTACATCTAAGTTTTTTCTCTAGAGTAACCACTACCATCTTCCTACAAAGAAACAGTCTCGATAACATTGTTCAATACACACCTCTTCTAGTGAGTCCTGGAGCTATCGATTTTCATTTACAACCTGCATCAGACATACATAACTATACTGGTAAGGAAAGGAATCCTTGCCCATTCAAAAACTGCCATAAAATATACTGCAGATTGCAACATATTCAAGTTACAAAAATATTTCTTCTATATATATGTAGATTTTTCATGAGAAACACCATTCCTAATGATTAGTACTACTTACAATAACTACTATTTTGGGTGTATGGGTTTCTACAATCCAGTATAAAGTCACTTGAATCGAAACAGAGAAGCCTTTTCTAATCTAGTTGCTTTTTATTACGCTTACTGCAGTGTTAAGGTCAGAGCTCACCTTCAAGGTCAAGAGTACAATCTGGGTGACCGGCACCCATTGGGGTGAAATCACAAGCCTCTCGGACACGGCACCTCCAGATGCTCCTTTGGTAGCCAAGCCTCTATCAAACTTCACGAGGCTCTACACAAATCAAATAAACATTGTAAATCTTCTCATAAAATAGATGCTGAGGTAGACCTTACAAAAACTATTAGCGGCCCAATTCTGCCTTATATGTTAACCTCTATTCACCTCTATTATCAACAATACTTTGTCAATTTCTGCACTTAGTTAGACATATTTGCAAGTGATGTAAGCATGACTTGATAAATGTTTATGAATAGAAATGAGGTTGTATACTGTTACTTGAAGTTTCTATAAACTTCCTACTTTGAAACTGCACAAGAATTTTGTGTAAAATGACAAACTTGATCTCTCCACACTTCATCAGCGATCTCCTAGAAATTACACTCCAGTATATGTTAAAATGCTTAATGAGAGGTTCCTCTACTTTACTTGAGATTTCCAAAATGTTGTTAAGAGGTGTCATAACTATTGCTCATTACTAAGTATGTGACTTGCATACAATGGGGCATAACCTTTAAGAAGTTGTTAAAACGTCATTCACCTGCTCTTCACCATGCCGTTGTCCTTCCAAGGTTCGCTGTAACTCCTCCAAGCCAGAAAAGCCCGCTTGTTAGAATCATATCTACTATTAAAGGTTGCCAAATTTGCCCTGCTACAAATGCTTATATCCTATTAAAAGCAGACATTTCATGCAGCCCCAAACCATTCAAACTAGAGTTTTGTGAGTAGCAAGGGAAGTCACGCAAAGAAAAACTTACGTGAACAATCTGTACAAGCTGTAAGTTCTCAGTGACAAATGCCCTCGATGCTTCATTATCAGCAAACTTCATCATCTGCAATGCCACATAAATCTGCTTGACATGGACAACCCACGCCAAAGAGAGAAAACCTCAATCAAAACAATGATAAAAATTAGTTCTCCAATTCTATCACCATTATTGCATAGGTATTTGGAAGAATGCTAACATACAAGAACACAATTCTTCTAAGTTTCTCATTCCAACACCCAAAACTCTTGAACCATACGTTCATTCTGAATACAACACCCAAATATTAGATATTTTGTGTTGGTTTTAGGTCATCTAGCAATAAAACTAAAACACTCTCATAAGTTTTGCATGCGGCGTCCAAACAATGCATGGTACATTGCATTGCATTTGCCTTTTAGTTTCTAATAAGAATAAACTGAATGAACAGGAATTGTGTGTCGGTTTTTAGAATCTCCTATCTTACATTAGACGAGACCTAATTTTCTAAAAATTCAGCAAACATCACATCATCTGGCAAGTGGGAATTGCTTGTTAGAAAATGTCAAAGCTCGATCCTACTAATTGTTTTGTCAGCAGTCAGGTTCATACCGTGCACAACCATTGTGTTCGATAATACTCCTCAGACGCAGTCAACCGGTAGCCCGCGTTTTCCATCTTAAACTCTTCAATACCACCTGCACCATGCTGCCACAAGCAATATTTCATGAAATCTCCTCATGCCAGAGCCACACAAGCTTTGGAAAGGTTTTTGGTACTAGGATAGAAAAAACACACTGTTTTGCTACATTCTTCCCAAGATATGGAGCACGTGATAGACGACTGCCACTTCAAAAAACTCACGAGATTTATAGAACCTGAAGTTATTTCTGATGCTAATAGATAGATCAGACCTAAAATTTTCACATTTACCCGGAGCTTTTTAAGTCAGTGTATCCGGTATCTGCCTGAATGACACTACCACAGGGTAGACACACATGCTGAAATAGTATCTCGGATTCGGAAGTTCTGAAGGTTTCAAAATACCGCAACTACTCCCTCTGTCCCTCTAAAAATGTCCAGAAAGCTTCTTTGCGAAGGATTAACTATGTTTTTTGTCTTTGTGCTAGTGACACATGCATTCTAGAATCAATATATAGAAATGTATGCAAAATCTCCAGCTGTAATGTTGTTGTTTGGGCACCCAAATTCCATGCAAAAAGTACCATATTTGTGCATGCTACTAGCTCCTCATTATTGATGATTTAAAGATTAGTAGCAACAATGGTACCTCATATAGGCAAGGCCAAGCTTGCTAGGAGAGGTATGCTCCCTAATCTCTTAACTTGCCCCCATGAGATCGTTGAACATGACAAGCGCTTTCTCAGCATTTGAAATCAGCAAAAGGGAACTTTTTAGTGGTACAAGAAATGTGTCTGATTTGGACGTTTTTAGAGGGACAGAGGGAGTACTATTTAAGTCTAAGATTCAAGCACAGGGTCCGAAGTACTGACCATCATCTGCAGATTGAGCTTGTCGAAAGTATACCCAGCCATGAATGCATCAACTGCAGCACAGACGAATTCATGCAATGCTTGTCCTGCTGACCTTCCCATGTTTTGCACACAAATCTGTACCATCTCAGAGAGAATTCAATTAGAAACCAGTGAAGAAACACATTCCATTGCAAAGAATAAGCATTTTCTTCCACAACACACAAAGCTCTCTGCCTTGAGAGAAAAATCACGCAAGAAAGAAACACATTCGATTGCTGAGATTGTTGTACAGTACACCGTTTATGATTTCCTTTGGTACCTCGAAGAAGCACAAATGGAGTCGACGGCATACATCGTCGAGCGGTCTCGGCGACCAAGCATCTCTCCCCTTCGCCGAGGCGTTCACCCTCACTGCCCGGCCGCAACGTCGAATTAAAGTCACAGCACCCTTACCATTGGTAACCCTAACACCATGCTCACTAAGAGAATTCACAAACAAGCAGAGAACTCTGTTTCTAAGGGAATTTGCAACATATGGGAGGGAATCCCACGAGGTAGCTTTCAAACCACAACAAGCGTGACTACTCGCAATCAAAAAACCCATTTCATATCCTGCAGTAGTGATTCATACCCTATCGCTATACAAGATACGACCAGAATTATGGAAGCTCATAACCAAAAAAACCTTCGAATACTTTTGGGGACTAACTTAGAGAATCCTTGCTCGGGCCGTCGATAAAGCTGTATCGACGGCACTGCGAATGAGGGAGGAACTCCAATGAGGACCATCTGAAAAGTGCACCACCATATCTTCTGTATATGAACATCTGATGAAGGCGTCTGGATGTCGTTGGCCTTTGAGTTCATCCACTGCTTGGCTAGTTGAGAACAATCTCTAACATAACTTAGTTCCTGACAGCATCTGAGAGTGCGAATTCGGTAGAGAATGGTGGGAGGGATGCTGCAAGCTTTACACATGAAGGTCGTGGTTTTGAAATCTTTTGAGGATTTCACTAGGGGCAAAAGCAAGAGGAGTGTCTCAGACCTTTCAGAGCCGGTTAAAATTAGTGGCAGAAGCATGTCAGGACTGAAGCATTACTTCAATCCTGGAGGTGGTTCTGGAATTCCACACTGCATTGAGCAAATAAGCGCAAGAGAGCCTTTGTGTGTCTGTAGTGCGTTTGTCAGAGGGCAAGACGGGCAACATGGCAACCGAGGGGGAAATGGCGATGGTTGCTTTGAGAAAGCTTCGATCATCAGGGTACAAGTTCTGTGTGTCGGAATCTTAGTGTGAAGCACAATCATCCTTGTGTCTTCGCAGCTGTGGGACGCCGGAAAAGTGGGTACGACCTCTGCAAATGGTGTCGAAAAGAGGTGGGAAGAAGGAGGCCATGGCTGTCATTCAAGCAGCCATGGCGTTCCACATATCAAGGCTTCACTGCTCATGCAATCGAATGCTGGATTTACTTGCACAGCAGTCTCAACACTCCTGAACGTCTACTCGAATTTGGATTCAAGAGTCGTGTTTTGAACCTGCGAACGGATGAGGGTGAGAACGTGGCTGATTTCTTCGGCCGGGATATCTTGAGTACGTTGGCGAGATGCAGCACCACCGACAGCAGCTGATGTTGACGTTGCTGTGTCAGTGTGCCCTGCCTCGATGATGGGTTTTTTTGTGTCAAGTGTTACCATCGATTTTCTTGCAAAAGGCTGAGCTTTAGTCAAAATGCATGCGCTATGAACGATGCATGGAGGATACAGCTTCACGCTGGGGACATTGTGCGAGATGATGGGGTATTGTCGCGCGGAAAAACAAGATGTGAACAGGAATAAAAAATTACGGGTGCTTGGTGAGAAGTGCGTTGAGCATTGTTTGCGGTGTTGCGTTTGTGAAGCAAGTGCAATTGGTAATCAATGTACGGAGAGAACCGACCTTTGATTATATGCTAGCCAACTTTTTTTTTTTTTTTTGGGTGATTGCCATGATATGAAAGTTAGCGGTTGCACTTTCAACTGAAAAATGCATGGTTTAGGGAATTAGCCGACTTCAGGATCTAAACTTGCGTGCACTTTTTCACTTAGTTGTAGTTTTAAAATCTACAAAAAATTTCATGGATACCCTTGAAGTTTGCAATATTTTCATAGATACCCTTGCTTTTTCAAAAATACCACAAATGTCCTTGAACCAAAAAAATGAGGCGTTTGTTTTGTTGTGCATGTCACTTACCTTCTTCTTTAGTGCGCATGTATAACAAGAAAGTAGTGTGTGCACAAGGGAGAAGGAAGTGACATGCATAACAAAACAAAAGCCTAATTTTTCTAGTCCAAGGGTACGTATTTGTGAGATTTCTGAAATAACAAGGGTATATATGAAAAGATTGCAATTTTAGTGGTATCCATGAATTTTTTCTTAGAATTTGTTGAAAGTAGGAAAAATTTATTGAGAAAATAGGAAAGAATCAATGAATACTATTGATCCAATTTTGCGGTATTTATATAGATGTCCTTAGTTTTTTTAGAGATTGCACAAATACCCTTGGGTTAGGATTTTCAAACAATTGTTTTATTGTCTATATCATGTCTTTCTTCCTTTATGCGTATGCTAGTTTTTGCTAATTTTGTTACATTACTAGCTTCAACATTGGTCATGAAGGAAATGATGTGCACAACAAACAAGTGCCTAAAAATTATAGTTGAAGGGTACTTGTACAATTTCTAAAAAATCAGGGACATCTATACAAATTTTGCAAACTTCAAAAGAAGCCATCCATTTTTTTCCTTGAAAATATATAAAGTAAAAGAGCAATAAAGCACATGAATAACTTTGATGTGTAAACATTCAAATGGGAAAAATGGAATGTTCATCTATACTCACAACTATGTATTTTCCTAATGTTGTTATGTGTTCTAAGCATACAAGACAAACTAGTTCAATAGTTTAGCCCTCCTTAATGCATTACATAAAAAACTGTCAAATTGATTAAATGTGTTCAAATTTGGCAAAAAATTATTCAAAATGACTAAAAATGTTAAAATTGACAATGTTCCCTTGTAGTGATAGGGTTGGTTTTTAACATTAGCTCCTCTTTCATAGCCAATTACACTTCTAACAATTTACTTTTGCCTAAAGCAAATTGCTAATGCTCTATTCTAATCTTTTTAATAGTTTATTTCTAAAACACTAAATACCACAATAATAAAATTCTTAAGTTATTAATGTTATTATATATGAAATCAAAACCATTTATAATTTAAAGCATATAAATGTTACTTGTTTAACTAAAAATTGGACTATTTCGGTAACTCTAAATTTTAAATTTAAGCATAGGAAGATCTATCAATGTTGAAGGATACACATCTCTTAATGTTTTGCATAGATCTTTTTGGACTTTTTCACAAATATCCCAATGTTTTGCATTTGGGTTGTTGGTTCTGAATTTTAAATTGTGTAGTTTTAATTAGTTATAGTGTAAGTATCTATGATATTCTACATGCAATGGAAGTCAAAGAAATATGCAATCAATAATTTCACTCTCACACTAGCAATAACATTATTCTCAAAGTAATAAAATTTACTCAATACAATGTAGCAAAATATCAAAATTTGAGTTTTGACATTTGATACCAATTTTGACTAGCAAACTACATTTCTTCCAAAGTGTTCATTTATTTGCTGTCAATGCAAGTATCGATGGTGGCAAACAAGAAACATACCAACAACCTACAATAAGTTTGACTTAGAATAGAAATTGCCTTGGAAGTGGACCTAGTTCACTTATTTTCAATGCTCTATAGTTTTTAAAATTGAGATCTTAAACAAACTCTTTTGCAATTTATATATTTTTCCAAAAAAACTCCCTACAAACTATGTTTCATTTGAAAGTTTTAATTTCTATTTGTTCCAGAGTTTATCTTTACATGAATTTTTTGGTTGCAATATGCTGACAACTCAGAAGTTAGAACTTGTAAAATTTATATTTACGACATGTATTTATATATTTTAACAAAAGCCTAAAAGCATAATAAGCATAGGCAATGAGCAGTAAACATATCTACCCAATTTCCAAAAAATTAGACAACATCATGAATAAAAAGGAGAATTCTTTGAGTTGTTGAGAAAGTTTTCTCATAAACATTGTGTTCACAAAAATGTCACATGGTCTATGAAGATCTCATAAGTGATGTAATGTAAGTTTAAGAAAATAAGTTGACATAACTTGTGACAACTATGAAGTGCAATATGATTTACCAAAAAACTTGTTTATATTGATAATACCAACTTATATAACAATAACACATTTTCATATGAACCACCAAATTTGTTATCTACATAGCAAAATATGACCTAGTCTTGAAGAAATGTCATATCCAAATGGGACATTTTCCACAAATGCAACATTTTTACTTTATAATATATTTAAATACTATAAATATAGGGAATTGATATGTACACATGCGGGGTTATATATATGCACATTGTGGGGTAAAATTTAGATATTTATCATCAAAAATTTGAATTTGAAAAATTTGAACTCAAATTTGGATTTAAAAACCTTGATTTTGTCTAGAACCACAAAGGAGGTTACAATCAAAGAAAACATAGTGGAAAAACTTAACATTTTTATAAACAAGGATAAAAGTAATAATTTGCTCCCTATCTAAGCTTTTTCACTAAGTGCCAATGTGAATGTATCAAACCTCGGGTGTGCTTTATATATCAATTCCCTAAATGTAAGTATCATAAGCATGAATAACATAGAATATATGGAGTAATTTTGGAAAGAAACTACTATCATATAACATTGTTAACCTGGCTCCTATCCTCCTAGGGATATTCCTCGCGAGATACATGGGAGAACAGTTTAGTTATAAATCCTTCACTGTGATTGGTGGGTGGAGCAACCATGGACTGCGATTTGCTCAATTCCTCCCGAGGGTCCCTCCCAGCAAGGGTGAATAATGTTATGTATTAACATCTTTAGCAAATAAAATTAATAAAATTGATATTTGGGAAGTGGAATCCACAAGCGGTACATTAGAGAAGCTTAGGGTAGCACTACCATTAAGATTTGTAGGTACACCTGGCACTCCCGATCCGTCACCTCCGTAGTCTCATTCTAGGGTTTAACCGACCTGTGAAACTTGAAAATCACGGCGATTCAACGCAGGTACACCCGCTGAAAAAGTCCGCAGCTGACAACCGGATCACCCGCTACCTTGTAAGCCGCGCCCAAGCAATCCCGAAATCTGCGGATATTTCATACTTTAATGAAAATCTTGAGAATGTTCACAGTCGGACAATAAAATGAGGTAATTTCCGAAATTTAAAAGCAAAGTAGTACTATTCCTCGTGTTCACTCTTCGTTCCTGATGGCTAGAATTTCTTAGGTAAGTTATGGTACACAAGGTGAGCCTTTTATGCAGATCTAGAGGGAGTGCATTTGTGCGATTGAAGCTGGTGCCACTCAGGAGCAATTGTCTTCGTTGCCATGCAAGGGAGTTGGAGCCGAATTTGCTCGCTATGCCGCTCACTTCAACATGACCATTGCTGATTTTGATGTGGTACGCTCTGTGCATTGTCATACAATCTATGTTGTAAGTATATACTTCTAAGGGCCTCCAATTAAGGAATTCAGTATGGTTACTACGACGGCATTGGTCACAAGTCTTGTTGTGTCTTGTTTAGAATTCAATGAGATTTTCAATGCATCTTAGCATGTATTTCTTGAATACTAAGTGAATCAACGGTAAGTTTTCAAAATGCTTAATATGGGCACTTTGAATTGATCCCAAGTTCTCGTGTTCAGACATGTGCTCTTCAAGCGAGAATCTAAAGGTTGCGATTATGTGCTGTTACCTCAGACCATGGATTATGTCTAAAAAATTTGAAGTCTTGTGAACTGAGGTAAGAAACTTAAACTTCCGCACATTTTTGTATTTGGGCATAGATTTTATCATCAGATGTTGTCTTTGATTCTTTTTAGTATTTGAAACGGGATTTTAGCGCACTTGAAAATGTCTCAATAAGATCACTATTTGCAAAAATGATGAGTATTTGAAGTTTTTTTTATAGGTGACCTAAATCAATGCAAAACAGAATGATTTGACGGTGTGCATTCACACAGGCAATGCGTACTTGTCATTTTGAATTCTAGGACACTGACCGAGCTAACTGTTCGAATTGGATGCTCTTTTCTTACTGTATCAGTCTCTTTAATTAGGTTTAGTACAAGTATGACATAGTGAGTTATTAACTTTTGTTTAATTTCTTCAGGTTTAGAACCAGTATGATACGATTAGTGCTTACATTCTGTTTAATTTACTTCAGGCTTACACGAGTACTTAAAGCACCTGAGGCAACCGATGGTGGCGATTGTGAGTCAGGTCTTTGAGACTGATATTCTTGTGCATCTATCGATTGTTTCATCAGGGTGTTCTCACGCGGCAATTTCAGATGATTTCTGAGTTGCTTGAGCACATGGAGACTTTCAGTTGGAATGCATCCCAAGCTGATCATGCGGTATGTTGTGCATCACTGCTTCCAATGTCGTAAGTAGAAGGAGAAGACTCGGCAGGATCAAAAAACTCTCGAGCAGTATTAGAATGTTCATTAGTATAATATATTCTTGGAAATTGTCTACTTTATTCATAATTCATCGAATAGTGTTGACTAGACTGCTACATGAACTCATCTTTATGATTTTTCCTCCAGAAAAGTTTCCAACGTGGTTCGTTGTTGAGTTCACTTGCAAGCTGCGTTCATGCTCAATCCTTTAATGTGCAAGGTGCACACTGTCGTGTATCTGCATGGAATCCAGATAGAATGACCAACCTCTTCCACGACGATAACAACCGGAGAATTCATTTGGTTCAAAGCCTTCATTGACCATTTTCTTAAATGTTTTGTCCAATTCATCTTTGCTTGAAATTCATGGGAGATGGTACCTCATATCTGTGCACACAAGCACATGGAGGTTATGTAAAATCCCGTCGTGTTAAAACCAATGTTTCCCTCTTGATTTCACGGGGGATTTGCAACGATTCCTTGACGTCAGGGAGAACTTTGTTACTGCCAGGGATTTATGTCTTGTCCTGGTATCACAAAAGGAATTTGTATGTATTCGACAATTGAGGCAAATCACTTTCTATCAGAGATCACAGAGTATGTAAAGTTATCTGATGGGCAAAGAAGAATTGGATAAATTTTGACTTGCAGTTTCATGTACATTATGAATATATTCTCGGTGAAATATTGCCAGTATTATAGGGTATATTCACACTTGGTGTTAGGAGGGGTACTAGCGAAGGAAAATTAGATGCATTTGCACACTACTTTAGACTACATTCATATTGCTAATACCCCTCCTAACACCAAGTGTGAACATACCCTTTGATTGGATCAAATGAAGGTACTGACCCCGTCACAGTAAAAAAGTAGGAATCAGTGTAGAATCGCAAACAATTTGGTGGACTTGATTGAATCTGCAGGCGCTGACAAGTCTTTTTGGCCGTTTTGGGATTTTTTTTTAATAGGGTTGAAAACATCACGAACTAATAGATAACTCTTTTGTCATCAATTTCTTGCCTCGATCTGTGCACCGAAAAGGTTGTTGCCTCGACCTGTGCAATCTAAATGTGACCTTTAGTGCCGGCCTAAGCATTGAATTATTCATGGGAACCCATTATCGATACAAAGATTAAAAACCGTCATAGCGTTACATGCAGGCATCGATGACTAATTCTTGTCAACGTGTGGTACTAAAGCCGTTAAGAAGTGTGCAAGTGAATCTGCATTGATCTTCTTATTACAGGCAAGTCTACATGAACTGTTCATGTGGACCAAGTCAGCGATGGGCAGGCCGGCAGTGGACTAAGTCGCATGCCAATCCGCAGAGATCGTTGGTGAGCCGCGGAACTGCAGAAACTCGCCAATGCAAAACTGATGGTACTTTGTGAGAAAATTTTGTGTATTAATAGCCTTTGTCGATGTAATTTTGTGGTTTCGTGACAGATATCTTGAGCTTTGAAGTTGACAGGAACGCGTGTTGATTCTTTAGCTCGCTAAATTGTCAGATGGTTACATGATCAAGGCGCGCATGGGCGTTCCACTGTTGAGAAACGCCTCATGTTTCACACTTTTAGCAACACCGACTGACTGATGTAAGTAGTACTCTTACTAACTCGCTTTTTTCTTCAGTTTAGTCCTTGAATTTATGAACGTAAATTCGTTAGAACTTGATCATACTCGGAAGCACTAAATTAAGCTTAATTAATCAAGACATGATTAAAGCCGACAATGGACGAGCTTGACAAGATATCTAAGTTTCTGACTACCAACTTTCGTACAAGTTCTCAAATCTCGGTATTCTTGTATCTCTTCTTTAAATCGGCTCTTTTTTAGGCTTCATTTGGAACCTCAGCTCTGTATTGGTACTGGTTTTTAGATCTTACTGCACTTGAATGCCAGAATTTTGGATCTCTAAACAACGCCATTCTAACGAATATGACCATTGGTTCATATTGTTGAACCGGGAGTCTTGATGTTTCTATCTGTTTCGGTTTGAACATCCAAGTGTAGAGAGTTGAATTGGTTGAGTAGCTGATTGGGCACAACAGGCACTTCTAGATCATACATATCTGAAAATTCTGGAGATGTTGAAATTGTGTGTAGAACGTGAGGACACCGTGAACTGTATTGTCCGTCATTGTGTTTATAAAAGCAAGGGCCTTGATGACATATCTACGAAATTCTTCAATGGCAGCATTAAGGCTACCTCTAGGAATGGTGGAGGATTTGTTCTCAGTCAGTGCTTTTTCGTCTATATGGTTGATGTATTTGGATTTGGTGGTCCAGCGACTTGCTTGTAATGCAAGCTAGTGCGGTAATGGAGATTGAATTTAATTTCAATGGAAGAAACTGGTGAAATTGCTTTAAACTAATAAAAAGTTATAGCCTATCATTAGTCTCAAGATTTATAACCAGTTCTCCATTGAATTTAGTTTGAAGCATGGCCAATCAGTGATACTTTAAACTGCACGATAACTATAACCTGAGAGAGTTGTGCTCTCAAAGACCATCTCTCTCTATTTTTTTCATGTAACAGTACAATTTTCCACAGCATTTTGTTTTGTGTCTTGTCACGGAAGAGGTATACTTTTGAGGTGGATTTATCAGTGGCGAAGCTTTGACCTGTGTACATTTTTCTGCCTCGACAGTATTGTTGATCCTAATTTTGGTATATGTGAAGGAAGACGTACGAGTAGCAGGTTTCTCAGCAATTCTCGTGAAGAAACGAAGTTATACTACAAAGCTAGCCTTGACAGAGGATGAATTTAAGGCACTAATTATTACTTCAATTTTATGATCGCCATAATAAAAGTATTTTTCTGAAGTTACAAAAAGTTTGAGGTGGACTCTTTTTTCTATATTGGAAGTTGGAAGTGCTGACTGATCTTCGGTTTGCTTATACAAATATATGGTTCATGTCTCTTAATCATCCATTGAATGCTATCACTGAGAATCACCATTGTGTGCTTCTTCTTCTGGCAGTGGCCTTAGTTGGGAAGGGTCTCCAATTTTTGAATCCGTGCCATATAGTTTGGTCCGCGAGCTCTTTCAAGATTTTCTTGCAGTGATCTTGGGCTTGAAAGGAGGCTTGCAAAAGCCTAGTGAGTAGTTAGTAAGGGCCTTGAGATTTCTTCATGGATTGAGCAGCACCAACATCATTTATAGCTGGTAGATTCTGAAAATTCCCCAGCTGGCTAGGCTTACCGCACGGGAGCTGTTTCCGAGGGAAGGATTACAAAGCTGAGACCTGGTGCCAACACATGCTACAGTCAACGTTGTCTTGTAATCCCACCAATTAAGAGGTAAATTTAGCTAATAGTGTCTCAATTGCAATGTTTGATTTTTACTTTTTTTTATTCTTGTTTTGTTTTGGTTGTGGTGTCTAGAGTTGTGTTGTTTTGGAATGTTTAAGTGATAATATTATTTTTGGATGAATTATTGTATTTGTTTGAGTCAATGCTTGCTAAATTTGGGCAGACCTTCCATGAAATGTGCATAGCTAGTTCCTCTTTTTCTTTGTAGTTGGAGTTTACTCTTAGTTACCTTCCCTAGTGGCATTTTTGATTAGTTGCTCGTATACTTGCTTCGCCTTTCAAAATATTGTGTTGCGGGCACACCCCAAACCTCTCAAAATTAAGTTGTCATTACTGTTGCTGGTGGCATGTTGGAATCCCACGTTATCTTCCATTCCTAATCTTTCTATAGTTATCTATTGCATCTTCTATTGTAAATTAGTCCTTACAGAAGGAGCTTATAATTCCTTCTCTTAAAGCCAATTTGTATTTGACAAATATGTCTTCCTTGTCTGCGTTGTGTTCCTCCCAGATTTTGATTTTGAGGCCAGTAATTGCTTTACAAATTTATTGACTAGCCAAGATGGGGAGTCCAGAGGTACAATTGCACTGTTTCACTTCCTTGATATTATTTTGCGTTGCTAATTTCATAAACAGAGGTCTAACCATTTTTCAATTCATAAGTCATTTACGATTCATATAAAAAAGGACCAGTGATTGTATGTAACTCAATTGTTTCTAAACTATTCAAGTTTTTGAAAATGTTATTGTTCTCCTGAAGGAGTCATTGCTTGGTTTCTTGTGGCACTCTGTTCAACATCCTTCATTAGATGATAATGTCTTCTTGCTGCCAAGAATTATTTCTTTGCTCAAGCTGAAATACAACAATGTATTACTTAGTTAATGTTTGAAGCTCATTCTTCTTTTTCAAACATTATACAATCTTAAAACATCAAGATGTTTGTTTGCACTCGCCATTTCTTTACATTTTCGTTTTATTGTTTTTAGTGTTCTCTAGTGCTGGACAATTTTACCGATTAATTAATTCATGGTGTGTGAGCACGTATAGGTACTCGTATTCACGGGTGGCCCTGCCCCAAATTGGCTAGATCAGCATTCATGGTTTGCCCCAGTCCAGGTTGCCCCAGCTGAAAAAATGCCGGTAAATATACATAAATCTTAATCTCTTGATCCTCATTTCCTTTGATTCGATGTCTCTCTCCCTGCATCTGCTCAAGTATCTATGATTCCTATAGAGTTCTATTTAAACCTACATTCCAAATCAATACATAACCAATGGACTCTGTTCAATCAGTTTATGCTTCATTTGTACTATATTTCCTGAACATATGCAACACCAACCATTGAGGAAGCTGGATAAAAAACATGCTAACTTCCAAGTGAGTGCTTCTGCTTTAACAGAGCAATAAATCAATACACAGATCGAAAAAACGTTGAGTTTAACAATATGCTTTGTTGTTCATCTACGCTTGCAGATGGTTGGACTGAAGAAGATTGAGCTGAGAGTGGAAATGTGCTGTTTGAAATGCGCGGAGATTGTTTCGGAAGAAATTAGAGAAGTGCCTGGTGAGTAGTACAGTACAAATTCTTCACAAAATCGACAAATACTGATGGATTTGAGACCGAGTTCCCAATTGTAAATAAGGGATCCAAACCTGACTGATCAGCTACCATTTTATTTTATCGTTTGTGCATGTGATGATCGAAGTGTGTTGTGAGCATACTGTTGAGTTGTAGTGTGATGCTTAAATGATGTTGCATGTGCAGGAGTGATGGATGTGCAGATAGATTATCTAATAAAGAAAGTGACTGTGATTGGGAAACCATACGGACCGGATGTGTTGAGGAGGGCTAGGCGAGTAGACAAAAAAGCTGATTATTGGCCGCCACCCTCTCCACCTCCTCCGCCTCCTCCACCTCCTCCACCACCGGCGCCAGACCCGCCTACTTGTACTGCTTGTCAATGTGTCAATTGTAAGCCTCCACCGCCTCCAAAGGAAGAGCCCAAGAAGGAAGAGGAAAAGAAAGAAGAGCCAAAGAAAGAGGAGGAGAAGAAAGAGGAGCCAAAGGAGGAAGAGAAGAAAGAAGAGGAGAAGAAAGAGGAGCCGAAGAAGGACGAGGAGAAGAAAGAGGAGCCTAAGAAAGAAGAGGAGAAGAAGGACGAGAAACCCAAGGAAGAACCTCCTCCTGCACCAGCTGCTCCCGAAGTGCAGGCCGTGATGTATCCACCGTATGAATTTCTGGTGTCACGCTTCCCCACATACGACTACCATCCCAGCCAATCGTACAACCCTCTCTTACCTCATCACCCTTTCCCCTACTCTCGTCAAGTCTACTTTGATTGGCCTCATTTTCGTACTGCAGAATCCGGTGCTGAAGCTGCCTTTTTGCCTCCTTCTAAACCATCTGCTTATCCAACTGTTGGAGATTTTTGGAACATTTTTCAACCCCCCTGAACACCATGATTTTCAGTCTTAGTACTAGGCTGCACTAACGGAGTCATATTAAAACGGCTTTAAGCATGAGCTAGTGGCGGTAGCATCCAACTTCCTAGGTTAGGACAAGTGTGACCTTTCATGTAGGTGCATACCACGTTTTTCGTATTATAGAATGCTGTCTTAGGTAAAGTAATACTTTGTTTGAGATCAGGGTACTTGATTTTATGTGGACTCGAGCACATTTAGTCAAAAGCTCCAGTAATGGTTACATCTTTTGTGGATCTGATCAATAGATAGTACAGTCCATATCTAGATTCTTGTTGTTGCTTGGTCTTTCAATGTCAAAACGGTATACATTGAGCAGACCAGCAGATCTGAACTTTTGGTTAGGATACTTAAATAGCGATTGTGTTTCTAAATATAGGTAGTCATTGTGCAATGTTCAAGATGAGGATATTGAGAGTAGAGCATGGATTTAGAAGATCTATCAAGTTGACTTTCAGCACTTTTAATTTTTTGCATATAACTAGTATTCAAATGTTGTTTCTGAACTACACGTTTTTTAGAATGGTTTATTTTTTCTAGAGTTCAGCTTATTAACTCAACTTAACTTAGCTGGTTTGCTGAATCAGGATTCCTCCTTCAAAGTTCTGGAGATGTTGTAATGCTGAAATGTTGAAATTGTGTGCAGATATGCGGACAACGTGAACTACTTTTGTTACAACGAGTACACTAATAGCAAAGATCTTGGTTACAAAGCTACAATATTTTACAATGGCAGAGTTGAGGCTTTTGATTTTGAATTTGCCACCCCCATTGGGAATGGAAGAACATTTGTTTGCTGCACCCTCTCAAGTCAAATTTCAATATTCAAGGTTGGAAGGTACTGAAACTGGCACAAGAATTTCATTTGTTGGTTTTCATGGTTTACATTGTAACTGGATGTTGAACCTTTTAATCTAAACACATTGTAAAGTGCAATCTTTGGGAGACGTATAGAGGTGGATTTGTATAGAGCAGAAATATCAAACGTGATTTTAATATGGCCAAAAACACTACCACACGAGCTATAACGTTGTGTTATTCACATCATTTCTTTTATGGCGGATTTATTTAGCCATAACTAAGAACACTATAATAGAGGTACCTGGGAATAAGAGCCAAATGTGTTGTGATCAAAGTTTTCAACCCCATGAATGAAGTTTTGTGCAATAGATTGTACATCACTACAAGTACAGAACTCCATTTCCATCCGATAATCAGTATTCATAAATATTTAGTCGAAGTCATTATTATATCACTTGGTTATAATTTTAAGGGAAAATTTCATGAATACACCTGAAGTTTGCAATATTTACAGAGATACCCATGCTTTTTCAGAAAGTATACAGAAAATCCTTTGGCCAAGTTCAAAACTTTTAGACATTTGTCTTGTTTTGCATGCTACTTCCCTTCTTCCTTTGTGCGCACGTTTAACAGGGAAAAAATAGTGTGAGCACAAAGGGAGAAGGAATTGCCGTGCGCAATATAACAAATGACTAAATTTTTTGGCCCAGGGATATTTGTGTATTTCTGAGAAAGCATGGATATCTTTGTAAATATTGCAAACTACAGGTGTATCCATATAATTTTCCCTAATTTTAATCACGTGGATGAATAGATGTATTGTTGTTGGTAACAATAAAGATGGGATCAAATCTCCAAGAGTTTCAAAATCTTCAACTTTTTAAAAAGGAACACACAACAAGTGTCCAAGTGGCACTCTCAAGTTGGCAAGTTGCATCCCTATGACTTCAACGGGTTTTACCAAAAGAGTGCGGTTTGGTTTGGTAGCTTTCATTCAAATCTGCCATAAGACCATAAAACTCTTCAAGAGTATCGCTCTATCATTTTGCTTTTACCATTGTGGATATCAAATCATTCTATCTAAACCTCTTTTTTTATCACGTCATGGTAGGGAAGTAATATTCATATTCAATTAAGATTCAATAAGAAGTGAAAACAAATTATCACAACGCTGAAATCCTCCAAGTAGAAAAAAATCCAAGACAAGGCATTTCACAAATGGCAAGAGAGACAAATATATTGACAACTAGAAATCTTTAGTTTTGTTCTGAAATCCATAGTTCCTTTTGCAATCACTCTCATCAATGAACAACCAGATCTATGGATACCTAGCTGACGTACAAAAACTTGGACTCCCATCAATCTACCAAATATGGAAAATCAAAATGAAACACATTCTTCTCTTGGCAGACGTGTGGGACATTGTGGATCCAACACATGAATCCTACCTAAACCCTAAATCCAATCATAAAGCACTAACGCCAGTAAATGCGTCCATTCAAGAGTCACGAAAAGAATTGGCAATGGCAATCTTGCAATCAGCATTAAACAATGCAACTAAAAATTCTATATCGCAAATCAAAGAGCCACGGCAATGCTGGTTGGAGCTCCAGAAGCACTTTGCACCAAACACGGTTGCACGCAAATTTTACCTCTACAGAAGCTTTGTAGGTTTGAAAATGAAAGAAGGTGAGCCATTTGATCGATTTTTTGACAAGTTTGTTGATTTGAAATGTGCTTTAGAAGACGTTGGGAAATCTTTTAAAGAAGAAGATCTTGTGTTTGCAATTCTTCGTGCACTGCCGCAGAGCTGGAACGGTTTTACTAGGAAATGCTTGATGCCAGAGAAGCTCAAGCAGCATGGCGTTCTAGAATTGTGTCAACGAATTAGGGCAGAAGAGCAATGGATGGGGGTTCTTGCCAAACTGAGTACCGTGAAAAAACTATCTTTTTAATGGGTTTGTTTGTTTTACGGCATTTTTTTAGAATTGGCTAAAAATTGTTTGTGAGCAAATGTGCACTAGAAACTAAACCCTGATGAATAATCTTGGTGATAAGTAGATTTTTCTTTGGAGAATGTTCAACAATTGGACATCGCAATGAAGTTATGGTTGTTCAAAAGCATATATCAATTTGGTTTTAAACTTCTTCTACATATAGATGCAAGGTTTATAAGCCATTTGAGGGCCTTTCAATGTAACTGAGAAGTGATCAAAAATCATCAATTTTGAATAATGAAGTTGTAAAGTATGAAGTGATGCATAGTATATGACAAAATTTGAGAAAAAGATGAAGTAGCAAAACTTTGCCACATCTATCTATGTAGTTGATCATGTATATTGACGGGCTTTGTGAGGTGTTTATTAAAAGTACACATATTTATCAACATTTGCTTTTTAAAATTATGACATTTTGAGGAATGCTTGATTTCAAATTGCCACATTTTGAGAATTACATAACATGGTATTCATCAACTAATCTTAATCAAAGTCAAAATTTGTAAAACATGGTCTAAAGTGTACTCAAGAATATGTGAATCAGAATACTTTTAGAGGTTATTGGTTTTAACCCTTAAACGACCAAAAGGCCCTTTGCGACTAGTACAATACGGGGTATTTTTTTGGTATTTGGAATGGACCCACACCTCTACTAAATTTGAGATCAACAAAGAAGTTGGAGAATAGATCAATGCGGTTCTAGTGAACTACTTGAGATTCCAAGTTAAATTTTTTTATTGGTAGCAAATGACAATTATATGTTAGCATATATACTATTCCCTATGGTCGTTTAAGGGTTAAAGGCATTTGAAGGATTTAAAAGGAGTATCGATAATATTGATACTATAATGACCATTTTTAAAGAACTACTAGTTGTAAATGGAATCATTCTTTTATTTCTTCATACACTTTTGGAGATAATTATTAAATTAAAAATGACCTCAAAAACTCAAATCTAAACTGAATCCTTCAATGGGAAATTTAGGATAAAGATATTTGTTTTTGGCCTGGATGTACAGTATAAGAACATCAAAATGGAAACAAAGAAATGAATCACTTTTTCATGTTTTCAATGATCGGAAATATGAAGGCTAAATTTTTTATTTGGTGGCAATTTGGTAACCTCTTTCCAAAGAATTAATTTTTGAAACTCTCACTTAACCCACTCACTATTTTTCTTTCAAGTAATTCACCTTCTTATAGATGTCATAACCAACTAAATTGTTGATGATTAAAAAATGGAATAGAAAAAGATGTTTACTTAGAATTGTTCTATACATTTGAAAGGCGGAATACTAGTTTCCAACAACGGTTTATAGACCTTGCTTATAACCATTCACCAAAACATAAAGAGCTCATCATATCCAAAAAGTGAGTGAACTTGAGTAAAATTTGAGTTTGGAATAATTATGGGTGAATAAGGAGAGCATGAGAATGGATAAGTAGATATTTTATCAAAACCCCATAAGCGGAAATTTTATCCAAATTGGATACATAACATATTATTGGAAAATTATCAACAATACTTTTCCTTTCCAAATCAATAGGGGTAATCGCACCTTCACCCCATTCTCAATTTTCAAAGAATGGAGATGTGGCACTCTCTCCTTGATTTGTGAAAGCCCCATTATACAAAGATTGAGATTTTTTTTTTCCTTCACATCTATAGGAGAAGAATGGACGTGAAGAAGTTTTAGCATGTGAATTTTTTACCTATGCATATCTCCTTTTCATCTTGCTCTTCTTGCTTTCACCCTCCTTGTAGTTGGAGACCTTGATTGAGTGTGTGAATACAACTTGCTTTCTTACTGCATTACCATTATCAAAGTTAACGCATTCTCCATTCTCCACCACCCACAAAAAAGGAGTCACTTTCTTCTTGGGAAAGTGCTCCCATTAGCTCCTGTTCCAACTCCACTATACCTCATTCTTCACATAAGTTTCGTTCTTGAAAAAGGTGTAAGTACCCCTAATGTACCAGAAGCCGCAAAAGCTCTCCAATTATGCAACATAATGGTGAGTCGGTGACCTTGGGTTTATCAGTTCAATTATTAAAGTCAACCAAGTGTCCATCAACAAAACTTCCTCCTATTACAAGTTTTGCCCTTCCAGGAAAAAAATCATGTTTTTTTTTGCCGATTAGCCACACTTCCGTGCACATATATTGCTCAAACACTCAGCCTTTTCTGCTCTCTTTACCGAAATCAGACCCATAGAGGAAGTCTGCTCTTATTGCTCGTATTGGATCCAGCACAAGAACCCTTACCAAATGAAGAAAACCATATTAAAACAATGTGTCACCTCCGCATTCATCTCCATCCATGCATAATTTTCATTGAAGAGTGCTTAGAGTATGTTCACACTTGATGTTAAGAGTGATAATAGCTAAGGATAATTAGACGCATCCGGACACATTTTGACACCATTCATACTGTTAATATCCCTCCTAGCACCAAGTGTGAACATACTAAAAGCTCATGAAAAACCTCTGTGCTTCAAAGGGCGTAGGAAACAAAAGCGGTGGTGGAAAACAAAGCAAACTCACACCCAGTCACAAAAAGCAGCCATTCACCAAATTCCGAGTCCAAACTGCAGAAATCCACATTGACATGCAGCTGAAGCAAGCAGCATCAAAATGACAAACACTCTCTCCATCACACCTCCACTTAGGGTAGGAACACCCATAAGCGTTAGTGTCCCATAACCGTCACCTCTAAAATTTTGGAAAGTTTGAAGAAGTAAATAGATGTAAGTACAGGGATGTACAACATGTGAACATGAAACCTTAATGTTGGTTATGGATACAATGGCATTTTGCTCTTTAAAAATTCACAACTTATTCTCACAATATACAAATAATACAGTGCAAACTCATTATTTTTCTGTTGCTAATAGGATCCTATAATTTGATAGATGTTTAGTAATAGTCATCATGTTCAGAACCCTGAAACTAACGCTTACGGGTGTTCCTACCTTAGCAACACAAGAACAGGGCTAAGAAGCGCAAGTCTAAAAACTTTACGTTAATTTACAGAGGTACTGGTAATTCAAATGATTACCGACATTCAAGGCTCAACATGCCTCAGTTATGGAGCTTTTACACTTGGCTTCGAGGCAGCAGCGATCCCCGAGGCCTCATAGTTGGCCTCCCAATTCTGGCCATCGAACGTCGTCACGTCGACGTGAGAGAGAGTTCCGGAATCCACGCAGTTCACGGTGACCGCAATCCCGTCGGGGTTGGAGCGAGGGACGTAGAAGGAGGTGATCCCACACACCTTGCAGAAGTAATGCTTGGCGGTGTGCGTACCGAACGTGTACAACGTGAGATACTCCCTGGAGGACTCCTCCAACTCGAAGTCCTGCTGCGGAACTACGAAGCTGACGTTACGTCGCATCGCACAGTCGGAACAGTTGCAATCCCACGCCATGACGCTCGCCGGAGCCGTCACTTTGTACCGCACTCGCCGACAATGGCAACCGCCTTGATGTTGCACCGCCATGCTGGAGAGCTAACTGATGGCTCGCTTTCCTTGTTCTC
The DNA here is from genome assembly GCA_963920765.1 of Ulota crispa. Taxonomy (NCBI): domain Eukaryota; kingdom Viridiplantae; phylum Streptophyta; class Bryopsida; order Orthotrichales; family Orthotrichaceae; genus Ulota; species Ulota crispa. The sequence goes on from OY987242.1 coordinate 39,918,946, forward strand.
CTCAAGCTGTCTGCACAAATTGCGAGATTTCAAATTAATGATACACAACCACCAAACCTGAAGGAAAAATTGAGCTTCGAACCCTAAACATGTTGTTATATCTCTGTTCCGTGACTTAGAGACTTCAAATCGTTTCTTAAACCCTAAGCCCGTCGCTACCTGTGTCCCGAATTCTCAAACCCTAAGAGCATCTCCTGCAGCACTTCAAAACAGCCCCGTGCTCCCTAGCCGCTTTTCAAGTACCCAACTTTCAGATTGAGCCTCGTTCTCATTAAATTTAGGTTTTCTCCAAGCCTCCTTCACAGTCCCTGTCAAGCGCTGTTCACGCATGACCCACTCCATAGCCAGGTGTACTTGTGCAATTAGTTGTAATACAGGTGCAGGCCCTAAAACCTCAAAAATTGCAGAAGAACTTCAAGCCTCTTGCAGTTGAAGGTTAACGTCATTCTCCCAGAGAATCCTCATTTTTCCAGGGCTTGGAAAGCGTGCTGCAGGAGAAACCCGTCGCTACTTGTGTCCCGAATTTTCAAACCCTAAGCCCGTCGCTACTTGAGGCCCGAAATCGCGAGACAACGAGCGTAGTCAGCAATAAATGCGGAAATGTAATCTTCAAACCCTAAGATCGCGAAACTAGACTGAGACAAAGGCGTGGAAGCAAAAAGAGACGGAAGCCTGTTGATGAGACAGCACAAGAACAAGACAATTAACATTAGTTGCTGGATCATACCGGAGTCGTCGTTCACGTAATCGGCATCATTTGCTCCATCAAAAACCTGATGCTGCAAAATTCGCTGAAGAATAGTTAGCGGAGCAGATTGCAGCAGATTTCCTGAAATGAATGTTCAGAATCAGGGGTTTGATATTTTTCACTTCAGAATCCTTCTTAGAATATCCATCCCAAGCAATCGAAACTACATAATTTCAATCAAAAGCGGAAGAAAAGGAATACCTGATCGCGACGTAACTAGTTCTAAAGTCCGTTTTGCGAGATGCTTCATACTTTTATAGTGGTTCAACGATTTCACACATTTTGTTACCAAGTATTATTAGTTTCAAGGTAGTCAATGTCAAAATAAGTTAAGATTCTACTGAAGAATTGTGAAAGGAAATATTACTTACTTTGGTGTTTGCGAAGTGCGGGCATCCAATTGAAAATGAGCGTGTGGAGTATCCAAATAATTATAATAATTATGTCCATATTAAAAATGGAGGGGATTCTTGGAGGGAAAGTAGGTACAACTAATAATCAATTGGTGTAATAAGGAAAAAAAAATTAGATTGTTACTATTGGCTCTCTTTTCATAAAAGAAGGTTTTAGTGAGATTGAATGTATTTTGCATTGATATCATTGGTTTGTATTGATTGAAACACTTTTGTAACTTGTTTCTTTTAACCCTTAAAGGATCATTGTTCCTTTGGGGGACAAATGGGATTTTGGGCATGTACTTATAGTTAAACTACTTTGTGTGGTTTTTTGAAACTTTTATTGAAGATGGGGAATTCAAAGATTTGTGTGGGTATCTAATTTTTTCTTCATTCCAACGTTTATTGAAGAAGTTATGCATGAATAATTGAAAAACAGGGGAGAATTGAGCAGCAAAAAAAAATGTGTTTTTCTAAAATGAAAATTTGAAATTGGTTCTTTAGATTTTTGTATATGTGGAAAGCTTTGAATCATTCAATTTTGATAGATGAGATGAAAGTTATGAGAATTTTTAGTTTGCGGGTAGGTATGGGACTCCCAAACCTCCATTCCTTTTTCCCCTTATAAAACTTATTGCTTTACTTTTCTGAACTCTTTGTGTTCTTTTTTTTTTTGACTTTTTTTTTGCAAGTTGTAGCAGACTAAGATTACGTGGTTTTCAACATTTGGATCAAAGCAATTCAGATTTCTAAATTTACATAAATCCTCCAATTTTGCCTAGTGTGTATGCAAATTTCATGGGGTTACGGCATTCCAAAATTTTACAAAGTATGATTTACATCTTCGATTCATTTGAAAATTCTCCCAAACATACCAAATCTGGTCTTCTACATGGAAAAAATAAAGCTTAACTTTGCGTAGAGCAGTTTTTTGATATTGGAGAGGTCAAAGGCTTTTGAAATTTTTGGGCAACAGTAAAAAAAAGTATTTTTTCACTTCAGATGTCAATATCTCACTCCTCTACAACTAAAATGAGCTGATTTTTTTCCCACAAGTACCTCCCATAGTCTAGGGCAAGATCTTATGGGTGGATTTCCAAAAAAACTTTATTTTCTACATTTCTATTCATTCCCCCAAAAGTGGCGGTTTTTCGTAATTTTCACAGAGAAAAGGGCTTGGTCCTTTAGGGGTTAAACGTAGCATTTTTACAATATCCTTTTGGTGCTTGACAAATATCTCTCAACCAATATATCAAGGTTTATATAAAGTTAAGTTTGGGTAGGTAGATACAAAATAGACAAGCTTGACTTGAGGGTATACAATACTCAAGGATTTGAGCTTTTTTTCTCTTGCTCTTGCATGTATTGATGGACTCTTCTTAGCCTTGCTTACAAAATTCTAAGTTAGGATAAGAATTGGTAAATGTAGATTCTTCTTGGATCTTTTATCTTCTTACCAAGTTCAACTCAATTTTGGAGAGTTGGGAAGACTTTCATGAATTTACTTATTGCCAAACATGTTAAAAATTCAGTAGTTTAGGTTTTAATTTGGCAATCATGTAGTATCAAAGGCTGCTAACTACTAAAATTTCCAATTTAAGGGCAGCTGACCTATGTAAGAAATAATATTGGAGGAGCAAAGCTAAATGATTTCATAGGTGGGAGGCTAAAATTGGTGAGCATTAGAGAAAAACTAGTTCTCTTCAATGATTGCCAAAATTCTCAAGAAGAGTTTCAAAAATTCCCTAAATATGGTTGTTAAAGAGACACAAGCTAAAGCAACTTGTTTGAAATAGCTAAAGAAGTACATTGTATTTACAAAATTATTAACCCTTAAATGACTATAGGACATAGTATATGTGGTGTCGTATAATTGGCATTTGTTACCAATAAGAAGTTTTGATTTGGGATCTCATATAGCTCACTAGAGTGGCTTTGATATATTCTCTAACCTTTTTTTTGGTCTCAAATGTAGTAAAGGTGTGAATTTATTCCAAATACAAGAAAAACACTATGTATTGTACTAGTCGCACCCGCACGCTCAGTCGTTTAAGGGTCAAGGGTCAATCACTTTGCTTAAGGCTCCAATGTGTTGTTCTACTAAAAACAAGTTTTTCATCATTTGAGAGTAGCAATTTTAAGATAAAGATTTGGGAAGATTAGAAACGGCCAATTTGAAACATACCAAAAAAATTAGTGTAAAAACTTGAGAGTTCGGCTTTTAACTTAACCTCTAAGCATCCCAGCAATGGGATATTGTCATTGGGGATCCCAAGTTTATCTCACTTCTTCTCTCAATCTGTAATGTGCAAAAAGTTGTGGCTAGTCCCCATAAGCAAAGAAGGTAGTCTTTTTTCAGATCCTACGGTCACTTTTTTTGGATGTAATTTTTCAAGCAGTGGTGGCCATTAACCCTTAAAGGACTTGATCCATTTTGAAATGGTCAAACTTCATGTCTAAGCTCAATTTTGTCTTTTAAAGTGTGTTCAAACAACACTTTTATATTTTTATTGCTTGAAACTATGAGTGATATATCACCGCAAGAAATTTCAATTTATTTCATCAAAAATTGTAATTGTTATGATATTTTTTGAAAAAATGAACATAAATAAGTTAAAGTAGCAAAAACAAACCAAATTACTTGAATTTTTTTCAAGATGTACAAGCAGCATTAAAGACTAGTGTGAAATAAATTTCATCAATTATTTTATTTTTTACACCCAAAACAGCCACAACAAAGAATTTCAAATCAAATTTGACTATCAAACCAAGTTTGTCCATATTTTTAATTAATTTATAAAATCTTGATATTTTTGCTAGAAGACACATTCATTTTCTATTTAAGTTAGTTTTTTTTGATAAAATCGACGGAAAATTCAAATTATTGTAAATTTTTTAAGCTAACTGTGGAAATAATGAAATATCAATTAGAATATATGTTTAAAAAAATATCATTTCTACCATAAATCAATGGTAGAATGAGAGACATAGTTTTGTAGTTTAAGTTTAAGATTTATTTAAAGAGTAGAAAACATGAATGAAAAACACACCATGTTGTGTTATTTGGATTCTAACACTTGGAGCTTTCAATGGAAATAATTCTTTCAATTTTTGACTTTAAAAAAAATAAATAAATGGAATAGAAAGAAAACTTGTCAAGCTTCATTTTATTAGTTTGAGCCACATATCAAAAATTGATATTTTGAAAGTTACAATCATGGTTGACCAAGGCGCATCCAAAAAGTGGATGTGTGGACCTTTAACCCCTAAATGCCTATGGCATCAAATTCTAGTGGATTTTACAATAGAAATTGGTGCCTTAGGCACTCTGGAGTTAAGGGTCAACCATTTTCTCCTAAACCCTAAAACAACTCCGGGTGCTCATGGGTTAAAAGAATAGACAAGTAAGTTAACTCCTAAAGGACCAGACCCCCTTTTTAAGAAACATAGTGATTTTGGGCAGGTACCTGTGATTGGAGCTTTTCATATTTTAGGCTGAAATTTTAAGAGAAAATAATGTGGGGATGAGGTTTATCTTTAATATGCACTAAATTTCATGACATTTGGAATTAAGAGTAAAAAGTTGTGGCTTAATATGTTGCTTTTTACGTGCGGCGAGCAGCTTGGGCAGATTTCTAAAATTTACTTTTTTCAAAAAATAAAATAAATGGGTTTAGGAGATTCCTGTGAATTTAGGAAGCTTTGAATCATTCCGTCTAGATCAAAGAGATGAAAGTTATGAGGATTTTTTGTTTGCGGGCAGTTGTGGATTCTCTACTCCAAAATAAACTTTGGATTCCTTTATTTTACTCAATTTTCAACATTTTGGAAAATAAACAAAACCAAAGCATGAATATTGTTTACGACAACATTATGACCATTGGGATTGGCATTTTTCATTTCCATAATTAAATTCTTAACAATTTAATGCTTTGAATCATTCTTTACTTCTTTTTACTTACTAATTTTTTTCCACATGTTATACAACTCCAAATGATTTGAAACTTTTTTGACATGTACTTTACTTAGGTGGAATAAGGAATTTAGAGAAGCACCACCCATATGACCTTTTTTCCTTAGGAATTTCACCTTTTGAAGGGTAGCTGCCCGATTTTTCACAAGACGTCTTTGAACATTCAAACCATTCTAACTTCCAATGCACATGGTGGAAAATTCTGAAACTTTTTCCACATCTTCTAAAACAATTCTTCTACAAGATCCTATGGTCACATATGCATAAAAATGTTTTTGTTTTCAAATTTGGTTGATGCTCTAAAATTGGTAGTTTTGAAGAGTTTTTGGTGAAACTTTGGTTGGTCCTTTAGGCTTGGTTTACTGCACATACGTCAATTTGGGCCCTGCTTGTGTCAGAACAAAGTTCCTTTCGCTGCCCCTGCCCAGGCCGCAGAGCGCCCCAGAATGAAACTAAGGCAAGAGGCTCACAAACCGACCATCTAATGGCTCAAACTGAAATTTGGGAGGTGGAACTTTTTGAAATAGTTATTTGTAAGTTTTACTTGAAAGACAAGAGGAATTGGCATCTAGTCCAAGTTTTTTCATATTTTTTGGAGCTTTATGGACTAAGTTATGAAATTTTGAAGTGGAAAGGCCATAGGGCTCTAAAACCACCCACCTCCTCAAATGTATGTGCACTCTACATTACTAAAAGGGTATGAATAAGAACATGTTCATGCAAAGTTCATTTGGGGAGGTGAGCCGTTTTACTGCCCTCATGGAGTTCAAGCCTCCTACCTTATTGCCCACCTTCATGGGCTCAGCTAATGTCATCCACGCATGCGCAAAATTTTGTTGTGTTATAGTGACTATAGCTGCTAAAAAAAACAATGAAAACATTATTTTGCAGTTTGCACCTACATTCAAATCGGCAAAAGAATCTACACAAAAAACATACTTTGTATAGTGACTTTAAAGAAAGTGTAAGTTTCCAAATTACTAGGGATTTGATTTGCAACCTGTATATTAGGTTACAATCTTTGTCAACTTTTTGTAGATTTGACCATGATTTTCTTGTAGTGTCAAGACCTTTATATTTTTTGCAAATCAAATCCCTAGTAATTTGGAAACTTACACTTTCTTTAAAGTCACTATACAAAGTATGTTTTTTGTGTAGATTCTTTTGCCGATTTGAATGTAGGTGCAAACTGCAAAATAATG